>OX369270.1:5081709-7481709 GCA_947284805.1 Coleophora flavipennella | reverse complement strand
GATACAAAACTAAACTATCGGAACTACAAACACTACAAAACAAGATAGTCAAGGTCCTCTTTCATTACCCCTACCTAACACCTACATTCAAAATATCATCATCATCATCATTACAGCTCATATACGTCCCCACCGAGGGGCTCGAGCCTACCCTGAATCAGGGCGACTAGGCCTTAGTCAACCACGCGGGCCTAGTGCGGGTTGGTCGACTTCACACACAACCTTCGAGTTTCTTCGCAGGCGTGTGCAGGTTTCCTCACGATGTCTTCCTTCACCGTTAAAGCAATCGGTAAGTATGTACGTAAGTTTTTGAAAAACTCATTGGTACATTGGCCGTCCAGATTTGATATACAAATATAACTTATAAATATTTGATATACAAATTCAAAATATACAAAGAAACAAACCTCATGAACATAAAACAGCTTTACACGTATCACTCCTGTATACTAATTCGCAAAATATTAACTAAAACCATTCATACATCGATCACACTTACTCAAGTAAAACACGTGACCAAACGCAGCATGAGACGAGCAAGCTACCTAGTGCTACCAAAGCCGAGAACTAACTTCGGTAAACAAATGCTTACTTACGAGGCTGCACAACTTTATAATAAGTTACCCACAATTGTAAAAAAAGTGAATCATTTGGTCAATTTAAAAGAAATTTAGAACTACATATTCTTCAAAAAGACAGTTAACTCACGTCTTAAGACTAAATCAAATCACGGAACGACGATTTTTTACATATTTGATTTGTTTATCTTGTTTTTGTTTTCTCATGTAAGTGGCATATGTCTTAAATGAGAATAAAGTATCTTTAAACCTAAGAGCCAGAGGATAAGCTTAAGTAATCAGACACTTTACGAAATGTAGAACTGAAATAAGAGGCGGAAAGGTTAAAAATAGAATCAACCGTATTTGCTGTAATGATGTTGTATTTCATAACATTAATGCAAACGTATTTTCGCTTTAACAGTACACTTTCTTGGTGACGGAAACATCGAGCATGCGGATTCATTAAGGGTGAATACAGGTTGCATAAACATACCTTTATAACTGCGTTATTTTTGTAAAAGTACAGCTTCTGGGTAGTGATAGTGGTATCATCGTACATGCGCGCGGGGCAAGGGTGCCGCATGGGTGGCATGCAAGTGGGTCCGCATGGTGGGGCGCACGGCGGCGAGCATCGTGCCTGCCACGGTTGCGGCGCTGGCGGCGGCCACACCTCGCGCGTCACTATACACACTTCCACGCACATCTGCGAACAGGAAGTACTACTGAGTATTGGTTAATAAACGTAAACGTGGATGTGGTGCTGGTGGGGGCTCTTGACAGATCAGACCTAAGGTGTGTTTGTTGTGCTCCAGAGAAATTGGCCAGCTTGATTTCCTGTCTTATTTAACACTCGGAGAGGCTTTCCTTGTCGTGGACACAATAGAGAAAGAATAACAGGAAGAGTAGACTACTGATCTGAGATTATTGCTCTAGGCTTGACAATGCATATTTATTTATTTATTTATTTTATTTCCTTAATGAAACCTACAGCATACAATTTTATTATTTGAATTTTAAATACTAAGCATATAGTTGACTATATTGCATGCTTGCATGCAAGAAGCCGTTGGAAGCAGATGATAGCTAAGAATCGATAGGAGAAGATGATGACAATACACCATCACGCTCTTGAATATGTTACGCATTTAGAAACAGGCTCAGTGTGATGAAGGGCTCTGTACCATCGTACAAGATTTAATTTTTATCCCTACTAATCCCTACTATATAATATTATAAATGTGAAAGTAACTCT
Source organism: Coleophora flavipennella (assembly GCA_947284805.1). NCBI lineage: Eukaryota > Metazoa > Arthropoda > Insecta > Lepidoptera > Coleophoridae > Coleophora > Coleophora flavipennella. The sequence continues at coordinate 7,479,897 of OX369270.1, read as the reverse complement.
GTCTGTCTGTTACGCTTTCCCGCAAAAACTACTGAACGGATTTGGCTGAAATTTGGTAGGTAGACAGATTAGGACCTGGATTCAGACATAGGCTACTGTTTACCACGCTCGCGAGCCGCTTGCGGCTCGCGCACTGCGCACCCTCGAAAAGTCATAGAAACGTTGTCCACGCGGGTGAAACCGCGGGAAACAGCTAGTATTTAATAAAACGAAGTTTCTTTGACTTATATTTCTTTTGCTTTTTTTAATAGCGGAAATAGAAATACATACTCCGTGAAAATTTCAACTGTCTAGCTATTATAGTTCATGAAATACAGCTCGCTGACAGACAGACGGACGGGGAGAGGAGGCTTAGCAATAGTGTACCATCGGTACCCTTTGGATATGCCATTACGGTACCTAAAAAAGGCGTGCGCAGAAGGAATCTATTGAAAGAAAATAATATACGATCTGGAAACCTTGATACCACCTCTAAAATAAGATCAACTTTAAAGCTGGTTTTTATCATAAATAAAAAAAACCGGCCAAGTGCGAGTACAACCTCGCGCACTAAGGGTTCCGTACCAAAAACCAATTATCATCTACAGCGCCATCTATAGATAGTTAAAAGGAAACTAATTGCTGTTTTCAATCACTACGTAAATTACTACTACATACCACTAGGTGTCGCTAGTTTCTAAACAAACTGAATTTGGAAATTTATTTTTTTCTCTAAGAACGGAAGGATTTTACATTTTCTCATCGATTTTCCTGTAATTTATGCATTAAACCTCATATAGTGTGATTTTTAAAATTTTTTGAAACATGTTTTTACATTTTTTGATTTTCGGAGACTGTGAGGAGGAGGCGCAGTGTTAGTTTGAACATGAAAATATAGATCTTGGAGCCCCCGAATGCTCTGTCTACTAAGAAATGTGCCCTTCTTTCTCCCACCTCCCCCCCCTTACGCACTTCTCCCCCTAAGGTGTGAAATTAAACTACCTGGCTAGCAGAACTTGAACGTTATCGATGTAAGCAATATGCCTAGGCGTTTAATTGAATCGCTGAATAATCATTGAGGCAGTTAGTTGAACGACGCAATTTAGTTGAGGCGAGGCACTTGTAAAACAGTTGTCTCTGTTTTTTCCTTTACGTGTAAAGAGTCAAGACAATAACCACACTTTTGCACTTTTTCAATGTTTTATGTTGTTATTGCTCTTAGGACTTCAATTTAAAAACTAAAATTTAGCAGGTTCTCTGTAGTACTTAAAAAGAAATATCTCCATATAAAAACTATGTGCAAATTTAGAAATTTTATTAATAAACAATTCGTTTTAGACTTTTTTTAGACGTTTTAGACCTGTTTTTGGGATTTTTTATGATCGAGTAAAGTACAAGCACATTCCTCAGACAATATCCTTAAGTATGTCCAATATTTTTTGCAAGACCGATATTTAGTAGTAATTACCCAAAAAATTTGATCTAGCAAAAGGGTTTCTCCGCTTCTCCACCGGTGCCTCGCCTTAAAAGACTAGGCAGTTAATTAAACGGTTAATTAAGCTAGATGGCTGCGGCATATATACTTTGGCGTAAGTATGACTCAAACTTGACCGTCTGTTTTTGTTTTACTTTAGAATTAGTACTATTATTATACCAATTGTGAAACTTGTATGTATTACCGTTTTTACAATAGATCATAAAAAAAACCTTTAAAAGACTTTTTGTATAAGGACTTTTTAATTTTCGCTTTATTCACAAATAAAAACACATTCAAATTGCAGCCAGCAATTATTTTATTTTTTTATTCACAATTGGTAAGCCCTTGACATCATCCTACCTGATGGTAAGTGACGATGATGCCGAATTATTACGGTTCAAAAGATACATACTTTTTAATGTCGGCTGTAAGGACTGACAGACAGAAAACCTAGTTTAAATAATAGGGTCTTGTAATAAAACCTGGTATGGAACCACATAAACTTCATTATAGTACGCACTCAAATTTTTAACATACAACATATAAAAAGATTCTAAAACATTGTGGAAAATTACTTAAAGTTTTGAAATTTTCTGGAGCTCTTTGGAACCACATAAACTTCATTGTAGTACGCACTCAAATTTTTAACAAAAAAAATATAAAAAGATTCTAAAACATTGTGGAAAGTTACTTAAAATTTTGAAATCTTCTGGAGCTCTTTGAGAATTTCATTCCAAATTATTTCCACATCTAACTGAGTCGATAAAATACCCATTTGTTGCATCATCTTTCTACATGAAGCTCGTTGGAGGCTCACAGTAACAGCAATATATTGAGCCTCTCGCCTTAGTGGCTCATGAACTGCGCTCCTACCAGATGGTATCTTTCATTTTTAACACGCTTATATTAGCTTCACCTGTATGTATGTTTGTAACCGACTCCTTTGCACTCGATTTTGACCCACTTTAAAACAGATTTAATTCAAACTTTGTACATTTATCAAGAATCAGTGACAACACAATAATTTCATAAGTTTATCTCATTATCCTAAACTGAAAATTGAGTATAAATAAAGTTTAAAAAACACGCTTTTGAAGACATCAAAATAAAGGGAGAAAAATAATTCTTAATATAAGCTGAAAACAATAATGAACGAAAAAAAAAGTGTGGGGCGCTTTGTGCCATATTTTTCGTATAATCGAGCAACCCACGCTTTTTCAGAATAATACTAGTATTTTACTTTTTAGTTTGATGTGCTTTAAAAACGTGTTTTTTTAGTTTTTCTAAACTATATTTACAATTAATGGCTACAGATCGCGCAACGCCTTATGAGCGCGAGGTGAAAGTGGAGGGGGATACTCGAGTCACAATACAATAAAGATTACTAGCGGACTCGAGTATACGCATCTCTCGCATTTACAAAGTGAGTGATCAATGAGAGACAAAGTATATACGAGGAACCCCTTCCACTTTTTCCGAGCGCTCTTAAATCATTGCGCGATCTGTACTAAAGCTTAACAAGTGGCATCTTGTCCCTAATGATCTTTAAGTTCTTTCTGCACGTACCTCGTTAGAGGCTCGAGGTGGCAACGAGATATGCGCATCGGGCACGCGTTCTGGGCGTTCAGCGTAGCAACCAGCGCCGCACGCGCGCACGCCTGCGCTGCGAACCACGATCCATGGATCAACCGCCCGTGCGCAGCATTCCAGCCACCCTGCACCCACGTTCTTTACTCGGAAACGCTTCCGCAACCTAAATATATTGATTGATTAATTGATTGATTGAAAACATATATTGCACAACATAAGAGAGAAAAAAAGATACAATGATTGAGGAATTTATACATATAGTAGAGTTACTGAATTTAAGTACTTGGGAAATTATTTAGATGATGATCTTAATGATGATTGCGACATCGAAAGGGAGCGTAGGGCGTTGGCGGTACCTGGTTGTTGGCTCGCAGGTTTTCTCGTTGCACTAAAGAAGTTAAAATCACCCTTTTTAAGGCCTACTGTCAGTAGTTTTACACGAACAGCCTCTGGACTTCATACACCAAGCGTGCCTACAATGCCCTACGCATACAATACAACAAAATATTCAGGGTTCTGTTGGGGCTGCCCCGCTGCTGCAGTGCCTCAGGGATATTTTCTGACGTCTGCACTGAAGATTTTTATGCGATTATGCGTAAAAAAGTAAACTCCTTCATGGTAAGATTGCGGGGTAGCACCAACGGGATTCTGAAGATGATTGCTGATAGTTGTGAGGGGCCTATCCTGAAACACAGGGTGGGCCTCCTACGCAGTCCACATGACTGCATCAGAAACTAACTTTTTGACCCATTACTAAAAATTGTATTTGCTTTTGCTGTCACTAATATAGGTTAAGTTGTGGTCTTAGTAACAAAATATGGATCTTTGGTCTAAAAATAAATATTATTATTATTATAGAGACGGTTGTCATATATTGATGTTTAGATAATGACATTACATTGGTATAAGATGCGCAGGTGATGAACGTGTACTGCGTGCCATGGATCGACGACTCACGCGCAACATTCCAGCGAGCCTATAGCCTATGCACACGTTCTGCACTCAAAACCACTTGCACACCCTAAACATGTTCATATTTAGCTCATTTCAGGTATGTAACTCGAGTGGCGACCTCACACCCGAAGACGAATCGTAAGCAGACCTCCCACTCAGAGAACCGATAAGCTGGTGAAGGTCACGGGAAGCCGTTGGATGGGGGTAGCGCAGAACTAGTCTTTGTAGAAATTCTTAGGCAAAGCATTTGTCCAGCAATGGACACCTTTCGGAAGATATGACGATGATGATGGATGTGAGTGCATCTTTAAGTTCCCACGTTTAGTTTTACGATGTACCCATTAAGATATTTCTTCAGTAATAATATGTATTGTGTCAGCGATCCCTAATTTATTTTTTTTATTTTTTTTATTCACAATTGGTAAGCCCTTGACAACATCTCACCTGGTGGTAAGTGACGATGTTGCCGAAGATGGAAGCGGGCTTACCAAGATTCCCCAACGCAATGGGGAAACTAGCTATCTTATCTTCATGCCGGAACACACCAATGATATCAACATTGATATTTGGCGGCAAGACTTAGATAAGATGGTGGTAGCTAGCCAGGCGGGCTTAGAAAATGCCCTACCACCAACCAAACCGAGTCTTACAATTGACCCCGCCGGGAATCGAACCCGCGACCTCCTGTGTAAAGCCAGTGAACTTTGCCTCTGAGCTACGGAGGCGGTGAAATTTCTTTGTATTGTTTGTTTATATCCTTTCTTTTATACATCGCCGACTTTATCGCTAGTTTCATTTATTATCAAACTAGCTTCACCCGCGTGGACATCTTTTTTATGGCTGTCTTTAAAGGTGATTAGTAAATTATGTCGTTTCCCACCTCCTCGATTATCTCCGTGCATAAAATCACAACAATCCATTGTTCCGTTGCGATGTAAAAGAAATTAACCAAAAAAAGAAAATTTTTTTAGTTCCCTCAAAAACTGCATCAGATCATGCAATTTTCCCGAGATAAAAAGTAGCCTATGTCCTTCCCCGTGACCACAGATTACTGATTAGTTACTACGTAACAGATACTTCACTCAGTAGTAAATTTCCAATACCTACTGCTATAATAGCCTACTCCATCGCGTCAGCTTGCTTCACACCACGCGATCCCACAGCAATCGCAGGGCTGCCTCTTCGATAAAATTAAATGAACATAACTTTTTGTGTCTATGTTATTGAGAACTGTGAATATGTTTTGACTTATAGGTGGTAGTTTAAAATTGTATCATTTATCTATCTATCTATATATCTAATATATAAAAATGAATCGCAAAATGTGTTGGTAAGCGCATATTCTTTTTTTGTCGAGTTCGTTATTGTCAGGAGAAGGTTCTTATGTAGGGTAGGGTAGGGTAGTGTAGTGTAGTGTAGGGTAGGGTAGGGTAGTGTAGGGTAGGGTAGGGTAGGGTAGTGTAGTGTAGTGTAGTGTAGGGTAGGGTAGGGTAGTGTAGTGTAATGTAAGGCGGTACGTAGTTCGCCGGGACAGCTAGTATATATATATATATAATTCTCGTGTCACAGTGTTAGTAACCATATTTCTCCGAAACGGCTCGACCGATTTTTATGAAATTTTGTGTGCATATCGGGTAGGTCTGAGAATAGGTTCTTATTTATTTTTCATACCCCTACGCGGGCGAAGCCGCGGGCAACAGCTAGTAAAATATACATATTTTAAAAAAAGGTGCTGATTGTGCAATACATCTAGTTAACACATAATTTAAGAGGTCAGTGAGTAAGTAAAATGAAAAAAATCTTTAAGAGTTACATGTGTTTTATTTTGATATATTTTTTTATTAATTTCTTACCCTTTCTAAATTCTCGGTTATAAATCACATAAAACCGAATCACAAGCACAGATTACTAAATACTTATGTCACAAGTGTTTGTGTGCGCTAACAGCACGACAAGTTGAGACAGGTCGCCGCGCCTGCGACTCAAATATTATCACAATTTTATTTTAATAAAAGTAGCTTTTTAAACGTTGTTAAAATAGTGTTTAAGATAAGTATGACGTTTCTATGTAACAAAAAAATGTTAATCTGTGTTTAAAAGGCAAGCTAATGCCACAGTGTAATAAAGAGTACTAGCTAATGCTTAGTATACCTAGTATTAAAAATAATTTTAAAACGACAAAAAATAGTAATAGTTTATCACTTACCTTTCTTCATTGACAGGTAAATGGAAAAATGTTAGGTGTTTATATCTTCTTTTGCTTGATTTGCACCCATCTACAGCACATAAGGCACCAGACGGCATCGTAGGTACGCGTACGAACAAACGAAACGATTTAAATTTAACTACGTGCGTGCGCTTCGTTTGTGAAAACCGCACTGAATTGGGTCCGCAAACGGCCCGAGAACGCTGAGCCGGGCGGTAGGTAATTATAGCGCGCAAGTACATGGAGTGACGGAGGCCTGCCGAGACACAGACTACCTGCATGCCAAATTTCATTAAGATTGGTCAAAGCGTTGAAGCGTGAAAAGGTAACAAACAAACAAACACATTTTCACATTTGTAATATTAGTAAGGATTGTTTTATTGTGTACCATTTCTATGTAAAATCTGTTTGTTGTTTCTTTCTAAGACGCCGTCCGGCCTGTGATTATTACTTTTCGATATTTATGTATAGAGTCTGTTCCCAACCCTGGTACCAGTCGGACGCCTTCTCATCCTATCATCATTACAGCTCATATACGTCCCCACCGAGGGGCTCGAGCCTACCCTGAATCAGGGCGACTAGGCCTTAGTCGACCACGCGGGCCCAGTGCGGGTTGGTCGACTTCACACACAACCTTCGAGTTTCTTCGCAGGCGTGTGCAGGTTTCCTCACGATGTTTTCCTTCACCGTTAAAGCAATCGGTAAGTATGTACGTAAGTTTTTTGAAAAACTCATTGGTACATTGGCCGTCCAGATTTGAACCCGGTACTTCTGGTTAGATGGACCGAGTCGTTACCGGTTGAGCCACCGACGCTTTCTCATCCTAACTTTGATTAAATTATACAGTTTCTCCGCTCCATACATATGCACTTTCAATTATGTAAGTTGCAACCCCTCACCCGTGTAGAGTGCCGACAAATCTACTAATATTATGAAAATGTGTTTATTTGTTTGTTTACTATCTCTTCGCGCTTCAATACCGTATCCAATCTTAGCGGAATTTGGCATACACGTAGCCTGTGTCATGGAGAAGAACAAAGGTTATGAAAATATAATAGTCCGATACAGTTTCAGAGGGAACTAAAAAAACTTTTTGGTTGATTTCTTTAACATCGCAAGGCAGCCACGGATTGTTGTGATTTATTGAGATGGTAAAACATTATACAAATAGCATATCTGGACAGAACTCACTTCCACGCTCGCGCACTAATACACCTTCGACGACAGTCATAGAAAAAGGCGCAGGCGAGAGCCAATATAAAATATATTTAAGCTCTATACAGGTGGGAAGATCATTTAAAGTTTAAATGATCTTCCCACCTGTATAGAGCTTAAATATATTTTATATTGGCTCTCGCCTTAAACACTATCTTTCAGACAGGCCTTGAAGCCGGCTAGGGTTGGAGACATCCTAATGTCAGCTGACAGACTGTTCCAGAGGCGGGATGCGTGCACCGCGAACGACTTATTACAAGTGTCGGTCGGAACTAAAGCTCTAAATCGATTGAGAACTGAAGTAGCACAAAACCGGCCAAGTTCGAGTCAGATTGGCGTTCCATACTAAAATGCACAAAATTGGTCGATCAGCTGATCGATTTGTATGAAGAGCATTTTTTTGCGTTTTCAGCAAAGTCGTAGAAAAAAGGTTGTTCATATGATGAATAGAAGCCCCAGTTAACGTGACCTACACAAATTTTGTTATGAATCTCGGAAACGGCTCCAACGATTTGCTTGAAAATGAGTATATCCTAGGTTCATCTCTAGGAAAACGCTATTTTCCGAGATTTTCGCACTGAAAATATGTCGCTCAAAGTGCATCATAGGAAGCGTATTTTAAAATGTTTTTAACGGCTCTGGGTACTATGACCCGAGCAAAACTCGGTCGTCCAAGTACTGATAATGAAAAGGCTACAAGAAAATAAATTGTTTACTTCTATACTTTAATTTTGGATCATTCACTGTCGTAAATAAATTTAAATATTTTAAACAAATCTTTAATTTGTGCTGTATTTATGTAAGGATTCAGCGGATTATGCGTTTGATAGATGTCGCTTACTAATTGTTATTTACAAATGAAATGGATTCAGTATTTCTTTTTATCTCTAAGACCGTCGCAATGCGACTGCCGCGTCGTCGTGTCATCGCCTCTATGAGAAAAGTGAAAAATGTATCCCCACTGGGAACATAAATCGAATTTAAGCTCGAGATATTTTTAAAAGCCATCTCTTGTTGACTTAATTCCTCCCACAGCCCTCTTCCTATCAACGTTATAGAATTACTTCGAGAGCAATGTAATTAAACATTCTATAAAGAAAACATCACAATCTTATTATCAGTCTCAGTGAAAGGCTCTATTTTTTTAAGACTTACTAAATTCTAATATCTTTAATCATCATTATTGTATTATATATTGTATTATTGTATTATTAGGTTGGATAGTTACTAATATAATATTTTTAAAATAACGTTTTCTTTTTATCAACAATTGGTAAGCCCTTGGCATTATCTCATCTGATTCTGATAGTAAGTGACGATGATGCCGAAGATGGAAGCGGCGTTAACAAGATTATCTTCAACCGGAATACATCAATGCTGTTAGCATTAATGTTTGGCGGCAAGACTTAGATCAGATGGTGGTAGCTAGCCAGGCGGTAGTAAATGCTCTTTCCCAACCAAACCGAGTCTTACAAAGTTAGACTTCGCCGGACATCGAACCCGCGACCTACTGATGTGAAGCTAATGGACTAACCATTAAGCCAAGGAGACGGTTATTTATCATTTTATTATTCTTGGTTTTTTTTTTCCTTTTTTATATTATTTAATTGATAAAAAGAAGGTTACAAAAAAATATGAAATAGTACATCAAAAACCTTTACAGGTTTATCCGTGCAATAGTTAATGTCGTTGCTGACAAAATCCACTTATGCCTAATTAATGTAAGTACCTAACCTATGTTAGTGAAAATCATAAAGAAAAAATAATAATAAGAAAATATATCAGTATAAAGAAGAGGGAAGACGATAGGACACTTAATTAGACACGATAATTTTATCAAGAACATAATAGAAGGAAAATGAAAAAAAATGAAATGAAATCATTTATTCTCAGGTACTAGCCCCATAGTCAATAAAATAAATACATAAAAAAATACAAAATACAGACCATAATAAATAAAACATAATAATAAGTTAAAATATAAATAAGAGTTAAAAACATATCAAATAATAAACAACACGAAAAAAAAAAAAAAGATCGACGGAAAGCGCGGTAGAGGAAGACCTAGAATTGTAGACCAAGTTAAAAAGAAAGTTAAGGTGGAAACGTATAGAGAAATGAAGGAGATAGTGTGGGAGAGAGAGACCTGGAAAGAGCTACACCGACAAGAGCACGGCTCTTAAATTGTGATGATGATGATCAGTATTACAAAAATAATAATAAAATAAAATATGTATCCACCTATAGGAAAAATAAAGTTAAACTTGATGATATACCTATTTGAAAAGATGGGCAACCTGTGTGTGTAATGCAGAGGTAAGTCGAGCGCGCAAAGTTCGACGCGCTGCTGAAGTATGGACACGCTGAGCTGTCATTTATCACATTTATTACAATTTGTTCATCATAACTCTTAGTTATTTTTTTTTTACCTAAGCGTGTTATGTGGAGGTAAGTCGAGTGCACAAAGTTCGACGCGCTACTGCTGAGGTACGGACACGCTGAGCTGTCATTTATCATTGTTCATTATAACTCTTTTTTAATTTTTTAACCTAAGCGTGTCATGTGGAGGCAAGTCGAGTGCACAAAGTTCGACGCACTGCTGCTGAGGTACGGACACGCTGAGCTGTCATTTATTACCCGACTGCGCCAGAAGGAGGGTTATGTTTTTCGAGAGTATGTATGTATGTATGTATGTATGTATGTATGTATGTATGTATGTATGTATGTATGTATGTATGTATGTATGTATGTATGTATGTATGTATGTATGTATGTATGTATGTATGTATGTATGTATGTATGTATGTATAATTGTTTGGCACGCTCTGCAGCCTGAACGGCTGGATGGATTTTGGCTTGAGAGGTGTCGTTAGATTCGTATTTACTGTGAGAGTGACACTGGGTATATCAAAATAAAAAAAACAAAATGGCCGATTTTTGGCGCCAAATTCCAATGTAAGGCACGCACTGCAGCCTGAACGGCTCGAAAGATTTTAGTTTGAGGGGTGTCGTTAGATACGTATTTACTGTGTGAGTGAAACTGGGTATATCAAAAGAAAAATAAAATGGCGGATTTTTGGCGCCAAATTCAAATGTTTGGCACGCTCTGCAGCCAGAACGGCTCTATGGATTTTCTATGAACTGATAAGTTAATAATCTGCGTTAATTTAATGTGTGTCATTGTGTATATAGGTTACTATACAAACTCATTCAATAATAAAACTAAAAAATGAAAATAAAAAACTGTAATTTAAAAAACTAAAAAACCCGACTGCGTTTCTGTGTAGTTTGGAAATGAAAAACCCTAAAACAAGAAAGTCGTCATACCCGATTGCACTTAACTTAAGAAAAATTGTAGCAGTCGGGACCAATTCTAGAAATGGACGCATAGTGAATTGAGAGCACATACCTATATTACATTGCAGATTACTCCAATATACTGACTAGACGGCTGACTTTCTAGAATGGGTCCCGACTGCTACAATTTTTCTTAAGTTACGTGCAATCGGGTATGACGACTTTCTTGTTTTAGGGTTTTTCATTTCCAAACTACACAGAAACGCAGTCGGGTTTTTTAGTTTTTTAAATTACCGTTTTTTATCATTGTTCATCATAACTCTTAGTTATTTTTTTACCTAAGCGTGTCATGTGGAGGCAAGTCGAGCGCACAAAGTTCGATACGTAGCTCAGGCACGGACACGCTGAGCTGTCCCTCGCGCTTGGCTCCGCGCACGCGCACCGCCCGCGCTGTTGGCTCCAACCGCCACCACCACTCGCTATCACAAAAACATACACTTGATCTTCTCTTCTCTAAACGAGGTAACTATAAACCACGATATCCCAATCATTTAGCATTGTATTTGCCCTTAGCATAATAGTGTTACACTAAGGCGCTTTGCACACGACGGGGCGGAGCGGGCCGGTCAATTTCGCCGCCAACGATAGCACAAAGGGAATCCTATACTACCAACGCACATCTTTTTGTCCTCCATGTGCGTTGGTAGTATAGGATTCCCTTTGTGCTATCGTTGGCGGCGAAATTGGAGGCGGAACGGTCGGCGCGGTCTTTTTGTCCTCCATGTGCGTTGGTAGTATAGGATTCCCTTTGTGATATCGTTGGCGGCGAAATTGACCGCCCCGCCCGCAAAGCGCCTTAACATCAGCAATGTGCACTTATCGTGACCAGCGTTGTCTTTAGCTTCACATATAAGGCATTACAGATTTATACCTACGGACATGCGCAAAGCGACCATACTCATCAGATTTTTCAGATATTGTTAAGATTCCTTTCTGTAGAGCAATCATTTATTACGTCAGATTACGTTAGTTTTAAAAAACTTATTGGTACCTACATTGTATGTGCCGGGATTTGTCCCTTGAGTCATTTACGCTCTAGTGGGTAGATACGGTCGCGAACGTGCACCTTTGACAACATAATATTCGATCTGATTCCTCTCTTAACCGACGTTCAGTTTTTTATTTAAACCAATTAAAGGTCTTATTTCTAGTAGTCTTGAAATCAGAAAGTCTAGATCTAACGTATATCATGTTTAGTTATCTCCTTTAGTACTTATTTACTTAGATGTTACGATGACTTTTTAATTTGGTCAGTTTATAACGGCTGCTAACTTCACACCGGTGTGTTCGACTGCCTTAGCAACAGCATGTGGTGCGGTTTGGAATGTGGTTTGGTATGCGGATCCACGTCGGGTTTGACCAATTGCCCTTCTTATTGCCACGCATTTTCCATCCCTCAAAGAAAGTTTGAGATTACAACTACCTATCCCTTGACAGTTGTCTCTCTTACCTGAACAGCGGCTTGTTGCACCGTCCGCGCAAGTGCTACACCTCGTATACAATTTTTGTTAACATCATTAATTGTCTTGCCTACCCAAGTCAATTAACCCACCTTAGGTTGCGACTCGGCTTACGGATCCACGTCTGACCCGAATAGCGACCCGTCATACCATGCAAGTGACAAACCTCAGAAAATAATTTCTAGCATATCAGTTGTCTTGCTCACCCAACACTGTCAAGAGATATCAGCTTTAGCAGAAGCGTATGTAGCGGCTCGGGTTGCGGCTCAGCGTACGGGTCTGCGCTGATCCGAACAGCGACCCGTCACACATGCAAGTACCAAACCTCGGAAAATAGTTTCCAGCATAATCAGTTGTCTCGCACATCCAACGTTGTCAAGAGGATAACAGCTTTAGCAGCAGCGTATGTCGCGGCTCGGGTTGCGGCTCGGCGTACGGATCTGCGTCTGGTCCAAACAGCGACCCGTCACACACGCAAGTGTCAAGCCTCAGAAAATAGTTTCTAACATATCAGTTGTCTTGTTCACCCAACTTTGTCAAGAGGTATCAGCCTTAGCAGCAGCGTATGTTGCGGCTTGGGTTGCGACTTGGCGTACGGGTCTGCGCTGGTCCAAACAGCAACCCGTCACACATGCAAGTGCCAAACCTCGGAAAATAGTTTCTAATATAATCAGTTGTCTCGCTCACCCAACGTTGTCAAGAGGTATCAGCCTTAGCAGCAGCGTATGTCGCGGCTCGGGTTGCGGCTCGGCATACGGATCCGCGTCTGGTCCGAACAGTGGCCCGTCGCAACGCGCACGCACTCTCCATTCAGCGCATGCGCCCGCCGAAACCTCACTAACTTCTGGCTCCACCTGTATTCATCACAGTATTTTATTTTCTTTCTCCTAAAAATAATTTAAAATTCCATGGATTATTCCGTAATTTAGTCGAGTAAACCCATGTTCTATAAATAATCTATTAAAATATTATTATGAAATCATAAAGTATAATTAAGAGTCCTCAGGAGGCTTCAGTTTCCCTAAAATCGTTGTTCCGCTTTAATACAAAAACTTGAAAAAAAATGCCTTAAATAGCCGTTGTGATAACCAAAAATACAAGATGTCCATTCATAAACTATTTTAGAAAGTATCGAAGCAGCAGAAACTTCTTAAGAGTCCCCAGAAAACTCGAGTTTCCATACAAACGTAGTTCCGTTTTAATACAAAAACGATATGCCGGATTGAATCCAATCTTTGCAAATATATTAAGTAGACACATATCGATATTTGTAATTACTTTTCATCGTAGTGAATTTAAAAATAACTAAACGAAGGTTTAAATTAGTTTGAAATGGCTCTTATTTTCTCCGTTTTATATTAGTACATCGAAAACTAACTACAAACATCAATATGCGTCTACTCAATATATTCGCAAAATTTGGATTCAATCAGGCATATAGTTTTTGTATTAAATCGGAACTACGTTTGTATGGAAACTCGAGCCCCTTAAGATGTTTCCGCTGCTTCAATACTTTCTGAAATAGTTTACGAACGGACATCTTGTATTTTTGGTTATTACGACGGCTATTTAAGGCACTAATACTTGTAAACTAAATGTTACAGCTGCTGTGTTCAATTTAAAGTTGATTTACCTCATAGTATGTGAAGTCTTGAGGACCAAAATCGTCAGCCAGGTAAAGCTCCATGCCGGTGTCAGTCTCCGGCGGCGGGAGCGTCGATTCCGAGGATATTTTGGCTGAGAATTATAGTTTGACTAGTAGATGTACTTGACAAGAGCATCGGCAATAATGTCGTAGTCACCATCACATCGGCTCAAAGGCGTCCTGTGCTGGACAAAAGCCTCCCTCAAGGATGTCCACTACGACCGTTCGTACGCTACCCGCATCCAGCAGCTACCCGCGACCTTCACCAGGTCAAAAATATTATCTTTATCAATAAAGAATTGTATTGCTCGCAAGAATATAATAAATTGCAACAAAGGGTGATATTTTTTTTTTTTCACGAAACACTACAAAAGGAACCTGTATAGGTTTAAAAGAGCAAAAATTGATCTATCATTTTAATTGTTTATAATTTGATCCATCTCGGCACCGGTAAAGCACAGTTACATTCCAAATCATTTGTATTTTTTTAAGTAAAACTTCTTTACGCACGCTTGACTTGGGGAGTAATCTGGTGAATGCGTTACGCGAACGGTGATTTCTAGCGTTACGAAAAGTGTGATCGGGCTAGGTGAACGGCACGCTTGATTTGGGGAGTAAGCTGGTGAATGCGTTACGCGAACGGTGATTAAGTTTTACTTCAATCGACACACTCGTTTTTTTATCAAATTTTATATTATCTTTATCTTGCTTTATTCTTTACTATTAAGTAAGTGTAATGTTTATTGTTAATTTGTGTATGCACGACTATGATAGATGGTGAAGGCTTTGCGAGAAAGTATGCTTAGCGTGGCTGTACAATTAATTTACTTTCGAAGGAGTGAAGAAGATAATATGATGGCAAAATAAACGAATTTGAGATTTTGATGGGGATTGTTCCTAAACTACTGGACGGATTTGGGTGAAATTCGGGTTAGGGCAATATTGTTTTTATGTCTCTAGGCATTTTTTTCAAATTTATTTTATCTTCATTGTAAGGGCTGCCACTATAGTAAAAAATGCTTATTATTTTTTTCTCAAAAATGGCTATAACGATTTTTAAAAAACTCGGTATGTTACTATAACTCTATATGGCCTACAGTACGTGGTAGTCCGTTATTTCAAAAAAATTGGAATAAGGTACCTCTCATATAAATCCAGGTTGTTTACTACATTTTCTCAAAAATGGCTCTAACGATTTTGATAAACCTTTGTTAATAATTAGGACTAAATAAGGCCTACTGCACTGAGAAAATGCACATTCCAGAAAAAATCTGAGTACCTCCCATACAAACCCAATTTTTTTATGTCTGATATACCTAGCTTTATTATTTGCTAAAGCAAGTGTAATGTTTATTGTTGACTTGTGTATGACTGACTACAACAGACAGTGAGGGCTTCGTGAGAAAGTATGCGTTGCTGTACAAATTTTTATTATTTTCTATATTGATATGTATTTATGGGTTCGTATTGCAATGTCTAAAATTATAAAAACTAACGTAAAATAACCTACGTTCAAAATCCCTCAAATCTAAATACCAAATGTTTTTAAATACCTAAGCAACTAACACCTACCTACGAAATACCTAAGTCTATAATACCGATTGGACTAAATATCTAATGTTTCAAATATCAACTGTTATTACACCTAAGTTTGATACACCTACATTTGAAATACCAAATGGTCAAAATAACTAAAATGATGCATCACTTGCGAGCTATTTGTATGGAGTAGTAGATCAGGTTCCGCGAGCGTAAAAGAGGGTAGTTCAATAAAATACAAATTATAATTTAAAAAATAGCTCAGATAGTGTGAACTAAAATCCTGCATTTGTTGCTACGAGTTCATATTGGTTGCCATCATGTTGCCATGTATGTATGAGGTCAGGAGGTCGTACGTACCGTAAGTGAAACAATCATTAGATATTTACATTTTAGGGATTTTGAACGTAGGTTATTTTACGTCGGTTTTTTAAAATTTTACACATTGCAATAAGTACCCATACTGCTACCCAGGGGGAGAGGGGGGGCTACCCAGGCTCTTTGACTGTATAATCAATCAAACCTGACCGAACCCAATATCGCTCGCTTCGCTCGCTCACTTACAAAAGACTCAAGATTATTGTGAATGAGCAAGCGAAGCGAAATATAGCTTTGTACATAGGAATTTCAAGTTTTAGCTTTATGAACTTCAGTAACATACCCATTTGACATTTTAAGCTTTCGGTATTTTTACCGACTTCAAAAAGGAGGAGGTACCAAGTTCGACTGTATTTTTTTTTATGTATGTTCACCGATTTTTCCGTAAATTGTGGACCAATTTTCACAAAGGTGACGAGTAAGGAAAGTTCTCCTGCGACACTTTCGAACTTGTTTGGATCTAGTTTTATCCAACAGTCCAGTATTGTATTAAGTGATGCGATCGAAGTCGGTTTTTTAACGTGTTTATCAATTATTGCTTTGTATGTAACTTTTTCATGTGTTCTACCATTTAGAATAGAATAGAATTTATTGCAAAAAACAAACAGTAAATTTTAGTATAAATAAGTAAGTATCTAACTAAATGTTAGTATATTTGTAGGTACATAACTTAGTTTCAATATATAAGTAATTTAGTTTAAGTAAGTGTGTGTTACCAGAGGTACCGGGTTCAAATCTGGACGGCCAATGTACCAATGAGTTTTTCAAAAAAAAAACTTACGTACATACTTACCGATTGCTTTAACGGTGAAGGAAAACATCGTGAGGAAACCTGCGCACGCCTGCGAAGAAACTCGAAGGTTGTGTGTGAAGTCGACCAACCCGCACTGGGCCCGCGTGGTTGACTAAGGCCTAATCGCCCTGATTCAGGGTAGGCTCGAGCCCCTCGGTGGGGACGTATATGAGCTGTAATGAAGTGTGTATTTTAGTTTAGTCAGTAAGTACATAACTTTAGTTTTAGTATATAAGTTTATAACTTAGATTAATTATACAAGTACATAACTTAGTTTATGTAAGTATAAATACAAGTCCAAGCGTCTTATGAATCCGATCTGAATTTATTAATAATAATAATAAAAACTTTGTGAATAACTAGAACTTATAAGGCTAGGGGTTAATATAAGGGTAGTTAAATATAACTTACATTCTAATTTTGATTTTTTTTATGATAGATAACATACCTAGGCTGTTTGATAAGTACCTGTTTACTAAATATATTAATATCACTGGCCGAAAATAAGTATACCACCTTTTTAAGCCAAAAATGCATTCTTTTGTTTTTTTTCTCATTTGACAGCGATTTAGTGAAAACGTAAACTTAAAATTGTTAAAATGGAGAAAGAACAGTATCGGTCTGTAATTAGATTCTTGTTTTTGGAAGGAAAAACATGTGATGAAATAAAAGTAAGAATGCAAGCGGTTTACCATGAATGTGCTCCTTCTATGACAACCGTCAGATATTGGTATAACGAGTTTAAGCGGGGGAGAACAACCGTCTTTGAAGATGGATCGCCCAGGCCGGCCAATTGACAGACGATATGGTTAAGAAAATTGAAAATATCGTTTTAGCCGAGCGCCGAATTAAACTTCGAGAAATCGTTGATGGTGTAAACGTTTCAATCGAGAGGGTACAACACATATTAGAAGAAAAATTGGGTATGAAGAAAGTATCGGCGAGGTGGGTGCTGCGTTTACTCACGGAGGAGCAAAAACGGAACCGACTGACCACTTCAGAGCAGTGTTTGGCCGTGTTCAAACGTAACCCGAAGGAGTGTCTGCGTCGTTTCGTAACCGTGGACGAAACGTGGGTTCACCACTACACCCCGGAAATGAAAGAGCAGTCGAAGCAGTGGATTTTACCGGGTGAACCTGCTCCAAAGAAAGCAAAAACCGTCCCATCGGCTGGAAAGGTCATGGCGACTGTTTTTTGGATTCGCAGGGTATTATACATATTGACTACTTAGAAAAGGGGAAAACGATAACAGGGCAGTGCTATGCTAACTTATTGGATGAATTTGACGCCGTCTTAAAGGACAAACGACCCCATTTAAAAAAGAAAAAAGTACTGTTTCATCACGACGATGCCCCGGCTCATTCGTCCAGAGTTGTGACGGCTAAATTAGCACAGTTACGCTACAAACTATTGCCTCACCCCCCGTATTCTCCAGATTTGGCCCCATGCGATTTTTTTTGTTTTCCAACCTAAAAAAATGGCTCGGTGGTAAGCGATTTGGATCAAATGACGAAGTCATTGCCGCCACAGAGGCCTATTTTAATGACTTTCCAAAATCATACTTTTTGGATGGTTTATTGAAGCTTGATTATAGGTGGAACAAGTGTATAGAGTTAAAAGGTGACTACGTAGAAAAATAAATGCATATATACAAAAAAAAAAAAATTTTGCCATAAACGGGTACTTATCAAACAGCCCTCGTATATTTTAACAGTACATATTCAACGACCACTAGCATCTAAACTAGGCCGAGCCTGTATCTTAGACGCTAGTTACTTCCCGTGACGTTGCGATCAAATAAAATATTTTACGCATACTGTGGCACAGTCTTCGCGTCATCTTGAGTGCAACAACTTCTATACCGTTATTTGCTGCTTTTTAGGTCCGGAATCGTGCTAGTGATGTTATCAAAGAAATTTATCATGTTATTACGGCTGATCAAGAGATGTAGAGTACTCACAATCCAGGAAGGTGTCGAGGCAGGCGCAAACTCCTGGCGGCAAGTCAAAGAATCGGAGGTACAGACGTAACGGGTATTTGTGGTGCTCACGTTCTGTCATCGACAAAATCAACCATTTAGCGTAGTCACACTAATAGTATAAACGCGTTTTGTTGCATAGTTTGTTCCAATTTTAGACCTTAACGATTAAATTAATCAATGGATTTAAATGAAATTTAGTACGTAAATAGATCGAGGCCTGGATTAACACATAGGCTAATAATTATTCCACTCTTGCGAGCCGAAGGCGTGCCGTGCACTCTTCATTATATATATCAGCTCATACATGTCCCCACCGAGCTCATAAAGTCGGGCTCGAGATATATCAGCTCATTTATGTCCCCACCGAGCTCATACAGTCGGTCTCGAGATATATCAGCTCATACATGTCCCCATCGAGCTCATACAGTCGGGCTCGAGATATATCAGCTCATACATGTTCCCACTGAGCTCATACATTCGGAATCGAGATATATCAGCTCATACATGTCCCCACCGAGCTCATACAGTCGGGCTCGAGATATATCAGCTCATACGTGTCCTCGCCGAGCTCATACAGTCAGGTTCATAATTCATAATTCATTTATTCGCTTTGTACAGGGTAAAGATACAAAAATGCAAGATAACGAAGCACAAAAAATCTCCTGGTACAACTATTAAAATAGCATGCAAACATAAATAAGTTAAATACAATTATAATTTTACTTGGCTACACTACATATGCAAGTCAATAGGTATATCTTATTATTCATATAAATTATTAAATTACATTTCCGAATTATATTACATGTCAAAGTTATAATAATTAGTCGTTAAATTTTCCGTCAAGAAATTCCTTAACGCTATAAAAATTATGCTCTAATAACCAATTAAATAGCCTCCTCTTAAACAGATTTATGGGCAGAATAATTATATTATGTGGTACTTTATTATAAATTTTGATGCACATATTGAAGCAATTATTTTGGTATAAGGTTGTTCGTGGACAATGATCTAGAACCAGTCTGTCTGGGTGTCTCGTGTTACGAGGGTAAATATCTTTGGCAGTTTTAAACAATTTATTGTTCTGTTTCACGAAAACACAAACTTCGTATATATACATACTAGGCAAAGTTAAAATCTTTAACTTAGAGAATAGTGGTTTGCATGAGTCGAAAGGATGGGCACTGCACATTGCTCGAATACACTTTTTTTGTGCAATGAAAACCCTATTCGCCAATGAACAGTTCCCCCACAACAATAGACCATATCTTAATATAGAGCATACACACCCGTGATACGCCATCAAAGTAGTTTGTAGTGACGAAACCTTAGTCAATTTGCCTAAAACATATACAAAACTGTTAATTCGACCACAAATATTATTAACTTGTGCATTCCAATCAAAAAACTTATCGATAGTCAAGCCTAGAAACTTTACCTCTTCAGCTTCTATCAAAGATTGTTCTGCATATTTTATGTCCAAAGTAATTTGATTGCGATGTCTTGTAGAGAAATTTACATATTTAGTCTTAGTCAAATTTATAATTAAATTATTATTAGACAGCCAATTCACAATATATTTTACAGTTTCATTTATTTCATATTCAAATATTTCAATGTCATTTACTTTAGATGTCACAATAACAGAAATGTCATCAGCAAAGAGAATGCATTTATATTTAGTCACTTCAGGCAGATCATTAATATAAAGTAGGAAAAGTAGTGGACCAAGTACACTACCTTGTGGTACACCCTTCCTGTTATACTTGAAAACTAACCTGTATGTAGTCATTACTTTATCACTATCTAGATTGCTGATTTCAACACATTGTTTTCTATTTTGTAAGTATGAACGAATCCAATCCAGTGTCGGGCCTCTTATGCCATACTTTTCTAGCTTATATAATAATATATTGTGATCTACATAATCAAATGCTTTTGACATGTCAAAAAACAGAACAGATGTCAGCGCCTTACTGTCAATATTTTTTAAAACATTGTTTACTAAATCAAATATGGCAAGCGTAGTAGTTTTTCCTTTTTGGAACCCATATTGTTCTGGTCTAATGATACCAAATTTGTTACAAAAATCTACTAGTCTCTTAAGCATACATTTCTCAACTATCTTGGAGATAACTGAAATTAGTGCTACCGGTCGATAATTGTCAATGATTGCTCGCTCCCCCTTTTTAAAGAGAGGTTTTATAATAGAAAGCTTCAGCTGGTCTGGGAAATATCAGAGATATATCAGCTCATACATGTCCCCACCGAGCTCATACAGTCAGGCTCGAGATATATCAGCTCATACATGTCCCCACCGAGCTCATACAGTCGGGCTCGAGATATATCAGCTCATACATGTCCCCACCAAGCTCATACAGTCGGGCTCGAGATATATCAGCTCATACATGTCCCAACCGAGCTCCTACAGTCGGGCTCGAGCCTAGCCTGAATCAGGGCGATCGGGCCTTAGTCGACCACGCGAGCCCAGTGCGGGTTAAGGTTCGGATCCTGCCACGTACTATATATACCAATGTGTTTTCGAATTTCGATTTCATATGTTCGTTTAACCGACGACGCTCTTACGGTGAAGGAAAAACGTCGTGAGGAAACCTGCATACTCCTGCGAGGAAACCCTCCATTACAGACATAAAAAGATGCGGTATTATTGGACTAAGTATTAAAATGTTTATACTTAGTCCAAATGAACCGAATATTTTTTTTTAAATACCTTTGAATTACTCTCTTTTCTTCTGTTTTTATGGTACTGCCAATGAGGAGCTTTGAATTCGTTTTTTATAAAGTTAAAAAGTATGTAACAAAACAAAGACGACCTACGCGTAAGAAAATAAATGGTATTTTCCAATCTCAATCATTTTTATTTCTTTTATACATGTGTGCGGTAAACGCAGTACCTTCCTTAGAGCTCAAGCCATGTAAATATGTACCTTAAAACGTAATTGTTAGATACTAGCTTTTCCACGCAGCTTCGCCCACGTAAACATCGTTTTTTTATGACTGCTTTTGAGGGTGAGTAGTGCGCGAGCAGAAAGCGGCTCGCGAGCGTAGAAATGAGTTTTCCTCAGATCCCTATCCCAGATCAGGCTATTGTGATTAACAATCTATCTCCCTAACCATCTGTGCAAAAAATCACAAAAACTATTGTTCCGTTGCGATTGTAAAGAAATTAGCCAAAAAATAGCATTTTTTTCAGCTCCCACAGGAACTGCATCGGATATGCTATTTTCACGGGATACAAAGTAGCCAATGTCCTTCCCCGTGACATAGGCTACCTGCATGCCAAATTTTATCAAGATTGGTCTAGATGTAGAAGAGTGAAAAGGTAACAAACCAAAAAAAACAAAATACGAGTGTGCTTTAGACCACACGAGTGAAGTAAAATTTCTTCAGCTCCATCGATATGTATGAAAATAAATATTTAGTCTTCAGAAAATAATTAAATCTTTTTTGTCATATGGAGGTACAGACAGTTTATGAAAAGAGTTTAATTATCCTCTGAAAATGATTTTTATTTTTATTGTTTGTTGTTTTGACAACCGATATATTTGCCTTGGCAACCGATTTTGTTGGTAAACAAAAATAAATAGTATCTCTCTTTCTATCTTCACTAATTTATATATCCCTCTCAACTTCCGTTCGCCTCTCCCGAACACACTTCCGTAACGCTCTCATCACGCATCCACCATCTTACTCCCCAAGTCAAGCGTGCGTAAAGAAGTTTTACTTCAAAAACAAATAAACAAACACATTTTTACATTTACAATATAAATAAGGATAGGTAGATACTGTAACTTAACCCAGTCAGATTCAATTTAGGCTTAAATACAAGTAGTTAATGGAATCCCACTTCAAACGGTGTCTTCTCAAGTGATTTTATCAACAGAATAGCTCACGGGATTCACTCAAGATTATTAATTTCCACTTGATGGGGACACGTGTGTGTTTAGGTTTTGGTGTGTGGTACCCTTCCTTTTGTGGTTCTGAGAGCAAAGGTGCTTGGGTTCAGTCAAGTTTATCTATCAGAGCGTAAATAGTTTAAGTGGATAGGTAGGTTTTTTTTTACTAATATTATAAAGAGAAAAGATTTGATTGTTTGTTTGTTTGTTTTGAATAGGCTCCGAAACTGCTAGACCGATTTGAAAAATTCTTTCACCGTTGGGAAGTTACACTATCCCCAGTTGCTATAGGCTATATTATATTTACAAAAAATTAGGGATCCTTACTAAAACTCAAATAATGTAACCCAAGGTGTAAAAAATTACCTTAAAATTTCTGAAATATCTAGAAAAAGTTGTGTAGTGTAGTGCTAGTCATGTATAAACCCACTAGAGATGGAGGATAATAATTGTAGACAAAGTATCTAATTTGAGTCAAATTAATTAATAAAATTTGAGTCACATTATGTGGTAATCGCGCTTTATTAAATTTGGTAAAGTGGACAAATTCCGTTTCTTTGTTTGTTTGTTATGTTCTAACGCTTAGACATCTCCATAAATCTTGACGAAATTTGGCATGCAGGGAGCCTGTGTCAGTAAGAAAGGACATAGGCAACTTTTTATCCCGTGAAAATAGCATAGTCCGATGCAGTTTCTGAGGGAACTAAAAATACTACTTTTTTGGTTAATTTCTTTAACATCGCAACGGAACAATGGCTTGTTGTGATTTTTTGCTCGGAGAGTAGAAGAGGTGGGAACTGCCATAATTTACTAATTAGCATAATATCCTTACATAGTTCTCGAGGGATCTAGAGAAAACTCATTTCCACGCTCGCGCTTGTCGACGCGTGGCCAAAGAGCAACGGATTGAAATGATGAATTTGTTCACGGGGTCGGAAGTAACATAGACTGCTTATCAGAACAGCCCGATATAGTTCCTGAGGGATCTGGAGAAAACTCATGTCCTCGGTCGCAAGCCGCTTTCGGCTCGCGCACCATTCACACTCAAAGACAGACATAAAAACTAAGTACCTACACGCTGGTAATATAAGTTTAGTAATATAAGAATTTTAATTATTCATCATCATCATCATCATACAGCCGAAAACGTCCACTGCTGGACAAAGGCCACCCCCAAGGATTTCCACGACGACCGGTCCTACACTGCCCGCATCCATCGGCTTCCCTTGTTCTTCACCAGGTCGTCGATCCACTGCATGGGAGGACCGTCTACGCTACGTTTTCCAGTGCGCGGTCGCCACTCGAGAACTTTACTACCCCAATAGCCATTTGTTCTACAAGCTATGTGCCCTGCCCACTGCCACTTCAGTTTAGCGATTCTGCGAGCTATGTCGATTACTTTGGTTCTCCTGTGGATCTCTTCGTTTCTGATTCGATCACGCAGAGAAACTCCGACATAATTTTTAGCGTAAACTAAAATATTTCAAATCATAATTCTATTTAAAGTAAACTATAATATTTGAAGGCTATTTAGCGAGTGAAGTCACCTTTTGTTAAGAAGAACTTCAAATCGAGACCATAATATTCAGAAACTTAAGTCACTTACATGTTTTCTTCGAAGTTATATTAAAGGCAACAAAGATCAAAGACCCAACGGCGTCTTAGTTTCTTTCAGACGTTACGAGACTAAAGAATCGAAAGAAAATCAAATGAGGTTTTCACAAGTTCCATTTTCTTTTGTGCTAACCATATTATTATCACGGATTTTTTTCACGGAGACGGTTTATTTCATTTTATTTTACCTCGCAGGAAAGTACCTGCTTATATCTGTAACATTCATACATAATGTTTCCGCTAAGCTATGTATCACTTCTTTATAAAACTTTTCGCGATTTTTTGTTTATGTTCATTACATAGCTAGGATTTTTATTTAGTTCACATTCTTTTTTTTCTCTTAGTAGTCGGTTTGTCAGGAATTAACAACGACGTAGTCAGCAACTCGTAACTTTCTGCACCCATTATTGTGATCAAAATAGGTACTTTTCTTTCTTCTTCGATATTATTATAAATAAAATATTGCTCCAAACGTTCGACATAAAGATCCCAACTGTTTCAATTGACACTTTTGTTATCGATGCGTTGCAATCAGATGGTGAATATTTATTTTCATTCAGCACTATTTTTGGCTTTGTCTCGTCGCCAGTTTATTATATGTGGACTAAGAAATACGGACGGGCTGATAAAACACAATCCTAATGGTTTCATCTATACTGACAAAATGGCCGAGCTAACAGTGTTGCTATGACATATATGATAATGTCTCACAATTTGCAATATTGGTAAGTCCTTGGCATCATCTACCTGCTGGTAAGTGACGATGGTGCCGAAGATGGAAGTGGGCTCACCAAGATTCCCCAACGCAATGAAGAACTCACTATCTTCAAGCCGGAACACATCAATTTTGTTAACAATGATGTTTGGCAGCAAGACATAGATAAGATTGTGGGAGCTAGCCAGGCGGGCACAGAAAATGCCCTACCACCAACCAAACCGAGTCTTACAAGTTGACCCCGCCGGGAATCGAACATGCGACTTCCTGGTGTGAAGCGAATGGATAAAACATTACGCCACGGAGGCGGCTCGGTCTAAGTGTAGCGACATACATAACGAAACTACTCGCGGAATCATCGGCGGCAAAATTTTCGAGGCGGAAGATTCAGAAGGCATAGCACACTATCCATCATACATAAGTTGCGCGGTACGCCGCGGATAGTTCAGCACGTATTGCGCTGAAAGTTCTGCTGTGGTTCAGGGCCCTGTGCTCCGAAATTTAGGAGGCGGAAATTTACTACTATAATTATCTTAGCCAAGTGTTGAATATCGTGCGATGGATTATATTTTTCATAAAAAAAACGTATTCCTTTACTACACCATATCTACAGTAGCAAAAATGAAAACAGTTGATCACATCAGCTCATATCCCCGCCGAGGGGCTCGAGCCTACCCAGAATTAGGGCGATTGGGCCTTAGTCGACCACGCAGGTCTAGTGCGGGTTTGTCGACATCACACACAACCTTCGAGTTTCTTCGCAGGCGTTTGCAACTGTACAGGTGTCCTCACAATTTTACCTTCACCGTAAGAGCGTCGGATAAACGTACATATGAATTCGAAATTCAAAAACGCATTGGTACGTGGCAGGATCAAACCACGACCTCTCGGACAGGAGGTAGCGGTCCTTGCCATTAAGCCACCGACGCTCGAGTGCCAGCCATCAACTTCATCATTACAGCTCATATACGTCCCCACCGAGGGGCTCGAGCCTACACTGAATCAGGGCGATTAGGCCTTAGTCGACCACGCGGGCCCAGTGCGGGTTAGTCGACTTTACACACAACCTTCGAGTTTCTTCGCAGGCGTGTGCAGGTTTCCTCACGATGTTTCCTTCACCGTTAAAGCAATCGGTAATCAGCTATCAACTTAATATCATGAAAAGCTGGTTTCAAAGATATGCAAGGTACATAGCCTGATAAGTTTTTCAATTATTTCAGAATGTATATTCAGCTGATGTTTTATTGCCTTCATTATTGATATTATGAGACAAGCAATATAAGAGGTTCCGAGATTCAATTCCTGTGGATTGCTAGTCACGAAGCGATTGATAGTCACAATAAAATAAGGAGCAAATAAAATATTACTGATTTATTTGGGCAGTAAAATATTGTCATTTTATGCAAATTGAAAAAGTTACAACTGGGTCGTTTAATTATTAATTGGATAGTGAAATGGCGAATAATATAGTATAATATATAACATATTATATAGTATAGTATAATAAGAGCGTCGGTGGCGCAACGGCAAGGGCCGCTAACTCCTATCTGGGAGGTCGTTGTTTGAGTCCTGCCACATCACAATGTGTTTTCGAATTTCGATCTCATATGTACGTTTATCCGACGCTCTTACGGTGAAGGAAAACATCGTGACGAAACCTGCACACGCCTGCGAAGAAACTCGTAGGTTGTGTGTGAAGTTGACCAACCCGCACTGGGCCCGCGTGGCCGACAAAGGCCCGATCGCCCTAATTCAGGGTAGGCTCGAGCCCCTCGGTGGGGATGTATATATGAGCTGATGTGAATGAATAGTATAATAATATAATACAAATAAAATTTTAACCGTCTCCGTGGCGTATTGATTAGTCCATTCGCTTCACACCAGGAGGTCGCGGCTTCGATTCCCGGTGGGGTGTGGGGGTCAACTTGTAAGACTCGGTCTGTTTGGTGGTTGGGCATTTTCTAAGCCCGCCTGGCTAGCTACCACCATATTATCTAAGTCTTGCCGCCAAACATCAGTGTTAACAACATTGATGTGTTCCGACTTGAAAATAAGATAACCAGCTTTCAATTGCGTTGGGGAATCTTGGTAAGCCCACTTCCATCTTCGGCATCGTCGTCACTTACCATCAGGTGAGATGTTGCCAAGGGCTTACCAATTGTTAATTAAAAAAATGAAATTGGGGATTTTTGTAATCGTTTATCGATTCCAAGGATTCCCAATTCCCTGTCAGTGCAGCCTCGTCCGCCGAAAGTTCCGTCGCGTGGTCGTCATCAAAAGTTGTACATGCGGGACGCTTGCTAAACCTTCGGTCGCGTAACGTTTCGCCACATTTTAGCCGCTGAATATTTCATCGCGTAACTTGGAATGTCACTTTTCAAACAAGATATATTTAATGTTTTTTTTGACGTGACCACGTCTTATAAATTGTTGACACAGGCAGCATTCACGAAAAAGTGTAACGTCATTATAACGTTACGCCCGTGTGACGTCATTATCACGTTACGCCCATTGTCGCGTTACGCCAGTGTGACGTCATTGTCGTGTTACGATTGAGCCGAGCGTGCAAGCGAGACTTGTACTTGACGAACCGTCAAACAAGTGTGTCAATGGATTAAAAGTACTAGGCTTCCAGGATCTTACAAAAGGTGTTCCAATGCAGTCGATTCTCTGTGAGCAAAACACGTATCTTTGTGTGTCAATGGCTAAGATACTTCCAGGATCTTAAAAGAAGTGTTCATGCGGTCAATTTTCTGTGAGGAAATGCCAAAGAGTTAACTTACCCGACTATGGGCGGTATTTTACATCTCCTCAAAGATGGAGCTAAAGAAGTTTTACTCCAGTCGTGTGGTCTAAAGCAGACAAGCGTTCTGCTTGTGACACGTTATTAAGTAAAATTATCGTCCGTAAACCGAATTTACAGACAACATCTTTTTTTTTTGCCGACAGTTACTTGCAAAAGTTTCGACACGTGTCACAACGCTTAGTTGAACGACTGAACCTTAGTCAGGCTGAAAGTGTAGGTAGGTATCAATCTAATCAGATCTAACTTCTGAGTTAAATCCTCAGATGTCTGTGCAAAGAGTTTTAGGCACCAGATACCTTCCGCACTTCATAAGACGAGCCAAGTAATGGACTAGCCTTTATTCGGTAGTTTATGACGTACCCTCCTCACGCAGCATGTAGGCGTGAACGGTGAGTGCGCTGCGCGACGTGTTGCGTGCTCGCACACATCGCTCCTCGTCCATCGCAGACAACCTGCAACAGAGAAATAAACCCTTAAAAAAGAAAGATACAAAGACCTTACAAAGATTGCTTTCGAATTCTAACACAAATAATATTCGTAAACTAAATTCACAATTCAATAAAAACACCTCACTACGATGCACCTCAAAATATGTCATCATCATATCAGCCGAAGGACGTCCACTGCTAGACATAGGCCTCTCCCACGGATTTCCACGACGACCGGTTCTGCGCTGCCCGCATCCAGCGGCTTCCCGCGACCTTCACTAGGTCATCGGTCCACCGAGTGGGAGGCCTGCCTACACTACGTTTTCCGGTGCGTGGTCGCTACTCGAGAACTTTACTGCCCCAACGGCCATCTGTTCTACGAGCAATGTGCCCCGCCCACTGCCTCTTAAGTTTAGCAATTCTGATAGCTATGTCGGTTACTTTGGTTCTCCTACGGATCTCCTCGTTTCTGATTCGATCACGCAGAGAAACTCCGAGCATGGCACGTTCCATTGCCCTTTAGGTGACCTTGAGCCTTCTTAATATACTTACTTACTATAAAAATATGTACTTTCGTTTATTCTGGCTCTATAAAGTTTTTACCTGACTACCCTTAAAGGAGAGTATTATTTCAATTGCATACACGTGACTATATACATAATATATTGAAGTAGCTACAGTCATTTGTTTCCGGTAGCAATCGTTGCAATTTCAAGATTATTTTGTACTAGCTTTTGCCAGCGGATTCGCTCGCGTGAACATAGTTTATATGATTATCTTTGAGGGTGCGCAGTGCGCGAGCCGTAAGTGGCTTGCGAGCGTGGAAAAAAGTAGCTTTTATGTTAATCCAGGTCCTAATCTATCTACCTACTAAATTTCATCCAGATCCGTTTACCTGTTGTGGCGTGAAAGAGTAACAATAAATAAATAAATAAATAATAAATAAATATTCTGGGACAAATCACACATGGTCAACAAACAAACAAACAAACATCCATACATACAAACATTCGCGTTATAATATTAGTAAGGACACTAGTATCTCATCTGTGGTAAGGATAAGTTCCCTTTTAATGAATCCATGCTAATTAACTTCTATTAACTTCTATTCGGTATGAAGACATCCCTGGTTTCCGCTTTCAGCTTCAATCGCTAAGGGAATGGACAGTCCAACGTTCATCGATGCTTAATCACAAAAATTATTATACACTTTTAGAATGACAGAGTAGTTACCAATTACCATGCTGAAATTTCTAGTTCTGGAAAACGAATTAAAATGGAAATTGAAAAAAAACAAAACACTCTCTAAAAATTGGTCTGATAGGTGATGATAAAACACCACTTTGTATAGGATTTCAGTGAACGATTCAGATTTTCTCCGACCAACCAGAGATTTCAGTAAAGCCCTTGAATGAAATATGAATTTATCCTAGGGATGAATCTATCAAAACAAACCATACATCGTGGAAATGAATCACTTGACCGCCATTCCGCTGGATCGTATCTGGAGTGCCGCCAGTCCCCCTCGCCAACTGAGCGGGTGGACTTATTGTGCGAGAGATAACCACCGGGTGGCGATATTTAATTCCAGAAAACAATCCGGTGCATGAGTTATGGGGCCACATGTCGCAGTCTTCTTACTTTGCTGGATCGCACGGTTTTTGCTTCTTCGCACCCCCCTGGGGAGGGGGGGAGTTGGTATCGCTCCGTTTAGCTTTCAAGGCAGCTTAACTGCCAAAGCTACAAGGGGTTGTTAGTGGGTAGTTCGGTCCTCGGCCTGTGTATATTTAAGGTTTCGTACCAGAAGGGTAAAAACGGAACCCACCCTATTAGGTACTAAACCTATGTTAAAGGCAACATGCAATATTTTTATTTTTGCTTTCATTTTAAAGAACTCCATGCAGAATAAACCAGGAGTATATTAACTTTAAATATTAACAAGTTTTTTTAATTTGAAATGCGGTTTTAAAGTAACCGTTTAAATTTGCGCGCGCAAACGGACGTATAGTTCCGATGACGTCACTCCTGTCTGTTGCTCAGACCAAAGAGAATATAATACATTGTAATTTATTGTAATTGTAATGTATTATATTCTCTTTGGTCTGAGTGACAGACAGGAGTGACGTCATCGGAACTATACGTCCGTTTGCGCGCGCAAATTTAAACGGTTACTTTAAAACCGCATTTAAAATTAAAAAAGAAAATTAAAACAAGTTTTTTTTTTATATACTCCTGGTTTATTCTGCATGGAGTTCTTTAAAATGAAAGCAAAAATAAAAATATTGCATGTTGCCTATTAACCGCCTCCGTGGCGTAATGGTTAGTAAGTTCGCTTCACACCAGGAGGTCGCGGGTTCGATTCCCGGTGGGGTCAACTTGTAAGACTCGGTCTGGTTGGTGGTAGGGCATTTTCTAAGCCCGCCTGGCTAGCTAACACCATCTTATCTAAGTCTTGCCGCCAAACATCAGTGTTATCAACATTGATGTGTTCCGGATTGAAGATAAGATAGCCAGTTCTCCATTGCGTTGGGGAATCTTGGTAAGCCCGCTTCCATCTTCGGCATCATCGTCACTTACCATCAGGTGAGATAATGCCAAGAGCTTACCAATTATGAATTTTAAAAAAATTACGCCGCCTCCTGCCCGGGAGGTCGTGGTTCGAATCCTGCCACGTAACAATGTGCTTTCGAATTTAGATTTCATATTTACTTTTATCCGACGCTCTTACGGTGAAGGAAAACATAGTTAGGAAACCTGCACACGCCTGCGAAGAAACTCGCAGGTTGTGTGTGAAGTCGACCAACCCGCACTGGGCCCGCGTGGTCGGCTAAGGCCCGATCGCCCTATTTCAGGGTAGGCTCGAGCACCTCGGTGGGGACAAATATGAGCTAACATGATCATGCAGCCGGCTGTATTGGTATGCGTAAACGAATATATCTTCCTCCCTCCTCCGTATTCCGAGGAAAAAAA
This sequence comes from Coleophora flavipennella, assembly GCA_947284805.1. Taxonomy (NCBI): domain Eukaryota; kingdom Metazoa; phylum Arthropoda; class Insecta; order Lepidoptera; family Coleophoridae; genus Coleophora; species Coleophora flavipennella. The sequence goes on along the minus strand of OX369270.1, from coordinate 7,448,873 downwards.
ACGGTTTTTGCGCTTTGAGCGTTTCCATGTAATATGTTTCAGTACCGTTACTTGACATTGGCACCAGATTGTTTATACTTTGTTATGTTTTTTGTTTACGTTAGTCGCACAACATCGACTTTCAATTGTTATAGAAATTTACCGCCTCCGTGGCGTAGTGGTGAAGATTCAAGATTAAAGGTATTTATTCAAAATAGGTTGCAAATCACACTCTTTCTGATAGTCATAAAATAATGATAACATAATTTCGTTTGTGAAAAATCAAGAAATAAACAATAATTAGTCAATAATGTCAAAATTTAATCCTTGAAATAAACCAGGTTATGCCATGAACATATGAAAACAATATGACACGAAAAGTTATACATAAAAATCATTGAATGTCATTGATACCTTTGACAAGAGTAGGCCAGTTCACACGGACAGCACCCGGTCACGATTATAACGCGAGAGTCAGCCATCGCTCCCTCCTTTATCCATTAGCTTCACATAAGGACGTGGTGGCGGGTTCGATTCCCGGCGAAGTCTAACTTTTTATAACTTGGTTTGGTTGGTAGAAGGGCATTTTCTAAGCCCGCCTGGCTAGCTGCCACCATATTATCTAAGTCTTGCTGCCAAGAATCAATGTTGACAGCATATGTGTTCCGGCTTAAAGATAAGATAGGTAGCCAGTTTCCACATTGCGTTGAGGAATCTTGGTAAGCCCGCTTCCATCTTCGGCATTATCGTCACTTACGAGTATTATCGTATTATCAGGTGAGACGACGTCAAGGGCTTACCAATTGTCGATAAAAAAATCATAGATAGGTGATGATAAAGTATCTTGATTGTTTATAGTTGGGAAATTCTTTTGTAAATACTTTACCTAAAAACCAGCCAAGTAAGAATTGGACCCTGGGTTTTTTTTATTGTTTATTGCTTTAAAGAACAAACATAAAGATATTAATACAGTACAAAGGAAAATCAATATGGTTTTTGTATCGCACAGAAGTCGAAGACTATTGAATATAATGAGGGTAAGTGATACCCAAAGCATACTTATGTAGTGTAGGTACATAAATAAAAATAACTGCCCTGAAGATGTTCACAACACAAGAACTAATACATCATATCAGACGAAAAACGTACACTGCTGGAAAGGCCTCCCCTACGGATTTCCACGACGACGCCTGGATTTGTTGTGTTTATCAAGTAAAAATACACCAACGAGACTTAGCTGAGAGTATAAACATTTTTCTTTCATTCGCTTAAAGATCCTTAGCGTAAGTACGACTCACACTTATTCGTTTTTTTTTGTACTACAGAGTTGATTTCTATTCAGACGTTTGAAGCTTGTATTGTATACCATTTTCACAACAAAGCAAAAACGAAAAACCTTTATAAAATCGCTTTTCCTTAATGGAAACTCCCTCTTAAATTTTCATTTTGTTTATTATTTTTTATTAATAAATCCAACCTTATACTCATTACGTGAAAATTTTACGCAGTCACTTACGTTCAAATATTCAAATATTTTTTACGTTCAAAGATATCAATCAGAGAGTCAAAATTTTTTTTTATTCACAATTGGTTAGCACTGTGCATCATCTCATCTGATGGTCAGTGACGATAATGCCGAGGATGGAAGCGGGCTTACCAAGACTTCCCAACGCAATGGAGAACTGGCTTTCTTATCTTCAAGCCGGACTACATCAATGTTATTAACACTGATGTTTGGCGGCAAGACTTAGATGAGATGGTGGTAGCTAGAGCCAGGCGGGCTTAGAAAATGCCCTTCCACCAACTAAACCGAGTCTTATAAGTTGACCCCACTGGGAATCGAACCCGCGACCTCCTGGTGTGAAGCGCATGGACTAACCATTACGCCACGGAGGCGGTTAAATACATATTAAAATAAGTTTAGTAGCTAATAGATAGGATGGGTTCCGTTTTTACCTTTCTGGTACGGAACCCTAAAAATGGACTAAAAATGGTCCTGTGCAGTTTAGGATTTACTTCACATATTTTTAATATCGACTTAAATTATTACTTAATAACATTAGCTCTTAGAGACCTGCCCCAGAAATCTTATTATTTCATCACAAAATCTACATAATTTTGTAAAGTAATAAATTGTATCATACCTTACTCATAATTTAAAATACGCCTCATTAGTTTGAACGAAACTTATTTAAGAAACCTTTTAAGCTTTTAGGCCATTAATTTAGTTAATAGCCCGCGCAGGGCGCTCGCTGTCGGCCCTAGAACAGGTATTATTAGCGTCCACCTCTTAATGGCTTAAAACCAGAGATACGCTATATAGGGTGGCTTTTAATTAGTTCTTGATAGCAAAAGATATGAATGTACTCGTGAGTACAGACAACTTTCCCACAGAAACTATATGTCAAATATGAAAAAAAATGTCCTTTATACATTTTTGCCGACTTGATAACTTATTAATTTATTATGTATCGAGGACCAACAATTTTTTTTTCTGATTTTACATGAGTTAATTTTTTTTTGGGAAAGTTGTTTGTAATCACGAGTACATGCATATCTTTTGTTATTTTTTTTATTATAACAGCTCATATACGTCCCCACCGAGGGGCTCGAGCCTACCCTGAATCAGGGCCATTGTTATCAAGATATCTTTTGTTATCAAGAATTAATTAAAAGTCACCCTGTATAAAAGGGGAGATAGATAGGTTACATGCGTTCTAAACGTAAAGCAAATAGAAAGATAGTCTTTTCTTAATAGCATTCGGTGCAACAGAAGCAAACAACCTATAATATTGTGTGTTTAAATGGGTTCGATGGTGACAAATCTCTGCTTGAAACCGGGGAATTTTAGCTTTCCTTGAAATCCAATCCATTTTATTTTGGAAGTGCCCGTGTAAGAACTAATTAAAAGTCACCCTGTATAGAAGGGGAGATAGATAGGTTACATGCTTTCTAAACGTAAAGCAAATAGAAAGATAGTCTTTTCTTAATAGCATTCGGTGCAACAGATGCAAACAACCTATAATATTGTGTGTTTAAATGGGTTCGATGGTGACAAATCTCTGCTTGAAACCGGGGAATTTTAGCTTTCCTTGAAATCCAATCCATTTTATTTTGGAAGTGCCCGTGTCATTAGATAATAACGGTCTGGCACGTACCTACCCAACTTGTACTTTAGGGGATGGGACACTAACGAACCGATCCACTCGACAAATATATCAACTACGTCAGTTTCAATAGTCAGCATTTCAACCTGAAGCTGACTATTGAAACTGACTAGCTAGTAGGTTGTTATTTGTTCCAGAATCGTTCAAATTGTAGTGAGAACGATTACTTATGTTAATGAAAATTTTCTTCAAATGTTATTTTTGGAGCAAATAATTATTTCAAATTATACATACAAACAAACATACACACATACAGGTGAAGTTAATAAAAACGTGATAAAAAAACATTTACTTAAGATATCTCTCACTCGCATCTCTCCCTAATTCAGGGTAGGCTCGAGCCCCTCGGTAGGGATGTATATAAGCTGATACATATTTTATCTATACTCGAAATTATTTTTTTAAAAATAATTTGAATCTGAGCGTTAAGTTTTAACGAACTGGCCTTCTCTTGTTAAAGGCATTAATGACATTAATAGATTTTTATGTATTACTTAGTGTCATACTGTTCTCATGTTCTAATGACATAATCTGGTTTATATCAAGGATTGAATTTTGACGTTATTAAGTGACTAATTATTGTTTATTTCTTGATTTTTACAAATGACATTGTTATTATTATTTTATGACTATCAGAAATAGTGTAATTTGCACCTATTTGAATAATTATATTAAATTGAATTGAATCCTTCTGAAACCACATCTGATGAATTTTATGAAAGTTTTCGGACGGAAACTTGTCAAAATTGAAATAGTTAAATAAAAAAACCGCCAGTTCTTTTGTAATTGGTCATTTTAACTATTTAAAAGTACTAAATAATCGACAAAAATGACCTATTACGTGTCAGAGTAGAATAAATTTTCAGCATATTGAGACTAGAACCATATCTGCAGACTTCAATGATACCGAAAATACAGCTTTTCAAAATTTATCGACATTTTCTAACTCAGAAATTCTTAGCGATCGGAGCATTTTCCTTGAATCGGAAAACCTCAAGAATGTGGATTCTGAAATTTGTTCGCTTAGGGATCATTTGTAGATATATACTACTAGAAGGAATAAAACACATTTTTTTGTCCGAGTTTGGGCTTCTTTTTTAAGAATTATTTAGTAAACTAAATATTTACGATTTTTAAAGGCTGTTTTTAGAATTTAAAAAACAATGAAAAACATGAAAGCATTCTTTTAAAGTAAATGTTTTTTTAATGACACATTGGTTCCAACCTTTTTTAGAGTTCTATAAACCCTTTTTCATTTAAGCGTCCGTCGCAGGCAGGCAAAAAACATCTCATTAACTTAAATAGATTTGAACCGAATAAAATAAAGAATAAAAATATAATTTGTGTTTTTACAAGCAGAGATAATCCATACCTATATAAAGGGAGGTAGATAGGTTACATGCTAAAAGTGAAGCAAATAAAATGAATCCAATTGGCATCTCTTTTCTTGTAACATTCGGTGCAACGGAAGCGAACTTCCTATAATATTGTGTCTGTAAATGGGTTCGATTTTCAAATAGTGTTTTTAGTGCATAACCCACCTCCTGCACTGCACTGGGTTATGCACAAACAAACAACATTTGAAAATCGAAGCCATTTACACACACAACATTACAAGCGGTTCGCTTCCGTTGCACCGATGCTACTGAGAAAAGAGATGCCAATTGGCATCTTTCTTTTTTTGCTTCACTTTTAGGATGCACGAAACCTATCTACCTCCCCTTATATATAGCATATCTTCGGTTTACAGCTACTTTTTTTCCATGTAAAGATGTGATTTTAATAGGTCCTATATGCCGTAAGAGTCGTTAAATAGGTAAAATTTTGAAAATCTGTATTGTGAAAGGTTTTATGATTACGGAGATGGTTCTGTTATGGTCCGGTTATGTTCTCTATATTGCAGAAAATTTTATCTTATTTGGCACGAAGTAGAGGTAGTTGTTGTCTAAAATTCTGTCAATTAGGACTAAAATGGTCAATGATTCCGCTTTTTTGACAAGATTCCGTCACGAAATTTTGTTAACAAACCTTAGATTCGGATTCAGAACCCCAAAAAACATATAAAATGAAAATAGTCAAAAACCACACACATGGGTAAAAACACAATATTATGGCTGAAGCAAGTCATGTGGGTATTAAAATATAATTTCAGTTATAAACAATTTTTCATTCGAAATTGGTGATAAATCGTATAGATTTTCATCCGACTTTAAAAAAGAGGAGGCTATCATTCCGGTTGTATATTTCTTATGGTTGTTACCTCAGAACTCCGTAATTTATAAACAGACTTCGAAAATTCTTTTTTTTATATTTGAAAGGCTATACTTTCCGATTGGTTCCATAGAAACGTCATCAAAATCAGTTCAGTACTTTTCTCGGAAATTAAAAAGAAACAAAAATGTAGCAAAATTGTAGTTGGTTGTTGTTATTGAAGTCTATTTTTTTAAAGTATTTAGCAAACGCTAAACGTCAATTAGTGAATCTCTTCATTTTGTTTGATACATCAATTATTAATCAGTCAGAGGTTAAACAAATTACCCTCATTTTAGGCTATGCCGCAGTCACGTAAAATTATTAATGTAGGTATGTCAATTTCTGGTTCTAGTAGTAGTACAAAGAATAGGGATGACAACAGCATCACAATAAATTATGAACTCTTGATCACTAAATGGCCCTCGTACTTAAACTTCGGAAAACCTTACTCGTTTTGTTTTCCACCAAGTCTTCGATTATTAATTCACCAAAATCACAAAATGAGTACATAATTATGTGACGCTGCTAAACTGTGACGTCACGCCTAGGTATTTCTAAAAATGTCGTTTTTGACAGATGATAAAAAGTAGGTAACTTAGATGACTAACATTCGTCATCCCTATTGTTGAGCTAAATTGAATGACGATGATAAGTTACCATATAATAGACGTGAGCACGGAACACGGAACGTGCTCGCGATCCAGCACGACCTACGTACTTATTCAGTGTGAGCGGTGAGACCGTCGGTAGGGTCAACTATAGCGCGAACTATAAGAAAAGATGATAATAAATTACCTACCCAGTGACAGAGTAATCTGCAGCGCAGCGGCTAGAGTTAAGCACGCAGAGGACTCGCAATCTGGCGTAACTGGTGGCACAGTAAAAAGATCTATGGATCTACGGTTGGACTACTGTATGGATCCTTACACTTACATTGTCTTTGTTGTTTTCGTCAACGCCGACATCGCTATAATCAATAGCCACGTCCTCCTCAACAGCCATCTGAGTGTATTGATTTTAATGAATATCCCCATCTTCTGAACAACGATGACTATGGAACTTCGGGCTCGACCTTCCCCGTCTCGCTCCTCGGTCTCCGCATGATTTTCCTATCTAGACATCTCCGTCGGATGAATTCCACAGACATGGTCAGTGTGACCTAGAACGGACCGGGCAGCAAACTGAACTGCAGCATGAAGTTAACGAGTTGACTAGTAGGTGTTTTCAAATACAGGCGCGTATTGTAGTAATGGGAGGGGAACATAGCTCGTAGAACAGATGTCCGTTGGGACAGTAAAGTTCTCGAGTGGCGAACGCGCACCGGAAAACGTAGCGTAGGTAGGCCTCCCATTCGGTGAACCGTTGACCTGGTGAAGGTCGCGGGAAGCCGCAGGATGCGGGCAGCGCAGAACCGGTCGTCATGGAAATCCTTGGGGGAGGCCTATGTCCAGTAGAGGACGTCCGTCGGCTGATATGATGATGATGATGATCGTAGTAATTAGCAGAAACTAAAACTATGCTCACGATTCCGCATGGCCGGCTTGGTCAGGGTAGCGGCGGGCAAAGTGAACTGCAGCGTGAAGTAAGAGTTCTAACGATGTCAAGTTACCAAACCACAGGCGCAGTGTCTGAGAACACAGAAGTGGGTAGGCACGGGGCGTGCTCGCGATCCGGCGCGACCGTCGTGGTCAAAGTCAGCGGCGGACCAGAAGACAGAGGCACTTGTGCTGGTAGCGGCTTTATCGCAAACTGCAGCGGCGAGCCTACCACTTCTACCCACACGTCCACCACTAGCGGGTCCAGATGCTCCATCTTAACGTAATAAAAAAAACAAAAAAGGTAAAATATATATTTTTTTTAATTAAAAATTTGAGTGCGTTTGACTATATCTCACCTGATGGTAAGTGACGATGTAGTCGAGGATGGTACACGAAAACTCAAATAATGCCTATTCACTCTCGCCTTGAAGATCCCCAAATTGTAGGAGTCGGGAAACACAGACACAGGCAAGGAGTTCAATGGAAAAAAACCGGCCAAGGGCGAGTCGGACTCGCGAGCTGAAGGTTCCGTACCAAATCACATTTGTGTATGAAATCCTACAAACATCAACGAGTACATCAATCGGATAGGAGTACAAACTTAACTTTGTAGTTGAAAAAATGTTCTCCCATACATCTATGTACGTCACGGTCAATTCTCCACAAGCAAACGTAAGTTTTTAATCGACAAAAAAAAACATTTTATGTGATATACCTACAAATTTACAGTTTTGGATATTTTCTTTTGTCTGTGCTGTGGGGTCTTGCTTTTTACTAAATTTAATAAATCTACGTTAAAGGAAAGTACCCTTTAGGTTTTTATTTACTTGCCTGTATAAATATACAGGATGTAATAAAATTGGAGTAGTTCCCGTTAACTGGGGCTTCTAATCATCATACTGAACAACCTTTGTTCTACGACTTTGCTATTTTTTACTCTTCATACAAACCGATCAAAAGCAAAGATACAAAAAGCATCGGTGGCGTAACGATTACGCTCCATTGCATTTTGGGTGACCTGCTTGAGCCTTCTAATAAGGCCCATAGTAAGCGACCATGTCTCAGTTCCATATATCATCACTGGCAACACACACTGGTCGAAGACCTTGGTCTTAAGACACTGCACGGTCTGAAGTGGCAGTGGGCGGGGCACATAGCTCGTAGAACGGATGACCGTTGGGGCAGTAAAGCTCTCGAGTTGCGACCATGCACCAGAAAACGTAGCGTAGCAGGCCTCCCACTGGACCGTTGACCTGGTGAAGGTAGCGGGAAGCCGCTAGATGCAGTTAACGCAGAACCGGTCGTCGTGGAAATCCTTGGGGGAGGCCTATGTCCAGCAGTGGACGTCCTCCGGTTGATATGATGATAAAGATGACGGCAACCTTTAAAATGGAATGTTACACAAGAGCCATGTCATTGTTAACAAGCAATCTCTTCCACGCCGCCTATGGGTGAAAAAAATCTCTCAATAATTTAATGAGGTGAAGGTGCGCAATTTCCTGTACAATCACACATAAGATTAATTCTGGGTGTTTCTTTTACCTCTCTGATGATTTCTTCTGGTGCTATCAAAGTTCTGTGATCAGAAAAACTAATTACTCTTAGTTATCTACCTAATTAATTAACAGATTGCTGGAAAACTAAGTCTGCAGAAGTTCACACTTTTCACTCTAGCGATAAAGCTCATTATTCCAGATATTGACCCCTACGTAGGGCTCCCTAACCTTCTGTCACACCCCGGACACTGCATACAACGGTCGTGAAATGACATTTCTAATACAAATGACGGAGCACACAAAATCACGGCGAAATCATATACGTGCGAGAAACAAACTGTATCAATATGGGTGACGAGGGGGGAGATCGGCAGGGAGTGTCCATACTGTAGGTTAGTACTAATATATACAGGGTGGAAATGGGTATACCGACAGATTTTAACCATGGATTCCTGGTATTACGAGTAAATAATGTTATGTCAACATGGGTCCAAAACTGCCTCATTAACTTAATTTCTGGAACAAAAAAAACAATTAACGATAGTAATCCCTTCTGAACGAAACCTTAGTCTAAAGAGTGAAAAATAAAACTTCACACTTCACGAACGACTCCGACAACATACGAAAAACGACGATTGGAGTATGCTGTACGACGCGACGTTAGTACGACACTTGATTATTAAGAGCCCAAGACAACAAACGTCAGATAAACATCTACCCTTGTGATTTTTGAGATTTTTCAACTTGTGAATAGGGATGACGAATGCTAGTGAACTGATTTACTTTTTACCATCTGCCAAAAACGAAATTTTGTTTTTAAAAATGTTTGAAATACCTAGGCGTGAAGTCATAGTTATGCAGCGTCATTTATCTACTCATTTAGTGATTTTAGTGAATTAAAAATCGAAGACTTGATTGAAAACAAAACGAGTTAGGTTTTCTGAAGTTTAAGTAGGAGGGCAATTTATTGATCAAGAGTTCATAATTTATTTCTGATACTGTCGTCATCCCTATTACTGAATATCTCGAAAATTTGGCTTTATCCAGCAATTTTGTCCTATTTTGTCCAAATAGGCACTAGAATCGTTGGTTAAAATCTGTCCGTATACTCTTTCCCACCCTGTATACTTAGCTTCTGTAGTGATCCATGCGTTTCCACTGAGAACACTTTGATAGACATTGGGCTAAATTTAATTAGGCACTCTTAATTTTTGCTAATGTAAAACGGTTCATCGCACGCGACTAATGAACCGTTTAATTTGAGCCATTTAACCCTCCTGTGAGCTGTAATTCAGCTTTTAATGTCACCAGTTAGAAAGTTAGGGGTTTCACATCGACCATTTAGTATTTAGTATTCTATTGTGTCGGGGCATATTAAATTCTGCGGTTTCTGGGACTGTGGTCAGATAATTGTTCGAATCTAAATTGCAAATTTCAATGCGAACCGTTTTGGACTTAATAACATGGTTTGTAGGTTCAATAGAGTTCGTGATTATTTACAAAGTTATCAAATTTTCGTGCCATCATCATCATCATATCAGCCGAAGGCCTCCTCAAGGATTTCCACGACGACCGGTCCTGCGCTGCCCGCATCCATCAACCCGCGATCTTTACCTGTTCGTCAGTCCTCATATGCGTGGTCGCCACTCGAGAACTTTACTGCCCCAACGGCCATCTGTTTTACGAGATATGTGCTCTGCCCACTGCCACTTCAGTTTAGTGATTCTGTGAGCTATGTCGGTTACTTTGGTTCTCCTGCGGATCTCCTCGTTTCTGATTCGATCACGCAGAGAAATACTGAGCATAGCACGCCCCATTGCCCTTTGGGTGACCTTGAGCCTTCTTATGAGCCCCATAGTAAGCGACCAAGTCTAAGCTCCGTAAGTCATCACTGGCATGCAGGCGGCGCAGGACCGGTCGTCGTGGAAACCCTTGGGGGAGGCCTTTGTCCAGCAGTGGACGTTGTTCGGCTGATATGATGATGATGAGTCTTTCTCTACAATTTTTCAACCGACAATAAGAAATGAGGAGGTTCTCAATTCGACTGTATATTTTTAGGGTCCCGTACACAAAGTACACACTTTCCGTCCGTCTGTCACCAGGCTGTTATAAATGAACAGTGATATCTAGACAGTTGAAATTTTCAGAGATGATGTGTTTCTGTTGCCGGTACAACAACAAATACAAAAAATTTGAAAAAGTGAAATCGTGTTTTTTTTAAACGTGAAGAAACTAGCGCCCTCTAGTATGATAATACGGAACTGAAGAAACAAACGCCATCTAGTATGATGTTACGGAACCCTTTGTGTGAGGTTTTGACTCGCACTTGGCTGGCTTTTTTTTCACACTATTACAGCTATAAAAGTAAAGTCTAATCTGAAAATAGATTTTTTATGATACAATGATGGTAAAAAGGTAAATAACGAACGGGTGACATTTGTAAGCCCGAACCGCAGGCGAGATATTACCAGCGTCACGAGTTTGCCATTTACCTTTTACTTTACACCCAGTTTTCACCTTAGTCTTGACCGTTGCGTGATTTCTTCTCCTCATAATTTCTCCTCCTCCTAATTTCTCCTCCTCATGATTTCTACTCCCCATTCAATATTTTAACCAACATCATAAAACGGAGGAGGTTATCAATTGGATTTTATGTAATTTTTAAGGTCCCGTACACCCAAAGGGTGAGCAAAGGTTACAGGGTACCTATTACTTAGTCTCCGCTATCTGTCTGTCCCTCTATATGTCTGTCAGCGGGCTGTATTTTATGAACCTTAGTTGGAAGATAGTTATTTTTTCACAATTATATCAGCTCATATACGTCCCCACCAAGGGGCTCAAGCCTACCCTGAATCAGGGCGATTAGGCCTTAGTCGACCACGCGGGTCCAATGCGGGTTGGTCGACTTCACACACAACCTTCGAGTTTCTTCGCAGGCCTGTGCAGGTTTCCTCACGATGTTTTCCTTCACCGTTAAAGCAATCGGTAATTATATGTACGTAAGTTTTTGAAAAACTCATTGGTACATTGGCCGTCCAGATTTGAACCCGGTACCTCTGGTTAGATGGACCGAATCGTTACCGGTTGAGCCACCGACGCTTTTTCACAAAGGTTCATGAAATACAGCCTGGTGACAGACGGACAGACGGACGGGCAGCGAAGTCTTAGTAATAGGGTCCCGTTTTCACCCTTCGGGTATGGAACCCTAAAAACGGCTGCGAACCGACAGATAGATGGACATGGAAAAAATATATGGGTTAGTAGTTTCACTACGGAACCCTTAAAATGAGAAAGCTTTCTGTATTATAATCCCAAGTTCACAAGTTGAGTACTTAATTAAAGGGAGTGCAATTGTTACTCGTTTGAGCAATTTGTGAGAAGGACTGTCTTGGCTTAGGGTTTTGTGCTAGCGGGCCACGAGTTATGCATACTCTCTAACAAATTTAATTAACACAAAACACCGTGGCTTCCCTGGAAATAATTGTTTCATAACTTCCAACATGTTCATACAAACACCTTTCATATAAATCCCAATTTTTCGCCACCCTTGACGATAATTGGGTCCCTTTTGTTCCACGAGTTTAATAAACAATGCGAGTATCCAAATTTAAAATGTTGTTTGAAACAAAAGAAAACACTGAAATTAATATACGCAACACAAGCATTCGAAGCAAAAAGTAAATAATGCTTCTAATGAAAGCTAGTACAAAATATCTAACATTATGGTACGTTACCACATTATAAATGAATAAAAAAAGGAGATGAATTTATAAATGTTCCACGGAAACACGGCAGATTAAAAGCAACCTATTAACTGAAGACTGGATGAAGCTGTATAGGAACTGTATAGCGACCGTCTCTTATCGTGTGGCACAATTAACCGTGCTAGCCAAGGAAAAGACGGCGGTTGCCTGGTGTTGCACTTAACATCACCCGCGGTCACGTGTAGGGCCTTAAGATTTACACCTACGGACGTGTGCAACGCGACCTTCATACACATTTGGAATCAGATATGCAGGCTTCCTCTCGATGTTTTCCTTCACCGTTAAAGCAATCGGTAAGTATATTTACGTAAGTTTCGAAAAACTCATGAGTACGTTGGCCGTCCAGATTTGAAACCGGTGCTCTGGTTAGGAGGACCGAGTCGTTACCGGTTGGGCCACCGACGCTTTTTTGTTTAGCGATAAAAATGTAGTATGGGCTTCATTGATTTGGTCTCGATGAGTTCCTTGTTATCAGAGTTTTGTCTTACAACTTGCATTGCTCGTTGATTACTTTGAAGCAAAAAATTTAAATCTTCATTCATTCATCAATATTGGAGAACACTAAATCTAGTTAGTCATACAAAAGATCGGAGGCTGGTTTTTCGGGGAGTGAATGTTCATTGCTATCTTTTTCTTTGAAATAAATTATCAACTTGCTACTTAAGAGAAAAGTAGGGTCGAGTTATGCCCAGTGTTTATAAGGTTTTAAGTAACTTAAAGAATATGAGATGGCTTAAGCTTCCGCAATTTGATAATAACATTCGGCACCATCGGCTGAAAGTGTCTTAGTCGTAACTCAGTACTACTTGCGCGGTGGCGCTGGTTACTATGTTTATCTGACCATAAGCGTGATCATATCCTGGATGGAATTTGCTGTTAGCCGCAATTAAAATAAATCTTAAAGGGTTTCTCTTTAACAATTTAAAAATACTGATTGAGTTAATTATATCCAGTTTTCGGTCGTGGTCTACCTACTCAGTCCAACTTGGTAAAGCACTGGCATTATTTTTATTTACTATCTACCACGGGTAGACTAAGGAGGACTAAAGAAAAAAATAATGTTCGTGGTCCACTTAGGGCATGCGTGCTACGACTTCTGCATATATCATCCCTACTAATATTATAAATGTGAAAGTAACTCTGTCTGTCTGTTACGCTTTCCCGCAAAAACTACTAAACGGATTTGGCTGAAATTTGGTAGGTAGACAGATTAGGACCTGGATTCAGACATAGGCTACTTTTTACCACGCTCGCGAGCCGCTTGCGGCTCGCGCACTGCGCACCCTCGAAAAGTCATAGAAACGTTGTCCACGCGGGTGAAACCGCGGGAAACAGCTAGTGCTAAATAAATCTAACCTATTTACATTCCGCCACCTAGAGTAGGAGCCTCGTTCAAAAATATTATCATCAAACCTAACAAACCTATGTTCGCCCAACTAAGATCCGCCCGGGCATTTTAAGATCTGGCCATGTCTACGACCTCGCCACGAAAATAATTGAATTTTAATCTTTAACATCAATTCTGTCATAAAAATATCAAAACACTACAGTTAAACCTATTATCTATGTTTTTAGGGTTGCGTACCTCAAAAATAAAAAACGGAACACCTATGGGATCACTTTGTCTGTCCGTCCGTCCGTCTGTCTGTCTGTCGATACCATTTATATCGGGAACGCATTGAGATATCGAATTAAAATTAAAACCATATACTTCGGTCTGTAGTCCCTTGAAGCTGTGAAAAAATCTTAGTTAACGTAAAAAAAAAGATACGGCCGATTATACTGCAAAAACGTACTTTTCAAGACTCTCAAGGGAATCAAAATTTATAAGGTATCTTCCGTTGACCTAGACCTATGAAATTAGGCAAGTAATATCGTCTTACACTACAAGTACAGGGAAAAATCTGAAAATAAATCAATAAAATATAGAAAATAAATAAAAAATAAATAAATCATAAAAAATATTAAACAATAAAGTATTTATTTATTTTGTACGTGATGATGATGATCTATCCGACCGATTTTGGTCATGGCGACCACTTCGACTCCTAGTCGGCTTGCCGCGCGTGTGCTCGAAGATGGTTTATGTAGCCAATCTTCGCAGCGAAACTCCTCGCGCACTGAGGGCATTTAAGATTGCCACCCTCAATTGTATGAAATGGTCGCAGGTGGTCGAGCCAACTGGTCGCGTTTGGTATCAAGGTCAGCTTTACACTGATCCTCGAACTCGCGCACAAGGAACGGGGCGGTCCAAATTTTGAATTGAGTTAACCGTATCATGTGGGATATCGTATGAAAGGACTTTATTGGCACAGGCTTAAACAGATTTTTAATTATTTTTATGTTATACAATTTTTTATTCATTATTTTTAAGGTTCCTTATCCAGAGATATGGTGGTACGGATCCCTCGTTGAGCAATTCCGACTCGCACTTGGCCGTTTTTTTTTAAATAGTAGGTACCTACTTTTATTTTTTTTACTTATTCACTATAAATAAACTGCAAATGGTAGTAAATTAAAAACTACTAAATTCGTAAGATCGATTGAAACGCGGTTCAGTGTATCGAAAAGCCAATTCCCCGTCCAAATAAATAATTACTTATCTAGTACCCCTCAAATACCATAATATTAATCTTATTAATCTTATTAAAAACCTTTGTCTGTAGAACAGCAATCGATTGCCATAGCTATCTTGCTAAAGACATGGTTTTACGCAATTTGCTTAATGACTAGGAAAGATAGGTATACCCTACATAATGCTTGCGTAGGATCCGTGACCGACATCGCGGACATTAATAAAACTAATGGTGCCTTATATGGTAGACGTGTGTCGTTACGCAATTTTTGTGACACGTAATAAACTAGTTACGTATAAGGCGTCACCAGTTTTCAAGACAAGTGATTTTAATAATTCATTTTGTTAGTATATGATAGACGTGTGTCGTTACGTAATTTTCGTGAAACGTAATAAACTAGTTACGTGTAAGGCGTCACCAGCTTTCAAGACACGTGATTTTAGTAATTCGTTTTGTTAGTATATGGTAGACGTGTGTCGTTACGTAATTTTCGTCAAACGTAATAAACTAGTTAATTAGAAGGTGTCACCAGTTTTGAAGACACGTGATTTTAGTAATTCGTTTTGTTAGTATATGGTAGACGTGTGTCGTTACGTAATTTTCGTGAAACGTAACAAACTAGTGCAATTTGCGCATCTGGCAGCGTCCGGCTGCTGGACGGGGCCCTGTTCGCGGGAAGTGACTCACTTCATACCTGATTATGGAGCGAAAACTATCGCTGCGTGCGTCTAACGTTTGCTAAAGCTCCTTAGTAAAACTAGGATAGAGTTAGGAATGAGTTAAAAGCCAACGGTGAATGATTTTTGATAGAAATCTCCTTCGAATCAGTCAGTGCTTTCCGCTGCGCTCGGGCGGTGCGCGTACGTGGTGTTAAAAGTGATTGTTTAGTGATTATTTTGTTGTTTTGCATAGAAAAACTCTGTGTTGTTGAAATTCCCAATAAACCGGGCAAGAAATACAATGTTATTGTATTAAGAATTGTTATTGTAGCATTCATATTTCACATTTTTTTAGGTTCAAGTGCAATACCTACTTACCCTATCTTTAGCTTAGACTGTTAAATTTTTTCTCACATAATTTCATACACAAATATTTTAGTCAGGTAGTCAGTTAAAGACGATTTCATCGATATAAGTTTTATATATAGTTCCCATACAAAAACATTGCGAAATATTTGTTTTTCTAACCCTTGACAATAATGGCGACCACCCACGAAGGGCCCCGCCAATTGAAACAAAATGGCGCAGCTGGCAGCGCCAGTTTACGTGCGACCAACTGCTGGAGGCGTGCCAGGTGATAGCAGACGTGTTTCGTTACGTAATTTTCGTGAAACGTAATAAACTAGTAACGTAGAAGGCGTCACCAGTATTGAAGACACGTTATTTTAGTAATCAGATTTGTTTTCTTATTGCGTTACAGTGATATTGGCTTTCGCTCAGCATCGGCCTTACTTTAGGTTCAGAAAAGAAACTATAAAGTTTTAAAAAAGTAAATTTTAATATTTACTAACGAAGCGAAAATATTTAGAGGCTTAGTGGTTTTTGTAGATATGCGTAGCTACTTAGTAAGTGACACAAATGAACTTCCCTTCTTAGCTTAGGACTGACTGAATTAAATGTATCCATTTGTTTCTAAAACGATAAAGCATTTTGGTAGTTGGACTGTCGGACACATGCGAGTTCACACGAACTCTCGGCTCGCTTGGCCGGACGGCACGTGCATGAGTGTGAAAGAAACTAAAACTCGACCAAGCTAAGTTTGCACCTCGCGTCGATTACGTCACATTGATGCTTAGGTACGGTCTGCAAAAAGGGATTCGCTATGCCTTAAAAAAAGTAAACAAGTGTTTGTTAGATTTTACTTTGCATTTATTGTTTTTAACATTATATTATACATGGTACCTGGAATACGCCGCATTCCAGCGAGATGCAAACTTAGCTTGGTGGAGTTTTACATGAGCATGCAGCGAGCTCGCTCGTAATAACTAGTTAATCTCAACGTCGCAAAGCATTTGTTCACTTTCACTCCGATTGTAATGAAAATCATGCGTTCACAAAAATCACTATAGTTAGTTTGTCGTTTGGCTTGAAACCAGTGATTTGCCACGTTACCAGTTATTGTTAATATTTACGTGAAATAACGTTCACATTTACTTTATGGCAGAGTTCTATTGTTTCAGTGAGTAATGTTGTATATTATAATTTTGTTTTAATAAAGTTTGTTTAATTTTTTACTTCCAGTTCCATCTAGATCCCTGAGAAAAACCGTTTACAACCGACTTTTAAAAAAGGAGGAGGTTCTCAATTCGACTGTATTTTTTTATATTTGTTACCTCAGAACTTTTGACTGGGTTAACCGATTTTGATGATTTTTTTATTTGAAAGTTAGTCCTTCCTGTGTGGTCCCATATAAATTTTATCAAAATCGGTGTAGTACTTTACTAGAAAATTAACAACAACCAAAAATATTAATGCAAAATTGTACTATGTTGTTGCAATGGAAGTCGGTTTTTTAACGTGATTAGCGTTTACAATTATCATACATTAAAATCATATTTTAAATTAGTTTAAGTTGGCAGTACTCAACGACAGATGGCGCTAAAGATTAGTCGCCGAGCAAATCTTATGCTTCGCGAGTTAACTGCGATTAAACTCATTAGTAAACGTCGGCTTCTCCTCTAATTTGCCCGGTTAGTTTCAAGGATTTTATTTTTTAAGTTAGTGGACATTTTGCTTTGAAGGTTAAATGATCCTTCGTTGCGAGAAATAAGCACACATTCAATACCTTTATAATATCATCTCATCGAGATTTCATTTACTTTTACGCTCATGTGGCCGACATTTCGAGGGCGCGCCACAAAGAGTGCGCCCCATTCATTGTGATTGGTACTCATATAAAGTGCCTCGGCTAAGGATTCAAAGCAACGCTACTTACCAACTTTATGTTTTATTTGTTCGCCGAATTTCAGAAATTTCATTGAGTCACTGGCGCGAATAAACTTCAAAGCTCAGAAGACCTACAATTTGGAAGAAAGTTATACAATCGATAAACCACACCAAATGGAAACATTAATATTATGACCCCTTATTGAGACTGTATTATATACTATAAGAAGTAATGAGGGGGTTTTAAAGTGTGGCTGAGTTCATCATCATCATCATCATATCAGCCGAAAAACGTTCACTGCTAGACAAAGGCCTCCCCCAAGGATTTCCACGACGGCCGGTCAAATTCAAATTGAAATTAATTTATTTGTGACCTTATTTGCATCCATCGGCTTCCCACGATCTTCATCAGGTCGTCGGTCCACCACGTGGGACACCTGCCTACGTTACGTCTTCCGGTGTGCGATCGCCACTCGATAACTTTACCGCCCCAACGGCCATCTGTTCTACGAGCTACGTGATCGAGTTCAAATAATCCATGTCCTTGCTATAATCCTTACTTAATATTTGTAAATGTGAAAATGTGTTTGTTTGTTTACGCTTCAACATCTAAACCAATCTTGGCATAATTTTACATGCACGTAGCCTGTGTCATGAAGAAGGATATAGGATACTTTTATCCTGTAAAAATAGCATAGTACCTTACAGTTCCTGACGGAATTAAAAAAATACTCTTTTTTTGGTAGAATTCTTTAACATCGCAACGGAGCAATTGAAGGGGTGGGAAATGACTAAAACTACTGATTGGTATTGCCCGATACAGTTCCCGAGGGATCTGTAGGAAACCCATGTCTATGCTCGCGAGCCACTTGGGGCTCACGCACTACTCATCCTCAAAGCGTTATAAAAAGATGTCCACGCAGGCGAAGCCGCGGGCAAAAGCTCGTCCTTACTAATATTATAAATGTGAAAATGCGTTTGTTTGTTTGTTTCCTTTTCACGCATCAACACCTAGACCAATCTTGATGAAATTTGGCAGGCAGGTAGCCTGTGTCACGGGGAAGGACGAAATAGGCTCTTTTTATCCTGTGTAAATAGCATAGTCTGACACCGTTCCTGAGGGAACTGAAAAATCACTCTTTTTTGGTTCATTTCTTTAACATCGCAACGTAACAATGGATTGTTGTGATTTTTTGCACAGAGATGGTTGAGGGAGTGAGAAATTACATATACTGCTAATAAGAATAGCCCGATCTGGTATAGAGACCTGGAAAAAACTAATGGGCACGCTCGCGAGCCGCCTGCGGCCCGCGCACCACTCACCCGCAAGGACAGTCATAAAAACTATGCCTACGCGGGTGAAGCCGCGGGAAAAAGCTAATAATTAAAAAAAACTTACTAAAATTCCCGGTAAGCTATCCAAATTCCCGGTAAGCTAGTAATTAATAAAACCTATTGAAATTCCCGGTAAGCTAGTAATTATTAAAACCTATTTAAATTCCCGGTAAGCTAGTAATTAATAAAACCTATTCAAATTTCCGGTAAGCTAGAAATTAATAAAACCTATTCGAATTCCCGGTAAGCTAGAAATTAATAAAACCTATTCAAATTCCCGGTAAGCCAGAAATTAATAAAACCTATTGAAATTCCCGGTAAGCTAGTAATTATTAAAACTTATTTAAATTCCCGGTAAGCTAGTAATTAATAAAACCTATTGAAATTCCCGCTAAGCTAGTAATTATTAAAACCTATTTAAATTCCCGCTAAGCTAGTAATTAATAAAACCTATTCGAATTCCCGGTAAGCTAGAAATTAATAAAACCTATTCAAATTCCCGGTAAGCCAGAAATTAATAAAACCTATTGAAATTCCCGGTAAGCTAGTAATTATTAAAACTTATTTAAATTCCCGGTAAGCTAGTAATTAATAAAACCTATTGAAATTCCCGCTAAGCTAGTAATTATTAAAACCTATTCAAATTCCCGGTAAGCTAGAAATTAATAAAACCTATTCGAATTCCCGGTAAGCTAGAAATTAATAAAACCTATTCGAATTCCCGGTAAGCCAGAAATTAATAAAACCTATTGAAATTCCCGGTAAGCTAGTAATTAATAAAACCTATTGAAATTCCCGCTAAGCTAGTAATTATTTAAACCTATTCAAATTCCCGGTAAGCTAGAAATTAATAAAACCTATTCGAATTCCCGGTAAGCTAGAAATTAATAAAACCTATTCAAATTCCCGGTAAGCCAGAAATTAATAAAACCTATTGAAATTCCCGGTAAGCTAGTAATTATTAAAACTTATTTAAATTCCCGGTAAGCTAGTAATTAATAAAACCTATTCAAATTCCCGGTAAGCTAGTAATTAATAAAACCTATTCGAATTCCCGGTAAGCTATAAATTAATAAAACCTATTCGAATTCCCGGTAAGCTAGAAATTAATAAAACCTATTCGAATTCCCGGTAAGCTAGTAATTAATAAAACCTATTGAAATTCCCGGTAAGCTAGTGATTATTAAAATCTATTTAAATTCCCGGTAAGCTAGTAATTAATAAAACCTATTGAAATTCCCGGTAAGCTAGTGATTAATAAAACCTATTCAAATTCCCGGTAAGCTAGTAATTAATAAAACCTATTGAAATTCCCGGTAAGCTAGTGATTAATAAAACCTATTCAAATTCCCGGTAAGCTAGAAATTGATAAAACCTATTTAAATTCCCGCTAAGCTAGTAATTAATAAAACCTATTCAAATTCCCGGTAAGCTAGAAATTAATAAAACCTATTCGAATTCCCGGTAAGCTAGAAATTAATAAAACCTATTCGAATTCCCGGTAAGCTAGAAATTAATAAAACCTATTCGAATTCCCGGTAAGCTAGTAATTAATAAAACCTATTGAAATTCCCGGTAAGCTAGTGATTATTAAAATCTATTTAAATTCCCGGTAAGCTAGTAATTAATAAAACCTATTGAAATTCCCGGTAAGCTAGTGATTAATAAAACCTATTCAAATTCCCGGTAAGCTAGAAATTGATAAAACCTATTCGAATTCCCGGTAAGCTAGAAATTAATAAAACCTATTCGAAAGAAACTATATGTCAAATAAGATAAAAAAATTTTGGTCCTTTATTCATTTTTGCCGATTTGATAACTTATTAATGTATCGAGGGCCAACCATTTTTTTTTTTGATTTGACATATAGTTTGTTTGGGAAAGTTGTTTGTAATCACGAGTATGTGCATATCTTTTGTTATCAAGAACTAATTAAAAGTCAGCCTGTACATATATTAGTACTAACTGTAACGAAAACTTTTTTCCGTCACAAAATTAAAATCTGTTTGGTACAATT
Organism: Coleophora flavipennella; assembly: GCA_947284805.1. Lineage (NCBI taxonomy): Eukaryota > Metazoa > Arthropoda > Insecta > Lepidoptera > Coleophoridae > Coleophora > Coleophora flavipennella. The sequence goes on along the minus strand of OX369270.1, from coordinate 7,427,863 downwards.
TCCAGCTAGACGGATATTTTAAAGAATTTTTTAATTCGGGAGACGTCATGTCAAGAAATATGAGATGGTCATCTTGGTTTGTCGTGTCGATTTTAAATATTTGAGTTTTACGACGAAATTATTGGTAGCACATTTTATAAAACAAGTTGTTATAAATTATTTGTAGAATAGTGCCCTCGTGTTTTGTTAGAGGTGAGAGGTTTAATTTCTTTTCCTTAAATTGTTTAGTGTGGCTTTGTCGTTAATAATAATAAGTTGTATTTTATAGGGCATCACCCAACACTTTTGGGGCAATCATCACCTACCACCTTTGGGGCAATCATCACCCACCACCTTTGGGGCAATCATCACCCACCACCTTTAAGGAAATCATCAACTACCACTGGAGCCCACCACCTAGCCGCCAGTCGTAGTCCTGCAACACTACTACGGAACAGACTAAGGCTGCGATATCGGGTCTCCGCGCGCTGCCTAGCCCTATCCTGTCTCCCCGGCCGAAAGGGAAGTGAACTTTTACCTTTTTTATTCCACAACAAATATCCGGCCACTAATTACTGGTGTCGTCGACTTTTTTTATCTTAGTTGTGATCGAATCAGAAACGAGGAGATCCGCAGGAGAACTAAAGTAACCGACATAGCTCACAGAATCGCTAGACTGAAGTGGCAGTGGGCAGGGCGCATAGCTCGTAGAACAGATGGCCAATGGGGCAGTAAAGTTCTCGAGTGGCGACCGCGCACCGGAAAACGTAGCGTAGGCAGGCCTCCCACGCGGTGGACCGATGACCTGGTGAAGGTCGCGGGAAGCCGATGGATGCGGGCAGCGCAGGACCGGTCGTCGTGGAAATCCTTGAGGGAGGCCTTTGTTCAACAGTGGACGATTTGTGGCTGATATGATGATGATGATGATGATGATGTACTCGTAGAACTGTTTATGGTGCATCAAGGCAACTTTCATAATCACTAGTTTTGTGTAGCTTTTAGACTGCCTCGACGTAATTCTAGTTTTAAGAAGTGTCCGGCATATTAATTTGTGTGTTTATTCGCATTCTGTGGAAAGCAACGATCGTTGGTTATCCGGAATCCAACAACATTTATTTTCAAGTTGAAATAAATCTGTTTTATAGGAATTTAATTTTAAAATTAATTTTGTATATGAAGTCCTCTATTTTTTACCAAAAGACTATCTCATTTACCTTTTTTCGTTTGAAATATATTTCTTTCTACCCCAAAATATTTATTTTCTTAAACTCTGGTTAGGCCCAATTCCACAAAATAGTTTATTTCCTTAAACTCTGTTTAGGCAAAATTCCATTAAATTTTACGTATTATGTAGCGATACCGTAATTGATCATTTTAAATCAATTTTATATATTTTCGCTACATAACGTACTATTACTTTGGGTCAGTCCCTAAGTGAAATTTTGTAAGTAAGCAACTAAAATTGCAGCTTTTCAGAGCTAATATAATTAACTTTTACATGGAAACAATCTCTTAACCATTATTTTAATGACAAAAAATGAGATATTTTAATGTTTTAATTCGAAAACTATTTAAAAAGTGTTTGAAGGATTTGTAAGCACGAGCGATATTCCTGTAAGTAGAGTGACGGTAGCCACATCAGGTGTCAGTCAGACCTTAACCACATTTGACAGTATAATATAAGCGTCTGTTACCTGTATGAGGAGCTGGTCATAGTACACGCCCCAGGTGTCGGCGTAAACGCGCAGAGAAAGCGGCGCGCGCGCATTGGCGGCCAGAATGCCCCGCGCCGGAGAGACTTGAAGTGCCACGCCAGGCTCGCGTACAGTCGCTGCCCACCGATCTGTACACACGGGCAAGATTACAAATCAAGCCATACTGTAGCAGTGTAGGTCCCCTATTTTTTTTAAATAATAACAGCCTATTAAAAAAGGAATCAAAATACATTTAATTGTAGCAGATAGGTAAATGCCGTTCTTCGACACTCCATCGAAATACGTTTCTTACCCCACACACAGCAATGATGAAGAGCCTCAAGACTACCTCAGGTGAAATTATTGTTCAAGATATGATATCACGGTATCTTATAACATCATATTGTTCAACAGCTGATAGCTCAATTTGTACAATTGTCTATTGGTTCTCAAAGCGTACTATTCACACCGTGTTGCGACTTCAAGTATTTAGATATTACTAAAAATGTCATCTCTTCACCCACTAAGGGTATCACAGAGCCACATACAACATAACTACAGTACTATTAACCAATAGAGGTAAATAAACTGTAGTCTCCACGGACTACATAGTACCTTCTCGCAGGAGTGTAACAATGTTCAATTAGTGTAGGAAGTACTTTTTCTAAAGGTTTTCCTAGACTTATATTGCGGCCTCGACGCGCCCTTCAATCGCGTCTGAGCATGCACGGAGATATAATTAAGGCTAAAGGGGTCCAGTGTCTAAAATATTTACAAAAATAACCACCAACACTGTTATAGTATGACAAAAATAATTAGAAGGCGATAAATATATATATTCTGGGACAAATTACACATGGTCATCTGGCCCCAAAGTAGGATTCCCTGTGTTATGGGTTACCAGAGACTGATATACATACTTATATACGTTTAAATACATACATATATAGATATATAACACACAGACACAGAGCAAACAAATCTGCTCATCACACAAATGCTTGCCCTGGGTGGGGATCGAACCCACAACCCGAAAAAAAAAGCGTCGGTGGCTCAACCGGTAACGACTCGGTCCTCCTAAACAGAGGTGCAGGGTTCAAAACCGGACGGCCAATGTACCAATGAGTTTTTCGAAACTTACGTACATATTACTCACCGATTGCTTTAACGGTGAAGGAAAACATCGTGAGGAAACCTGCACACACCTGCGAAGAAACTCGAAGGTTGTGTGTGAAGTTGACCAACCCGCACTGGGCCCGCGGGGTCGACTAACGCCCGATCGCCCTAACTCAGGGTAGGCTCGAGCCCCTCGGTGGGGACGTGTATGAGCTAATATGATGACGATGAAAAAAAAGGCAGAGAAAGAGTGGCAGTAAAATAAATTTGAAAAAGTCAAAAATTAGAAAACATCACAAAGAAAATAAAACAAAACAAATAGAAAATAATACAAATCAAAGCAAAAAAAATGATAATATTATGACTTCATCACAATGATGGCATATTATAAACACTGTAAGATTTATCGATTGCGTTATGTTGATAAAAATTGTGAGAAAATATTTTAAAACTTTTTTGTGCTACAGATATCATTTTTAGAGTATTTCCAGATATACTCGTACCTATCATAGTTTAGGAGTTCGTTGATAAAAAAAAAATGGGAAACATCTTTAGCGCCATTTTTGAGAAAACTACTCGTTCAAATACTTTTGAATTTATGTTTCAATTAGCTTACCCTGAAAGATACAAATACCAGATAAGGTCCACTGGACCAGTCACGTCTGTATCTAACCGGTAACCAAGGTCGGTGCGACCTGCGATGGGATACACCGATTACGCGGGAATTTGTCGCGCCTCGCAAGACGTAACATGTTGCCTACTAAGCCTAGCCTAGACCCACCGTACTGATAACTTGTGATTTATTTATACTTATACAGGGTGGGAAGGAGTATACCGACAAATTATAACCAAAGATTCTAATGCCTATTTAGACAAAAAAAGTAATATAAACATGGGCCAGTAAAGCCTAACTTTCGAGATATTATTTTTTTAAATAATTCACAAGTTCAAAAAATCTCAAGGGTAACACGCCCTAATAATATCAGATATTTATCTGACGTTTGTTGTCTTCAGCTCTAAATAATCAAGTGTCATACTCTGACGTCACTATGTAGACTAAGGTTTCGTTTAGAAGGGATTACTCTCGTTAAGTGAATTTTTGTTCCAGAAATTAAGTAATTTAATAAGGCAGTTTTAGACCGATGTTGATATAACATTATTTACTCATAATACCACCAGGAATCCATGGTTAAAGTCTGTCGGTATACTCCTTCCCACCCTGTATACTCAACGTTGTTTGCGATACCTAATTTTAATTTCTTTACAACAAAAATGATTTATCACTTTGCTTCACATTCCGTTCGTAGCTTGTAGCTTGTAGCAATGTAGTGATAACCGGCTATAAACAGTCTTCATCGTAAATGCTAACCTGCGATTAAGTACACATCATATCAGCCGAAGGACGTCCACTCCTGGTCACAGGCCTCCCCCAACGACGACCGGTTCTGCGCTGCCCGCATCCAGCGGCTTCCCGCGACCTTCACCAGGTCATCGGTCCGCGGAATGGGAGGCCTGCCTACACTACGTTTTCCGGTGCGCGGTCGCCACTAGAGAATTTTACTGCCCCAAGCCATCTGTTCTACGGGCAATAAGCCCCGCCCACTGCCACTTAAGTTTAGCAATTCTGAGTCTGAACTCTCGTTGTTTCTGATTCGATCACGCAGGGAAACTCCGGCATGTTCCATTGCACTTTGGGTGACCTTGAGTCTTGTTATGAGGCCCATAGTAAGCGACCATGTCTCAGTTCCGTAAGTCATCACTGGTCGAAGACTTTGGTCTTAAGACACTGCGGTATCTGGGACGTAAAGATATTGCGAAGCTTCCCGAAAGCTGTCCAGCCGAGTTGGATTCGACGATTGATCTCTTTCTCGAACTTGGACCTACCTAACTGGACTGTTTGTCCCAGATATACATATATTATTAAGTACACATGATTGACTAAATAACTGCCTCCGTGGTGTAATGGTTAGTCCATTCGCTTTACACCAGGAGATTGTGGGTTTAAATCCCGGCGGAGTCTTTGTGTGACTCTGTTTGGTGGGTGAAAGGGCATTTTTTTAGCCCGCTTGGCAAGTTTCAACCATCTTATCGAAGCCCTGCCGCCAAACATAAATTTTAACGGCATTGATGTGTTCCTACTTGAAGATGAAATAGCCAGTTCTCCATTGCGTTGGGGAATCTTGGTAATCCCACTTCCATCTTCGGCATCATCGTCACTTACCACTAGGTGAGACGACGCCAAGGGCTTAACAATTGTGAATAAAAAAATAAATAAAAAATAAACAAATATTAAAATTAGTACATGCACACCTCACGCGGCTTTCGTTACTGGCGCTTCGATACCTACTCGGGACCCCTGAGAAACTGGCTTCCACTTCTCTAGCAAAGTATACATATTAGTACTAACATATATTATGGACACTCCCTGCCGCTCTATAGATTGCGACCTCACCCCCTCGTCACCCAGATTGATACAGATTAGTTACAGTTTGGTTGTCGAAAGTAGGATTTAGCCGCCATTTTGTTTGTTCCGTCATTCCTTTTTTGAAATGTAATCTCTGGCCCGTTATATGAAGTATCCAGGGTGTGTCTATAGTCTGTGCCGCAGCTATAGGCACGCGCAATTCCCGGCGCTTATCACACCTGTCTAGTTTCACTCCTACACGGCCGGATCAGCCGGAGCAGTAGTCTGTCTCTATTTGCTATCGAGGCAAGTGCTGAAGATGCCTCCCAGCTAGTAAACCAACCAACTGATCGGCTTAATCAGCTCACTTGCCTCGTGTTGCTTTCGTGACTGCTATACAGTGACTGCGATAAATCCCGTCCGCTCACCCCTCTTCATCATCCTCTTGCCCCCACTCAGTAACACCACCACTCAAACACCCCTCTCACCCAACTTAACTTTCTCTTCAACACATACAAGCCAATGTTATCACCCCTCCCCCCTCAACTCACCCCAGCATGCAATAGTGATCAAATTATTATTTTGTGCGGTAAACAAATAAACATATTTTGTATGTCCATCAATAGGGATGACGAATGCTAGTCATCTGATTTACTTTTAATCATCTGTCAAAAACGACATTTTGTTCGAAAAATATTTGAAATACCTAGGCGTGACGTCATAGTTTTGCAGCGTCATTTATGTACTTACTAACTTTGTGATTTAGGTAAATTAAAAATTGAAGACTTCATGGAAAACAAAACGAGTAAGGTTTTGCGAAGTTTATGTAGGAGGGCAATTTAGTGATCAAGAGTTCATAATTTATTTCTGATGCTGTCGTCACCCCTATTAAAATAGATCGTAACGTATTTTAATTGAATCAATTGGTTAACTACATTGTTGTTTTTTCAGCAGTTACATTTTTTTTTATCAGTTCGTGGCTTCAATCAAATTTTGCATTTCAATCAATTTTAACGCTTATATTTTTTACTCTTATCCGTAACATGTGTCAAATCTTATGTTTTCGTTGTCATTATATTTTTTCCGATAAAAAAATAATTCTAAAAAAAATAATTGAATAATTTCATAAAAATTAAAATAAGAGGTTTCAGGTATGATTGGGTTAATTACGTAACCCTATATGATTCCGCAGCTGTCTTCCGCCGTAAATTAATATTTATTAAAGTGTGGGCACACCCCGGAAACTTCATATAACGGGCGAGAAATGACATTTTTAAAAACAAATGAAGAAGCAAATGAAATCACGGCGAAATTCTATACGTTCAAGAACCAAACTTAAACCAATCTGTATCAACCTGGGAGAGAAGGTGGTGAGGTCGCAATCTAGAGAGCGGCGGGGAGTGTCCATACTGTATGTTACTGCTAATGTGTATACTTTGGTGTGGGTGAGATATTTATTTTTCCATTTTCCCGTAACAATATATGTACCTAGGGAATGCAATAATCAATGCAAATGAGTCGCTTTGTAATTTGCATATGAATATGCTGCCGCCACGGGAGCCGTCTTTGTGGCGCCGTCTATTGTAATACCATCAGAGCACCTTACCATTTTAAATGTGGTTGGCATTAAAATGTTAGAAAACGATACTGATAACGAAAACCGCAATAAAACAGGGTAGTTGATCACATCATAAATCACACTAATATTATAAAGGCGAAAGTTTGTAAGTGTGTATGTGTGTTACTTTTTCACGCGAAAACTACTGAACGGATCTGGCCGATATTTGTTAGGTAAACAGATTAGGACCTGGATTAATACATAGGCTACTTTTTAAGGTAACATTTACATAGTGGATCCATGAATCTGGACCCAGCGACTCAGCATTTGAGAGTCCCACCTGTCTACAGTTATACTCAGGATGCGAAAGCCAATTTATATGCCATAGTATTTACCATTGACACGCTAAAACAAAATCTTTCAAGTAAACATAAAGCAGCACGCTTCAATCTTATCATTTGAGTTTGATGAGAAACACCAAAACTATCCCAACATCCGACAAAAATATATACAATGTGTCTCGCGACCAAGTCGATAGGATTTTCTCAAATTAGAAGTTCATTTATTGGGGATAGTATCAAATGGGGTTTAACCATTTAACAAAAATATTAATAAATTTACCTTCATCATCATATCAGCTCATATAGGTACGACACACCATTAGGGCGATCGGGCCTTAGTCAACCACGCGGGCCCAGTGCGGTCGGTTCAGTAAATTTACCTTAATTAATAAAAATAAATATAACTTGACTTTTATTTTTAAATTAAGTATCACAAAGGGTTCTAATTCTAAACAAATAAGTAGGGAAATTTTTGTAAATTATAATTTCATGTTTGGTAGTTACATGAATGACATATCATTCGACATGAAAAACACTGTTTAGTTAGAAAAAGTCATCATGGAGAGTCGGTGGCTCAACCGGTAAGGACTTGGTCCTCCTAACCGGAGGTCCAGGGTTCAAATCCAGACGGCCAATTTACCAATGAGTTTTTATAATCTTACGTACATATACTTACCGATTGCTTTAACAGTGAAGGAAGACATCGTGAGGAACCCTGCAGATCTGATTTCAGATGTGTATAAAGGTTGCGTTGCACACGTCCGTAGGTGTAAATCTAGCTAGTAGGTGTAAACCAGCTTTTGCCGGCGGCTTCGCCCACGTGGACATAGATAGTTTTTATGTCTGTTTTGAGGGTGATTAATGGACGAGTTTTATCCAGATCCCTCAGAAACTATATCAGGCTATTCTGATTAACAGTCTGTTAATTCCCATCCCATTAACCAATTTTATACAAAAATCACTTTAATTCGTTGGTCCGTTTCGACGCCGACGTGCGCGAGCGTTGAAATGAGTTTTCCCAAGATCCCTCGGGAACTATGTTAGGATATGCTAATTAGTAAATTATGTCATTTCCCATCCTCTCAACCATCTCTATGCAAAAAATCACTACAATCCATTGTTCCCTTGCAATGTTAAAGAAATAAATCAAAAAATAGTGTATTTTTTCAGTTCTCTCAGGAACTGCATCGGATAATGCTATTTTCGAGGGATAAAAAGTAGCTTATATCCTTCCCCGTGACACAGGCTACCTGCATGCCAAATTTCATCAAGATTGATCAAGGTACTGAAGCGTGAAAAGGTAAACACATTTTTACATTTATAACATTAGTAAGGATACCAAAACGCCACCAAGGCGAGGTCGTGGATTTACGTCTGCGACGGCGATACCTCGCAAACACTATCCATCAATCACCTCGCTCACGCTCGTTTATCTCAAACGTGTTCAATACATCATGCTACTCCCGCCCGTCCTCTTTTCAAGTGCTTCCAGCTTCATCGTTCATTAAATCAGTCTTTCACTGTTACTGATATGACTGTTTTTAGGGTTCCGTATAACAACAAAAAAAACGGAACCCTTATAGAATCACTCTTGCGTGTGTCTGTCTGTCCGTCCGTCTGTCACAGCCAATTTTCTCCTAATCTACTAGACCAAATCAGGTGAAATTTGGTTCGTCCGTCTGTCACAGCCAATTTTCTCCGAATCTACTAGACCAAATCAGGTGAAATTTGGTAGGATAACAACCAAAAAATTGTGTATTTTTCAGTTCTCGAAGGTACTGCATCGGATCATGCTTTTTTCGAGGGATAAAAAGAAGCTTATGTCCTTCCCCGTGACACAGGCTTCCTGCATGCCAAATTTGATCAAGATTGGTCAAGGTATTGAAGCGTGAAAAGGTACCAACACATTTTTACATTTATAACATTAGTAAGGATACCAAAACGCCACCAAGGCGAGTTCGTGAATATACGTCTGCGACGGCGATACCTCGCAAACACTATCCATCAATCACCTCGCTCACGCTCGTTTATCTCAAACGTGTTCAATACATCATGCTACTCCCGCCCGTCCTCTTTTCAAGTGCTTCCAGCTTCATCGTTCATTAAATCAGTCTTTCACTGTTACTGATATGACTGTTTTTTAGGGTTCCGTACAACAACCAAAAAAAAAGGAACCCTTATAGAATCACTCGTGCGTCTGGCTGTCTGTCCGTCCGTCTGTCACAGCCAATTTTCTCTGAATCTACTAGACCAAATCAGGTGAAATTTGGTAGGATGGTGTAATCCTACTACCCAAACACAGATTTGCAAAGTAAATAAATATTGTTTTTCAAATTAAGGGTCATTTTCGGAGAAAAAATTAGGAAATTTAAAAAAATAGTTTTGCAAACCTTATTGTGTCATATACAGCTCATATACGTCCCCACCGAGGGGCTCGAGCCTACCCTGAATCAGGGCGACTAGGCCTTACTCAACCACGCGGGCCCAGTGCGGGTTGGTCGACTTCACACACAACCTTCGAGTTTCTTCGCAGGCGTGTGCAGGTTTCCTCACGATGTTTTCCTTCACCGTTAAAGCAATCGATAAGTATGTACGTAAGTTTTTGAAAAACTCATTGGTACATTGGCCGTCCAGATTTGAACCCGGTACCTCTGGTTAGATGGACCGAGTCGTTACGTAATGATGATTGTGTCATACCTATATCAAATGAAAAGGCTCGTTATGAGGATCAATTTTTTTTATTAATTTAAAACAAATAGTTTTGATTTTATTCATGAAAGAAGAAGATAATTGACCATCTCTCCCCCCCCCCCTCTCCCCTGATCTCCGAAACTTCATTGCTTGTAGATTACTATAATTCTATCAATTGAAAATAAAGTGGTAAACTCAATATAATACGTTCACTTGCGGAAAATAGTTCATATCGCGAGTCCAACTCGCATTTCGCCGGTTTTTTTTTATTATTGTTTATTCACAATTGGCATCATCTCACTTGATGGTAAGTAAAGATAATGCCGAAGACGGAAACAGGCTTACCAAGATTCTCCAACGCAATGGAGAACTGAATATCTTATCTTGACGCCGGAACACATGAATGTTGTTAATATTGATGTTTGATGGCAAGACTTAGATAAGATGGTAGTAGCTAACCAGACGGTCTCAAAAACTGCTCTTCCACCAACCAAACCGAGTCATATAAAGTTAGACTCTGCTGGGAATAGACCCACCTCCTGATGTAACCATTATGCCATGGGGTGGTTAAAACAGCTACTGCTATGTGACCGTAAGGTAATACAGGTGTAATTTAATTAAAAGTCCGAATTACAAATCGGTTACTACTGTCGAAACTGATTTACTTTCTATACAATAGGTCAAAAAAATTTTCATCTCACAACTAAATGGCGAACTTGGTTTGGAAGGACCAAAAAATTTTAAGCTCAGATTGTATAGTTAGTTACCTACTTGTATAATTTGGTTGATAGAAGTTGTATAGTTTCATTAGTAGTTGATTAGTTTTAAATTTGGCTAATGATTCCAAATTCAACCTGTAGGTCAATTTATCGAACTTCATAGAACAATTTGTCTAATAAATAGAGTTTTCAACAGAATATACAAAGTGGGTTTCGGTGAAGCGTTAAATTTTGTTTCTACTTTGTGCCGAATTTCTTGGAGTAAGTTGTTCTCCCAGAAGTGTGTTTAAGGATAATTAATAAAGTTTTCTATGTCTATGTCTAACTTTTATTAGTAAACTTACGGGGAGGGGGGAAGTGACCGAGGCCGCAAATCCGTCAAATAGGGTGACCACGAAGTTCCCCGCGTCGCCGGGGAAGGTTGCGGAACTCGCGATAAACTAATTTAAAATTTTGCCTAAAGGGACGAGCTAGCTCCACTGAATACGTAAAGTTTAGTAGAGATGAACTTATCCACGGAAGATGAAAAAACTGACACTACCTTGTAAAAGACTCAACCAAAGATATTAATCCGAACATGACCTACGTGTGTGGAGTATGACCTAACTTTCCTAAGATGCACCTTAGTGCCGTCTTTGGTGCCATAGTTGTTCGTTCACTCGCTTAACTCTAGGTGGTCGCCACACAGTGGGTGGTACGGTAGTCGCTATGGATGCCGGACAAAATTAAGTCTTGTACTAAACTGCTCAAAATGCTCAAAGTTTTGCTTGGCATGGTAAGTACCCATATTCCAAGTAAATCACGATCGACTAGGGATACGTACAGCAGCACACGATGGTTCGTTCGATGGATATAGGCCGTTAATATTACGAAAGAGACTGTAGTCTGTAACTTTCTAGAGATGATTCAATTGTACCTACATGTGATAAACAGGCTGCATGCAATAGAATTATGGTATATTCAAAACTACCAAAATGATGCTATTTTTCCCCGTCTCCATAGAAAGTAATAAGATCCAGGTCATGTCTCAGCACAGCACGTCTTGGAGAGAAATAAAAACTTTGCAAGTCGCGTTAGCGGCGTAATGGCGGCATCCCGCGCACGTAATTGACAATTTATTTACATAATTGGTAGACTTTGCTCTCCGACTCAACCCGCTGTTAGTCAATCGCAAATAATATAATCGCACTCCAATTGCTTTTATTTTGTTTGCTACATATAATGATTGTGCTTCGATGATAGATATGCGTTGTCACATAAATATATTTTGAAGCCAGATTGTGCGCTATCATACTACACCTTTAGACCAAACACTCTACTACAGTCTGTGACAGTACCTGAGTCCAGAGTACGAAACTGCTCGCGTGGACAGCGAGGCACGCAGGCATCCCAGTGCATTGTCACATAAATATATTTTGAAGCCAGATTGTGCGCTATCATACTACACCTTTAGACCAAACACTCTACTACAGTCTGTGACAGTACCTGAGTCCAGAGTACGAAACTGCTCGCGTGGACAGCGAGGCACGCAGGCATTCCAGTGCGTTGTCACATAAATATATTTTAAAGCCAAATTGTGCGCTACCAGACTACACTTTTAGACCAAACACTCTAGTACAGTTTGTGACAGTACCTGAGTCTAGAGTACGATACTGCTCGCGTGGACAGCGAGGCACGCAGGCATCCCAGTGCGTTGTCACATAAATATATTTTGAAGTCAGATTGTGCGCTATCAGACTACACTTTTAGACCAAACACTCTAGTACAGTTTGTGACAGTACCCGAGTCCAGAGTACGATACTGCTCGCGTAGCCAGCGAGGCACGCAGGCATCCCAGTGCGTTGTCACATAAATATATTTTGAAGCCAGATTGTGCGCTACCAGACTACACTTTTAGACCAAACACTCTACTACAGTTTGTGACAGTACCTAAGTCCAGAGTACGATACTGCTCGCGTGGCCAGCGGCGCACACAGGCGTTCCAGCGCGTTGTCACCACCGAAGTATTGCGCAGCCATATTGTGCGGGATCGGACTGTGCCACAACATTACACATTGTTAATAATATAATTAGTACATAGCTGAAGAAAATAAACTTTGGAGTCCTCTTTTTAACTGGTATGCCAAGCAACCATGTGCTGTGCAACTGTACTGATTCTTTTTTTGTCACTGGTGCCTCAGAAAACTGGTGGTGCACTGCATGGCTTTATTAAAAAATAGATCAAACAAGACGCCACCCTATATTTTTTTTTTTACATTAGTTTTATTCTCCGTTCCTTGTTTGACACGAAATGAACTATGACTTTTTAGTAGTAGGTACAAAGCCAAAATCGAGTCCAAAATATCGTTTTCGACGTACTTAAGTAACTTTGAATTGTTGTAAGATGCTCCTTCATGACTCCATCCAACACCGACACAAAATCAACAATCTTTCGAAACACACCAACATTCATAGATTCACTTGCTTAATCCAGTTTTTTTAAATAATTCAAATTGCTTTTAATGTATAGTTTACTTCTTGTAATTTACAGATATTTTTACTTACAATCCACAATATCATCACTATTTTCTTAAGTATTAAGCAATTAATTACACAAACGCATTATTTTATTACTCTGCAAACGCGCGCGAAACGTGACAAAAATGTATCGTAGGATTCGCAGGTCAAGGTGGGTCACTCGACGAACTGCCCCGCGCCCGAGATTATTTCGTGTTCTCTCGGAAATTTCCGGTCGCGTGCGGCACACCAAATCTTAAGCATCTTCCGTTTCACGCGGCTGGCGGTTTACAGTGAGCTTCATTGCTGCGTGCACTGAGCCAAGCGCACGGGGCCGTTTTGGTTTAAGCTAAAATAAGATCTAATTCTTTTACAGTAGAAACCAAAACCGCCCGGCTTCATTTTATTTTACTCGTAATAACAAAATATGACGTATGCAATAATCAGTAATGTAATTTCTGTATAGGGCAGTATGGATGGGATAAATAGATAGGTACAGGATATTGTTGTGTAAGTTTATGCTACAGAGGTAAGGAAAATATATTTTTCAAAGGTTCAAAAGGTGCAGCCGCCACTGCCTCCAAGCTATATATTCTCAGTAATGCGGTAGAAAAATATAAAAAAAATATCGATCATCATCATCCGCGATTGTTAACCACCGTTAACAAGAGTGATAAATGGTCTTACTGTACTTTTACTATTACATTTGGGACTAGGGAATTGAGAACAAAATTACCTGATACATTTTTTAACGCTTAATTACTTTTTGTTGCCTGTGGGCACTCTCGGGAGGAATTAAATATTAAACGACCCAAAATGCGTGCGCTGACTCTGAAATAACTAAATTAAAAGTCACGATCGCCTATTCATCCATTAATCTAACATTAGGATGCTATGTAAAGCGTTGATTAACAACTCCCAGGTGAAAATAATTAAACATTATTTTAATGTTCCACGTCGTAATAATAATATAAGTAATGCAGGGTCCTCCCTGAGGGACCCCACAGATATTGCTGAAAAAATAAAATTACCTTTGTTGACGTTCCATGCCCCACATTGGGGACTGAGGACAATAAGTCAAGTAAGTCAACAAAAGAGCTTTGTTTTGGCTCAAGAAAACCATATTATTTTATTTGTTTGACAAAAAGCACAGCCGTAGACGTGGGGCCACGCCCACACTACAGATTCTTTTGATGTACTCGTATTTTCAACTGACTTCCTTTTCTCAATTCGACTGTATGTTTTTTTTTATTTTTTTATGTGTGTTACCTCAGAACTTTTGACTGGGTAAACCGATTTTGATGATTCTATTTTTATTTGAAAGCTAGTGTTTCCCGCGTGGTCATATATAAATTTATAAAATTACAAAAAACAAAAATAATAATGCAAAAATGTACTAAGTTGTTGCGATGGAAGTCGGTTTTTAAAGTGTTTAGCGTTACTAATTGTTAAAGATATGTATTTACAGTGTCAAATTGAAGTCTTTGGCAATATTTGAAACTAAGAATTTACTTTTGATACTGAATCAGTTTTCCCAAGGAACCATTACAATCTAAGCAAAAATAAATTGTGCGGTTAGGCAGTGCACTGGACACTTTCTCGCAAAGCCTTCATCGATATACATTAATTATTACGCATACTTTGTAGCAAAGAGTAAAGATAGGTATATCAGATTTGATAAAAAAAATGCGTTTGTATGGGAGGTTCCTTCTTCAGGTTTTACCTGAAATAATGAACTACACTGTGTAGTAGGCCTTTATAAGTCCTAGTTACTCACAAAGTTTCATTAAAATATTTAAATCTTTTTTAAGAAAATGATTCAAAAACCTGGGTTTATATGGTTTGTACCTTATTACGATTTTCCCTGGAATAAAAAGCTTCTGAGTGTAACGGGCCATATAAAAGTTATATGAACTCGAAGATGACTAAAATAGCCAATGTTTGCTGAAAATTTTCGTCCACAACGAGGACATTTGAGCACACAAAACTTTTTTACTCCTATTGTAATGTTTTCTTAAAAAAAAAAACACAAGTAGACCATTTGAATAAAATATTGCCAACGACCTTAATTTAACACGTATATACCGGCTCTTTTTCATTTTATTTATGGACTCACTTAGCTTGACAGGTCTTAATTTCCCTCGTCTAGTGAACGTCATAATATTAGCATATTATTTGTGTCGTATTGCTGATGAATAGGTAATCGATTAAGGCGAGGCACAGAAGGAAAAGCGGAGAAAAGTATTTACTATTAAATAATAGTCTTACAAAAATTATAAGGTATTATCTAAAGAATATGCTCACTTGTGATATAATAGAATGTACTTTACTTGACCACAAAAAAATCCCGAAAACCGACTGAAATAAAAGCTCTTCAACTGATTGTTTATGAATAGAATTTCTAACTCTACACATAATTTTTGTATGGAGATATTTATATAGGATGACTTTTAATTAGTTCTTGATAGCAAAGAATATGAATGTACTCGTGATTACAAACAACTTTCCCTTAGAAACTATATGTCAAATATGAAAAAAAAAATTTGGTCCTTCATACATTTTTGTCGATTTGATAACTTGTTATGTACCGAGGACCTGAAATTTTTTTCTGATTCGACATATTATAGTTTCTTTGGGAAAGTTGTTTGTAATCACGAGTACATTCATATCCTTTGCTATCAAGAACTAATTTAAGGTCACCCTATATTTAAATTGTACTATAGAGAACCTGCTTAGATTTATAAAATTAATATTTATCCCAAAACCTGAACGATGCCCAGTGGCACAATATTACAATAAAGCGGCTTACAGTAGTGCAACGAATGTACTTACGCTAAGCAACGGAAGGGTACTTGCGGGACAGCGGTGGCGGGGCACAGCCTGGCAAACTCGCGGAGTTGGTGGCTACAGGCTAGTACTGCTAGTATCGTGTGACATCGAAGGCGTTGCGCTCAAGGGCGTCGCCAGCCGATGGCGCAGGGGGGGGCTAGTTGACTTTACCTACTACAATTCATACTTTTCTCATTCTCTATAAATGAGAAAATTAGGTATGAATTGTAGGTAAAGTCGACAGCACATGAAGCTTTTCACTTGTACTACGAGCCTTACATCTACAGCGATTGTAATAACAACAGTATCTTAGTACTATATACATAAAAATTCTGTGACAGTACAGAGTCCAATGTGTAAAGCTAGCACGAGCTCTTGACTATGCAATAAAAAACTTGTAAATAAGTTATAACAACATTTATTAGAACAATAGAATAAAAAGGAGTTTGAATTTGAATAAGTGTACAGCGTACAGCGTATTTTTTTTAAAATTACCAGATTTTAATATTATAGTTGTCGTTGTCTGTTTATATTAGGTTAATTAAAACATAATTTTCGGGGCTTCATTGTAAACTTCTCGACCACTTTATTATTAAAATCTTGTAAGTTTCCATGTATAAGTTTTCGGTGCACACTCATCATGGCCAAACCATTGAGGCGATTTTCACTCATAGTGCTTCTTAGCCAGGTTTTTAGTCTCCTGAGGCTGCTAAACGATCGCTCTACCGTACACGTCGTGCATGGAAGAGCGATCAAAATTTTCAACGCTTTTTCCGTGTCTTAGGACTTAGGACTTTCGCTGCATTATATTTGGCAACTTTTTTAGAATCTCTAGGGGGGGGCAGCTGCCCCTCCCTGCCCCCCCTTGGCGACGCCCTTGGTTGCGCTACTGTAAGCCCTATCGTAATACTGTGCCAGTGGTGTGACGACCCGCGGCGTTGCCCGCTGCCCCGCCAGTTGCAATCATTTCTCGCGTTTAAATGTCTCACCTTAAAGTCAGCAGGTTGACTTACCTGTTCGTAATGGGACCGCCCAGAATTGTATACAAAGAGGACGTTCATGTATGGGCTGCATGGATAAACCATGCGCTCCACACGCACATTCACGTCGCACCGGTGGCGACCGCACTGAAAACACAAAACCTGTTATTGTGCTTCTTTGACTTTGTAGCTAAATTGGATTAACCAAGGCACTTGCAAGCGTAACACTAATAAGTGTGGTTACTTAACTTATTTCTCATTGAAATACTCAAAAATCGGCCAAGTATGATTTGGACTAGCGCAAAGTAGGGTTCCGTAGTCTTTTCAAAGAAAAAACATTTATATTTCAAAAAAACAAAATTATAATTGCAATAGAACATTTTGTATGAAAAATCTATGAACTGTTTACAGATCTAACTGCACACCTTAAGTTGGTTAACTATTACTCCTAAACTAAGAAAGCCTAATTAGCCATGATAGTTTTCCTTTAAAATTGATTATACGTCCAACTGTTTACCATTTTTTCAGATGTCCTGAAACAGCGATTTAGTGTTAGGGGGAGGAGGGGGGGGGGGGGGGGATTACTTGACTATAACAAAAATTAGCACAACAAAGCTTAATATTTCTCAAAACCAATCCCTGAACCGAAAACTGGTTTGAACAAACCCTCAATAGTTTTAAAAGAGCTATTCAACTATACTTACCACCAGGTGAGATGTTGTCAAGGGTTTACCAATTGTAAATAAAAATAATTAAAAAAATATATATACCCCACACGATAGGGTACGTTGACGAAAAAAAAATCACCCCCTCTTTACATGTGACCCTACATTTTTTTAAAATTTTATTGTTTCTTTTTGTTGGCGTGATTAATATGTATTACTATGATTAATATGTATTATGTATTACTAATAACCTCTTAGCTAAGCCGCGTACAGACGGACGGACAGACAATGGCGAGTATGTATTTCTATTACCGCTATAACAACAAACAATAAAAAAACTAAAACTAAACCCATTCAAAAAAAGTGCGATTTTTTTAAAACGTGAAGCATTAAGTAAAAATATACATAGTGTGGAATCTTGTACGATGGCACACAATCCCTTCGTGTGCGAGTCTGACATGCTGGTTTATGGCATCGAGGCGGCGTCCTTTGACACGCGTCCTGTGTCGGTATTTACATACAAAAAGCGAGCGACCCTATGTGGGCGAATCAACTTTACTGACCGATGTCAACGTAATAGTAGTCCTCGGGCAGTGGGTCTGGTGGCAGCGGCCGCGGCGGTGGATCGTAAACCAGCTGACACTTGCACGGGCACACATTCTCTGCAGGCAATAAAACAGATCTTAGTAATAAGATCATTAATAAGTTAAGTAAATAAATAAATAAATAAATAAATATTCTGGGACAAATCACACATGGTCATCTGGCCCCAAAGTAGGATTCCCTGTGTTATGGGTTACCAGAGACTGATATACATACTTATATACGTTTAAATACATACATATATAGATATATTTAACACCCAGACACACAGCAAACAAATCTGCTCATCACACAAATGCTTGCCCTGGGTGGGGATCGAACCCAAAACCCTCGGATCAGTAGTCAAGGGCAGTAACCACTGAGCCACCGAGTCAGTCTATAATAATAATGACAAATTGTAAGCGGGACTTGACGTGATTTCATTTAACATAAGAGCAGGTATTAATGTTGTTTTTACCTCAACGTTTCGACTATGCTTCGATAGCCGTGGTCGCGAGTAGACTGAAAATGAAATGAAATCACGTCAGGTCCCGCTTTAAATTTGTCACTATGAATAATCGTAAAAATTATGTATATGTAAATAATAGCTGTTCCCCGCGGCTATTCTCTCGTGAATATCAAGGGTAAACGGTGCGAGTTTTTTTACGATAATAAAGAACAAGTATCTAAGAAGTAAAACTAAAAAAAAACTGTGCAAGTGCGAGTCGGACTCGCTCACCTAGGGTTCTGTATCACCACCTCTCTGGATAAGGAACCTTAAAAATAATTAATTCCAAAAATATACATCATAAAAGTAATTAAAACTATGTTTAAGCTTGTGCCCATGAAGCCCTTTCATATGACACGGTTAACTCAATTCAAAATTTGGACCGCCGTTCCATTGAAAACGTTTTATCAATAAAAGACTATAATATTTTTAATGATTTAACTACAAATGTATAGTTTATAGATTTTTCCCTATACTTGTAGTATAAGATGGTATTACTGGCCTAATTTCATAGTTCTAAGTCAAAGTGTATGTACGTTTTTCGCGGCATAAACGTTAACTTAGAAGTTTGTTTTTTTTACATCTTTAAGGGACTGTAGACCAAAGTATATGGTTTTAATTTCAATGGGGTCTTGACAGACAGAGGTACGGACAGACAGACAACAAAGTAATCGTATAAGGGTTCCGTTTTTTCCTTTCAAGGTACCGAGCTATAAAAATGATTAAAATCTATCCAGTGGTTTTTTCGCTATACGCGCGAAACGTCAGGCCAATGTACCAATAAGTTTTTCGTAACTTTAGTACATTTACTTACAGATTGCTTTAACTTTGAAGGAAAACATCGTGAGGAAACCTGTACATCTGATTCCAGATGTGTATGAAGATCCGCGGGTGATGCTAAATACAGCACCAGGCAACCGCCGCGCCGTCTATCCTTGTGGTAGCACGATTAATTGTACCACACGCCTGGGTTACGCCTGGGTTACACGAGGCTAGTTTTGGAAGCTACAATAGCAAGCCAGGATAATAAAATCAGTGATGGGGGGCGCAACTAGCCTTAAAAATAGAACTATATCCTATTAAACACTGTCCAGGCTTGTAAACTAGCTTACTAGCTTAGAAATAAAGCATTTTTTGTCTACACGAAGCAAGTAGTACTAGCTTGCTAGCTTACTGACACTAGCTTGCTATCCTAGCTTGAAATACTAGCCTCGTGTAGCCCGGGCATAAGAGAGAGAGAGAGAGAGAGAGAGAACGGCAGACCTATATAATTTTAGTTATAAAGATTTCGAAATTATTTGACTAAGACTTACGTGACAGCCCCGTTGGGATGCATAGACTTTATGGTTTAGCGCTTCTATACCATAGTGCCCACACATATAAGCTGTCGTGGACACTAATGGGTTAACCATTTAAGTGACGGAATTCCATTAATAGGTTTGTGCGCCATTTGGAACATTTATTTAAAATGGCGGACAGTGGCAAGGGGCGGGAGACTCCGCGGGGGTAATTCTACACCGCTGCAATTTAACGCAATTTCCTATAAACTGTTCATTAATCACACACACGTGTCGAACATATTTAGAATCTAGATGAAATTAGCTACTTTTTATGTGTTCTTATGTAAAAACACAACATATGATAAGAAATGTGATATAAGAAACTCATGGCACGGCATAATGAACGTTCTTGACAAATTATTTTAAATTTTGGTTAAATCCTTCTTTAGCGTTATGTATAAATTATTCAAACTTACCCTGGCACTTTGTTTTCAACCAACTAAATATACAAAATAACACTATTAACACTAAAAACGAAAATATCACGCCAAAATTATAACACCTCGCGCCGCTATATAAACATCTGAGTATCGGTACTGATTTTTTAAGTCGATTTTCTAATACAAAACCCTTAAAATTTGACTTTGAGTCAGTGACTTATATATTACTGGCTTAAGGATCCGGCCAACGCGCGCGACTAATGCTCCCAGCGAATTGGTGCGAAAATCGAAAGTTTCGCACACTCGCGATTCAGTCTTCTGCGGGAAATTGTAAAGTGCGGTGGAAAGATATTCCACATAAAAATGCCTTATTGTGTTGTTAGAGGCTGTAAAATTCATGAAAGAAAGGCTAAAAAGAAACATGGGATATCGTATCATCGTTAAGTAACCTTACATTGTATTTTTTCTTGTAAACAAATTAAATAAACGAATTTTTAAAGCGACAATTCTACCAAGGTTCTTTTAACGCGGCACTGACGTCAACTCTCGCCCACGCTAGTTCGTACGAGTTATGTTAGATGGCGCTACTTTTTGCTTGTACCAAGAAAATCTTAGTAAAATATGGCGACGGGCGGATCCTTCTGTTCAAATTGAGTGCTGATTGGCTGAATCTTTGTGTATTTAAGAGTATAATTGAAAACAAACTTGTTAAGTGAAAGCGGATTGGATATTCATAATACGGCTAAAATTAGATGAAGAGAACTGACTGCTTTGATCAAAAATGGGTCCTTGCCACTTGCGGGGGTAGGACAAAAACGGGCGCGTGCCACTTGCGAGGTTAGCTTTTAGACGTCTTGCCGCGGGAACTCGGAATCACAAAAACAGGGTTTTACACCAAAATTGAAGCTACCAATATAATAAGACCTCTCACCTCATACTTTTCTCTAAATAAATAGGTGTCTACTTATTGTGGACCTATTTTTCCTCTGGGAACGGAAGGACTTGATTTTCTCATAGATTTACCTGTAATCCATGCATTCAACCTCATATAGTGTGATTTTCTTCATGATTATAGGCGTAATTTCGGAGATTAAGGGGGGGGGGGGGGGAACAAAAAGCCTTTTTATTTGATATGTCTCACACTAATCCCGACTTACATAATATGTGTAGCAAATTTTAACTCAATCGGTCCAGTAATTTCCGAACAAAATACCTGATACTGGCGGACGGACAGACAGACACACGAGTGATCCTATAAGGGTTTCGTAACAAACATATTACCTACATAAAGAAAGAAACGGGAAATCCATGGACAAGAGCCGAGACTGTAAGATGAAAAAGGGAAAAGAGATCAACATATCAGCTAAAAGACGTCCACTGCTGGACCAAGGCCTCTCTAAAGAATATCCATACGTCCGCTCCTGAGCTTCTCGCATCCAGCCGGTTCCTGCGACATTCAGCAGGTCGTCATTCCAGTGAGTAGAAGGCCTTCCTACGCTGTCTCTTCCAGAGCGCTTTCGCCACTAGATAATTTTTTTAACCGCCTCCTTGACGTTATGGTTAGTCCATTTGCTTCACACCAGGAGGTTGTGGGTTCAATTCCCGGTGGCGTCAACTTGTGAGACTCGGTTTGGCTGGTGGTAGAATATTTCTAAGTCCGCCTGGCTAGCTACCACCATCTTATCTAAGTATTGCCGCCAAACATCAGTATTAACAACATTGATGTATTCCGGCTTGTAGATAAAATAGCCAGTTCTCTATTGCGTTGGGGAGTCTTGGTTAGCCCGCTTCCATCTTCGGCATCATCGTCCCTTACCATCACGTGAAATGATGCCAAGGGCTTACCAATTGTAAATAAAAAAAATTAAAAAAAATACTGTCTCAACGGCCATCCGTTCTAGGGTTATGTGCTTCGCCCACTACCACTTAAGTTTTGCTTATGTCGTTTACTTTGGTTCAACGGATCTCCTAATTTGATGCGAGGGAGACTCCGAGAAAAATAACAGTATGTATAAATTTTTGACACGCTTTTGTTAGCTTGGACTTGTATGTAGGTGTATCGAAATCACCTACGTGTAGATTATGGAGCTGATCTGATGATCGTAGATGGATCAGAAGGAATTCATTAACTGTTAATATTACCCATATTATATTGGGGCTGTTAATAATTGTTTCAATTACTTAATTTTTCTAAACAGTTAAAGTGAAAGCGTGTTTTATTTATTTATATTTTCGTTTATTTTAGTTTAGTCATTGGTTAAGTTATATGTTGCAGAGTAAATCTCGTCAGAGCCGGGAGCCGGATCGTTCCTTACCCTCTTTTATATGGTTGATGAGAGCAAAGGCTGACTCTCGCGTTATACTCGTGACTGGATGCTGTCTGTGTGAACTGGCCTACTCTATGATTTTTGTGTATAACTTTTCGTGTCATATTGTTTTCATGTTCTAATGACAAAATCTGGTTTGAATTTTGACGTCATCAACTAATTATTGTTTATTTCTTGATTCTTCAAAACTACATTGTTATTATTATTTTATGACTATCAGAAAGAGTGTAATTTGTACCTATTTTGAATAAATATATTGAATTGTTTGGTCACTTTTCGTACAATACATGCTGCATTAGTGCATCCTGCATTGTTTGCCGTGTGCCAGCAACCATATTCCAGCACGCGGTTAGGTCGCAGAATGTCCCACTAACTGAACATCTCATTCGCAAAACGTCTAATCTTAGAACAAAACAAAGGCGTGTAATTGGATCTTTCAACGTTCAAACTTTTAGGGGGCCGAGGAGGCTGACATCTTTTCTAGCTACTTGGACAAATAAAGAAAATCTAAGTACACAGACGTTTGTTCGTTTCAACGAAGTAATCACGCTTAACTGGCATAGTAATTAACTTAAACAATGCGTAAGGATAGTTCCTAGGTTCTTTGGCCATTTAAGATTTGTATGGTAAAGTATTTTAATTATTTTTAGCGACTGTGCACCGGAAAAGGTAGCGAAGGTAAGCCTTCCACTCGGTTGACCTATGCCTTGGGAAAGGTCAGGGGAAGCTGCTGGTTGCAGGCAGCGCAAAATCGGCCGTCGTGGAAATCCTTGCTGGAGGTCTATGTCCTGCAGAGGACGTCCTTCGGCTGAATGATAATGATGGTAATATATTTCATATATTAAACTACACAAAATGTCTTCATCACGAAAAAGAACATATTTTTGTGTCTTTGGATGCCTCATAATTATTCTTTAATTCCAGAGAAAAAACCCTATAGAAAAATGCTTAACTGCTAACAGAGGTGAAAACCGTATTTGTAAGTATTTTTAGTATCAATAAGAGTTTGCACTTACCTACAAAATTTAAAATATGGCAAAGCCCTATTTAAGTAGGCTATTAAGTTCCGAACGGGGCGGCAGATGACCTACTATTATGTTTGTAGTATGGTATCTTTGACACCTGATTCTTCTGTGCCCCTCACTCACCACAGAAGAATTTGGAATAACTGCACCCACATTTCAGTCTCTGCTCCCTGTGCACTGACAGGAATGAAAAACCATGTTTGGGTGATTTACCTGTACCTACCCGGTTATTCGCAAAACGTCAAACGATTACAAAACGTCCGTATTGCGATAAGTACGTTCAAAAGTGTCGCCTTTTGTGTTTGTCTGACATACCAGAGAAGTTTATTTTAAAACTTAAAAGTGAGTTTGTTAGGTTTCCTAGCAGATCTGTGTTTGTGTGAGCCATTCAAACGCGACGCTCGAGAGAAGTCTCACTGGGAGACAATTTCCGCAAATTCACTTAGCGCAAATGCAGAGTAGACAAGTACAGAAATACCGCTTAATAGAAAGTGTACAAATCAGTAGTCGTTGTGTGTTGTCAAATAAAGATTAATCTATTCTCTTGTCCATTGTCAAATAGCTATACGCACATGATGACCATAACAGGGGTAACGCTGACGATAATGCTTGTTCTGCCAATCGCATTGACGTTGAAAAAATAACACCTAGTCACAGATGATAATAATAGTACAAGTACAGATGAAGTACTCGTAATGAAGCTTTAAATAAATAGCAACTCTCGCTACGCGGTAATAAAGCACAGTCTAGTTCGCAACCGCGCCTAGTGCCTGCAGTTTTACTTCAACATACCTGTACATACACCGATAAAAGTCGCGCTTTTACGCAAGAATGAACCCAATCAATGCGCGTGAGAGATTCTTTTGCGCTTGCCGGTCTAGTGTTGTCGCATTACTGATCAACCGACAGGGCTGTGAGACTGCGCGACGAACATGTTTCAACTTGCGTACTCGCTTGCTCGATAATCGCTCCGCTTTCTGCACGAGTTGACAACCGACTGACGAGCGCGGCCTGTAGGTCGCGCCATTGTGTAATTACTTATCCCTCGCTCTTGTGAGCTAGTATCGTCGACTTTGTGTTGCGAAATCTCAAGCCCCGGAGTTCGGTCGGCCCTGACTGTGTCCCACCTTATATTCTTAAGGCGTGCCGGGATCTTTTTACAACGGTTATATTTTTCATTTTCAATCTGGCTCTTGCAACTGGGAGATATCCCACGCGGTGAAAAGTTACCCGTGTTGTTCCGTTTCCGAAACTAGTGACAAAACTTGTGTAGATAACTACCAGCCTATTGCTATTTTGTCCTCACTTGCGATTCTATTCGAGTCGATCCTTCATAGTAAAATTACGGACCAAGTGAGCGTCCAACTGTCTGACTCACAGCACGGATTCAGATCAAGCTGATCGGTTATTACTAACCTCTTGACACTAATTGATCACGTTTCTCAACATATGGATCGAGGTACTCAGATGGACGTGGTTCACTTCGACTTGTGTGCTTATCTTAATCGCAGATTACTTTCGCGACCGACAGAAGTTTGTACGCCATGGGTTTTTTGTTTCTCGTTCATATCACACTCGTTCTGGTGTAAGCCAAGGTTCTACTCTTGGACCTCTTCTTTTCACCTTAATGATTAACGGTGATATAGTACTCGGTGTGCTTTATGCAGATGGTTTTATGCTTGTTCTTGGCGTGAAGCAGGAATATGATTGTCACTTGCTTTAGGAGGATATTGATTCAGATATTGTATCATAAACTTGAAGGATATTGATTCTAGAACGCCCATGTTGATTGTCTGTCCTTTCGTTTGTCTTATATGTAAAAGCTGTATCTTTTTTACCTTAATAGGTAGCCGGTATCCGAAAAGTTGAAATATATAATGAAAACAATAAAAGTTGTTTTTGCTGTTTTTTTTTTTTGACGTGACAATGTCTAATAAATCGATGGACGCCGGCTGCATGCATGAAAAAGGATGACTCATTGTCCTGTTACGCTCATTGTCACGTTAAAATATCGTCCGTAAACCGACTTTACAGATAACCAATTTTTGCTCTATCGTTAAAACAGTAATTATATACAAGCTTGGTGCATGAAAAAACCAAATTTTAACAAAATATAACAACAATCGGTCAAATGTTAGTTGGTCTCGCGCTAAGGATCCCGAACTGAATAAAATAATTCATTTTTAATACACCATACAAATATGTATGTTAACAACCTATGTCAACATCGGTGCGCGAATCCGACTTGACCGGTTTTTTTATTTTTTTTATTTACAAATGGTAAGCTCTGTAGAATTCTGATGAAGCCGTCGACCTAAGGCGGCGAAGTGGCGGCGAGTACTCTCGTCTCCCGCGGCGAACCTGTGGCGAGCTCGCAGTCGATCGCCGAGCTGGGAACACGCTCGCACATTGGCGGTGTGATAAGGCCTCATAACCGGATTATACACGGGCCAGTTGGCACAAGCTTCAAATAGGATTATTGATTATCAAGATACTGAATTCACGACGACGTAGCTATAATACTGTTATCTTTCACGCTCATTGAAAGTACAAATGAGATAAATAAGTATATTATGTTCTTTTTGAAACAACTGCTTCTTTAATTCGAGAAAAGTTAAGTTGTTTGGTTAATCAAAAGTCCCACTTTAGTCTTATACATATTTCTCAAGTACTTTTCCGAGTGTAATTTTGCCATCCCACCTAGACATATCGAAATCAATAAATCTTATGTAGTTCGCGCTACGCCCTGCCGCCGTAGCAATAGTTGCTACACTTCGTAGCATGATCGTAGCGCTAGTGCGATAAAGGTAGACCGCTTATTTATGAGTCTTCGCCCGCGCGGTACAGGGGCGCGGAGGTAAGACGACAAAGGGGATCAAGAGAGGGGCGGGTGGCAGGCGCATTGTTGTGGCAACAATGCGCTTTAATTGCCTGCCGCCCGCGCATTTTTGTCAAATATACATAACTAGCTGTCCCGGCGAACTACGTACCGCCTTACATTACATTACACTGCATTACCCTACCCTAACCTACACTACACTACACTACCCTACCCTACACTACACTACCCTACCCTACACTACCCTACCCTACACTACTCTACCCTACACTACACTACCCTACACTA
This sequence comes from Coleophora flavipennella, assembly GCA_947284805.1. Classification (NCBI taxonomy): domain Eukaryota; kingdom Metazoa; phylum Arthropoda; class Insecta; order Lepidoptera; family Coleophoridae; genus Coleophora; species Coleophora flavipennella. Next base: position 7,401,102 of record OX369270.1, on the reverse strand, counting down.
CCCTACACTACCCTACACTACCCTACACTACCCTACACTACACTACCCTACCCTACACTACCCTACCCTACCCTAAACTACCCTACCCTACCCTACACTACCCTACCCTACACTACACTACACTACCCTACCCTACCCTACCCTACATAAGAACCTTCTCCTGACAATAACGAACTCGACAAAAAAAGAATTAGCGAAATCGGTCCAGCCGTTTAGGAGGAGTTCAATGACTAACACACGGACAGAAGATTTATATATATATATATATATATATATATATATATATATATATATAGATATACATTTTGATGACAGACGTACAGAATAACTGAACGATTTTAGATTTTGGGATATAACTTCGGAGGACAAAATTACAAAGTTAAAATGTAAGCAAATGTGTCTCGGTAATCCCACTTTCATTTTCGGCATCATCGTCACTTACCATCAGGTGAGATGATGCTAAGGACTTACCAATTATGAATAGTAACAATTAAAAAATATTTTTTTAAATGCATCTTGTGATTTGTTACATAAACAGGCTCATTTCAAGAAATATACATACTAGCTTTTTCCCGCTCTTCACTCACATGGGCATCCTTTTCATGACTGTCTCTGTGGGTGAGTGGTGCGCAAGCTGCAAGCGGTCCGCGAGCGTAGACAGGAGTTTACTCCAGATCGAACTATACGGGCTATTCTGATTAGTAGTATAAGTCACTCCCACCCCCTCAACTATTTATATAAAAAAAAATCACGTCAATCCATTGCTCCGTTGGGACGCCGACAGGTGCGATGCAAAAAATGAGTTTCCCCCGATCCCTCGGGAACTACATCGGGCTATGCTAATTAGTAGTCTATGTCATTTCTCATCCCCCCAACCATATCTGTGCAAAATATAACAAAAATACTTTGCTCCGTTGCGATGAAACAGAAATTTCCAAAAAAATCTTTTATATTAGTTCCTATAGGAACTGCTGCACATCACTCGCCTCACAACACCGATGAGGGACAACATCGCATGCACCACACTCTCACAATCGCTACCTGGACTGGAACGTACGCGGGCTCTCAAAACCTAGAAGGAACTGTATTGGACTATGCTATTTTTACGAAATAAATAGAAACCTATGCCCTTTCCCATAATACAGGCTACCTAAATATGCAATTTTGTCAAGATTGATTGAAGTTTTGAAGCGTGACGATGTAACAAAAAAACTAATTTTCACATTTATAATATTAGTAAGTAAGGTTTTTTTATTATTTTATGGACATCCAAAATTTCTCCCCGAATTTCTTCCCTCCGCATCGATATTGGAGTACAAACCTCTGATGTTATCGAGGTGCACTTTTAGTGGGAGGAAGTGCCTCCGCTGTAAAACTCTATTTCCTTTTGTGACTTTAAAAAAAAAAGTTAACTGCCTCAACTGCCATATTCTATTCTAGGGTTATGTGTTCCGCCCACTGCCAGTTAAGTTTTGCGATTCTATGAGCTATGTCGGCATCATTGTCAAATATCGTCAGGTAAGATGGTGCCAAGGGTTTACCTATTGTAAATTAAAAAAAAACTAAAACGACGTAATTAGAGTGGTACGATTAGTGAGAGATATTACCTCTATTAGGTCAGCAATCTTATTAAATGAAGAAGTTAAGTGCTTTTCTAGGGTATAAACACACAACAATATCACTTTCCAAGAATTCACGACTGGAACTGGAGCAGCGAATCTATTGCCAGGTGAGTCCTGTGACGATTAGAGTGACAACTGCAATAGACCACGACGATTGGATTGTGTGGGAATTAAAATGGATGTGAATACCTAAAAATTTTGTTTAGTACCCAATGATATTCTCCAATTTGACGAATAATTAAATAAGGTTTTGTGATGGCTAAAAAAAATGAAAGTTGAGATTTTGTTACAAATCAATAGTTTTATACTAATAAAGTTCAAAAAAAATTGTGTATGTATCTGTGTGTGTGACCAGTTAACAACTAAACTACTTATATATATACTACTATAAACTACTTATATTTCCAGTCGTTTTTTTTTGTATCATGATGGTTAGGGTTGCCACCATAGAAAAAAATACGGTTTTAATTTAACATTATGAGTTACAAGAACTTAATAAGGCCCGGATAGCTCATTTCAGCTTATATAAGTCCCCAAAAGAGGAGCTCGAGCCTACCCTGACTTAGGGTTATTGGGCCTTAGTTAACCACGTAGGCCCAGTGCGGGTAGCTCATTATTCCATAACAAAACGTAATAAGGTACCTCCCATACAAACCCAGTTTATTGTATCTTACTAGTCTTAATCTCTTTTTTTGCTACTAGGACGCGGAGGGGTTTCTATGCCTTTGTTGTTAAAATTTTACCTACCTGCACAAAGCGCTAGACTTACTCATTTATTATACAGAAAGCAAGGGATTAGAACTCTATGCTAGCGTCTGTGTATCCCTGTTCCACACAATTTTAAATTAATTAATAGGACTGTAATTTTGAATGAATACTTAGGTTGCTGGTAATTACTTTTTGGTACGGGAAAAACTGTGATTTATTGAAATATTACTTTTTAATAAATTTTCACTTTTCACACCATTTATTTTAAAGAGCAGTATTTTATTATATGTTAATTTGATAATTTTAAACGTTTTTAATACTTTTAAATATAACAGAACAATGGACTACTTGTAAGCTGCTAATTGGAAAGAAGAAGGAAAAGGAAACGAAAGTCTAATGTCAAATCAACTCTCAGACAGAAACGCAAAAACGTTACGTTCAGATACTTGTATCGAACATCCCGACTCCTTCAATTTCGAGATCTTCAAGGCGACAGTGAATAGGAATTTTAGTTTATGTGTACCATCCTTTACGTCTTTACATTCCAACAAGTGAGATTTAGTCAAACTCACTTAAATATCAAACAAAATTATTGCTAGTAAATAATATTATTTAAAAAAACCTAAAAACTTTTAGGCACAAGCTTATATTGGCAAATAAGCAGTGAGAAGCGCTTAGCAAAAATATCAGGAAAATTGTTCCCGCTTAATTTATCGGCTTGAAAAAAATATTTTTTATATTCAAGGATATTACTTATAGGGCCCTTGTAATTACACGATTAGATGAACTTAACTCGATCATAAAAAATATAAATTGAAGCAGAGTGAACAAAAGCCTGTAAAATTTGTAGGAAAAATATTTCTTTTAAATTTTAAATTTATATCATAATTTTCTTCTTTTCAAACTGCGTAGTCTTTGTTTATTGAAATATAATTTAGTTCAGTTTTTCGAAACTTTTCAACGAAAAAACATTGAAAATTTTCAAACATGGCGTTATTTCTCTACTCTTTACACGCAAATAAAAAGACAGAGAAAACTGTTCAATCAATGCCTTTCCTAAATCCTGGAAGTGCGTAAATATTACTGTTCCGCCATCTTTTGGACTCCGCTAAATTGGATGTACAATGACGTCACAACGAGTATGCAAAATTTTAGTCAATCGATATCCGGTAAATGGGTCAAAACCTTGAAAATTTTGAAGCAGATAACTTACATAATGCATACAAACATCACAAGTTAAATAAAAGGTTGTAATAAAAATAAGTACCTACCGTTGGCTGCTTTTCAGTAAAATAGCGTCAGGCAGCCTGTATAAACTATGTTGGTGACCTATTCTATGGATTTCCTCGCTCGTTACGGACTTGATCACGCAAGGAAATCCTCAGCATGACTTTCTTCATAGCACATTAAAGCGTATGGAGCGAATAGGACATGAAACGACTTATTTGAAGTGGTGATGAGACGTTGAGCTACCTCTGACGATGCGTCGGCGTTCATCTTCAACTGTGAAGTCGTGTGCTGGCGGCGGCGAGCCGCGCGGACTTTCCCACGGGTACACTTCGCGCTGCAACAAAATAATTGTTAATATCCTAAACTGATATATAAGAAATAGATAAGTAGATGTAAACAGCCACACCCACAGCTACACACATACATACACACACACCCACACATTCTTCACTGTTTAACGTATAATAATAATAACTTAAAGATTCTAAAATTAGACTAAGTTTAGTTTGATTAATAGTGTGCATAGTGTAAAGTTGTTTAGGTACTAACCTTATCGTGAAAAAAAAAGGGAAGGAACTGGTTCCCTAGCTACAGTCTAACGACTAGTTTGGGAACTAGGGCTTCATCTCAATGTTTGTAACTAGTAAGTGCCAATAAACTATTTTCATTTCCATTTTTTAAACATTTGGGAAATATATAACATAATTACTTTCATAAAACGACCAAGTACGAATCGGATTCGCACAGAGAGGGTTCCGTACTACTACAGAACTAGTCCACATAAGTTTAATAATGATACCTGTACATCAACGCGAGCAAATGCTTCTTTTTTCATTCAGTTGGGACACATTTTGTTATTTTACTTCATGATTAGTACTACAACCAGAACAGTTTCCCGTTTTTATGTATTACCTTTTTACGATAGAGAAAATACTTAGAAAAAAAAAACGAGACCTACAGTACTCGCATATGATGTGTAACATGTGACAAAATACTAATGAAATTAATTAATTACCGGGTCGTACATTCACGGGCCGACCCTTCGAATAGTAGTATGTCATCTTTGCCTTTGCCATCACACTAGGCGGCATGGCTATGACAACCTTAGTTTTCGAAAATTAAAAAACGTTCGCATTTCCTGTTACACATTTCCGTCCCATTTCACGAAATCACTCCCACAAATTGCAGGAAAGCGAGAGCAAAGATGATACACATCAAAAAACCGGCCAAGAGCGAGCCGAACTCACGCACCAAGGGTTCCTTACCACCACATCGTTTTGTACGGAATCCTAAAAACATTACCGAGAACAACAATGACATTCATTTCTGTACAAAACACACTGAAAATATTAATGAAAAAAATATTTTTCTGTCAGTGTCAGTCGTGATTCTTAGTTCAAGTGCAACTCACACTTGGCTGGTTAAGTAAGCAGATACCCACTGTCGTGAAAATATTTAAGTTTCTGTAATTTATATGTCGAAGGGTTAGGTGGTTAGGTTATGGATGGCCTCGTGGTTCACGTCCTTAACTATTTCGGTATTGGGCGTCGAAATAACAATGCAGCTATATCACAGAGGTCCTTCTTCAATAGTCTTGATCATTTGGTAATCGAAATTGTACAGGATGCCTTGGATAACAATGGATGCAAACGCGGTGATCACAGCGATGGCGTGACACGTCCGTTTTGCTCACAGATCACCACTACTTGTGTTCTGCTCGACGCTCCGTCAAAAAGTGTCTGCCTCGAGATTGACGTCCAGCTAATATGGCTTCTCCACAGATCTAATAAATTCTCAACTCAGTGTGGATCACATCACAAACAGCCTTTCGTTAATACGTCATCTTTGCTACCACAAACGATCGTCTCACGCACGAGTACAAGCGATCGTCACGCCACCACCGGTTTCACCCAGGTACTAATAGCTGACGTTTGATCCAAACAAAGTTTAACGATCTATGTAAACTTATCTCGAGCTGGTATTGGTCGTATTTTCAATGACGCTCCGACACGGCCATCTTGACGCATCACACGTCCCCGTGTGGGTCACCTGAAAGAAAAACAAGACCACCAGAGTATTTCTTTTCTTAACTGGCCCGCTCGGCCAACCTTACATAAAATACAATAAGCATCAAGAGATTTTTATCACAGTTTACAGAGAAATTTTTCACTAAGCTTTCAAAATAAATAGGCACTTTCAGTAAAACAGTCAAGTCAATGTCAATTGCTAACAATTTCACTCGTCTAATCACTTGAATTGTATCGCAATGTTTCGCTATGTATCGCAATGTTTCGCAACAAATTAACTGCAGTTTGGTAACAACCATTCGGTTGATAACCACAACAGTCACCCATCTTGGCAACTCTGGGCCACCTCCATCCGGTGCCCAATCAAACCACAGTCACCCAACCTGGCGACTCTCGGACACCTCCATCCGGTGCCCGCCCAAACTCACAGTCGCTCTACCTGGCGACTCTCAGACACCCTACGGTGCCCGCCCAACTCAGTCACCCTACCTGGCGACTCTCAGACAACCTCTGATGCTACGGTCACACGCGCGCCGTGCAGCCCGGCGGGCTGCCTGGTGGGCTGCGCGGCATGCAGCCCGTCCCGGGCCGGCGGACATTCAAGCTGTTCACACGCACGCCGTCGTGTCAGTCAGTGCCAGCATGGCGAGCAGCGAGGATCTCGGTGTTGTTGCTGCCATATCCTTTGGCTTAACTTATTTTTATTGGAAAAAGAAACAAAATTATGAACGACGGAGAAAAAGACTGCAAAGAAGAAGGTGGTGGATGATAACAGTTCACAAAAATCGTACCAAGTAAGTACCTGTGTTTTCTCCGATCGTGATTCAGTGGTGTAAAATGCTTACAAAATTACCCATTTATGATTTTAGTTTATTTTTTCTCCGATCGTAGCGACTTTCTTAGCAACGTTGAATGAAGATCCACTCGTCGCGAAAGCGCGGGAGAGACTGACTGCCCGCGCACGTGTAAACAGTCACCGGGCGCCCGCACATTCATCCTTTGAACTTTGCCAAAAAACCGACACTTGCCCGATTCGCGGCATTCACGGTCACAGGCGCGTTCACGGGCTCGGGCGTACCGTTTACACGCTCGTGAATGTGAATGTGCACGTTGAATGTCGAGTTGAACGCGCGCGTGTGAACCTACCATCAGGTGTCCGCCCAAAAACACAGTCACCCTACCTGGCGACTCTTGGACCACCTCCCTCCGGTGTCCAACCACACTATCGCTTCCATGCGGCGATCTCAAACATCACCTCTTTCTGGTGATTGCCAACATCACCTCCCCGGTGATACGCCTGCGAGCCAAACGCACGCCACACACAGTTGTGGCCGCACAGCAACGAGAAAATCAACTCGGTGTTTTACGCCTACGTCTACGAATGGCTGAGACTATTGGCGTTCTGTTGCGAAACATTGTGTCATGGTCAAGTACAAAAGTCCTTACTCTGCACTAGTAGATGGTTGAGGTTCAGTCTCTCCATCATCAATTCTGTCCAAGTCAATAATACTCTCACTATCGGGCATTTAACGTAGTCTGTCCTCAATAACTCTGACGGTATTTGATATCTAAAGTGGTCGGTTACGCTTGTCCATTTGTAACAACACAAAGTTTGGTAACTTGTGAAGCTAAGCTTTAATTTCGAAATCAGCCTGTGGTGCTGCCCCAGAGCAATGTAACACCCCATCTCTTTCCGAGGGTTCCTTATGAAGCAACTAAGGGACCAAAAATTTGAGGATGAGCAGCAGCGTCCTTCACGCTTATACTGTACCGCCAAACAGCCCGCCAAGCGTAGCGTTTTTGTGTTTTTTTTTTACAATTGGTGAAATCGCTCCAACATGGGGGAGGCCCATGTCTATTATCACATCAGCAGCAAGCTGATTAACAACTCCTGTCATATGATGCGTTACTCTCCGTATTATCACTAGTCTTTTGTCGTGCTTCACTTAGATAAAATTACAGACTGTGTGTGTAATCGACAAACATGACATTTAGAGGTTAAGCTACTTTACTCGTACCTAGAAGCAAATCCAGGAGGCTGTACTTCGTAACTCGGTTAACCAACAGTTCGGTTGTTGCCAAATGATCATTATGTAGGGACTTGTAACATGAAATCTCATTACTATACTCTAAGGAAGTGAGCATATTTTAAAGGACACTTAACTAAGAGTACCAACGTTTAAACGTACTAAGATTCACCTGACCGTTGCCACGCGCCTAAAGCGTTTATGAACGTAAGTTCAAATACAAGGGGGCATTACGTAGATCGAATGACACGTGGACGTATTTGAACAGAGGTTACAAAATCAGTAATTTCGATTTAATAGGTAAAGAATGCACCTGATGTAACCACTAGCTATGCCTGACGTGGTGAAATAGTGACCACCTATGAAGTCAATCGATGTTCCAAGCTATCAGAGGAAGCAATTTCCGTTCAGGCATGTTGTTATCATTTTTTTCACGGTTATCAACACTTGCGTTCTATGCTATCCTTTTTCTTTACCAGCATGATAAGGCCGTCAAAAAGGGAAAGCTTCGGGGCTTATGACATTCGCAGCCTCCAGCCCATGAATCCTGTATCATCATCACATCAGCCGTAAGACGTCCACCACTGCACTCCGCATACTACCCTGTTATTATTCTTTTTTTTTACAATTGGTAAACAAAATATTTTATTGGGGTCCCCGAAACTCATACCTACATAGGGTCTATATGATAGCGGGGCATTAAGGATGCCCTCGACAAATTCATCACGAAAGCTATTAAAAATAGGCAACAACTTTGGCCTATGATCAATGAGGATATCAGTCGCAATACTACAAAAGCTAATAAGGGTTTTGCTCCATGTTAAGATGCCAGTCTCAATATTATAAATGCTTAAAGGGGTTTCAATACTTTCAATTCTGGTTTAGGTTTGTATAACCAAACCTCTAGATAACTGAATGAATCATCATATTTACAATGAGTCCTCTTTTTAAATCTTCCGTTCAATCACGACGTTGTGTCACAAGGAATGATCCGAAAGCACGTGAAAGAGTACTTTGAAGGACTACAAGGCATAATTTTGGTTACTAATGCAATCACCACTAGAAGGGTAAGGGACTACTCTATTCGCATCCTTTCCGACAGTCAAGCTGTTTTGTTATTGACAGACTCGTTTAAGAATACCGTCAATCCTAGATTTAAAATATCTGAATCGATCATAATATCGTTCGTACTCGTCTGGCATAACAAGATATGACCATTCTGAACAATGCCCGTCAATATTACCCTCACTCGATATTTGTTCTGTACAGTAAACTTAAGAGTTGCCTACAAAAGTCAATAGTGCGTTAGTATTGAACACACTCCCGAAAGTCTATACACGAAACTTTCTTTAACGAGAGAACAGTAGGCACCACTACAGATTAGGTAATAGTACTACGCACGTACTACTACCACCATCAAAACAAAAGGGGTACGACTCACCGGATTTTCGTAACTCCGCGTACATCACGCACTTCGCTGAAGCTGCACGCGCCGCTTGCGTGGATCCCCGCTGCTGCCAGTGCAGCTCATGCTGTCACCTCATTCCAACGATTGTTCCGTAAGGGAGATGTCGACAAACGAGCACCGTGAACGTGGATTATCTTCAGGTATATTCTGGTTGAATTCTGGCAGTGTGACTGCAGCAAATGTAGTCGATGGTGCTTGCATAACCTCAATCAATCGCAGCATGTAGTTCTGTAGCACGAAGAATTGTTGCCAGTGGGTTTTTATTTCGCTGCTCCATTATCATTTTTCACATTTTCCCGTCGTTGTGCACTTGTTGCGAGCGCTGGGAACAATCCAACTTCTGATGTCGAAGGCGGGTGGTTAGGTTATGGATGGCCTCGTGGTTCACGTCCTTAACTATTTCGGTATTGGGCGTCGAAATAACAATGCAGCTATATCACAGAGGTCCTTCTTCAATAGTCTTGATCATTTGGTAATCGAAATTGTACAGGATGCCTTGGATAACAATGGATGCAAACGCGGTGATCACAGCGATGGCGTGACACGTCCGTTTTGCTCACAGATCACCACTACTTGTGTTCTGCTCGACGCTCCGTCAAAAAGTGTCTGCCTCGAGACTGACGTCCAGCTAATATGGCTTCTCCACAGATCTAATAAATTCTCAACTCAGTGTGGATCACATCACAAACAGCCTTTCGTTAATACGTCATCTTTGCTACCAAAAACGATCGTCTCACGCACGAGTACAAGCGATCGTCACGCCACCACCGGTTTCACCCAGGTACTAATACCTGACGTTTGATCCAAACAAAGTTTAACGATCTATGTAAACTTATCTCGAGCTGGTATTGGTCGTATTTTCAATGACGCTCCGACATATATATAAAATACGCATATCATAGATCTAAGATAAGGTAAGTCGGATAGACGAACTTAATTTTAATTGCAGTTAAAAAAAAATTCACATACATTGCGGTCGATGCTACAGCTGAAAATATAAATTTGTAATCGCAAAAAATGATTTTTATGTATTATAACTACAAGTTAAAAACTTTCCGATTTTGTCCTTTATTTGTTTTATTTTTATTCACAATTGGTACTGATGGTAAATGATGATGATACTGACGATGGAAGCGAGCTTACCAAGATTCCCCAACGCACTGGAGAACTGGCTATCTTAGCTTCAAACCGGAATTTATCAATGTTGTTAACACTGATGTTTGGCGGCAAGACTTAGATAAGATGGTGGTAGCTAGCCAGGCGGGCTTAGAAAATTTCCTAGCACCAACCAAAACGAGTCCCACAAGTTGACCTCACCGGGAATCGAACCCGCGACCTCCTGCTATAAAGAGAATGTACTAACCATAACGCAACGGAGGCGGTTCAAATGCTGCAATATCTTGCTTCTTACCAAATTTTATTATTCTAGGTCAACATGAAGTACCTTGTAGCTTATGATTTACAAGCGAAGGTCAAAACATGCGGCATAAATGTCTATATTTTATTACGTTAGCTTAGAAGCTTAATACTAGAAAGCAGTAATTTGGCATCGTTATACATATGTATTAATCACGCCGACAAATTTGTACGATAAAATTTGAAAAAAAAATGTGGAACCTCCCCTACTTGTAAAAAGGGGGTGAATTTGTTTTGTTACGTACCCTTTGGTGTATGGTATCGTTGGATAGGTCTTTTAAAACAACTGAGGGTTTGATAAATCTTTTTTTTTTTTTGATCCAGTGCTCGGTTTGCAAAATATATGCTATAAAGTGCAATTTTTGGATCGAGCCAAGTTTCCCCCCACCCCTCCCACTGCAAGCTAAAACCATATTTCAGAACATCTGATGAAAATTGTGAATAATAGGATATATAACCAATTTAGACAATAGACAATAGACATTACACAACATAAAAAAGAAGTAAAACACATAGAAAGAGAAAAAAAAAGTTTACACAAAAAACAAATAAGACCAATTTAAACGAGAAACTATCACGGCTTAGTAGGCTTTCTTAGTTTAAAAGTTATATTCGACCAACTTCAGATGTGCAGTTGGATTTGTCAATAGTTCATCGATTTTCCATACAAAATGTTCTATTACCAAATGTAAATATATTTTTGTTTTTAGGAACCCTACTTTGCGCGAGTGCGACTCGCAATTGGCCAGTTTTTTAAAGTAAGTTTTGATGCTAGCGCCATCTATCTACGTGCAAAAAGCAACCGTGAAAGAAGCCTGTAAAAGAATCACATTACAATCAGCCTCATCAGACTTCAAATACGATCTACTGGCATTAGAGTTTCTATAACATTTATTTCTTTAAAGTTTAAAATCGAAATTAACGATTTAATGGAATAATTCGACCTATTCGAAGACACGAACTCCAATAGTACGACTTATTCCTTGATTTTGCGTGTGAATAAAAAAATGCAAATTTAATTTTCACGGGAGAATTGACTCGTTATTCAAAAGAAAATTGCGCAAAGTGAGGACAATGAATCTAAGCCCTTGCGCAGCGGAAACGCCCCGCCGAAGGCACAGACGTTGCGATATTAGAAGAAAATGGCCCTTTTTATCCACACGTCACGCTGCGAGGGCTGACGTGATCATGCAAAAATATAAGAAATTATTGACTTTGATCGTAGGATCAACTGAGTTTTTTTGCCATAATTTACATAGCATAGCTTTGATAAAGCCTATTGGTTTTTTCAAGTAATTAGTACTTTAGGTACTTTAGTACATTACTGCAGGGGCCAGAAAAATAAGCAATAGGCGATCGCACTGCATCAAAAATAAATTCTGAAATATGATTTCCTCAATTGCTCTTCTCTTGAAGTTACAAAAAACCTTACTTGTTTTGTTTTTCCTACACGTCTTCAATTTTTAATTGATCCAATTCACAAAATAAGTTCGTCAATGACACTAAAAATCTATGACGTCACTTCAAACATTTTCAGAACAAAATTGGAAGTGTATAGAGTGCCGCAAGCGGTAACGTATTACGGTCGGTTACGATGCCGTAAGCTTACGGCACACTAGTACATAATTTTGAATAGCCTTAAGTGGTACAGTCAGTTATAGTGCAGTCAGTTACAGTGCCGTAAGCTTGCGGCTTACTAGCCGCGTTCAGCTCGACTTCGTCATTTTCTTAAAATTGTCCTTTTTCTAAATTGTCACTTTCCTAACTCGTCACCTTTTTAACTGGTCTAGTTTTCAAACTTGACACTTTCCTAACTCGTCACATTTTTAACTCGCCTTTTTCTGCTACCTATAGGGAGGAGCCTCGCTACGCGAGGCTTTTTGACTGTATAATCAATCAAACCTGACCGAACCTAATACCGCTCGCTTCACTCGCTCATTTACAGTTTTTTGACGTGAATACGTCTTTAAAATTACCTCCATAGGGATGCAATCCAAAAAAACGAATGATAACAAAATCATCTATCATCTCCATCCAAATTTCGTTTACACCACTTGATAGCTAAAGAATCAAAGAATTTATTACGCTAAGTAAGGACTGTAACACATCGCGCGCGGGGGAGGGGGCAGCCCCGCCATTTTGAAGGTCATTTTGCTGCGTATCGAGATTTCCATTTAGTATAACTTTCGACTCGGTGAAGCTACGACGTTCATTCAAGTTTTAATCGTCAGCTCTTGTCAAAATCTATCGATTATATATATAACATTAGTGTAAAATTGTAACTGTGATTATAATAAGGTGTTTAAATAAAAAAATTATATCAAAAAATATATAATGTCGGCCTATACGCGTCGAAAATCCAAATCGAAATACAGAGATCGTATACGGTTGGAAAGGTCATCTCAACAGCAATCGAATGGTACCAATAAAACACCATATGATCGAGTCAAGCAGTGCCGGCAACGTAAAGTAATGAATGCGGCCGAGCGGATCAACGACGGTGCCAGTACATCTGCAGCTGGGACGGTTGAAATGACGCAGATAATAATATTAATAATAATAATATTTTATATAGAAACTACATATTACCCGTTACGAGACGTATTCACGTTAAAAACCAACGGCCGTGTGCCCCGACACAGCCCCACCCGTTTTTTTTACTCAAATGTTATCTTAAAAAACTGTAAATTAGCAAGCGAAGCGAGCGATATTAGGTTCGGTCAGGTTTGATTGATCACACAGTCAAAGAGTCTCGCGAAGCGAGGCTCCCCCCAATGGGTAGCAGAATGCTTCGCAGAAGAAGAAATCATCGATCAAGAATATGATGACGAGTTAGTAAAGTGTCAAGTGTGAAAACGAGACCAGTTAAAAAGGTGACGAGTTAAGAAAGTGACAATTTAGAAAAAGGACAAGTTTAAGAAAATGACGAAGTCGAACTTAGCGACTAGCCGGCCCGATAATTTATGTAGCCGCGCGGAACACCACGTTATACTGTAGTACTGTAGTTCTGGATTACAATTGATCAATATATGACGGATCATTGATTCAATGTTAAGTGCATCACGCTTCCACAACTGACAGTGCTATGCAATACAAACTTTACGGCTCTGTAAACGGTCGAGTTATTTCGCCATGCATACTCCTTACGGCAGATTAGACGGTGTCACTATTATGCCGTAAAACTTACGGTTCCAGAACCGAGTGCGATACAATGCCGCTTGCGGCACTCTATACACTTCCAACAAAATTTAATTTTTGATAGGTCATAAAACGTAACTCAAACGACTAGCAGTCCGATCCCCTATTGCTGCATGAGTAAACTTTGAAGGCCTAACCGCGGCGGGTGAGGCTTTTTATAATACGAATCTAGCAATTTTCGTTCCGGCCGAGGTCTGTATAGTGCTTTACTTAAACAAAGCAAGAAAACAATAATAAATATATTATTTAAAACTCGTTCATAATTATTTTTTAAAGCAGCAATTAACCTTAGACTTTAGCTGTGTGAGATTGGTTTTCGGTGCCTCGTAAGTGTTTCGTGTATAAGATTATTGCAATTTAAAAAAATATTAATTCCCAATAACTCACTAAAATTACAATTAACTAACAAACTAAATTACACGAACCGGGAAATAGTATCCTGAAATCAAGTATTTCCTGTCTTCTTTTTAAGAATGTAAAGCGAATTTAACGTAGCATGTTTGAGTAGATTAATTTTTTCACGAGGCCCTTGACTGCGTATAATGTTTGACATTTCTAAGACGTCACATGATTTTCAACAAGGGACCCTTATAGTTTCGCCATATCTGTCTAACGTCTGTATGTTTATCTGTCTGTCCGTTTGTCCGCGGCTTAGTTCAGAGACTTGAAAAAAAAGGGTTTTTATGGTACCATGTAAACAGGGAGGGTTTTTTTTGACGTACCCTATCGTGTAGTGTATCGTAAAGTAGGTCTTTTAAATCTATTGAGGGTTAAATAAAACCGTTTTTTGATTTACGGTTCCGTTTGCGAAATATTAAGCTTTACAGTGTTTTTTTTTGTTAGTCACATGTCCGTCCCCTCCCCCCTACAAGCTTAACCGCTATTTCAGGACATCTAATAAAAGTAAATAGTAGGACATAATAATCAATTTTAAGAAAACTATCGCGGATTGAAAGATTTTCTTAATTTAGGAGTAAAAGTCGACCAACTTAAAACATGCAGTTGGATTTGAAAAAAGTTCATAGATTTTACATACAAAATGTTCTTTACGAACTGCAAAATTTTTTTTTTTAATTATATTTTTTTTTTTTTTTAAACTACGGAACCCTACTTTGTTCGAGTCCCACTCACACGTGGACGGTTTATATTTATTTATAGTTATGATATATTATTTTTATCAAGCGACTTCCAAAAAGGAGGAGGTTCTCAATTCGTCTGTATGTAACACCTCAGAACTTTTGACTGGGTTAACCGATTTTTATGATTCTTTTTTTATTTGAAAGCTAGTGCTTCCCGTGTGGTCCCATATAAATTTTATCAAAATCGGTGTAGTGCTTTATTGTAAAATTAACAAAAACCAAAAATAATAATGCAAAAATGTACTAAGTTGCTGCGATGGAAGTCGGTTTTTTAACGTGTTTAGCGTTTTCAATTATTTTATTAAAATACCATAGAATACAAAATCTTACAGTACAGTACAACAATTTACAGGTACTATTTATTCTTAATGTCAAAATTATCTATTATTGCAGGCTATCACGGAAAACGGAACCTTAATATTATGTTACTTCGCCTTCGCATAGACTCTCGCGTCAATTTGACAAAGTAATATCCCGTGTAGTACTCGATTTGTGATGCCTCCAGTAAAGTGTTTTCATAATATATGAAGAATTTCCTGCACCCACGATTCCCCAAACGGAACCTTTAGTGGGAGAGGTTCATTGAATTTTAAACGAGCACTAAGTAAAAGGGCAGGATTACGATCCGAACACCGGAGGCTGTGACAAACAGCCACACTTTACGACTTTCAATACCTACTGTTTACCCTAGAATCTATATTAACAACTGTTGTGAATTTTTCTTGGCCATGGAAACTAGTCCTTCAGCCGGATTCGTAAATAATTTTCACTTTCTTTATTTGTTTTTGGATTTGTAATGCTAGTGCCGGTGCATTACAAATCTTCACTGAAGTTCTTGACAGCATTTGCAGCAGCTGCATTCTGAGGTGGAACACCCAGTTGCTGTTGGGCGTCTATAAAACTGCACCCAGAGCATGTTGGGTTCTCACGTCCTCCTTCGTTTTATTTTCTTGTTCTCCACATTGCTCACGTGCACTAGACGATTTTCGCCAAAATGCACCACTTCTTGAACAAAATCCCAGCAGAAAACAATGAAAAAACAACAAAATCAAACTACGAATCCCGCCAAAAAACTCCCCTAGAATCTAGGGTTCCATTGGTTTGCCATCCACGAGAAGTAGCTAGATATTCTTCCCTATTAAAGAACTTATAATATTTTGCGATCTGAATACATTATAATATAAGGTGTAACAAAATTAGCTGAAACTATTTTAACTGGTGCTTCTAGTCAAATCGCAAAAAAAAAATGGCTCTCCCATACCTGTGCCCATACTAACTCGATCAGCTGATTTAATTGCGAAAAAAACAATTTTGAACTTTCCATACTAAGTTGGTATGGGAAGTTTTTTTTTTTTGAGATTTGACTATGGGTTTCATGGAGAAAGTTGTTCATTTTCTTGGGTAGAAGCACCAGTTAAAATAGTTTCAGCTTATTTTGTTAGACCTTATATATGATTCTACAAATCATATACAGTTTGTTTGGGGTATTAGCCGAAGTACACCTGAACAGAGTTCTGGAAATTTGCTGAAAGATAAAATATTTTCAAAAAAAGCTAACTTTTTATTTAGAACTAGCTTATGCCAGCGGCTTCGCTCGCGTGAGCATAGTTTCTATGGCTGTCTTCGAGGGTGCGCAGTGCGCTAGCCACAAGTGGCTTGCGAGCGTGGAAAAAGTAGCCTATATATCAATCCAGATCCTAATCTGCCTACCTACCAAATTTCATCCAGATCCGTTGATCTGTTGTGGCGTGAAAGAGTAACAAACATCCATGCATACAAACTTTCTCGTTTATAATATAAGTAAGGATTTATCATTAATTTTAATCACTCTCACTGCTGGACGAAGAATCTTCAGAATCGTCGCCTACTGAACAAGATTCGCGCGGTTCGTGCAGGTGTAACGTCAGCGGCGTAGTGATTGAAGTCAGAGCGGTCCCTTTGTCGGTACCGTTTGACGAGAGCCGGCAGCGCGAGCGGCATTTATCAAAGGTGCGGTTAATTGAACGAACTAACTTTATAAACAATCTGAATAACGTAAGCGAAGAGGGAAGCGATAGTAGCGCAGTGTTTGGTTGATCACTCAGGATCACTGAACTGAAGCACGGCCATCACCTTAATGGATTTTACTGTTAGTGGCATTGACAGTTTCCGCGCTTCGCAAGATACGTAAAGTCGTTGGTGCCGGTTACTATCACTAGATGGAAGTCGTTCAGCCGTATTAAAGTACCGAAGCGTCGGTGGCTCAACCGGTAACAACTCGATCCTCCTAACCAGAGGTGCCGGATTCAAATCCGGAGGGCCAATGTACCAATGAGTTCTTCGAAACTTACACACATATACTCACCGATTGCTTTAACGGTGAAGGAAAACATCGTGAGGAAACCTGCACACACCTGCGAAGAAACCGAAGGTTGTGTGTGAAGTCGACCAACCCGCACTGGGCCTGCGTGGTCGACTAAGGCCCGATCGCCCTAATTCAGGGTAGGCTCGAGCCCCTCGGTGAGGACGTATATGAGCTGATATCTTTTAACCGCCTCCGTGGCGTAATGATTAGTCCATTTGCTTCACACCAGGAGGTCGCGGGTTCGATTCCGGCGGGGTCAACTTGTAAGACTCGGTTTGGTTGGTGGTAGGGCATTTTCTAAGCCCGCCTGGCTAGCTACCACCATCTTATTTAAGTATTGCCGCCAAACATCAGTGTTAACAATGATGATGTGTTCCGGCTTGAAGATAAGATAGACAGTTCTCCATTGCATTGGGGAATCTTGGTAAGCCCGCTTCCATCTTCGGCATCATCGTCACTTACCATCAGGTGAGATGATGCCAAGGGCTTACCAATTGTGAATAAAAAAATGATGATGATGATGAAGCCGTATCAGATGCCTTATAGGCAGCTAAAATTTCTGACCACTGCCAGGTTCGCCTCTTGCTCTACAACCTCCACCAAAGCGGACTTGGACCTCATCTGTGGGGTATGGCCTAACCTTCCAGAGTTTGGAAAGAGACCCGGCGTGTCCCAGCAGTGAGGACAATCATGGGTTGTTAAACCCATGGGTGTTTAATCGTGTTAACGGTTGACGATATAAATAACATAAGGTCACACTGAAATCTAAGCTTTGCGTAAAAAAAAAATTGTGTAGGGCCCATTGACTGGAGATTTTATGGTCCAGACACACAGACTGCATTGCAACTGCAAGCCAGCTACAAATTCGCAGTTGGGATGCAGTTTGGATGCGGTTCTCCTAGTTAGTTGCGTTTTAACTGCATCCAGCGTTGGTGGATAAACTGGTAACGACTCGGTCCTCCTAACCAGAGGTCTCGGGTTCAAATACGGACCGCCAATGTACCATTGAGATTTTCGAAACTTACGTACATCTACTTACCGATTGATTTAACTGTGAATGACAACATCGTGAGGAAACCTGCGCATTTGATTACAGATGTGTATAAAGGTCACATTGCACACGTCCGTAGGTGTAGATCTAAATGCCCTACACGTTCTACGTCGTTCCTTTCCCCTCTAATATGGTTGATGGGAGCGATGGCTCACTCTCGCGTTATACTCGTGACCGGGTGCTGTCCGTGTCAACTGGCCTACTCTTGTCAAAGGTATCAATGACATTCAATGATTTTCATCTATAACTTTCGTGTCATATTGTTTTCATGTTCTAATGACATAATCTGGTTTATTTCAAGGATTGAATTTTGACATTAATAAGTAATAATTGTTTATTTCTTGATTTTTCACAAAAGAAATTATGTTATTATTAATGACTATTAGAAAGAGTGTAATTTGCACCTATTTTAAAAAAAATACCTTGAATCTTGAATACACGTGACCCCGGGTGATGCTAAGTGCAAGACCAGACAACCGCCGTCTATCCCTTGGATAACACGATAAGAGAGAGACTGCATCCAAACGACAATTTTGCAGCTGGAATGCAGTCCGTGTGTCTGGACCCTTACTCTACGAGTATACAGGGTGTACTCATTAAACTGAACAACTTTTTGAAATCGTAATTTTTTTCTTACAAATCGGTCAGCTGATTAGCAGGCTTTGTATGAAAAATCAAAAAGAGAATCACGATTTCAGCTAACTTGTAAAAAAAGTTTTTCAGTTTGATGAGTACAAGCTCAGCTTAAAATATCATCATTACAGCTCATATACGTCCCCACCGAGGGGCTCGAGCCTACCCTGAATCAGGGCGATTAGGCCTTAGTCGACCACGCGGGCCCAGTGCGGGTTGGTCGACTTCACATACAACCTTCGAGTTTCTTCGCAGGCGTGTGCAGGTTTCCTCACAATGTTTTCCTTCACCGGTAAAGCAATCGGTAAGTATGTACGTAAGTTTTTTGAAAAACTCATTGGTACATTGGCCGTCCAGATTTGAACCCGGTACCTCTGGTTAGATGGACCGAGTCGTTACCGGTTGAGCCACCGACGCTAAAATATCACTACACCTTTATGTTACACCCTGTACAAACAGATTCCCATTGCGTTGGGGAATCTTGGCAAGTCCGCTTCCATCTTCGGCATCATCGTCACTTACCATCAGGTGAGATGATGTCAAGGGCTTACCTATTGCGCATAAAAAAAAACATAAATTTTGTTCTACGACCTTGCTGAAATTGCAAAAAAATGACTTCCTATACAAAGTAACTAAATTTAAATTACTGAGTTGCCAAATCAGCTGATCGGTTTTTATGAGATTTTTTTGCGATCGGTGGCGTAACGGTTAGGGCCGCTGGTCGTGTTTTGAATCCTGCCACGTATCAATCTGTTTTCATATGTACCTTTATCCGACGCTCTTACGGTGATAGTCGGGTATTTAGTGTGTTGATTTGTATGGGAACCTTGCAAATCTTCAACAAAGGAAGCCGCTTGGCACAGGCATACCTAGTGGTCATCTGAGCTGATTTAGCCCTGTACCCACGTGGTACCACCCTGCAGGTAGGTGGGGGAGGGGGGGGAAAATTCCATCTGCCGCGCTGCACTCTTTCGTCTATATCTCCGTAAGTTTAGCAAACAAGTCGTGTTTGGTATCGTTTTCGTATAATTTAAGGACGGCAAATTCATTTCTGGAACAATATTTTCACTTGTTCATAGAAGAAAAAAAGATTAGGCGCAAAAATAGAAAAAATAGAAATAAAAATTCTTACAAAATCTTTGCCTACAATTAAACCAGGAGATTATGTTTTATAAAAAAAATATAATTATGTAGCCCTGTTTATTTTGATAATACATACATAAACTTTCTTAATAAATTTAACTTATAAATGTGTAAAAAAAAATCATTAGCGTCGCACGGCGGAGCTGCGTTTTAGCGGCTCGTTCAACTCGACCGCTGCGCGGAGCGCTCAGTGACCATACACGCGTGTTCTCAGTTCAGTCGGTTCGCATCTTACTCAGTGATCACTACATAACGCAAGCACGTATTTTGAACTTTTGAAGTGTTTTCAGGAGGATAAACTATCAAACTAGTATATTTTTTTCATAGGATATGAGAATTGTAAGTATTTATTTAGATTTACTATGTTTTTAAACGATTTTATTTGACTTAACCCCGTATATATATTTACGCCTTCCTTTGTTTCAAATCTTGTGAAAGCTTTTTCAGTTGTACTGAATCAATTCTTATGAAACTTTGCATACACGTGGGGTGCTAGTAACGAAACAATATTATGGTAGTCTCAACTGGGCCTGATGATGAAGTCAGGAGGTGGACAGTGAAACTCTTCTAGTATTACTAGTAACCCTCTTGAGTTTGGGCTCATTTGGATGGTTTTGACGAGTCCCATATATTACACTAGGTGAGGGAGGAGGGTCCGATGATGGATTCAGGAAGAAGACAGCCGACCGGTTAGCTTAAAAAAAATACCATGTTTTATTTCTACTTATAAGTTATTATATAGTAGGTACCTATCTCAAGGTCTTCGATCAGTGTGTGTTGCCAGTGATGACATACGGAACTGAGACATGGTCGCTTACTATGGGCCTCATAAGAAGGCTCAAGGTCACCCAAAGGGCAATGGAGCGTGCTATGCTCGGCGTTTCTCTGCGTGATCAAATCAGAAACGAGGAGATCTGTAGAAGAACCAAAGTAACCGACATAGCTCTCGGAATTGCTAAACTTAAGGGCTCCAGGACTCAGCAAAACTGCTGAAAAAGTATTTATACCTTTCGCGAACAGAGAGCTTGTCACTGTATCAAGTTTAGATGTGATTTGGGACAGATACGACACTGACAGTCTCAAAAACGAGACTAAAACGTGGCACCGGACAAAGAACACGTTTTAATTCAAATTTTAGAATTCCGAAGGGTTGGGCAAATTTTCTCTGGGATAATTCCAATAAAGAGGAACTTTTCCATTTCCTAGCTCTACAGTGCCAAGCTACAGAATTCTTAGCTGCCAAAAACTTTTATACGACAGATGGACCCACAGTTTTCAGCAACAGCCCCAGTGATAAAAAAGCCCTGGAACCATGCAACCATGAGGAAGCAGATACGCGCATAATGGTCCACATTGGTGATGCTGCAGCCCAAGGACACAAAAATCATGGTGCGTACAGTGGATACCAATGTTGTTGTCCTTGCGGTTTCATGTGTGTCACAATTGCCACAGCTTGAGGAACTGTGGGTTCATATTGGCACGGGAAAAAATCAGTTCTTGCCATGCCATGCTATTGCAGCTTCATTAGGTAACCTAAATAAATATAATATATTTACACTTTAAAATCTGAAAGTAATTCAGCTATATACTAGTTTATTTTCTTTTAGGACCAGAAAAGGCAGAAGTATTGCCAATGTTCCACGCCTTTTCCGGGTGTGATACCGTTTCGTCTTTTGCTGGTAAAGGGAAAAAGAGTGCTTTCGAAGCTTGGGGCGCTTATCTACCTGCGACGGAGAGGTTCACAAGCGCTAAAGAAGGAAATGTGGAACAAGCTAAAGCAAGAAAACTAGAAAAATTTGTCAATTCTATAAATGACAAGTAATTTAAGTGGTGGTTGGCTTTTGTGATTTGAAATAATTTAAGTAATTATTGGAATGCATGTTGTGTACAATTTGTTTCATTTTAGATCTGGCGCGTGCACTGATATCAATCAGTGTAGAAAACTACTATTTACGAAAAAGCACAGACAGCTGGAGAATCTTCCACCAACTAAAGATGCCCTGCGCAACCATATTTTGAGAGCAATTTATCTGGGAGGACATATATGGGGTCAACTTTTGCAACCTACACAAAACCTGCCATGTCCTGCTGACTGGGGTTGGGCAAAAAATAATGGCAAATGGGAGCCTGTTTGGACCACCCTACCGCCAGCAGCCGCTGCTTGCATGGAGTTAATACGATGTAAATGCAAGAAAAAATGCGCAGGAAGGTGCAATTGTTTAAAAAGAGAGATAAGGTGCACCGAACCGTGTGGCTGCAGCGGAAACTGTGAATCTTCTTCTTCTACCTAGCTTTGTCCCGACTTGTGCCATGGTCTTTGTCCGACATTATCACAATAAATGACAGGTTTCAGGTATTATAAGGAGAGACTGCCGTCTGACTCCCAAAACCCCGAAGGTAACCAGTTTCGCCAGAGCCTCGTTTGTAGCCTAGCAGGGTGCACCACGAGCAGGTGAGGTCGGCTTAAATTCTAAAGATGTTTATTGGACCACTTACACCCGGAAACGGTCAATAAATTGTCTTATTTACTAAAATAGACCTTTTATTCTTTATTCCATTATTACAATTAAAATAGGAATCCCTATTACAACTAACATGATTAAAATAAGCTGAAATTTAGGGTTATCTCAGTGATTATAAAACATTTATTTTAATGTTATGAACTCTAATATTATTTTTTAACAATATTTACTCTAGATATTTCTTCAAGAATATTATCTCTAGATATAGATACACCTATACTAATTAGTTTCATTAGTTTAGTTTTTAATAATTGTTTACAATTTAGTGTCAAATCCTATCCAAAAATACTTATTTCTCCCGTCGCAGCTCCACCGCACGAGGCAATAAAAATTTTTTGACACATTTACTAGTTCAATCTATTAAGAAAGTTTATGTTTATATATTCTAGATAAACAGGGCTACAAAATCATATTTTTTTTATAAAACATAGTCTCCTGGTTTAATTGTAAGCATAGATTTTGTAAGAATTTTTATTTCTATGTTTTCTATTTTTGCGCCTAATCTTTTTTTCTTCTATGAACAAGTGAAAATATTGTTCCAGAAATGAATTTGTCGTCCTTAAATTATACGAAAACGATACCAAACACGACTTGTTTGCTAAACTTACGGAGATATAGACGAAAGAGTGCAGCGCGGCAGATGGAATTTTCCCCCCCCTCCCCCACCTACCTGCAGGGTGGTACCACGTGGGTACAGGGCTAAATCAGCTCAGATGACCACTAGGTATGCCTGTGCCAAGCGGCTTCCTTTGTTGACAATTTGCAAGGTTGGTGACACTAAATACCCGACTATGAAGGAAAACATCGTGAGGAAACCTGCACACGCCTGCGAAGAAACTCGACTGTTGTGTGTGACTGTAAAGTCGACCAACCCTCACTGGGTAAAACTGGCCGACTAAGGCCCGATCGCCCCTTGTTCAGAGTAGGCTCGAGCCCCTCGGTGGGGACGTATTTGAGGTTATATGATGAGGAAACATTTGAAGCAAAAGTTGTTCAGTATAATATGGCATAGTGCTTTTAAGCTCCGTTAAGGCGGTGAAATTACAGATTTTCGTAATTTTTGACGTCAATTACTCCCAAACCATAGAAAAACCAAGGTGGAAAAAAATACCCTTATTGTTGATGATTTTCCTTAAATTCAAAAGCTATTCGAAACACGATTAAGCCGTTTTGGCTTGATAGAAAAAAAATCCAAGATACTCGTAGGTCTACACCGTTACTTTCAACTCTAGTTATTAGTAATATTTTGAAGTATAATTTGTTAAAAAATTACAACAATATTTGTTATGGTAATCATCATAACAGCTGATATACGTCCCCACCGAGGAGCTCGAGCCTACCCTGAATTAGGACGATCGGGCCTTAGTCGACCACGCGGGCCCAGTGCGGGTTGATCGACTTCACACACAACCTTCGAGTTTCTTCGCAGGCGTGTGCAGGTTTCCTCACGATGTTTTTATTCACCTTCACCTTCTTCCTTGTTATGATAATACAAAGTGAGTAATGTTATTATTTTTTCATTGTAGTTTTTGATTCAAAAGAAAAACCATTGAAAAAATGAAAAAGTGTGGTTATTTTCTTTACTCTTTACACGTAACGAAAAAGACAGAGACAACTGTTCCAATCCATACCTAGCCTTAACGGTTATTAAGTTAATTTCTTAACACCCTTTCTGTGTACTCTTATGTAGTGCAACAGCATGAATAAGTACTTAAATGCCGCACGTCTGTGGATATGTGGTCTCCAGTTTCTATTATTCATAGCGGTAGTTTAGGTCTGGCATAAACTTGAAGTGTTACCACTGACGTGCCGCCAACCGTACAATATATTATCAAATACCTATGTATAAGTACATACATATTGGTATATATCTACACTAATTCGACATAAAATAAATAAAACTGCGTTTTTAATTTATCAGCGACCGGTTTCGAACACCATCTTCAGGCTGGTGTTCGAAACCGGTAGCTGACAAATTTAAAACGCAGTTTTATTTATTTTATGTGGAATTAGTGTAGATATATACCAATTTGGTGTGATATAAAGTTCCACCAAGAACCTACAATCAAAAGTATCAACTATAAGTACGAGTACATAGGTTACTCACCCAACATTTGCGGAGATCCGCCTCCGTGGCGTAATGTAACCTTCACATCTGGAGGTCATGAGCTCGATTCCCGGCGGAACTAACTTTGTAAGACTCGGTTTGGTTAGTGGAAGGGCATTTTCTAAGCCCACCTGGCTAGCTATCATCATCTTATATTGGACTTGCATCAAACATCAATATTAACAGCATTTAATGTGTTCCGGCTTGAAGATAATCTAGCCAGTTCCCCAGCCAGCTTTCACCAGGTGAGAAATAACCTTCTCAGACTTTCTTATCGTGTGGCACAATTAACCTTGTTATTCAAAGGAGCGGTTATGTGGTCTATGTACTCGCCCTAATTCAGGGTAGGCTCGAGCCCCTCGGTGGGGACGTATATGACCTGATAAGAAGATGTGGTCTGACACTTAGCTTCTCCCGCGGTCAAGTGTATTGCATTTATTTAGATTTACACCAACAGACATGTGCAACTGGACCTGTATATTCATCTAGAATTCGATGTGCAGGTTTCCTCACGATGTTTTTTTTAACCTTAAAGCAATTGGTCAGTAAATATACGCAACTATCGACAAACTCGGTAGTATATTGGCCGTCAGAATCCGAACTCGGGACCTCTGTTTAGGAGGAACGAGTCGTTACTGTGGCCATCAACACTTAAGACACCTAGAATGACTAATTCGGTCAAAAGCAAAACCTTAGGCGTATTGAAATCAATATTTTTAATGCTATGTAACTTTTTGTGACATAATAATAGTTTTCATGTTCCTATTTAATATGCACCCAATGACACGATATGACGTTAATTTGTATGTTTAAAATTATTCTACTTTTACATGTTTCAAAATGTAAAATTTCATACTTTTATAAGAATTTAATAAAAGAACTAATAAACCTACATTAACATAATTAAAAAAAAAACCGGCCACGTGCGAGTCAGAACCACACACATAGGGTTCCGTACCACCATACTAGCAAATTTTTTGTTGCAGCGGCAACAGAAATACATCATCTATAAAAATTTTAACTGTCTTGCGATCATGTGGTTCATGAAATGCAGCCTGGTGACGGACAGACAGACAGACGGACGGACAATGAAGTCTTAGTAACGGGGTCCCGATTTTTTCCTTTGGGTACGGAACCCTAAAAATAATTATTTTGTGAGTGACAATAATTGTACTCGCATTATAAAGCAACATTGAATAAATAATTTGTAAATTTGAATTTGAAACTTTCATAATATAACGTCACGCTTAATAAACTCTCTAGTCCTTAAGATGGATCAAATGACAATATTCAGGTCAAAATACTGAAAGACTGTGTAACGCTATCACTATGGAAAAAAATATATAATGTACATAAAGTAATGAAATATATATTTAATTGAATACAATTTTAAAAATATTACCACTTTGGATGTAAAAAAATATAATATAGACTCTGCTTTTGGCAATAATTGCAAAATTTCTAGAATACAAACAGTAAACTTAGAATAAAACCAACACAAAAAAATCGGTGACTTTAAGACCTTTCATTTAAATTGAACACAAACTTTATTGAAAGCGAAGAAAAGTAATAAAAGCATGTCGAGAATTGGGCCTTCGGTTTCTACGTAACAGCCGCGTTGAAGCCCGCATTGATTTGAACTTAAAATGAATAGATTTACGTTCGATATTATTGTAACACGTATCAACCTGCTCGGATTGAGTCAACTTAAAGCCTTAACAATATCTTTTACTCAAACACGCTGTGTAATATTCGCTTAGTTCTTAAAAATAAGACAGGAAATACGTGATTTCAGGGTCATACACAAAATATAAAAAAAAATGGTTGCGGTTCGGCCTTTAAACTCGACCCATCCAGCAATCGCTTAAAAACAGGCAAACTGTCGAAAAACCTGATATTTACCCTTATGGAATCAGCTTTACAGTTGAGTTTCGGGTGTGTGTCTTAACACAACCTACGTCCTTTACTTCGGGCGCAAATGGACATTTTCGTTTATTGCGTGCTTAGTAAACTTCCTAGGAAAATTTTGTCTTAGCCGTTTTATCAATACCTATATTCTCTTACCGTCGGTATTTATGTCATGCGCCTAACTCATGTAATGTAGGAGAAAAATCCAATAATCTCTCTAAACTACATAATTTTACAAAATAAAAAGTATCAAGCGACAACCAATAAATCGTGCTTTTGTTGTAGCTATACAAAATAAGAAGCTTCATAGAATCAGCTGTGTAGTTTTAACATTCACAAAGCTTGCAGCCGACTCTTAATACTTTGGAAAAAATGCACAAATTTTGGGAGCCTGCTAGCTTAATTGAGCCGAAAGTTTCCGGCCTAGTCGGTAACACACTATTGTTTCTCAACTGCTAGAGTAGATACATACTATAATTTTAAACCGGACCACTTGTCAATGCAAATCCTCAAAGCGAATATTAATCAGGATTATTTCAGGATCCGTTACGCGTCTGTTTATTCCAGTAACATTATAATCGCTTTAGGATGTTTGAAAGTCCTTTGAAGCATCCAGCTTTGAAGGATAGGGTAGATTATGTTGCGCAAGACTGAAGTTAGTTATCAAAAAATACTCTCTTCATAAAAGGATGCTAGAAATTTTGTAGCTCAAATATACTGCCGCCAAACATCAACAGCCAAACCTTGCCTGAGTCTGTGTTTCCCAACTCCTACAATTGGGGGATCTTCAAGGCGAGAGTGAATAGGCATTATTTGAGTTTTCGTGTACCATCCTCGACTACATCGTCACTTACCATCAGGTGAGATATAGTCAAACGCACTCAAATTTTTAATAAAAAAAAAAAGTGTTAACAGCATATGTGTTCTGTCATCACTTACCATAAGATGAGATGATGCCAAGGGCTTATCAATATGTGGATAAAAAAATACTAGGTTATTTATATTGACCTGATATTCGTTTGTCCACTTATAGTCAGGGTTAAAGGCAAATAACTTCTTAATCGACTTCAAAAAAGAAAAGGTTCTAAATTCAGTGTGTGCTAGTTATTTACCTGATAAATAAAGGTTATTTATATTGACCTGATATTCGTTTGCCCACTTATAGTTAGGGTTAAAGGCAATAACTTCTTAATTGACTTCAAAAAAGAAAAGGTTCTAAATTCAGTGTGTGCTAGTTATTTACCTGATAAATAAAGGTTATTTATATTGACCTGATATTCGTTTGCCCACTTATAGTTAGGGTTAAAGGCAATAACTTCTTAATTGACTTCAAAAAAGAAAAGGTTCTAAATTCAGTGTGTGCTAGTTATTTATCTAGTAAATAAAGGCTATTTATATTGACCTGATAATCGTTTGTCCACCTATCGTTAGGGTTAAAGGCAATAACTTCTAAATCGACTTCAAAAAAGAAAAGGTTCTAAATTCAGTGTGTACTAGTTATTTACCTGATAAATAAAGGTTATTTATATTGACCTGACATTCGTTTGTCCACCTATCGTTAGGGTTAAAGGCAATAACTTTTTAATCCACATCAAAAAAGAAAGGGTTCTAAATTCAGTATGTGCTAGTTATTTACCTGATAAATAAAGGTTATTTATATTGACCTGACATTCGTTTGTCCACCTATCGTTAGGGTTAAAGGCAATAACTTCTTAATCGACTTCAAAAAGAAAAGTTTCTCAATTCAGTGTGTACCATATTTATTTACATATTTTTTGTGTTTGTTATGCGATTTTATCGCTGGGTGTGAACCGATTTTAATGTTTCATTTATTATTTGATAGGTTTTGTGTTTAGATTGGTTCCATATAAGTTTTATTAAACTCGGTTACATATTTTTTTAGGAACCAAACACAAGCAAAAAAAATTTTTAGTTTTTAAAAATTGGTAGTTGCGAATGAAGTCGGTTTTTATAGTTCTGTACACCCAAAGGGTTACCAACGGGAGCCTATTACATAATTATATATTTTTCTATCACTAAGCCTCCGTTATCCATCCGTATGTCAGGAGACTGTTGAAATTTTCACAGAATGTGTATTTTTGTTGCCGCTATAACAAAAAATTACAAAAATTTAAATAAATTAAAAAACAAAGGGTGCCATATAAAAAATTAAACTGTTTTTCAGTTTTTTTTTGTTTGTGATCTATCGTAAAAAGATATACTTAATATACTTTTAAGCTTTAAGCATAGTGTGATTTTAGTACTATTCCTGAAATAAAACAAAAAACAAGAAAAATCGGCCAAATAAGACTCGTACTCTCTCTACGGATTCCGAACTGAATAAAAAAAATTTCTCTGTTGTTTTTGTTGATGTCTTTTATTTGTAATGAATTGGTACAGTCGAGTTCATTAAGAGGATGTATAAATTTTTTTGCTCTCGGGAGATTCGTTTTTATTAGGCAACAAGACAAGTCAGAGGTATGATTTGTACGGAGAAAATAATCTTCAAGATGTTATCTAGTGAAATTAAAACCAGAAACACGATTACTTAAAGTTTTTTCGATAGATTTAATTTTTGAAAACACCATGTTTAAAACACGAAAATAGTTTTTTTTTGGGAACCTTAATATGTACATGGCTAATTTTTGGTTATCTGCTAGATTATTGCGATGTTTAGGTAAATTAAAAATATTTTTTTAAAATAAAAAATAGTTTTTGTTTAATTGAGATTTTTTCAAATTGTCGCTTACGCTATTTTATTCTAAGACTGTTCGACGCAGTGCGCACTCTCTCAACACGTGGAGAAAGAATAGCGCTGTCACCTTTTAGCATTTCTCTTCAGTCGACCGTGAATCCTATCACCGTGTGGACTGCGCTTGCGTTGCTCTCGAAAATAGTGAATATTCGAATATTACGTGAGTGGAATTTGTGGTTTAGGACCTAAAAAATATATTTTATAAGTGTTTTTTAAATTAATTTGGACTATGGCTAATAAAAGTCGCTACAAAAAAAATAAAAAAAGGACTCGAAACGTATAAAACGTGAAAAAGCGGCCGCGTAATCTAGTGAGGGGGTGCGCCCCCCTGATCAAGCTTGACTCCGCCCACTTAGCAATTGAATATTTTTCTTGTATCGTCTTAATATTTGAGCATTACCAAGACTTCAAATATAAATGTACATGGAAGGGTACTTATACAGGGTCTTCGGCAGATGGTTGAAAATACGAAAATGGGGGATAGGTGGGGTCGCCTCCCACCTATTTTGAGAATTTAAAAAAATCTAGGACTTGTAATTTTTTTTACAGGATTTTTTTTCCTTTTTTTTAGAAATTTTGCCATTTTTATACCTTTTAACACATGTAACTTTTTGTTTTTTAAAGCTAGCTCCAAAATCTTTTTTTTAATAGACTTTTATAAGATTGTCGGTTCTAAAAAAAATTATGTTTGTTTCAAGTTATTGCTAAAAACAAAAATGTGGGCCCCCGAACTTAAAAAAAAAGTTGAACAAAAATTTAAAAGTCAACTTTGCGATGCATTTAAAAAAAAAAATAATGGGGCTGGAAGGCTTCTGTTTTTTTTAAAACATCTCTAAAGCTTAGGCTTTTGAATGGTATGTAATTTGTTTCGGTATCTTTTTTGTAACCGGAGTTGTTAATTTTTTTTTACTCAATTGGACCATGTTGACGAAATTCCACTAGTTACATGTTTTGTGAAATGTATCAAATGCAAAGTTGAAAATAATGTAAATACTTACTGGTAGGACGGTTACAAAGAGCAGGTACGTTTTTTTACATTCTTGCACACACATAATGGCTATCTTTTGTCATTTATTGGCAAATTGGAGTTAGCATTTCCATATGCCAATAAAATGTCCGCATATTCCGCATTGGTAAATTGAGCCATTTTAAACCACAACAAAGTCTTAACAAAACGTCTGATAATAACAAAAAGTGACAAACAACAAAAAAACTTAACAAAATCACAAACACAGCAAAGCGAAATTAACGAAAACAAAAAAAAAACGTTAACGTTATTAACGTTTGTGATTTTGTTAAATTTTTGTTGTTTGTCACTTTTTGTTATTATCAGACGTTTTGTTAAGACTTTGTTGTGGTTTAAAATGGCTCAATTTACCAATGCGGAATATGCGGACATTTTATTGGCATATGGAAGTGCTAACTCCAATATGCCAATAAATGACAAAAGATAGCCATTATGTGTGTGCAAGAATGTAAAAAAACGTAACCTGCTCTTTGTAACCGTCCCAACAGTAAGTATTTACATTATTTTCAACTTTGCATTTGATACATTTCACAAAACATGTAACTAGTGGAATTTCGTCAACATGGTCCAATTGAGTAAAAAAAATTAACAACTCCGGTTACAAAAAAGATACCGAAACAAATTACATACCATTCAAAAGCCTAAGCTTTAGAGATGTTTAAAAAAAAACAGAAGCCTTCCAGCCCCATTTTTTTTTAAATGCATCGCAAAGTTGACTTTTAAATTTTTGTTCAACTTTTTTTTTAAGTTCGGGGGCCCACATTTTTGTTTTCAGCAATAACTTGAAACAAAAATATTTTTTTTTAGAGCCGACAATCTTATAAAAGTCTATTAAAAAAAAGATTTTGGAGCTAGCTTTAAAAAACAAAAAGTTACATGTGTTCAAAGGTATAAAAATGGCAAAATTTCTAAAAAAAAGGAAAAAAAATCCTGTAAAAAAAATTACAAGTCCTAGATTTTTTTTAATTCTCAAAATAGGTGGGAGGCGACCCCACCTATCCCCCATTTTCGTATTTTCAACCATCTGCCGAAGACCCTGTATATCTGAGCAGATTCAACAATCAAATATATATACACATCATCATCATCATATCAGCCGAAGGAAGTCCACTGCGTTATATATATTTTCCCGGGATAAAAATCTCTTTACAAAAATGCATTTTGTTAGTTTATCAGCTAATCCGTTCATATGAATATTCCAAAATGTTTTTTGTAAATTAGCTAGTTAGGTCTCTTATGGAAAGTTTTCCAGTAGTTAAGTAAGAGTTCCAATTACTTAATCCTGTACAATTTTAGTTATTGGTTAACTAATAGAGTGTAATTATACAAATGGACATAATTTGATAATAGTGTAACATTGTAGAATTTGAAGAGGTGTACATGTTCTATGACATTTATTGTCTATATTAATATTGACATCAAACTATTAAATTGTGTTGTGTTGCGAATATTGAATATCTTGTGTGTAAGTTATTATGTGATTTATGGTTTGAATTATCATTATTGCACGTCATGTTAGGCATATTATAGAGGTAAGATAAATTTTATTATTTATGACCATATTTTTGTGTACCTATAATTGCAATAAATATACTTTGACTTTGATATACATGAAACAGTTGCAGTTACCTGAGTCTTCCTGATTGTTACGGTAGAAATCGGCACGTCCTCACCTCCCAGAGGAAGCTCAACCTCCAACTCTACGCCCTGTACAAACAAACAGAAGGTGAGACCCAAAGAGATACCCTATGTCCTATTCCAGGACCTAACCTACATGTGTGCTAAGTTTCATCCCGATCCGTCCAGTGGTTGAAGCGTGAAAGAGTAACAAACATCCATACATACACACAAACTTTCACATTTATAATATTAAGTAGGATAGGTGCAAATTACACTCTTTCTTCATGAAATTGTAATTAGATAATTACATTATAGCGTAGGCAGGCCTCCCACGCGGTTAACCGACGACCTGGTGAAGATCGCGGGAAGCCGATGGATGCGGGCAGCGCAGGACCGGTCGTCGCGAAAATCCTTGAGGGAGGCCTTTGTCCAGCAGTGAACGTTTTCGGCTGCTATGATGATAACGATGATGGCATAATGTTATTTGTGAAAAATAAAGAAATAAACAATCATTAGTAACTAATGATTGTTAACTAATCATAACTAACTTATTAACTGTTAATAACGACGAAATCCAATCCTAGATATGAAACAAATTATGTCATCAGAACATGAAAACAATATGACAGGAGAAGTTACATTAAAATCATTGAATGTCATTAATTTCTTTCACAAGAGTAGGTCAGTTCACACGGACAGCACCTGGTCACGAATATTAGGCGAGAGTCAGCCATATCGCTCCCATCAACCATATTAGAGGGAAAGGAACGACCCGGCTGCTAATGCGCCACCATCCGCACGAACATTTGAGCGAGCATGCACCACTCATGTCAATGTTAAAATAAAAATATGAATTAGAAGAAATACTAGACTTGTCATGTCTTGTCGCTGCCACGTCAATTCCTAGATTGGTCATCATTTTGTTACTATTAAACATGATCAGTAGCGTTGATAGAAGAAGCACTGTCTACCCGTACATTTTTGTCATTTACATATTCGGATGTCTTATAATAATCTGGAAAGATGAAGTCGCCAAAGACCTGAAAGAGTTGGGAGTGCTCGAATGGTCAAACTTGGCACAAAATAGGATAGAGTGGCGCACTTTAATGTCGGAGGCCAAGATCCACTTCGGGTCGCTGAGCCAGAGAAGTAGAAGTAGTATAATATATTTTTTTAATAACACACACACACACATACACACATATGTAGGTCAAACGGCAGCAGTGTCCCACATTGTTACTCCACTGTGCGCATTACCCTGGCTCCATACACTACCTGTAACCATTTCAGTGGATAGATTCAATTCAGGAGGTAAAAATACAAGAGGCGGTACTTTGTCGCATTCAAACAGACAGCCCAGGAGTACCTGCCAGATTTACTATACCAGGCCGTTGAGTTGATTTCCCTTCATTCTACCAGCAGGCTTTGATTCTCCCAGGTGGTGCAGCTCTAAATTGTGCGCACACAGTCACCAAAGTATATACATTAGTACTAACGTACAGTCGCCGTGAGGCACCGATAGTGCACGACCAGTTTCCTGGTATGACATACATATTGTATCGCCGCTTGCTAGCTATAATTACTAAATTAAATAGTTTTCTCGTGCTATGCATTTGTTTTTTTCAACCAACTTTCAAAAAGGAGGAGGTACTCAATTGGATCGTATGTTTTTTTTGTATCTTCGCAGATTGTGTGAACTGATTTTCACGATTCTTTATTTTTCCAGGTTGCTTCCATATAAATTTATACTCTTTTAAAAAATTAACAAAGACCAAAAATAATAATGTAAATATGTACTAAGATATTGCGATGGAAGTCGGTTTTTTAACGTGTTCAGCGTTTCCAATTAATTAGCAGCTCCATTGCTAAGGTATCTTCAAACAAACACTTCATTCACTACGAGTTGAGCAAAGCCAACTTTACTTTGCAATAGCTAAAGATGGTATATTTAAAAAAAAAATGTTTTATTGGTGTCGTAATATATTTTTAAGGGTTGCCACTTGCTGCAAAGTTAGCCTTCCAAAACTAACGTGGTTTAATCCATACTCTAGCGCTTTCATACAGTTAAAAGTAACGAACCGCTATGCAAGCGTCGACTATCAGGTAAAGCGGGCGGTAGGCGTGGGCGACTGCTGCGCATCGCACCCATAACCTTCGCTCCACCACGCGCCGTGGCTCCAACACTACCTGGGATCATACGATACAATGATATACCACAACATTTAGCCCGTATAAGTCTTTTTTAAAGCGTCGGTGGCTCAACAAAGCGTCGGTGGCTCAACAAAGCGCCGCTGGCTCAACAAAGCGTCGCTGGCTCAACAAAGCGTCGCTGGCTCAACAAAGCGTCGGTGGCTCAACCGGTAACGACTCGGTCCATCTAACCAGAGGTACCGGGCTCAAATCTGGACGGCCAATGTACCAATGAGTTTTTCAAAAACTTACGTACATATCATTACCGATTGCTTTAACGGTGAAGGAAAACATCTTGAGGAAACCTGCACAGGCCTGCGAAGAAACTCGAAGGTTGTGTGTGAAGTCGACCAACCCGCACTGGGCCCGCGTGGTCGACTAAGGCCTAATCGCCCTGATTCCGGGTAGGCTCGAGCCCCTCGGTGGGGACGTATATGAGCTGATATAATAATAACAATAAAGTCTTTTTTAGAAGCACGCTGGTTACTGGAAAAAATACAGGAGTGTTTGATTGATTGATTGAAAACACTTTATGGCACAACTTAAGAGAAAAAAAAAGATACAATGATTAAGGAAGTTGTACATATAGGCCGTCTTATCGCTAAGTTAGTTTGTTTATTGTTTGATTTCACACAATATGAGAATGATACCGCCATCATCACTTTTTTTATCCTCAATTGATAAGCCCTTGAGAATCATCTCACATGATGCTGAGTGACGATGATGCCGAAGATGGAAGCGGGCTTATCAATATTCCCCAGCGCAATGGGGAACTGGTTATCTTATCTTCATGCCGGAACACATCAATGCTGTCAACATTGATGTTTAGCGGCAAGACTTAGTAAAGATGGTAGTAGCTAGCCAGGCGGGCCGAAAAAATGTCCTACCACCGTCCAAAAATTTGAATTTGAATGATTTTTTGATTTTAAAACAAAAATTCAAAAAGTACGCTGATCTTATGAAGGTCCATGTGTGGTAAAGGATTTTTAATTTTACCACAACTGATGAGCCCTTGGCATCATCTCACCTGATGGTAAGTGACGATGATGAAGATGGAAGCGGGCCTTCCAAGATTTCCCAACGCGACTGGGAACTGGCTATATTATCTTCAAGTCAGAACTCTCCAGTTTAAAAAAAATAGACAACAAAACGAACTCTAGAATACAACACGAGTCCGTCCTTCCGGGAACAGAACCGTTCAACAATTTACTTCTTTTAAATGAAAGGTATTGTCATCAAGCATTGGAAATGCTTAGGGGAGGCCTTTGTCCAGCAGTGGACATAATTTTTTCGACTGATACGATGATGATTGGAAACTACCTACCTATAAGGTAGCGTCTATTTGAACCTAACTTTCACCCTTCTCAAAATATAAAAAAATGAATACTAATCTTAGTCCGTCCGACCGTTCGTTCTATCGAACCGATAACAAAATATTGATGTAAGTATACCTAAAGTATCATAATATCAGCCAAAGGACATCCACTGCTGGACATAGGCCTCCCCTTAAGGATCTCCACGACGACCGGCTCTGCGCTGCCCGCATTCAGCGGCTTCCCGCGACCTTCCCCAGGTCATCGGTCCACCGAGTGGGAGGCCTGCCTACGCTACGTTTTCCGGTGCGCGGTCGCCACTCGAGAACTTTACTGCCCCAACGGCCATCTATTCTACGAGCAATGTGCCCCGCTCACTACCTCAAGTATACATTTTCAAAAAGATGATTAATTAAGCTATTTAATTAATTTTTTTGTGTCCTAAAATATCTTGGGCTGCTATTTTATTATGCTCATTAAATTTCTCATGTCATGTCTTATTTATACGACTAAAATGGATTCCTAAGATTTTTTTTTCTTAAGACGCGGTGGGGGCGGACTTCCTCCCCCCTCCCCCCACTACCCACACCCCCCACTATCCACACTAGAAGGTGGAACCACTAGTAACCGGGCTTAATCTGTTTAGATCTATCCAAAGATAATCTGTGGCAAATTGCATGATTTGGCACAATCTGTATAGTCAAAGCGTAAGGGACTCCTCTAAAGGTAGCGTCTAGCTTCGCACGTACCACGATTGAAATAAAATGTTTGTTTTCGTGCTAGTGACAAATGTTTTATTTATCAAAGTTGCTACAGCCGTCTTTAAAAAATGGAAATACGCGCGAAATCGCGTCTGGGACTGCTGTACACAAGCGTGTACTGAATCCCGTAATCACATTACACAAATTTAACTTCATGACCCTTAAGGATTTTTTGTTTTAATAAAATTCACCATATGGACTTCAAATAAGTTTGGTTTTAAATCAAAGAAATCATTTTACACGTTTAATATCCCTCATAGATTAAAAACATAATGCAAGTCTAAAAAATTGATATACCGATTATGGGAAAATTGTATCACCAAATTACATTTCAGTTCAATATAAATATATTTTTATGTGCCTTATCTACTCTTGTTGTTTCCAAACTCCATGACAAATATATTTTTGAAATCAAATTACCTTTTGATCTAAACTTCAAACTTGCAGGCACTGTAAAAGCTTAACAAAATCCTATTAACTAAAAGCCGTTTCTATCGGATTATCGCTTACAATTTAATTTCGGGGAGTGCCTAAATGGGCGGAAGATGACAGCGATGGATACGGTTCATTATGGATGGAGGGAAATTGAAAATCCTTGTCGTGCGGCGCCGTCGCGGATTATCTCACTGCGCGCAGCGAACGTAATGGTATGGCGGAAATGGAAAAACAATTACAGCAATCGTTAACAACCCATAAACGTCGCAACTGCCGGGGCACGCGTCTCTTTCCAAGCCCAGCAAGTTTAGGCCTTACCACACCCTGGAAACTTTATACAACGGGCCAGAAATGACACTTCAAAAAAGGAATGACGGAAGAAAGAAAATGGCAGCGAAATCCTATACGTTCGACAACTAAACTGTAACCAATCTCAATCGCAATCTAGAGAGCGGCAGGGAGTGTCCATATTGTATGTTAGCAAAGTATATATATTAGTACTAACATACAGTATGGACAATCTCTGCCGCTCTCTAGATTGCGACCTCACCCCCTCGTCACCCAGATTGATACAGATTGGTTACAGTTTGGTTGTCGAACGTATAGGATTTCACCGCCATTTTGTTTGTTCCGTCATTCCTTTTCATTCGACTTCCAAAAAGGAGGAGGTTCTCAATTCGACTATGTTTATTTTTATGTGTGTTACCTCAGACCTTTTGACTGGGTGAACCGATTTTTATGATTTTTTTTTTTTTTGAAAGCTAGTGTTTCCCGTGTGGTTCCATAAAAATTTTATCAAAATCGGTGTAGTACTTTATTAGAAAACTAGTGGATGCCCGCAGCTTCGCCTGCGCAGATCCCGATTTTTGCGGTTCCTGTGGGAATTTCCCAAAATCCTTTCTTAGCGGATGCCTACGTCATAACATCTACCTGCATGCCAAATTTCAGCCCGATCCGTCCGGTTTGGGCTATGCGTTGATAGATCACTATGTCAGTCAGTCAGTCACCTTTGAGTTATATATATTTAAGATTAACAAAAACCAAAAATAATAATGTAAAAATGTACTAAGTTGTTGCGATGGAAATCGTTTTTTTGTACCGTGTTTAGCGTTTTCAGTTAATTGAAATGTCATTTCTGACTCGTTGTATAAAGTGTCCAGGGTGTGATGTTAGTACTAATATATATACTTTGGCCATATTCCACACACGGGGGCCTAGCCAGGTTTGGTGGTGGTTGGAGGGCTAGTGATAAATCCCATTGTCATAAATTTTCGACCGCCTATAAGGTATCTGACTCAGCTTAATGACTGCCATCTACCGTGCCTTGCAAAGCCCAGAAACGGACGAGAAAAATGCTACTTACAGTTAAACCTGTCATAGTTAACGTTCGAGGAATTAGCTGCAGTACACCCGAACGGAGTTCTGGAAATGTGCTGAGGTTTTTTTTATAATAAATTTGAGTGCGTTTGACTGCAACTCACCTGATGGTTAGTGATGAAACAATAAAACAATTTAACAAAAAAATAGAAATATTTTTTTAAATTTATAATTGATCATTAATTTTAATCATTTTCACTGCTGGACGAAATATCTTCAGAGTTATCACCTACATTAATAGATTAAAGGGTGACGCCACGATTGAAGCTAGGGCGGCACCTTTGACGTAACCATTTGACGCAATCCGGTATCACCGAGCGGCATTTATCAAAGGTGCAGGTAATTCAGCAAACGAACTTGAATAACAGACACTTAAAACGCAAACACACAAGTCGCGCTGAGATACGACCGCTTCAACTTAGGCCCGGTGGTGACAAAAATCTGTCTGTCTTTTTCTTTACGTGTAAAGAGGTAAGAAATTAACCACACTTTTTCGACGATTTTCGTTGTTATTTTCATCTTAATTGTCTTAAATAAACATCTATTAGATGTTTTTCCTCCAGTTACCTATGAACTTTATTTTAATAAATAAATCATATTATCAAACTACTTATTTTAATAATAAAACTGAAACTAGACTATAAAATGGCTCGAAAAGAGCTTTGCGAATTTATTCTAACTTTATTAAATCATGTTCCCATTTGATATAATCCCTCGTAAATATCCTCAATATTACCTATATATTTTCCTAGATTTTCAATTTACTATCACCTACTTTAAAAATGAATAATTCTTAAACCTATTTATGTGGATTTTCAGGTACTACTGGGTTTTAAGCAATACTTACTTTAACTTCCACCTCTGCATAGCTTCCGACGTTGA
Source organism: Coleophora flavipennella (assembly GCA_947284805.1). Lineage (NCBI taxonomy): Eukaryota > Metazoa > Arthropoda > Insecta > Lepidoptera > Coleophoridae > Coleophora > Coleophora flavipennella. The sequence goes on along the minus strand of OX369270.1, from coordinate 7,362,199 downwards.
ATTGATTAGGTATAAACATTATTTTTAAGTACTCCTCTCCATCTGTTGGGTTAAATTAATTGAATTCGAGTTAATCAAGTAAAATTTTCGGGTTTCCACCCAAAGGGTGCCAACAACGGGTCCCTAATTACTAAGCATACGGCATCCATCTGCCCAACTGTTTGTCACTTGACTATATTTTTTAACTGGAACAAGTGAGTAGGTAGCCAGGTGAAATTTTCACACAATAATATTGCTTAATGAATAGCCAAACTGTCATAGTCGCCGTTCTGGACATATAAAGAGCCAAACTGTCATAGTCGCTGTTTGTGACAATATAAAGAGCGAAACTGTCATAGTCGCCATTTGGGACAATATAAAGAGCCAAACTGTCATAGTCGCCGTTTCAGACAATACAAAGAGCTAAACTGTCATAGTCGCCGTTTGGGACAATATAAAGAGCCAAACTGTCACAGTCGCCGTTTGGGACAATATAAAGAGCCAAACTGTGATAGTCACCGTTTAGGACAATAAAAAGAGCCAAACTGTCATAGTTGCAGTTTGGGATAATATATTCAAGGCAGCAGTGCGCCGGAGACGGTGAAGGTGACTAGTTACTAGTGATGTCGGCTTTGAGGCAAACATCAAAGGAGTTAGACCATTGTATGGTTTCTTACACTGTGTGTGACATATATTTTTTCAAATGTAGAATATCCTCCCAACCAGAGATCCTGGGTTTGGTCCCGGACTTGAGTCCAGACGGCATATGAAACAATGAGTTTTTCGAAACCTACACATATACTTAGCGATTGTTTTAACGGTGAAAGAAAACATCGTGAGGAAACCTGCACATCTGATGCCAGATGTGTAAGAAGGCCTCGTTGTACATGTCCGTAAATGTAAATCTAAATGCCCTACAAGTGACCGCGGGTGATGTTTAATACAACACCAGTCAACCGCCGTATATCCCTTGGATAGCACGGGTAATTGTGCCACACGATAAGAGAGAATGTAAAATATTTATTTCACCGGGAGGCGAGCGCCAAGCGACCGTGGTGACAGTTGGTGTGAGGTTGGTGATGCGCATTCGGTAGCAAGCGCGCCGACCCACGTAGAGCGCGCGTTCCGGCCGCAGTGCGTACGACCCATAGCGCCGCGCTTTTGCGTCCACGCCCGTATCCAGCGTGCAGTCACCACCTGCTGGATATTCCTTTTATATAATTTTTAGATGGAAGGCACACTAGACTTATAAAAGACTGGCGACCAAGACCAGGGCGAAGATATGAGTCAGATTACATCGTTACCATTGCTGGGCAATGTTGGGCGAGACTGGCCAATGACCTAGATAAACGGCGTGCACAATAAGAGGTATATGGCAATGTGGGCTGATTAGATAGACAGGAGTTAAGGTTGCCTCTGAGACTTGGGAGACCTTAGTTTGAAAGACTTTAGCTTTTTACCGCCCCGTGGCCCATTCGCTTCACATCAAGAAATCGCGGGTTCGATTGCCGGCGGGGTCTTACTTTGTTAACACTCGGTTTGATTGCAGGTAGGGCATTTTACAAGCTCAGCTGGAAAGCACCACATCTTGTCTGAGTCTTCCTGTCATACAATACAATACAATACAATACAATTCTTTATTGATAACTTTTTGTTATAAGTCAAAGTCTATATTACAAAAAATAAGCTAATTTAAGCTTAAAAAATTAAAAATATATTTAATAAAAATATTAATTAGATTAAAATGTCAACATTAATTAAAAATTTTATAGTAAATTACAAAACACATGGCATTACCATAAATTCATTATAACTATAAAATTGACGAAATAATAGCCAATTTTTAAATTTTCTTTTAAAGGTTTGGCGGGAGGCTGCATTTACTATCTCTAATGGTATACGCTTGTATACATTAGGTCCCTGGATATAGACCGATCGATCTGATTTGGCCAGTTTGTGTGGCGGTACTAGTCGGTCTTTGTGGGCGTTGTTGCGTAAGTTGTACGTCTCATTTATACCCCTACGCTGAAACGACTCGAGGTTAGTGTGCACGAACACTCCCACCTGGTAGATGTACTCGCAGGGTAAGGGGAGAATCCCGAGCGCCTTGAAGTGTGGTCGGCATGGTTCGTCGAGCGGCGCACCCACCATTGCGCGTACGGCTCGCTTCTGCATCACGAAAACTCGATCAGCGTCCGCGGCTCGAGCCCATAGCTCAGCGCCGTACGTTAAGTTAGAGTGCACCGTGGCGAAATAGCATGCCCGCACCACTTCTTTCGATGCAGTGCTCGCAAGGCGTCGGAGGGCGAAACATGCGCGACCCAGCCTCGTGCAGAGCTCATCAATGTGTGATTCCCACGTGAGAGCGCCGTCCACATGGAAACCCAACAGTTTCGTCAATCGTACCTGGTGCAGTTGCCTATCGCCTAACAGTACCTTATACGAATGGGCAAACTTCCCGTTCAGGCAGAAGGTCATAAAACAGGTTTTATCTTTGTTTAGCAGTAGGCCGTTCGATGTGAACCAGCTCTCGAGATGCGAGACTGTGTTGTTCAGTGCTTGCTCTAGCCGTTGTTGTGTATTGGCCGTAACTACAGCGGCCACGTCATCGGCGTACATGTATATCTCGGCATCCTGGATCGCACCTGGCAGATCGTTCATCAGCAAATTAAATAGAGTATTCGATAAACACGAGCCCTGCGGAACTCCCATATTGTTTTCAATTTCAGATGATACGACGCGACCTCTGTCACCCACGACCGTTTGACTTCTATCAGACATAAAAGAAAACAGAAGTGATTGAGCTGGTCCTCGTATGCCGTAGTAGTCGAGCTTTCCAGATACGAGAGCGTGGTCTGCGGTGTCAAACGCGCGGGAGAGGTCGCAGAACAGCACGGCGACATGCTGGTTGGCTTCGCGCGCGCTCAACACGAGTCGCACGACTTCGCGTACCATGTCAGTGGTAGCTCGGCCGCTCCTGTAGGCATACTGTCGGTCGGACAGTGCGTTCTGGGTCGCGATGAACGATTCCAGTCGTTTATTGAGCCCCACCTCGAACAGTTTGCTGACTACGGGCACTAGGGATATTGGACGATAGGATTTAACGTCAGATTTCTCTCCTTTACCCTTGTACAGGGGCGCTATTTTCACTCTTTTGAGGCCCACGGGGTACACCCCCGCTCTAGTACCCAGGTTAAATAGGTGAGAAATGACGTTCGCTATCGGTAAAATGCACTCCTTGATTAGGTTAGCAGATAGTCCGTAAATATCAGTGCTATTTTTCGGTGCTATGTGCAGGCGCGCTATACGCACGATCTCGCCAGGGGTAAACGACAAGAACCGGATGGATGACTCACTGGGCGGCGCGCGGGCGCTCAGCCGCGAGTAAGCGATCGCTGTGTCGGCTGGCGGCGCGCCGCATCTTACGGCCGCCGTCGCGAACTCCACATTCAGCGCGTCAACTAACTCGGTTTTGGAGAAGTACGGCTGCCCGTCACTACGTCTGATCTGATCCGTATAGTCGAGGCGTTCGCAGCCTCCACGTCTTAACTCCAAATTAATAATTCGCCACATACATTTGGCCTTGTTAGTCCCTTTATTTATTGATTCGTTGTAAAAAGCCGTTCGTTTCTTTTTCAGTAGCGTATTGTATTTAATAGAACACACATCTGCTATTTTTGCAATTTCATCATTATTAGGATTTTGATCTTTAAGTTTTAAGATATCGAAAAAGAGTAATTTGTAGTTTGTTACATCAACATCAACCCATTGTATATTTTTACTAGTGAAAATTTTGTTTTTAATAGGAAAACAGATCTCAAATTTGTTTGATATTATATTAAGTGTTGTTTCGACAAGTGATAGGCAATCGCGTTTGTGTTCTGATGTAATTTTCTGCCAGTCTACAGACGCAAGTGCGGCCGCGAAATTAACTTTATTAGCTGCGCTGTAGGTGCGCACAGGCCTGAGGGTAGGGGCTGCGGGGGGCGGCGCGCGCGAGACGGTGACGCGCTGCGCGTTATGGTGGTCACTCAGGTGGGTATCCACCGGGGAAACCGACGCGATGCGCTCCTGTTGGATGTTGGTATACGCATGATCTAGCAACGAAGGGCCACGGGTGGGAAAGTTAACTAATTGGTTAAAATTGTGCACGGATAAGAGATCGGCAAGCTCTTTTTTATTTGTGGAGTTTTCTAATAGATTTATATTAGTATCGCCCATGATTATGGCACTCAATGAGTCATTATTTATTTTCGTCAGTAATTGATCAAATAATTTCAGATAGTCAGTGTGACTTGTAAGGTTAGAATGATAAACACCTACTACAAGTATGTTGTCAGCCACCAGCTGCACCGCACACACATCGAAAATTTGCTCTTGAGACAAATCACAATATTCCTGTTTGTTCACGGCTTTAATGCCGGACCGAACGTAAATGCAGCTTCCACCGTGTGCTATCTGCGGTCTACAATAAGAGGATAATAAATCATAGTTATAGATTATAACCGAGTCTAACTCATAACTACGGAGCCAATGTTCAGTAATGACGAGTACGTCACAATTCAATTCTTTACTTAGTAAAACCTCTAACTTTTTGGTCTTATTTGAGATACACCTTATGTTCTGGTGACAAAAAGTTATACTAGTTGGTATTTGGGGCTTGGCGGTCGGCGGCGGCGGCGGCGTCGCGGCGTCGGCGGCTCCGGTGCTGCGGCGTGGGGCGGCCACTGTCGGTGGACGCGGCACCCGCGCGTCCGGCGCCCCGACGAAACCACTCGCTTACCTCGGTGCGGGGTGGCCAGTTGTCGGGTGACATAAAAAAGTCAAACTTACTAGATGGTACGGTTAATGCGAACGAAGAGTAATACTGGTTGTTAGAGCTCTTAAAGCTAACATTTAAAAAATGCTTAAAGATTGGGTTTTATAATGTATTTCGATAGTTAAATAGTACAAATAGTTTCTCGTCACACTCGCGTTGTATGAGTTGAGCGGATCGCAGGTAGATCGCTAATGATGTGTTGGCGGGCTCTCGGTGCGACGACGATGTCGCTCTCCCCGCACTTCCTTCTTTCCGCAGCACCTGGTGTTGTCGCAGACATACTGGGGGCCCGGGCTGGACTGATGGTTTGTAACTGATGCAGACGTTGACCTCCGCTCCGTCGGTGTATCTTCCAAGGGCAGTGGACATACCTTATTTAAGGCTCTCCTTTCAGTACCTCTGAACGTCGTGAAGTCAGCTACTCGGCAGATGCCATCCTTTCCTTGGTACATTTTTGATAGTCTAGCGAGTTTCCACTTAAGTGGTGGTAGGTTATCTTCTTTAAACACCACCATTGTCCCTTCTTTGAGATTTGGGAACGGAAATTGCCATTTTTGTCTCCTTTGGAGTTCTGTTATGTATTCGTTTTGCCATCTCTTCCAAAAGTTCTCTCTCATAGCGTTGATTAAGTGATATCTTGTTTTTAATGATTTTGCTATTGTAGTAGGTGGGGACGGCAGCGAGGTGAGTGGCCGGCCGATGAGGAAGTGCCCTGGGGTCAAGGGAGAGAGGTCATTAGGGTCTGATGACAAGGAAACCAAGGGACGAGAGTTAAGGGCCGATTCCGACTCCGAAAAAAGTGTCCCTAGTTCCTGGTAAGTTAAGCTTGCGTTTCCTATAATGCGTTTGAGGTGAAATTTGGCACTCTTTACGCCAGCTTCCCATAAACCGCCGAAAGTGGGGGAATAAAAATGAAAATTAATGCCATCTTCTGCTGTGAATTTGTAAATTGAATTGATGCCCAACTTCAATGCTCTACCTAATTCGTTGTTTGCCCCTACAAAATTAGTACCGTTGTCGCAATAGATGTCGCTAGGTTTACCTCTACGTGAAATGAATCTGCGTAGACAGAGAATGAAAGCGTTAGTACTTAAATCGCTAACAATCTCTAAATGAATTGCTTTTGTACAAAAACATATGAATAAACAAAGGTAACATTTTGATATACGATTGCCGCGACCTGTTTTGCTTGAAATCAGGAATGGTCCTGCAAAGTCTGTTCCACAGATTTGGAAAGGATAATTTTTAGTTACTCTATTAGTCGGTAGATGGCCCATCAAAGGCTCCATAGTTTTGCCTCTGAAACGTGTACAAATGATACATTGACGAATTATTTTACGTGCCAACGTTCTTCCCCCCAGAGGCCAAAACTGATCTCTAAAGCTTGCTAGGAGCAGCTGAGGGCCGGCGTGTAACAGCCTTAGGTGTTCGGCTCGCATTAAGAGCTTGGTGAAGTGATGTTTTCCGTCTAGCAATACAGGATGCTTCTTTTCGAAGTCAAAATCTGTATTGTTGAGCCGACCACCGACTCTCAGCACAGAACTACTGTCGAGGTATGGGGATAACTGTAATAGACTTGGTGAGGTAATTATTTTATTCTTTTTTATTAGGTTAAGTTCCTTTTTGAACGATTCTGATTGGGCTATTATTATTAGGCAAGTTAGGGCTTTTTCAAGTTCATCTTTTTTTTAAGGGACCAACATATTTACTTTCTTTTGATTTATTTTTGCAATTATTAATGAATCTACATACATAGGCAAACACTCTTTTTAATTTTAATGAACTTGAATAGTTTTCAAATTGAATTAATCCATTAGGTACTGGTTCATGAGTTATATTTATTGTTTTCAGGACTTTTATTTCAGGTAATTTTGTCTCTATGTTGGGAGTATGGGGCCATTGAGACTCATTGTTTTTTAAGAAATGAGGGCCTTCCCACCACAAAGACGAATCGAGAAGGTGATTCGGCTCTACACCTCTCGAGGCTAAGTCAGCTGGATTTAAGTTTGTGGGAACATGTCTCCATGAATGTCTGTCTGTTAGTTCGTGAATTTCGTTAACTCGGTTGCAAACAAACGCCTTGAGTAGTTTAGGCTGTGTTTTTATCCATCCTAACGTTATGGTTGAATCTGACCAATAGAATCTACGATTTAAGGTGCAGCGGAGGGCTTCAGTCACCTTTGTAACGAGGCGTGCGCCCAATAAAGCCGCGCATAATTCAAGGCGAGGGATTGTTGTAGGCTTCAGAGGTGCAACTCGAGTTTTAGCACATAAAAGTTTTATATTCACGTGATCCAATTGATCGACAGTGCGCAGGTACACGCATGCGGCGTAGGCCTCCTGTGAAGCGTCCACAAAGCAGTGGAGCTCGCAGGCGGCAGCAGATGAATACAGTACGTGCCGAGGCACAGATACTGAAAGTAAAGCGTCAAGATTAGATACTTGTTTAAACCAAGTTCTCTTTATGTCTTTGGGGACAGGTTTGTCCCAGTCTAAGCTTGGTTTTTCTATTTTTGACATGTGCCCTAAATTCTTATATTCATTTATGAAATCGCAATATTTACGTTTTACTTCAGGATTTTTATCAAGTTTTTTCTCTAGGTTATAGAACCTTTTGGCAGCCATTCTATACGAGTCACCAAGTAATGTTTCAGGTGGATCTCTAATTGGCATCAATACTGAAAACCTACCGCTGGGCAAGCGCTTTGTGTTTTTCAGGAAATGTTCCTCACAAAATTCATCGTCAGCTGTCATTGGTATTTTTGAAGTTGGCAGTTCCTCAAGACTCCAAAATTTTGTTAAATTTTCGTTTATTTCTTTTGTAAAATTACAATGAATTTTGTTAGGAGATTTGTTAAGGTTTACGCTTAAAGGGCCAGCTACAATCCAGCCCAACTGAGTGTCCTGAAGTATAGGCATCTCAGGACCCAGAGGTATTTTTTCAGGACATAGAATATCAAAGAATATTTCAGCACCCAACAGTAAGTCTATTTCTGAAGGATGATGGAAGTGAGGATCTGCAAGCTCAATGTTTTTAGGCAAATTGAGTTGCGTAACATCCACTAATACATTAGGCAATTGACTTGTGATTTTGGGCACAATTAGACACTTAAGGTTTGTGTTAAATGAATTTTTTGTGGACTGAATATTTACGTCATATCTATCTGAAACGGGGACTTGTACGTTGTTAATGCCCGATATTATTAAAGAATCGGAATGACGATTAACAATCCCAATTTTACGTTTCAGATCTTCAGTCATAAAGGAAGACTGGCTACCGGCATCGAGCAGCGCACGAGCTAAGTAGGTATTTTTATTTTCAGGGTTGGTTACCTTCACTAAAGCGGTACCAAGGAGTACTTGTCCTGTGGAGCGTACAGACATCGACACAGGTAATGAAGAAATTACACTAGGGGTCGTTTCATTATTCTCTTTATGCAATAATGTATTATGTTTTTTGTTACACAATCTACAGGGACCTAAGCGGCAGTTTCGCGCTTCATGTCCTTTTCTTAAGCAGTTTGAGCAAAGATTTAATTTTAAGACTTCACTCATTTTATTTTCGGTAGATAACGCTTTGAACGAATCACAATCAATAATTCTATGAGACCGACTACAGAGGGGACAAGGTATTGACCTAACTGAGCTTGGTGAGGCAGAGGTGACAAAACTTTGGGTAATTTTATTATTATTATATTTATATCCACATGAATTTTTCGGAATATTTTTGTTTTCTCTTTGAAGTGTACCTTTATGCTCCATTTTATCACTTCTGTTCACCTGTGCTTGGATGATCTCCAAAACATCGGCTCTACTACGTAGAAACTCAATGAATTCACTCAGGAGTGGCAAATCAGATAAACTATTCCTATGTTCCTCCCATTTACTCCTGGTAACTGTATCTAATTTTGAGGAGACCATATAAATTATAAGAGTATCCCAACTATCTACTGGTTGACCTAATGTAGTCAGAGCTCTTAAGTTTTTTGTAACTAAGTCAATCAGATAACGGATCGACCTATGTGTTTCTTTTGTTAATGTTTCTATATTAAATAACGCCTTTAAGTGGTTATTAATCAAGATTTTTTTATTATTGTACCGCTGACATAACAAATCCCACGCTACTTTGTAGTTCTCTGAAGTGAACTCAATGGATTTTATAACTTGGGTAGCACTCCCTTCTAAAGATGATCGTAGGTAGTGAAATTTATTTATGTCAGGCACTGATTCGTTGTTATGAATGAGGGATTCGAACGTATCACGATATTCCAGCCACGCAAAATAATTCCCGTCAAAACAAGGAAGCTTGATGATAGGTAATTTTACATTAAAATTATTTGAATTACTAGTACAATGCGTGCATTCGGTACCTACGCTTTCGCGTCTTGTCGCTGCTTGATCGGAGGAATGCAATTCAATTAAAGATTTAGCTTCTGATATATTTTGATAAAACTGACCTTCCATTAATTCTCGCTCTGCGAGTTGATCGTCGAGAGCTGAGCACAATAACTCAATTTCAGTTTGATGCCTCTCATAGTTTAGGAACAGCGTTTCAAGTCTCCCGACTCGCAGACTCAATTCTTTTATTTGTGAATCTGTGATTTTATCAGTATTTACAAGCTTCAACAACGAAAAGTAATTTTTGAAGTTCGTTAATTGACCCTTAATAGAACTGCGTTTCTTTACCAATTCTTTAAACTGTTTACTGTCCTCAGCCATTGTTAACTAACAAGGTGGTTGTTTACTTGAATAACGATGATAAGGTAAGTAGGTATGTAAAGGCAAATCAACAAATCAAGCAAAACAAAAACATGTGCATCAAACCAATTATGAAGGTAGGAAGACTGCAATATTCAACGGCTGTCGGTCGGAATCGGCGCAATGACGGAGCGCGGGCTGGCGCTCGTTGCAAACCGGTTCGACGCCGGCGACAATCGAAGCTAGTGACGACGGCTGATCGCTGCGTCTGGAATGTGTAGGGCGTGGCGTTTGAAAATATGACGAGTGTTACCGTTACGAATTGCAACGGAATTATGCGAGTTCAATTATAGAAACTCAAAAATATGTTATCTACAGGACGTTTTAATGATATGAGTTTATTTTTAGTATAAAAATTACGAGAAATGTGTTTTATTTAAGGAAAGCACAAAGAAATAACAATGCCTTAGGTTTTTACGTTTACGCTGTTAAGGCGATGATATTTATTAGGAAAACAAGATAACGAATTTAACAGGTGGTGCTCAATTTAAAGAAGCCCACTAATGTTAGATATATGTTTTATAAAACAAGGGTCGTGCTCAATTTTAGGAAGCACTTGACCTTAACGAGTAAATAATGATTAGGTGCTCAATTTTAAGAAGCACACTGGTTGTGTTGTGTTGTGTTATTTAAGGAAAACACAAAATGTTACGTATATGTTTTATAAAACAAAGCCGTGCTCAATTTTAAGAAGCACTTGGCCTTAACGAATAACTAATGATTAGGTGCTCAATTTTAAGAAGCACACTAGTTGTGTTTTATTTAAGGAAAACACAAAATGTTACGTATTTGTTTTATAAAACAAAGCCGTGCTCAATTTTAAGAAGCACTTGGCCTTAACGAGTAACTAATGATTAGGTGCTCAATTTTAAGAAGCACACTGGTTGTGTTTTATTTAAGGAAAACACAAAATGTTACGTATATGTTTTATAAAACAAGCCGTGCTCAATTTTAAGAAGCACTTGGCCTTAACGAATAACTAATGATTAGGTGCTCAATTTTAAGAAGCACACTAGTTGTGTTTTATTTAAGGAAAACACAAAATGTTACGTATTTGTTTTATAAAACAAAGCCGTGCTCAATTTTAAGAAGCACTTGGCCTTAACGAGTGTGACGATTATGGGAAACTAATGTAAAGGATTACGCTTAAGGAATTACTTAAAAAATATAATGAATTTATGTAATTTATGTAGGTCCTTTTTTAGTAGGTACTTACTTATCAAAAAACTAACTAAATGTACCGACTGATCCCTGGATAGTGGCTACGATAATCGTGTAATGCTGTGCCCTTTGCGCAGGTCTTGAGAATATGTTTTTAGTTCACAAAACGTATGCGTAAGGGGAAACAAGTTTATACAAATTACACTAAGTAAAGATTTAAAAGAAAAGGCAAACTTAACTATGGAATTTAAAACACTTTTACGATGATATGGATTGGGAGATAAGGAAAATATGGAAAGGCACTCCCCTGAGTTTGTCCTTCGGCGCTGAGCAGCTGCTGGTTTGTCCTTTGGCACGCCTCACAATTTGAATTGTACTGGTCGCTCGCCGTTGTCCAGGATTCAAAGTCCGCTTTGTTTGACCGTTTTTGATGTTTGTTCCAGTCCTGTCACGGTCGCCAAAATGTTAGAGCTCTTAAAGCTAACATTTAAAAATGCTTAAAGATTGGGTTTTATAATGTATTTCGATAGTTAAATAGTACAAATAGTTTCTCGTCACACTCGCGTTGTATGAGTTGAGCGGATCGCAGGTAGATCGCTAATGATGTGTTGGCGGGCTCTCGGTGCGACGACGATGTCGCTCTCCCCGCACTTCCTTCTTTCCGCAGCACCTGGTGTTGTCGTAGACACTGGTGTTTCAATTTCAACTTTTCTACTGTGTAACTGGTGTCCGGGTTCTTTTTAGACATATAGGATTTTATTGTATCTTCAGTAGTTTCAGGCTTAAACAGGCAGGCGTGGATTTTACGCACTCGTTCGATTGTTTGTACTTCATTATCTGTAGCTCCTGTTCCAGTGATTACGACACGCTGCATACCTCGCTTTCTCTGGCTTTTGCCGTAGCGAACTTCGTTCCATGGTAGGTTCGAGTGAGCGCTATCACTCATGTCTGGGTCTGGGGCATTTGTCCGTACATTATTACCTTGCGGGCTACCTGAACGTGCATTCAACAGACGTTCGTTGTTTGCATTCGCATTAGGTGTCGGTTTGTCCCTTGTTGTATTGCTCGCCGTCATAGCGCTCACTGGTGGAGTGCGCGCAATATCTGGCCTGCGGACAGCGGCAGCGGCGGTCGGCGGTGGTAGGGAGCCTCGCCTCCCTCCTCCGGTAGCAGCCGCGACCGGTTTAGCGGTAGCTGTTGTCGTCAGCCGTTCGGAAGGTCGATTTGCCGTTGGATTATTTACCGGTTTCACTGTAGGTTGTGGTACCTTGGGTTTGGAATCCTTTGGCACAGCTCCGGTTGAACACATGGCACTGCACGTCTTGCACTGGGTATTTATACCTTCAAAATTTGCTACTTTTTCTTCTATTTTCTTTAATTCCGCGAATACACAGTCAATTTTTGATTGAATCGGAAGAAGAAATTTACTTATAACTTTCTCTAATGATTCGATTGTTGATTTCGACATTTTTAGTATTTTACGACAGCAAAAACCGAGAGCACGATGTTACGCGTGTACGCGATCCAACAAATACCGACCAAGAAAATACCATACATCAATGTTAACAGCAATGAAGTGGCATGAAGATAAGATAAGCAGTTCCCCACTTCTTTGGGGAATCTCAGTAAGCCCGCTCCATTTTTGGCAACATCGTCACTTACCATCAGGTGAGTTGATTCCAAGGGCCTAACATTACTGGATATGGTATGGACAGCCCACTATGCCATGCATGCATGACTACAGGGAGCTATCACAGTGCAAGGTGCACCTCCTTGACCCGTGGTTACTCCAAGAAGCTTTCACATATTCGAAGTCACTACTGGACTTTCTGGAGGAGCTAGATTCTACCTCCTTGACCCGTGGTTACTCCAAGAAGCTTTCACATATTCGAAGTCACTACTGGACTTTCTGGAGGAGCTAGATTCTAGCGTCACCACGCAAAATGGGCGTAGCAATGAAACCAGCCCACCCCAAACTATAACTCTACTTGCCTACCATATGAGTGAAAATGTAGAGCAAGAGTCGTTCTAGAGTTAGTTTACTTAATTGACATTTTTAATTTTTAATAGGTATTAACCCCTGATTCAGGTATTTGATGATTCGCCCTGATTCAGGGTAGGTTCGAGCCCCTCGGTGGGGACGTATATGAGCTGATATAATAAATAATAAAAGGCATTAACATAATTGTTAAAACCATATATAAGGTGTAACAAAATTAGCTGAAACTATTTTAACTGGTGCTTCTACCCATGAAACTGAACAACTTTCCCGATGGAACCCATAGTCAAATCGCAAAAAAAAATTTGGCTCTCCCATACTAACTCGATCAGCTGATAAGCCAACTTAGGATGGGAAGTTCAATTTTTTTTTGAGATTTGACTATGTGTTTCATGGGAAAAGTTGTTCAGTTTCATAGGTAGAAGCACCAGTTAAAATAGTTTCAGCTAATTTTGTTAGACCTTATATATTTCGATTTTTTACTATAAAAAGTAATTTAATAATAACTACCTAACTAAACTCATTTCATTCATTGTACTGTTGTATTGAGGCAGGCCTCCTACGCGGTGGACCGACGACCTGTTGAAGATCGCCGGGAAGGCGCTGTATGCGGGCAGCGCAGGGCCGGTTGACGTGGAAACCCTTGGGGAAAGCCTTGGTCCAGAAGAAATTAAGAAATTATTGTAATTATGTAATTGACAACGCTAAACACGTTAAGGCTTTAACATGACTACATCCGAGCAGGTTGAAACGTGTTTAAATAATATCGAACGTAAGTAAATATATTCATTTTAAGTTCAAATCAATGCGGGCTTCAATGTGATTGTTGAAACCGAACGCCCGATTCTCGATTTTACATATTTTTACTACTTTTATTCACTTTAAACAAAGTTTTAAAAAAAGGTGAAAATGAAAGTTGTTAAAGTCATCGACTTTTGTGGGTTGGTTTCATTCAACATTAACTATTTGTTTTCGAGAAATTTTGCAATTACTGTCAAAAACAGGGTCTACAGTATATTTTTTTCCTCAAAAGTGGTAATATTTTTAAAATTGTATTCAATTATATCGATTTTTTATTACTTTAAGTATATTAATTAATTCCTAATTCAAGGTAGGCTTGAGCTCCTCAGTGGGGGCGTATATGAGCTGATATGATGAAATATATTATACGCTACGTTTTCCGGTGCGCCTCCCACTCGTTGGACCGATGAACTGGTGAAGGACGCGGGCAGCGAAGAACCGGTCGTCGTGGAAATGCTTGGGGGAGGCCTATGTCCAACAGTAGACGTCCTTCGGCTGATATGATAAGTATAAGTGATATCTTTACACAGTCCTTCAATAGTTTGAATTGAATGTTGTCATTTGACCCACCTTAAGGCTTTAAAAACAGACTTCAATCGCAACAGTACAAATTTTGCTCCTTTTTTGTTTTTAATTTTCTAAAAAAAATTAAAAAATTATTTTGAGAAAATTTGTACAGAACCAACCTGGAGGCAAACTTTATCAAACAAAAAAAGGAATGTGAAAATCGGTTCACCATTGGCGATGATATCACGTAACAAACACACATAATAAACGTTTCTGAATGAAGAAATCAGTAAAAACTAGAGATATGCTATATAAGGTCTAACAAAATTAGCTGAAACTATTTTAAGGGCAAGTTCAGTAAACGAAACTGAACAACTTTTTCTTTAGCGACCATACCGAATTCTAAAAAAATCGCAAATAGTATTCTCATAGTGCGGCCCTGTTTTGTTTACATCGCTGGATTCGTGCCGTGCCGTGCCGCAACGTAACTGTGCACTGTGCCCGGCCGTTGACCTTTGCTAGTTCTCTCAATCAATTCATATTTAAAATACTTAAAACCTTACAGTTCCTTTTAGCTTTAGGTAGTAAAATACAACCTAACAGGTATTTACACTTTACGAAAAAGAAGAAAATGAAATTGAAGGCGGCGGCTCCTTTCTTTGAGGCGTTTGAGGTCGTTGAACGAACCACGCGAAATGTATGTACCTACGGGCAAGCGCCTACAAGCAACTGTGATGCGCGGAAAAAATGTCTCAGTTACTCTCGCGCACTCATTGAGTTACGTTGCTCAGAGCCTAACGACAGATTGTGTGTGACCTACCTAAGTGCCTAAGTTAAGTGTTTCATTGTTAAATGCCGTACAACAGTATTTGGACATGGCGGTGTGCTATGAAGTTTGTAACCACAAGTTTGGGATGTAAGAAGGAAGGCTGCGGGTAAAGGATCGGAGCAGAGGCTTGTGCTATTATTATCATCTGTGGCGGAGGCGCGTGGGCAGCGGCTGCTACGGTACGATGGCCAGTGCCGGATTCATTAAGATTTCTTATTTTTTTATTGTAGATTTTTTTCTTAGATTTCAGCATGGTCACTGAAGAAAAAGTTGTTCAGTTTCGTTTGCTGAACTTGCCCTTAAAATAGTTTCAGCTAATTTTGTTAGACCTTATATACAGGGTCTTCGGCAGATGGTTGAAAATACGAAAATGGGGGATAGGTGGGGTCGCCTCCCACCTATTTTGAGAATTTAAAAAAATCTAGGACTTGTAATTTTTTTTACAGGATTTTTTTTCCTTTTTTTAGAAATTTTGCCATTTTTATACCTTTGAACACATGTAACTTTTTGTTTTTTAAAGCTAGCTCCAAAATCTTTTTTTTAATAGACTTTTATAAGATTGTCGGCTCTAAAAAAAATTATGTTTGTTTCAAGTTATTGCTAAAAACAAAAATGTGGGCCCCCGAACTTAAAAAAAAAGTTGAACAAAAATTTAAAAGTCAACTTTGCGATGCATTTAAAAAAAAAATAATGGGGCTGGAAGGCTTCTGTTTTTTTTAAAACATCTCTAAAGCTTAGGCTTTTGAATGGTATGTAATTTGTTTCGGTATCTTTTTTGTAACCGGAGTTGTTAATTTTTTTTACTCAATTGGACCATGTTGACGAAATTCCACTAGTTACATGTTTTGTGAAATGTATCAAATGAAAAGTTGAAAATAATGTAAATACTTACTGTTGGGACGGTTACAAAGAGCAGGTACGTTTTTTTACATTCTTGCACACACATAATGGCTATCTTTTGTCATTTATTGGCATATTGGAGTTAGCACTTCCATATGCCAATAAAATGTCCGCATATTCCGCATTGGTAAATTGAGCCATTTTAAACCACAAAAAAGTCTTAACAAAACGTCTGATAATAACAAAAAGTCACAAACAACAAAAAAAATTAACAAAATCACAAACACAGCAAAGTGAAATTAACGAAAACAAAAAAAAAGGTTAACGTTATTAACGTTTGTGATTTTGTTAAGTTTTTTTGTTGTTTGTCACTTTTTGTTATTATCAGACGTTTTGTTAAGACTTTGTTGTGGTTTAAAATGGCTCAATTTACCAATGCGGAATATGCGGACATTTTATTGGCATATGGAAGTGCTAACTCCAATATGCCAATAAATGACAAAAGATAGCCATTATGTGTGTGCAAGAATGTAAAAAAACGTACCTGCTCTTTGTAACCGTCCCAACAGTAAGTATTTACATTATTTTCAACTTTTCATTTGATACATTTCACAAAACATGTAACTAGTGGAATTTCGTCAACATGGTCCAATTGAGTAAAAAAAATTAACAACTCCGGTTACAAAAAAGATACCGAAACAAATTACATACCATTCAAAAGCCTAAGCTTTAGAGATGTTTTAAAAAAAACAGAAGCCTTCCAGCCCCATTATTTTTTTTTTAAATGCATCGCAAAGTTGACTTTTAAATTTTTGTTCAACTTTTTTTTTAAGTTCGGGGGCCCACATTTTTGTTTTTAGCAATAACTTGAAACAAACATAATTTTTTTTAGAGCCGACAATCTTATAAAAGTCTATTAAAAAAAAGATTTTGGAGCTAGCTTTAAAAAAAAAAAAGTTACATGTATTCAAAGGTATAAAAATGGCAAAATTTCTAAAAAAAGGAAAAAAAATCCTGTAAAAAAAATTACAAGTCCTAGATTTTTTTTTATTCTCAAAATAGGTGGGAGGCGACCCCACTTATCCCCCATTTTCGTATTTTCAACCATCTGCCGAAGACCCTGTATATATAAGGGGAGGTATATAGATTACACGCGTCCTAAAAGTGAAGCAAATAAAATTATACTGAACTCCCTATAATGTTGTGTGTGTAAAAGGGTTCAATTTTCAAATGTAGTTTGTTAGTGCATAACCCATCTATTGTAACAAATCTCTGGTAAAAACTGACATTCAGCAGTATCGTCGCAACCGCAAGGTAGCACGCGCATCGTGAGGCGCGGTGCGAGCACGCGGTAGGCCACCAGAGTGGCGCGCGCTTCGCTCCCTGTCAGCGAGGGCGCACGACCCACGTCACCGCCGCATCGCACCACGCGCACCAACGTCGCCACGCACCCGTCGTGCTGGCAACATAAATAAAGATAATACTATACTTTAACACTTGACCACCGCAGTTACCCCTTCGCACTGTACTGAAAAGATGCGTTACAAATCAGAATTACGCTGCTACGCACTTACAGTGCGTGCCACTAAAGATGAGATTTGAAACATCACGTAAAACATTAAAAGATAAAGTAGGAAGATGGTTTACGCTGGGTACACCTTTATGTCAAAAGAAGCGGAGGATAATGGATAACTATATATTATGGGATAACTATTTCGTACACTTACTACTTTGTGTTTTTACTGTTTTAAAAGGCGTGTCAAGTCTCATCTTTAGTGGCACGCATTAAAACAGGTAATAATAACCTTACCAGTTTTTTTTATCCACAATTGATAAGCCCTTGGCATCATCTCACCTGATGATAAGTGACGATCGTAAATAAAAACTAAGAACCCCACTTCATAAAAACTTAGACCACTTTTTGCGCAGACGGTTAAAAATGTATCTTATATAACTCAGGTGATCAAGACGAATATTATGATTCCTCGCACTCCAACATCTAAGAAGCCGTTTAGGCTCCAGGCTCGGCCAAAGAAACAAACATACATGGTCACATTTGGAACCACCTACTTACATGTAATCCGATATTTGACTACTAGTCATATGAGTTTCAAACGAAGAATTTGATTTTCTACGAGTACCCAGCAGTAGAGCCATCATTATCCGACACATGCATACATACGTACATTCATTTCTGTTCAATTTCATGTGTGAAATCAAGGTTAACATTTTCACTTTTTTTATCAGCCTGTATGCGGATTATGCGAGTACCTATACAATGATCACCGTCTTAACTATAAACTTCTTAGCTTGTGATCCTTTTCTTAAAACTGAACAAGATTCCACAGTGAACTTTATAATAAACTAATGTCCAAACCTTACTCTTGAATCACTCCGTCCATTGGTGAAAACCGTATGAAAATCAGTTCGGTAGTTTTTTTAGTTTATCGGGTTCAAACAGACAGACGCGATGGTTGGGACAACTCTTTCTTTCGCTAGTTGCGCACTACTTTGGAAGAGCGGAAGTGTAGAGCGATCATCCCTGCATAGCGTTGCCGACTCGTAGTCACACCAGATTATCACACCTGTATGACAAACAGGATATTTTTTTCTCTTTTGTCACACTATTTATTTCTACCTATTTCTCTACACCATTTATTGAATTCATTAACGCTTTAACGTATCGCACATGAAATAGCTATATTCTTTCTATACACACATGTAAAGCATCAGTAGTACTGTTAAATATCAGATTTCTCTATCACACTTGTTAGAAAAGACAATAAGCTACCTCGTCTTCACAATTCAGTGTCTTTTCTATTGTTATTCTCTCTACGAGGTACTGCACTACCAATTACGGGAAACATGGTGTGGTAAAATAAGTAGTGAGACAAACGAGAAAAATATATCTATTTGTCATACTGGTGTGATAATCTGGTATGACTACGAGTCGGCAACGCTTTCCAGGGATGTAGCAAAATTGGTGTAGGACACCCTTAACTAGGGCTTCTACTTATCATACTGGACAACTTACTCCAAGGAACCCATAGTATTTAAAAAAAATTGGACCCCCGAAACAAAAATGCACGAGGAACTTATCAATAGAGTTAGTTCCTCCCAAGGGACTTCTAAAGCAACTTCTGAGAACCAACGCAAAATAGGACAGCTGAATGATTTGTATGAAGAGTCCAGTTTTTATGCAAATTGACTATGGGTCCTATGGGGAAAGTTATTCAGTAGGATGAGTAGAAGCTTCTGTAATATGTACTACACGAATTTTAGTACACCTGCATATCACTATCATGACTAGAACCTAAGTGTCTTCGTAGGTACTAAATACTAAATGTTTTAACCGCTTCCGTGGCATAATGCTTAGTCCATTCGCTTCACACCAGGAGGTCGCGGGTTCGATTCCCGGTGGGGTCAACTTGTAAGACTCGGTTCGATTGGTGGTAAGGTATTTTCTAAGCATGCCTGGCTAGCTACCACCATCGTCTCGCCGCCAAACATCAGTGTTAACAACATTCATGTGTTCCGGCTTGTAGATAAGATAGCCAGTTCTCCATTGCGTTGGGGAATCTTGGTAAGCCCGCTTCCATCTTCGGCATAATCGTCATTTACCATCAGGTGAGATGATGCCAAGGGCTTTCCCATTTTGAATAAAAAATAAATAAAAAAATAAATTTTCTAGTCATCATCATCATATCAGCTGAAAAACGCCCACTAGTAGACAAAGGCCACCCGCAAGGATGTCCACAACGACTGGTCTCGCGCTGCCCGCAACCACGCAAGAGACCTGCCTACGCAACGACTTCCGGTGCGCGGTCACCCCTTGAGAAGATCATATCAACTCATATACGTCCCCACCAAGGGCTCGAGCCTACCCTGAATTAGGGTGATTGGGCCTTAGTCGACCACACGGGCACAGTGTGGGTTGGTCGAATTCATACACAATCTGCGAGTTTCTTCGCAGGTGTGTGCCGGTTTGCTCACGATGTTTTCCTTCACCGTGAGAGCGTCGGATAAACGTACATATGAAATCTAAATTCAAAATCACATTGGTACGTGGCAGGATTCGAACCACGACCTCCCAGACAGACCTTTCCTTGAGAAGATATAAGAAGCACTAAATAGAGTTTAAAAAAACTAAAAAACACGCTTTTAAAGTACATCAGACTAAAAAGTAAAAAATAATTCTTAATATAAGTTGAAAATAATAATCAACAAATTACTAGTATTATTGTGAAAAAGCGTTGGGCGCTCTGTGACATATTTTTCGTCTATCGAGCAACCCACACTTTTTCACAATCATACTAGATTATTATTTTCAACTTATATTAAGAATTATTTTTTACTTTTTAGTCTAATGTACTTTCAAAGCGTGTTTTTTAGATTTTTTTAAACTCTATTTATTTTTTAGTTAAACTTATGAAATTATTATATTGTCGCTGATTCTTGATAAGTCTACAAAGTTTGAATTAAATCTGTCCGTTTAAAGTGGGTCAAAATCGAGTCCAAAGGCGTCGGTTACACACAAACATACAGGTGAAGCTAATAAAAGCGTGATAAAAAAGTAGCTAACATTGGGAGCTTTGACGTCGTAAACGAGTTCCTGAACGCAGTCGACATCGAGAGCCCCGCGCGTGGGTCGGAGCAGCGCGCACGAGCACGCCGCCTCATGGCAGTGCGTGCAAGGGATCCGTCCCACGCACGGCGTGCTCGGCTCGTTCTCGCCGTACCAGCGCCATGCCTCCGCCCACCAGTACATCTGTGCCACAATTGCAACTATTGTTGTATTTATTTTTATTTTTAACCGAATTAAAAAAATATATTCTATGCTCTACTGTCAGTATTTTTTTATGTATGTTCACCAATTACTCTATCAATTGGCATTTTTCAAAAAAAAATAGGTATAAATAGAGTATTTTAAGAAATTAATTTGAATATAATTTTCTTTTTATTAATTGGTTATTTTTTATGACTTTTCAAATTTTAAACGTTCAAATGTTTGTGATGACGTCAAAGGTCCAAATATATAAAAAGCTCCCACTACTAATTTCATTTGACGATGAGGAATATACGAAATAGGGGTGACGATTTCTATTCATCTGAGTTATTTTTTGTCATCTGTTTTGTTCTAAAAATGTTATAAAAACCTAGGCGTGACGTCATAGTTCAGGAGCGTCATACATATAATGTACTTATTTTGTGAAATTGGTGAATTAAAAATCGAAGACTTGATGGAAAACAAAACGAGTAAGGTTTTCCGAAGTAGGAGGGCAATTTAGTGATCAAGTGTTTATTTCTGATGTTATCGTCATCCCTATTGAGTTATTTAGTATGTATTTACAGCATAAAAACATTATATCTCTAAATAGTTTCTTTATTTACGTGCCTTAAATGTGAACAATTTCAGTTGTATAATGTCGGCAGTGATGTCATCGTAAGCCAAACAAGGGCTATTCACATTTTTTTATAAAACACACTAAATCACTTGAAATTTCTGAAATCTAATAATTGGAAAATTATCGCAGAAGCTAATCCTTGAAATGGTTTTCGATTTAGGTGGGATTAATAAAACCTGAGCAATGCCAACTGTGGACCGATTTTCAAAGTTATTATTTTGTTCGAAATAGTATACTCCCGAGCTGATCCCATTGTCAACAAGTCAGGATCGGATGATGAGACCCCAGGGAAATAGAGGGCAACTCTCAAATTTTATAGGCACGTTACGTGTTTTATGTATTTTCTAAACCTATTAGGGTATTTGCGTCTGATAGTCATCATTTCTTGCTGATGAGCTCATAATGGAAGGTACAAACGGTGAGGAGTTTGAGTATAATTCTTTAAATATAATACGTAGATACGTTGGTACGTATAGACCAATAGTTGTATTTGACACCAAGTCAGGATCTGATGATAAGAATCCCAGGGAAATCAAAGGGCATCAAGCCTTAAATTTTATAGGTATTCATGTATTTTTTAAAGCATTTCAAGTTTTTGGATCTGGTAGTCATCATTTCATGTTGATCAGCTCATGATGGAAGGTACAACTCCTTAACGGTTAGGAGTTAGAGGATAATTCTTTAAATATTATACGTAGATTACGTATATTATACCGATAGTTCTACTCTTTCAGGTTATTCAGGTGAGCTGATGATGGAAGATTTGACTCCTTAACTTTCATGTTGCTTTCATGAAGACACAGGACTCTGTATCGGTTAATGAAACACATGAAAGTAGGTGATAAAGTTTAATTTTGTCACATATAATTATTAGTTAAAACTTTTAAAAAAACATCATATCAGCCGAAAACGTCCACTGCTCTGGACAAAGGTCAAAAAATAAAAGTCAAAAAAACCTAAAAACTGACTTCAAAAAGAAATGAACTCAAAAGCATGAAATAATATTTACATATGAATACAGGAAATTCACCAAAAATAACTAAATCAAAGGTAGGTTCGAGTCTAATTAGGGGCCTAAAATATGTTTTAAGGTCGATGCCAGCAAAGCTATCGAATCTAAAACATTTGATAGGTAAGTAGCTGTGTGCTGGTACCGACTTTTAAATAATTGTAGGCCCCTAATTTGATTCGTATCTACCTTTGATTTAATTATTGTTGGTTAATTTCGTGTATTCATATGTAAAAATTATATTTCATACTTTTAAGTGAATTTCTTTTTGAAGTCGGTTTTTAGGTTTTTTAAACTTTTATTTTTATATTGAGGAACACTCAATCACAAGCAATGTATATGGTTACAAAAAAAAACATATCTCTAACTTAGATGTCTGTTCTGGGGGCCACAAGAAGATGTGATTATTTACTAACAGAACAACTGACTTATAGATGATACAAACCAACTCTTCTCCAAAAAGGATGTTATAACCGAGTGGCATTCGGTAACTGGTACCAGGTAGGGTTACCATCTGACAGGCATTTGCCGCTTTTGACAGCCATTTTGTGGTTAAGACAGGCATTTTTAATTTCGCGGGTCTCAGTGAAATCTAAAAGCTCGCATACGCGCTCCAATCACACAAAATGATGAAACTGAGTAAAAATCGCGCCGCGCGGGGGCGGGGTGCTGAGTTGCGCGCGAAAAAACGAGTTAAACTAATTAACTTTAATTGTTTAACTGTACCTTACAGCGGTTTAAACAAGACACTATCGCTTTGCTTTCTACTGATAGTGGAAAGTGAAATAGGCACTCCAGAGTCTCATGGGGAATGGAAAAAAATTAAAGTATGCAACTTTCTATTCCATTCGATAATTTTCATATCATTACGATCTTTTTTCCTTGATCCATGAGTTTCTGGTGTGCCTCTACTTATATTGCTCCATTGAATACTTAAATATTATCCTCCAATGTATTCTTAAAATTTAATTAAGAGAACCGTAGGTCTAAATTTAACGATTTCATTTAATTAAGTAGATAGATAGATAGATAGATAGATAGATAAAACTTTATTTCACTAAAAAGGCACAATACATTTTAACAATAAACAAACAAATAAATGAAACTTAATGACAAATATTACTAGTTTATATAAAAAATATGAAACAGTGTCAGTGGTGCCAAGTTAGTGAAACTGGTCCAGGCTCAGCATAAATGTTGTGGGTCGCAGAGTACTCACAACGCTGATTTTCAGCCAAAACCAAGAAAAACGTACACGCACCTCAGTGGTCAACAATATAGTTATGAAAAAAAAAAATTAAAAGAAAATTTGTGCATTTATACCTGTGCTGGTGATTAAGGGAAGACGACGATAGTGCTCGCATAGACAGGACAAATGTCCCTTACAGTGTCTACCTGCCTGGTAATAACATATGTACGCATACACAGCCGCTTAAACCCAGACTATAACGTTATATTATATAAAAGGAAACAGGAAACAGTGACGGAATGACTGATCCTTCGACGCACAAGCTTAAACACTAAACGGATCAGGCTGAAATTGGGCGTACAGATAGCGATTATGACGTAGGCATCCGCTCAGAAAGGATTTCAAAAAAAATTTTTTTTATGGGAACTAGGGCATGGATACCGGTATACCGGTATACCGGTATACCGAAATACCGGTATACCGATAATATTTTTCGGTATTTTGATACCGGTATTTGAGGAGAAAATACCGTTATTTCGGTATTTCAAAAAAGTAATCATTTTTTTGCAAGGGTGTTTAAAGACAATGTATAACGCTCGATTTCTATGGTTCATAGTTTTTGTTCATACTGCAGATGAGTTATTATATATGACACGAAACACGAATAATCACGATTATATAAAAAATCACCACAAAATCAACTATTCAAAACATAATGCTACATGCATATAGCTAGTATCTAGGTGGTATTTTATGATATTGCTTTCAGTTTTATATCTAACTAGCTGTCCCGGCTAACTTCGTTCCACCTTACACTACACTACACTACCCTACCCTACACTACCCTACCCTACTCTACAATACCCTACCCTCCCCTAAACTACCCTACCCTACACTACACGTACTTATGTGACTGTTGTGTTCATGAATAAAATAAACTATAAAATAAAATACATAAATGTATAATAATATATAATATAACTTTCATAGTTAAAATTATCTGTTGTATATTATTTATTTTAAGACTTACAGTTTTGTTACTGTAGACAGGCATTTTTCTGAAAAATCTGGCATTTTTTGCATCCTAGACAGGCATCTCCGTTTACATAGATGGTAACCCTAGTACCACGCAGGCACGCCACGTTCCTTGTGGATTGCAGTGGATGACGCAACTTAAGCCAAAGAATTCTAACAAAAGTTTAGTGTGCCACGAGTTGCAACAACGCCCAACTTGTTGATATAATATCTACGTGAAGAGGAGCGAGTGGTACACACCATGTTGGCGTCATAAGCCAGGTATGCTACTGTCGCAAGTGCTGGCCGGCTGGCATGAAGTCAAGTCACCCACGTGAAGTGGAGTGGGTTACTTGTACGTAAAATGGGAGTCATATGCGAACTTTTTGAAGTAAAACTTCTTTACGCACGCTTGACTTGGGGAGTAAGGTGATGGATACGTGACGAGAGCGTTACGGAAGTGTGTTCTGACGAGGCGAACAGAAGTTGAGAGGGATATATAAATTAGTAAAGATAGAAAGAGAGATACTATTTATTTTTGTTTACAATCAAAATCGGTTGCCAAGGCAACAATATCGGTTGTCAAAACAATCAAAATAAACAAAAGATAAAAAATATGTTATGATTTTCACAAGATAATAAAACTCTTTTCATAAACTGTCATAAATACCTCTATATGACAAAAAAGATTAGATTATTTTCTAAAGACCCAATATTTACTTACTAAAGAAGTTTTACTTCAATCGTGTGGTCTAAAGCACAATAGATTTTTTTTAATTCCGTGTACCTATAGTATTTTAATATTCATTTTACAAAAACATACTTATAAGTGTTGTTACGCAGCACCAGTATGGCACGCATACCCTAGCTAGACGGTGCGATAATGTTAATCTAGGTAAGCGTCTGCCAAAGCGTCGCCCCATATCAAGTTTTGACCGACTCACGACTAAACGAAGTGAGTAACTTACATGCTGGGTAGTACTTGAAGCGATACTCGCATTACTCTTGAGACCGCAAACTGGATACCAGTAGGTGGCGGGGCGACGCCAGTGGTTGATTAAATACTTAAATACAAAGCGGACAGTAGACAGTGCCTATGGAATCGCGCCACTGCTGCGCCGCCGCCACCCGCTGAGGTCTAGTTCACGGCATGACTCACATGCTGTAAAGTGTCATTGCACAGCGTAAGCACGGCACGCATGTGCTGTCCCGGCGGCACAACGCCAAGCCAAGACAGCGCCGGCCGCAGCGACGCGTGTCGCGTGTCGCAACGACTCACGACTCGTACGCGAGCCATCCATTCCGGAGGCGCACCTTCACTACCAGTAGTCTCCAGCCTGAATAAATAAGCAGAACTTTGTAAGAAGTTATCTGATTCGTAAATGATATCTAGATAAAAAGCGTCGGTGGCTCAACCGGTAACGACTCGGTCCATCTAACCAGAGGTACCGGGTTCAAATCTGGACGGCCAATGTACCAATGAGTTCAAAAACTTACGTACATACTTACCGATTGCTTTAACGGTAAAGGAAAACATCGTGAGGAAACCTGCACACGCCTGCGAAGAAACTCGAAGGTTGTGTGTGAAGTCGACCAACCCGCACTGGGCCCGCGTGGTCGACTAAGGCCTAACCGCCCTGATTCAGGGTAGGCTCGAGCCCCTCGGTGGGGACGTATATGAGCTGTAATGATGAACTGGGGATGTGGGGACTCACAGGCACCACGCAGTTTACTATATTCATGATACACATACTTAACCCGAACTTTCCGCTTTCGAGGCGCTCAGTAGCTTCAGTTTTAGTTGTGAAACGAATATTGCGTCGCCAGCGACCAATAGGGATGACGAATGCGAGTCATCTGAGTTACTTTTTATCATATGTCATAAACGAAATTTTGTTCTAAAAATGTTTGAAATACCTAGGCGTGACTTCATAGTTTTGCTGCGTCATTTATGTACTCATTTTGTGATTTTGGTGATTTAGAAATCGAAGACTTGATGGAAAACAAAACGAGTAAGGTTTTTCTAAGTTTAAATAGGAGGGCAATTTAGTGATCAAGAGTTCATAATTTATTTCTGATGCTGTCGTCATCCCTATTTGCTAAGTTATACCGCTTGGAATTTTGGACGGTGTCTGAAAGGCCCCACGTCCACAATTGCCACACAAAAAGTAATTTATAGTTTGGTTTGTTACAAATTAGTTTAGTTCAAAATGCTGAATAATAGTCAACCAAGTACCTCAGCAATGAAACTAGCGTCAATATCATCAATTCTTTATTTGAATACCTAAACTTATTATCCAAGTTAAAAATTAATCATTTTGATAAGTATTTACACATTAATCTGGCCATTGAATATTGGTGCCTGAGAGACCCCACATCGATACTAGTGTTATAAAAAATAACTATAACCATCACAAATACATACATCTCAACGACATACACTCACACACAGCCACGCTAAAAGTTCTATCTTGTGTTGTGAACATCTTTATGGCAGCTCTTTTTATTTAAGTAGGTACCTACACTGCATATGCTTTTGGTGTCACTTACACATAATATTTAATAGCCTTCGACTTCTGCGCGATAAAAAAATCCGAAAGTGTTTCCGTTGTACTGTGTTTATATCTTTATGTTCGTTTTTAAAGCTATGAATAAAAAAAATATTTTGGGAGCAACTCGACATGAGTCAAAGAAGTGGTGCGTTGCCACAAGTCTTAAATTCATTGCGAGGAAACCTGCTCACGCCTTCAAAGAAATTCGAAGTTGTGTGTGAAGTCGCCCAATTCGCACTGGACCCGCGTGGTCGACTAACGCACGATCGCCCTAATTCAGGGTAGGTTCGAGCCCCTCGGTGCTGATTGATGATCTACAAGTCACGTAGATTCGAGTCTGCTTTGATACTGATCGACAAGATAAGAGTCCACTCAAACCAACTATCATAGTCCTTAGGTAAGTGACGTTGACATAATATGTAAATATGATGCCTTTATTTGCATGAAACCAGAGCACGGACAGCATTTCTTGGGTCGTGTCATAAGGTTTTAGTCAACTCTGATCGGATGATAACATTAGAGTACAGTAATTTAAATAAATTTGCTGTTGTCACCTTCCAAAAAACTTCCAACTCTCCATTAAAGGCCATTAGGACTCGACCAACAAGGACCACGTTAAAAACACATCGTGACATTGAAGCTATGAAGAAAATGTATCACCTTCAACGCTGAAGGTTAAAGATTTAACTTCAAAGACAGTTAATAGGTCTTTACCTATGAAATAGCCGATTCAAGCTTAAATTTTAAAAAAAGTGTGTGTGTCAGCTCCGACGCACGACTGGAGTTTACTACTTAAGTACGATTGTCTAAACAGGCACAAAACAAAGATTTAACTTCAAAGACAGTTAATAGGTCTTTACCTATGAAATAGCCGATTCAAGCTTAAATTTAAAAAAAAAGTGTGTGTGACAGCTCCGACGCACGACTGGAGTTTACTACTTAAGTACGATTGTCTAAACAGGCACAAAACAGGGCTTGACTTTAGTTTTAAGTTTACTCTGCACAGTTTTTATAACTAATCATTCCAATTTCCGGCCTCTTTTCATAGCTGATGTGTCAGGTGTTTTAGCTCCCATGGTCGCAGCTACTAATGATCCATTTGGTGTTTGGCAGCGACTAACCTCGTATGCTTTAGATGCGGTTATACGAGCATATCTTAGGTCATACCATAAAGGGCTCTAACATTGGTTTTGTGTTGACTCTTCAATTAAATCAAGAGCATTTTTGTTAAGTTTCTCTTGTAATGTTTCTAGTAATTTGTTGACATCTTTCTTTTAAAACACTTTTATGTCACTTATATAAAGTATTTATTGTAGAATTATAGCATAGGCAAACACAGATACAATATCGAGGTATTTATAGTATTCGCGGCGCGGCGGATGTGCGTATGGAGCGCAGAGACGACGCGCGTGCTTTCCGACTGGCGCTCCGCCGAAGACTGGCTGGCGGGCCGCGCGGGCGGCCGCCGACGATGCATGGCGGCGGCGGCGCAGCGTAGGGCGCATGCGCAGTTAGGGTTGCAGATATACCTCTTTCAGTCGGCCATTCTGATACCTGGTGCGTCCCGCACGGTTAATCAGCTCTGAAGGTCTACATCAATGAAGAAAGTCAGATGGTCCACCTTTGAAGGTCTACATCGATGAAACGAAGTTCGACGGTCCACCTATGAAGGTCTACATCAATGAAGAAAGTCAGATGGTCCACCTTTGAAGGTCTACATCGATGAATAGAATCATATGGTCAACCTCTGAAGGTCTACATCAATGAATGAAGTCAGATGGTCCACCTCTGAAGGTCTACATCAATGAATGAAGTCAGATGGTCCACCTTTGAAGGTCTACATCGATGAATAGAATCATATGGTCAACCTCTGAAGGTCTACATCAATGAATGAAGTCAGATGGTCCACCTCTGAAGGTCTACATCAAAATCCCTCTTGTGGGGCGCATGCGATAACCGGTTAAGTGACAGAATGAAAGTCATTCACTAATAGCATTTTTAGTATTAATTGCCTGACAAGTTAACAGAGACGTTTCTTTGAAAATCATTACACAATGATTGAATAATAGGACTTAATATCAGGTCAACATACACATATTAACCAACTTAAACACAATAATCAACACAAACACAATAATAAACTTAAATACAATAGTCAGTCATATGAGATCGGTTCTTAATCCGTACATAATGAGTACATTTAGCCCTTTATTATGGTCAGTTCTTAATCTGGCCAATTTATAACAATAGATTATGATAACACATTTTTTTTAACAAATGAAATTTGTAAGACACATTTTAATTGAATATTAATATTAAGTAAATGATTTTAATCAGAGTCGGAGTTCAAATGATCAGCTAAACGGAATAGTTTTAATTTATCTCGTGCTAGTACATTTTCATATGAGCGGCCATGTGTTTTGGTGCTCTTAATTACATATCGGTCATGAGGCAATACCTTCACAATGACATAAGGTCCATCATAACGTGGCATAAGTTTACCACTTCGGAGCCCCTTTTTAATTATCTTTCGTTGAGCTAGTACAAGTTGTCCAACCTTGAGTGATGATTCCGTACGCCGTTTTTTGTCAAATGCACGCTTATTACGTTGTGCCGCAATAGCTGACCGTGTAACAGCTCCTTCTCGCATACTGTTTAAGTCTGAGAATCGCAAAGGAGCCACTACATCACCTGCGAGACGTGGACGGAATCCATATAACAGTTCAAAAGGAGACTTTCCTGTACTACTATTGGTGTTAGAATTAAGACCCATCTGAACCTTAGATAAGTACTGTTCCCAATGGGTTTGGTCATCACCAACGTAAGCGACTAGCGCGTCCAGAATAGTGCGATTGAATCGTTCAATCTGCCCGTTTGCCCTTGGGCTTGCTACAGCGGTCATTATATGTTTAATTTGACGATCAGTACAGTACCTTTTGAAAATATGACAATCAAATGCCTTTCCACGATCACTAATAATACGACTCGGTAGTCCAAACGTTTTTATAAACACATCTAATGCCTTGAGCGAATTTTCGCAGCTAGTGTCACGAACAGCTTCAATCCAAATAAATCTTGTGAATGCATCAATAATAGCGAAAATATACATTTTGCCTGATGGGCTTTTGCAAAATGGACCAAGGTGATCTATAGTATCGTGTGGAATGGTACTGAAGTCTTATTAATTGGATGTAGTAACCCTATTTGTCTTCCAGTTGGCTTTTTAGCATATTGGCATGATATGCAACCTTGAACGTACTTCTGCACGAAACGGCGCATGTTTTTAAACCAATACTTGGACTTGATTGCACCGTAAGTCTTATCAAAATTGACATGTCCGTTATTGTCATGAAAAGTTTAGACCAATGACCATCGACACTGACGAGGTACAACCACCTTGTTATCGCCATTGACTTTCCTAATTAACACTCCGTTAGATAAATCATAGTCAGCTGCCAATCCGGTCTTATTTTGTTTTGAGAGTTCTTCTTTTAATTGGGTCACTGTTGAACAAATTGAGTCGTCCTCCCGTTGCATGCTCTCAATAAGGTCTTTTTCAACAACGCGCATTACTGCATCAGCGACAGGGTTACGACTCAACGCGTCAACGTGACTCATCGACCTTCCAGGCCTATATTCAATTTCGAAATCATAGCCCTGTACCTCTAGCCACCATCTAGCAATTCGTTGGTTCAAATCTCGCCTAGACCAAGTCCAACGCACTGCATTACAGTCAGTGACTATAGTGAATTTAATACCACTTACGTATATCTTGAACTTATTTAAACTCATAACGACCGCTAAAGTTTCAAGTTCATAGCTATGATATTTTTGCTCAGCTGGAGTAGTCTGTCTGCTCGCATATGCGACTGGTTTCAGAGTACCATTGGACTGCTTTTGAACCAAAATCCCTCCTAAACCAATTTTGGAAGCGTCGGTATGGATCTGCGTTTCGTTATCCGGATTAAACAATGTTAATACTGGGCGACTTACTAAAATACTTTTGATTTGATCGAACACTCTCTGTTGGTCACTGCCCCAAACCCATACTTGATCCTTTTTCGTAAGCATATTTATAGGTTGCGCTATAACGGCAAAATTACGGACATACTTCCGAAAATAGTTAGCTAATCCCATAAATTGTCTCACCTGGTGAACATTACTCGGCACAGGGAATTCATTCACAGCCTTTAACTTATGCGAAGCTGGTCTCACTTCACCGTTACATACTTCGTGGCCCAAATATTCGACATTTGATACCAAGAAGGAACACTTGTCCAATCGAAGCGTCAAGTTTGCGTCACGTATACGCTCTAAGACTTTACGTAGCCGCTCCAGTGCATCATTATAATTCTCAGCATATATTAAAATGTCATCTAAATATGCTGTAGCGAACTCAAATCTAGCAGGGCCCAATACGTTATCTATGGCCCGCTGAAAAACGGAAGGCGCATTAACCAAACCGAAGCTCATGCGCGTGTACTGATAGTGACCATCAGGTGTTATGAAGGCAGTAAATGGTTTGCTATTCTCTTCAATTTGAACACAGTGATAAGCTGATAATATGTCAAGACAAGAGAATACGCTTTGTTTAGACAATTTGTCTAACTGGTCCTGTATGAGAGGCATCGGATAGCGTTCTTTTTTAGTCACCTTATTGAGCGCGCGATAGTCAACGCACATACGTTTTTCACCCGTCTTCTTTGGAACCAATATTATAGGACTCGCATACGGCGAATTGGACTCTTCGATAATACCTTTATGCAATAAATCTGATACTATGGAACGAACACACTCTCGGTCTTGTAAAGACATCCTATATGGGCGATAATAAATAGGTGTCGAATCCGTCAGTACAATTTCCATTTTAACAGAGCATTTACCTATTTTGTCATTATTTTCGGAAAAACATTCTGAGAACTCACTCAATATTTTTTTTAATTCGGATATAACGCTCTGATCCAAGTTCTCATCAAACTTATATACACTGTCTTTGTTTGATTTTACTGCACGGGCAACACAGGCGTCTTTATCAATTGTTATCAGGTCAGTATTCAGGTTAATTAAATTAACAATAGCATGACCGTCGACAATTTCTGTTTCAGACTCTGGAATACGGACCTCGGCTCTAGGTTTGAGATGCTCTGTTCTCTCTAACTTAACAGTACCCGCATAATCGTTGCAAGTAAGAACTATCTTGTTAACGCCCGGTTGCAGCGTTATATTAGTAGGCGCGTGTAACTTGACACATTCCAGGTCCCCGCTTATACTGGGTAATTCACTCAAAAAATTTGAATTATAAACCCTTAGGCTTGAAGGGGTCTTTATAACATATACATCAGGATACTCTGTAACTGGTTGACCTACTATAATTCCTATATCTTGTGCAGTATCCGGTACAATAAATACTTTGATGGACTCACAGATAGCCTCATCGACTTTGACATTTACTAGGCTTTCACCAAGGGGTGTGATTTGTGCACCTCCAAATCCCTTTATTATGTTATTGCTGATACAGGGACGCAATTCTAATTTTAAGTCACGCGATAAACTCTCCGTCACGGTGACGCAAGAACTTCCAAAGTCAATAAAGGCTCGCACCTTTTTATCATTTACATAAATATCCATGTAATATTTAGCACTAGCCGGTACATTTATATTTTGCATCACCCTAACATTTTGTGACAAGCTAGGGGTAGGCGTGGAACTGCTAGCCTTTTTATTTTTTAATTTTATACACTCTTCCTTCAGGTGCCCTAACTTATTGCAATAAGAGCACTTTCTTAATTTCGAGTAGCAATTATTCTCATAATGACCCCTTTTTCCGCAAAAATTACATATCCTATCTTTATCAATTTTATAATTACATTTCACTGCAGAATGTCCACGCTGTTTACACGTATGACATTTCATTTTATTTGTATTATATTTATTATTAAACTGATAATTATCGCGACAATTATTTGCAGCATTAAAATTGCCGCGCGTTGACACCGCTCTTAACGATGACACCGCTCTTAATGATGACAGGTAGTTCAGTAACAAGGTAGGATCGCGGCACCCCGCTGAAATTGCTCCTACCTCAATTAATTCATTGCCAATAGTACCGATTATAGCCTCCGTAATCAACGGGGCCGGTATATCACATGCATTGCCTAATGCTAATTTGTCATAATAAAACTGTAGGTAATCAACATCAGGCTGGCGAATAACATTAACCAAATCACGCAACATATTTAATTTACTTTTACGGGACGGGAAAGCTGTTAACAACTTGGTTTTGAAATCAGCCCATGTAAAATTGAAGTCTTGTAGTTGGTCATACCAACGACGAGCATAGCCTCGTAGTTTTGAGGAGCAGTTATATATTAAAGTTTTCTCGTCCCATGAATATAATGTACTCAAACCTTCTACCTTTCGTATCCAGATCTCCATCGTGATAAGCGATGACTGGGGGTCAAATTCGGGCACGGGGTCACTACGACCCACATACCTGACCGAAACTGCTGGGCGTACGGAGTCACCACTGGCAGTTTCAACAGCCAGAGGCGGTGCCAGCAGTGACATGGCTTGCGACGGTCGCGGCACAGAAGTAGTTTGCGTTTTTGCGGTCAATGACCCCGACGCACTGGCACTGACATGTCCTGACAAGTTTGGGTCGTTTTGTCCCCAAACGTAATTCACTGTAGTATATCCAGGGTGAGAAGTATAGTAGTTAGGGAGTGGTGGTGTTGTACTGCGCCCATCAACACTTTCATCATGTCGCAACTGCGTAGGAGACCGCCCCGTAGCCGGTAGCGGGGGCGGGGGCAGGGGGTTTTGTGGCGGTGGCGCTGACGGTTGAACTGGTAACGCGCCAGTACCAACATCCGTACCGTTCGCTATCTTCTCCTCTAAACGTTGTAAACGTTCAGACAAACGTCGTGTTTCCATTTCGGCGAGAAGTCGACGCCGCAATCTATCTTCTTTCTCCTCATCTCTTTTTTTTCGTTTATGAGACCCCATTAGGATTCTTCGTCCCGCTTCTGAGCTAAAACACTTTTATGTCACTTATATAAAGTATTTATTGTAGAATTATAGCATAGGCAAACACAGATACAATATCGAGGTATTTATAGTATTCGCGGCGCGGCGGATGTGCGTATGGAGCGCAGAGACGACGCGCGTGCTTTCCGACTGGCGCTCCGGCTCCGCCGAAGACTGGCTGGCGGGCCGCGCGGGCGGCCGCCGACGATGCATGGCGGCGGCGGCGCAGCGTAGGGCGCATGCGCAGTTAGGGTTGCAGATATACCTCTTTCACTTTATATCATCACTCACTTGAATAAGGAAATGAAAACTGTCGAACATCACTGTGTTTAAAGTCGTTCTGATACTTTAAAAGTTCACAATTCATAATTTTCTTCTTTTTTGCTTCTTGAAGAAACCCGTGGAAAAGGTCTGTGCTGGTTTCATGATGTGGAGCTGTTTTTTTTTTCAAATTTGATATACAGTGACGTATTTCATAGTAGTCGCTACTCTCGAGAGGACGGGTTTTTTCCAGTAACATTCACGCAAGGAAGGTTCTTCACTGCGACGATGGGTCCACATCAAAAATGCCACTACATGCTTACAACCACCAGCTAAAGCTGCACAGTCCAAGCACTGGCAACTGACGATTTCACCTTTAGTCTCGTCTATCACCATAGTGAATTTGTATGAACTAGCCCTCACTTTGTGCTCGGGGCAGATAAAAATTGTAAGACTGCAACAATAACAGATCTGATTTGATTACTGTGTTGTGACTTCATTTTAGATTTCGTAGTGACTTATATTCTTTTTGTCAGATTCAGCCAATCCTGACTGTTTTGTATCACGTGACAGAGGTGCGCACAATAGGTTGCGCGTGAAAAACGTAACGCGCAAAGAGAATATAACAAACTACGTTTTCGATCACTAGATTTTACTCCTCATATTTTTTTCATACCGGGCGCCTTATATGCAAATCGATTCTTAAGGAGTAAACTCCAAAAATGATGTTTTTAATTGTTAACTATATGATGACACTATTTCTCAGACTAAATAAAATATTTGGTCTGAGCACTACTTTTGGTCTTTTATCGGCGATCAGTGTAATAAATATCATTCATGTTCCAATACCCGGAGCTACACATTATTAAATTCAACACAAACGTTTTGTTTATAGTTCTTTATGAGTTTAAAGTGACCGTGCTCTCGAAAAATTTAAACAATAGGCAAATATTTACCAGCATTTAGTCTAATGCTGGTTTTAGAATAAGTACAGTTTGTTTTAATAACTAATATTTATTGTAATAATTTTCTTGTCCAATCTTTTTAATCTTATCGGCAATTTCATAGATAAAGACCTATTATCTAGATAGTAGGAAATAAAAGCTAACGTAATGATATCCGTGTTGACTTGTTCGTTTGATAACGGTGGCAGCAGCACGTTTAACGTAACGGGTGCGCTGGCAGCGGGCGCAAGGTGCAGCGCAGCTAGCGTACGCTGCGAGCACGCAGCAGCAGTCAGAGCGGCTGACTCGTGCCAGCGGACTTCCACGGGCTCGTTTCCAAACAGCTGCGTCGCGCGTACGCTCACCTCCATTTGCTTCACTCTGAGGGCCATAGACTTAGAGCATTTATCGATACAGCTGAATTAGCTTAAAATTGATTGCAACTTTACCACAGATGATAATAATAGTACAAGTGCAGATGAAGAGCTCGCAACGACGCTTTAAATAAATAGCAACTCTCGCTACGCGGTAAAAAACAGTCTAGTTCGCAAACGCGCTTAGTGCCTCCAGTTTTGCTTCAACATACCTATACATACACCGATAGCAATCGCGTTTTTACGCAACAATGAACCGAATCAATGCGCGTGAGAGATTGTTTTGCGCTGGCCGGTCTAGCGGTGTCGCAACTGATCAACAGGCAGGGTTGTGAGACCGCGCGACGAACATGTTTCAACTTGCCCACTCGCTTGCTCTATAATCGCTCCGCTTTCTGCACGAGTTGACAACCGACTGACGAGCGCGGCCTGTAGGCCGCACCGTTGTGTAGGTACTTATCTTGCGCTCTCGGCCGAGTGACGGGGGCCTGACCTGATTCATGTTTTTTTTTATTAGCACAGCTCGCGTACGCTGCGAGCACGCGGTAGCGATCAGAGCTGCGTTGCGCGTACACAACCTCTCTTTTCTTCACCCTGTGGTAGCACTGAGACCATAGACTTAGAGCATATTTTGATACAGCCGAATTAGTTAAAAATTGATTGTATATTTACGTTATATGTTTCAGTCAATGACATGTCAATAATCATTTGTTCTTAGGTATATCTGAGATGTATTGCTTAAGTGAAATTAATTATGCTTCACCCTTGAGGTAGTAACTAATTAGTAATTTGTGCCTTGAGTCTTGAGCAACAAAATCGAGTGCACTTTATAAAATACTAGCTTTTTCCCGCGGCTTTACCCTCGTGGACAAGGTTACTATGACTTTTCGAGGGTGCGCAGTGCGCGAGCCGCAAGCGGCTCGCGAGCGTCAAAAAAGTTGTATGTGTGTTAATCCAGGTCCTAATCTTTCTACCTACCAAATTTCAGCCAGATCCGTTCATTAGTTTTTGAGTGAAGAAGTAACAAACATACACACTCACAAACTATCGCCTTTATAATATTAGTGTGACGTGTGATCAACGCAAGGACTATTAAAAGTATATAGGAAAAATATTGCACACATCCTACTAATATTATAAATGTGAAAGTAACTCTGTCTGTCTGTCTGTTACGCTTTCCCGCAAAAACTACTGAACGGATTTGGCTGAAATTTGGTAGGTAGACAGATTAGGACCTGGATTAAGACATAGGCTACTTTTTACCACGCTCGCGAGCCGCTCGCGAGCCGCTTGCGGGTCGCGCACTGCGCACCCTCGAAAAGTCATAGAAACGTGGTCCACTCGGGTGAAGCCTCGGGAAACAGCTAGTGGTTTATAATATGTAGTTGTACACTAGAAACTACATCACTATTTAAACTGGCAGTTGCAACGTGATTATCACGTTGTGATTCTTTTTGATGACGAACTCTTTTCGTTGCGGGCGCATAATACTGAAATTTTAGAACTTCTTGAAAGGGTATTTTAAGGCCCGATTAACTTTGATTTCTGTTCTATGGTTTTTAGTACTTCTGGCATTTATAATTTTCTGGTAAATTAGCTGTAATTATATTTTTTGTGTTCCAACTAGACGTTTTGGTATTGCGCTTTAATGTTGTAAGTTTTTTGCCTGTACAAGAGCGTTTTCATCGCAAGTAGGGTTATAACTTTGATTTTTTGTGTATTTAATACTGTCTAGGTTCTTCATTTGGTGCTTTAGCCTTATTAGTTTTTGGCTGTACAAGAGCGTTTTTACTTTTAAATACCGCCAACGCAAATGGGGTTCTGTGATATTTAAATTTCATCGAATTTTAAATAATTTCACTTGATTTTCAATAACAATTTAATCTCATTACCCTAAGCCCTTTCTTTGATTTCGTATTATAGTGGAATTAAAGTGTTAAGAAGTATTACAGTGTTTTGGAAGCAGGAGCCAAACTTAAAGTAAAATATGACATAATAATATACAGTTCAGTAAGTCCTTTTTACTCAATTTGTTATTTTACTGACCAGTGTATAGCTTAATGTGGTCTTTTCTGTAGCCTTTTTCTGAACTATGGTAAATTACAAAAACAATTTTACCTTCTGGAATGAGGAAGCATAATAATAGGCGGGTCAATCACGAAACGCACGGGCACCACCTCCCACCACACCTCCAGCTGCATGTACACCACCTCGCACACCTCGCGCACCCAAGTCTGAGACAACAAAAGAACAAAAGAACAAAAAAAGGAGGTATTAGATAAAATTCCCCAAGGATTTGCACGACGACCGGTCCTGCGCTGCCCGCATCCAACGGCTTCCCGCGATCTTCGTCGTCGGTCTACCGCCAGGCCTGCCTACGTTGCTTTGGCCTTTGTCCAGCAGTGGACGATTTTCGGCTGATATGATGATTAGGTAAAATCAACATTTTAGAAATGATTTATCTGAATTGTGCTTTGTTTTTAAATTCTTTAAAAAAAATATTAAGATGACAGACTAGTAACTAATATCTCATCTGTGCTACTACTTATTATAACAGCTCATATACGTCCCCACCGAGGGGCTCGAGCCTACCCTGAATCAGGGCGATTAGGCCTTAGTCGACCACGCGGGCCCAGTGCGGGTTGGTCGACTTCACACACAACCTTCGAGTTTCTTCGCAGGCGTGTGCAGGTTTCCTCACGATGTTTTCCTTCACCGTTAAAGCAATCGGTAAGTATATGTACGTAAGTTTTTGAAAAACTCATTGATACATTGGCCGTCCAGATTTGAACCCGGCACCTCTGGTTAGATGGACCGAGTCGTTACCGGTTGAGCCACCGACGCTTTTGTGCTACTACTTACTGACAAAAAATACAATAGTTATGCATAATAAAACAATAAATTTTATAGACTAATTAAATTTAAAGTAATACTAACCTTCATGCCAGGAATAGGTTCTGACTGAACGGTAGTGGTGCTCAATACCATTGGCTCAAAGTCCGAAGGGAAACTTTCCTTTGGTATATCTTTGAGTACCAACCTGTTGAAAAGATAGCTGTTACTTTAATATGATGGATGAGGTACAGTACATATGTAGCATGTGGCTTAAAATAGCACTAAGTGCATGTGTTAGGCTGCCCATGTGAACAAACAACACTAATTTCTCGAAAATAAATTGACCGGTTATAATGAAAATATAAAACTATAAGTAAAGCACGATATTGCAGTAAATGTATGGTATAGATTTTAGTAATACAAAGAAGTAAAACGCAAAATTACTGTGAAAAAAGTGGAAATCTCAATATTTTTGTGAAATTATATTTTTCCTTAAAAAATGATCCGTACACTTACTACAGTTTCGTTTTTGTTGAAATGTTTCAAGTTACATTGAAATAGGTTTTAGAATGTTTGACAAATTTAAATTATTACAAGTTTGTACAGAACACGATTTTTATATCGTACTTACGTGTTCGGGCCTAAATAATGCTGAAAACGATGATGAATGAAATAGGCCTTATGTGAGTAAATGATGTCAGTGCAATTTTTATGATTTTGATCTTAGGCGGATGCTGGGATTTACTATTTTTTTATCCAAAATTGTTTAGCCCTTGGCATCATCATACCCGATGGTATCTTATCTTATCTTTTTAAAGTGGGGGCAGTAGTTGCAGCGACACTTCGACGCAATGGGATCTTTTGTGTCTACCCCTATAAACTTTGCTTCCCAACTTACTCGAAGATGTGCTGCGTCAATAAACCTGATGGTAAGTGACGATGATGCTGAACGGAAGCGAGCTTAGCATAATTCCCCAACTCAATGGGGAACTGGCTATCTTATCTTTATGCCGGAACACATCAATGCTGATATAGTATTGATGTTTGAAGGCAAGACTTACATAAGATGGTGGTTGCCAGCCAGGCGGGCTTAGAAAATGAATGTTATTTTTCTAACTAAACGGAGTCTTACAAAATTAAACTCCAACGAGAATCGAATCCGCGATCTCCTGATAAAGCTAATGATTTTTTTTATTTACAATCAATCCTTGGCATCGTCTAACCTGATCTAACTATTTTGCACTTCATATTCATGTATTTCCGTTGAGTTCAAAAGAGAAAGTTAGGACATAAAGTTATGTTCAACGTACATGAGAACCGCGCGGTGCGTGCCCAGTTTGCCGCCGACGTCTGGCGCGCACACGTGCAGTACGGATGACGAGCGCGCCGAAGCCGTTCCACGCGGTGGCTCAATGCGCACTAGTCGCGTCGGGTCATCCTTCTCCGCCTCACGAAGGCCCGTACTCTGCAGCATACTAACCGTATAAATAAAATCTTGTGAATCATAATATATTAGATAGTAATGTCCTGGTTATTCTTTGAGTTATAACGACCAGTCAGTTTCGCCTTGGCGTAGTTTTATTATTTTTCCATTTAAATCCTTTTAGCTTAGATTCGCAGATGATGTTGAGTTTGGAGACTAGGTCTTCAATCTCCTGGTTTTTTTGTGGACTTTCTATGTACTTTCGTCTCATTTGACTGAGCCCAGAGTTTTTCGAAATATTTTTCGCTCGGTTACCAGCAGCTTGTGCTCTTCAGTTTTTATTTTATTTTATTTATTTATTTACACTTATAGCACACCAAAACAATTTCGTAAAACTAATACATATAGTTATTATAATGTAGTGTACAGTAGGCGGTCTTATTGCTAAAAGCAATCTCTTCCAGACAACCTTTAGTTACAGGAGTTTTTGTTAGTGCCCTCCAAATAGCAAACTGGCAAAAAATGGCCCAGGATCATGACAGATGGTAAATAAGTAAATTTAATTTCCATTTTAATGGAACAGGGAAAAAAATCAAGCTTTCCTTTTTGTTATGAAATTGAACAATAAAAAAAACATAAAAAACGACGAAAATGTGAAAGCTTAGAAAAAAATATGAGAAATGTAAATGAATAGTGCGTTGCGGTACTGCCGAATGAGTTTTTGTCCAAACTTATTACTAATATATATACTTTTTCCAAACTGTGAAGTTATTCTAGAACAGTCCCAGGGAAAGAGAAGCTGTTTTTCTTTACGATAGGTACATTGTTAGGTGGGCAACTGAGAGTTTTGTAGTAATGATTGTTATGTAGTGATCTGGTGTGGTGGTATCCACACTGTTAAACATAGACCCCTTCTCATAGAATTTTCCTCAGATTCTGAGATAGATGCATCCAACGTCTCCCTGCAAGCATTACTATATTAGTATCTGTTAAAGAAACTACGTCTTACGGTCCAAGTTATCGACTGGATCATATGCTTGGTAAGCTTATGTGGGCTAACCTCCAAGTCGCGGTCGCGGGCTGCGATGGCTCCCACACACAGCCGTTCCGGGTCATCCTCAGCGCCCAGCCAGTCCCCCGTCGCCACCTCCTCGGGCCAGCAGCTACACTCGCCCCACGGACGTACGCTCCAGAAGTACGAGTATGTCACTGGACTATGGCATAATTATGAGAACTGTTGCAAAGGACACTATCCTTATGCTAATTAAAAAGCCTTAGTTTTTTTTCGGTCACTTTATGCCTTTGAAGTATCTACATACAGAGATGGACAAACGGTGAGTAAATTTTTCTTACACCTAGAAACCATTAATTTTTAACTTCGCTTTCCGTACTCGAGAAGAGTATAACGCACACCTGTAGCGCAGCCAGCTGCGCTGGGTGTATAAGGTGCTTTGCTAGTTAGATAATCACTTACAAAGTAATTTCTATTTTAAATTTCATAATGTTTATTCTAAATAGGTGCATAAAACACAAAAATAATAAAATAGTAATTACATTACATAATGTCATTATTATTAAAAAGAAAATCATATGAAACAAATATCGTGATTAGCACATGAAAACAATATGACACGAGAAGTCATACATTAAGGCTTTAAGATGACTCAATCCGAGGAGGTTAAAACGTGTTAAAATCATATCGAACGCAAGTCTATTCATTTTAAGTTCAAATCAATGCGAGCTTTAACGCGGCTGTTACGTATTTTTACATGTTTTTATTACTTTCCTTCACTTTTAAAAAAGTTTTTTAAAAATGCTTTCAATTACAATGAAAAGTTTTAAAGTCACCGATTTTTGTGTGTTGGTTTCATTTAACATTAACTATTCGTTTTTGTTTTCAAGAAATTTTACAATTAATGCCAAAAACAGGGTCTAGAGTATGTTTTTATACATCAAAAGTGGTAATATTTTTAATATTGTATTCAATTAAATCAATTTTATATTACTTTAAGTATATTATATATTTTTTCCATAGTGATAGCTTTACACAGTCAGCCAATAATTTGAATTGAATATTGTCAATTGACCCATCTAAGGCCTTAAAATGATTGAATTTGTCATTATTCATAATTGAAGCTGGCCAAAGATCTGCTGACTACGAGCACCAATGGAATTGCTATCACTCACATTACGCCGCCAATCTAGTGATATTAGGTGTTTCATAAACATAGCCAATGGTTCCGTAGATAGCCTGAACTACTCTCAAATATTAGAATACGATTTAATGTGCCAAGCTCGAGACACCGAGTAAGGTTAGCTAGACGTAACTTATTCTTCCTACTAACTTATTACATTGTTACCACTAAGATCAATAAAGCTAATTACAATCTTGATCTTTTCTGCTCCAGTACGGCA
This sequence comes from Coleophora flavipennella, assembly GCA_947284805.1. Classification (NCBI taxonomy): domain Eukaryota; kingdom Metazoa; phylum Arthropoda; class Insecta; order Lepidoptera; family Coleophoridae; genus Coleophora; species Coleophora flavipennella. The sequence continues at coordinate 7,320,059 of OX369270.1, read as the reverse complement.
TATGTTAGGAAAATCATTGCGAACAGCTTCTTTTATAACTAAGGTATTGTTTGGAACAGTTGTCTCTGTCTTTTTCTTTACGTGTAAAGGGTAAAGAAAATAACCACACTTTTTCACTTTTTCAATGGCTTTTCGTTTCAATCAAAAACTACAATGAAAGTATAAAAATAATAACATTACTCACTTTGTATTATCGTAACAAATATTGTTGTATATTTTTTTAAATTTATACTACAAGGTATTAGCCATAACTAGAGTTGAAAGTAACGGTGTAGACCTATCTGTGGGTTTTTTTTCTATCGAGTCAAAACTACTCAATCATGTATCTAATAGCTTTTGACTTCATCAAAAATAAAGTCATTTTTTTTTCAATTTTGGGTTTTCTATCGTTTAGGAGTAATTGACGTCAAAAATAACGAAAATCTGTAATATTATCGCCTTAAGCTCCATATTTATATTGCTCTCTTTTTCTTTTTAATACATTAGTTATCTACTAATTACCTAAGTAGTTATTGGGTTAATATTACTATGTAACGAGGAGGTAATTTAGTCTTTTATTGATTTTCTTTTTCAGCCGTTTAATTTAGAACTAGGATACTCATCATCATCATCATCATCATATCAGCCGAAAAACGTCCACTGCTGGACAAAGGCCTCCCCCAAGGATGTGCGTGCTATGTTCGGAGTTTCTCTGCGTGATCGCATCGAAACGAGGAGATCCGCAGGAGAACCAAAGTAACCGACATAGCTCACAGAATCGCTAAACTGAAATGGCAGTGGGCAGGGCACATAGCTCGTAGAACAGATGGCCTTTGGGGTAGTAAAGTTCTCGAGTGGTGACCGCGCACCGGAAAACGTAGCGTAGGCAGGCCTCCCACGTCGTCGTGAGGCCTTTGTCCTGCAGTGGACGTCCTTCGGCTGATATGATGAATAAAATATAATAAAAATAAAATAACTAATGCATTTGACAATAGTAGGTCAGTTCACACGTACAGCACCCGGTCACGAGTATAACTCGAGAGTCAGCCGTCGCTCCTTTCGACCATACCACACCCCGGACACTTCATACAATGGGCGAGAAATGATAATTCAAAAATCTAATGACGGAACAAATAAAATTACGGCGAAATCCTATAAGTTCGGCAACCAAACTGTAACCTGATCCAAACCAATCTGGGTGACGAGGGGGTGAGGTCGCAATCTAGAGAGCGGCAGCGAGTGTCCATGCTGTATGTTAGTACTAATATATATACTATGACCATACTATGTTACTTAAAGTCAATACGGTATTTAAATACCTATGGTTTAGCAGCGTCACCGTAGCAGACAATGAACGATGTGGGAACGCAGTGCCAAGATTCACGTAATACTCGCATGCCGGGTCGTCATCGCTGCAAATGTCGTAGTCCTTATCGTGGGCCTGCCAAAAACCAAACTTAATAAGTTTGATGATGATGATGATGATCTATCCGACCCATTTCGCTCATGGCGACCACTCTGACTCCTAGCCGGTTTGCCGCGTGCGCTCGAAGATCGTTTATCTAGCCAATCTTCGCATCGAAACTCCTCGCGCACTGAGGGCATTTAAGTATGCCACCCTCGTAATTGTATGAAATGGTCGCAGGTGGTCGGGCCTTTACCTGGTCGCGTTTGGTATCAAATTCAGCTTTACGGTGATCCTCGAACCCGCGCACTTGTCTATTCACAGTCCTGCGCCATTCTGGCCGTTCTGTAGCCAAACTCTCCCATTGCGAGTGAATAAGTTTAGTAAGTCACTGACTGGTCATCTTTAACCAAAACCACTTCCATTGCGCAATGGTTAAGTCCCTTACATTGACATCAGTAGGTCGCGGGTTCGATTCCTGGCTGAGTCTAACTTTGTGTAAGACTCGTTTGTTTGGTGGAAGTGCATTATTATATGCCTGCCTGGCTAGCTACCACCATCTTATTTTGCTGCCAAACATAAATTCTTACAGCATTGCTATGCTCTGGCTTAAATATAACTACTTACTGTTCACTGTTTCAACCGACTACAAAAAAGGAGGATCTTCTATTTTCCACTGTATGTATTTTATTCCATCTTTATGTTATGTATATGACTGATTGATTGATTGATTGAAATAGTACTATATGTATGCAGAAATAAATAAATTATCAATTATTTTCCCCTTCCGTTGGGGAATCTTGGTACGCCCGCTTTCATATTCGACATTACAGTCACTTACCATCAGTTGAGATGGTGCCAAGAGTACACCAGTCGTGAATTTTTTAAAAAACCGAGGCGAGACAAAGCACAAGTCACCTGCAGAGTGATGTGATCAGGACGGAAATAGAGCGCGTCGGCGAGGAGGTGTAAGGGGCGCACGACAGTGGTGGAAGAGAGCACGCGTAGTGCAACTGCCTGAAGCCCTGCATGCTGTGCTGCACACCACACGGACCCTCGCGATGCGCCCCCACCGCGCCACCATGCTGGCTGCATCACAAACTGCTCAGCACGCAAGCTGCCATTCCATTGCACCTCCTGAACCAAAGCACGTATCATTGTTATTATATAAAATAGCTTTATCCCACGGCTTCACTCGCGTAGACATCGTAAAGTTAAAAACGGAACCATTACAGGATCACTCGCGTCTGTCTACCCGACCGTCCGTTCGTCACAGCCAATTCGTTCCGAAAATACTGGTCTATTTGAGTTGAAATTTGGTTAAAATTGTTTGAAGCTAGAATTTTGTTGTAAAGCAATCACTTAGACTATAAATTACATAAGATTATAAATTACCACAATGTCACAGGTGAGCCAAGCGTCTTCAGTGAGTATAAAAAACTGTGCATGGGCTGCGTCGCTATGCAGCAGGAGGCTCGCAAAGTGTACGTCGCCAAGGAGCCTTGCACCCAAGTCCACCACCGCTTCCTCGAGGCCCTTCATTGCTTCCGCTTTTGCCACACCCCCGTTCACGCCAGCATCACATGATAGCGAAGACCAAATCACGTTTGGCACCAACACTGTGTGATTACAACTAGGTATTAGCTTGTTTAATGCTGTTATTCTTTTGTCTAATGAGGATGTGAAAGAGAGTTGAGTTGTTGAGATCTGTTTTCGGTAAAACCGTGACAATAAAAGTGACGGTAAAATCTGACTGCATCAAAAATAAATTCTGAAATATGATTTCCTAAATTGTTCTCCTCCTGAAGTTTCAAAAAACCTCACTTGTTTTGTTTTTCCATCACGTCTTTAATTTTTAATTGATCATATTCACAAAAAAAGTTCGTCAATGACGCTAAAAATCTATGATGTCACTTGTGGGTATTTCAAACATTTTTTGAACAAAATTTCGTTTTTGACAGATCATAAAAAGTAACTCAAATGACTAGCAGTCCGATTTCATATTGAAGTAGGTCCCCTCAACTGGGGCTTCTACCACAAAACAGACCTTCTACTTACACTTACACAATTGATCAGCTTTGTGCATTTTTGCATGGAGGGTCCAATTTTTTTTCGAAAAATTGACTATGGGTTCTTTGGGAAAGTTATTCAGTATGATGAGTAGAACACCCAGTTAACGGGTCCTACAACATTTTTTATTTCAAGCCATGTTAGTACCCTTATGAGGGGTTTGAAGACTACGAAAAATTGGATACGCCACCAGCTCTTTAACCTACTTTGTGTGTAGGAAGCGGTTTTAACTCAGAGAAAATTGCGTGGTTAGGTCGATCATGCAGGTTAACTGACCTGAAGCATGGTCAATATCTGGATGGGTTTGACTGTTAGTGGCATTTTTCTCGCCGTTTCGTGCTTCGCAGGTTACGCTAAGCCGTACCTTGACAGTGGGGCTCGCCACTAGACAATATGCGTGGTTGCGCTGGAAGTGAAGGCCACCCAGTGCAAAACCTTATACAGAATTATTTACTGTGCAAAGGGTATAGAGCAAATAAAATCACCATCAAGTATAGGTGGGACATAGTAGCATTCAATAGGCAGCACGTGGTCGCGACCGAGCGAAACGCGAATGGTGAGCTTATCAGACACAGCACAAGCGTCCTTCGGTGTGAATGTGATGAAAAGCTCCGTGGCAGCGCCAGAGGTGACTGTCAACCGGCCACCCAGCGCCGCGCCCAGTTCACGGCGCGCCGGCGGCAACACAGCCAGCCGTACCTCCGCGGTGCTAACGTTCATCACGCGAACCGTCACCTATAAACGTGCAGACACAATAAATATGGATGTGACAGGGCCGAGGAACTGGATCAATGTCTGCCAAAGACGTCGTGCCTTCATATCAGCTTAAAGAAGACGTCCACTGCTGGAAAAAGGCCTCCCCCTAAGATCTTTCACAACGACCGGTCCTGCGCTGCCCGCATCCAGCGGCTTCCCGCGACCTTCACTAGGTCGTCGGTCCACCACGTGGGAAGCCTTCCTACTCTACGTCTTCCAGTACGCGGTCATTACTCGAGAACTTTACTGACCCAGCGACCTTCTGTTCTAAGAGCTATGTGCCCTGCCTACTGGCACTTAAGTTTACCGATTCTGTGAGCTTTGCCAGTTACCTTGGTTCTCCTACGGATCTCCTCATTTCTGATTCGATCGTGTAGGAAAACTCCGAGCAAGGCTCGCTCCATCGCCCTTTGGGTGACTTCGAGCCAAAATGGCGGCTAATACTGAATACCCCACCATGTCTTATTAAATCATCCTTCAACTCAGCTCGCTGCCGTGTTGAACAGCAGGATGTACTTATGACAAATCGCTTTTACAACTCTGAGTTACGAAATACAGCTACATTATTTTTTTTGAAAATAACAACCAACATGATTAAAATTTAAAACCTGACTACATACACACATTAACGGGTCACTTCCGGGATCAAGACGAATCTCTCCCAACGAACATTTTGCACTCCAAAATTTAGTTTGGGCTACAGGCTCAGCCAAAAAACAGAGATAAATGCATACATACATACATACATAACCCGAAAAATATCACCCTTCTGTTTGGTAAGTCGGGTAAAAATCGTAAACCACTACCGTAATTTACGAGGTATCTTTTGAGTAAGTTGAAAAGGCTTCGAAAGTAAGGTAAGTGCGCCAACAGCTCCGGTATCACACCGGTGATGTAGGAGCCAGCTTCTCTGGCGTCCCGAGTGGGGATCGAACCGCCAGCAGCGAAAGCTGCGGGAGGTGAGCGTGCCTAAAGCTGCGGGACCTACCTGGACAGTAAGTAGTGGTTCTCTTCCACGAGGCACTCGCCTTCCAGAGTACCAGGACAAGCGTTTTGGCGGCAAGACCTACCGCAGCTGGACCTTCCCTTCACCTTATGGTGTTGGCAGGAAAAGCGGCCCTAACTGTATACCCTAAGGGTCGATCAGTAGGGACGCTATATCATAAACTTATTATTTTAGCGTATCTGGTAGATATAAGAGAGGAAATGCTGATACTACTTATAATCTCTACTGAAACTAGTTACCTTTGAGTGAAAGTGAGATCATTAAACAATAGATGTTGAATACCGTGTGCGGTTTTCCAATAATGAAGTTGATGAAGTCGATCTGCGGTGGAACGCACACTACGGTCTGAGGAGCTATTGGCGCGGGTGGAACGGATGGTGCTGGGCGGCTCACATATGGCCTCACTGGCCCCAGACTATGAACATGTAAAGGAACCAAGCATTATTGACACTATAATTCCCAAGGCACAATAGGTATGACTACAGTATTAGAAATAAATTATGAACTCTTAATCACTAAATTTTCCTCCTACTTATACTTCGGAAAACCTTACTCGTTTTGTTTTCCATCAAGTCTTCGATTTTTAATTCAACAAAATTACAAAATGAGTACATAAATGACGCTGCTAAACTACGACGTCACGCCTAAATATTTCAAACATTTTTAGAACAAAATGTAGTTTTTGATACATGTTAAAAAGTAAATCGGATGACTAGCAATCGTCATCCCTGTTAAAATGGAGGTTCTAAAGAGCAAGATCTTACAAAAGTATTGAGATATACAATGGTTCTCACACACAACATCACTCACTAAACAGAAAGAGATTGCGAATACCCTACCGCCTATATTGAAAACTGAAAGGTCGCGTCGTTGCGTGTACGGGTGGCCCCTGTTCTTTGGGACCAAGCAAGGCTTTGTCAGCTAAAGTAAAAGATTTCAAAAAAGTCTTTGAATGCAGTTCATCAAAAATATGTGAGAAAGTTTCCATTAAATTAATTTTAAATCTATATACTTACATATAATAAAACTGTAAAGGGGCCGTGTCTGTACATGCAATATTTTTGGAAATAATAACTGTGGCGGACCTTACTAACGATATAGAGGCTGAAACAACAACTTTTGGAATTTTTATCTGTTTGTATGTTCGCGCATCACGCAAAAACTACCAGGCCGATTTTGATGAAATTTTGTATAGTGGTTGCTTATAGCCCAAGTTAACATATAGAATACTTTTTATCCCGGAAAATTTAAGAGTTACCGTGGGAAAATTCAAAACCTCCACACGGACGAAGTTGTAGGCACAGCTAGTATTTAATATACTTTTTCCCTTCATTGTCCATAGCACTGGGATATCCTGCATAGGATCAACATAAATACGTTAAAAAAAACAGGCTTCAAATGCAACAACCAAGTTTGCTAAAATTGTTTGTTTATGTTTTCATTCTTAAAAAGTTTTTAACCGATATGGATACAATATATGGGACTACCCTTTTATCAGCAATAAATTTAAAAAATATTTTTTTAATTCGGTTTACAGTTAGCAAAAAAACCTCGTAACATGTATTATATTAAATATAAACAGTTTAATTAAAAATCTCCTCCTTTTTCGATTGAAAAGGACTCCACTCCCTAATTAAATATTTTAAAATTAGCAGCAGATTGAGCCCATCTGCAGATAACAAGTTGTTTACGAAATATGAATTTCATCACCTCAGCTCAATGCTTTGATCAGACAGGGTGGTGAGATGCGGGTGGCAGCGGAGGGGGTGCAAGGGTTCTGGCTGTGAGACGGAGGAGGCTGCAGGACCAGGATATGTGGTCGCCCGCGGCACCAGCTCGCTGACATCACCTGAACTGCGTGATAAGATGTTCTCCACCCAAAGCGTACCGTCACCTATGAACAATGGAGCTAGTTAATAGGGTCAATGAGGTCAATTTATACTGCCGCGGAAAGGATTTTTTTTTTAATAAATTGTTCATAGCATTTTTAACTTTATCTTATTAATATGAGACCATAACAAGTAGCATGTCACCTTTTTTCAGTTTTAACGTTATTTTATGTATACACAGTTAAAAATGTTATCTACGTTTTAGTTCTAAGAATGGGTTTCGCTTCCTTTCTCGGCGTTGTAAATTATTAACCCCCAAGAGGGTCGTTATCTTCTATACATATTTCTATATTACCGTAAAATCTATTCCCGAAGCCTCACGGAAAATTCATGTTTGTAGCAAGGACGATTACGGGGCAATTAATATACAGGGTGATTACGGGGTCGTGAAGCAAGAAAGAAGCATTTAACTTACTTTCTCCTAAGGATCACGATAGGTTAGGACTAACAGTACACCAGCGACTTTTACTTTTAGTCAGCAAAAAAAACTGCGATAATTCGAGATCATGGTCACCCTACTATTAATAAAAATTAATAAAAAGGTGTAATTAAAAGTAGGGTGACCACGCATTTTGAGTCAATAATAATTTTTAAATAAAAATACGTAAATAACGAATCATCTTTGTTTCAATTAAAATAAATACAGGTAGCATCGCAATCATTTACTGAGACAGAAAAAAATGGTTGGGATCACGACCCCGAAATCACCCTGTATACGAGTATTTAACAATCTAGACTGGCAGCACAACCTGGACACTTCATACAACGGGCCAGAAATTTCATTTCAAAAAACGAAAGACGGAACAAAAAAAATGGCGGCGAAATGATGTACGTTCGACAACCAAACTAAATCAATCTGGGTGACGAGTAGGTGAGGTCGGAATCTACAGAGCGACAGGGAGTGTCCAGACTGTATGTTAGTACTAATATATATATACTTTGCTGGCAGGCTAAACTTTCAAACATTATAATAAATTACTGTGTGGATATTTTTGTGCCGAATGTCACAAAAACGGGCAATATTTTTTTTTTGTACTTCACGTGCATAATTCATACAATAAAAAAGGTAATCATAAAAAATGGAAAAGGTTTTAAAATCCGCGTGACTACGACGCGTTTACAAAAAAATAAAACGTTAAGGGTCCCCAGGAGGCTCTAGTTTCCATACAAACGTAGTTCCGCTTTATAACAAAAATTACATGCCGGATGGAATCCAAACTTTGCAAATGTATTAAGTAGACACAAATCGATGTTTGTAATAAGTTTTCGATGTACTAATATAAAACGGAAAAAAAATAACAGAGGTTTGAAACCCTTAGTACAAAAATTAAACCTTCGTTTAGGTATATTTTAATTTACTACGATGAAAACTAATTAAAAACATCGATGTGTGTCTATTCAATATATTCACAAAGTTTAGATTCAATCCGGCATGTAGTTTTTATATGAAAGTGGAACTACGTTTGTATGGAAACTCAAGCTTCCTGAGGAACCTTAAGACGTCGCGTGGCCAAAAAAATATTAATGCGAAACCCTTTCAGAAAATAATGCAAAACCCGAAATCGAGGGTTGGAAAAAGACATTTTAAGTTCTGTTTATTATAATTAATATCATTGTAAGTTTGTAAGATCTAATTATGGAATAAAAAAAGCACAGCTCACACCTAATAAAAATTGCGTCAAATATTCTTAGGTAGAGGTAAGGCGCACATAGCCTTAAGGCACTTTATTTCATTTAATGTCAACATTTTGAAATCTTATCATTATCATCTGCTCATATACGTCCCCGCCGAGGGGCTTGAGCTTTTCATGAATTAAGACGATCGCGCCTTAGTTGTCCACGCAGGTCCAATGCGGGTTTATTGACTTCACACGCAACCTTCGAGTTTCTTGGCAAGCGTCTGCAGGTTTTCCCACGATGTTTTCCTTTACCGTAAGAGCGTCGGATAAACGTACATATGAAAATGAAATTAGAAAACACATTTGTGCGTGGCAGGATTCAACACATGGTGTCATTTCTAATAATCACACATTTATCCGTGTACGGGAAGACCAGGCAGGAAACCTAATGCTGGCCAGCGCCAGAGAGCCACGCCGGGAGCAAATAAGTACGTAGTAAGTACCTTACAGAAATTATTAGTTTACGAAGAATATGTTTCAAATTATCATCATCATCCTGGACACAAAATATGCCAATGAACACATCTTTATCGCTATATTTATTGAGTTTTCGCTTGAATTTTTGTGACAGAATTGAAGTTTATTATTAAAATGTATGTTAGTCATGGCCATCAAAAAATAGGCGAGCGATAATATTATGTTATAATATGGACCAGCACCTTGACTAATCATAGGTAGCACTATTCTCTTATAAGGTTAGTACACTGAAATGATTTTAGATCGCGTTTAATAGAAAGTAACAAAAACTGATACTAGATGAAGTTAGATGTCAAGAAGATACAATCAACAGATACTAGATGGCACTAGTGGCCTTTAATCTTCGACAGTGGCTCCATTAATTAAATACTTACAGGCCGCAGTACTATTGGGTGGAGGAACGAGGTCATTGCGTCGAAGCAGTGTATGTCGCCTCTCGCACTCTTTTTTCTGGGTGATGTTAAGGCGTGCATCTCCTCGAGCAGTCGGAGATCTGGTTTTGTGAGATGGGCGGCAACTGATGTTGCAGGTGTCACCGTGATCAGCGCGACGGCGGTGCAGTGCGAAGGTGTTGTGTGGAGGAACGCGCGCCAATCGCGCCGCTCTTTCACGCCGAATGCTGCTTGCGCATTGTTGCAGCTCTGCGCATGTGTTCCGGTACTGCTCTCCCTACAACTTGAACATTTTTTTAATTTATTTAATCCATTTGAAAGCTATCCAAATTTTCTACTAAACCACTTGTTGCACCGTCAGTGACAAGGCATCAACATAAATTTATCTACTCATGCAGATATCTCCAACGATTAAGGAAAATATAGCGAGGAGAAGAAACCTGATACGCATAAATATTAATTTATATCAGCAATGCCTTCATCATCACCATCATCATCATATTAGCCGGAAGACGTCCGTCCACTGCTATACAATAGCCTCTCCCGACAATTTTACAACGACCGGTCTGTACTGCTCCCTCCATCGGCTTCCCGCGACCTTTACCAGGTCATCGGTCCACCGAAGAGGAGGCCTACCTACACTACGGCTTCCACTGCGTGGTGGTCACTCGATAACTTTACTACCCCAATGCCTCGCTATTCCACGAGCTATGTCTCCCATCCACTGCCACTTAAGTTTAGTGATTCTGAGAACTGAAATAAGGTAGATAGTCTCAAAACTTCAAAGGAGTGGTTGCGACACGGACATTTGACTTTAACTAATTATGCATTTCTAAATTACGACTATTAAGATATGGCTCTTAAATATCAGTGTAAGATATTAAATGATTGCTTCTTCAGATGGATGTATAAGAAAAAGGCTGACCCACTCATCGGGGGAGTCATCATCACCGGGAGAGTGCAGTGGTGGCAGGTAATCCACCTCCCGGAAAACTTCACGCAGCACCGCTCGTACATCCGCACACGTGCCCCTATATCAACAAGTAATTATGTGAATAAATAATCGTCTATCTGAAGTTGGTTAAAATATTACTTTAGAGGGATTGAAACGGATTTTTCGATCGAAACTAGTAGGGGGCCTTTTTAACAATGACGCTTGTGGGGGGAAATTTCAGCGGAAATGAGAATTGGTGATTTCTCGAAAAGTATTACAGCTATTAAATGGTTAAAGTTTCGAAATAAGTAAAATTGCCAGGGCTACTAGAGGTATATACAATTTTCACACCCAATTTCGTACAGCATGTTTGCCCCGACCGAACTGGTCGGGGCAAATGTGCTGTACAAAATTATATGAGCTATGAAATGATTAAAGTTTCGAAATAAGTAAAATTGCCAGAGATGCTGCTAGAGGTATCATAATTTTTACACCCACTTTTGTACAGCACGGTTGCCCCGACCAGTTCGGTCCTCTAGTAGCTCTGGCAAGTCTACTTATTTCGAAACTTTAACCATTTAATAGCTCTAATACTTTTCGAGAAATCACCAATTCACATTTCCGCCGTAATTTCCCCCACAAGCGTCTTCGTTTAAAAGGCCCCCTAGGCCCTACTAGTTTCATTTTCGTATTCTGAAACAATAAAGCGATTCAGTTATTATTGAACTAGAGGGATTCTAGACAAACCCCGATTGAAAGTGGGTACCAGGTAAGTGTCAAATCTTGAAACAATAAACTTATTTAAGATCACTCATTTATGTCTGTCTGTGCGACCATCTATCCTTTTACTCTCATATCCATTTTTTTAAATCTACTGGACGAGAAAAAGCCGGTAAAGTACGAGTCAGAACCGCGCACAAAGGGTTCCGTACCATCATACTAGATGGTGCTAGTTTCTTCACGTTTCAAAAAAAACACGTTTTTGTATGGAGACTTTCACTTTTTCTAATTTTTCGAATTTGTTGTTATAGCGGCAACAGAAATACATCATCTGTGAAAATTTCAACTGCCTAGCTATCACGGTTCATGAAATACATCCTGGTGACAGACGGACAGATGAAGCATTATGAATATGTTTTTACCCTTTGGGTACGGTACATTTAATTTGATTTGATTTTCACTTTGGGAGTCAAATAAGATTGTTAAAAAAAATGAGTGCATCATTAAGTCGTATCAAATAATATCAATTTTTTTGTTCAATAAGTTAAAAAAACCCATTAGAATAAAACCAATAAAAAAAAACCAATGGTATTTGTTACATTGATATAAAAATAAATATTAAGAATTAAAAATATCACACGACAAAATCAGTTCGATGAACCGAGATCTAATGTCTTGTCATTCGACTGGTCAAGTCCTGATTCACAACTGGCAAGATACTATTATCAGAGCGCCGCAATTTATCCCAAAAGGAAAATACTATTATACGCTCCCCTTAGCTATTAAACAGCAAAGACGTCGGGCATTCCCGCCTCGGAAAACATGCTCAACGAACCTATCTGGAATAAATCATTGGGATGCAGTACACATAATCCGATATTTGACTGCTAGTCATATGAGTTACTTTTTAACAACCTGTGTTCTAAAATTATTCATGTTACAAACTTGTAACGTCATTGTTTTTGACAAACTAATTTAGTGATTTCGAGAAATATAAAATTGAAATGAGTATGTTAAATGAATTAGTTTTTATGCTTTTGTAGGAGAAATGCTATTTAGTTAATAATATTTTTTAATTTATTTTAAACACTGTCAAATACCCCTATTACACTGCAGCCTTACCGTGCTGAAAGACACCCTCTTGTACCGATACCATAATTGGTAGTTACCAAAAAGGTTGTTCTTCGAATATTTGCTGCATTTGGTGAATCTGCGCTCGAGCATGTTGACACCGACATTGCCTATCTCTCACGCTCCATAACTAGATCATATTTAAGATCGTCAGTAACAATGTGGCCCGGGTATTTGAACTTCTTCACAACCCGAACCGCTGATCCATTTGCAACTACTTCTTGAAGCCTCTGCGGACCCCTTCTCGCTTTAAATATTCTCGCTTTAAGTATTTTAGGCCGAGAGAGTTAGCGTAACTCTTACACACCTATAGCAGTTTTATAAGACCACTGTTCGATGGACTGAGAAGGACATGTCCTCGGCATACTCGTAACTAAAGCGGTTGAAACAAAAAAGGCTCGAGACATACAACTTAATATTTATTTTAAAGATTTAAAATGCAGAGGTAGTTTCAAATGTATTTGGAAAAATATATAAAAATTCTTATATCCGAAACTGATGAGACTCAAGTTTATTAAAAAAAATCCGGACAAGTGCGAGTCGGACGCGAGTGACGCATGAAGGGTTTCGTACCATTATATGTAAAAATCACGTTTGTTGTATGGAAGCCCCTTTAAATTTAAATTTCATTTTAATTTAATTATTTATATTTAAAGTAATACAACTTAATATTCTGTGAATTTTTCAAGCATCTATCTGTTACCGTTATCAATATCGAGCAAAAACGAGCAAAAAAAATCACGTTTGTTGTGGGAGCCCCCGTTAAATATGTGTTTTATTTTAATTTAATTATTTTCTTTTTAAAGTAATATATATAACTAAATATTCTGTAAATATTCCAATCGTCTACAATATCGAGCCAAAACCAGCAAAAAATCACGTTTGTTGTATAGCAGCTTCTTTAATTTTATTCTGTTTTTTAGTATACGTTGTTATAGCGGTAACAGAAATACATCACTTGTGAAAATTTCAACTGTCTAGCTATCACGGTTCATGAAATACAGCCTGGTGACAGACGGACGGACAGACAGACGGACAGCGAAGTCTCAGTAATAGGGACCCGTTTTAACCCTTTGGGTTCGAAACCCTAAAAATGAAAACATGTTATAATTTACAATAAAATCTAAAAGAAAAATGTTCTTACGGTACGGAACTCTCTCCAAGTGAGTTCGACTCGCACTTGACAGGTTGACGATTGGCAAGCCCTAAGAAGGAAGCAGGTTTACTAAGAATCTAGATGGATGTGTAAATCTTATCTTCAATGCCGCAACACATAATGTTTTCAACACTGTCTTATGTTTGGTGAGAAAATTTTACCGGTACTAATAATCTAGTCAGACGAGCTTGTAAAAGCCCTTAATTTTGGATTTTACCGGGAATGGAGTCGACTATCTGCTGTGAGGGTGACTGGAAACTTTTTATGGGGATAAATTTTTTTAATGCAACAAAATAGTCATAATAGGTATCTAATTGTCGGAAAGCAATGGTTTTCAAGTTCTAAGTATAAGTACTAGCTTTTTCCTGCGGCTTAGCCCGCGTGTACATCGTGTGAGAGGGTGCGCGGTGCGCGAGCCGCAGAGCGTGGTCATGAGTTTTCTCCAGATCCCTCGGGAACTATGTCAGGATATGCTTATTAGTAAATTATGTCATTTCCCACCCCCTCAATGATCTCTGTGCACAGATCACACAATCCATTGTTCCGTTGCGATGTTAAAGAAATTTACCAAAAAAGAGTATATTTTCAGTTCCCTCAGGAACTGCATTTATTTTTACATATTTTCACGGGATAAAAAATAGCTTATATCCTTCCTCGTGACACAAGCTACCTGCATGCCAAATTTCATTAAGATTGGTCAAGGCGTTAAAGCGTTTTCACATTTTTAATACTAGTAAGGATTAAACCAATCAGTTGTTACTAACCAATAAACATAATTCTGTCTTTATTTTTTTTCAATTTTATTTTCAAAATTTCTTTAAAAAAGGCATTGACTGAATTCATCGTGATTTTGTGAAAAAAAGTTATAGAACAGTAAGCGTCGAACGAAACATACGGAAAACTTTTCATATTTTCACATCTTTAAAAAAATATTCAAGTTAAAAAAAACATCAATTTAATTATAACAAAAAATAATTATTTTCGGATTTTTTGCGGATTGTGTCGAATGACGTCATCGGTGTGGGAAACCCGGATTGATTACGTAAACTTAGATTGTACGAATAATATATATTTTTACCGAAATCGAAAATTACTGACAGACGTGTTTTTCACAGTTACTACAGCAACGGGTAGGTCACAATCGGTATCAACCGGCGGGCGGCAGACATAATTTTTAAAACCAGTTCCAATAAAACATTAAATAACTTTGGCATTTTAGAATCTATTTCAAAAATTCTAAAAGTAACGTACTCAGAAAATCATGAGGCAAGCGATACACAAGTCTAAATTGGAGTGACTCATCCTCATTCATACGCTTACCGTAGTTTTTTTTTTACAAAATCATAAATTCGATCAAGGCGTTTTTCATACAAAATATTAATATTAAACTGGCTATAACTTGAAAGCCGTTAATTTCGATCCAAGGAATAAGATGTAGTTATCCCCGTAGACACAACACGCGCACACTGCGAACCGACGTAAAGCTACCGCAGTGTCTTAAGACCAAGGTCTTCGACCAATGTGTGTTGCCAGTGATGACGTACGGAACTGAGACATGGTCGCTTACTATGGGCCTCATAAGAAGGCTCAAGGTCACTCAAAGGGCAATGGAGCGTGCTATGCTCGGAGTTTCTCTGCGTGATCGAATCAGAAACGAGGAGATCCGTAAGAGAACCAAAGTAACCGACATAGCTCTCAGAATTGCTAAACTTAAGTGGCAGTGGGCGGGGCACATTGCTCGTAGAACAGATGGCCGTTGGGGCAGTAAGGTTCTCGAGTGGCGACCACGCACCGGAAAGCGTAGTGTAGGCAGGCCTCCCACTCGGTGGACCGATGACCTGGTGAAGGTCGCGGGAAGCCGCTGGATGCGGGCAGCGCAGAACCGGTCGTCGTGGAGATCCTTGGGGGAGGCCTATGTCCAGCAGTGGACTTCCTTCGGCTGATATGATGATGATGATGATCCCCGTAGAAGGAACAGGTCACATTTTCAGTCATCATATCAGCTCATATACGTCCCCACCGAGGGGCTCGAGCTTACCCTGAATTAGGACGATCGGGCCTTAGTCGACCACGCGGGCCCAGTGCGGGTTGGCCGACTTTACACACAACCTGCGAGTTTTTTCACAGGCGCGTGCAGGTTTCCTCACGATGTTTTCCTTTACCGTAAGAACGTCGGATAAACGTACATATGAAATCTTAATTCGAAATCAAATTGGTACGTGGCAGGATTTGAACCACGACCCAGACAGGAGGCGGCGTCCCTAGCCGTTACGCCACCGACGATTTTCAGTCACCCTGTATAAATCATTACGTTTAGTGTAGGTAACCTTTAGCCTAACCACTGAACTGCTGTTGCGGACGTGGCTTAAACGAGCAAACAGCAAAGTTGCTTGCTGTGGCAAGGCGGCAAGGCTTTGGTTATTCAATGAACTTACTCTTTTCCCGGAATCAAAGGAAGATTGTCCGCCATTGAGAACGGTTACTATTTTTATCGTTTCTATTTAAAAAATAATCTAAAATACTAAGTTTCTTCTCCTGATTTATAATCACAAAATAACTGTATAATTCTCAATACGATTTGTGTCATTAATAGACCACAGACTATAAGTTAGATGCTTTATTGATGCACAGACTAAGGAGGTTAAAAATTTCCTTGGTTTAATTCAAAGAGATTGTCACGAATTGGTCTAAACTAAGAAAAAGAATTTACTGTCGATAAAGCATTCTTAACTCCTTCATTCTAATGTGTCTAACAACGTAGTAGGCACATTTTATAAAACAGTAATACCGTAGCGTAATAGATTAATACTTGTAAAATTTTATTTTTGAAGAATTTTCTGCATAGATAATAGGTATAAAAAGATAGAGAAATTTCTTACAGAAGCAGTTACGTTTTTTTTAAGTTTCATTATAAGAGTATTTTTGAAGTAAAACTTCTGTACGCACGCTTGACTTGGGGAGTAAGCTGGTGGATGCGTGATGAGAACGTTACGGAAGTGTGTGCGGGTGAGGCGAACGGAAGTTGAGAGGGATATATAAATTAGTGAAGATATAAAGAGAGATATTATTTATTTTTATTTACCAAATACCAACAAAATCGGTTGCCAAGGCAACAATATCGGTTGTCAAAACAATTTTTCATTTTCTGAGGATAATAAAACTCTTTTCATAAACGGTATACTCCATATGACAAAAATGATTTGATTATTTTCTGAAGACTAAGTATTTACTTTCATACATATAGATGGAGCTAAAGAAGTTTTACTTCAGTTTTTGATGTGTAACATCTTTGCTCTCGCTTTCCTGCAATTTGTGGGAGTGATTTCGTGAAATGGGACGGAAATGTGTAACAGGAAATGCGAACGTTTTTTAATACTTGAAAACTAAGGTTGTCATAGCCATTCCGCCTAGTGTGATGGCAAAGGCAAAGATGACACACTACTATTCGAAGGGTCGGCCCGTGAATGTACGACCCGATAATTAATTAATTTCATAAGTATTTTGTCACATGTTACACATCATATGCGAGTACTGTAGGTCTCGTTTTTTTTATGAGTTACGTTATCACAAATATACGAATTGTCTTATTCATCTATGTGCTTTGTATTTGAGATAGAATATCTTTCGGCCACATGTTACAAAATCTAATACCACATAGTTAGAGAGATTTAGCTCTTCTCAATCTGGAAATAAGAGAAAAGAAATCTAAAGTCTTTGTCTGATACAATTAAGAATATTTTCACCTCAGCGTAGGATTTGTGACTTTAAACCTTGAAGTTGCGAGCGGCCTCTATTTTATTTTATACCAAGGGTCCAAACCAATAATAAGGACGCTTTATGTGGGAAATCTAAAACTTTTTACAAATCCAACTGCACATCTTAAGTTTGTCGGCTATTACTCTTAAACTAAGAAAGCCTACTTAGCCGTGATAGTTTTCCTTTTTAATTGATTAAATTGTATCCTACTATTTACAATTTGTTTAATGTCCTGAAATAGCGGTTTAGCTGGTGGAGGGACACATGGCTTTAACAACAATGTGCACTTTAAAGCTTAATAATATTTTGCAAACCGATCCCGCAATCGATTTTTTTTGCTCTTTTTTTTCCTTAGTAATTTTGTAAGACCTATTCAATTCAACGATACCACACATGAGATGGCACTTAAACGAAAAAAAAAATCAGCCCCTCTTTACATCTAGGAGAAGTACCATAAAAAAAAAACGTATGGTACTCGGGGACTGCCGCGGTAAAGCTATTGCTTAACATTTTTTATCAACTTATGCAATTACAATTATTTATTTATTTTTTGTGTTTACCAGTACCATATAGTCCTTGGGGCGCGGGATGTTTATGTAATAAATTAACACTAAGAAAGTTTCACCAGAAAAATTGACTAAGTCATTTTAGTACCGCAAATCGCTAATAGATGGCACTGTAAGTTTCTTAGAACTCGGTCGAACGTGGGGTGTTAGGTTTAATTTTCGTTACGGAATTCCTTGATTCGGTCGCCGCGCTCAAAGCCCGCGATAAAAGCTATGCAATAGCTTAAAATTTTTCAAGATTTTATTAAACCACTTTATTGGCGTGATTAATATGTATGACCATGCCAAATTACTCTCTGAGCTAAGCCGCGGATTTCAGCAAAGTTGTAGAATAAAAGCTGTTCAGTTTGCTGAATACAAACCCACCTTAAAGCATCACTGCACCTTTATGTGTGTATTTCGGTTAATTATTTAAAGAATTTTTTTGACCGACTTAAAAAAAGGAGGATGTTTCTCTATTCGACCGTATATATTTTTTTATGTGTGTTCGCGAATAACTTCACCGTTTATGAACTGATTTTGATAATTCTTTTTTTGTTGGAAAGTAGATATCCCAAGGGTAGTATCATGATAAGAAAACCAGTATCTGATGATGGCATCTCAGAGAAATTGAGGGGAACCTTAGTTTCCTGTTTGTAGTCGGTTTTTTTTGTTCAAAATTGGTAAACCCTTAAAAACATCTCACCTGTTTACTTAATGAAATGATTTATGATAATCATATTTTTCAGATATTTCAAAATGTGATAAGAATATAAGAATAGGAATGACTAATTCAAGTCATCTGATTTACTTTTTATCATCTGTCAAAAACGTCATTTTTTATAAAAATGTATGTACTGATTTTGTGATTTTGATGAATTAAAAATCGAAGACTTGATGGAAAACAAAACGAGTAAGGTTTTCCGAAGTTTAAGTAGGAGGGCTATTTAGTGATCAATAGTTCATAATTTATTTCTGATGCTGAAGTATTTAGTAGGTACTTAGTATGTTTTTAAACAAAAGGAAAATTATCAACCGACCTAATGAAATTACGAAATAATTCAAAAGTCAACTTTATTGCGCTCTGACAATAGGTATACATTTCTTTTCCAACCATAATTACATACCCCTTACATAAATTAATATCATTGACTACGTAAATAGTATAGCTAATCCAATTTCTTACTGTTTCATTATTTCGGAATCACCCTTGAAAGGGAGTATGGTTCTCAGCGTGTTGGTTAATTAATTAGGAGATCTACGAAAAAGGGCTTAGCTACACAAACGGAGCTAAGCGAAGACTTGTGGAATATTCATATATTTGTTGCGTTGAGCGAAGTGGGCTGTCAAACGTATTACGCAATCAGAATAATCCCGAAAAAATAGATAATTTTCGAATAACCTAAAAACTTTTAGATACAAGCTTTTAATATTGCATTTTTACGCAATATACATATGCATGAAAAATTTCAGCTCAATCGGAAGCTGGGAAGTGGGTCAAATTTAACTTGCAAGATTCCACCCGAACAAACATACATACATTGCAAGTTAAATAAAAGCTTGTGCCGACAGAAGTGAAAACTTTTTACAGATTTTTAAGTTTTTACCCTCCGAGTGTTCCTGTCGGTGTCGGCAACGATCGCGAGTCTATAAGTTTTGAGCCTCCGAGTGTTCCTGTTGGTGTCGGCAACGATCGCGAGTTTATAAGTTTTGACCCTCCGAGTGTTCCTGTCAGTGTTGCTAACGGGCGGGAGTTCAATGGTTTTTACCTATTTAAAAAAAAAGTCCAAAGCGCCTAAGGAAGTTTTCACTTTAATAAAAAGACAGCTAAGACATTGTTTTTCTCTTACACTTACAAAAAGCGACACTCTATCATAGAAACAAACTATTTTTAAGTCACCAAAAATGGCGCAAAAATTATTTGTCTGAGAAAATTCGATGGCGAGTGACACTAAAAATCATCAAAACCTAAAAATGAGCATTCTTTTTTTTCAGCGACCATTGCCGCCAAAACCTAACCACCTAGTAACTTCTTTACATTTTGCGTTCAACCTCTTTAGTTAAATTCGCATACTAACCAACAAAGAGTTAGTATTTTAATTTATACTCCTTGCTAACCAATCACAAAAAGTAAAATTATCACCATAGAGTAGATCTGTGACCATAGAAAATTAAATGTTAATTTGTGTCATTTATTTTTATTTAAAAGCTTATAATTAACTTGCAATGTATGTATGTTTGTTCGGGTGAAATCTTGCAAGTTAAAATTGACCCACTTCCCGGTTTCCGATTGAGCTGAAATTTTGCATGCATATGTATATCTCGTGACGCTCGTGACAATGCAATATTAAAAGCTTGTACCTAAAAGTTTTTAGGTTTTTTGAAAATTATTTACATGCAACCTTCACGAACGCGAACCAATCACAAGAGAGAAACAAAACAGGGAGCAAAATTGAATTTTGTTCTCATTTATTATGCCTAAAAAGTTGGGTAATGTTTTTCGGGTGTAAGTGTGTATTTATGTAAGTATATATGTGTATCCCTGTTTCTTCGGCTGAACCTGTAACCTAAACGGCTAGATCGATTTTGTAGTGCTAAGTATCTATAGATTTATCTTAGTGACATAGGATTCATTTTTACCCTACTACCCATTGAGGGTAACGTTTTTTTGTAGTCGCATCGTTAACTCTTAATTTGATTGGTTAAGTTATTAAATGAAGTTTGTCAGATGTTTGGCAGATGTCTCGTTCCCAGGATAAAGTTCGTGAAAGTAATTTAAAACGCGTCCTTAATGTGTTAAATGTCCTATTGGAGTTAGGATAACGATTTAAGGTTTAAATAAATAAATAATAAATAAATAAATAAGCTTTATTTCGGAAAAACAATATCCATAGTATATTAGTGTATTAGTAACAATATTGACTTATTATCTATGTTAGTTTCTATTTTATTGTTAGTAGAACGACAGAGATTTTATTTGCAGTACATACAATGTCACAAACAATTTTCAAGTAAGTACTGCGGAACCATTCACTCTGCGTGGTCCAACACGCACTTAGTCGATTTTAGCCTTAATTGAATTGCAGTAGTTTTCTTTTTTATTATATTGACTAGCTTTTTCCCGCGGCTTCACCCGCGTGGACCACGTTTCTATGACTTTTCGAGGGTGCGCAGTGCGCGAGCCGCAAGCGGCTCGCGAGCGTGGTAAAAAGTAGCCTATGTCTTAATCCAGGTCCTAATCTGTCTACCTACCAAATTTCAGCCAAATCCGTTCAGTAGTTTTTCCGGGAAAGCGTAACAGACAGACAGAGTTACTTTCGCATTTATAATATTAGTAGGGATTATGTTATTCTTTAATATATATAAATCTCGTGTCACAATGTTTGTCCTCAGTGGACTCCTAAACCACTTAACCGATTATAATAAAATTCGCACACCATGTGCAGTTCGATCCAACTTGAGAGATAGGATAGGGTAGGGTAGTGTAGCGTAGGGTAGGGTAGGGTAGGGTAGTGTAGTTTAGGGTAGTGTAGAGTAGTGTAGGGTAGGGTAGTGTAGTGTAGTGTATGTAGGGTAGGGTAGTGTAGGGTAGGGTAGTGTAGTGTAGGGCAGGGCAGTGTAATGTAATGTAAGGCGGTACGAAGTTCGCCGGGACAGCTAGTACTAGTATATAGTCAGTTTGTGGCCTTTTAACCCCCGATGAAAACAGAGGGATGTTTTAGTTAGAATATCTTGTGTATCTGTGAGTCTGTCTGTGGCATCATAGGTCCCAAATGGATGATCAAATTTGTTTTTTAGCTATGAATCAAGAAAATTATTTCAGCTGTTTTAAGAGTACCAGTATCCTAGTTGATGTAGGCGAGTGAGCAACTTGCACAGGTCAATTTGAAATTTGGTATCCTGTTACTTCAATGCTATTACAAGTACGTCGTAACCGTGACCTAATGCTGCAGCATCAGCTGGAATCTGCAGGATAACCAACTCCTCACTAACTTACATCAAAGGTATCGTGTTTGGGCTCATTGGAATGGTTTCAATGAATAAATTACATACAAACTAGCTTTTGCCAGCGGCTTCGCTCGCGTGAACATAGTTTCTATGATTGTCTCCGAGAATGCGCAGTGCGCGAGCCGCAAGCGGCTCGCGCGCTGGAAAAAGGTAGCCTCTATGTTAATCCAGATCCTAATCTGTCTACCCACCATATTATTCAGATAATTTCAGTAGTTTTGGCGTGAAATATTACAAAATTTAATATTCATACATACAAACTTTTGCGTTTATAATATTAGTAGGATAGTAGTCAGGGTCTGATGATGATGAAGCAGGAAAGAGAAATGTCCGTTTTTTAAATAATTATTTGCCTTTTTAACTAAAAAATGGTAAAAGAATTCCGCCTCTAGACGAACTTGCGCGCACCAGCTGGTAATAAATTATCACGGACACGCAATTAATTATAATAGCTTCATAAACTTATGAAACATAACGGATACTTGAAAGAATTTAATTCAAATAAGTGATAGGAAAATATTGTGAATAAAACTTGCACATCTGACATCAAATGTGTCGGCATATCGATGTCACGTTGCTCAAACCCGTTAATTAATTAAACAATTTCAAAGGATGTACTAGATCATGATTCTACATTTCATACAGATCCAATGGATTAAGATCTATTTCAAACAAATTACTTGCAGATCAGACTCCATCGGAGTAAACTATCTGACATCTATTCTCAAGATCTCTCTATGAGTTGAGTCAGAAGAATACTGTTAATTACTTAAAAGTTTAATTTGCGAGAGATGCTCTCCGATGAAGGCTTTAACGTGCCAGGCAGGAGCAAAGTATATATTATATTAGTACTAACATACAGTATGGACACTCCCTGTCGCTCTCTAGATTGCGACCTCACCCCCTCGTCACCCAGATTGTTACAGTTTGGTAGTCGAACTATAGGATTTCGCCGCCATTTTGTTTGTTCCGTCATTCCTTTTTTTTAAAGTGAAACTTTTATTACATCGTCTCAAATTTTTTCGTCTGTGTGTCGCGTGACGGTCGGTATGATCGTTTCGTCCTATGTACCGTAGCTGCAAGTTGGGAGCAGCCATGATCGTTTCGTGCTCTGTAAATGTCTATACTGTGAAAAAAAGTTCCACTTTTACCGTGGTTTCATAAAACCACACACTCTTTTTTATTTCTGGCCAGTTGTATGAAGTGTGCGGGGTGTGGCAGGAGTGAAAAGTGACGGCGTCGCCGACGGGGCGACACCACAGATAAACTAATTTTCCAGGACCGGCGGGCCCGGCGGCCGGCGATGCGACGGCGGAGGCTGCGTACGGCATTCCCTCAGTGGTCGCGCGCGATCTACTCGCCCCCGCCCTTAGCCTCCGCGGCCTTTGTGTAGCGGAACCACGCGAAACTTTTCCCGTGACGAGAGTAGGGATGACGAATTCTAGTCTTCCGAGTTACTTTTTATCGTCTGTCAAAAATGATACTTTGTTCTAAAAATGTTTGAAATACCTAGGCGTGACATCATAGTTTAGCAGCGTCATATATGTACTCATTTTGTGATTTTGGTGAATTAAAAATCGAAGACCTGATGGAAAACAAAACGAGTAGGGTTTTCCGAAGTTTAAGTAGGAGGGCAATTTAGTGATCAAGAGTTCATAATTTATTTCTGAAGCTGTCTTCATCCCTGGTGTACGTGATTGTACGCAGCGTAACTTGCATGCCGTCAAGTGTAGTGATGAAGATGAACATCTCCGTACCTGGAAATTTTGATATTGTAATTTGATCACAGTATCATTAATTTTTTCCTAAATTTGACAAAAAACAATTATCAGTGATTAATTGTCTTCTGTGTTACTGTTTATATTTAATTTCAATTTGTTACTGGGTAAAGAGTGGTGTAGATATATTCTACTTCAGAACAGTTTTGTGACTATGGAAAAAAACTGAAAAATACTAATAAGATGTGTGTATAGGTGCATAATCAAAGTTTTGTGTTTCGGAGTTCGTAATGACAAAATATAATCCATAAATTTTCGCTAACTCTATATTGGGAAAAATCCTCTATGTAACTACCTATAGTATGAAGACTAAGTGGCTTGACTTTTCCTATCATAAATTCTAACATGAAACGAAAACGTACAGAATATTATGAACTGTAATTCTGAAATGAAATCTTCAGAGTTATGGAGCGTTCACATCCGTGGGTAGCCTGTTGGCTGACTCGCCGCGAGAATGGTGCACGCGGCTGCGTTTCTATGCACATGCGGCGTGCTGCTAACCACCGCGTGTCCAGCACCCCCCACACTCCCTATACCACCCCACTCACCCTTCACACTTGCAAACGTCTCCGCACCATCAACTCGGACCCAGCGTGCCGCGCACTCCCTCATCGGCACCTTCGATATATCAAAGCTGTTCTACAAAAGAAAATCTGTAGCAAACAAGAATATTCTAAACGTACCCCAACCTCTCAAGTCTCGCGGCTCTGTGGAATCTCCTCGACCGTCTACTTTTACACCGATCACTACCACAGAATCTAAACCAAAATTGACAGCTAAGAAAATTAATAGGAAAATTGCGACAAAGTCACCCGTGGAAACGAGTAAGCCGGTGACAGAGAAATCTCAGTCAAGACGAGCCAAAGCCGTCAAAGACGGCACTGCCACAGATGCGGCAGCAGCGCGAACGGCCATCACTGCCCGGCGCAAGGGCAGCGAAGAGATGGTGGTGTGGCCAGTGAAGCACGCAGCCGTCGTGGATGGTGACATCGTTCTTGGCGGCCTTATGATGGTGAGTAAGAAAAGTAAATGTTTAAAGAATAATTTACCGCGCACCGTGCAGGACCCACTCCCATTCGGTGCAGGACTGATCCTTGTGGAAATCCTTAGGAGGCCTTTGTCCAGCAGTAAACAGCCTTTGGCTGATAACTTGATGACGATGATGATGAAATAAAAAATTATTGAAGTACAAAATTTTACAATAATTAACAATAGGTGAAAATTTTACCTCCTAAAAAAAGGAAGAACCCTATGTTAAACAATAGGTAAGTGAGTGATAAGTCACCACTTCTTCTTATCGTGTGACACAATTAACCGTGCTATCCAAAGGACAGACGGCGGTTGCCTGATGTTAAAAATATAAACAATAATGAAAAAACGAATACTCAAATCAACTATGTGTGTAAATGGTGTGGTGTGTGCACGCGCGTGTGGCCTGTGTGTGTGTGTGTGTGTGTGTTTATGTATGTGTGTACAGTGTATATGTGGGTAAAATGATGCGGAGTCAAGGGAAACACTAGGAATATAAGCCGAAAGACATTAATTAACTGCCCCAAGGATTTCCACGACGACCGGTCCTGCACTCCCCTCATCCAGCGGCTTCCCACGACTTTGTCAGCTCGTTAGTCCACCGAGTGACAGGCCCGTTTACGTCTTCCAGTCTCCGGTCGCAATTAAAGAACTTAACTGCCCAAAAATGGCCGTCCAATCTACGAGCTGTGCCCATTACTACTTTAATTTAGAGATTTTGTAATAGTTTTTCTTCAAACCTGCAGTAGTTGTAAAAGACTTATAAATAAAAAAGACGTGTGGCACTCGGGGACTGCCGCGGTAAAGCTATTGCATAGCATTTTGTATCAACTTATGCAATTATAATTATTTATTTATTTTATTCATGCAGTATTTCTTTTTCTTTGATATTAATTCAAGTTACACTTTTTGAGCGTGGTGACCGATAAGAAAACATTTTTTTCTTTTATTAAATAAATAACAATATTTAGAAGTGATTATCGAATTTCGCGCGATGTACATTTATATAGATATAATATCATATATACTTTCTCTGCGCGGCATTCATGTGCATTATCTATACACCAAAAACAAAGGTACTGAATAGTACACGTGCTTGGTTTGATGGTTTATACATAATGAAGAATGAATTTATATCTTAAGGGGGTTCCTCAATGCTCAATTCTCGCTAGATGGCGCCTGCTCCACAAATTTTTAGTTATAATTTTTTTTTGAAGTCGTGGTTCCACATTTTTACCTTAAAAACGTTAAGCGCACTCTTTACATAAATATTTAACTGTCGAAAAACAAATTGCACAATTAATTGCATTGTAGTATCCAAAAATCGCGATTATATGTTCCTTCACGCAGTTTTGAACTCGACACTCACACATCCATTGAATATTGCAATCGGCAATCATCGCATTTCCGAATACAAACGAATGCTAATTCCATGTCCATCAATTACAAGATTTATCGTGTAACAGAATTTGAATTCAGAACTAAGTACTTTATTGTTGTTTTGTTTAGATTCCCGCACGAACTATATAGAGCTCTAAAATTATCATTATGTATAATATACTAACGAAATTAATAAAAATATAAAAAAAAAACTAAATAAATTCTTCAACCGACTTCCAATAAAAGGAAGGTTAAATGTTCGACAAATGTTTTTTTGGTCTCCTTTTTTTCGGAGTGCTGACCTTAATTAGTAATTACACTGGAATGTGTTTCAGTCCTAACTTCATTTAGGATATTGTTCATAATTCTTCTGGAAATTCCAGTGGCATTAGCAACTCTCTTAAACCTTCTTAAAATAATTACTTTCATTATCATCCTAATTTTTTTTTAATCTGTTGGCTTCGGTTACATAATATTTATAAACATTGAAGATAATTTCGCGTGACTGGCATTGTAAAAGTTTCCCTTTTTTTATAGATATCATCTGAAAATTTTAAATTCGTTCAATTTTAAATTTGGGGTATTAACAACTCTATATGTATATATCGATTATCATATTTACTTTTTTGAACTGAAAATTTCTCTAGGCGCGTTGGGAAATTTTGAGATGGAATAAACCACCGTCACCGATACCTTGAAGTGAAAACTTTTTTGAGATGGGTAAAAACCATTGAAAGCGCGACACCGTCAACGACACCGTCACCGACACCTCCAAGTGATAAATTTTTAAGATAGGAAAAAACCATTGAAACCGCGACACCGTCACCGACACCTAGGTGAAAACTTTTGACATGGGAAAAAAACCATTAAACTAGCGTCACCGTTACCGACACCGTCACCGACACCGTTACCGACACCGTTACCGACACTGTTACCGACACCTTCAACGGCACCGTTACCGACACCTTGAAGTAAAAAAAATTAAGATGAGAAAACACCATTGAAACCGCGACACCGTCACCGTCAACTAGGTTAAAACTTTTGACATGGGAAAAAACCATTAAACTAGCGTCACCGAGACCGACACCGAGACCGTTACCGACACCGTTACCGACACTGTTACCGACACCGTCAACGGCACCGTTACCGACACCTTGAAGTAAAAAAAAATTAAGATGAGAAAAAACCATTGAAACCGCGACACCGTCACCGACAACTAGGTGAAAACTTTTGACATGGGAAAAAAACATTACTAGCGTCACCGTGACCGACACCGACACCGTTACCGACACCTTGAAGTAAAAACTTTTTTGAGATGGGAAAAATGGCTTTTCAAATTATAAGTAACTAGCTGTTTCCCGCGGCTTAACCCGCGTGGACCACGTTTCTGACTTCGAGGGTGCGCAGTGCGCGAGCCGCAAGCGGCTCGCGAGCGTGGTAAAAAGTAGCCTATGTCTTAATCCAGGTCCTAATCTGTCTACCTACCAAATTTCAGCCAAATCCGTTCAGTAGTTTTTGCGGGAAAGCGTAACAGACAGACAGATTTACTTTCGCATTTATAATATTACTAGCTGTTTCCCGCGGCTTCACCCGCGTGGACCACGTTTCTATGACTTTTCGAGGGTGCGCAGTGCGCGAGCTGCAAGCGGCTCGCGAGCGTGGTAAAAAGTAGCCTATGTCTTAATCCAGGTCCTAATCTGTCTACCTACCAAATTTCAGCCAAATCCGTTCAGTAGTTTTTGCGGGAAAGCGTAACAGACAGACAGAGTTACTTTCGCATTTATAATATTAGTAGGGATATAGTAGGTTAGTAGGGATAAGTAATAATTCTTCAATGCATGAAAATGAAAAACAAATAAAAGACAGTTTGTTATATTCTCTTTGCAATCGAGTGACTTGATGCAGTGACAACGTATTTAAGAGCGGCAACATGCACGCGCGTCGGTCGGTTGTATGGAGCGGCAACGTCGCGCATCTTGTGTATTTACACGACATTTTGTCTCGCACACATTCGTAAATTTAATGAAAATTGAGCGTTGGTTTATTCCATAATTTTAAATGAAAGTATGTTTTTTTATTAATCTTGCGCAAACAAATACTTGAAAAAAGTTTGTAGCACACATAATTTACGCTTTATTCTGTATCCTGAACCAGATTATTGCAATTGTTTTTTGTATGATAATCGAACCACCTTAATATATATAAATCTCGTGTCACAATGTTTGTCCTCAATGGACTCCTAAACCACTTAACCGATTATAATAAAATTCGCACACCATGTGCAGTTCGATCCAACTTGAGAGATAGGATAGGGTAGGGTAGGGTAGTGTAGGGTAGGGTAGTGTAGGGTAGGGTAGGGTAGTGTAGTGTAGGGTAGTGTAGAGTAGTGTAGAGTAGGGTAGTGTAGTGTAGTGTATGTAGGGTAGGGTAGGGTAGTGTAGGGTAGGGTAGTGTAGTGTAGTGTAGTGTAGGGTAGGGTAGTGTAGTGTAGTGTATGTAGGGTAGGGTAGGGTAGTGTAGGGTAGGGTAGTGTAGTGTAGTGTAGGGTAGGGCAGGGCAGTGTAATGTAATGTAAGGCGGTACGAAGTTCGCCGGGACAGCTATCTTCTTATCTTAATAATATATATAAATCTCGTGTCACAATGTTTGTCCTCAATGGACTCCTAAACCACTTAACCGATTATAATAAAATTCGCACACCATGTGCAGTTCGATCCAACTTGAGAGATAGGATAGGGTAGGGTAGGGTAGTGTAGGGTAGTGTAGGGTAGGGTAGGGTAGTGTAGTGTAGGGTAGTGTAGAGTAGAGTAGGGTAGGGTAGTGTAGTGTAGTGTATGTAGGGTAGGGTAGGGTAGTGTAAGGTAGTGTAGTGTAGTGTAGGGTAGTGTAGGGTAGGGCAGGGCAGTGTAATGTAATGTAAGGCGGTACGAAGTTCGCCGGGACAGCTAGTATATATAATTATATATATATATATATATATATATATATATATATATATATATATATATATATATATATATATATATATATATATATATATATATATATATATATATTGAGAATCTAAATTGAGAATTTAAACTATACGCGTGTGTGTGTTTGTGTGTATAAAAGAGGGCTACTTTTAATATCGCTCATTTTAATATCAAAAATTTAGGTCACCTTTATAGCAGTATTATATTTTCAATTCAAAATTAATACTGCATTTGTGATAATAATAAAATGTATGTATATAGAGTACTCACTCATTTTCTTTCACTATTTTTTCGTGACTTTCTTCATTAATAATAAATGCACTTTGTTCATTCATATTTATTATTTATTTTCGCTTAACCGCGCTTTTATTACTTTCTTCATTAATAATAAATGCACTTTGTTCATTCATATTTATTTTTTATTTTCGCTTAACCGCGCTTTTTTACATCTTTGTTTTTTTTTTAAGCAATGGTAGTTGGAACTATACAGCCAAATATGGAATAAAATCTTTTTGTACTTTTTTTTTAAGCAATGGTAGTTGGAACTATACAGCCAAATATGGAATAAAATCTTTTTGTACCTATCTATATAAATACAAACAGCTGTGTCTTAAATAAAATCTTTTTGCATTTGATAAATAAAAAATAATCAAATCTTTTTTGTCATATTATGGAGGTATATACAGTTTATGAAAAGAGTTTTATTATTCTCCGAAAATGATCAAATCTTCTTATATGTTTGTTTTGACAACCGATATTGTTGCCATGGCAACCGAGCGTCAGGTTTTTCTTCGTTACGGAATTTCTGGATTCGGTCCCCGCGCTCAAAGCCTGCGATAAAATCTATGCAATAGCTTAAAATCACCTCCTGTTTACCTTAAAAAAATGTTTGTAGCAAATTTTTTGAATTTATTTTAACAGTTTGTTGGCGTGATTAATATGTATGCCCATGCCAAATTACAGTTTTATAGTACAAATAGTCTATGAGCTAAGCCACGGACAGACGGACAGACAGACATGGCGATTCTATAAAGGCTCCTTGTTGACTAGGGAACCCTAAAAGATCGACAAATCGGTTAAGTCGTTCTCTCTCTGTGATGCTCTCTCTACTAAAGAACAGCATTTAATTTTTACCTAGGAACAGATTGTATATAATAATACAATGTATTTACTAATATAAATTTAATAATACCTCAGTTTTTGGGGAAGTAAAGTAAATCTTATCCTTTGTAACTCACGGGATCAAGAGGAATCTAACGATACCTCGCAATATATAGGTATTATTTTTTTATTCACTATTGGTAAACCCATAAAGCTGTTTAAAAGATATCGTGGAATAAAGAAACATTCATACATACATATAACATATATACGTACATACTAACATAATTATACAAACCTAATTAATTAGACCTGAAAACAAAACACTCCTTTTTTGTGGGTAGTCGTGTAAAAATCACTCGATCAAGGCTCAGTGTGACTTGTGTGGTCGCGGCTATCACACAGAGCATTCATCTCGATTAGGTAATTCCTTGTGTTGTAAATTATGTTAGGCCGTGTTGTTGCTGGTTACTATCACTAGATGGAAGTCGCTAAGCCGTATTAGAGGCCTTATGTACCAATGAGTTTTTCGAAACTTACGTACATATACTTACCGATTCCTTAACGGTGAAGGAAAACATCGTGAGGAAAGCTGCAGATTTGAATCAAGATGTGTATGAAGGTCGCGATGCATACGCCTGTAGGTATAAACCTAAATATCCTAAACGTGACTGTGGGAGATACTAAGTGCAACACCAGACAACTGCCTCCTAGCCCTTGGATAGCACGGTTAATTGTGCCACAATATGAGAAAGAGAGGCCTTATATGCGTCTTTAAACAGGGAGTTCGTCACTAGTCCTACAAACTCCACTAATCCGGACTTTAGCTGGCTATCGTTTTATTTGGCCGTTTTGGGAAGAAACCCGTGCCGCACAAGTGGGGACGTAAGTAAAGTATTGTACAAGGCATACTAAACGTAAGCAAAATTTACGTAACTAAAGTGTAAGATGTCATCTGCATGTCGCAGGCATATCGTGTAATTCGTCATTTTACAAATGGTCAGGCAAATTGTGAAATACCGTAGGCAGATTTTTGCGACCCAGGGGGGAGGGAGCCTCGCAAATGACCGTATAATCAATCAAACCTGACCGAACCTAACATCGCTTACTTATTGTACAATCTGTGTACGGCATTTTACAATTTACCTCGCTCGCTCTTTTCAGTTTTGCTTGCTAACTTTACAATCTGCGTACAGCAATTTACAATTTGCCTGGCCGTTTACGGACGTATTATACAATTTTCCTAACCATTCGTAAAATGACTATTCAAACAATATGCCGACGACATAAAAATCAATTGCCACATATATGATGGAGCATCACTTGAGAACGGCTCGACTGATTTTAATATTTTTTTGGTGTATTTATAATGGTGAGGACAAGGTTATTGCAGTTTTTTAGCAGCACTTCAAAACTACTAACAATTAAAGAAGATTTCCGTAGAAGTTTATGCAAGCAATATTATCCCCTTGCGTGAAGAAAAATGTGCCCGCCGGCCACCCCTCAAGCGTGTTGCCTAATTTGGGGTTGCGGGGGTGGCTCGCCCGCGCTGCATATTTTGGACGATTTCTCGTTAATTTTATATAAAACTTACAAAAACTGATTATTTATCTAGTTAGCTGGTAAAATTTCCTTTCTAACCATAATAATGTTAAATATATTTCCTTTAAAAAATAAAAAAACATGAGAGGTTTTATTTTTTAATTTCTTTATTTTCCGTTATTTTTTTTTTCTTATTCTGTATTATATTTTATAAAATATATGTTTTATTATTAGCCTAATTGTAAGTATACATGATACGACTTCCAGCCTCCCGAACAAGCCGGTTTCCGAAAAGGCTTTAGCACATCGACCACATACATACGCTGCGGCAGATTATACAGAAGACCGAAGAGTACAATCAGCCACTATGCTTGGCGTTCGTGGTCTATGAGAGAGCCTTTGATTCGGTCAAAACTTAAGCCGTGTTAGTCTCTCCAGCGTTGCCAAATTGACTATAGATATATCGAGGTACTGAAGTGTTTGTATGAAAATGCTACCATGTCGGTTCGCCTCCGGGATCAAAACTTAGAACCTATCCGGCTGCAGCGACGGGTGAGACTGGCGACGTTATATCTCTGAAACTGTTCACCGCCGCCCTGGAAGATGTTTTTAAGCTTTTGAACTGGTGTTGACTCGGCATCAATATCAACGACAAGTACACCATCTACCTTCGATTCGCTCACGATATCTTGGTTACGGCTAAGACTATGGACGACTTAGGCACAATGCTCGATGGCCTCAGTAGAGCATCTCAACAAGTAGGTTTTAGAATGAACTAGGACAAGACGAAAATTATATCAAACGTCCGTGTCATTTGAAGGTTGGAGGCTCTACGCTAGAAGTAATTACCGAATTATGAGTACCTAAGACGAACAGTCCAGTTGGGTAGGTCCAACTTCTAGAAAGAGATTAATCGTCGAATCCAACTCGGCTGGGCAGCGTTCGGGAAGTGTCGCAATATATTTACGTCCCAGATACTGCAGTGTCATAAGACCAAGATATTCGACCAGTGTGTGTTGTCAGGGATGACATACGGAACTGAGACATGGTCGCTTGTACTATGATAGCCTCATAAGAAGGCTCACGGTCACCCAAAGGGCAATGGAGCGTGCTATGCTCGGAGTTTCTCTGCGTGATCGAATCAGAAACGAGGAGATCCGTAGTAGAACCAAAGTAACCGACATAGCTCTCAGAATTGATAAACTTAAGTGGCAGATATCCGTTGTAAAGCTCTCGAGTGGCGACCGCCACCGGTAAATGAAGCGTAGGAAGACCTCCCACTCGGTGGTCCGATGACCTGGTGAATGTCGCGGGAAGCCACTGGATGTGGGCAGCACAGAACCGGCCGTCATGGAAATCCTTGGGGGAGGCCTATGTCCAGCAGTGGACGTCCTTCGGCTGATATAATGCTGTTGAAGAACATGTTTCATGTCTGAAATGTATTACGAATAAGACAAAATGTAATTAATGATAAAATGTTTTTATATCCC
Organism: Coleophora flavipennella; assembly: GCA_947284805.1. Lineage (NCBI taxonomy): Eukaryota > Metazoa > Arthropoda > Insecta > Lepidoptera > Coleophoridae > Coleophora > Coleophora flavipennella. Next base: position 7,286,861 of record OX369270.1, on the reverse strand, counting down.
ACCATCTCGGAAATAATATTTTTGCTCTTCGATATTTGAGTGAAAAAGCTAGAAGATAAAGTAAATTGAATTTAGAACATCGTGTGCACTAAGTTTGTGAATTCAAAACATCATTAAACCTATTTCTTTCTACCTCCATGGTGTCTGAATGAATGCTTATCAATTTTATTAATTTTGTAACAGGTTGTTCTTAATAATGGTATAAACGGAGCATGTCGAACTAATGAACTAACACAACTTAATGAACATTGAGAAACAGTCAGATGACTTACTATTAATTAGTTTACCTAAAACAAAGACAAAAAGAGACCGCAACTTCGTCATTTGCAAGGAATACGTAATAATTGTTGAGAAATATCAAGGCTTACGCCCGCCTAACACTCCAATCAATCGATTTTTTCTACAATATCGCAACGGAAAGTGTGTTAACAGCCTTATGGGTACTGGGTATCCCACGAGAAATAGCAACATTTCTTGAACTTCCGGAACCCCTGTTGTACACGGGTCCTTGTTTCCGACGAACTTCAGCCACACACTCTTGGCCCATTCAGGAGCTGATTTCCAGTCCCTTAAGCGCCATGGAGGCTGGAAGTCCAATGCGGTTGTAGAGGGATACATGGAGGATTCCATCCAAAATAAGTCTACAATATATAAAGGCATCGTAGGAGCCATTAGACTGAAAGAGCCTCAGTCAGATCCTTGGACTGGCTTTTCTACATCAAAAACACTCTTAAATAAAAAATCCAATAACTATCTGACCATTTCCAAACAACAAGTCTTTACTGTGCTCACCTTTTTTTGAATTTGGAGCCGTATATTTTTTATATTCATTTGAGCATTTGACTTTTTGAGAATGAAAATTCTTTTCAATTAAAAGCTTACCTAACAGCTTTAAGGTTTTTCAAAAATTATTATTGATGACATTATTTTATTTGATTTATGTAAGATATTTTCATAATTTATTTGGTATGAATTGTCATTGTATTTATTTTATTAATATTAGGCCTGTTAGGTTTAAATATGAAATTTCCGATAGACAAAAAAGTTAAAAGAAGAAAATCAATATTAAGAAAAATAGTTAGTAAAACAAAATTTATTCTCAAAATAGCATTAGACTATTAGAAATTAATGACTATTAAAATAAGCGTCGGTGGCTCAACCGGTAAAGACTCGGTCCCCCTAACCAGAGGTAGCGGGTTCAAATCCGGACGGCCAGTGTACCAATGAGTTTTCCGAAACTTACGTACATAATACTCAGCGATTGCTTTATCGGTGAAGGAAAACATCGTGACCAAACCTGCACACACCTGCGAAGAAACTTGAAGGTTGTGTGTGAAGTCGACCAACCCGCACTGGGCCCGCGTGGTCGACTAAGGCCCGATCGCCCTAACTCAGGGTAGGCTCGAGCGCTTCGGTGGGGACGTATATGAGCTGATATGATGATTAGAAATTAATAACTTGTACATGTGTGCCTAAATTAATAACTTGTAATTGCCTATTATTTAGATATTTTGAGAGCATCGTGGCTTTAAAGCCATGACGACGGTTGTTTTCAACTCAATAAATCAATACAGATTTTCAATTTCAAAGCTCTGGAGTTATCGCAGCAGTTTCCTCGTTACTAATGTCATATTTGGGACTCTTTTAAAAAACGAAGAGTGTTCAGAAAAATGACACTTTTTAAAAAATATAAGAAAATTGCCCCATCCATATGACCACTAAGAAAACGCCTTTGTACTATTAATCGCTACTAACTAGTACGTAGCTTAGTGGATTGGAACATTGAAAGACATGCCACTAGTCTCTATTATGTCGCAGTCATCTGGTTGAATCTGCTATTTGATTGAATGACTAGCGCGTTTATTGAATGACGATATTCAATTGAATCACTAGGCCGAACGTTGATTGAACAAGCGTCACTTAACGTCCAACTAGTTAGCTGATTGTAACATAGCCCTTTGAATAGAGCGGACGTAAAATCAGTTAGGTGATTGAAATTTAGTTTATAGTTATTGTTTAGTTTATTTGTGAGAATTAAAGCTTAGTAACTTAGTGTTCTTGTTCACATTGTGAACTTAAAATTCCATACAACGAAAAGGGAGTTGGAAAAAATTAGATTTTTCTAAAAAAAAATGTAAATGAGCGAACGAAGCGAGCGATATTAAGTTCGGTCAGGTTTGATTGATTATACAGTCAAAGCGAGGCTCCCTCCCCATGGGTAGCAGAATGCTTCGCAGAAGAAAAAATCGTCGGTTTTTATTCGGAATATCCCATTTAACAACTTCGCTAAATGACGTTCAGTCAAGACGTTGAACGTTACATTCAACAACTTGACGAGTTGTCCTTTAATGATTCAATTGTTTCTCGTCATTCATTGAACGCGCTAGTTATTCAATCAAATAGCACATTCAACCAGATGACGGCGACATCTACATAATAAAACTCTGTGCATGAAATATTTTTGGAAAATAATAACTGTGGTGGAAATTTTGACTATATAGAGGCCAAAACAATAACTGTTAAAATTTCTGTCTGTCTGTCTATTTGTCTATCTGTCTGTATTTTCACGCATCACGGAAAAACTGCCAAGCCGATTTTTATGAAATTTTGTATGGTGGTTCCTTATAGCCCGGATACTTTTTATCCCGGAAAATTCAAGAGTTCCCGTGGGAAAATTCAAAACCTCCACGCGGACGAAGTCGCGGGCACAGCTAGTTAATAATAAAATACCAAAAGTAGTGTCACCACAAGGACAATATTAAAAAACAATAACTTTTTTTTCTATAAAAACTGGCATAAAACTTTTAAAGCTGAATCGGCATTTTCATACTTAAACCCCTATAACTACTGACGTGCCTATATTATTCCGATTTCTGTACTAATAACTAACATAGGCTAAATTTACTAACAAATATCGGATCACTGTTGTCTAAATAAATAAATGATGAATGATAGGTTACTATTAATAATTGCTACTTGCGAAGTTTCATCGAAAGTGTAACAACCATTTTTGAGATTTTCGTATTTTTCATTTATTGTTGCATGACAGCTCCCATTTAACGAATTTTCCCAGATAAACAGTACGCATTTGATACTACATGAAAAAAGTTACTACCCACTTGCAAAGTTTCATCAAAATCGTTTAAGTAATTTTTGAGATATTATTATTATTATTTTTTTTTATAGCAGCTACCAATAAATGTCAACCCATATAGATGCTGCTCAGAATCCTCTGACAGATTAGCATAAAAAGTTTATTAAAAGAAATTAAATCAGTCAAACCAATGGTTTAGCTGCAAGGGAAAACGTGACGGGCATACTCACGGACGGACGTTTTTGGCAAACATGATTTTGACGTGAATACATGAACGTCTTCTTTTTCCGAAAAAGGGTGTACGCCAGAAATTGGAGCGAATTATAAGCATGTAACTTTTAACAGTTTTGTACGGCAAAACTAGAGCAGATAGAAAAATAGTAATAACAATTACTTGTAAGATCCATTCGACGACAAAACAAAAATATATATTTGAACCTGCCTCATTGCACGCCAAGGACGTCATAGACGCAAGTGACCTCTGAAAATTAAATGCCACCGTGAAATTTATCCTAAGATAATTTATTAATTAAAAAACTTGAAATAACTTACAAAAAAGTACAAAGATTTCATTAAAATCTGAAAATAAAACGGGACCACTCACCGTGAGCATAAATATAGGTTACTAGCTTTTGCCCGCGGCTTCGCCCGCGTGGACATCGTTTTTATCACTGTCTTTGAGGGTGAGTGGTAGGCGAGCCGCAAGCGGCTCACGAGCGTGAGTTTTCTCCAGATCCCTCGGGAACTATGTCAGGATATGGTAATTAGTAAATTATGTCATTTCCCACCCCCTCAATCATCTCTGTGCAAAAAATCACAACATTCCGTTGTTCCGTCGCGATTTTAAAGAAATTAACCAAATTAAGAGTATTTTTTCAGTTCCCTTAACTGCATCGTAATATGCTATTTTCACGGGATAAAAAGTAGCCTATGTCCTTTCCTGTAACACAGGCTACCTGCATGCCAAATTTCATCAATATTGGTTAAGGTGTTGAAGTGTGGAAAGGTAACAAAGAAACAATTTTTCACATTTATAATATTTAGCTTATGCTTATGCTTTGAATCAGAAACGAGGAGATCCGTAAGAGAACCAAAGTAACCGACATAGCTCTCAGAATTGCTAAACTTAAGTGGCAGTGGGCGGGGCACATTGCTCGTAGAACAGATGGCCGTTGGGGCAGTAAAGTTCTCGAGTGGCGACCACGCACCGGAAAGCGTAGTGTAGGCAGGCCTCCCACTCGGTGGACCGATGACCTGGTGAAGGTCGCGGGAAGCCGCTGGATGCGGGCAGCGCAGAACCGGTCGTCGTGGAGATCCTTGGGGGAGGCCTATGTCCAGCAGTGGACTTCCTTCGGCTGATATGATGATGATAATATTTAGTACTGATAACACAACCAACAAAGGAAATAGACACAAAAATTTGATAATCAGAACCAAATGTAAGAAGGCACCAAAATAAATAACAGCAAATAAAGATTTTTTCAGTTTACTGAAGTAAAGATATCAGAACAGGAAAACTATACCACTGTCCTTGTTATTGAAGAAACTTTGTCAATGCTATCGATTAAGGAACAGTTACAAAGATGGATCATTAGAACAAAATCTACGAGGGTTTCAATAGTTCTGTATTTGGATCGATCAAGACTCTTGCCACGGAGAAGTTGCACTAGTTCGGTCAACCGAACTCTACCAAAATCTACCAAGATAAACTGCAGCGGCAAATAAAGATTTATTTTGTTTTACTGAAGATGTGAAAACAAAAAAAAACATACCACTGACCCTGTAATTAAATAAATTTGTCGTCGCTATCGATAAAGAAAAAGGTACAAAAATTGGATTACCAGAACAAAAGCCACGAGGATTCCAAGACAAGTTTGCAGTGGCAATTAAAACTTTGTTTTAGTTTATTGCAGAACGTTTCCCTTACCGCCTACGTGGCGTGATCGTTAGGTCCATTAGCTTCACATCAGGAAGTCGCGAGTGCAATTCCCGGCGGGGTTCAACTTTGTAAAACTTGGTTTGGTTGGTGACAGTGCATTTAAATTTAGAACCACCATAACTCGGAAACTTTTTATCCTAAGCTACTTTTTTCATAAAAGAAGTCGTAGGATATGGCCGAGATCTTTTTTTCGGGTAAAGGTAACGGGTAAGGTTTCGGGTAAAACTTAAAAAGGCTGTATTTTAGAAATTAATGATCCTAGGTTATTCATTCCAAAACCGAAAAGATAGATTTCATCGAGATCTTCATTTTTGATAACAGCTGTCAAACTTAAAACTACCATAACTCGGAAACTATTGATGCAGGACTTCTAGTTTCTAGAGATAAATCATAGATCTCTTAGAGATCTTCATTTAAGATGACAACTGTCAAACTTAAAACTGCTATACCTTGGAAACTATTCATCCTAGGCTACTAATTTTATAGGAGAAATGAAAGGGATCGTCAAGATCTTCATGTTGGATGACATTTCTCAAACTTGAAACCGTCCAAACTCGGAAACCATTGGTCCTGGACTACTATTTCCTTAAGAGAAATGATAAATCTCTTCGAGAACTCGTTTTAGATGACAGCTAGCAAACTTTAAAACGCCATTACTCAGAAACTATCAATCTTAGACTACTAGTTGCTTGTGAGATATTAAAGATCTAGACGAGATCTTCGTTCACCATGACGCTATCAAATTTAAAACGCCATAACTCGGAAACTATTGATCCTGATCTAATAGCTTCTTGACAAAAATCATAGATCTCCTCGAGATCTTTATTTTGAACACAAGCTGTCAAAACTTAAAAATGGCTTAAATCGGAAACTGTTGATCGTGGACTACCAGTTTCTTGAGAGATATAAAAGATCTCTTCAAGATCTTCATTTTGAATGAAAAATGTCTTTTTAAGGGTTCTGAAGTCAACAAGGAATCCTTATAGTTTCGCCATGTCTGTTTGTCTGTCTGCCGGCGGCTTAGTTCAGAGACTTTTAGTACCAGAAAGCTGTAATTAGGCATAGGTATACATATTAATCGTCACTGTTCATTGCCGCCCTGGAAGATGTTTTAAGCTTTTGGACTGGGGTGGACACGGCATCAATATCAACGGCGAGTACATCACCCACCTCGATTTGCTGACGATATCAGGCTCATAGCTGAGAATATGGATGACTTAGGCACAATACTCGATGGCCTCAGTAGAGCCTCTCAACAAGTACGTCTAAAAATGAACAACAACAAGACGATGATTATGTCAAACGTAGGTGCGAACCTACTTCTCCGAAGGTTGGAGGCTCTACACTCGAAGTTGTTGCCGAATATGTGTACCTGGGACAAACAGTCCAACTTCGAAAAAGAGATCAATCGTTGAATCCAACTCGGCTGGGCTGCGTTCGGGAAGCTTTGCAATATCTTCACGTCCCAAATACCGCAGTGTCTTAAGACCAAGGTTTCGACCATTATGTGTTGCCATTGATGACATACGAAGCTGAGTGAGACATGATCTCTTACTATGGGCCTGATAAGAAGGCTCAAGGTCACCCAAAGGGCAATGGAGCGTGCTATGCTCGGACTTTCTCTGCGTGATAGAATAAGAAACGAGGAGATCCGATAATCGACATAGTTCTCAGAATTGCTAAACTTAAGTGGCAGTGAGCAGGGCACATAGCTCGTAGAAAAGATGACAAATGTAAAGTTCTCGAGTGGCGACCGTGCACCGGAAAACGTAGCGTATGCAAACCTCCCACTCGGTGGACCGATGACCTGGTAAAGATTGCGGGAAGCTGCTGGATGCTGGCAGCGTAGAACCGTTCATCGTGGAAAGCCTTTGGGGAGGTCTTTGTCCCGCAGTGGAAGTTCTTCAGCTGATATAATAATGATGATTTATAATATTAATCACGCCGTCAAAGTTAACGAATTGTGTTTCTGCAACTGACAAAATGAATTCATTGAAATGAAGAAACAGGTTACAAAATATAACTTTTATATGTTTTGTAATTGTTGAAAAAGATCGAGATCCCTGCGACTAAAGTTTCCGATGTGTCGCCTGCCAGGAATAAAAAGCGACAACTAACCCACCTTAATATTTTTTTTCTTAGAATTCATATCTCCAACCCTTATTTAAATTTTCATGTATTCACGAAGACTTGACGACAGTTTCCTGATACTGCATAGTGATATAGAAAACATTTTTAATAAAATTTTTAAAACTCCTTTTTTCACGACGACAAACACCACAGATGATTTTAATACAATACTTGTCCTGCTCGGCTGCAAATAGAAAGTAAAAAGGCTTTTTAATGATGGCCAGTATTTGCCGTCAACATTGAAGCGCGCTGGCCGTCCTAGATTCCTACTAACGTGTCATTTCATTCCTCACTCAGACTTATGTACTGAGTAACAGGAATGTAAAAAGAAACCGGCCAAGTGCGACTCGGGGTTGCACAGACAGGGTTCTGCACCTCTCTCTCTCTCTTACCGTGTGGCACAACTAACCGGTTCCGCACCAAAACTAGTACATACTTCACATACTAAATACATACATTATATCCCTACCTCCTAACTAATATTTAAAATGTGTTTTTTATAGCTTTATTGGCTTTGAGCGCGGCGACCGAATCAAGAAATTCCGTAACTAAAAAAACTTAACACTACCGCGTTGTAAAAAAACCTTACAGTGCCATCTATTAGTGATTTGCGGTACTAAAAGGACTTAGTAAATTTTACTGGTGCAACTTTCTTAGTGTTAAAAGTTGATGAAAAATGTTATGCAATAGCTTTACCGCGGCAGTCCCCGAGTGCCACACGTCTTTTTTACCCGACTGCGCCAGAAGGAGGGTTATGTTTTTCGAGAGTATGTATGTATGTGTGGCGGCAACTGCAGTAACCCGCCACTGAACAATTAACACAAGCGACGAGAGAACAAAAGAAATACGACATCTAGAACGCGCTATTAGAATTTCTTCAGCGCTAAGTATATATACAGATACCAATCATCAACGATTGGTCCACGGCCGGACCCCAGGCATACCACCTCGCCTGGCGGAGATATCTCCCTTTGCTCTCGTCGAATAGGAACGCACCGTTCCTAAATATGTATGTATGTATGTATGTATGTTTGTATGTATAATTGTTTGGCACGCTCTGCAGCCTGAACGGCTGGATGGATTTTAGCTTGAGACGTGTCGTTAGATTCGTATTTACTGTGAGAGTGACACTGGGTATATCAAAATAAAAAAAACAAAATGGCGGATTTTTGGCGCAAAATTCAAATGTTTGACACGCTCTGCAGCCTGAACGGCTCGATTAATTATAGCTTGAGGGTTGTCGTTAGATACGTTTTTACTGTGAGAATGACACTGGGTAAATCAAAATAAATACAAATAAAATGGCGGATTTTTGGCGCCAAATTCAAATGAACTCATTCAATAATAAAACTAAAAAAATGAATAAAATAAAAAACGGTAATTTAAAAAACTAAAAAACCCGCCTGCGTTTCTGTGTAATTTGGAAATGAAAAACCCTAAAACAAGAAAGTCGTCATACCCGATTGCACTTAACTTAAGAAAAATTGTAGCAGTCGGGACCCATTCTAGAAATGGAGGCATAGTGAATTGAGAGCACATACCTATATTACATTGCAGATTACTCCAATATACTGACTAGACGGCTGACTTTCTAGAATGGGTCCCGACTGCTACAATTTTTCTTAAGTTAAGTGCAATCGGGTATGACGACTTTCTTGTTTTAGGGTTTTTCATTTCCAAATTACACAGAAACACGGGGTTTTTTAGTTTTTTAAATTACCGTTTTTTTTAATTAAAAATTTGAGTGCGTTTGACTATATCTCACCTGATGGTAAGTGACGATGTAGTCGAGGATGGTACACGCAAACTCAAATAATGCCTATTCACTCTCGCCTTGAAGATCCCCAAATTATAGGAGTCGGGAAACACAGACGCAGGCAAGGAGTTCCACTCCATCGCTGTCCGCATAATAAATGAGGAAGCGTAACGCTTCGTGCTCATAGGCTGAATATCAATAACAAAAGGGTGGAACCTCCCCAGAGAATACCCAGCTTCATTGCAGCAACTTTGGCCTTGGACTCAATGTATCTACCGAAATTGAGATTTGGTGTTATTTCCACGCCAAGAAGCGCAAGGTGGTCAGATATCTGAATGAATTCATTCCGGAAAGTAGGAGTCAAGTTTGTTTGTTTGTTACCTTTTCACACTTCAACACCCCGACCAAACTTGATAAAATTTGTCATGCAGGGAGCTTGTATCACTGGGAAGAACATAGGCTACTTTTTATCCCGTGAAAATAGCATATTCCGATGCAATTTCTCAGGGAACAGAAAAAATAATGTTTTTAGGGTAATTTCTTAAACATCACAACGGAACAATGAATTTTTGTGATTTTTTGCACAGAGATGCTTGTGGGAGTGGGAAATTACATAATTTACTAATAAGCATATTATGACATAGTTCCCGAGCGATCCGGGGAAAATCATTTCCACGCTCGCGTACGTCAGCGTCGCAACGGAACAATAGATTAAAGTGTTTTTTTTTTGTATAGAATTGGTTGAGAGGCGTGAAGTGAGATAGTCTGCTAATCATAATAGCCCGATATAGTTCCTGAGGATCTGGAGACAACTCATGTCCACGCTAGTGAGCCGCTTGCGGATCGCCCACCACTCACCCTCAAAGACAGTCATACAAACGACCAGTATACTAATAATATACATACAAACCAAAGTTTTGCAATCAACATCGTGTGACATATCAAATGAAAGGGTTTTTTATGAAAATATCAATTTTTATATTAAAAAAAAAAAGGTTTTGAATTATTTAAGAAAATGGGGAATATTGACCGTTTCCCCCTTATCTCCGAAACTGCTGGTTTTAATATCTTGGAAAAAACACAGTATATGAGGTTAAATGCATAGATTACAGGAAAACCTATTAATAAATATAAAGTGCTTCCTTTCCCACATGACATATAAAATTTTGCCTAATTTCTTAAATAACTTTAAAACTATTTATTTTAATTTATGAAAATTATATATTTGAGATTCTCACATTAAGTCCTTTCATTAAGTATGTCGCACGATATAGTTTGCAAAACTCTTTTTTATTTTCTTATTTACACTCCCCCCCCCCCCCCTCCCTTTTCTGAGGTTTCTTTTACAGCAGGTATTTTGTTAAATAACATAATATACAGGATGTTAAGAAGTTGGTGTACGAGGTTTAATGGTTTAACTGGGAGTTCTACTTATCATACTGGACAACTTTCCCCAAGGATCCATAGTCAATTCTCAAAAAAAAATTGGACCCTCCATACCAAAATTCGGCAGCATCGTCACTTACCACCAGGTGAAATGTTGTCAAGGGTTTACCAATTGTGAATAAATAATAAAAAATGCACAAAATTGGTCGATCATCTGATAGATTTGTATGAACAGTATTTTTTTTTTCTGATTTCATCAAAGTCGTACAACAAAAATTTTTCAGTATGATGAGTAGAAGCCCCAGTTAACAGGACCTTCACCAATATTGTTACACCCTGTATATATCAACGAGTCAGTCCAGTCAGTATAGCAATTTAGCTGTGATACAGACATGTAGGCGAATGGCCGTGTGTGATCAGATCAATAATCATAAATAAATTATTAAAATGCTGTTACTATGATATTATTTACTTAATTAGAATTTCTCCTACAATCTATATACAAATTTATAAAACTGTAACGGGGCCGTGTATATGTACATGAAATATTTTTGGAAAATAATAACTGTGGTGGATATTAACTAACGATATAAACACCAAAACAACAACTTTTTGAGTTTTTGTCTGTCTGTCTGTCTGTTTGTTTGCGCATCACGCAATAACTACCAGGCTGATTTTGATTAAATTTTGTATGATGGTTCCTTATATCCCGGGGTAACATCTTTATCCCAGAAAATTCAAGAGTTCCCGTGGGAAAATTCAAAACCTCCATGCGGACGAAGTCGCGGGCACAGCTAGTAGCAAAATAAATTGTACGGCAGCTTGCACTAAACTTTCTCGACATTTTTTTTTCAAACAACAATTGATTTTCTTTAATAATTTTGACGAATTAATATTGCATGACCAAATAAATACTTATTTGTTATATATGACATGACAATTCAATACAAACAGGAATTTTCCCAGACCAATGGGTATTACTATGTCTATTACATATCAGAGTTGCTTTTGTTTATCTATTGTAAATATGAACATCTATTATAAACTTCGACATGCAAAGTTTCATCAGAATCGTTAGAACCGTTTTTGAGAAACGACAGCTACTCTTCGGTTTGACGGTACGAAGAAACTTTTAAATTATTTCTCGATGAAATAATTTAAAAGATGTGAGTTCCATATTTGGTCTCAATTGGACTAAAGACATAGCCTCCAGAGCCAAGCGTGACGGACGGACGCACGCACGCACTGACGCATGGACGGAATTGAGATATTAGATTTTTCGGTACCTATGTGTTAATGATATGGAACACAGTTTCACGAAAATTGCAATAACTTTTTTTTTGCGATAACAATACTTCCTCTACCACACAAAGAGTTCCGTACCATCATACTAGATGGCGCTAGTTTCTTCATGTTAAAAAAACACTTTTTTTGTACGTAGACCCCCTTCCCCCACCCCCTTTATATTTGCAGTAACAGGAATATATCATCTGTGAAAATTTCAACTGTCTAGCTATTACGGTTTATGAAATACAGCCTGGTGACAGACGGACAGACATACAGATAGAGGGACGGACAGCGAATAGATCATAATGTAGTTTTTTATACCTTCCTAAAAAGTAACTCGAATTTCTAATACAATTTTTTTTTTCTTCCTCTGACTGCGGAGGAGTGAGGGAGGAGAATGCGTTTATGCAAACCAATGCAGCCGGCTGTACTGGTTATGTGGGACTCACAGCCCTGCGTCTATATGCATACATACCCATTATGTACATAAGGTATATATAAATAATTATGCACAGGCCCAAGACCACACTACCCACTAAACTCCCCCTAAGCTTTGGCAGCTAAGCCACCTTAAATGCTCCTGCCGCTTGGTGAATCACAATTAATGTGTTAGTGAGGGGGACTGTGTCATTCAAGAAGTGACACTATCGGATCCTCAAGTCAATTATCGGATTGTGCACGTGTGCGCAGGTACACTCGCGGTCAGAGAGCGCGACGTGCGGCCGCGTGATGGCACAGGGCGGGGTGCAAGCGCTAGAGGCAATGCTGTACGCGCTGGACCGCGCGCAGGCGTTGGCGCCGCCCGGCGTGCGGCTCGGCGCGCACGTGCTCGACGACTGCGACAACGATGCTTATGGACTCGAAATGGCTCTGGATTTTATCAAAGGTAAGATTTTGCCTAAAACAAAAAAACTATCTAAATGTGTTTGTGTATCCCACCAAATACATTGTCTAGTATAAAAGCTAGACAATTGATACTCTATATGTTTAATATGCTTCGGTTGCGTAACGGTTACAGCCGTTACCTTCTGTCCGGGAGGACGTGGTTCGAATCCTGCCACATACAAATGTGTTTTCGAATTTCGATTTCATATGTACGTTTATCCGACGCTCTTGTCGACGTGGACAACTTTCGGCTGATATGATGATGATCATGATCCGACGCTCTTACGGTGAAGGAAAACATTGAGAATAAACCTGCACACGCCTGCGATGACATTCGAAGGTTGTGTGGTAAGTCGACCAACCCGCACCGGGCCCGCGTGGTCGATTAAAGACCGATCGCCTTAATTCAAGGTAGGCTCGAGCCCCTCGGTGGGGACGTATATGAGCTGATAAGAAGATGTTTAATAATTCTGCCAATTAAATCTTACCCTGAAAATTTCAGCTTTTAGCATCATCCGAATCAAAACTACAAAGTTACGAAATGTATGTATATACATACAGATATGAACGACTACACGAAGGGTTGGAAGGGGATTTTATTTTTTATTTTTCCGTTGTTTGTAATATGCAATTTCTAGTCTACATACCAAATTTCAGTCTACTAGGACTTTACAAAGTACCTTATAGGTTTTGATGATCATCATCAGTTAGTCAGTCACAAAATTGACGTGATTCAGATGTCAATAAATATGAAACCATAATAGTTAGTTGTCTGATACTTAGCATATTTAAATAATCTTTTTAGTACACCTCATCTTAAAACTTCAGCTTTCTAGCATAATCCTGGCCGTAGCTATGACGGTTCGAGATCTACAGATATGCACCGTCTACAAGGAGTCGGAGGGGGAAAATTTCCACTTTCTTAATTTTCCCTTGTTTGTATACAATTTGTAGTCTACATACCAAATTTCAGTCTTCTAGGACTTTAAAAAGTACCCTAGAGGTTTTGATAAACATCAATGAGTCACGAAATCGACGTATTTCGGAAGGGCTAGACGCCGGCCTTGTCTGGTGTTGTACTATTAGCATCACCTGCGGTCATGTTTTCTAGTAAAAAATATAAGTTCAGCTTATACTGTGGTTATACATGCGGTTGACTGTACTTAGAAGCGAATACGCGTAGCGTAACACTAGATGACACACAGTTAGCATCATCTTGTGTATAAAGATCTTTTCGAGATTGTCACGTTGTTTTTCCTAAAACTACTAATTGATTTCATGCTGAGAATAATGAAATTGTAGTCATTAAGTTCATTCGTTTAATTAAGGCTCAACCACATCACACATTTATATACAATAGAAGAATTAAGATGTTTACACGCGCGGAACTTTATGCCAATGTTATAAGAGCGTTATTTATACGATTATAGTACACAACTACACACTAATACAATGATGTAGATAGCGTTTCTTACCCTCTTACGATCGGCCTGATTCATCGGGCTGTTTAAATATAATATAGGATGCAACACAGACAGTAGCTGTTCTGTAACACAGCCGAATGATGATAATATATATATATTATCATCATCATTACAGCTCATATACGTCCCCACCGAGGGGCTCGAGCCTACCCTGAATCAGGGCGAATACTATATATATATATACTAGTATATATATAGATGTCGCACTCATTATGTAGAATCCACCGGTTTGCAAAACAGCGCGCTGCCAAAGAATAAAGACTGTTTACTACGTAAAAGAAGGTTAACTCCGAAAAATCATTTAACGCTACGACACCAAAAAGTGCAAATTCAGGTCGCACAGCGCTTATTTCCTACAGTTATATTCACCTACAAGTTGTCTCTTTTTCTATCGCGTAACTCTTATCTCTTCTGACTACTGAATTGCCCCATACAGGGGGCCGCGCAGCGAAGAGCGCGGCGTAGGTCCATTTTCACGACTATAGCGTGGAGTGCGCTTTAACGGCGGATTTTGCGCCGCTTTGTAAACTAGGTAGTGATTAAAAAACTCCGAATAAACCGACGATTTCTTCTTCTACGAAGCATTCTGCTAACAAGCCCCCTCCCCCCTCGCTTTGCGAAGCTCTTTGACTGTATAATCATCAAAACTCACCGAACCTAATATCGCTCGACTCGCTCGCTCATTTACAATTTTTTGATCAGCAGTAAAATATACTACTTTTCACAACACAAAGCACAAAGCGGCGGCGCCTCTTAGAATGCGGCGTACTTTGTTTCAGCCGAATTGCAATCCTGCTGAACGTGATGTCACCGCATTACAAAACGCCGCTGTTTTACAATCTGACGTTTTTCAGCGTGCTGTTTTGAAAAACAGCGGATTCTACAATACGGCTTCCACATACATCTTATACATATAAAAGAAAGTCGTTTTAGTTACACCATTTGTAACTCAAGAACGACCAATTTTTATGATTTTTGTGTTTTTGCATTTGTCTTCGTCCGGAATAAGATAATAAGTATAAAAAATATGATATTCATCAATAAAAAAAAAATTATCAGTCTAAAAGTAATTGGTTTTTGGGTAGGGTAGGGTAGTGTAGTGTAGGGTAGTTTAGGGTAGAGTAGGGTAGTGTATGGAAATTCGCCGGGACAGCTATATAATATAATAATTATAATTATGTATATAATTATAAACACGACTGCGCCACAGTTATTTGGAAACTTTCTGCACTGTGATCGGTTTCGTAACACATTGTTTTAACAAAAACGGCTGCAATACAGGCCAGATTAGCTGTTCATATCGTCAAACGCCGATTATTCTGGCGAAGAGCCTCCTGAAGTATTTATTGTATTTACGCCACCGGGCTTCGTATTTCCCATGAGGCCGATAACGTTAACACCTTTATTGCATTGGAATAAGGTTTTTTATTCGGTTTGGAGCACATTATGGACATATTGCATGTTTGCGAAATTTCAACACATGATTTCTGTATCTGTGACAGGTTCTATAAGCAACATTGAGGACGCAGAGTACGCATGCAACGCAACTGCTTTGCGTAAGGTGATCTCGGGTGTAATCGGCGCTGCTTCATCTGTCACTTCCGTGCAGGTCGCTAACCTGCTCCGCCTCTTCAAGATACCACAGGTGACTGTACTATAGATATAACGTCATGCTTGAAACCTGAATGTGGTACCATAATTTGCTTAAAGCATCATTGAGGACGCAGAGTACACATGCAATGCAACTGCTTTGTGTAAGGTGATCTCGGGTGTAATCGGCGCTGCTTCATCTGTCACTTCCGTGCAGGTCGCTAACCTGCTCCGCCTCTTCAAGATACCACAGGTGACTGTACTATAGATATAACTTCACGCTTGAAACCTGAGTGTGGTACCATAATTTTCTTATAGCAACATTGAGGACGCAGAGTACGCATGCAACGCAACTGCTTTGCGTAAGGCGATCTCGGGTGTCATCGGCGCTGCTTCATCTGTCACCACTGTTTATTACTGCTTTTACACGTTGTTAGAATATGCTCGTGGAAATTTAACCCGGAGTCGATCATTAAACCCAAGTCCTTTACCTTGTCTACTCTCTCTAGCTCTGATCTTGCAAAAAATATTTAGCCGTTACTGTATCGTGTAATCTAGAAAAGGTAATTGCTCTGCACTTGGAAATGTTAAAAGCGAGCCTGTTTGTGTGACTACACGACTCAATTTGTTCAATATCTCTTTGTAGTGCCTGAAAATTTGTACACCTTAAGGTCATCTGCAAACATAAGGCATTTAGAAGAGCTCAAGACTGTGGGAAGATCATTTATCATGGCAAAGAACAGCGTACGTCCAAGCGTACTACCATGACTCACTCCAGACCTTGTATAATATTCTTCAGATTGGTAACCCTGTAGCTGTACATATTGCTTTCTACCTTCAAGGTAGTTAGAGAAAAACTTTATACCCAAGACTGAGAGCTTCATTTATAGGATATCATTATCCACGATATCGAAAGCGAGACGGAAGTCCAAGAAAACTGCGTCAATCTGCCTACCCATATCCATTTCAAATGCCACAGAGTCGACAAAACTTATGTGATTCGTGGATGTTGAACGAGCAGCACGATGACCTAGGTATAAAAAAAATATTGAAAGATGGCAATAAATATTTTCTAATCCTACAAACGATGGGTCATCATGAACCAGCAAGACAGTTGGAGCTTATAGCACACCCCGGACACTGCATACAAACGGTCGTGAATTGACATTTCTAAAAATAAATGACGGAGCAAACAAAATCATGGCGAAATCCCATACGTTCGAGAACCAAACTGTAACCATAACTATAACCAATCTGGGTGACGAGGGGATGAGGTCTCAATCTAGAGAGCGGCAGGGAGTGTCCATACTGAATGTTAGTACTAATATATATAGTAAATTAGTAGCAGTTACATAAAGCTTACTGTGTTACTTTTCAATCTCTGTCCAGGTCTCTTATTTTTCCACATCCCCGGAGCTATCAAACAAAGCGCGTTTCGAATACTTCACGCGTACGATTCCCTCCGACTTGCACCAGGTCAGAGCCATGGTGGAGATCGTCAAGAAACTGGGCTGGAGATACGTCTCTATCATCTACGAGGAGTCCAACTACGGCATAAAGGTTAGTTTTATTATTGGACTAGATTTTGCCCGCGGTTTCACCCGCGTGGGTATTATATTTATGACGCAACTCCTAGTAATAGTTCTCTATACCCTGTGGTAAGTTATCTTGGGAACTAATAAATTGATTTACTAAGATACCTGCTATATTCGAAACGCCTAATTTTAGGAAAAAAAGGGTTATTTCGTTTCCTTTGGGAACCCCCTGATTTTCCGGGATCACAAGTATATTTCCGTAACTATAATCAGGTGTTAACATATTGAAATGGGGGATCGGACTGCTAGTCATTTGAGTTACTTTTTATGATCTGCCAAAAACCTTCGTAGTTAAAATGTTTGAAATACCCACAAGCGACGTCATAGATTTTAAGTGTCATTGACGTACTTATTTTGTGAATTTGATCGATTAAAAATTGAACTCGTGATGGAAAAATAAAACAAGTTAGTTTTTTTAAACTTCTAGAGGAGAGCAATTTAGGAAATCATATTTCAGATTTTATTTTTGATGCAGTCTTATTGTCTAATCTAACAGTGAAAGTTTTAATCATAATACATAAAGTCATACCAGAAATACAATTTAAGAGATCTCTTGGAACTATATCGGGCTATACTAATAAGATGTATATGTCACTTCATATCCCCTCAACTATCTCTGTGCAAAAAATCATAATAATCCATAGCTCCCTTGCCATGGTATAGAAAACAGCCAAAGAAGATTCTTTTTATTCCTTCAAGAACATTATCGGACTCTGCTATTTTCACGGGATAAAAGTCCTTTTTAATGACATTGGCTACGTGCATGCCCAATTTGGTCAATATTGGTTGAGGTGTTGAAGCGTGAAGAGGTAACAAACAAAGAATCGCCTATTACATGATTTCTCGTTATAAAATTTTGAACATCCGTTATACCCCCTTAGGGGTAGAATTTCCAAAAATCCTTTCTTAGCGGAAGCCCATGTGATAATTTCTATCTGTATGCTAAATTTTAGCCTAATCCGTCCAGTGGTTGCGTTGATAGAGCAGTCGGTCAGTCAGTTAGTCAGTCACGGTTTCTTTATTATTATTATTATTTTATTATATTTGGAAAACTTACTGCTATTATACAATAATGATAAATTAAATTACAGATTTATCATTTTGTTAGCAGCCACCCAGATCACTTAGCTTATTGGCTCAGATGAGAAGGGAGTACCACTTATTACAAGTTCAAATAGTTTATTCCTTAACAAAATACATTTATGTCCGAATCATCACGTCAGCTCATATACGTCCCCACCGAGGGGCTCGAGCCTACCCTGAATTAGGGCGATCGGGCCTTAGTCGACCAGCGGGCCCAGTGCGGATTGGTCGACTTCACACACAACCTTCGAGTTTCTTCGCAGGTGTGTTGTGCAGGTTTCCTCACGATGTTTTCCTTCATCGTTAAAGCAATCGGAGAGTATAATGTACGTAAGTTACGAAAAACTCATCGGTACATTGGCCGTCCGGATTTGAACCTGGCACCTCTGGTTAGGACGACCGAGTCGTTACCGGTTGAGCCACCGACGCTTTATGTCCGAATATAATTCTTAAAACCATTTATAGACTGTCAAAAACATAACCCTCATTTCTTGGTAGTCGGGTAATAAGACACGATTCAAATTATTATTATTCATATTCTTTATAGTTCTCAAGTTCATTATTATGCGAAGAATGATAAACAATAATCACTGGTAAAATTAGATAAAAATCAAAAAATATGTATAAATAAATAGGTACGTAGCTAGTACGTAGGTAAGTTTTGAGAAAAAGAAAAACTATTAAAGATATCTAACACTATTTATTTTACATTACTTTCAAAATACTATTCGTCTTTATCTATACAAAGTTCCATTCGTCCAAACCAACTTTGAAAACAGTTTTGTCAGTCTTGATCCGATAGGTCACAAATTGCTACTTCATATTCAGCCCCGGCTTCTTCAAACCCTTGAAAAAAAAAAAACTTTAATTTTTCTTTCACTGTTGGGAACAAAAGGAAATCACAGGGAGCTAAGTCGCGTCTGTGGGGTGGATGAGGTAGGGTTTCAGTACCAGATTCCTAAATAAACGCCTTTATTCTGAGGGACGTATGTGAAGAGGCATTGTCGTGATGCAGCATGACTCCCCGAAGCCCAGCCGTTGGTCTCCTCTCTCGCATTGTTTGGAAATCTTTCGGCAATTCTACTGTTGTATGTTAATCCGAGATAACAGACCTATAATTTTCAACATTTATGTCGACAGAAGTCAGCACCGAGAAAAGAAACTAGCTACCATTTTCGCCAACGTTTTGAGGTCTTTGGAGTTTTGTCAGTAGCTTTTCCTCTGAGAAGACCCATACTTACGAATGTCTCTTACTTTCCGGATCATATTGATAGATCCATCTTTCGTCACCTGACCCTCGTCAGGTCTCGATGACCTGTTTTAAAATCGCAGACGCATTTCACAACACCAATCCACACGAGTCTGTTTTTCAGTATCGGAAAGCAAACGCGGAATGCAACGACAACATAGCTTTCTCACTTCAATATGTTGACTTAAAATTATATTAACGCTCCCCGAATTAATGCTTTAAATATTCTCGAAGTCCGTGTATGTATTTCATGAATCTTCACGCACCAAAACTTCCGTCGTCCACACGTTATCTTAGTTACTGCAGTTTACAGACGACCACTTCTGTGGTCATAATCACAAGGTTTGTTTTACCACTTTTAAATTCACTGAACCATCTAAAAACTGTTGCTTGAGACGAGGCATAGTCCTCTAGTGTTCAGTTAGACGTAATTTAAAGTCAAACATCATAGCACGCAAATGTTCGCATTTAGCTCCATCGTTTCAAAGAAAAATCGTGTGAATAGTCGTAGTAAAAAGACTAGAACGATGTATTTTTTTAATTGAATGAATCAGCTTCTTGCGTTCTTTTTTTAAATAAATTTACTTTTTAAAAACATAGAAAACAGGTGCGTTCCATTTTCAAATTTCGAGCATCTCAAAACTTATCGAGTGACCTACATACTCGTATTTTTCAATGTCATACAAAATAAAATGCACAGGTACTTTTGATCGGGAAGTTATTTTCTAATCCCTAGAATGAATCCCACATCAAAATGAATTACCTGACGGATTACATTTTTATTTTGCTATTCATATTCGATCCCACTTTACTAATACCTACAAATTTAGTTTGTTGGTACAGTGAGGGAAAACAGAAACAAATTTAATTATAAAAATTTAAATTATTTCATTGTTACGCGAAAAAATCTCTACAACATAAACTAGAAAAACTTTATATAACAATATAAAAAATACATATTTATTAATAAGTTTCAATCAATGTCCTACAAAATAGAATACGCAGGTACCATGTAGTACGACTTCGTAGGTAGGTACGCTAGTGGGCGCGGATTTAAAAAAAATATGCGTGCTTACAGATGAAAGGAATTTAATTGTGAAATAAAGACCTACAAAGAAATATATAAAAACATGTCTACGCTCGCGAGCCGTTTGCGGCTCGCGCACCACGCGACCTCTCTGACAGTCATAAAAACTAAGTCCACGCGGGCGCAGCCGCGGGCAAAAGCTAGCTGTCCCGGCGAACTTCGTACCGCCTAACATTACATTACACTGCCCTACCCTACACTACACTACCCTACCCTACTACATACACTACACTACCCTACACTACACTACCCTTCCCTACCCTACACTACCCTACCCTACACTACACTACCCTACACTACCCTACACTACCCTACACTACACTACCCTACCCTACACTACCCTACCCTACCCTACACTACCCTACCCTACCCTACACTACCCTACCCTACACTACACTACACTACCCTACCCTACCCTACCCTACATAAGAACCTTCTCCTGACAATAACGAACTCGACAAAAAAAGAATTAGCGAAATCGGTCCAGC
The DNA here is from genome assembly GCA_947284805.1 of Coleophora flavipennella. NCBI lineage: Eukaryota > Metazoa > Arthropoda > Insecta > Lepidoptera > Coleophoridae > Coleophora > Coleophora flavipennella. The sequence continues at coordinate 7,265,808 of OX369270.1, read as the reverse complement.
CGTTTAGGAGGAGTTCAATGACTAACACACGGACAGAAGATTTATATGGAATAAAATCTTTTTGTACCTATCTCTATAAATACAAACAGCTGTGTCTTAAATAAAAATGTTTTTGCATTTTATAAATAAAAAATAATCAAATCTTTTTGTCATATGGAGGTATATACAGTTTATGAAAAGAGTTTTATTATTCTCCGAAAATGATCAAATCTTCTTATATGTTTGTTTTGACAACCGATATTGTTGCCATGGCAACCGAGCGTGAAGTTTTTTTCTTCGTTACGGAATTTCTGGATTCTTAATTAAATTAAAATTGCGACTATAATTTGAGATTTAAACTATCCTATCTCTCAAGTTGGATCGAACTGCACATGGTGTGCGAATTTTATTATAATCGGTTAAGTGGTTTAGGAGTCCATTGGGGACAAACATTGTGACACGAGATTTATATATATTAAGATTACAAAAAGATTTTAACACGTTAAATTTATATCACAAATAGCAAAAATATAATTTCATCTTACCCGAGAAGGGTCTTCATAATTATTTTATCATGAATTAAACTTGGATAATAGAAGTTCGATGATTAAAGTTGGATGATAGAATTTTGATTTTGGAATCAAAAGTCACATAGATGGCAGCGCATGCGTAAAAGAACAAATAGATGGAATGAAAAAAGGTCGAATAAAAGAAGAACGAATAACAGCATATCGCGTTACCATGGGTTTCTGATCAAGAAGTTTTGTTCTAATCCCCAGAATAAATTCCACATCAAAATTAATTACCTGACGGATTCCATATTTATTTTCCAATTCCTAATCGATCCCACTTTACCAATACCTACAACTATAGTTTTTTGGTACAGTCAGGCAAAACAGAAACAAGTTTAAGTATAATAATTTATCATCATCATTATATCAGTCGAAAGACGTCCACTGCTGGACAAAGACCTCCCGCCAAGGATTTCCACGACGACCGGTTCTGCGCTACCCGCATCCAGCAACTTCCCGTGACCTTCACCAGGTCATCGGTCCACCTAGTGGGAGGCCTATTCAAATTTATGTTGATTCAATATAAAAAAGTGAGGTATGTATATCATGCTGTGCGTCAAGTCTCGCACAAACTGCTTCAGCGGGAGTACGGGGTAACGGGAGCGGTCGGATATTGAGGGTGGTGTGAATATAGACAAAACCAGAACTCATATTCACTTGTGCGCCACTTGGAACCATTCGATAAACATCGACCACGTTCACCTTCCTCGGTTGACCCGACATTTGTCTCGCGTTTGGTTGCAAGGGACGGTTTTCACTTTTATATACTCTTCGTTTACAAAAAATCTAGACTTTCCAACGCAGAGATAGTCATGGAAATATATTATGTTTACCAGCTTTTTCCCGTGGCTACTCCCGCGTGGTTATCGCTTTTTTGACTGTTTAGTTAATGCCAGTATTGGTGATTTTCTAGAAATGAGTTATTGTAAAAATATAGAGCTAATTTTATGGCTGTTGCCCGCCGTTATATGTAATTTTACAATTAATTTTCAATCGTCAGCCTAAACAAAACATTTGAAGATCCTAACTTCGAAACTGACGAACTTACAAATTTTGATTTCGTATTTTACCTCCTTAGTGGTGGAATTCCTACCCATTATAAGCTATCTATGTGCAAAACTTCAAGTCCAGCGGTTTGGGCTGTGTGTCAATATACAATATTTAATCCCCCTTTTCACCCACTTAAATTAAATAAAAAAAATTACATTGCGTTAGTATTCAATCATTAGACGAAATAATAAATCTGTAATTTTTACTTCGTAAATAACGAACTTCAAATACAAATTTTTTCCCTCTTTTCATCTTCTTAATGATTAAAATTAACATATAACTTCGGGGTTAGATAATCAAAATCGTCGTTAATTAAAACACGAAACACATATTAAGTCAATTGGTTTTTAGAGTAATCCTGCAGAATTTCGAATTCAAAAGTCAATCGAATCTTGATTCTCCATACAAACTTTGAACTCCCTTAAGGGGTTGAATTTTTAAAAACGCTTGAACCCGAACTTATTGAATTCTAATGGTTAAACTAAGAACAAAGTTTCATGCTATTAGCTTAAAAAATGACGGACTGCCATACAAATTTTCAACCCTTTTTTCACTCTCTTAAAGGTAAAATTTCAAAAATAATATCTTAGGTGTTTACGTTCTTAAAAGACCACAGTGGCCAAATTAAGCATTTTCTTCACCCCCGTTCTCTTGGGGGTGCCCAAGAGAGTTGATTTTCGGGAAAATGCGAAACACGTATTGAATTATTTGTTCAATATATTTTTTTTTTATTATTTCAGTGAAGTTGTAAAACAATAATTTGAATTCAGAACTCAGATATAGGTTCGTACTTTGTCGTTTACAAAGTTTGTCGAGAGCTTTGAGTATACATTCTGTAGGTACAGGATGATTACTGTAAGGCCGAGAGCCCTTAAGAAAATCGAAGCACTTCATAAAATGATTGAACAGATTATTAAATGGTTGTATTTCGCGGACTTTTCAAAGGCACACGAAATACAACTTCGACACTTTTGTTTCATAATCCTACACAAAAAGCACATAAATAACACTTGGTTGCAGAATGTTCTGTCTTTAACAGACCAAAAAATCTAATTATAATTTTACATTTAAAAAAAATCTATTATCTCGATTTACCGCCAAAAGTCACAAGTCACTGATATGTACATAAAATAAGATTTTATAACCACGTTAAAAAAAGATCTAAGAATTTTCTGTAAGGCATCCAAGGAGTTTTTTTCCCAACCCGTCTCTTATGACATGAGAATAATCTTTACTCATCGAATATCCAAACTTAGTCAAAGGAGATTGAATACCTTATTAGGTTAGGTACTTTCGAGTGCCCTTAAAAACGACGCGTGAGCTTCAATAAAAGTGCTATCGTAGTAACCTACGTCTTTTTTATTGATAATTGATAAGCCCTTGACATCAACTCACCTGATGGTAAGTGACGAAAGCGAGCTTACCAAGATACCCCAACAAAATGGGAAACTGGTTATCTAATCTTCAAGGCGAAACACATAAATGTTAATAAAATTGATGTTTGGCGGCAAGACATAAATAGGATTCCAGGCAGGCTTAAAAAAATCCTTTCCACCAACCAAACTGAGACTTACAAAGTAAGACACGTAGGAAATCGAACCCGCGACCTCCTGATTTGAAGCTAATGAACTTAACCATTACGACAAGGAGGTCGCCAAACTTCTTTGGTGCTATCATTTGCTGGTAAGGGTATAAGTGCCTAGGTTAAGTTAGCTAGTAAGTTGTGTTCGTGAAGTGATTGATATGGGTTGAAAACTTATTGAATTTTGAATACTGTTTCTTGTTAGCCTGACTGTGAAAACTATTCAATGAAGGCCTTGATGCAAAATTATTTAAAGCAAAAACTGGCCAAGTACGAGTCAGAACCACACACATAGGGTTCCGTACCATCATACTAGATGGCGCTAGTTTCTTCATGTTTAAAAAAACACACTTATTGTATCGAGACCCCCCTTATTTTTTCACCTTTTCTACAAAATACATCATCTGTGAAAATTTCAACTGTCTGGCTATCACGGTTCATGGAATACAGCCTGATGACATACGGACAGACACATAAAAAAATAACCCTAACGAAAATAAACTGTAGTACTCTATAATATAGCGATGAAGTTCTCTCTTTTCACCCTCTGGCATACATAAATCAGCCTTAAAAACATGCTTAGGTACCTCGATAATTGAAAAGCTGAACTAGTTAAAAAAAACGGCTTCCATCGCAACAACTTAGTACGGAGCGAGCTATGCACGGAGTTTCCCTGCGCAATCGAATCAGAAATGAGGAGATTCGTAGGAGAACCAAAGTAACCGACGTAGCCCACAGAACCTCTGAACTAAAGTGGCAGTGGGCAGGGAACAGATGGCCGTTGGGATGATGGACCGATGACCTGGTGAAGGTCCCGGGAAGCCGCTGGATGCAGGCAGCGCAGGAACGGTCGTCGTGGAAATCCTTGGGGGGAGGCCTTGTTCAGCTGTGGACAACTTTCGGCTGATATGATGATGATCATGATCCGATGCTCTTACGATGAAGGAAAACATCGTGAGGAAACCTGCACATGCCTGTGAAGATACTCGAAGGTTGTTTGTGAAGTCGACCAACCTGCACTGGGCCCGCGTGGTTGACTAAAGCCCGATCGCCCTAAATCAGGGTAGCCTCCTCGGTGGGGATGTGGGAATCTGATATGATGATGGCTTTGGTACGGCTTGACATGAGAACCTCCTCCTTTTTTGAAGTATGTTTTTTACCAGTCTGGACTTATTAGTCTAAATTTATTCTTGCGATTTTAGCGAAGATGTAGAACAAAAGATGTTCAGGTTCATGAGTAGAAAAGGTAGTCAGCTATGTACCAGTCAACTTGTAGTAACCCATTGATTTGACAGGCGTTTGAGGAGCTGGAGACATTGCTGGCGCGCAGCAACATCTGCATAGCAGTGAAGGAGCGTCTCGTGAAAGACTCGGGTGAAGCGGATGCGGCCGCGTACGACGCACTGGTGATGCGGCTGCTGTCGCGACCTCGAGCACGCGGTAAGTACTTAATAAATAAACAAATAAAAGAAGTAATGTTTGCGAAGTAACTACTTAGTAATCTGTGGTAATGTGTGGTTTTATGAAACCACGGTAAAAGTAAACCCATTTACAGAGGACGAAACTATCATGGCTGAGCTCTCGTCTTAGAGTTACGGTACAGAGGACGAAACGATCATACCGACCGTCACGCGACACACAGGTGAAAAAAATTGAGACGATGTAATAAAAGTTTCACTTTAATATTAATGATCAGGGTAAAGTCGCTACGGTCGCGTTGTAATTGGATTCCCTGTACTTGGGAACCAGCAACTGCTATACAATACAATGCATTACAATGTGATTAAATGCAATGCAACAATATACTTTTCAATACAGTAATACTTTATAATATGCCAGTTTACTGTGCATAAAACTTATTTTACCGCACACTTGCTATTTACTTTGCCACTTTTTTAACCCCCGACGCAAAATTTAAGGGGCGTTATAAGTTTAACGTGTGTATCTTTGTATATTATATCTGTGTGTCTGTCTGTAGCATCGTAGTTCTTAAACGAATTGACCGATTTTGATGCGGCTTTTTTGTTTGAAAGCTGACGTGATTGAGGTAGTCCTTAGCTGTAATTTATATAGAACTGTTCAAACGTTTAAAAATCATTAGCTCTTATTTAGGTGATAAAATGAAGTGGGCAACTTATACCGGTCTGATCAAATCGAAATTTGGTGCCCTGTAAATATAATAATATTGCAAAACTATGCTAACCTTGACCTGATGCTGCAGTAGTTTCTGAAATCTGCAGGATACCCCAACTTAGAGTAGAGACATCGTATTGAGTTCATTGGAATAATCTTAATGAATAGTTGTTAGATAGAACATACCTTGACCTGATGCTGCAGCATCTCCTGGAATCTGCAGGATACCTAACTCCTCGCCAACTTACAACAGAGGTATCGTGTTTGGGCTCATTGGAATAATCTCTATGAAAAGGTGTTAAATAGAACAAGCTAACTTTGACCTGATGCTGCAGCATCTTCTGGAATCTGCAGGATAACCAACTCCTCACCAACTTACAGCAGATGAATCGTGTTTGAACTCATTAGAATAGTCTCAATGAATACGTTTAAGATAAAACAGGGTACTCATAAATTTTACCTGATGCTGCAGTATCTCCTGGTATCTACGTGATACCCAACTCCTTACCAACTAACTGCAGAGTTTCGTGTTTGGGATACCTACATAAAGTTTAAAAAGCATGAAATAAAATTAAAATTTAAAAAACCCGCGACAAAAAACCTCTAAAAAGTAGAAAACAATATGTTTTGGCCCTTTATGTTTAATATAAGTAGTTTTATTTTGATTTAATGGTCGTCGCGTGGGCTTAGTTGGGGACCCTATACATCATGTACCCATGTATTATGTTTTTCTGTTACAGTACTTTTTCATTTTACCTGTTTTCTCACAACTGTGTTCAAAAATGTTGTATGATAAATAGGTGTAAAAGGTAAATGGCTCGCCTGCGGCTCAGCTACAAATGTCACTCGTTTGTTGTTTACCTTTTTACCACTCTTAGATAAATTTTAAAGCATTTCTGTATAGAGCGTCATTTTAAAAAAATACTATAGGGTTTTTGAGAAAGTTGTTTAGTATAATGAGCAGAACGACGAAGCTAATGACTCATACTTGGCTGGTATTTTAAATTAATGAAGAATATGTTTGCTGTAGTTACTATTTTAATAATATTGCTTTACTTCAGGACTAGTACTTTATAATCACACCAAGTTTCACGCTTGTATGCATTACCGTTTTTACGATAGAGACCTAAATAAAAAATAAAAAATATATTTTTTTTCTTTATAAATTTCATTTTTTATTGTTAAAGCGGCACACACTGTGAAAATTTCAACTATCTGCCTATTAAAGTTCATAAAATACAGCCCGCTGTGAGACAAAAACAACAGAGGCTCAGTAATAGGGTCCCGTAGACCAACTATAGGCGTACAGAACTCTAAAAGAACATTTTTTTGTCGCTCGCGTTGATGCTTTCCGTTTGTAATGTTAATAGGTATCATTGCCATGGTTGTGTGAAGAGTTTTGGTGGTACGGAACCTACGGAGCGCGAGTCTAACTCGGACTTGGTCGGTTTTTTAGAATAGGTAGGTAATATTTTATTTTATTTTATTTTCATTTCATTTCATTTCATTTCATTTCATTTCATTTCATTTCATTTCATTTCATTTCATTTCATTTCATTTCATTTCATTTCATTTCATTTCATTTCATTTCATTTCATTTCATTTCATTTCATTTCATTTCATTTCATTTCATTTCATTTCATTTCATTTCATTTCATTTCATTTCATTTTATTTCATTTCATTTCATTTTATTTTATTTTATTTTATTTTATTTTATTTTATTTTATTTTATTTTATTTTATTTTATTTTATTTTATTTTATTTTATTTTATTTTATTTTATTTTATTTTATTTTATTTTATTTTATTTTATTTTATTTTATTTTATTTTATTTTATTTTATTTTATTTTATTTTATTTTATTTTATTTTATTTTATTTTATTTTATTTTATTTTATTTTATTTTATTTTATTTTATTTTATTTTATTTTATTTTATTTTATTTTATTTTATTTTATTTTATTTTATTTTATTTTATTTTATTTTATTTTATTTTATTTTATTTTATTTTATTTTATTTTATTTTATTTTATTTTATTTTATTTTATTTTATTTTATTTTATTTTATTTTATTTTATTTTATTTTATTTTATTTTATTTTATTTTATTTTATTTTATTTTATTTTATTTTATTTTATTTTATTTTATTTTATTTTATTTTATTTCAATTCATTTCATTTCATTTTATATTATTTTATTTTATTTTATTTTATTTTATTTGTAAAGGAAAACTAGGTTCCATTATATGATCAAACATTTAGAAGATAAGGAACATTGAGAAGTTTTCGCCTTTAGGTTACAAATAAGCTAGCTTGACGTACGCCATACAGTTCGAACAGTTCGCCTTAAAGAAAATGTTTGTCTTGGAAATGTACACGAATGGTGCGTTATCATCGCGTATACTTTCAGTCTCATGTGGTATTAAAGTGCTTCGGATAATATACAAGGTCACAACCGAAGTGCACTAAAAGTGAATGGAATAAGAAGGCAGTAACAGCCTATTCATTTAATTTCGCGTTTATGAGCATCTGTGGCGTAATGGCAAGGGCAACTACCTCCTGTCCGGGAGGTCATGGTTCGAATCCTGCCACTAGTATACTATGTTTTCGAATTTCGATTTCATATGTACGTTTATCTGACGCTCTTATGATGCAGAAAAACATCGTAAGGAAACCTGTACACGCCTGCGAAGAAACTCTTAGGTTGTGTGTGAAATCGACCAACCCGCACTGGGCCCGCGTGGTCGACTAAGGCCCGATTAGCCTAATTCAGGGTAGGCTCGAGCCCCTCGGTAGAGACCTATATATGAGCTGATATGATGATTGATTTAATTTAATTTGTGCTTTTTGTATATGTCCATTTAAGTTTTTTTCATACAAAAAGTTGTTCATTATGATGCGTAGAAGTCCCAGGTAACGGGTTCTACACCAATTTATTAGTGATTTGATGCGTTCGAGGCAAGCTGACGACGTTACGCGCGCCAACTATGTATCTCTTTATATATATAAATCTTCTGTCCGTATGTTAGTCATTGAACTCCTCCTAAACGGCTGGACCGATTTTGATGAAATTTTTTGTGTGTATTCCAGGGGGTTTGAGGATGGTTTAGATTCACAAATCAGCCCGGTAGATGGCGCTGTTAGTGTAGGGTGGAACGAAGTTCGCCGGGACAGCTAGTATGTATGTAGAAGGTACTTTAGTTGGTTATTAGGGTACGTACACCCAACGGGTTACCAACGGGGATTACTAAGCCTTCGCTGTCTGTCCGTCTGTGGGTCTGCTCGTCCGTCTGTCCGTCCGTTTGTTCGTCTGTCAGTGGGCCGTATTTAATTAACCGTAATATGTAGACAGTGTATTTCTGATGCCGCTATAACAACTTATTCTAAAAACTGGAAAAAGTGAAATAAAGGGGTCTTATTTACATACACATTCGGTAAACCCTTGACATCATCTCACCTGATGTTATTAATTGACGATGATGCCGAACATAAAGGGGGCTTACCAAGATTCCCCAACCCAATGGGGAACTGGTCTTTATACAAAAAACTAGTTTTTTTTTTATAATAGGTCTTCAGAAGTATTTTTGATTTAGCTCTATCGTAAAAACGGTAATACATACAAGCGTTTAACTTGATGTGATTATAGTACTAATACAAAGTAACACAAAAAATAATAAAAATCGACTAAGTGTGAGTCGTACTCGCGCTAAAGAGTCCGAACAATAAAAGTATATTTTTGTCGATCGCGTTGATGTCTTTTGTTTGTAATATAAATACATATAATTGATATTATACTAGGTAGTTGTGTAGAAGTTGTTGTGGTACGGAACCCTCGGAGTGCTAGTCCGACTCGCAATTGGCCGGTTTTTAAAGTGTGAATTTATTTCAATGTATACGAGTATATAGACGTATTATATTTCTAATCGAAATCAATCAAAATGAAAATCGATCGAATCAGAAATGTGATCTGCAGGAGAACCAAAGTAACTGACATACCACACAGAATGGCTAAACTGAAGTGGCAGTGGGCAGGGTACATAGCTCGTATAACAGATGACCGTTGGGGTCGTGAAGTTCTTGAGTAGTGACAGCGCACCGGTAAACGTAGCGTAGGCAGGCCTTCGTTGGGAAGGATCGCGGGAAGGATCGCGGGAAGCCGCTGGATGCGGGCAGCGCAAGACCGGTCATCGTGGAAATCCTTGGGGGCGGGGGCCTTGGTCCAGCAGTAGACGTTTTTCGGCTAATATGATGATGATGATGATATTTTTTTTAACGGTGAAGGAAAACATCGTAAGGAAACCTGCACACACCTGCCAAGAAACTCTGTGTGTGAAGTCGACCAACCCGCACTGTGCCCGCGTGGTTGACTAAGGCCCGATCGCCCTAATTCAGGGTAGGCTCGAGCCCCTCGGTGGGGACGTATATGAGCTGATATAATGATGATGATAATTATATATATTGTTGCCTGGAAGAAATTGCAACTTAGCAATAAGGCCGTTTCCTCTTTGTTATTGATTTCTTTTTTTATGTTGTGATACAATAAAAAATATTGTATTGTATTGTATTGTAATATATACAGATACAGGTATATGTCGTGGCAATATCGTAGAATTGTCGATTTCATGAAATGGTCACGATCCACTGGCCACGTCATGATCTGGTTTGGCAAGATCAATAAATAATTCAGTTTTTAAAGATATGAATAGCTAAACTGTCCAGATCATGGTATTCCCGAGCAGACCTGAGTTGAGTGAGTGAAAGTTCGTAAAGGTTTAATGATAATACTATCGAAGAGCCTGTCGATGCTCCTCCCCAATCCCCCCTGGGTGGCGAAATGCAGAAAGGTTAGGTTCGTTTAGCGTGATAATGATTTCATGATCTGATCAACCTTCCCATAATCAAGTCAAACGTGGATTGACATATTATCAAACCTTGACATTTGAATAATAATGGTCAGTCTTAGTTGGCGAAATGGTTAAACATTTTATGAGATCGTCAAATTTCATGATATCGCTGCAACTTATACATATTATACATACATGGACCTATGATCTAGCTAGTGAATGTCGCGGGAAGCCGCTGGATGCGGGTAGCGCAGAACCGGTCGTTGGTAGTGGAAATCCTTGGGGGAAGCCTATGTCCAGCAATGGACATCCTTCGGCTGATATGATGATGATGATGATATCATATAGCTGATGGGTTATACAATCATTGTATTTGTATGCTCTGTAGCATATACATGATCGAGAGCACCTAGACAAACCTTCTAGGTTTAATGATGCTAGATCATGAACTGTGTGATATACCTTTCTTTTTGTTTGATAAATTAATTAATAAATTTTAAAAATATAAAGTTAATACCCAAAAACACAACAAACAAACCTGTCTGTCACTCGAATATTTTCCCTGGATGGGAATTGAACTCACGATTCTCGGCTTAGCATGCAAGAGCGCTAACCACTACGCCGGATCAAAATCTTTTTTTTTTTTGCAGGAGTGATAGTCTTTGGCTCAGACCAGGAGGTGGCAGGCGTGATGGCAGCAGTAACGCGATTGAATGCAACCGGTGTGTTCGGCTGGGTAGGCTCCGATGGATGGAGCGCTCGTGAACTAGTCTCCGTTGGCCGCGAGAGCGCCGTCGAGGGCACCATCAGTGTGCAGCCCCACGCGCGCCCCGTGCAGGGTTTCGCGCAATACTTCCTCAACCTCACTGTTGAGAACAACCACAGGAATCCCTGGTTTGTCGGTAATAATAATGCACTTAACCTTTTAATAAAATATCTCAGAAAAATCAACAAAAAATCAACTCCATCCGTCTTACGAATTTTCGATCAGGTCACGTGTCCTGACGCGAGTTTAACATTTTTTACCCATTACAAAACAAGTGCACAACGCCGCTAAAGAAGTTTTCACTACTCCATCCGTCTTACGAATTTTCGATCAGGTCACGTGTCCTGACGCGAGTTTAACATTTTTTACCCATTACAAAACAAGTGCACAACGCCGCTAAAGAAGTTTTCACTACTCCATCCGTCTTACGAATTTTCGATCAGGTCACGTGTCCTGACGCGAGTTTAACATTTTTTACCCATTACAAAAAAAAGTGCACAACGCCGCTAAAGAAGTTTTCACTTCAAAAATTAACACAGCTTTTTAATCCACAATAGATAACACTTTAACATCACCTCACCTGATTGCAAATGTTATAATGCCGAAGATGGGATGGGACGGGATCTTATCGTCATGCTGGAACACATTTGATAATTGACGGCAAGACTTACATGAGATGTTGATTGCTAGCCAGGGGGGATTATAAAATAGCCTACCACTAATAAAATGCTCTAATACTAATAAAATGCCCTGCCACTAATAAAATTAACTCTTAAACTAACTTAAAAAGCCTTGGACCTTCAACACAAACCTTAAGAAGTTTTTCAGTTTCACAAGCAGAATCACTACCTAAGAGGTTAAGGGTTAGTTAAAAATAACTCTGTATAATCCTTCATCATCATCATATCAGCAGAAGGACGTCCACTGCTGAACATAGGCCTCCCCCCAAGGATTTCCAGGACAACCGGTTCTGCGCTACGCGCATCCAGCGGCTTTCCGCGACCTTAATAATATAATCCTTACTAATATTATGAATGAGAACCTCTTCACGCTACAATCCCTCAACCAATCTTGAAGAAATTTCGCATGACCGTTGCCTGTGACATGGAACAAGCGTAGGCTATCTTTTCTATCGATTTCTTTAGTAGTTCCCGTACCTGTTTTTACCGTATTTGTCCTTCTTTCACGTCGCAACGGATCAACGTGATTTTTAGCACAGTGATAGCTGAGAAGGTGTGAAGAGAAAAGCTACTTTTTAACCCATGAAAATATCATAGTTTGAACAGTTCCGTTACAGAGCCGCTTGCATCTTGCGCACTACTCAAAGACAGTCATAGTAAAAACGATGTCCACGCTTGCGAAGCCGTGGGCAAAAGCTAGTAACACAATCTATTTGCTTTCAAGTCTAACAAAAACACAGCAAGTGAATGCGTCAATCGAGAGCTAGAGGTGTCATGCGTTGAAAAATTCATCTTAGAAAAATCTCTTAAACGCTTTATCATGGCCATTCATTTTAACCGACTTCAAAAAAGGAGGAGGTTCTATGTTCGACTGTATATACTGATTTCTTTCTAGAATTTTGGGAGGATCATTTTCAGTGCCGTTATAAGGACAGTGCGCGCACGCCGTACAACGCGCATTACACGCGCCCGTGCCCGCGCCGCGCTGCCCTAGCTGCTCAGGACCTGCAGCTGGAAGCGCAGCTTCAGTTCGTAGCTGATGCAGTATTTGCGTTTGCACACGCCATCAGGTAAGCGCTTCGACCACTTCAAGCACTTGTCATCACGTCGAAGACGAAAGACTCCGCTCTATTGTATTTGCGGAAACTATCTTATTCTTCTTTTCGAGTCGAAGGCAAACTCAGATAGTCCCATCCCAAAACCGAGCCACGCAAATTGCCTTGTCAGTGGCCTGCATTCAGGAAGGACACGTAATGAGGTTCGACGGTAAGGAGACAGATTGTGTCACCAACTTTGAAAGACAAGGTCAAAAAGTAATCAATTAAAATTAAATTGAACTTTACGTATGAAATTGCCCACCGTATAAAAAAGTTTAAAAAAGAAAATTGATTTAAAATAAATCTCGTAGCCACGTTGCGCAAAATTTCGAATTGAAGCCTTCACCGTGTGTTGTATCAAGCATGCACAAATTAAAAAATCACGCTTTACTAAGTAGTAAAGAATTTATTTATTTATTTGTCGTATGGCATTTAAAATTCACACTGGTTATAATATAAAAGATTAAAAACATTTAAAATATAAAATGAAAAAAATGTTTGAACTCGCGGCCTTAGTCAGTAGCAAAGAATAAAACAATATTCATCAGACTTGATGAAAAATTTACAAATTATTTGGATTTGTATGGGAGGTAGCTCATTCAGATTTCAGAACAATTAGCTACCTACCTAGTGCAGTAGGCCTTACTATATTATAGTCTTGGTTTTTATAAAGGCAGGCGGGCTCAAAAAATAGTCTCCTACCAACCAAACTAAGTCCTATAAAGTTGGACTCCGCCGGGAATTAAACCCGCGACCTCCTGATGTGATGCTAGTGGACTTAGAGCCGTACCGTGCGTGAGCCAGCCTCAGAGCCTCACCTCTCGCCTTTTTCCTGTAATAATCTCTACTCTTTGCCCATAGGTACCGACTACATTCACTAGATATTAAAAGAATAAGCAATAGCGCACCGCCATATTGCTGTCTGACTGAATTAGTTTATTAAAAAATATTTGCATAAGATCATCACCATCATCATTATATCAGCCGAGAAACGTCCACTGCTGGACCAAGGCCTCCGCCAAGGATTTCCACGACGACCAGTAATGCGCTATATTCTTAAATATTTCTTCCATGTTTACAAATCTCAGAGTTTTTCTTAAGAGTAATATTTTATATGGGGTATTCGGGAACATCTAGCTCACGGAACGGCCTTAACAATTACCTCGCGGAGACGGTAATTACTACTTACTTCCTATGGACCACCTTTAGCCACCAAGGTGGACCACAGGTTTGCCAATGGTTCACCTAGCTGGACAATATTAGTGGACCACGGGAAGGCCCAGCTCCGTCGCGTAGTCCCAGTTACTATCACAACCATTTCAGAAGCCTTGTAAGCTGCGTGCGTAGTTTGGAAGTAGTGATTGTTTCTAATTCTACAAAATACTTGATTCAAGTACCTATAAAAATGAACTAGTCGTAGAGAAACAAAAATTAACTCCAGCAGTGATAGTGTCGTTCGTATAGCTGCATTGGCTAATAGGCCTGGACTATACGTGATTGTAAAACGCACACGAGAAGTGAAACGTTCGAAAACAAATGAAATTTCACTTACAACATGTGAATCTCATATTTTAGAATCCTACTAATATTATAAACGCGAAAGTTTGTAAGAATCTATGGATTTATGGTTGTATGTTTGTTACTCTTTCGCACAAAAAATACTTAACGGATCTGTCTGAAATTTGGTAGATAGACAGATTAGGACATGGATCAACACATAGGCGTCTAAGCTTGCGAGCCGCTTGCGGCTCGCGCACTGCGCACCCTCGGAAAGTCATAGAAACGTTCTCCACGCGGGTGAAGCCGCAGGAAACAGCTAGTAGAATATAATAATTAATCTCTTAGACATTTCCGGCTCGTACTTGACAAAATTAAGAACCCGACCACATAAAAACATAAACCCTCTTTCTGGCAGTCGGGTAAAATGAGTGATCAAGACGAATCTAACGACACCTCGCACTTCAAAGTCCATCGAGCTGTTTTTTTTTTTACATATTACAACTGGTAAGCCCTTGGCATCATTTCACCTAGGGATGCCTCGATACGCCTTTTTGCCGATACGATACCGATACTCTTATAAAAATATCGGCGATACTGATACCGATACCGATACGCTTATTGAATTCAAAAAGGAAGGTAGAATAAATAAAACACCAGTAATTAATTGTTTTAGTAATCAAAGTTAACATTTATAAGATTTTTATTTAAAAAACAAAGCATTCTTTATTTTTGTAGGCAAAGGCGATTTCGCAAATCTGTTTGAATAAAGCCCTGCGGTGGAAAAGAGTCTCAGATGCGACAGGTGCCTCGTTGGCAACGAAATAGATGGGACAACACGCGCGTTTACATTACATTTTTAAAGCGCGGAATTTGAAAAGTATCGTTGAATCTGCCATAAAAATATCGCCGATACCGATAAATAGGCAAACCCGAAGTATCGCCGATATATCGGTATCGGTATCGGATGCATCCCTAAATTCTCACCTGATGGTAAGTGACGATGATGCCGAAGATGGAAGCGGGCTTACCAAGAATCCCCAACGCAATGGAGAACTGGCTACCTTATCTTCAAGCCGGAACACATCAATGTTGTCAACACTGATGTTTGGCGGCAAGACTTAGATAAGATGGTGGTAGCTAGCCAGAAGGGCTATGAAAATGCCCTATCATCAACCAAACCGAGTCTTACAAGTTGACCCCACCGGGAATCGAACCCGCGACCTTCTGGTGTGAAGCGAATGGAAGAACCATTACGCCACGGAGGCGGTAAAAAAATGCTCGGCCCAAAAAGAAATGTACATGCATACACCCGAAAATCATTGCCCTCCTTTTTAGGGAGTCGGGTAAAGAGATAAATTTAAAGACACTTTTTTCTAACATATAGTATAGCGTTGTCCCTGTTGCTCACACGAGTGGTGAGGCGGGTGGCGAATGTGTAAATTCGGTATCTTTTTTTTTTTGTCACAGGGATATGCACCGCGCACTTTGCGGCGGACGACCGGGCCTGTGCGATGCCATGCGCCCCGCCAGCGGCGCCGTGTTACTGCGGTACCTGCGTCAGGTGCGCTTCACAGGTAAAACACGGTCAATACCTACCAAAGTATCCATTCGTAGCTACATAGTTGCCAAATTTATTCATCATCATGTCAGTCGAAGGACGTCCACTGCTGGACATAGGCCTCCCTCAAGGATTTCCACGACGACCGGTTCTGCGCTACTCGTTTCCAGCGGCTTTCCGCAACCTTCACCAGGTCATCGGTCCACCTAGTGGGAGGCCACAGGCTACAGGCTATTAATAATTCAATCTATAAAAATAAACATCATAGTGAGGCCATCCTAAAAGGTCACATTTGGCATCTTATTGCCAATCTTAGCTTCATAGTGAGGTGACCTGCTTAAAATTATCTATTGAATGAATTTATATTTTTTTTAACTGTAAATCGAATGCACTTATTGTATAATAAAGTAACATTCAATTCTTTAAAAAATAATTCTTGCCTTTGTATACTCGTAGTAATTTTAATTGAGTTTCACTAGATTATCTGTCCCATTATTATTACGTCATCCTTCATTTTATTTCTGTTATGGAGGTCCAATTTTTTTTTCGGGAATAAGCTATGTGTTACTTGGGGAAAGTTGTTCAGTATAATTAATAGAACCCGCAGTAACAGGTCCTACACAAATTTTCAAATAGATCAAAAAATACCCGGAATATTTGAACTTCGAATCAACATACTATCAATTTTTTTTGTCTTATGTTGGTTTTCTAACTTGTCTAAGATGTTGGTACACACTACACATATTATTTATAATTTATGTGAAAACTTTCAGCCACTTTGGGCGCATAGTTCGTACTTGACAGAAGAAATAGAGATGACGAAGCATCAGAAATAACTTATGAAAACAAAAAAAAAAATTGCCCTCCTACTTAAACTTCGGAAAACCTTACTCGTTTTGTTTTCCATCAAGTCTTCGATTTTTTTACTCACCAAAATCACATAATGAGTACATAAAAAATAAAAATAAAAAATTTAATCTGTTTATTTTTTTTTGAGTTACATATAAAAAAAAGACAACATCAGAATGCTAAATCTAATATTAAGATTGTGTGCGCCTGATGGATCACACTACACACACACATATATAACGCTGCTGAACTATGACGTCACGCCTGGGTATTTCAAACATTTTTAGAACAGTGTCGTTTTTGACAGATGATAAAAATTCACTCAGATTACTAGCATTCATCATCCCTATTGTGAGACTTGGTTTACGTCTGAAGACATTAAAGAAAATAAAGACCAAATTGCTGAAGTAATTGTACAGCTACATATATATATATAAGAAATAATGAAAAATTTACAAATAATTTGAGTTTTTATGGCATATTACTCATATTTTTTCTCAAACAACCAAATACCCTTAAGTTCTCGTTATTACCAAAGTTTTATTAAAACCGTTAGCCATTTTTGGTAAAAAGTAATAAACATCCTGGATTTCTATGGGAGGTACCTTATTACGTTATTATACA
Organism: Coleophora flavipennella; assembly: GCA_947284805.1. NCBI lineage: Eukaryota > Metazoa > Arthropoda > Insecta > Lepidoptera > Coleophoridae > Coleophora > Coleophora flavipennella. The sequence goes on along the minus strand of OX369270.1, from coordinate 7,248,575 downwards.
GATATAGTAACATACCGACTTTCATCAAAATCGTTTGAGCCATTTGGAGCAAAAAAAATGAAAAGTGATTTTTTGACTATGTTGGCAACCCTAAAAATCAAAAAAGGGATAATTTGAAAAAAATTCCTGAATATACAAAAATAATATTGCCATAACCCAAATTTCACCTAAATCCGTCTAATAGTTTGAGAACTAGAACACCTGGCGGACGTACACATGCACACACACTCACATACACATTTTTTTTTGCCATCAGAATACCTACTTCGCTCCTGTGCGTTCCAGAAATGCTTCGAAGATTGGAAAAGACATTGGCTTCGTGTATTATAAGCGATTTGTGATCACTATCAAGGGGTCATATCAAAATTGAGGAATAAATAAATTATTTTATACATACCCTACACAAATTTCGGGTATTTTTTGATCAGCCTGCGGCTGCGTACATCTCGTAGCACAGTAAATAGGTACCATTATTAATGCCTAGTTATTAATCGTCATATGCTTATTCTGCCAAGATTGTACAAATTAATATAAATTACTGTTGCATGGGAAGAGACAAACCCCTCTGAGACAGGGAATCCAAATATTTTATAAACTGAGATTTAATTTGTTAAAAAGGTATTTATCGTAATGGTTTAAGTATCAAAACGTGCGTATTGTCAGAGGCTTTATTGCAGGGTTCGCATGATATATACAGGGTGGGGCAAAAGATATGAATCGGTTTTGAAGTAAAAAAAAGTATCCGATTAATATAAGTGCGGTTTATTTTATTCAAGTCACTATAGAATGTCATTTGTTACATCAAGTTTTTAAACTTACACCAGCAAGATGGCGGCCATCAGTAGCGAAGCATTGATGCAGGTGATTTCTGAAATTTGTAAATAATTTTCCCATAAATTTAAATGGGTATGGCGGCTATTTCCTTCCTAATTACCTTGTTACCTTCATCTAAGATGTGAGGACGATGTTTGAGAACTGTTTCCTTCAGGTAAACCCAAAGGAAGTCACAAATGCTCAGTCGGCATCGTTTTTATGAAATGAAATGAAATGAAATGATCTTTATTCGCCTTGAATTGGGTAATATTACATAGAGGTACTGCATAAAATTAGAGCGCCAATTCAGCCATAAAATATAGCATGCAAACATTATACAGGGTCTTCGGCAGATGGTTGAAAATACGAAAATGGGGGATAGGTGGGGTCGCCTCCCACCTATTTTGAGAATTTAAAAAAATCTAGGACTTGTAATTTTTTTTACAGGATTTTTTTTCCTTTTTTTAGAAATTTTGCCATTTTTATACCTTTGAACACATGTAACTTTTTGTTTTTTAAAGCTAGCTCCAAAATCTTTTTTTTAATAGACTTTTATAAGATTGTCGGCTCTAAAAAAAATTATGTTTGTTTCAAGTTATTGCTAAAAACAAAAATGTGGGCCCCCGAACTTAAAAAAAAAGTTGAACAAAAATTTAAAAGTCAACTTTGCGATGCATTTAAAAAAAAAATAATGGGGCTGGAAGGCTTCTGTTTTTTTTAAAACATCTCTAAAGCTTAGGCTTTTGAATGGTATGTAATTTGTTTCGGTATCTTTTTTGTAACCGGAGTTGTTAATTTTTTTTACTCAATTGGACCATGTTGACGAAATTCCACTAGTTACATGTTTTGTGAAATGTATCAAATGCAAAGTTGAAAATAATGTAAATACTTACTGTTGGGACGGTTACAAAGAGCAGGTACGTTTTTTTACATTCTTGCACACACATAATGGCTATCTTTTGTCATTTATTGGCATATTGGAGTTAGCACTTCCATATGCCAATAAAATGTCCGCATATTCCGCATTGGTAAATTGAGCCATTTTAAACCACAACAAAGTCTTAACAAAACGTCTGATAATAACAAAAAGTGACAAACAACAAAAAAACTTAACAAAATCACAAACACAGCAAAGTGAAGTTAACGTTATTAACGTTTGTGATTTTGTTAAGTTTTTTTGTTGTTTGTCACTTTTTGTTATTATCAGACGTTTTGTTAAGACTTTGTTGTGGTTTAAAATGGCTCAATTTACCAATGCGGAATATGCGGACATTTTATTGGCATATGGAAGTGCTAACTCCAATATGCCAATAAATGACAAAAGATAGCCATTATGTGTGTGCAAGAATGTAAAAAAACGTACCTGCTCTTTGTAACCGTCCCAACAGTAAGTATTTACATTATTTTCAACTTTGCATTTGATACATTTCACAAAACATGTAACTAGTGGAATTTCGTCAACATGGTCCAATTGAGTAAAAAAAATTAACAACTCCGGTTACAAAAAAGATACCGAAACAAATTACATACCATTCAAAAGCCTAAGCTTTAGAGATGTTTTAAAAAAAACAGAAGCCTTCCAGCCCCATTATTTTTTTTTTAAATGCATCGCAAAGTTGACTTTTAAATTTTTGTTCAACTTTTTTTTTAAGTTCGGGGGCCCACATTTTTGTTTTTAGCAATAACTTGAAACAAACATAATTTTTTTTAGAGCCGACAATCTTATAAAAGTCTATTAAAAAAAAGATTTTGGAGCTAGCTTTAAAAAACAAAAAGTTACATGTGTTCAAAGGTATAAAAATGGCAAAATTTCTAAAAAAAGGAAAAAAAATCCTGTAAAAAAAATTACAAGTCCTAGATTTTTTTAAATTCTCAAAATAGGTGGGAGGCGACCCCACCTATCCCCCATTTTCGTATTTTCAACCATCTGCCGAAGACCCTGTATAACACATTTTAGATAACATTTAATACTATTATTATTCACATATACGAGTAGGTATCATATTTATTTATAAAACTAGATTTACAATTTATGTTCTAGAAATTCTTGAATTGAATAAAAATTACGCTGAGACAGCCATCTATGCAAGCTAGTTTTAAATTGAGTCAAGGGTAACTCGCTCACATTTGCTGGAAGTCTGTTATAGATTAACCTGCACATCCAGTAACAATTTTTGGTATATCTAGTAGTTTTAGGAATTTCATCATGGACTAAGAATTCCGGAAATCGTCTACTTCTTGGCACTGTGTCCTTTGCCTGTGTGTAAAAACTGGACTGATATTGTTTCACAAATTTTGCACATTCAAAAACATACAGACATGGGAGCGGTAGTACCTTCAGCGACTTAAACAGGGGTTTGCATGATATTTATGTATGACTATTTATTTATGACTATCTTTGAGGGTAAGTGGTGCGCGAACCGCAATCGGCTCGCGACTGAAGATATAGTCTATGCCACTCGGGATTAATGTATCTAAAAAATAAATTTCAATATCGATATAATACGTTAAATTAATTCGACTAAGAAATAGTTCCTAGCTTCTGAGAGTTGGTTCGACTAAATGAACCAAATCCAAAGAATAAAGATATTATGTACTTACCACCACCAGGTGAGATGTTGTCAAGGGTTCACCAATTGTGCATTAAAAAAAATGTTTATAACAATGATAAATAAATTACTTTAATTTAATTAAGTATTTTCAAATAAGCAAAAATATACATTTATTCAGTTATTTCAAAAAAACATATCAGAATATAAAATTTGAATATTATAATCCTTTTTTTTATATTCACAATTGGTAAACCCTTTACAACATATTCTCACCTGGTGGCAGGTGACGATGTTGCCGAAGATGGAAGCGGGCTTACCAAGATTCCCCAACGCAATGGGGAACTGGCTAACTTATCTTCATGCCGGAACACACCAATGATATCAAACATCTTCAAATTATCATACATATACATTTTAAATTCAGCTATTTCGAAAAAAAAACGTAATTAGAGTATGAAATTTTTATGCACGAGTAATTATGATAAATATCAAATATATAGAAAATATCGAATATATTATATATAAAAAAAATACATTTATTATAAATATCGGATATTTACGAACCCTGCTTTAATGTTAAAAAATATTGTCGACTTTTTTTAAAATCCACAATTGATAAGCCCTTGGCACCATTTCACCTGATGGTAGGTATGTGACGATGATGCCGAATATGGAAACGGGTTTACCAAGATTCCCCAACGCAATGGGGATCTGGCTATCTTATCTTCAAGTCGGAACACATCAATGCTGTTAATATTGATGTTTGGGGGTAAGACTTAGTCAAGATGGTGGTACAAGTAGCTAGCCAGGCGGGCTATGAAAAGGCCCATATATTAAAAACTAAATAATATAATTAAAAAATCTATGAATTTTACAAGCTTTTATTTAACTTGTAATGTATGTACGTTTGTTCGGGTGGAATCTTTCAAGTTAAATTTGACCCACTTTCCGGTTTCCGATTAAGCTGAAATTTTACATGCATATGTATATCGCGTGACAATGCAATATAAAAGCTTGTACCTAAAAGTTTTTAAGTTTTTCGAATAACTTAGAAAATGTAATGATTGTTATGAAAGTCATGAGAATAATACCTTGGTCTTCTATTTCAAATCTCCAAGAAGGCCACCGAGTCTCGTTATGCCTCTGGTTTGTCTCAGTCCCTGTGTAATTATATTTTCCTAATATGTTTATTTGAAAAAGTACCTACACTACAGTTCAATTCTCACCATCATAACTTTTATCAACAGGATTGAGTGGTGATGAGTTTCGTTTTGACGCAAACGGAGATGGTCCGGCGCGGTACAATATCATGCACTTCAAACAAGTCTCCCCTGGTGTTTACAAGTGGCTGAAAGTGGGTCGCTACTTTGACGGTGTACTCAAGCTTGACATTGACGGTCGGTGCCTTTGTAATTTTTTTATTCACAATAGTTTTGAACCCAGCGTCGCTCCCGTAGGCATCGTTTTTATGACTAGGTATCTTTGAGGGTGAGTGGTGCGCAAGCCGCATGCGGCTTGCGAGTGAAGATATAGCCTATGCCACTCAGGAATAATGTATCTTTCTACTGGTGAAAGAATTTTCAAAATCGGTTCGGTAGTTCCTAAAATTACTTAATACAAACAAACTCACAAACTTACAAATTTTAGCTCTTTATAATATTAGTGTAGATTGATATCATCTCACCTGATTGTAAGTGAAGATGATGCCTAATATTTCAAGATTACCAAAATTCCCCAACGCAATTGGGACCTGGCTTTCTTATCTTCAAGCTAGAACACATCAATGCTGTTAACATTACTGACTTTCCAAGATGGTGGCAGCTAGCCAGGCGGGATTAGAAATAGACTAACCTTTATGCCACCGAGGCGGTTTAAAACGCTTTTGTTTCATTTCAGGATTTTTAAAATATAGATATAGGTACCTAATAGTAATGTAATAATTATATACTAATGTTTTAATTACGGTGGTTTCAGACATCCAGTTCAAGTGGGACTCACCGCGGCCGCCTGAGTCAGTGTGCAGTGCAGAGTGCGAGCTCGGACAGGCCAAGCAGTACGTGGAGGGCGAGAGCTGCTGCTGGCATTGCTTCAACTGCACACAGTACGAGGTCAGTACAAGTTTGACTTAACTTAACTAATGGGCTATGCTATGGGTCAAGAGTGTTCTAGTACCACTTCTCTACTACACTGATTTCCGTTTTCGCTCCGCCCTATTCCACTACGCTCTGTTGTAGTCCTTTATCTCCACTTCACTTACACATCACACGTCAGCCAATAGACGGCCACTGCTGAGCATAGGCCTCCCACGAGTTGGAAGTTTTTCCACACCACTTGCCTCCGATCCACTCACTTTCGCTAGAGCTGTAACATTAGAATAATAAAGAGACTTTTTTCCAGTTATATTTTAATTATTTAACATTTATCTGAGCCTTGTTTACTAAAAATAATCATGCTGACTGACGGAATTATATGGAGTAGGCCTATGTTAAACGATGGATATCTTCCGCCATTTTTCAAAATTAAAAATTTCAAGTGCGTATGTCTACATCTCACTTGATGGCTAAATAACGGTTTACTTCTTTACCGCCGACCATCTATCAAGCCATTTGTATTAACTGATTATGAAATATACTGGGTTACAGGTGCGCTCACCGGTGGTTGAGACGGCTTGCGTGGAATGTGAATGGGGTTCGGCGCCGGACGCACTGCGCACGCGTTGCGAACCGCTGCCCGCGCGCTACCTACGTCCGGCCGCGCCTGCTGCCGTAGCCGCTCAGACCTTCTCCGCACTCGGCCTCACTCTCACCGCGTTAGTCCTTTTTTAATAGTCGTAGAACTGAACACAGGACCTGGCTTGAATGACGTCAGAGCATACTCCTACGAACCAAGATCCGTAGTTTACCCAACATACTGAAGCTTCGTCGAGGGCCCAAGCAGCAAGGGGAAGGGGAGTAAAGTGCATTCGACGAGGGTACATTTTCACTTTTACTAGTAGTATTTACCAACCGATCAAGCCATTTGTATTAACTGATTAGTGCCGGTGGCTCAACCGGTAACGGCTCGGCCCTTCTAACCAGAGGTGCTAATCCGGACGACGGCCAATGTACCAATGAGTTTTTCGAAACTTACGTACATATACAGGGTGTAACATAAAGGTGTGGTGATACTTTAAGGTGGGCTTGTACCCATCAAACTGAACAACTTTCTCTATGGAACCCATAGTAAAATCGCAAAAAAAAATTTGAACCTCCCATACTAACTCGATCAGCTGATCAGCCAACTTAGTATGGGAGGTTCAAATTTTTTTTTGCGATTTGACTATGGGTTCCATGGAGAAAGTTGTTCAGTTTGATGGGTTCAAGCCCACCTTAAAGTATCACCACACCTTTATGTTACACCCTGTATATACCCATTGCTTTAGCGGTGTAGGAAAACATCGTGAGAAAACCTGCACATGTGATTCCAGATGTGTACGAAGGTGGCGTTGCACACGTCCGTAGGTGTAAATCTAAAGTGTCCTACACGTGACCGCGGGTGATGCTAAGTGCAACACCAGGCAACCGCCGTCTATCCCTTGGATAGCACAGTTAATTGTGCTACACGATAAGAGAGAACCACCCGATGGTAGACTATCGCTTGGAGTGTTATTGGCAAAGAGAGATGCAAGTGACACAGTTGTGAAAATACCTCCATCTTTTAAGATACAACCAATACAAGTAAAAAACTTAGAGCTGCTATCGGAAAAACACTCATAATATTAGTAAATTAAACCATAATGCAATTTAAATACATTTAAATTCATTCACCATTTCAGCGGTTTTCTCTGTATGTAAATGTTATAAGTAAGTTGCGTATTCTTCTTTTAATAATGACATAATTGTTGTGCAAGTTTAAGAAAATTGAAATTTTCTCACATAACTGAAAATGTACGTGATATTTACAGGCTTGTTGCGGGAGTATGGGTGGTGCGTGGTGACACACCAGTGGTGCGTGCGTCGGGACGCGAACTGTCACTAGTACTGCTGGCCGGCATCGCGCTGTGCTACCTGCTTACCTTCGCGCTTGTGCAGCGGCCAACAGACCTGCTCTGTGCCACGCAGAGGTAACACTCATCCCTAGTACAAACAACCCTACGTCACTCCATGGAATAAAAAAAGAATCAGTATATTCACTTGGTGTTACAGGTGTTTTTCTTTTTAACCTCACCCTCATGGTGTCGCGTACCACATGCCACAAGACGACCATATATTGTCGGGGGAGGTGAGATTCGCGTCTTTTGTAAAAAGTCTCGGGTGTGCCTATCACGCGTTGAAATGCCCGTGATGTGCGCGTGCGCTAATGTCCGGCTTCGCGCTGCTGTGCTACCTGCACCTTCGCGCTTGTGCAGCGGCCAACAGATCTGCTCTATGCTACGCAACGGTAACACTATCCGAAGTATTTTTTTTCTTCACAATTGGCAAGCTATTGGCATCATCTCACCTGATGGTAGGTGACGATAATACCGAAGATGGATGCGGGCTTACCAGTATGGCGTATAACACGTGGTTATACACCGGTAGCAAAGAATATCAACTGTTACTAAAGAAGCGAAAATCACCTCTCCCCGCCAATATGTGGCAGTACGAATGGACCGGTCACTGCGAGTGCAACACAATGAGAGTGAGATTAAAAAGGGAAATACCTATACCACCAAGTACAAAGTGCCAACTTATTCTTGGTCATTAAAAGTATCACAGTGTAAAAATCCATACGATGATGTTTGCGTCAGAGTTGACATCATTACTAGTATCTGGGCACCGACTATAACTGCACGAAGCGCTGCCCTGGATTAGGGATGACGACAGCATCAGAAATAAATTATGAACTCTTGATCACTAAATTGCCCTCCTACTTAAACTTCGCAAAACCTAGTCGTTTTGTTTTCCATCAAGTCTTCGATTTTTAATTCACTACAATCACGAAATGAGTACATTAATGACACTGCAAAACTATGACTTCACGATTTTTAGAACAAAATGAAGTTTTTGTTAAATGATAAAAAGTATCTGATTTACTTTTTATCATGTATCAAAAACTTCATTTTGTTAGTGACTAGCATTCGTCATCCCTATTGTCCCGAGTTGCTGAACAACGGTAACTTTGTATAGATGTCTCCATTGGACGACTGAGTGAATTCTTTAGACTATGGTTGTATAAAGTTTCGTAGGCGCTGCCTTTATTTGATTTGATAATCTAGTGAATCCGAAAGGAAGCTAAAATTCATCGTGAAGTAAATTATCCTTATTGATTGAAGATCTATTTTTTTGTTCTCAATTAGTAAGCCCTGTTGGCATCATCTCATCTGATGGTAAGTGACTATGATGCCGAAGATAGAAGCGGGCTTGCCAAGATTCCCCAACGCAATGGGGATCTGGCTATCTTTCGATCTTTGAGAGATATTCCCAACGCGATTTTAAGCATGACTAAGCAACAGAGCTACTGTGATATTTTGATTGAGGTTCATTCCGTTATTAAGATTCGTAGAACCAAGACATGAAACCCATGTTAACATTTGTTTCAGATTTGGCACCGGCTTCTGCTTCACGATGGTTTACGCTGCTCTGTTAACGAAAACTAACCGTATCGCAAGAATTTTTGCTGCCAGCAAAAAGTCCGCTAAAAGACCTTCTCTCATCTCTCCTAAATCTCAGCTCGTCATTTGCTCTATTTTAATATCAATACAGGTAGGTACTCGCTAGGCTTGAAAAAGATTTTAAGTCTAATCTATTTATATAATACCTTTAAACGACCAATTCTTGTATATATACAGGGTGATTTGTAATGTCACGTATTCCCGTTAAGGGGTGATAGATAAGGTCAAAAGCAATCAATTTTGTCCTATAATGTGCTATCCGAAAGTTAACCGTTTTCGAGTTATTTCAAATTTACTTTTTTATTTTAAATTCCGGTTTCAGATGGTTAAAATTTGAATAAAAAAAACTACGTGCCTGATTTTGAGTTTCTTGCTATCGTCGTATAGCGGACATTCCAATAGTTCATAATAAGTGATAAAATCTTGAAAAACTTCAAACGTTTTCAAATTACGCTTTTTAAATTTATCAGTTTCCTATTTTTTTCGATAAAAAAGGCAATTTTCTGTAAAAAATCTCCTAGTAATTAAATGTGCAAAGTACGTTAATAACATCTCTAACTAACTAGCTTTCATTTGAGGTAAAAAGTTACAAATAACTCCAAGTACAAAGACAGAAAAAAAAAAATTATGAGTAGGTAAAGAAATTAATGTTCGAAAAATAATTACGTACGATAAATAAAAGGCTTTTATTTTAATTAAACTCTTTTATTAGTTCACAAATTCTGCTCAAATTGTAATCCCCTGTTACGAATACACACCCGCATTCTCTTACGTAATTCACTTTTGGTGACTCTAGTTGATAAGCTGCTTTTAATTTGGTCAGCTGCACTGATTATTCTCCTAATTAATTCATCGCGCGTTGGTACGGGCGACACATCGTAAACCAGGGCTTTCATGTGACCCCACACATAATAATCCATAGGTGTGAGGTCAGGGCATCTTGCTGGCCAGGCAATGGGCCGTGCTCGGGATGCCAAGGTCCTGGCGGATCTTCTGCGTCTGCCATGATAATAAACCAACAAAAACTCGAAGTTAACTCAAAAATGCTAGTAAATGATAATTAGTGCGTAATACGTGTGCGCGTACGAAGTAGTTGATACCAACTAAACCTAATTTTCGCTTGGCGTGTGGGGACGGCGGCGGCGTAACTACAATTAATAATAACAGCTCTCTCTCTCTCTCACTCACTCCTTCACTAAGTCAGCTCTTCTCTCTCGCTTCCTATTCGAGCCGATTGCACTTATTTAAAAGAAAAGAAAGAAAGAAATTCCATGAAATGCGAGTCCTTTGAGGACAGTAACGACTTACCTACTTAAAACAGGTAATAAAAATTCCTTTTAAAAATCCGGCCTCTGTGGGTCTCAACGTTTTTTCTCTACATGTACTTGAGATACTACTAAGTTTAATACCTCTAATGAAAGCTAGTTAGTTAAAGATGTTATTAACGTACTTTGCACATTTAATTACTAGGAGATTTTTTACAGAAAATTGCCTTTTTTATCGAAAAAAATAGGAAACTGATAAATTTAAAAAGCGTAATTTGAAAACGTTTGAAGCTTTTCAAGATTTTATCACTTATTATGAACTATTGGAATGTCCGCTATACGACGATAGCAAGAAACTCAAAATCAGGCACGTAGTTTTTTTTAATTCAAATTTTAACCATCTGAAACCGGAATTTAAAATAAAAAAAGTAAATTTGAAATAACTCGAAAACGGTTAACTTTCGGATAGCACATTATAGGACAAAATTGATTGCTTTTGACCTTATCTATCACCCCTTAACGGGAATACGTGACATTACAAATCACCCTGTATACACAAGAATTGCTTGTTTAAAGGTATTATATATAATCTGAATCTCGGAAACGGCTTCAACGATTTGCTTGAATATTAGTATACGGGGGTTTTGGGGGGCGAAAAATCGATCTAAATAGGTTTCATCTCTGAGAAAACGCGTATTTCCGAGAAAATCTCGGTCGCCTAGGTATACTACGGTTTATTACAGGAAATGTTGGCACCGCCAGCGCTTCTGAACTAGATCTCTGTAGTAAGGTAGACGTTGTTTACTACATTAAAACTGCATACCGGCTGCAAAGAACTTAGTTTTTGTTTGTTAGAACCTCATGACAACTGCAAGCAGACTGCGCAGTCGGTACGCAGTTTCGATGCAGTTGTGCGAACTGCAAGCAAACTGCATCCAAACTGAAAAATATTTGCAGTTGGCATGCAGTTCACCTGTAATGACCTTTTTTTGGTTTTTTATTCATAATTGGTAAGACCTTGGCATCATCTCACCTGATGGTAAGTGACAATGCTGCCGAAGATGGAATGTTAGCTCTGATGTTTGGCGGCAAGACTTAGATAAGATGGTGGTAACTAGCCAGGCGAGGACTTAGGTAATAAATATCCTTTGTCAAGCTTAGATTCCCTGTATTACAAAAAGAAAGAAAGAAAGAAAATGAATTTATTTTGACAAGTAAGAATGTACAATATTTTTACTTATATATACTTATAATACTCTGCCAAAAAGGGCACCGTCTCAGCATAATACTTTGGCTTTAACAAAGCCAAAGCGCTGATTTTCAGGCGGCATACCCTTGAAAATTTTGTTAATACGCACGTAAATAATATTGAGGGACAAATCACCTTGTCCCATTGTATGTTCCACTAATGGCACAAAAAGGAAAAAATCTTCCGCCCTGTGCCACTGTTCTAGTTCCATGAAACAAACTAAGATTTCCTACACCATTACTAGAGACTAATCTAAATACTTCGTAAACAACCCATGAACATCCCCACTGCTCGGTCACGGGTCTCTTCCCAAACTCGGGAATGTTAGGCGATACTAAAAATGCGGGGTGAAGTCCGCATTGATGGATATTGTAGGGCTAGTGGCCAACGCCACTGAAAGTTTTTCAAGCTGCCTATAAGATATCTGACACGGTTCAACGACTGCCATCTAGTGACAGCAACTGGCACCAATAGGCTTGCGAAGCACAAAAACGGTCGAGAAAAATGCCACCAACAGTCAAACCCATCCAGGTAACGACCGTGTTTTAGGTCAGGTAACCTGCATGGTCGATGCAACCACGCAAGTTGCAATGAGCTACGGTCGCTTAGAAATTTCATCATATCAGCTCGTATGCGTCCTTACTGAGGGGCTCAAGCCTACACTGAATTAGGGCGATCGGGCCTTAGTCGACCACGTGGGCCCAGTGTAGGTTGGTCGACTTCACATACAACCTTTGAGTTTCTTCGCCGGCGTGTGCGGGTTTCTTCACGATGTTTTCCTTCACCGTAAGAGCGTCGGATAAACTAACATACAAAAATTGAAATTCGAAAATACATAAGAACGGGCCAGGATTCGAACCACGAGGTAGCGGCCCTTGTCATTACTCCACCGACGCTTCAAAATTTAAATATATTACTGGCGCAACGGCAAGGGCCGCTACCTCAATCCTGTCTATGTGTTTTCGAATTTCGATCTCATATGTATGGTTATCCGACGCTCTTACGGTGAAGGAAAACATCGTGAGGAATCCTGCACACATCTGCGAAGAAACTCGAAGGTTGTGTGTGAAGTTGACCAACCTGCACTGAGCCCGCGTGGTTGACTAAGGCCCGATCGCCCTAATTTAGGGTAGGCTCGAGCCCCTCGGTGAGAACGTATATATGAGCTGATGTGATGATATATATATGAGCTGATATGATTAGACACCCAGACATAAAGAAACCTATATACTCATTACAAGAATATTTATTCCAGATTAGCAGCCAAGAGCGATAACCATCTTACCACCGAGTCTCATTGTGAATCTTTGTCAAAGGTGGTGATAGCGGTGGTGTGGCAGATCGTGTCGCCGGCGCGAGCAGTGCGGCACTTCCCTTCGCGAGCCGAGCACCTTCTCGTGTGTGACTCATACGTGGACGCGTCCGTCACTATCGCCTTCTTCTACCCTATGCTGCTCATCGTGGTCTGCACTGTGTACGCAGTGCTCACGCGCAACATACCCGAAGCCTTCAATGAGAGCAAACATATCGGTAGGGACATTTTACTTCATCACCTACTCATCTTTACTGCTGGGGTAGTCTCTTCACTTTACACTAAAAGAAGGATAGACCTTGGTAGTTCCTTAAGTTCCTTTGAAGGAACTACAGAAACAGAAAATGCTCAGAAGTTCCTTCAAAGGAACTACTTAGAACAAACGGTTTCAGCTCAGGGGGCATGAAATGTATGGTTAGGTCATACACCACAAAATATGGTCTTTTCGAAACTAGTCCTGTGGGTAGTAGCCTACACAGATATTGATTATTTTAACTTCACTTTGATATTCTGTGATATGCCCTAATTGATGTCGAAATAATCGGGCCTTAAAGCCATTTGTAAGCCAGTGATTACAACAAGCACTCATTTAATATTCAAGAGAACTGAAATGAAGTCAGGTGAACTCTTAATACTACAATTTTAATGTTATTGAATATAAACATAACGCGTTTATAAAATCATTTGGTTTTGAGGTTTGATAATTTCCCGGTAATATACTAGAATTGATGAACTCCAATGCGATAAAAGAATTGATGAAATCTATAGTGAGTTCTCGAGTAGCGACAGCGCACTGGAAGACGTAGGGTGACAGGTTTTGTCCGTCTAGACGTTCTATCTAACCTATTTGCTTATTTTTTTAAATGAAAGGTATTGATGCACAAATTTGTCATTGAGCATTGAAAATCACCTTAGGTACTTCTCAAGTAAAACCTAAGGCTCAAACGCGATTTCATAGCTTTCTTTCTCAATATCTCCGGTTTTAACTGAAGTACCTAAGCGGTTCATTTTGGTCTTAAAACACTCGCTGGAATGAGTTCTTTCATTTGAGCTATTGCCCATCTAAATTTGTTCAGCTGGAAGGAAGCTGTGTGTTCTCGCACACTGCGCACTCTCCATGCCCATTATAATTCAATTCAATGTTTTTTTCAATTCACGTTTATTCGAAAAACAATTTACATTGTGTACGAATTACATAACAATATAATTAAACATGGCATAAAAACAATCAAAAACTAAACGAAAGTAAAGTAGGTAGGTACCTACATAAACCAATCCCAATGAAGTATTAACATTTTACGATCTAATTATGAAAAAGTAAAATATTCAATGCAATATAATTCTTTGACTGACTCTGTGGCTCAGTGGTTAGTGCCCTTGACTACTGATCCGAGAGTCGTGGGTTCGATCCCCACCCAGGGCAAGCATTTGTGTGATGAGCAGATTTGTTTGCTCTGTGTCTGGGTGTTAAATTATATCTATATATGTATGTATTTAAACGTATATAAGTATGTATATCAGTCTCTGGTAACCCATAACACAGGGAATCCTACTTTTGGGCCAGATGACCATGTGTGATTTGTCCCAGAATATTTATTTTTATTTATTTATTTTAATAGGAACACTTGTCCAAAAGAAGAGCTCTTAGTGCGCTTTTAAAAAAATGAAATGCGTCTTTCCAATTTTAATTCAATAGGCAACTTATTAAACAGTAATAATAAAATAATTATTAAAAAAGATGCTGCGGAGCAGCATGCAGGGTCCTCCTCATTACAATTAAAACCATTTTTATATTCATTAGAATGGCGTTCTGAGAGGCGCGGGGTGGGGGGTGTATTCATAGGTGTCTTGACCCCCCTAAATCGAACACGTCAAGACAATTTACGAACATCTGCCTGCATGACCTCAGATTTTATTGTTAATCCTTCAAAGTGTTTGACTGCGACTGCACCTTCTTTCATTAATAACGCGACCAAGGAACCCACGCGGACCGTTCTTTCGTCTCACTCTCTAATAACTAACAAGTAACTACTTATATTCTGCATTTTCAGGCTTCACAATGTATACAACATGCGTCATCTGGCTGGCGTTTGTACCCTTATACTTTGGGACCGCGTCGCACATCATCCTTCGAGTCGCAAGCATGGCAGTCACTATCTCACTCAGCGCCAGTGTAACGCTCGTTTGTCTCTTTTCACCAAAGGTGAGAAATATTGCGGATAATTTTTACTTCTATACTCATGTACGCACGGCGACACATCCAGCTATACAAATATAAGCTGGCCGCGCGAGTCGCGCGACGCTTGTGCGTTTCAACATACGCGAGGCCCGCGTATACTGGTTTTGTATAGCTTGATGTGGCGTCGTGTGTACATTAGCGACTGGCGGAGATTTTGAAGTAAAACTTCTTTACGCGCGCTTGACTTAGGGAGTAAGCTGGTGGATGCGGGACGAGAGCGTTACGATGATCGGGCGAGGAGGACGGAAGTTTAGAGGGATGTATAAATTAGTGAAAATAGAAAGAGATACTATTTATTTATGTTTACCAACAATATCGGTTGTCAAAAGAATCAAAACAAACATTTAAGATAAAAAAGATTTGATCATTTTCAGAGGATAATAAAACTCTTTTCATAAACTGTATATACCTACATATGACAAAAAAGATTTGATTATTTTCTGAAGACTAAATATTTACTTCCATGTAGATGGAGTTAAAGAAGTTTTACTTCAGTCGTGTGGTCCAAAGCACACTCGTATTTTTTGTTATATACCAACCTTGTCCTGACAATTACGAAAAAAACAAAAAAAAAATTGGTCGAGCACGGGAAATAGTTTTTATATATATAAAATTTGTAAGTATGTAATTATGAGGTAATCTCCGAAACTACTCATCTTATCTCAATTAATTTTTTCACCAATATTTAGAATACACCTTCAGGATCAACATAGGCTAAAAATGTGGCTTGCGACTCGCGCACCGCGCCCCCTCGGATGAAACCGCGGGTAACGGGTAGTACATGAAAAATATGTATTCATTTGTTTGTCCTACTTTCACGTCGCAACAGAGTCATGGATTGACGTGATTTCTTGTGTTACTTCATACCCCTTAAACTATCTTTATGCATAGTTAAAGGGGTGTGAAGTACATATATAACAGACTACTAATTCACATATCCCGATATAACTTCCGAGAGATCTGAAGAAAACTTATTTCAGAGCCACGGCAAGTGTAATAGACTATATCACTTATCATCTTATTAGCTCATATTCGTCCCCACAGAGGGGTTCGAGCCTACCCTGAATTAGTGTAAACGGGCCTTAGTCGACCACGCGGGCCCAGTACCCTTATAGTTCCTAGAAAAACTTGAACTTTACTCAAGCATGTCGCGCTGCGCACACAGCACAAGAACGCATTTAAGACAGTCATAAAAAGTTGCGATCCTCTTAGCAAGGTGAGTAGAGAATAAGTATAATAACTGCACAAATGGAGTTCTCAAGTGAGAACAACGTTAGCCAAACTCTAGCAAGGTGAGTAGAGAATAAGTATAATAACTGCGCAAATGGAGTTCTCAAGTGAGAACAATGTTAGCCAAACGGCGCATTGACCCCAGGGTAGGCAGAGCGATGATCTATATGATGTTGCTGGAGACAACAGGATGCGCAAAGCCAAAGCAGCGCGCCTATTTGACATTAATGCCCTTTTTAGTAGGATTACCAAAAAAGACGTTCACAAATACACAAATAATTTAGTTTCTAGAACATACAACACCACCAAGCTAAGTTTGCAGCTCGCTGGAATGCAAAGTTAAATAAATAAATGTAAAAATAAAACAATAAATGCAAAGTAAAATCTAACAAACACTTGTTTACTTTTTCAAAGTCATAGCGAATCCTTTTTTGCCGACCGTACCTAAGCGTCAATGTGACGTAATCGACGCGAGGTGCAAACTTAGCTTAGTCGATTTGTAATATCTCTTTAGACTGGAGCGTTGAACATTTCTCTGATTTGTGCTTTAGACTTTTCTGTCAAATAACATTCATTGTTCGTGCATTGACAATAACGCCCTGGATACTTACTGATTGGAGTCACTGAGGCTGCAACTATTTCTTCAACAGCTTTACATCATAGTTGTCCATCCTGAGCGCAACGTAAGGGCGAGCCTGATGCCAGCGCGATGGCGCGGTGGTGGCGCCGTGTGTGCACTAGTAGGCGCCTCCGCGCCGCTGCGCCCAGCTGACCCAACGCCGTCCACAGACCGCTCCGACCTGCTGCCTGATGCTACTGGTACGTAATTCTTCTTTATCGTGTTACTTTCCAATTGCGTCGGCGAATCTTGGTAAACTCGCTCCCACCTTCGGCATCGTCACTTAAAATCAGGTGAGATGGTGCAGAGAGCCCATCAATTTTGGATTTAAAAAAAATATATAAATCGCTCGGCTGAGAGAAGTGACCATACAAAGATTGTTCTTTTCAAAACATCTCTTCAGGTCGTTCGATCTATGAGCAAAGAGAATCCTGGCCTGGCCTAAAATCTCATTCTAAGTAGTTACATCTTTAACCAGCAATCCATCGCGAAAGCATATACCTACCTATCTAAAGGATCAACTCATTTTCCCTTTCATGCGACCAGGTGAGAAATGATTAGCTTTACCGAGGTCTGTTATCTAATACACACCTGACTTTCCAATTGCGATGGCGAATCTTGGTAAACTCACTCCCACCTTCGGCATCGTCACTTAAAATCAGGTGAGATGGTGCAGAGAGCCCATCAATTTTGGATTTAAAAAAAATATAAATCGCTCGGCTGAGAGAAGTGACCATACAAAGATTGTTCTTTTCAAAACATCTCTTCAGGTCGTTCGATCTATGAGCAAAGAGAATCCGGGCCTGGCCTAAAATCTCATTCTAAGTAGTTACATCTTTAACCAGCAATCCATCGCGAAAGCATACCTACCTATCTAAAGGATCAACTCATTTTCCCTTTCATGCGACCAGGTGAGAAATGATTAGCTTTACCAAGGTCTGTTGTATAATACACACCTGACAACGTTGTCGTAAAATATAAGGACTCTTTGCATGCGGATGGTGCAGTGTTGCGCTCGTCGAGGATATAATACTTATTTGTATGGCCTTTAGTCTATACCATAACATTTTGAGCATTCTGCGCCACCGAAGTAATATTTCGACTTTGAATGTTTTGCGATGAAACCGGGCTTTGATCTTCCACGTTTCGGAGTAAGCCTGACAAAAATAATAGAATTTGGGTGGCTTGCAGTAATAAATGAAGAAGTCTATTTTTTACAATTAATTCCTAATTTGTAACAACCTGCCTTTTCTATTCTTAGGCCAGGCTTTCTTGATATATTGGTCTAGCAAGAGTCAACATGTTTATAATCGTTTGTAATAGCAACCTAGTAGCCACGCTGTGCAAGTTTTTTAATATTGACTCAATATTTACAGAGCGACCGACTCAACGTGCTGACCAGCAGGTGCAGACAGACGACACGAGTTTATACCCACGTCTGGAGCGCGATGCGAATCCCATTCCTCTGTCGGCGCGCGCGCTCAGCGAGCAGTTGACGGCGCGACACGGACGTGCGGGCTTCCTGGCGGGCGCGGGGGGAACGCGTCGGCGCGTGCTGGCGGCCGGCGTCACGCCGATTGGCGTCGAGCTGCCCTTATAGCGCCCGCGGAGTGCGCGCCGCGCCGCCGTTCTGGTTTAGGTTTCAAATTATGACTGACATTATTTTAACTTGAACAAGTTACAATAATAATATTGAATGCGAATTTTTCTCTGTACCTGAACTACATTCCTGTTGGCGTCTGCAATGAGCGGATTTTACAAAAGAAGTAATTATTTATTTAGTAAAGGAAAAATAAAAGAATGAAATCTGCTGCTTTCCAATAGTCTACATAGAAATGGTTTCATATAAATCTTAAGAATAAATTAACCAGATTTCTGAGAATTAAAATATCGACCTGACGTATAGTTTAATTTTATTTGGAGGTTTTAAATAAAAATGATAAAAACGTTTTTATAATACATAATTTATACGTGACAATTCGACCGCGATAACTTTAAAATCTTTTTTGGCAAGCGAGGCGTATTATTGCCATTTACCTACTGGCAGACAACACATGGTACCTCGATGAAGATACGAGGGCTGTTCAAAAAATTACCAAACTTCATTTTTAAAACGTTTATTTTTCAATTTAGACATTATTGCTCCTTGTCTCCTTTAAAGTACTGCCCTGTCCTATTCACACACTTGTCACAGTGGTGTTTCCTCTTTCCAAAACAGTCCTGGTAAGATTCTTTCGGAATGTTCTTCAATGTAATTTATTTTAATGTCATCAATGGTGTCCAAACGACGTCCTTTCAGCAATGTTTTCAATAAAGTTTAGTTGTCGGACGTATATGATTTCGTCGCCATTTTGTTTGTTCCGTCATTCCTTTTTTGAAATGTCATTTCTGGCCCGTTGTATGAAGTGTCCCAGGGTGTGCCATGAGACAAAAAATCAAAAAGCCCAACTCCATTAAATTAAAAAAAGGGTGATCACCACATTTACATTATATCAAGTCTGTCACCCTGTCCTACTTTTTTTTAATTGCATCAGCGGGCTGTAGTTCATGAACCATAATAGGCAGACAGATGAGTTTTTTAAAGAAAATATGAATAAAAAGATTAAAGGGCCCGTATAAGAAAAAAAAAGAAAAGGGCCCTATAGAAGAAAGTGCAAGTCGGACCTGCGCACCCATGAGTTTCGTACCACCACATCTCTACGTAAAAGTACAAAAATGATAAATATTCGTTACAAATAAAAGAAATCAACGCGAGCGACATAAAAACGCCTATTTTTTCATTCAGTTGGGACTCCTTAGCGTGAGTACGACTGACACTTGGCTTGTTTTTATTATTTGTTAATCACGCCAAGTTTCGCGTTTTTTTGTGTAACCGTTTTAACATAGAGCAAAAACAAAAATCTATAAGAATAACGATACAGTTACAGTTCCAAAGTACAGCCCTTTAAATGTCGGACAGACAAACAGCGTAGGCTGTAACGGGACCCTATTATACTAAGTAATAACTAGGTAAGTACCAAGTTACGTAACCCTAAAAAAAAATATTCACAAATACACAGGCGTAAAAGACAAGTAAGTGTAAACTTACTGTTGGTAGTAATTCTGTTTTTGTAATTTTTATGCGCGCGAAATGTTTTGAAACAACATTGACTTGAAGATAAACCTACTGGTAGGTGTATATTTAGACTGTATGGTCTCAGGAGATTTTCGCCATTTTAAGTAGGTACATACACACATTAACTTTGCCAAGAGGTATTTTTAGACTTTTCATGCAAAACACAGTTTTCGAACAACTATGAAAATAACTCAGGACATGTGTAGGGTAGGGTAGAAACTTCCAAGATGAGCAAATGCTATATTTACCCTCTCAGTTCTTATAAATCAATTTAGTTTTAAAAGTTTTTTGTAAAAGGCGCGGAAAATAAAAAATGTGTTTTTTATATTGTCATAGTATAGGATGGCACAGATTGTATGAAATTAGAAGAACTCATGTTTATAAGAGTTGAGAAGGTACTCTTAATGGGTCGAACAACTTTAAGCTATCCTTCCTACTCCTAATCCTGTCCCCAAACAAAAAAAACATATTTTCTTGATAATAAATAATTATTTATTACGCATAAAAAATAGTTTAGCCTATGTTTAATACATTAAATGTTTTATTTTATGTATTTATTCCTATTGTAACGGTTGTCCAATTGACGTCAAAGTCCATTTCATAGTCAAAGCTTGTCCCCCAGCAACAGTTGTAAACTAAAACTTACGTTTCGAAGAAAAAGTCTATGACGATGTTAATTTTAATTTTTTTTGGTGTGTTATTGTATGAAGTATTTTCCTTGTTGTTCCTGTCCCTATTAATGTCACAAAGCATAAGCTACTTATACAACCACTTAGAAATTCCACGTAAATAATATGGTAACGCTTTAAGTATTCAGACAAAGAGATATTTGCTTGTGGCGCCAACCAAACCCATTCAACCGACAATTACTTTTCGCGGTGTCATTCGTCGAAGATTCCGTTAAGAGAGTGGGTGGCTTTTTTGTGTGTCTGCTGAACCACCTCAACAAAAACAGAAGTAAATTGATTTTTCATTATGAATTTTAGGTAAATAGAATCCTTTTAGATCTAAAATCTTATTGAAAATTAAATTTTGAAGGTCTGCCATATCTCTGAGACAACCAATTTTGTTTATTATACAACCGCATTGTTGCCACTATATTTTAGAGTTATGAAAGCATTGTTTTATTTATATATATTAAAATAAGTATGTTTTAACTTAAATGGTAAAACATTATTCCAAAAAATATTCAAATCTCGTAGTTTTTACAATCAATCATGTTTATATAGGACAACGGTTGTCTAAGAGACTCTTACATGTTGTTAATAATGATAACGCTTTAGTGTTTGATATTTTTAATAATATGGAAAGAGCGATTTTAACTTTCATCAAAGCTTACTCCATTAAATAAAACAAGTAATTGTCCAAGGGATACATTTTTCATAGCAGTTTACATATTTTCGCAAAAAATTTACGGAACGAAAAAGTGCTCTGCTTAATATTGAAACATAAAATATAATTAATGTTTTTCACCTTAAGATAATTTATTGAGTGAAATTTAAATAGTAATAAAAAACAACAAATATCACAATCGGAACAAATAAAAGTTGATCGACCCAAATATAGCATTTGCCCATTTTGAATGTTTATACCCTGTATACTGCACATATATTAATTAATTTTAAATAGCTTTACAAAAAATCATGTTTTGCATGAAAATTTTTAAAATATTCCTAGGCAATGTTGAGCAGTGTATAACTACTGCTACTTTAAGCTCTTCTGTATGCCCTATTTAAGCATTGAAGATTTAAAAAGTATTGATTTTACTCAAATGAAACATTTTGTGATATTAGAATAAGATAAATTATTGGAAAATTCAACGAAATAAAATAATTATGATTGTTTATGTGTAAAGCGTATTTTATTAAACTTTCACTGATGAAGGCCCTCTAAAAATGTACTAACTTAAATTTGTAAACTAGAAGGAGTGGGCAGATACTTACAAAACACAAATTTAAACAATGTACTTAAATATATGTCTTAAAAGTCTTTTTAAAAAACCAAAAAATACCAATGTTAATTATATTTATTATCATCAAAATATCAGCTAAAGGCGTCCAGTACTAGACAAAAGTATCCTCCAAGGTTTTCACAATGACCAGTCCTGCGCTGCCCATATCCAGCTGCTTCCCTATCTTCACCAGATTATCGATCCACCGAGTGGGAGGCCTGCCTACGTTACATCTTCCAGTACACGGTCGCTACTTGAGAACTTTACTGACCCAACGGCCATCTGTTCTACGAGCTATGTGCCTCGCCCTGCCACTTAAGTACAATTCAGTTAGTAAAAAATTCTTATAAAAATATTTCCTTTCCCCAGAATAAATGCAATTATTTTTCTTGCTATCTTAATGTCTTATTTTAATGCTACACAGGTCTGATCCTTAAAAGTCAAAATATTTTATTTTAGTTTTTTTTACTCAATATTATTTTGTTAATATAAAAATAAAGCATCTTGATAGCATTAAACAATGCGATATGTATGTCGGCGGCCGATCGTAACTACTGGACTCCAAAAAGGTTAATTTAGATAATGTCTGGTGCCATCGTTTCGCGGGACATCTGTAGCTAGTCTGGATAAGTTTATGAATGTAACGTATGTAACTTGCATTGGGACCATTGATATTAGGTAGGCAGAACAGCTGGATTTAAAAAAAAACTTATCTAACCACCATAAACATACATACCTATAGTAGAAACAAGACGTGGGCCCAAGACGAGAGTGAATAATCATTGTTTGAGTTTACGTATAATATTATCCTTCACTGCATCGTCATCACTTTTCACCAGGTGAGTTCAAGTAAATGCACTCGAGTTTTTAGTATTTCTTTAAATATTCGGGGTTTTGCTCGTACTGAATTCTACTAGTAGGAGCTCAAAGACACATGTTCTGGTGTTTTTTTATTGCAGAGAATTAATATTCAAATTAACATTCCACTTCCAACTCCTAACGATTTTTTTTATATAAATGGTCACAACAATTGATTTTAGAAAACAATATAAATCGTTGCAATAACACATTGCATTAAGGACAATCAGGTTATTCTTAATAACACGATATAATGTTTATTTTTCTTCCATGTTTTACTATTTTTCAGTGCGATTATCGTAAACTTTTCTTTATATCTTAAGCGACCTTGGATAACTCTTATTTTACATTAATTAACTGAATTGAAGTGAGATTGTGTCTGGGGTTATTTAAAATACACATTTGTAAATTATCTGCATTTAAATGAAATTTTCAATGACGTATGCACTTGACAATTTCAGCGTTATATAAAATAAATAATGAAGGACCCAGGATCGATCCCTGAGGGACGCCACGTTCGATAGCACGGAGAGAAGATCTAAGTTTAGTGCCATCTTTTTTATCTATAACTACTTGTAGTCCTCGCCCAGTTAGATAGCTGCTGAACCATTGAATTGCGGGTACATCGAAACCATAATATGAAAGTTTAGAAAGAAGCATAAAACGTTACCAGTCTAACTAACCCATCCAGGTAATGACGATGCTAATGGATAGTGAACAGTCTCACCGAGTTGCCTAGACACAACTTTTTTACAAGCTTTTATTCTTTGATTAATTACTCTATAGATAGAGCGCGGTAGCCCAGATGGGTCAAAAAATACCGTAAAACTGTTCTATCCTTACTAATATTATAAACGCGAAAGTTTGTATGTGGAGATGCATGGATATTTGTTACTCTTTCACGCTTTAACAGATAAACGGATCTGGATGAAATTTGGTAGGTAGACAGATTAGGACCTGGATTAACATATAGGCTATTTTGACGCTCTATCTAGAGCTTCAATTAATTATTCAAAATGTTTTTATAACTTCCAATGTTTGTATACGTTTCTTAGTTTTTTTGCAAATGCAAAAGATTTTAGAGTGACTTCCAGAAGTACGATTGAGCTGAAATTTTGTATGAAGCTACGGCGAATACGTAATACGTTCCCGGCGACTATAGATTTTATATTTTGAAGTTTATCGGACGATGAACTTTACTTTGGAGGTGGAATCAAGATCCCAGGATCGTCTTTTGTTTTCAAAAGAATCGTAGGAAATACTATGCCGCCTTTTTTTAATTTGGAAATTTTTATACCTATACCATGTAACAACCAAAAAAGCAAAAGGTAAACAAAAGTACTATGGAATTGACATTTGAAACTGCCAAATCCCTACTAAGTTTTTTTACATTGTCCTTTTTTTGGTTGATATAAGGTATATTTATATTCACACTAGCTGTCCCCGCAATATAATATATAGATTTGGCACACTGAGCATTTGACATTTTTTTGCAAAAAAAACTTTTTTCAAATAAAAGCGTCACCTAAAAATTTTTATGTTTTGAATGATTATTTCGATAAGTCCTTGAGTACTTACAGAACCTCTTTCTCTTTTTAAATACCAATGTAGGGCAAAGAATTAAACGTTTTGAAACTGTAATTAAGTCTCTTTAGAGACTTTTTTGGTAAAAAAAAATATTGAGATAGAAGCTCATGAAATATGAAAGAAGTGACATCTACGTAATACTCTTCGGACAGTGTCAGAAAAAATAAATAAAATCTGTCAATTTTTCAGTTCTCGCCGAATTAAATTTTGCTTGCTGTTTCATTGAGAAAGAATTAATGTTTGTCCGATTGCGTATATTTCTGTGTCCGCTCATTCACAATTATGTTTGAGCATCTGTCACCACCGTGCACCGCCAAGATCTCAAACCATTTCACTGGACATGTCTAATTTGAGGTCATTGTAAAGCCATCTCATGTCAGCCATGGACAGCCCGTCCACACCATCCAGGACGATGGTCCGCCAGCTCGAAACCACCGTGGAAGAGGTTGAGGAGGAGGAATCCGCGCCGATCAAGTGGATCAACATTATTTTCCTCCCTTTCCACCCTGATTTTGAGCTAGTCATTTTATGCGTTGTCGTCATAAAATGTCTTATGGTAAGTTGAGCTAATTTTTTTATCCACATTTGATACCTACCTATCTCTTGGCATCATAATGATGTTACCAAAGATGGAAACGGGCTTTTCGGAATGCACTCGCTATTTTGAAGCCGGAACGCAAGACTTAGATAAGGTAGCCAGGCTTGCTTCAACAGTTTCCGACCACCAATCAAACCGAGTCTTACAACCGGGAACCAAACCCGCAACAACCTGTTGTGAAGCAAGTGGAACACCATGGAGGCGGTCAAATCTAATTTTATTACACAAAGGCCAGTACTTATAAATAAACCCTCAATACTAAACCAAAGTATATACGTAAATTAGTGCTAACATACAGTATGGACCTTCCCTGCCGCTCTCTAGATTGCGACCTCACCCCCTCGTCGCCCAGATTGATACAGATTGGTTACAGTTTGGTTGTCGAACGTAATAGGATTTCACCGCTATTTTGTTTGTCCCGTCATTCCTTTTTTGAAATGTCATTTCTGGCCCGTTTTATGAAGTGTCCAGGGTGTGACTGAACTGACTGTGCGAAACAGATTTTGCCTAGTGCACTAGTTGTTGTGACCTATTAATATGTAAGTTTTTAGGGTCCATACCAGGACTCCACTGCTAATGCTACGCCGCAGTCTGTTCGTCAGTCCGCCTATCAGTCTGATTTTTAAAAAGGCTGTATCTGATTTTTAAAAAGGATGTATCTTTTAAACCTTATGTGCCTTTTCACATATACACGGTGGTCGTCTTTAGGGCACGGCGCCTCTTTCTTCTTCTTCTTCCACATTCACAAAGTTTACATGCGGTTAACGCACGCCCCGGCAGCAGCCTCTGGTGGTATCATGGCACGCGTGGAGACGCCATGTTCACGCTGTCGTGTTCGGGCCGTGTTCATGTGAACGTTCATAATCTCCTATGCTAGCCCATACTGTAGGTACGGGTGCCACGCAGGAACCGTGATTTTAGTGGCAGCGCCATGTGAAAGCTACCATAACAGCTCATACATTAACAGTTTATCCGGTACGGCGACCTCGAATCGATCATGCACCTGATGTGAAAAGGCCGTAATAGTTAGCTGACAGATTTTTTTTTTAATAAGTATGTGATAAGGGGAATTTAACAACAAATAATGAAAAAATATAAAAGTCAAAATCAACCATACAAGAAACGTAATTTTAAAAGTTTATATTTTCCATACCTAATTCATGATTTAAACACTTAATTTATAAGAAAAATATAATAAAAACGGATCGAAATACTTCGCTATCAACCGAACCTCACGTGGTTAGTATGCAACTATTGTTGCGTTAATCATTTCGGTCATTTTCGTCCGATTTAGGCTAGTCGCACACAAAAATACCGCAATAGGACACTAGACCTATGTACTTATTAAGTGCTTCGCCCCCTGGACATAGCTTTTATGACTTTTTGAGGGTGAGTGGTGCGCGAGCCACAATCGGCTGAAAACCTTACTATATTAACCTTCTATCCTTACTCTACCAATCTTGATGAAATATGGCATGCAGGTAGCCTGTGTCACTGGAAAGGAAATGGTCTACTTTTTATCTCTTGAAACAATACTCTTTTTTCGTTAATTTCTTTAAAATCGCCACAGAAAAACGGATTGGTGTGATTTTTAGCACAGAGATGATAGATGAGGTATAAATGATATAATTTATTATTACGTATATCTTGACATAGTTCCCAAAGGGATCTGGGCAAAACTGTTTTCTACGCTCGCGCACGTCGGCGGCGTCGTAACGGAGCAACGGATTAGTCATTTTTTGTATAGAATTTGTTGAGGGGGTAGGAAGAGACAAAGACTGCTAATCAGAATAGCCCGATATAGTTCCTGAGGTACCTGGAGAAAACTCATATCCACCCTTGCGAGCCGGTTGCGGCTCGCGCACCACTCACATTCAAAAAAAGTCGTAAAAGCTATGTCCACGCCCTCTAAGCCGCGGGCAAAAGCTAGTCTAATAATACAATTTCCTAAAAATATTAATATGGGTCAAATCCCCCAGTCGTATCAGCTCCAAAGGAGCCCATAACGCACTTCTCGTCGCCGCGCTGAATGGCAATAGACAACCATAGCAGCAGGTAGGACCCGGAGCGGGCGTCACATCCACTTTCTCAAAGGCGACGGCCAATCTCCATAATGAAGGCAAAGGCCTCTGAGGGTTCAGCAGCCGGTTGTCTCATAGACACAAAAAGTGCTGACGCACGTGGCATCCCAAAGCAGGCACTCTCCTCTCTGCCATAGCACCTGTTTAAACCATCCGGCCTTTCGCTATCAGATCGACTAAAGCCCGGCGGCTGCATCAAAGATGGAATATTCCATCTGGCCGAGAGCAGTGCCCTCCGAGTGAGGTCATGGTGACGTGGGAATCTTCACAAACAACGACTGCAACTCAGTGCGTGATGGCCAATTGCCTCCACCCTGGATACACCCTGGATTCGCCAATACATTGATGAGGTTCACAGATTTTACAGCCCAGGTGGAGAGCAACTGCCACACGCAAATAGTAGCCGTCAGAAGAGTTCCCATATCTGTGCCTCTCGTTAAAAGATGCACAACTGGACTTATGTGTTTTTATTTTTTTTTACACGATTAGATTCTTTAAAAAATACCTATCTGTTAGTCTATGAAACATATCGCTACGTGGCATTCTTCCAGAGTTAGAGTTGTGTAAAGTAGCGATTGGATTCTTTAAAAAATACCTATCTGTTAGTCTATGAAACATATCGCTACGTGGCATACTTTCAGAGTTAGAGTTGTGTAAAGTAGCGTATGCTGAAAAATAATTAAAAGAAATTTACTCAAAAGTATGAAATTTTAAATCGATACTATTATATGTATAGATAGATCTAGTTTCCCACGGGACCTATTTAGTTTTCCGCGATAAAGAAAACCCAACCATGTAATTAAGGTCAAAACGCTATACATCTCAATGTAAAGGTTTCTTAATGTTAGGTTAAGCCTTTCTAAAGATACAATTTTCTTCCATTCCTGCAGGAACTCATATTTTTTGGGATTTATAATATCTCAATTTTAGTTCACGATATAAGGTATCAACGTGTAAAACTTAATTGCAATAGGTCAAGCAAAATTACCTGGTGAGCCATTCTAGAAATGCATACTTTTGATTTTCCCACGGGAACTCTTGAATTTTCTTCGATAAACAGTATCCTATATGTTATCCCGGGCTATAAGGAACCACCATACAAAATTTCATTAAAAACGGGCCGGTAGTTTTTGCGTGATTCGCGAACATACAGACAGACAGACAGACGGATAAAAATTCCAAAAGTTGTTGTTTTGGCCTCTATATCGTTAGTAATGTCCACCACAGTTATTATTTTCCAAAAATATTTCATGTACAGATACGGCCCCGTTACAGTTTTATTATATTATAGATAATAAATATGATTTTGTTTCAATACGAATTAATTAAACGTTATAGTTTGAAATACTTTACCTTATTAAAAAATGAAAATTTTAACAAATTGCTTCATGAAATCAAATTACTCGATGATGATGTTTTCTCTTTATCCCATAGGGAAAGGCAATGGTACTTTTTTTATTTTATTTTTTTATTCACAATTGGTAAACCCTTGACAACATCTCACCTGGTGGTAAGTGCCGATGCTGCCGAAGATGGAAGCGGGCTAAGACATACAGCATGATCTGAAGTTGATGATTTTCTTTGTCGTTCAAATTACTAATCTAATTGATTGATTGAAAACACTTTATTGCACAACATAAGAGAAAAAAAAAGATACAATGATTAAGGAAGTTGTACATATAGGCGGTCTTATCGCTAACAAGCGATCTCTTCCAGACAACCTTTAGGTTTTTTTGATTAAATTAAATTAATTTGATTGTTCTGTAATGTTTTTTTTTATTTAACAATAAATTTTAGTTTTATTATGTAAATATATGAAAAAATAATTTATTTATCCGTGATCACGGCGCGTAGTAGTAAATTCAAGCAAAATACAAGAAAATACGCCGCGCGCTAGCTAGCGGTGCTCTTGTATTTTGCTGAATTTACTACGCGCGCGTGACTATGCGCCGTGATTACGCCTGACACAGCGTACGCCCTTAGGGGCAAGTGAAAAACAATTTTTTTTTTCGGAATTCTTTTACTTTTTCATATAAATCAAAATTATAATAATTGAAAAAAGAATTATAATAAAAAAAATTGTTAATAAATTATTTTTGTCAGATTTTATTCATAAATTAAGTTTCAGTACCTACTAATAAATTTATAAAAAAAATGTGATGAGCAAAACTGTACCACAAATAAACCACAAGGCAATTATTGTTCGCATTGAATGCCTTACTACTCGCCTCCCTTTTCCGGTAAGTTGTAAAGGCTTAAAGGCCAAAACAAGGTTGTCCTTTTGAAAAAAATGGCTCTAGGTAGAAGTATTAAGATGTTAACCTGATCTTGAAGATCCTGAAACACCTCATCCTTTGACATTTTTAATAAGAACTATTATTTTAGTAGGGATGATGACTGCGTCCATTCGAGTTACTTTTTTTCACCTGTCAAAAACGAAATTTTGATCTAAAAATGTTCAAAATACCTAGGTGTTATGCTATAGTTTTTAGCATCAGTATACTGATTATGAGATTATATAGTTTATGAGATTGCTAAAGTCGCAGCGGACGGAAAATGTTTTAAACAAAGAATGTTCATAAACAATGTTCTGTTCAAAACATCGGCAGTGGTCACGTCTTAATAGTTACTGTTTGTTGTTCAAATAAAGTCTAGAGCCATTTTTTTCAAAAGGACAAGCTTGTTTTGGCCTTTAAGCCTTTACAACTTACCGGACAAGGGAGGCGAGTAGTAAGGAATTCAACCTTCAGTCCAGGTGGGCGGTAGGGTGTAGGTCGTTGTTTAGTAGGGAGAGGTTCGGAAAGAAGTGGCCTGGTGTATGCCAAAGGCGCTGGTAAGCGCCAGAAGCGGGGGGACGCCGCCCTCGCCGGTGAGGGCAGTATGACTGACAATGAGTAGAGTATTAGTTTTTTATCGAAAAACAATGACAGGCACCCCCGTATCCTGAAAAGTAAAAATGACCTCGACTAGAATCATTTGTGGGGCAGTGTGTCACTACTAAAACAGAATACCTAGTTAATGATGTGTGTGAATTCATCATATCAGGCCAAAGGCCTCCGGCAAGGATTTCCACGACGACCGGTCCTGCGCTGCCCGCATCCATCGGCTTCCCGCGATCTTCACCAGGTCGTCGGTCCACCGCGTGGGAGGTCTGCCTACGCTACGTTTGTTGGTGCGCGGTTGCCACTCGAGAACTTTACTGCCCCATCGGCCATCTGTTCTACGAGCTATGTGCCCTGCCCACTGCCACTTCAGTTTAGCGATTGTGTGAGCTATGTCGGTTACTTTAGTTTTCCTGCGGATCTCCTCGTTTCTGATTCGATGAAGCAGAGAAACTCCGAGCATAGCACGCTCCATTGCCCTTTGGGTGACCTTGAGCCTTCTTATGAGGCTCATAGTAAGCGACTATGTCTCAGTTCCGTAAGTCATCACTGGCAACACACACTGGTCAAAGACCTTAGTCTTGGGACACTGCGGTATTTGGGACGCGAAGATATTGCGAAACTTCCCGAACGCTGCCCGTGTGTGAATTACCGAACTAAAAATTTAAAAAAAACCTTGTAAAAAATGTATATGTTCGAGAGGCTATTATAAGACGCAGACTATACAATGATGACATTTAGAAAATCACCTAGCAAAAAGTAATTTATAACGCATGGCGATCGGGCCTTAGTCGACCATGCATGCCCAGTGCGGGTTGGTCAACTTCACACACAACCTTTGAGTTTCTTCGCAGGCATGTGTTTCCTCACGATGTTTTCCTTCACCGTAAGAGCGTCGGATAAACGTACATATGAGATTGGTACGTGGCAGAACTCGAACCATGACTTCCCGGATAGTAGGTAGCGGCCTTGCCGTTTTGCCACCGACGTTTTTTTGAGGAGCACAAAATAAAAATTTTATTAAAAATTTTAGCACACGTCTGCTCTGAACTAAAGCAAACATGTTTTTTTTTTGATATAAGTAAAAGTGATGTGTTAATAGTACATGTTTGTTAGATGAATTAAAAATAATATTCTTAAATATTTCAATCTAGTGGATGATCAAAATGTTGCTCATCCATCATACAGGCACCTAGTTTACAGTAATTGGTAAGAAATGCTGATAATAGCTTTTAGTGAAGTCTGTCATCAGGTCAGGCATCGCTTCTGGTAGTGTTGTTATGAGACGCGCTGGACTCCCAGAATACCTCGCAAATGATGGAACCACAGTCTCTGCTGGCAGCACTGAGTTGTCTTCAATCATGCAACAGTCTTTGAGGACACATCTTCGTCCCTGAAAAAAATTGATTATTTTTAAAAATCTTTCTTGTTTTTTCAGAAATGTCTGCACAATTTTTTGTTTCGTTGTTGTTGACGCCTGACGCAAAAAGAGGGGTGTTATAATGTGTGTCTGTATGTGTGTGTGCATCTGTGTGTCTGTCTGTGGCATCGTACTTCTTAAACAAATGGACCAATTTTTTTTATTTTTTTGTTTTTAACTTATAATTGTTGTTTTAACTTACTCTTTCACATCTTGCTTTATAAAATATGAAATTTTATGAGTCAAGAAAGTAATTGTACTTTTGCTAGCATGCTAGCACACAAAACCTACCTGCTTGAGAAATGAAATACAAGGGTGAAGCTGTCTGCTGATAATTTAAATGTTTTACCAATTCGCCTTAATTAATGTCTTTGTATAATTAGGTGCGGGCTGATTTCCGCAACCAGGCAACTGAAGCGCCCATTTTGCATGGTTGATAGTAGTGCTGATTCTTTCAGTTGTGTGTAACTTATTATTATTATTTGGTTAATACACTAGCAGCTCTAAGAGCTGATGCGTGTATATCACTGCACTTGTGTTTTAAAATGTTTATCAAGTCTGTTTTTAAAACTGTTGACTGTTGAAGCACTTATGACTGTTTTTTATCTTTAAGTTTCACTCTTCCTGTGACATCATGTACTTTGACCACTTAGGTATCTTTCCTCCTACCTTGACAAACTACTTAGGAGATAACTACTTATTAGTAATAAAAGCCTTCTTGAATTTGGAAATTGCTTTTTTTTTTTATTAAAAATTTGAGTGTGTTTGACTGCAACTCACCTGATGGTAAGTGATGATGCAGTCGAGGATGGTACACGCAAACTCAAATAATGCCTATTCACTCTTGCCTTGAAGATCCACAAATTATAGGAATCGGGAAACACTGACGCCACTTCCACTCCTGCGCTGTACGCCATAATAAATGAAGAAGCGTAACGATTCGTGCGAAAAGGTGGAACATCAACAACAAAGGGGGTGCAACCCCTCCCTGCGTCTCGTTGACAGATGGTGGAATGGAGTAGGGGGAATGAGGTCGTGAAGTCACACCTTTCCACAGAATGGGGTGGGGCAGTCTTTTTGATTGTGAAGCAATAAAGACAGCATCTGCCCAGCGATGTCCGCGGCTCCCCTTTCTGAGTACACAAAGCACATGAGGGACAGAGACGGTCAGGTTAGTACGTTCGTTCTAGTGAGCGTGGCGCGGACTGACCTAGCCTCCCCGCGCCGCAATCTGCATTACTGCATACAAACTGATTTGTGACTGACATGCCGTGCCGCTTGTGCCTGCCGAGCATCTGCGGCGCGGCATTTTTGTCCTACATGTGCATTGGTAGTATAGGATTCCCTTTGTGCTATTGCTGGCGGCGAATTGACCAGCCCGCCCCTTCGTGTACAAAGCGCCTTATGGGTAATTAACAACAAATAAACTGACAAGCCTGATTTAAGTAACTAAGTAAAGGAAACAAAATCAAATACTTACAATAACAACATTCTTTCCAATATAAACATAAGAACCGACAACTGCTGCATTGACAACTGTGTTCTCGCCAACAAACACATGGTCACCCATTTGAAGTGGGAAGAATGCCACACTGAACCAGCAAATGAAAAGAAAATTCAAAACTGTAAACATACTCAGCAAGTAGAAGATCTTTTGTCGTCCAATGTACAGAGGCCAGCACATAAAACTAAAAACCAAATTGTCCCAATTCACTTTCGCACTATCTGTTCTAAAAAGAAATACTCACTACGAGTCAGCATTTGGACTTTGCACCGTTCTTATGCCGTATTCATATGGATTAGAATCGCACTACGAGTGTCTAGCTTGGTGTGCTGGTCTCTGTACATACTCATGCCCCAATAGCAACTTGATAGCATACAACGCTAGAATGCAGAGACTAGGATTGCTTGGGTATAGTTTCAAGTTTACGCACTTACTGCATACATTTTCCAATAACCAGACATTGCAATGTCTTTGGAATCTATACGCTATGAGTTTTGAAGTAGCCATTTTGATTTAATTATATCTCTCTTTGTTTCTAGGTTTTAATACCTCAAAACGTAACAACAAAACCATTATGGGATCTCTCAGGTGTCTGTCTACCCATCCATCCATCAATTCCTATGTCACAGCAAATTTGCTCCGATACTACTGGACCTAATGATTTGAAATTTAAGTGAGTGACCCAAAGATGGAAATGTAATGTAAATAAATGATTTTAAACATGGGGGCTTAGAAAATTAGATTAGGGTAGATTAGGAAATTCAAAAACATTTTTTTGCATACTATATTGTGTGATATATCAAATGAAAGGGCTTGTTGTGAGAAATTGAAACATAATATATTTTTTGTAATTTTAAGATAAATAGTTTTGAAGTTATTTAAGAAAATATGTTAAAATTGACCTTATCTCCAAAACTACTGGGCCTAAAATCTTGAACAAATCACAGTATATGAGGTAGAATGCATAAATTACAGGAAAATCTATGAGAACATGTAATTTTTAGGACCTCACCAAAAAAATAAAATTTCCAAAGTCCAGATGTAGACCCCTATTTACCTAAAGTAGGTCTTGTTCTGTTGGTAGTTGAAGTTTTTAGCCAGAGCCCTGTTTGTGTGCGGAGTCACACTTGGCCAGTTTCTTTGTTTTGGATTAAAAACTTAACCCAATCTACACGGTGCAATAACACTATGGATGCGTACTGGTGTTGTACTAACAAAATTTGCACCTCCATAATTCATTACTCACCCTTTGCTAAATTTCTTGAAAGGAGGCCGTATGACTGAACCTTTGCTGATAATACAGAACCTGCCAGTCTTTACGTTTGCCAGGTCCCCTCGAATGATTGCGTCGCTTTGTACAATAACTTTGCCATGTAGCACAATGTTTTGAGATCCACACAGTACTGTTTGTCTGCTAACTTTGTTTCCTGAAGCCTAAATATTTAAGTTTTATTAGATGGTCATGTTTAATTACTAAAAATATGATGAGGGGCGCGTAGGTATTCCTTTTTGACTTACAGTTTCGACGTATTCAGATTTGTTGTAATAAATATCTTGAAGTTCCATTTTGCTTCCCTAGCTCTAGATGATACTTAATAAAAATATCATCAAAACAAAATTACAAACAATCTCTACCTACACAAAATCTTGTAACTACACAAAACATGAAAATTAATTGTGTTATAAAAGTGAAGAAACATAAACTCAGACTTTTAGATGCAGTAAACTGACGTTTCATGGGTTGCCATTTTTTGGCAAAAAATAAATAGGGATGTAACATAGTGAACAGGTAACGATAACGAACACAACGTATCGAAAACATAACAACAATGGTTATAAAAATAACACGCATTGGACCAAATAAATAAAACTATTCAATGAATATTTGTACTTTCGAGCGACGAAGAAGTGAAGAAGGTATTGTGATGGCAAAAAAGACGAAGTTGAGATTTTGATGGGGATCGATTGTCTCACTAATATACAAAAAAAAAAGTGATCTAAAAAGCGCTAACAAACTCAAAACTTTTTTTTTTCAAAAAGGGGCTCCACTTGGGCCGCTCTACTTCATTCACCTATTACCACCCCAAAAAATAGTCCACAAACTAGACTCTAGCCAACAGAAATAGGACAAGTTACTTGTAACTTTTTGTGAACTGAATCACATCACTATTGAGATTAACTTGGCAACATTATTTTACGGAATGACATTTTGAAACGTCAGTTTATTGGCATCTAATTATAACACAGAATTAAAAGTCCGATTTTTTTTTTAGTTTTAGTCTCTTAACGTCTCACGGGTACAAAAGCCCTTGCGAGACAATCTCTATTTAAATAATCTATATTCGTTTTTTGTAATGCTAGTGCCGGTACATTACAAATCTTCTCTGAAGTTCTTGACAGCATTTGCAGCAGCTACATTCTGAGGTGGAACACCTAGTTGCTGTTTGGCGTCTATAAAACTGCACCGAGAGCAAGTTGGGTTCTCACGTCCTCCTTCGTTTTATTTTCTTGTTCTCCACATTGTTCACGTGCACTAGACGATTTTCTTCAAAATGCACCACTTCTTGAACAAAATCCCAGCAGAAAACATTGAAAAAACAACAAAATAAAACTACGAATGCGTCCACCACAAATTCCGCCAAAAAACTGTAAAAAAGTTGCTGTCACTTGCTGTCACTGGCAGTGTTGCCAACTCTGTATATGCTAAGAGAGCTAAGCCATTACAAAAATAAAAAGCTAAAGAAGAGCTATTTTTTTAATCAAAAGGAGCTGTATCATCCGACCTTGGAAAGAGAGCTCAGAATGCTATTCATCTCTGAATTTTTGGCTGTGTGGCTTACTCAATAACATGAATTCACTGCTCACACACAAGCGTCGGTGGCTCAACCGGTAACGACTCGGTCGTCCTAACCAGAGGTGCTGGGTTCAAATCCGGACGGCCAATGTACCAATGAGTTTTTCGTAACTTACGTACATATACTCTCCGATTGCTTTAACGGTGAAGGAAAACATCGTGAGGAAACCTGCACAACACACCTGCGAAGAAACTCGAAGGTTGTGTGTGGAGTCGACCAACTTCAGGGTAGACTCGAGCCCCTCAGTGGGGACGTAGATGAGCTGACATGATGATGATGTTGACATCAGAAGAAACGATATGATAACATCAGAAGCGCGTTCCATACCTACGCTCTAACAGAAACTAGAGATTTCCAATAGGCTACCGGGTAGCATTCCGAACCTACGTTATGACAGGAACCGTTCGCTCTGACAACAGGGTAGCCGATACCCTGTTGTCAGAGCGAACGGTTCCTGTCATAACGTAGGTTCGGAATGCGACTCGGGAGACGGGAATTGTATGACTGTGTTCAATTTACGAATGGAATTCAATTACGTTAACAATTGATCAAAACAACAACAAAATTCCAACAAAAAAAAAGAGCTGAAATTATAAAATAAAAAAGTAATAAAGCTAAATACATTTTTAAAGCTCCGGCCAAAACTGTGCGACAACGGCGCGAAACTTGTCACGCGGTCGCCGCCGCCCAAGTAATATTATGGCGCCTTGCACACCTGCGCGACGGCGACGCGGCATGCGAGCGGGACCAGAGCGATACCCACGCGACATGTGGTTAGACGTCTCGTACGTGTATTATTTGTAATTTTACGATGACTACAGGAGAAGATAGTACAGAGATGGGTTGAGG
Source organism: Coleophora flavipennella (assembly GCA_947284805.1). Lineage (NCBI taxonomy): Eukaryota > Metazoa > Arthropoda > Insecta > Lepidoptera > Coleophoridae > Coleophora > Coleophora flavipennella. The sequence goes on along the minus strand of OX369270.1, from coordinate 7,211,964 downwards.
TGCGCTTAAAGGGCTGCTATGCAAACAATTACTTTGCGTAAAAATAAAAAATAAAATAAAAAAGCTCTTTGAAGTGCACTTCAACCCAGATATGTTCATAGAAAAGTATCGCGCCGTTGTCGCGCAGGTGTGCACGAAAAAGTATCGTGACAGTATCGCGTCGGTATCGCTGTCGCTGTCGCGCAGGTTTGGTAGGACCTTAAAGCTGACAAACATAGATTGTCTTTGAGTTAGGTATATCTTTGTGAAGAAAAGAGAATAAGAAGCGCATAGGTTATACCAAGGAATAGGTCATCTTTTCCAAGAAGGTTTTAATGCTTATAATAATATTATCCCAAGCCTTATTGTAGTCTATTTATGATAATATTTAAAACAAAGTTACGCATGTGAACGTGTGCTAGCAATATGGCGCAATTTTCGTAAAACTGAATTGACATGTTTAAGTTGTAAAAACGAATAAAGTTATGAATAGTTAATATAATATGTGTAATAAATAATAAAAAATATACAGTGTATGTATAAGAAAAAAAAGTGAGATTACTCCCCGGACATTCAAAATGAGCCACAAGTCGCGTAAAATGAACTTTGGTTTCCGAAACCTTGATAGGTATGTATCCATGTATTTTGTTTGACAAATTCACGGTCGTTTTTTATTTTACCTGTTTTCTTACAACTGTATTAAAAAACTATGCATGATACATGGGTGTAAAAGAAAGTAACAAACTCGTGACGATGGTAAACGCTCGCCTGCGGCTCGGGCTCACAAATGTCAATCGTTTGTTATTGACCTTTTTACCACCCTTGTATCATAAATAACTATTTGCGCACAATGGCAAAGTAAAACATACTGTGCGGTAAAATAAGTTTTGCGCACAGTAAATTTATATATTTGGTACCACTTTTTACGCAGCTATATTGAAAATATAATAATAGTAACGTAGTAATATAATAATAGTCTTTAAATTAAAAAAATAGCACTGTGCGGTGAAAATAATTTTGCGCAATTTTGGCAAAGTAAAACGCACTGTGAGTAAAAGGTACTGTACGGTAATAGTTATTTATGATACAAGGGTGGTAAAAAGGTCATAAACAAACGAGTAAATTTTGTGAGCCCGAGCCGCAGGCGAGAAATTTGTTATTTCCTTTTACACCCATGTATCATACGAAGTTTTTCAATACAGTTGTGAGAAAATAGATAAAACACTAAAACGACCGTGATAGAAAAACAAAATACATGGGTAGGTAAGTAGATACCTATCAAGGCTTCAGCAACCAAGTTCATTTTACGCGACGTGTTACTTTTTTTAAATGTCCGGGGAGTAATCGCACTTTGTTTTTTCTACATACACGTAAGTATATTTTTTATTACATATATATTAAATTTTCATAATTTAATTAGTTTTCACAACTAAAACATCTCAATTCGGTTTTAAGAAAATTGCATCATATTTTAGCTACCACACGTACGCATGCGTAAGTTTTTTTTTATTATCATAAATAGACTACATTAAGGCTTGGGATACTAAACTTCTTACCTATTCTTTGGTTTAACCGGTTCCACTTCATTCATATTTTTTCTCTTTACTTCACAAAGATATATTATTACCCAAAGAGAATCTAAACACCTAGCGTTATGTACTAACCTCACGGAGAAACTACCTATCTCTATTAAAATTCTCCTTTCAAAAGTCTTAAAGAAGACTCCTTTTCTTTGGTTATTATATTTTTTATTTGCTAGAAATGTCTTGTTCCTCCGAGCTAGAAATTAAAAAAAAGTGGTAAAGTAAAAGCACATGTGCGGTAAAATCAATTTTGCGCACACTTTACTGGCATATAAAGGACCACTTTTCGAGCAACTGTATTGAAAAATTAATTTTGTGCAAAGCAAAGTAAACCTCACTGTGCGGTAAAATCAATTTCGAGCATAGTGGCAAAAAACACACAGTGGGCAAAACGCGTACTGAACGGTAAAATATTTTTTTCATAAAATTTACTGAATCAATTTATTATTATTTATATTATAAAGTAGGTACCACTTTACGAGCATCTGTTTTATTGAAAAAATAATAATAGGAGGAAGTTACAGTAGGTCCCTAAAATCAGGCATCAGAATCTTAGGCAAGGATGAGATACTAGTTACTTCGTTCTTAGGTTCGATTTTTTCAAAACCATTCTTAGTTCCCTGTTTCTTATTAACGATTGATAAGCCCCTCTTCGCTCGAAAGCAAAAATAGTTATATTCATGACGACGAAGCCGCGGATTAAAGCCGTTGGCTAAAGTAGTAAGACTCTAAGTAAGTAAGTATCTTCATTCTTCAATTTAAACAGCATTACGAGCAATATTGAAAGCCTGGTTTAAAACCAGACCTTAGACCACAAAAACAAAACATTACAAGATCAAACAAGGAGTTTATTCAAGTACTTAAGTACAATTTAAACCGCATTAGAGGTATATTGAGAGCACAGCCTGGCGACGTGGTGCGCGGCGACGGCGGCGCGGCGTGGCAGCGCGGCAACATCGTCACCAGCGGCCGCGCGGACGTTGAACGCGTGCAGACGGGACGTGCCGGCCACCATGCGGCCCACCACCCTGGGAGAACAAAATCCTTCAGAATTCTACGCAAGTTTTATTACCTACCAGTTACAATCCTACCAAGCCCGGATTGGCCATATAGGCCCGATGGTCCGGTGTGACGATTGGCGGTCGACTTTCTTTTGCTATTTTAAAAAAACATCGCTGTTTGTCAAGGTGCTTCATTATTTAGCTTACTGAATGACGTGGCTGTATTTCTTCAAAATTCTGACCAAGGTATGGATATCTGGGAACAAACTAAAGAGGACGGAAATACTAAAAGGCTTTCAACTATTGGAGAAACACGTTGGTGGTCTAAAGATATAGCATTATAGAAAATTTTTGGTTAATTCTCAAACTTTGATTCCGGCCTCACATTTACATAACTTTGGCCAAAATACAGATAAATTTAAAATTTAAACCAGAAGTCCGTGTGAAAGCGAAAGCATACTTAGAATCAATTTGTGCAAATACAAAACAGTGATCACAGTCAAAACCTTTTTAAGAATATTTGAAGTTACTACATCTCCCTCAAAGTATCTGCAAACCTCGGGTTTAGATATATTAAACGCTTATGATATGGTAGCAAAATCTTGTTCGGAACTGAAAAAATATAGTTAAAGATTTTGATGCAGTACAGAAAGCTACAGATTATTTTATTTCTTGGGCCAATGAAGCGCTTAACAAATTTGAAGACTGATGTAGAAGGCCTGAAAAAAGACTTAGGAAAAGGATGTTGATGCCAAGTGAGATGGCACAGGATGAAATTCTCTCTGATAAATTCCATGCATACAAGATCAATGTTCATAACATTTTTGACAGTTACGCCACAGGATAAAGTTATCTCTGATCAATCTCTGATGTATTCCATGCATACAAGATCAATGTTCGTAACATTTTTGACACAGTTACGCAAAGCATGGATCGCCGTTTTCTTACAAATGGAAAACTGTACGCTGGGTTTTCTTGTCTAGATCCAAAACTTCAATCCGGTGAACTAGATGTGTTAATTAGTCATTTATTTAAATCTGATAAGACAGCTACAGGTACAAATTGCAGATTGAATTGAAAAATTTGGCATTGCATTGGGATAAACTTAAAACCACTGAATTAGAAGATAATAAAATATTCATGGATGAGAATGAAAGTGAAGGTCAAGAAGGTAACTGTGAAATTCCTTTTCAAATAGATAACCAAGAATAAGAAAGATTTGTTCCATGTATGACACGCCGTACATGCAAAAATTGCGCCATTTGATGCTTTAAAATTTTGCATAGATACAATCTATTGACCAACTTCTACAATTTAGTTGAATTGGCGTTCAAATATCTTCTAACGTTATCATTGAGTCAAGTTGCTTGTGAGAGATCTTTTTCTGCCCTAAAAATTATCGAAAAATCGCATGAGAATTTTTTTTTACGACAATGAAGGTAGAAAAATATATTATGATGAACTTAGATAGCGACGACATAATGGGCATTTTTCAAGCAGTTTCCGTATTGCAAACTAGATGTCGCTAGTGGTGACTTTTAATTTAATACCACACGTAAAACAAAACTGTTTCTAGAATGAAGTCAAAAAAAATCGGAGTAAACAATTCACTAACTTTTAATAACTTTAGACAAATGATAAAATTTAATATAAAATTGTAAAGTACAACTTTTGCATGATAGATAATCAATAAATTGTCGGTAAAGGGATCAAAATTATATTTAATGGTAGGTTTTAGTTTTACAGCTAGCAACACTTTGTTCGTATGTCATGTCAACTTGACATTAGTTTACGTTCCTTTACATTTATTACGTGCGTAAAAATAATTTTCAATCAAAAGTTGACTGCGTCGCCTTCTTTTATGATTTTAGAGTACCAAAAAAAAGAAAAACGCCCATTGATAAAGTAGCCGAGAGTAGTGAGCTTCTTCGGAAGCCATTGACTAATGACTAACTATTTAATTGTTAAAATTTAAAACGTATGATTCAAAATTTACATTAGTAATTTTCCATTCTCTTGAGAGTGGAGGGCCGACCCTCTGAATGCCCGGGCCGGTTTCGGGTCCCAGTCCGGTCCTGAGTCCTACCCTATACATACTCGTTATAGGGTGTAACAAAATTAGTGTAGGTCCTGTAAAGGGGGGCTTCCACTCACCTTACTGAACAATTTTCCCCAAGGAACTCGTTTTGCTCGAGATAAGATAGCTACGAGTAGAACCAAGTTAGGCTACGTCAAACATAACGCCTGACCCTATTTTACAGCAAAGATAACTCATAATGGCTGTGTTGTAGTACTCATGCGTTCTGTTGGTATACTAACTATCGCCCGCGGCTTCGCCCGTGTGGTTATGGTTTTTTATGACTGTCTTCCAGGGTGAGTGGTGCGCGAACCACAAGCGGCTCGAGAGCGTGGACGTGAGTTTTCTTCAGAACCCTCAAGATTTACCATATGTCGGGCTATTCTGATTATTAGTCTATGTCACTTCCCACCCTCTCAACCAATTCTATACAAAAAACCACTATACATCCGTTGCTCCGTTGCTACGTCGACGTGCGCGAGCGTGGAAATTAGTTTTCCTTAGATTATTTGGGAACTATGTCAGGATAAGCTAATTAGTAAATTGTGTCATTTCCCACCTCATCAACCATCTCTGTGCAAAAAATCACAACAATCCCTTGTTCCCTTGCGATGTTAAAGAAATTAACCAAAAAAAGAACATGTTTTCAGTTCCCTCAGAAACTGCATCAGACTATGCTATTTTCACGGGATAAACAGTAGCGTATGTCCTTTCCAGTGACACAGGCTACTTGCATGCTAAATTTCGAGGTGTTGAAGCGTGAAAAGGTAACAAACGAACAAAAAAACTCATTTTCACATCTAAATATATATAACTCAAAGGTGACTGACTGACATAGTGATCTATCATCGCACAGCCTAAACCACTGGACGGATCGGGCTGAAATTTGGCATGCATCTTAAATATATATAACTCAAAGGTGACTGACTGACATAGTGATCTATCAACGCACAGCCCAAACCACTGGACGGATCGGGCTGAAATTTGGCATGCAGGTAGATGTTATGACGTAGGCATCCGCTAAGAAAGGATTTAGGGAAATTCCCACGGGAACACCAAAAAACGGGTACTGCGCGGGCGAAGCCGCGAGCAGCCACTAGTTTATAATATTAGTAAGGATTAGCAAGGATGAACAAAATTGGGTGAATAATAAATATTTTAGTATCTATCAATGAATTCATTCCGACACGTACTACTACGACGTATATAGCACTACCTGCATTGCACTACCATCAGATGAGATGATGCCAAGGGCTTACCAATTGTGAACAAAGAAAAAAAAATAAACATGCTTACTACCTGGTTGAACAAGGAAGGTTAGGTACTTGATCGAAATAATTATGTTTTTACCTACTGGATGGTACAAGAAGGTTTTAGCTCAGGCAGAAAAAGTCTATCCCTTAATAGGCGACCTACATGGCTGATCCCCGGTCGCTTCTGGTCACCAGAAGCTTGCAGTAAGTACCACTGAATTGCAGACAGGTAACTGGATCGTTCAAGGAAGTTTCAACTCAAGTAGAAGGAATTTTATCTCGTAAGAGAAGACCTGCATGTCTGGTCCCTGGTCATCTCTGGTCACCAGATGCGTGTAGTAAGTAGCGCATGTACCTGATGGTACAAGTAGGTTTCAGCTTAGACACAATCTCGTAATAGACGATCTACGTCACTGGTCATCTTTAGCCACCAGATGCTTGCAGTAAGGACCACTGAAATGTAGGTAGGTAAGTGGTTACCTGATGGTGCATGGAGGTTTTAGCTCAGGCAGAAGGAAGTCTATCTCGTAATAGACGATCTGCATGGCTGGTCCTTGGTCGTCTCTGATTACCAGGTTCTTGCTGCACAAATCTCCTTGGCGGACGCTCACGCATTTCGCTAAAACAAATTACATTAATTAAGTATTGCCACAGCACAGTAAAAGGAAGGAGACGTAATACTATGTGAAATGGCAGATTAGGTACTATTCAGCACGGACACATCTCAGGTCCCTCCAATTTTAACTACCAAATACTAAATACCCCGTCCAAAAACTACACGACGAAATGCACACCCCGGACACTTCATGCACGGGCAAGATAATTATTATGAAATTTCGAAAAACAAATGACGGAACAAACGAAATCAGCGCGAAAACCTATTCGTTCGAGAACCAAATCTTTAACAACCTTGGTATATATAATATAGATATGAGGATATCTCTAGAGCTCTACATAATAGCTCTCGGACTCAATACACCATTGTTATGGGGGACTTTAACGCGAAACTGGGCAAACGAAGTGATGGTGAGCTGAGAGTGGGGCAATTTGGATATGGAGAGAGAAATGCACGTGGCCAGCTGCTGGCCGACTTTATGGAGAAGGAGGGCCTCTTTATGATGAACTCCTTTTTCAAAAAGCCTAAACAGCGAAAGTGGACATGGTTGCATCCCAATGGCGTAACGAAGAACGAGATCGACTTCATCTTGTCGACAAGAAGGCAAATATTCAATGATGTCTCTGTGATCAACTCAGTCAAAACAGGAAGCGATCACCGAATGGTAAGAGGCACATTGAATCTAAAGACCAAGCTAGAAAGATGTCGACTGATGAAGTCCACACTCCGACCAGCGCCCATCCAGCTCCAAAACCCCGAAAACTTTCAGCTCGAGTTGCACAATCGCTTCGAATGCCTAGGAGACTGCGAGAATGTGGACGATTATAACGACAGGTTCGTGGAAATTGTCCAAACGGTCGGGTCTAAGATTTTCAAAACTCGCCGTTCAAACAGAACCAAAAAAATCTCTGACTTTACCAGCAACCTCATGAAAGAAAGACGCAGATTGGTTTTGCAGTCCTCTGAAGACGCTACTCAGTATCGGCAACTAAACAGGCAGATCTCTAAGTCTCTAACTCGCGATTTGCGCCACTTTAATACAAATTGTATTAAAGAGGCGATTGAGAACAACAAAGGCTCAAAAGTGTTCGCTAGAGATCTGTCTGTTGGTCAAAGCCAACTGACCAAGCTGAAGACTGAGGACGGCAGGATCATATCGTCTAAGACTGAGTTGCTGGAAGAAGTTGAGAAGTTCTACGGACAATTGTACACGACCACACGTCTGCCTGTCAGTGATCTGGCTAAAGACCCAAGAGCTAGACTTACCCGACACTATACCGAAGATATCCCGGACGTCAGCCTGTACGAGATTAGAATGGCTCTTAAACAGCTTAAAAACAATAAGGCACCGGGTGACGATGGAATTACGGCTGAACTTCTGAAAGCAGGTGGAACACCGGTACTTAAAGCTCTTCAGAAATTATTTAATTCCGTTATACTTGAGGGACAAACGCCTAAGGCATGGCACAGAAGTGTGGTCGTGCTTTTCTTCAAAAAGGGCGACAATACCCTGCTGAAGAACTACAGACCCATCTCACTTCTGTGCCATGTCTACAAACTGTTTTCGAGGGTCATTACGAATCGTCTCGCACGCAGGTTTGACGACTTCCAGCCTCCCGAACAAGCCGGTTTCCGAAAAGGATTTAGTACCATAGACCACATACATACGCTGCGGCAGATTATACAGAAGACCGAAGAGTACAATCAGCCACTATGCTTGGCGTTCGTGGACTATGAGAAAGCCTTCGATTCGGTCGAAACCTGGGCTGTGTTACAGTCTCTCCAGAGGTGCCAAATTGACTATCGATATATCGAAGTGCTGAAGTGTTTGTATGAAAACGCCACCATGTCGGTTCGCCTCCAGGATCAAAACTCGGAACCTATCCAGCTGCAGCGAGGGGTGAGACAGGGAGACGTTATATCTCCGAAACTGTTCACCGCCGCCCTGGAAGATGTTTTCAAGCTTTTGGACTGGGGTGAACTCGGCATCAATATCAACGGCGAGTACATCACCCACCTTCGATTCGCTGACGATATCGTGGTCATGGCTGAGACTATGGACGACTTAGGCACAATGCTCAATGGCCTCAGTAGAGCCTCTCAACAAGTGGGTCTTAGAATGAACATGGACAAGACGAAAATTATGTCAAACGTCCGTGTCATACCTACTCCTCTGAAGGTTGGAGGCTCTACACTCGAAGTTGTTACCGAATATGTATACCTGGGACAAACAGTCCAGTTAGGTAGGTCCAACTTCGAGAAAGAGATCAATCGTCGAATCCAACTCGGCTGGGCAGCGTTCGGGAAGCTTCGCAATATCTTTACGTCCCAGATACCGCAGTGTCTTAAGACCAAGGTCTTCGACCAATGTGTGTTGCCAGTGATGACGTACGGAACTGAGACATGGTCGCTTACTATGGGCCTCATAAGAAGGCTCAAGGTCACCCAAAGGGCAATGGAGCGTGCTATGCTCGGAGTTTCTCTGCGTGATCGAATCAGAAACGAGGAAATCCGTAAGAGAACCAAAGTGACCGACATAGCTCTCAGAATTGCTAAACTGAAGTGGCAGTGGGCGGGGCACATTGCTCGTAGAACAGATGGCCGTTGGGGCAGTAAAGTTCTCGAGTGGCGACCACGCACCGGAAAGCGTAGTGTAGGCAGGCCTCCCACTCGGTGGACCGATGACCTGGTGAAGGTCGCGGGAAGCCGCTGGATGCGGGCAGCGCGGAACCGGTCGTCGTGGAGATCCTTGGGGGAGGCCTATGTCCAGCAGTGGACTTCCTTCGGCTGATATGATGATGATGATGATGATGTTAAAGTATATATTATATACTTTAGCTCAAGTACAGATGGGAAAAGAGTTGGTATACTCTGTTACCGTAGAGTGCAGCCGGGGCAGAGTATACCCGGTGTTAGGAAAAAAGAACAATTTTTTGGGGGCAGCTCCTACGCATGAAACTTTATCATTTCTCTCTCTCTCTCTCTCTGTTATCTTGTGGCACAATTGACTAGGGATAGACGGCGGTTGCCTGGTGTGAAATCACAAAAAACTTATTGAATTCAATAAGTGTCCTTTTTTTATTGCAAGTTTTTGACATTATCTACTCTTACCTGATGGTAAGTGACAATGATGCCGAAGACGGAAGTAGGCTTACCGAGATTTCTCAATACAATAGGGAACTCGGTATCTCATTTCAAGCCGGAACACATCTCACATCAATATAGACGTTCGGCGGCAAGACTCACATAAGATGGTGGTAGCTAGCTAGGGGGGCTTAGTAAATACCCTTTCACTAACCAAACCTTGGAAAATTACACTGTTATTAACGATATTAACGATTACGCCACGGAAGCGGTTAAAAAGGCCACTCCTGGAAACTTAAACGGGGGTTCCACTCACGATACTGAACAAATTTTCCCAAAAAATTTAAGCTTTCATACAAAACAATCAGCTGATTAGCCAATTTAATTTTGCAAATTCAGCAAGGATTGTGTAGTTCAGTTTAATGAGAAGATTCCTCTGATTAAGTTTCCGGGAGGGGTAAAAACTCCTAAAAACTAAACTAAAAACTCCACTCGTAATATTCCCTATTTCCGGGCGCAGGATACTCCGTAAAAAAGATGATTCAATATGCACGTTCTATTGCGCCACCCTGTATATGATTTTAAATTCGATAGATCTATTTTTGAGAAAAAATCACAAATAATCTGGATTTGTATTATTTAGATTTTTGGTGCATGAAACCTAGTTGCAGAAGGGCATAACATAATATCACTTTACTAGTTCCTTTATGGAATCCTTCAATCAGATATAGTAAGATCTGTTGTTCCCTTACAAAACTGTCTTCCATACAAACTAATGGATAATTCTATTTTGAAATATTTAATTAAAAAATAAGAAAGCACATTAAAAAAAAGTGTGTGTGTCAGCTCCGACGCACGACTGGAGTTTACTACTTAAGTACGATTGTCTAAACAGGCCCAAAACAGGGCTTGACTTTGGTTTTAAGTTTACTCTGCACAGTTTTTATAACTGATGATTCCAATTTCCGGCCTCTTTTCGTAGCTGATGTGTCAGGTGTTTTAGCTCCCATGGTCGCAGCTACTTATGATTCATCGGGTGTTTGGCAGCGACTAACCTCATATGCTTTGGATGCGGTTATACGAGCATATCTTAGGTCATACCATAAAGGGCTCTTACATTGGTTTTGAGTTGACTTTTTAATTAAATCAAGAGCATTTTTGTTAAGTTTCTCTTGTAATGTTTCTAGTAATTTGTTGACATCGTTCTTTATTTCATCACTCGCTTGAATAAGGAAATGATGAAACTGTCGAACATCACTGTGTTTAAAGTCGTTCCATTACTTCAACAGTTCACAATTCATAATTTTCTTCTTTTTTGCTTCTTGAAGAAACTCGTGGAAAAGGTATGTGCTGGTTTCATGATGTTGAGCTGTTTTTTCGCAAACTTGATCTACAGTGACGTATTTCATAGTACTCTCGAGAGGATGGGTTTTTTCCAGTAACATTCAACCTCGGTGCAGGAAGTTTCACTGCGACGATGGATCCACATTAAAAATGCCACTGCATGCTTAAAACCACCAGCTGAAGCTGCACAGTCCAAGCACTGGTAACTGACGATTTCACCTTTAGTCTCGTCTATCACCATAGTGACTTTGTATAAACTAGCCCTCACTTTCAGATCTTGCAATTGAGTGTGCAAAGTCCTGATCCACGACGTAGTTGCACGTACCCAATAGCATCGTCACCATAAGATTCTCGTGCAGCCCTGAAAATGCAAACTAATTACTTATTGTAAACAAAATTTATTCTTCATAACTTAAAAAACTACTACTGAAAGAAAGACTATTATTTCGCCTTCGCAGGATTAAGGTTACTTACGTAGGTAGTGTTATATTATTTTATAGTACTTACATTGCTGTTTTTACATTTCTCAGCTCTGCAGAATAAAAATCGGGGTTATTTTTAAAGAACATTCCAAACATGATTGCGTCCACTTTGGGCAAGTTTCTGCTATCTGCTTTCACAAAATTGACATCCATAATGGAGCGGAATACTTAATTATACGAAGGAGATTGTAAAATATCACAAATTTTCACGATATTATTTTAATATCTTATTTAAACAGATCAAAAATCGTAAGACTGCAACAATAACAGATCTGATTACTGTGTTGTGACGTAATCTTAGATTCAGTCAATCCTGACTGTTTTGTATCACGTGACAAAGGTGCGCACGTAACGCGATCACTAGATTTTACTCCTCATATTTTTTTTATACCGGGCGCCTTATTTAAAAATCGATTCTTAAGGAGTAAACTCCAAAAATATTACAATGAAAAACTCGCTTCGGCCACGCACGTCTCAATGTTTTTGTAAAAATATAACTTTGCTTAAAAATAAATTGTACACTTGTAAGTTTCGTTTTTTGCTCAAATGTATAAAGTTAAATTAGAACAGGTTTTAAAATTTTTGAGAAATTTAAATTGTTAGTGTGAAAGGTTATTTTTATAGGGAATCTCAAGTAATTGTTGAAGATGTCAAACTATTTAACTCACCTACTACCTCGTAGATAATAAACACGCCGAGATCTTGAAGAGATTTGTGCCATTTCAAAACGTTTTCTACGGTCCCGGAAAACGCTCTCGGTCCGACTCTATGCAATTCCTGGGCAAAAAAGTTACATTATGAGATTTAATTTAATAAAATGTATCATAGTAACTTCTGCGTAATCAAATTTATTAGTGCAGTCAAAGTAATAATAGTATACTAACATACATCACATCCCGGACACTTCATACAATCGGCCAGAAATGACATTTCAAAAAAGGAATGACGGAACAAACAAAATGGCGGCGAAATCCTATACGTTCGACAACCAAACTGTAACTGTATAGTATGTTAGTACTAATATAGGTATAGGTAATATATTTTGCAAACAGTATGGACACTCCCTGCCGCTCTCTAGATTGTGACCTAACCCCCTCGTTGATACAGATTGGTTACAGTTTGGTGGTCGAACGCATAGGATTTCGCCGCCATTTTGTTTGTTCCGTCAATCCTTTTTTGTAATGTAATTTCTGGCCCGTTGCATAAAGTGTCCACGTCCATGGTGTGGTACAGTTCTCTCTTGCCAATCCGCCGCTCGACTATCCGACTACTATAGCCCGTCAACTTCGTGCGCGGTACGAGTGCTGTACGGGCGGGTAGACGTAGGTAGTGTAGCAGAACACTACACGATCTCCGCGGGGAGCTTGAGGCTAGCGGGGAAGGGTACGACGAGGCTCATGCCCTTCCCCGCTTGCCTCAAGCTCCCCCGCGGAGATCTTCCCGCACACTCCACGTCAGCTGCTCAGGCGTATTGCGCACGAAGTTGATGGGCTATATAATCCGCCGTTTTTTTTAAACTATATATATTAGCTTCACCTGTATGTATGTATGTTTGTAACCAACTCCTTTAGCTAGTCAACATTGTTCTTATCAGACTCTTCGCATCCTTGAAAAATTTTAGCTCGATTAATCCGCCGTTTATGCGTATGACACACACAGTTCTATAGTTTGATGCACGGTCATAAGCAACCACTCTTTAGTCGGCCTACGAAAACCAAGGTGACAAGTCTAAATGTATATAACTATTTTTCGAAATCTGAGTACAAAGTAAAGTTACTAATTAAAGTTACATTCTTGTTGATTTTATAGCATAAGTAGCTGTTTCCCGTAGCTTCTCCCGCTCAGATCCCGGTAAAAAACTGTATTTATCTATTCTCAGATCTACCAAATATACATAGAAAATTCATTGAAAACCGTCCAGCCGTTTTGGAGGAGTATGGCAACTAACACTGTGACACGAGAATTTTTGATATGTAACCTTAAATTCCATTTTTTATTCATTTTTTTGTTCCTGTACATTATAAGTAATTCGCCGATGATTGGGATTTAGTGACGGCGGATTAGTGAGAGAGTACTGTATTCATTGTGATGTGAGTTCATTTACACGTTGTAAGTATTTAACACTAACTTGATTGATTCATACATTACGGGTAAATGCAGTAGCTAACCGTTAAACTAGGGTCTCGTCCATTGATCACATGATAGCAACTTTTTATCCGAACTTTTGTAGAGCCTTACGTAATTAATGGAAGAACCCTAGCGACTCTTCCAACTTACGCGCTAGTTCGCACTGTGTAAACTGTAGTAGGCATAATGCCTGTAGTGGAAGGTTTACACAAATAAAAGGGTAAGGGTACCAGGGCAAGCGTCTTGGCGGCAAGACCTACAGCGACTGGTCCTTGCCTGGAATAGCGGCCCTTTCCCTAGCATTATTTATCTACTTATGCAATTATAATTATTTATTTATTTTTTATTTATGCAGTATTTACCAGTACCATATAGTCCTTAGGGTGCGGGATGTTTATGTAATAAATCCATATTTTAGAAAGACCATAACAACTCGCTGTTTCCATGGTTACATAAAGCATAGACCGTATTACAGGCGCAAGTAGCACGCATATATACAACAGTTGTCATTGACAAGTGACAATCGTTGACAAGTGGATCTCGCAGACCCCGTCGTCGTCGCAAGGCGAAAACGTGCAAAGGCTCGCGGACGCCATTTTTTCCATACACACGTAGTCCCCTGTTTCCTCGCTGAATAATGACAATAGCACAAAAATTTTTTTGATGTGTAACATCTTTGCTCTCGCTTTCCTGCAATTTGTGGGAGTGATTTCGTGAAATGGGACGGAAATGTGTAACAGGAAATGCGAACGTTTTTTAATTCTCGAAAACTAAGGTTGTCATAGCCATGCCGCTTAGTGTGATGGCAAAGGCAAAGATGACATACTACTATTCGAAGGGTCGGCCCGTGAATGTACGACCCGATAATTAATTAATTTCATAAGTATTTTGTCACATGTTACACATCATATGCGAGTACTGTAGGTCTCGTTTTTTTTATATAAAACGTATATCTAGTATTATCTACCATAGCCATGCCCCTATGTTTTGTATTTTCCCTCTAATTCTAATTATAATTATAACTAGCGGATTGGTAAGTGCGGACGCTATATCATAAACCTGGTAGTTTAGCGTATCTGGTAGATATACGAGAGGGAATGCCCAAACGGCAGTCCGTTGTAGGAGTTATGTGCCCCACCCACTGCTCTTGAATTTAGAGATTCTCTGAGCTGAGTCAGTAACGTTGGTTTAGATTAAGTAAGTTAACTAGGCTTAGATCACATATAAAGAACGAGATTCACGGTCACGTGGTCAGAAGTGTCCGAACTTAATGTCACTCTTTTTGTTCATGGAGGTGTTCTTTCGCGTTTCTCATTCTTTGTCTAGCAAAGCTATTTGAATATTTCTATTATTGTCTCCTGCCAAACACCTATCCGGACATTTTTTGAAGTTGATTTTAAATTAAACCAGGGATCTAGTTCTTTTATATTATGTGATGTACGTAAGTAGGTATTTATATTTTTACCTTGAGTTTATCAAAACGAGTCTTGACTCGGTTTTCATTATCGCGTTTAAAGAAGCTTACTTCAGTGGATTGTTTCACTGGAGCTGAAATTCAAATATTTGTCATCTTATTATCCGTCTGTAAAGAATGTTATTGCACTGTTCCCTAAGTTGAAAGATACTCCAATACTAAAAAAAAGTTGCTTCAACAGTTTGTTCAATTTCATTCTATGGGCCTGACAGATGGCCCTATTTGTATCGAAACAGGTTAAATGAAATATATTACTAGCTGCCGCTGTTGCTAGGAGTGCGCCCATTCATCGGCTAGTTTAACCTTGATAAGTTAAAGTTAGGTCGGAGCGAGCCGGTGCCACTCGCCTACTGGCAGCGCTGCGACTCGACAGTCACTCCAAGGCGTTAGCGACGGACGGCCGCCGCCTGCCATTAGCACAAAACCTGTCTGATTGGTAGACTGGTAGCAGAGATTTTAAGGGACTTTTGTAGATTAAGTTTGCGAGGTGATACTGCTTGCGCTTATGTGAGCCTCTCTTTTGTCCCAGCGACGCTGTAGAGTAGAAAAACAGTTGTTCAGTTTCATGAATAGGAACACCTGTATATCCGTACTAGTGGATGTCCAGCAGCGTTGCTCGCGCAGATCCCGTTATTTGCCGTTCCCAAAATCCTTTCTTAGCGGATGCCTACGTCGTTATTGCTATTTGTATGCCAAATTTATTTGAGCTGTGCGTTGATAGATATCAATAACACAGTCAGTCAGTTAGTTAGTCAGTCACGGTTTACTTTTATTTATTTACCTTTTTGCGAAACGTCCTGTAAGTTTGGTGCTAAAGTAAGATGAAGGTTGTTCTGCGAGTCATGCGACATACACTTCTGCGTCTCTGCCAATGAGCTGTTTGATTGATTAGTCTCTTCGCGACGCAGTTGGTTGGTTTGCGGCGGCTGTGAAGCTAATAAATAAACATCAAATCATAAAATAGCATAACAACATACAATACAACTTTTGATAAATTCAACTGCACATCTTTTTTTTTTTTAAATTTGAGTGCGTTTGACTGCAACTCACCTGTTGGTAAGTGATGATGCAGTCGAGGATGGTACACGCAAACTCAAATAATGCCTTTACTCTTGCCTTGAAGATCCCCAAATTATAGGAATGGGGAAACACTGTCGCAGTCAAGGAGTTCCATCTTAAGTTGGTCGACTATTACTCCTAAACTAAGAAAGCCTACTTAGTCGTGATAGAATTCCTTTTATATGTATTATATGTCCTACTATTTTCAATTTTTTGGGGAGGCCTGAAATAGCGGTTTATCTTGTAGGGCTTACGATGACAACACTTGACTCAAACAAAAATTAACACTTTAAAGCTTAATATTTCGCAAACCGATCCCTGAATAAAAAAACAGTAGTCTTTTCAAAAAATAAATGTTTATTTAAAAAAAACAAAATTATATTTGCAGTTGGTAATAGAACATATTGTATGAAAAATCTATGAAGTTTTTGCAAATCGAACTGCACATCTTAAGTTGGTCGACTATTTCTCCTAAACTGAGAAAGCCTTAGCCGTGATAGTTTTCCTTTTAAATTCATAATATAGACTAAATACATGTTTTTTTTTTAAATTTACAAATACAGCGGTTTAGTTGTTAGGGGGTGGAGACACTCGACTCCAACAAAATTTAGCACTTTCAAGCCTATTTTTTCGAAAACGGACCCTAAAAAAATGGTCTTAGAAGACTTACAACTATTTTTTAAGCTCTAACCAGGAACTCTAACTCTAAACCACTGGGTTTGACGAGAGAAAAAAAATATCCCCACGTTACTTGTAGGGAAGTTACGCTTAAAATTTTTTCTTCCCAATTTTTTTTTACAGTTCTCTCTGTGTTATTGTGTTATATATTTGCCAAATTTCAGCTCCTAACTACTAATAGTCTAGGAGCTAGGCCGCGGACCAACAGACAGACAGGCGGACAGACGGAAAGACAGACATGACGAAACTATAAAGGTTCCTTGTTGTACTACGGAACCCTAAAAATGGTTTTAGCAAACCCTAAGTAGTTTTGGAAGACATATTTAACGATACCCCACAAGATAAGATACGTAAGCAAAAAAGATCACCCCTCTTTACATGTAGGGGAGGCACCATATTTTAAAAAAAAATATTTTATCGTAGAACTTTGTTCACGACTCCGTTCGACACCCGCAGGCCTAAACAAAGATACTGGGCCTATTGATTTTCGAGTCTTAGGTCCACAGGTGGGGAAGTGAACTCGATTACGATACGCAGCGCTAAGGGTTCAGTGCTTAAGCTTTAAAGCCACTAAGCGAATGCAAATTTAAGCCTAGATTCCGTAAACGGAGACACAAACTAGTTTTGGTAGCACAGGAGACACGAAGTCACCGTAAAACAGAGGACACGGCGTCACCTACTTAGTGCTATTTGCAGCCTTAAGCACTGAAGGGGGGTGGTTTATATCTAATGCAGTCCCCGTGGACTGTTGCAGGTACATTAGGTACAAAAAATCTACAATGAAAACAAATAAGTACACAACCAAAAACAGCTTACATGTAACTACTCACCTATAAGGGAATCCCGAAGTCCTCGCTGGTCGTTCGATTGTAGGTGGCAAAACTAGGTAGTGTTAAGTGTTTTGTGTAGCAAAATTGTATGTGTATAAGTGAATGTCACAAGGACCTTCTTTTATCTTTAAAGGGTGCTGCAATCCTACTATTTCGGGACACCCCGGATGGTCAGCAGATAGGTATAATTATACTCGTAATAACTCGTAAGTCAGATTACCCGCTAAAGTACATACGTTTATTCACACTGCTCTAAGCTCAATACGCGGTCAAAAAGCCGGTCTGTGATAGTTACATACAGAACCCACTTGTCTGACACGATTCCCGCTTTTTTTATTGGTAATTTCTACGCTATAACTATCGTCCGTATTTGATAGGCAGAAGGTTTTCACGGTACACTCCGAAATGCAGGTCGCGGCTTAGTCTGCTAGCAACTAAAGACCCACAAACGAGGTCGCGCCTATCTTGACGCTCACTGTGACGTCCAGTTATTTACGGAGCCCGCGACTCGTCTATCGCGCCCGATGGCCCGCTAATATACTGACATACTGTTCACGCCGCACCCCGGAGGTGCCGCCGCCGACGGCTCGCATTCAATGCCAAGAGATCGAGTCGGCACAGCCAATGACGGCGAACCATTCGCATTTCGCATACCATTGTTATGCGGGGCGCGCGAATTTTGTACGGTTCTAAACAACTTTTTTGGCGTGATTAATATGAATAACCGTGACAAATTACAGTTTTCTAGTATTAATAGTCTCTAAGCTAAGCCGTGGACAGACGAACAGACGGACAGATGGTGAAACTATAAGGGTCCTTGTTGACTTTGGAATCCTAAAAGTGGTCCCCTGGGCAAAAGTAACTTGAACGTAAAAATATTGGTATAAATAGCCATCGATATTTTAAGATTTTTTTATCACATCTACTTATTTAAAAAGAGCTGGGGGGTTCTTCGTAAATAGTCCCGTGATTTCAATTTAGAATGTGGATATTGTTAGAGAACCGATTTTGATAATTCTTTTTTTGTTGGAAAGGAGATATCTCAAGAGTGGTACTATGATAAGAAAACCAGGATCTGATGATGGCATCCCATAGAAATCGAGGGGAACCTTCAAAAATCGTAGTGGCGACTAGTGGTTTTTTTGTGTATTTTCTAAAGGTATTCAAGTATTTTCGTCTGGTAGTCATCATCCCGTGTTGCAGAGCTGATGATGGAAGGTACAACTTCTTAACGGTTAAGAGTTAGAGGATAATTCTTTAAATATTATACTTAGATAAGTAGGTATACATAAAGACCGAATGTTATATTCTTTCATGTTATTCAGGTGAGCTGATGATGGAAGGTGTAACTAACTAACTTGCATGCTGCTGAGATGATGATGGAAACCACAGGACTCTGTATCAGTTAATGAAACACATGCATTATGATTTGATGATTCCTATTGGCGAGTAGGTGATTGTGTTTAACGTTGTAAGATAAATAACATTATCACTAAAAAAAGACTTCAAAAAGAAAATACTCAAAAGTATGAAATAATATTTTTATACTTTAAAATACACGAAATTAACTAACGACAATGAAATCAACTCAAATGACGTGAAAAAAAATTTTAGTCCCCTAATTTGATTCGTACCTATCTTTGATTTCATTATTGTTAGTTAATTTCGTGTATTTTAAAGTATAAAAATATTATTTCATACTTTTGAGTATTTTGTTTTTGAAGTCGGTTGTTAGTTTTTTAAACTTTTTTTTAACACCCTGTATTGCGAAATTGCAAATCATAAGTACCTACCTACATAAGCGTAGATTATTCCCCTATAACTCGCAATTTAGCTCGCTAAGTACAACAGACACTCGGCACCGACAATTATTTTTTCAATAAAAAGTGTAAAGAATAGGAACGCGAATGAGGCATGTCGCTGCCACAGTCTAAGTGCTGTTATAATATTATTGTACCATGGTGCTGCTGTATCGATGACAACGTGACGGACCAATGATAAACTACCTACATAACATGGAAAAAGTGATTTGTTTTCAATTAACTATAGTGGATGAATGGCGAGACGATACGCGTTACTAAAAATTAACTTTTTTATTTAATTTCGAGGACGAAGCAGAAGTAAATAGAATAATCGTTGACAGTTCGATGATAAAGTATCTTGTTGACATTGTTGGAGTTTTTTGTAAACCACAGTACGACCTTGGCATCATCTCATCTGATGATAAGTGACGATGATCTCGAAGATATAAGCGGCCTTACCAAGATTGGGAACTGGCTATCTTATCATCAAGCTGGAACAAATTGATGTTGTTTGGCGGAAAGACTTAGATAAGCTGGTGGTAGCTAGACAGGCAAGCTTAGAAAATGCCCTTCCACCCATTGTATTACTACTATACGTAGTAGTAGTAATTCAATGCTTCAAACCAAACCGAGTCTTACAAGGTTAGACTCCGCCGGGAATCGAATCCGTGTCCTACTGATGTGAAGCTAATGGACCTTACCATCACGAAGGCAATCGAAAATTCTAATGAAATTTACTTTACATAAACAATGTCCAAACATAAATCAGAAAAGCATGGGTATTAATTTTAGTGTCTATGTTCAAAGCAAATTAAACCATACCTACTTATTAAATAATAATAATATAGGAATTGTGAAATTAACCCTTACAAGTAGCAATCATCTGAGGAAGTAAAGTTTTGTTGCCATCCGGGCCGCTAAAGCTGCGGTAGTTGTAGTTACCAGGGATCATCTGGTATTGACTTGGATTGTAGTTCGAATAATGCTCGTAATGAATCCGTTGTTGACCTAAGAAGAATAAAGGTTAGTTATTACAATATGCTTGAATCATATCATTTCATTACAGTAATTACCAGTAGTCATCTAGTGTCGATTCCGACTGTAGTTTAAATGCTCATTCTATATCCATTGTTAACCTATGAAGAAGATAGGATACATATTACATCTTTGAATTACATAAAAACATTCTAGTTACCAGTAATCATCTGGTGTTGATTCGGACTGTAGTTCGAATGTTCGTTCTGCATCCGTTGTTGACCTAGAAAGAAGATAGGATACTTAATATATGCTTGAATTATTTTAGAACATTCTAGTTACCAGTAGTCATCTGCTGTTGATTCCAACTCAATTTTAAATGCTTGTTCTGAATTTTTTGTTAACCTAGGCTAGAAAGAAGATAAGATACTCAATACATGTTTGACTCATGTAGAACAATGAGGCACCGAGTGATGATGGAAATACGTCTGAACTTCTGAAAGCAGGTGGAACACCGATACTTAAAGCTCTTCAGAAGTTATTTAATACCGTTATACTCGAGGGTATTTCCTCAAAAAAGCTGACAACACCCTGCTGAAGAACTACAGACCTATCTCACTTCTGAGCCATGTCTACAAGCTGTTTTCGAGAGTCATTACGAATTGACTCGCACGCAGGTTTGACGACTTCCAAGCTCCCTAACAAGCCGGTTTCCGAAAAAGGTTTAATAACATGGACCACATACATATGCTGCGACAGATCATACTAAAGACCGAAGAATCAGCCACTATGCTTAGCGTTCGTGGACTATGAGAAAGCCTTTTAATCGGCCGTTACAGTCTCTCCAGCGCAGCGGTGCCAAATTGGCTATCGATGTATCGAGGTACTAAAGTGTTTGTATGAAAACGTTACCATGCCGGTGCGTCTCAGGACCAAAACTCGAAACCTATCCAGCTGCAGCGAGGGGTGAGACAGGCAGACGTCATATCTCCGAAATGATTTAACGCCGCGCTGGAAGATGTTTTTAAGCTTTTGGACTGGAGTGGACTCGGCATCAATATCAACGGCAAGTACATCACCCACCTTCGATGCGTTGACAATATCGTGGTCATGGCTGAGACTATGGTTGACTTAAGCTCAATACTCAATGACCTCAGTAGAGCCTCTCAACAATTAGGTCTAACAATGAACATGGACAATACGAAAATTATGTCATACGTCCGTGTCGCACCTACTCCCCTGAAGGTTGGAGGCTCTACACTTAAAGTTGTTACCAAATATGTGTACCTGGGACAATGGGCAAGGCACATAGCTCGTAGAACAGATGGCAGTTGGAACAGAAAAGTTCTAGAGTGGCGACCGCGCACGGGAATATGGTATACTTTATACATATTTGACTCATATCAAAACGTTGCATTGTAGTTACCAGTGGTCATCTGGTGTTGATTCGAAGTGCAGTTCGAATGTTCGTTCTGCATCCGTTGTTGACCTGAAAATGATGGCGAAACTATAAAGGTTCCTTTTGACTACGAAACCCTATAAACCGGCCAAGTATAAGTCGTACTCGTGATTAGGAGTCCAAACTGTAAGAAAAAAAGTTCTGTCGCTCGCGTTAATATCTTTTGTTTGCAATGTAAATAGGTATGAATATTACAGATGTGTGGAGAGATGTGATGGTAAGTCCGACTCACATTTAGCCGGTTTTTTGGCTCCGTTTTTATTAGTTCTTAGGGAAAAAATTCAGGTTTATAAAAACATTCTTACGTCATGTTATCGAGGCTTAAGCCAAAGTAATTATATATTAGTACTAACATACAGTATGGACACTCCCTGCCGCTCTCTAGATTCTGATCTCACCCCCTCGTCACCCAGATTGATACAGATTGGTTACAGTTTGGTTGTCGAAAGTATAGGATTTCGCCGCCATTTTGTTTGTTCCGTCATTCTTTTTTTGAAATATCATTTCTGGCCCGTTGTATGAAGTGTCCAGGGTGTGCTTAAGCTAAGCTTTGCATTTGTGTGAGTGCACTCGGATATTGTAGAGTGGGATGCTTTAAACCAGTTTCCATTGGTTTTTGAAACCGGCCTAAGGCGCCACCCGTCCCTCACACATATCACCTCCCTACTAATTTTGGCGATCACTCACATAAATGCAAAGCTGAGCTCACACCTCGTCAACTGTACTATTTTCATTTCATCTTGTATATTGGAGATGGATATGAATAACAAACGATAGCCATCGATATTTTAAGATTTTTTTATCACATCTACATATAAAAAAAAAACAGAAACTGTCATATCTTAATGGGACTTGCATGGTAGCGTTTATTACTTTATACAAGTTGTTGGTCATACATAAAATAGTAAATACTTATATATAATGTCATAATAAATAAATTAAACCTATATAATACATGAAACTCTTCGTCTACGACATATTTGTTTACTACGCTTGTAGTTTCTTATCTGTGCCTGTAGTCAAGAACGTAGCACGTCCGTAGCCAAAGGTGTAGCACAACTATTATTCATGTAACATTATGACTGCTACATTTTCCTAAAGTTAAGGCCCAGTGATACTTAAAAATCTGTCTTTGTCTTTTTCTTTACGTGTAAAGAGGGAAGAAAATAACCATACTTTTGCACTTTTTCAATGTTTTCGTTTTTATTTTTATCATATTCATCTTAAATAAAAATCCAATAGATGTTTTCCCTTCAGTCCTATGAACTTTATTTTAGTAAATAAATCATATTATCAAATTACTTATTTTAAGAATAAAACCGAAAATAGACGATAAAATGGCTCGAAAAGAGGTACCTTTGCGAAATTATTCTATCGAGCCAATTTTATTAAATCGTGTTTCCATTCGATATAGTCCCTCGTAACTATTCTCAATAATACCAATACGTTGTCTTAGTTTCTAAATTTACTGTTAATTGCTTCAAAAATAAATTCTATAAACTTGTTTAAGTGGATTTTTAGGTACCACTGCGCTTTAAGGTACAAGTAAAGGAGACTCGTATGAGACACGTTTAGGGCCTCAGTCTTGAGGGAATAAGCCTTGATTTTGTATGTCGCATGTTCATAAAAAACAATATCAATTTTATTGGACGTAGCGTTTTGTACGATAGCTATGGAATTTTGGAATTCGACTGAAAAAGAGGATTCCGTACCACCACAACTTTGGTAAAGGGATCATAAAAACATCAACGAGTACAACAGTGCTTTGTATAGGTTGTTGTGTTTGATTTTGTTTCAATCTAATTTTAGAAAAGCCTATAAACTTTTAGGTACAAGCTTTTAATATAGCATTGTCACGCGATATACATATCATATCGGTTAATATGATGATACATATGCATGCAAAATTTCAGCTCAATCGGAAACCGGGAAGTGGGTCAAAATTAACTTGCAAGATTTCACCCAAACAAACATACATACATTGCAAGTTTAATAAAAGCTTTTAATAAAGATACTCTGCTTTCGAAATTTGTATATCAGAGGTTTATAAAATGAGAAGGACCCATGCTGCTCCGCAGCATTAATTTCATATTTTTTATTTTGGACATTGAGAGTGCGCGGCGGCGGCAACCCGCGAGCGGCTGACCATCGACGTTGCGCTTTGTGTGACAATTTGTGTGTTAAATGTTTACACTTAGTTTTCCTTCAACTCAACCAATTTAAATTGGCAATAGCTCGAATAAAAGAGCTCGTTCTAGCGAGTGTTCCTAGACCAAAACGAACCGCGTGCTTCCGTTAAAACCGGATATATTATGAAAGGAAAGTATTAGAATCGCGTTTAGGCATAAATTAGAAGGGCGAAGTTAGGTGACTTTTAATGCTTGTGAGAATATTTTGGATCAATACCTGTCATAAAAAATCGATACGATAGAACGGCTAGATGAACTCGGATAAGGTTTCATAATTTTTTTGATTTTTTTATTTATTGGAGAAGGACGAAAGTTAGGTGATTTTCAATGCTGAATAGTAAATAAATGCATACATTCCTTTCATTAAAAAAAATAGGCAAATCTGTTCGATAGAACTTTCGGACGGACTCGGATTAGATTTTATTGAATTATTGAGAAGGGCGAAAGTTAGGTGATTTTCAATGCTCGATGACAAGTTTCTACATCAATACTTTTTATTTAACAAAAAAATAAGCAAATCGTTAGATAGATGGCTTACCAAGATTCCTCAACGCAATGGGGAACATCTTTATCTTTAAGTTGAAACACATTAATGTTGTTAACAATTATGTTTGGCGCAAATGCCCTTCCACCAATCAAACCGATTCTTACAAAGTTAGACTCCGCCAGGAATCGAACCAGCGACCCCCTGGTGTGAAGCTAATGGACTTAACCATAACGCCATGAAGGCGGATCAATTATTAGGGCCTTGGCAGAATATCAGCGTTATGGGCATTCACCTATAACATAATATGCTGAGCCAGGGCCTTTTCACTGGCCTGGCACTAACTGCAATTTCATTGTTTTTTATTGTTTTTATTAGTAAGTAGCTATAAGTTAGTCTTAGTGGTGTAATCTTCTTTTTTTTACTTTATTGTTACCAAAGTTTTACTTATTGTTTTTTTGTGCCTGGTCGGTGAATAAACGGTTTATCTATCTATCTATCTTATATTTACCGGCTACAATCGTTGCGCTGGTATCGGCGTATGCGGCCAAGTATTCTTGGTTGATGCCGGAGACAACTTGAGTTTGATCTGGGTGTACCTGAAAATTATAGCCCACGTTTTGAAGACTTTCCTAGCTGCTGTTTGTTTGTACGTATACTTACGTTGTTCTTATTTTCGATTAAGGTTTACTAACCTTAATCGAAAATAAGAACCGGTCGTCTTGGAAACAGGATTTCCAAGACGACCGGTCCTGCGCTGCCCACATAAGATTACTTATTCCTAAATTACCTAACAATCGAATAAAGACTACGTATAAAATACGTACTAAATATCTAAGTATCTTATTCTTAAAAGGCCCAGGTCATCCAAATAGTGATGACGCGAGCTTTGCTTGGAGTTTCTTAACGTGATCGAATCAGAAAAGAGCTGATCCGTAGGAGAAACAAAATAACCAACATAGCTCACAAAATCGCTAAATTTAAGTGGCAGTGGGTGGGGCACATAGCTCGTATAACAGATAAATTTGTCGAGTGCCGAGCGCGCTTTGAAAGACATAGCGTACGCAGGCCTCCAACTCAGTGGACCGATTACCTTAAAAGGTCATGCCAAGCCGCTCTGAATGCGGGCAGCTCTGGACCGGTCGTCGTGGAAATTCTTGGGGGAGGCCATTGTCCAGTAGGGGACGATTTGCGACTGATATGATGATGATGATGAATCTAAATTTCTGTCTTCTAAAATTGTAGTACACGTCCTCTGCCATTCTTTAGTAATTTTCTCTTTACAAGGTCTGCTGGAAGAAATTTCTTACAAAAATAAGCTTTACCTTTTGTATGCTATTTATCTTGTTTAATGTTTGTTCGTTCCTTTTTCTGTGTACAATTAATTGTGATATAAAATAAAATAAATATACTTTGACTTAATTCGCCGGAAGACGTCCACTGCTGGACCAAAGTATATATATTAGTACTAACATACAGTACGGACACCCCCTGCCGCTCCCTAGATTGCGACCTCACCCCCTCGTCACCTAGATTGATACAGATTGGTTACATTTTGGTTGTCGAACGTATAGGATTTCGCTGCCATTTTATTTGTTCTGTTATTCCTTTTTTGAAATGTCATTTCTGGCCCGTTGTATGAAGTGTCCAGGGTGTGGTTGATCTTGATAGTGGCATTGATCTTTACTCAGCAACGATTTCGAGCCAAATGCAACATGCATCCTTACCAGATATCAGATGGCTGACCAACATACATATTATGTGTACTTAGTTGAACTTTGACTAAATAACGTGTAAATAATAACTTTAGGAATTAATAAAAAATTAAGAAACCCGACTGCATATAAAGTCTTATTTTTTTGGCCAGTCGTGTAAAAATAAATCCTATATCAAACTAACGACACCTCGCACTCCAAAATAGAACCTCCTCCTTTTTTGAAGTTGGTTAATAAAAAAACATACATACATACACTCGAATAACATAACCCTACTTTTGGCGCAGTCGGTAATAATATATTTTGACTAGCTGTTTCCCGCGGATTCATCCGCGTGGACGTTTCTATGACTTTTCGAGGGTGCGCAGTGCGCGAGCCGCCAGCGGCTCGTGAGCGTAGAAAAAAGTAGCCTATGTGTTAATCCAGGTCCTAATCTGTCTACCAACCAAATTTCAGCCAGATCCGTTTAGTAGTTTTTGCGTGAAATAGTAACAAACATACATCCATACATTCTTATAAACTTTCGCGTATATAATATTTATAGGAATAGTAGGATGTGTCATGGATTAAGAGTCTCCCAGGAGGCTCGAGTTTCCATACAAACGTAGTTCCACTTTAATACAAAAACTACATGCCGGATTGAATCCAAACTTTGTAAATATATTGAGTAGACACATATCAATGTTTGTAACTAGTTTATATCGTAGTAAATTTTAACGTAACTAAACGAAGGCTTAAATTAGTTTTTTACTGAAAGTTTGAAACTACTCTTATTTTTTTCCGTTTTATATTAATTAGTTCATTGAAAACTAATTACAAACATCGATATGTGTAAAGGCGGCTTGAACAACTTCTGACAGTAGAGTCGTCACTAGCCCTGCAAACTCCACCGACCCCGACTTGGCCCCTCGTGTGTCGAGTATGGCTTTACCTTCCCGAATTTAGGTAGAGACGTGCCCCAGGTAGGGGGAAGTTTATAGATTGTTACCAAAATTGAAAAGGTAGTTTTATAATAAAGAAACTCGTTACTAACCGGTGTAGAAGCGTACAGTGGCATACTCATTTGTGGTCCTCCTCCTGCACCTCCCGTGGCCACCATGCCTCCCATGCCACTCATATTCATGGTGCTAAATCTCCCGCTACCATGTTGCATTGGGCCCGAACCTGGGAACTCCGCACCGTAGCCCCCTTGATACATATCAGATGGCCTGATAAGAAGGGGAAAATGATTTGGGTTTGGTTATATCGGCGAGTTCTCTTTTATAGGGATCATCGATATTACAAAACATCGATGTTGACATCGATAGCTGAACATCGATTCTCTATGGTTATCGAACACTAAACATCGATATCGGCCAACATCGATGTTTATTGCACACAGTTGTTATCAATAATTGATACAACCATCTAATTATAGGATTTTTTATTATTAAAAGTCATTATTAAAAGGCGTAGTAACAAATTAACAAATTCCAATATTTTTTTATCAATTGACTGTAAAACTGTGCACTCGCTGCTCCAATAGGTACGGCGCAGAGCTGTGGGGGCGCGCCTTAGACTGGGAGTCCGTCTTTCGCATGCAAAAGAGAGCCGTGCGAGCAATCGCGCTAATGCCGCAGGCCATTTTTGCGTGCGTGCGTGTGTATCCCTTTCGATTCATTCGTAACATCGATGATACGATGTTTCACATAATGCAATATCGACGTTAAAACATCGATGATGATGTCTTTTGACATCGATGATCATCGATCATCCCTACTCATTTACTAATTTGAAATCACTCTTAAGTACTATACATGAATAATTACTGCAGACATATAATAATACAATCAATTGAAATACCCGACTGCATAAAAATATTAACCCTCTTTTTTTGGCAAATCGGGTAAAAATGTATCGCATGTCACTTACGGAAACATGGCGAATTTAACTACATCTCGCACTTCAAAATCCACGGAGCCGTTTAGTCTACAGGCTCAGCCAAAGAAACAGACATGCTTACATACTTACACCTAAAGCACATTACCCTGCGTTTTGGGTAGGCGGGTAATAAATAGAGTTTAAAAAAACTAAAAAACACGCTTTGAAAGTATACATCAGACTAAAAATTTTAAAATAATTCTTAATATAAGTTGAAAATAATAATTAACAAATTACTAGTATTATTGTGAAAAAGTGTGGGTTGCTCGATAGACGAAAAATATGGCACAGAGCGACCCACGCTTTTTCACAATAATACTAGTAATTTGTTAATTATTATTTTCAACTCACATTATGAATTATTTTTTACTTTTTAGTCTGATGTACTTTAAAAGCGTGTTTTTTAGTTTTTTTTTAACTCTATTTATTTTTTATTTTTTCTTTCAAACTTATGAAAGTATTATATTGTCGCTGATTCTTGATAAGTCTACAAAGTTTGAATTAAATCTGTCCGTTTAAAGTGGGTCAAAATCGAGTCCAAAGGAGTCGGTTACATACATACATACAGGTGAAGCTAATAAAAGCGTGATAAAAACAGTCTTCTTATTCACATAATGTCACATGTAAAAGCGAGCTTAAACAGAATTCCAAGAGCATAAAGGATCTGGCTCATATTTAAAAAAATACTTTATATAGTATATTGTTCACGTTACTTACATGAAGTTATTTTGCGTGTTAGGAGCATTCGATGAGTAAGCCATCATTCGATTCTCATGTTGCTGGAGGTACTCTAAAATAGACAACAAACAAAACTTGAGTTATATTTGGGAAAGATACAAATCCATTGCAAATGGACTATGTGAGAACTTTAAAATACCTCTATCGTTTCTTGGCTCCCTGGTAACGAATCTATCCATTTTTACTGGTTACAAGCGTAAATTTTTCAGCACCGATGACCTCAAATAACTAATAGTTTGAAAAACAAAATTGATACGGTAACTTTTGGCGCGAACAAGAAAATATCTTTTTTTTCCGCCCTTTTTAGGGCAAGCTAAGGCTCATTAACCATACCGCCTTATCTTCGGTAGTATTTTTGTAGAATTTACATCTTCAGTATTTTTTAGTCTTCAATATCACTGTTTCTTCACATCATCTTCAAAATCCTATTTACTGTCTATAAACTAACCTAACATACAGACTCCAGCAAAACAATATCACTTTACATGAAGCTTTCGCGGACTTTTTATGGGAACTCGAAACACTGAATACACACTTTTAATTCATTATTCTACAGTCTACACAATAAACACATAAATGGTACTTTGGTGATTAATAAACTATCAATGTACATAAAAAAGTACGAAATGTAATTTTTCAGATAATAAAAAACTGACAAACTGAACGCTCCTAATTCCAGCCAAAAAAGTTTTCTGCTTCTATAAACAGGAAAACGCTAAGGCATCTATGATCATTCAGCCTGGTATTATCATTACTCATGTATAATTATATGTACAGTTGCTCAAAAAGTGGTACTTTATTTATACGACTATATACCTAGTATTATTATCATTATACGCCAGTTTATTGTGCGCAAAATCCGGAAGCACGGTACTGCCTCCGCCAAGGCGAGCCA
Source organism: Coleophora flavipennella (assembly GCA_947284805.1). Taxonomy (NCBI): domain Eukaryota; kingdom Metazoa; phylum Arthropoda; class Insecta; order Lepidoptera; family Coleophoridae; genus Coleophora; species Coleophora flavipennella. The sequence goes on along the minus strand of OX369270.1, from coordinate 7,182,200 downwards.
AAGGAGGACGGGGCACTAACTACCTTTTCTGGAAGCGTTTCCTCGTATTTTCTAACCATCATAGCTTCGGTCCGGATGATGGTAGGAAACTCGAATTTTCAGGGTAAGATGTTGTTGGCAGATAATAAGTATCAATTATCTAGCTTTTATGGTTGTTTGACTCGATCACTCACTGATGACCATCATAACCTCTAGGGTACTTCCTGATGTTGAAAAAACTAAAATTTGATATGTAGGCTGGAATTAAATATTTACAACGAAAAAATTTAAAAAATCAAAAACTTTCCTTCTCCAACCTCTCGTACAGGGGGTACATATCTGTAGAATACGAACCGTCATAGCTTCGGTCCAGATGATGCTTGAAAACTAATTTTTTTAGAATAAGATGTCCTTAGTACACTTGTCAAATACAATAAGTATCAATTATCTTACTTTTATGATTTCAGTTTTATTGACATCTGAAATACGTCGATTTCATGACTCACTCACTCACTCAAATATGATCATCAAAACCTCTAGGGAATTTCATCAAGTCCTAGAAGACTGAAATTTGGTATGTGTAGGTGCGATATTTGACTCAGCAGTAATGATCTCTGACCACAAGCCAAACATATCGTTAAATCTTGGGAAACTACCAAAAAAAAAAAGAAATTCCACCATAAACGTTTTACGTAAAGTTAGAGTTAGTAGAGTTTGTACAATAAGGGCTTATACTCGTAGATAGAGTTATTTGTTATTTATTGTTATACATGTGGTACAGTCAAGAGCACTTTACCTATATTCTTTGGCCTAGCGGCAGGCCTGTGGGCTATGATGCGAAGCACAAAGCGGAGCTCAGCCTGGCACTGTTAGATATCTCATAACTTTTTCATTAAAATCATTATGAACTTGTGAGTTTTGCTAACCAACTTCACAGGAAATGTATTTGGTGGGATAGATTTTACCGCACACGTACGTTTTAGTTCGCCACTTTTTTATTTCTACACTTGCAAATAAAAAAAACTATAATAATAATCATCATCATCATACCAGCCGAAGGACGTCCATTGCTGGACATATGCCTCCCACAAGGATTTCCACGACGACCGGTTCTGCGCTGCCCGCACTAACCGCCTCCGTAGCTCAGAGGCAAAGTTCACTGGCTTTACACAGGAGGTCGCGGGTTCGATTCCCGACGGGATCAGTTGTAAGACTCGGTTTGGTTGGTGGTAGGGCATTTTCTAAGCCCGCCTGGCTAGCTACCACCATCTTATCTAAGTCTTGCCGCCAAACATCAGTGTTAACCACATTGATGTGTACCGGCATGAAGATAAGATAGCCAGTTCCCCATAGCGTTGGGGAATCTTGGTAAGCCCGCTTCCATCTTCGGCAACATCGTCACTTACCTACCACCAGGTGAGATGTTGTCAAGGGTTTCATCATATCAGCCGAAGGAAGTCCACTGCTGGACATAGGCCTCCCCCAAGGATCTCCACGACTGCCCGCATCCAGTGGCTTCCCGCGACCTTCACCAGGTCATCGGTCCACCGAGTGGGAGGCCTGCCTACACTACGCTTTCCGGTGCGTGGTCGCCACTCGAGAACTTTACTGTCCCAACGGCCATCTGTTCTACGAGCAATGTGCCCCGCCCACTGCCACTTAAGTTTAGCAATTCTGAGAGCTATGTCGGTTACTTTGGTTCTCTTACGGATCTCCTCGTTTCTGATTCGATCACGCAGAGAAACTCCGAGCATAGCACGCTCCATTGCCCTTTGGGTGACCTTGAGCCTTCTTATGAGGCCCATAGTAAGCGACCATGTCTCAGTTCCGTACGTCATCACTGGCAACACACATTGGTCGAAGACCTTGGTCTTAAGACACTGCGGTATCTGGGACGTAAAGATATTGCGAAGCTTCCCGAACGCTGCCCAGCCGAGTTGGATTCGACGATTGATCTCTTTCTCGAAGTTGGACCTACCTAACTGGACTGTTTGTCCCAGGTATACATATTCGGTAACAACTTCGAGTGTAGAGCCTCCAACCTTCAGAGGAGTAGGTATGACACGGACGTTTGACATAATTTTCGTCTTGTCCAAGTTCATTCTAAGAACCACTTGTTGGGAGGCTCTACTGAGGCCATCGAGCATTGTGCCTAAGTCGTCCATAGTCTCAGCCATGACCACGATATCGTCAGCAAATCGAAGGTGGGTGATGTACTCGCCGTTGATATTGATGCCTAGTCCACCCCAGTCCAAAAGCTTAAAAACATCTTCCAGGGCGGCGGTGAACAGTTTCGGAGATATAACGTCTCCCTGTCTCACCCCTCGCTGCAGCTGGATAGGTTTCGAGTTTTGATCCTGGAGGCGAACCGACATGGTGGCGTTTTCATACAAACACTTCAGCACTTCGATATATCGATAGTCAATTTGGCACCTCTGGAGAGACTGTAACACAGCCCAAGTTTCGACCGAATCGAAGGCTTTCTCATAGTCCACGAACGCCATAGTGGCTGATTGTACTCTTCGGTCTTCTGTATAATCTGCCGCAACGTATGTATGTGGTCTATGGTACTAAATCCTTTTCGGAAACCGGCTTGTTCGGGAGGCTGGAAGTCGTCAAACCTGCGTGCGAGACGATTCGTAATGACCCTCGAAAACAGTTTGTAGACATGGCTCAGAAGTGAGATGGGTCTGTGGTTCTTCAGCAGGGTATTGTCGCCCTTTTTGAAGAAAAGCACGACCACACTTCTGTGCCATGCCTTAGGCGTTTGTCCCTCAAGTATAACGGAATTAAATAATTTCTGAAGAGCTTTTAGTCAAGGGTTTACCAATAATGAATAAAAAAAATAAAAAAAATACCGTGACCTTCACCAGGTCATCGGTCCACCAAGTGGGAAGCCTAACTACGCTACGTTTTCCGATGCGCGGTTGCCACTCGAGAACTTTACTACCCCAACGGCCACCTGTTCTACGAGCTATGTGCCCCGCCCACTGCCACTTAAGTTTAGCAATTCTGAGTGCTATGTCGGTTACTTTGGTTCTCCTACGGATCTCCTCGTTTCTGTTAGAGAAACTCCGAGCATAGCACGCTCCATTGCCCTTTGGGTGACCTTGTCCCTTCTTATGAGGCCCATAGTAAGCGACCATGTCTCAGTTCCGTATGTCATCACTGGCAACACACACTGGTCGAAAACCTTGGTCTTAAGAAGGATTTACTAACAAATTAAAAAGTTATAAAAATTATAAATACAAAAAAAGACAAAAAAGCAAACAGCTCAGAGCAAAAAGAAGAAGAATGAGGTTTTTTTTTTTCAAGTAAAATTTTATATTCTCTTTTCAATAAAGTTAATAATTTTTACTCAAGCACGCTATGAAATATTCGCCTTATACTCGTAAAAAATAAAGGAGACATGTAATTTCAGAATCTTAAAAAAATCCCGGCTAGTTAACCGACAGGACGAGAATAGAGAGACAGAAAGACAGACAGAGCGACGGACAGCGTAATTTCAGTAATAGGGTCCCGGTACCTGGTATACGGAACCCTAAAAAAAAAACGAGACCTACAGTACTCGCATATGATGTGTAACATGTGACAAAATACTTATGAAATTAATTAATTATCGGGTCCTACATTCACGGGCCGACCCTTCGAATAGTAGTATGTCATCTTTGCCTTTGCCATCACACTAGGCGGCATGGCTATGACAACCTTAGTTTTCGAGAATTAAAAAATGTTCGCATTTACGTCCTATTTCACGAAATCACTCCCACAAATTGCGGGAAAGCGAGAGCAAAGATGTTACACATCAAAAAACGTTACACAGGAAGTAGAATAGCTCTATGCATTTTCGTTACTGGAGAGTAGTATTGTGAGTGGCAAGAACACAAATCTACATAGATAAGAAAAACAATTTAATCAGTCTGTTTGTAGTGTGCTGTATGTGTAATGATTCGCTCGGTGCTCTAGTACTTCGAGACCAACTTCAGCGTTCTATAGAATTCTCTAACTCTGTGCATTAAACAGCCAAGTGACAACACCATAATGCGATAAATAAAACCTTCTTGTTCTGGGGTTTGCTGACTGCTTACGGTGGCGCGGTGATTAAAAAGTCAATCAGCTGCGGAAAAATAAAAGTGTCGTCACGGTTTTAAATATGGAATGTATTTTACTTACAAATAAACAAAGAAAAAATGAGTTAAAAATACAACAAACAAATGGTACTTACTGTCCCAGGAAAAACAATAACTTTTACGTTTAATCATTTCCCTATTGCCTATAAAATAAATTATACTAGTGGCTCTGTGAGCTGTGGACCATGCCAAGCCAGTTTTTAAATGGCTGAAATATGATATTTTCTACGTTTTCAACCATTTTAAAAAAAATCCAAAAACTGAATCGAAGAAAAAAGGCAATTAATTTTTTGAACCTGCTAACAAAATTTAACGAGGATCGGTTGAGAAATGCGATCTGCAGAGGAGAACAGTCAGACATATGAAAGCACTGGTTGTTTCCCGCGGCTTCACCCGTGTTGACAAAGTTTCTATGATTTTTGAGGGTGCGCAATGCGCGAGCCGCATGTGGCTCGCGAGCGTGGAAAAAAGTAGCCTTTGTGTTAATCCAGGTCCCAATCTGTCTTCCTACCAAATTTCAGCCAGATCTGTTCAGTAGTTTTTGCGTGAAAGAGTAGCAAACATACATCCATACATTCTTACAAACTAGGGTAGGATTTTTGACCAAGCTGAAACTGAGACGCTTCGCGCTCGCTCGATCAAAAACCATTTTTTGAATATATTTGCATAGGCCTAACAAAAACAGATTGTTTAGGGGGATTGTATAGGCAGAGGGGAGTGCGTGCTATAAATATCGAATCGTATCCTTATTCACTTGAATTAAGAATGACCAGTAGTACTTCTTTATTGCATACTTGCTTTTGCCCGCTACTTAGCCTGCGTGGACATCGTTTTTATGACTGCCTTTAAGGGTGAATGGTGCGCGAGCCGCAGGTGGACATGAGTTTTCTGCAGATCCTTCAGAAACTATATCGGGCTATTCTGATTATCAGTCTATGTCACTTCCCACCACCTTAACTAATTCTATACGAAAAATCACTTGAATCCGTTGCGACGCCGATGTGCGCCAGCATGGAAATGAATTTTCCCCAGATCCCTCGGGAACTATGTAAGGAGGTTATGATTTGTAAATTATGTTATTTCTCGCCCCCTATACCATCTTGGTGCCAAAAATCACAACAATCCATTGTTCCGTTGCGATGTTAAAGAAATTAACCAAAAAAGACTATTTTTTCAGTTCCGTCAAGAACTCAATGAGACTATGCTATTTTCACGGAATATAAAGTAGCCTATGTTCTTCCTAGTGACACAGGCTACCTGCATGCCAAATTTCATGACGATTGGTCGAAGTGTTGAAGCGTGAAAAAGTAACAAACAAACAAACAGATTTTCACATTCATAATTTTGGACAGACAGAGTTTGGACAGTTTTCAATCTTTTTTTAAATCATCTTTTTTTAATTTGTTCTTTTTTCTTAATTTTTTAATGTATGTATTTCAAAGTCGAATTCTTGACGTTGACATCTTTTTTTATGACTGTCTTCTAGGGAGTGGTGCACGAGCCGCAAGCGGCTTGCGAGTGTGGACATGAGATTTCTCCAGATCCCTATCCCATATCGGGCTATCCTTATTAGCAGTCTATGTCACTTCCCACCACCCCAAAAGCACCCCCTAAAGCATTTTCTAAGGCTCTACATCACCTTGGCATGCGCAATAACAGGTTGTCAATAGTGGCCTGGGATATCATGCTCCACGTCCGCGAAAGAAGTAAGAAAAGCTCTTTTCATCCCACCATCTCGGAAACTGCATTTTTGCTCTTCGATATCTGAGTGCAAAAGCCGTTTTTATTCGCTAGAGGATAAAGTAAATATCTGAGTGCAAAAGCCGTTTTTATTCGCTAGAGGAGAAAAGTAAATTGAATTTAGAACATCGTGAATTCAAAACATTATTATAACTTTTTACTTCTACCTCCATGGTGCCGAATTTATCATACAACCTTTTTTAATTTGTTAAAAACTCAGACTTGGAACCTTCTTGGTGTACTTTTTTTTTAAATTAGCTTTGCGCGAGCCATTTTCTTTTCACGACATATTGTTAAAACCTTAGGTTAAAAACAAAAAACTTGAAAACAAGTGAAAAACCTTAAATTAGTGATTATAGTGACGAGGAAGTTTATTCGACGCCAAAAGGATTGACTGAAACTGTTTGTAATGCGCAAATGTTTTTTTTTTCATTTAGTAATTTCCTCGCTGAGGTGGAATAAAAAGTTACGTGTTGCACTCGAGTGCAAAGATTTTTCACCTCGTGCTCTTTTGATTCCCTCTCAGGATTCTAATTTTTGAATCACTCGTTGCGCTCGTGATTCAAATTTAGACTCCTTCGCTTCCTCGGTCATCAAAATTGAGCACGCGGTTAAAAAGCAACTTTGCAATCTTGTATAACAAATAACTATTTTCTGTTCGTAAGTTCTGAGGAAGCTGTTGAAATACTATTCTTACAAGTAAATCCCAGGCATGCTCAACAGAATTCATGTCACAGGACTGTGGAGGCCAGTCTTAGAGCGTGATATCATGTTCACGGAAAACATTTAAAACAGGTCCTGCAGTGTGCGCGCGAGCATTATCTTGCATGAACATGAAAGTCCGACCGATTGTTGTTCCGCACCGAATTCAAATGGGGGATTGAATTCGGTGCGGAACAACAATCGGTTCTACGAACTCGTGACGGTGTTTTCTGCATTCATGTTGCCCTGTATAAAAACGAGGTCAGTTCTTCCGCCAAGATTAATTCCAGCCCAAACTATTATCACAGCTATTATTGTGGCCCTCTGATAGGGATGCATTTCCTGAGGAAAACGAAGCCGTTCGTGACGTCACTACATGCGTACTCTCCTTGAATCAGAGTGAAAACCGAATCTAGATTCATCAGAAAATAACACACGAGCATCATCTTCTGGCCACTCTCGATGAACACGTGCCCTTCGTAACCGTATAGCACGATTGCCTCGCCGGAGACCTACAACCCGCAACAGCCTACGAGAACGTAAAGCGACTTCATGCAGTCTCTTCCAGGCTGTTTGGGTGCCACCTACCTGGTATTGAGTTTGCAGCCTTTCAACTAGTTGCCGCGCCGTAGTTTTAGGCTCCCGCCTAATAATATTCCGAATAAAGCGATCTTGTCTCTCAGTTGTAACACGTGATCTACCTGAATTTCGTTCGGCCTTATTCCCGGTGAGACGATAACGTTGCCATAACCAAAGTATATATATTAGTACTAACATACAGTATGGACACTCCCTGCCGCTCTCTAGATTGTGACCCCACCCCCTCGTCACCCAGATTGATACAGATTGGTTACAGTTTGGTTGTAAAACGTATAGGATTTCGTCGCCATTTTGTTTGTTCCGTCATACCTTTTTTGAAATTTCATTTCTGACCCGTTGTATGAAGTGTCCAGGGTGTGCCATAACCTTCGAATTATCGACTGGTTGGAGTCGGTGGCATCCGCAACTTAACGTTGTATACTTCCAGCATGCCCACAGCGCGTTATCTTTAGCTTAGCAATTCTGAGAGCTATGTCGGTTACTTTGGTTCTCCTACGGATCTCCTCGTTTCTGATTCGATCACGCAGAGAAGCCAATACTTATCCTTAGTATAATATTATAAATGTGAAAATGTGTTTGTTTGTTACCTTTTCACGCTTCAACGCCTTGACCAATATTTATGAAATTTGGCATGCAGGTAGCCTGTGTCACGGGGAAGGACATAGGCTACTTTTTATCCCGGGAAAATAGCATAATCTGATGCAGTTCCTGAGGGAACTAAAAAAATACTCGATTGTTATGATTTTTTGCACAGAAATGTTTGAGTAGGTGGGAAACGACATAATCTACTAATCACTCTTAAAGACATGAAAACGATGTCCACGCGGGCGGAGCCGCGGGAAAAACTAGTTTAAAATAAAACAATTTTCAACAAAAAAAAATATTATTTCAGTCAACAAACGAAGTAACTATATAACAAAATAAACCTTCTACCGCCAATTTAATCGAAAATGATGTAAAAGAGAAGACTTATATTGTTTGAATTTTTGAAATTGGAACATTATTTATCGAGTTTCTATTTCGTTTAAAATTTTATAAATTTCTTTTTTCGAGGAGATCATACAAAAAAGGTCGTTTTAATGTTTGAGTCTTAGACAAAGTTGACTAGTGTACTACCCAAAAATTATTACACTGAAGACAAGGCAGTATGGCCAATGAGCCTTAGTCTGCCTTAAAAAGGTTGAAGAAAAAAAAAATAAGATAAAGAACACAAAAAATTAACGGACTTTTTGGCGGGAATTTGTAGCGTTCAGTTTGTCATTTTTCTTTTATTATCCGAAAAGTGGTTTTTGATGTATAATATTGATAGTGTATTTATCAGCGAAGGATCACATAAGTGTTTCTTGTGTAGGATAATGAAATAAAAGTGTGTATACTGTGTTTCGAGTTCCCACAAGAAGTCCGAGCAAGCTTTAGCAAAAGTGCTATCATTTTGCTAGAGTATGTAGGTTAGGTTAGTTTATAGACAATAATATGATGTGAACGTGAAGAAACTACTGAATTTTACTGAAGACGTCAATTCTACAAGTGAATACTACTGAAAAACATATACTGAAGACTAGGCGGTATGGCCAATGAGCCTTAGCCTGCCCTAAAAGGGCGAAGAAAAAAAAAATTAACGAGTAGAACCAGTAGAACAATTTCAATAAATAAGGAAAAAAATCGTTAACGTCATCTGTTCATATAAAAGACATTAACGAGCGCTACAGTTTAAACTGTGTTTTTTGTTACTACCGCCGCCACGCCATCGCCCTTAGCTATAGCACTTCTGCTGTCTGTAACTATAGCGAACTAGTGACTCCGTAAGCTTTAGGTAGATATCGCGAGTTTTTAGAAATGGGTGAAATATGATAGTTTTTACGTTTTCCGCCCACATGGCTCCGGCATTAAAAAAATCCAAAAACTTAATCGACAAAAAATCCATATAATTATTGAATCTGTCCACAAAATTTTACGAGAATCGGTTGAGAAATTTGACCTGTAGAGAACAGCTGGACATCTAAACAGTCATACGAAAACAGTACTAATATATATATCGCTTCGCGCTACCTCGGTCAACTACATTTCAGAGAGTTGATAGTTACTCTGTGAGCTGTAGACCTCACGAAATTTTCAAAACGGCTGAAGTATGTCATTTTTACGTTTTTGAAGCTTGTACCTAAAAAAAATTAGGTTTGTGATGATGATTTCGATAAGTCCTTGAGTACTTACAGAGCCTTTTTCTCTTAGTAAATACCAATGTAGAGCAAAAAAGTAAATCTTTTGAATCTGCAATAAAGTCTCTTTAGAAACTTTTTTGGTAAAAAAAAGACCTTTTTGGTAAAAATAGAAGCTCATGAAATATGAAAGAAGTGACATCGACATAATACTCTTCGGACAGTGTCAGAAAAATAAAAATAAAATCTGTAAATTGGTCAATTCTCGCCGAATTAACTTTTGCTTGCTGTTTCATTGAGAAAGTATTAATATTTGTCCAATTTCGTATATTTCTGTGTCCGCTCACTAACAATTATGTTTGAGCATCTGTCACCACCGTGCACCGCCAAGATCTCAAACCATGGACATGTCTAATTTATGGTCATTGTAAAGCCATCTCATGTCAGCCATGGACAGCCCGTCCACACCATCCAGGACGATGGCCCGACAGCACGAAACCACCGTGGAAGAGGTTGAGGAGGAAGAATCCGCGCCAATCAAGTGGATCAACATCATTTTCCTCCCTTTCCACTCTGATTTTGAGCTAGTCATTTTATGCGTTGTCGTCATAAAATGTACTATGGTAAGTTGAGCTAATTTTTTTTATCCAAATTTGGTCCTAAACCTTTGGCATCATGATGATGTTGCCAAAGGTGGAAGCGGGTTACTAAGAATCCCCAATGCACTGGCTATTTTCAAGCCAGAACACAAGGGTTAGATAATGACCGACTATCAATCAAACCGAGTCTTACAACCGGGAACCGAATCCGCAACAACCTGTTGTGAAGCAAATGGACCGCCACGGAGGCGGTTAAATCTAATTTTATTGCACGAGGGCCATAAAAATAAACCGTCAATACTGATCTGACTGTGCGAAACAGATTGTCTAGTGCACTGTTCTAAACCACTGTACCTACTAACACTGTTCTAAACCACTGTACCTACTAACATGTAAGTTTTTAGGGTTCTATACCAGGGCCCCATTACTAAGCCTATGCCACTGTCTATCCGTCCGTCCGTCTATCAGTCCGATTTTTAAGAGCCTGTATTTTTTTAACCGTAAGGGCCTTTTCACATGTACACAGTGGTCGTCTTTACGGCACGGCGCCTCTTGTTACAGAAGACGGCAAACCAAGCTAGTGCAATCTGCATAGTGTTTGTGTTTGTCTATGATATAAAAACAACGTTACTTAGCAACGTGTTGTTTGTGTCATCTCGATAAAAATAACGAAATGAACTGAGACATAGCATGATAAATAAAAGTCTGTTTTATTTTAAATAAGTGTTTATATCTATCGGCTAATAGCTTCCACATCGACTGCACACTCTATACAACTACACCTCTTTCTTCTTCTTTCACATGCACAAGGTTTACAAGCGGTTAACGCACGTTCCGGCAACAGTATATTTCAATATTACAGTAGGTTGATTGGGACAGCAAAGTCACGCGGAGTTCTCGTGATAACGACTTGCATCTATCTTGCATCATTTTGTTGGCCCATAGCCAACTCTATGCCGTCCATCCGTCTGTCTTTTTGCCTCTTACAGTGCTACATGTCTTACTTTTAAACGAAATAGGCAGCTAGTTGAAATTTTTACACAATACGTGTTACTGACTTCTTTAAATAGCAATGCTTGGTGCACTAGCCTTAGTGCGCAAATCGGAATATAGAATTTGGCCGGTTTTATTTACCCGAGCGATTTTCAATTTCAATTGGGGAAATTTCGAAAAAAGCATATTATAATCGTTATTGGTTTTCTCAGTAGCAGGAGATAAGACCTCAATTCATATGATTTGTACTATAGTGTAGTGAGCAAGCGCCAGTGAAGAATTTCTTGAATAAAACGGCTACAGCTCCATACATTTTTAGTTCCAGAAGAGAAATTATTTTAGTTACCCTTTTGAGGTTGTTGCATTAAAACCAAATTATAGTTTGATATCTAAATTAACTTAAACATCTTGGTACTACAATGACTTCATGGTTATGCAATAGTTCTCACTTTGTATTAAATTTGTTATAATTCAACAGATAACCAGATAAAAAAAACATTCGGGTCATATTGGCCCAGCGTCATCGTCCGCGTTATTTTTTACACGTCATTGGCGCCGGGTTAACTATATTTTTCTTTATCTGTATATATAAATGGAAAAGGTAACTGACTGGTATGTCAACGCACAGCCGATGGTATATGATTGGATTTATACAGATATAATAATTAGGACGTGGGCATCCGCTAAGAAAGGGTTTTGGAAAATTCCCACGGGAACGGCGAAAAACGGAACGGAAACTAGTCGTTAATTAAAATCGACCCACATTTATCACTTTATTTGTATTTGTAAGATATTCGATAATAATTCCGAAAATGAAAGCGAGCTTTACTAATTTGTTGCAGTAGGCGCAAAAAATTGCGTTCATTCCATGGTACCCGTGTTGGATACATACATTTTTCAGGGCCCTCTGCAGTCAGTACACATGTACCTACTATGCCCGGATAAAGTGAGCATTCTTGTGGAATGGATTATGCCTTTGCAGTATCTACACGAAAATATCTGTACTCCGCTGTTTTTTATCGACACTTCTCTCCGGATCATTCACAGGTAAAAAAACTTATCATGTAAGATAATCCTTTTAAATAACAATAATCTAAGTATTGCTTTTAATAATTCTATTTAAACAATGCTGATTTAACATTTTATATTAGCTGGTGAATAACGAATAAATTAATGATTTAATTTCTATCCAAAGCTAGGCCTTCCAAACTACCATGCGGGGTTTTAATGCTCGCGAGTGTATTATGTATTGCAAACCAGGAAGCCCCAGAGAAAAATCTAAAATCCTTGCTAGCAGCAAATTGTTGAGTTGGAGTCTTTTGTTTGCAATAGAATCTCTTAATTTTTATAACACTTATTGTAATTTCTGTTATTTTTGTGGTAACGTATTGTAACTAATAATCTTGATTCTTCTTATTCTTTTTAAATTGGGTTGATGACTGCATCAAAATGAATTATGAAGTTGATCACTAAATTTTTCTCGCACTGAAAAGGCAATATTATTTGGCATTGTGACAATATAATTATGTTCATACATTTTTTTAAATCTTTCCGTGCACGATTGAACCTTTTGTTTTCTTGAGTAAATGAAAATACAAAAGAGAATATATAGGATGACCTAACGCATCACGATGTTGAGATATTTTGTAAGTGTTTTAATACCTTTAACTCCAAATATCTCAACAACGTGACGCTTTAAGCCAAAATGTTTTACTATATTTTCGGTTTTGTATTTGCATTTTCTATCGAAAAAGATTGATCGAAACATTTAAAAAAAATGTATGTACTTATTACATGTCAATATGCCACGCCCCCATTAAAAAATATTCCAACCCCTTTAAAAAAACTTAATCGCTTTGTTTTCCATCAAGTCTTAAACTTTTAATTCATCAAATTCACATAACTCATCAATGACCCCGAAAAACTATGACGTTACGCCTAGGTATTTCAAACATTTTTAGGGTACTAAGTAAGCCTCCACATTCCGTCCGTCCGTCCATCTATCAGCGGGCTTTATTTTATGAACCTTAATGCAGTTGAAATTCTCACAGTGTGTATTTCTATTGCCGCTATAACAAATAATATTTTTCTGGCACGTTGGTATGGAACATAATATGTATGGTCTTATATGAGAGTGTTTACACTGAGCCGACACGACACTTTAGGACGGAACCACCGTTGACTGACCATAGACTACGACACAGAAACAGAAATGGATACTAGTGCCAAGAAAGAAACAAAATGCGCCGACTGTATGGTTCCATCGTCCCGTGTGAACAGGTATGGCTGACAGAGCTGTTCAGTTCCAGTTGCAGTCGTATGTCTGAACGGAACCTTACCGGGTTGCCCTGCCAGATTGACCGATTCTTGGATTCTGGGTGTAGAAAGTAGAAACATTATAGCTGTACACTAACAATCTGTTACTTGTATTGTAGACAAATTAAAGATGAAGCAACTAAAAGAGAGCATCCAGCGATATCGTGCTGTGAGGTGGTGCTGAACATCCTTGCAATTATTCCCTTTTACCGTTTATTGTACATCGACAAATGTCCACATATATCATTCTGGCCTAACATCTTGGCATTCACAGAGGTGTTTATGTAAGTGTTTTTGTAGTGCTCTATAGTGATAAGTTAATGACGGCCAAAATATGAATACCTAATCCGCAAAAATGTAACAGCTATTTTATATCCTTACTACTATCCTACTGTACTAATTACAAATTTACTAATTTTAATATAAAAAAAATTAAAATATGTTTATTACCTTTTCACGCTTCAACACCTCAACCAATCTAGTCAAAATTTATCATGTACATAGCTTGTGTCTTGGAGAAGGACATAGGTTACTTTTTATCCCTACAAATATCCGATCCATTTCCTTGATTGTTGTGGGGATGGGAAATGACAAACTACTAATAACACAGCCCGAATAGTTCCGGGCGGAGTCTGGGGTAAACACATTTTCACGCTCGCGTACGTCGAAACAGAAAGGCACTGTCAAACACCTTAATTAATCTTGACGAAATTTGGCATGCACGTAGCGTGTAGCCCTTGAAATTAGAAATTAGGATATGGAAAAACTCATTTCCACGCTCGCGCAAGTCACAACAGAGCAAGGCATTATCGAACACCTCAACCAATCTTGACAAAATTTGTGCATCATACACGTAGCCTGTGTCATGAAAAAAGACATAGGCTACTTTTTTTCCTGAGAAATTAGCATAGTCCGATACAGTTCTTGAGGGAATGATTTCTTTAACATCGCATAGAAAATAACCAAAAAAAGTATTTTTTCAGTTCTTGAGAGAACTGGATCGAACTATGCTATTTTAACGGGATAAAAAGTTGCATGTGTCCTTCTCCGTGACACAGACTATGTGCAAGACAAATTTCGTCAAGATTGGTTGAGGTGTTCAAGGTAACAAAGGAAGGAACACATTTTCATTAATAGCTTCGCTTGCATCGACATTGATTTTATGACTGTCTTTGAGGGTAATCGCGAGCAGCAAGCGAATCGCGACCGTAGGCAGGAGTTTGCTCCTAATCCCTCGGGACCTTTCGGGGCTATGCTAATTAGAAATCAATGTCATTATACACCCTCTAATCCATCTCTGTGCAAATAATCACATTATTCCGATGCTCCGTTGCGAAGTGAAATATATCAACATAAAAACCGGTAAAGTGCGAGTCAGAACCTCGCACAAAGGGTTCCATACTCATCATACTAGATGACGCTAGTTTCTTCACGTTTCAAAAAAATACGTTTATTGCATGGAGACTTTCACTTTTTCAAATTTTTGGTATTTGATGTTAAAGCGGCAACAGAAATACATGTGTGAAAATTTCAACTGTCTAGCTATCACGGTTCATGAAATATAGCCTGGTGACAGACGGAAGGACATCGGAGTACTTTGGGTACGAAACCCTAAATATTCAGTTCCCGCAGGAACTGTATCGGACTATGCTATTTTCGCGAGATACAAAAATAGCCTACTTCCTTCTCCGAGACACAGGCTATCTTCATGCTAAATTTCTTCAAGATTCATTGAGGTGTTAAAGCGTGAAAAGGTTACAAACAAACACATTTTCACAAATATAATATTGCTAGCTTTGTCCGCGATTTCTCTGGCGTTGGCATCGTCTTTAAGGATAAGTGGTGCTCGATCCACAACTGGCTCGTGAGCGTAGGGAAGAGTTTAATTCAGATCCCTCGGGAACTATATCGGCCTATTCTGATTAGCAGTTTGTCACTTCCCACCATCTCAACTATTTCTATGCAAAAATCTTGTCAATCCGTTGCTTCGTTGCGACGTCGCGCCGACGACGTATGCAATGCAAGCTTGGAATTGGGTTTTTTTCTAGATTGCTCGGAAACTATCCGAGGCTATGCTAATTAGTAGTGTGTCGTTTCCCTTTCTCTCAACCATCTCAAAAAAAAATCACAATAGTTCGTTGTTCCATAAATCTACAAAGTTTGTTTTAGTTCCCTCAGGAACTGTATTGGACTATGCTATTTCACGAAATAAAACGTAGCCTATTTTTTAAAATACGTGGGTACAATACCTATCAAGGATTCGGCAATCGGAGTTAATTTTACGCGACTTGTGGCTGATTTTAAATATCCGAGGAGTAATAATACTTTGTTTTTCTATACATACACTTAAATATATTTTTTATTACACGTAAATTAACTATTCATAATTTTATTAGTATTTACAACTAATTCTGCGTGTTCGATTCAGAAACGAGGAGATCCGCAGGAAAAACAAAGAAACCGACATTGCTCACAAAATCGCTAAACTGAAGTGACAGTTGTCAGGGCTCATAGCTTGTTGAACAGATGGCCGTTGGGGCAATAAAGTTCTCGAGTGGCGACCGCTTACTGGAAAGCCTAGCGTAGGCAGGCCTTCCGCGCGGGGTGGACCGACGAACTGGTGAAGTTCGCGAGAAGCCGATGGATGCGGGCAGCGCAGGATCGGTCGTCTTGGAAATCCTCGGGGGAGGCCTTTGTCCAGCAATGGACGTTTTTCGGTGGATATTATTATAACTAATTCAGTTTTACGAAAATTGCGACATATTTTATTTAGGTAGGCACATGTACGCATGCGTAAGTATTTTTTTTAATATTACTAATAATAGATTACAATAAGGCTTGGGATAATATTATTGTAAGCATTAAAACCTCCTTGGAAAGATGACCTACACCTTGGTGTAACCTATGCGCTTCGTACATATTAATTCTCTTTTCTTCACAAAGTGATAACCCAAAGAAAATCTAATCAGCTAGCGTTAAGTAATAACTAACCTCACAGAGAAACAAATCTGTTTTAAAATTCTCCTTTCAAAAGTCTTAAAGAAGATTCTGTATCTTTGTTTATTATCCTTACTAATATTATAAATGTGAAAATGTGTTTCTTTGTTTGTTACCTTTTCACGCTTTAACGCCTGGACCATTATTCATGAAATTTGGCATGCAGGTAGCCTGTGTGACGAGGAAGGACATAGGCTACTTTTTATCCCGTGAAAATAACATAGCCCGATGCAGTTCTCTAAATATACTCTTTTTTGGTTAGTTTCTTTAACATCGCAACGGAACAATGGATTGTGTGATTTTTTGCACAGAGATGGTTGAGGGGGTGAAAAATGACATGATTTACTAATAAGCATATCCTGACATAGTTCCCGAGGGATCTGGAGAAAATACATGTCCACGCTAGCTAGCCGCTTGCGGTTTGCGCACCGCGCACACTCTAAGACAGCAATAAAAACGATGTCCACGCGGGTTAAGCCGAGGGCAAAAGCTAGTATTTAAATATTTTCTAGAAATGTCTTGTTTCTCAAAGCTACAAATAAAAAAAAGTGGCAAAATAAAAAGCATGCGTACGGTAAAATCAATAAAGCGCACACTAATCTAGCATAATATGAAGTACCACTTTTCGAGCAACTGTATTAAAAATATTCTTTATTACACCCCAAATATACCAAAATGAAATACAGAACTAGCAAAACGTACAAACGATATGCAAAGGCGGCCTTATCGCTTTAAGCGATTTCTTCCAGGCAACCTTTGGTGTTTAGAAGACATCAACGAGCACGAAATCTTTTACTTTAATTATTTTGTTGCGTTCTAAAGTGCGAGTTCGACACACACTTAGCTGGTTTTTATTAGAGTTCCATACCCAAAGGGTGCAAACGGGACCCCTATTCTAAGTCACACCGTCCGTCCGTTTGTTAGACATTTAAAGGGCTGTATCTTTTGAACCATTTGGTTGTCAAAATTGGGCTATCATTACGGACTACTACTACTACTTTCAGGATTTTCACGGATTATTGAAAATTTTGCCGTCATTTTCTCATCACTAGAAAACAACCTTAATGAATTTTTGTAACCTTCTTAATTATGGAAAATTTAAATTTTTGTTACTGTTTTAATTTTTGTAAATATGCTCTTTAACTTTCGTAACCATTTTAGTTTTGGGAAAACATTGTAATATTTTATTTAGGGTACTTAAGGTAGGGAAGAGTGGGGTAATTGCAAATAGTTAAGGGATAATCTAAATAAAATCAAAAGCAGATGAGATACAAATACTGTTTTTTGCTTAAAAGTTACTTTAAATATTTAGTCACAGATTGTCATTATCAGCTTTGTGAAATTTTCTCAATAAAATCAACTTTTAAAACAAAAACAAAACTCTTGGTGTTCGGGATTACCCACAGCGCGTGGGGTTGATTATGGATTAATTATTAATTATTTCATCTTTTCAATTATGAAAGACGAATTCTCTCGATGTGCTTTCACCATCAGTGCAGTTTTTATCCAATCATTGACGAGGCAATAATACTCATTTTCCTTCGAAGCTCCAAAAGTGACTTTTTTTCTTGCATGGTACCTTATTTTGTGCTTTCATCTTTGAGATTATTCACACTTTTCTTAATCCTAATTATACTTTAAGTATTTTTACTTTTTTTCATCTGCTCCCTTTCATCAGAATGTCTGAGATTACCCTACTCAAATCATCCGCCAATAGCCGACATACACAAATACGCTTAATGATTATATTTTCTAGATAGGAATCACGTATTGTACGTGGCATGTATTTAAAAACGTTATGTGAATAGTTGTTAATTCAGCTTAATTATTCCGAAATTTTATGTTACAGCTAAAAGATAAACAGCTAAATTTTTTACACCTATTCAATTTCACTCAAAACTTATATATGATTGCATAAAATAATTCAATTTAACTTACCTTAACCACCTCCGTGGCGTAATGGTTAGTACATTCGCTTCACACCAAGACGTCGCAGGTTCGATTCCCAGTGAGGTTAACTTGTAAGACTCGGTTTGGTTGGTGCTAGGGCTTACTCTAAGCCCGCCTGGCTAGCTAACACCATCTTATCTTGGTATTGCCGCAAACATACTCGTAAGTTTTAACAACATTAATGTGATACGGCTTCAAGATAAGATTGATACCAAGGGCATACCAATAGGCATTTTGACTATGTTTAAAATATGTAACAATTTGTTGTCATCCTAATAATATGTAATGTAAAAAGCATATTTTATTAATGTTCTGAAAAAAATAAGGTCATTTTCTGTATAAAAAACATAAATGAAATTTATTTATTTTTGTGGTTTGATCACGTGTTTGAAAACGCTCTGTGGTTGGTTGCAACTCTGATGACGTCACACAGAAGTAAACATTAGTTTCAGTGCGTGCTTTCACTATTAAGGTGCGTACGGACTTGAGGCAGCCTCGAGCCGAGGCAGCCTCGCGACGCACGGCTCGCGGCGAGGCTGCCTCGGTGTACAAATTGACAACATGAGGCAGCAAGCCGAGGCAACGTGCCTCAGGGCGATCCACTCTTTTCAAAATGGCGCCGAACATGCATACAGCTTATTTTGCAGTGGGCCTCCGCCGCCGCCGCCATTTTTAATTCAATAGCGATGGCGTCGAATGTAACTCATGCCGCTGCGGCCTTTATAATAATATACCACCATTTGAATAACAAGAAGAGAAAACCACGTTGGTGGACTAAAATGCTTTTTAAAAACAGAAAGAGTTATGGAGAAACATTGCTTCATGATATTACTTTTGAGTGTACTCTTAAAGACAAAGTCAACTTCACACGTATGTCGACTGAAGACTTTGAACATTTATTTTGTTTGGTAGCACCAGTAATCCATAAAAAAAATACAAAATTTCGTAAACCAATATCGGCTAAAGTAAGGTTTATGATAACTATTAGATTTTTGGCAACAGGAGATTCATATAGAAGTTTACAATATTTGTTCAGAGTTTCCAAGCAATCTATTAGTAGTATTGTACCTGAGGTGTGTGATGCGATTACTGAAGCATTAAAAGGATATATAAAGGTAAGATGAATAAAACATATTTACTTATTTATACATTTATTAATAATCAGGTTGTAGACAGAAGACATTACACTAAGGTATGATAAGTTGGTAATTATGGTGACATAGTAGGTGGTTGCGTAGGGGGAGGTGGAGGAGGCGGTGGTAGTGGACCAGGAGATGGTATAATATAATCAGATTCTCTTGAAACGCTTCTGGGACTGGGGCTCGAAGATGCTGCGTAATTACTATATCGCTGGGCAGGATTATAGGTGAAATAACCAAATTCTGCCTGATATAAAATATTGTTGATTGCCTGTTTAATATTAGCGATAGTTATATTATCATATCTTCTTAATTCATTGGCAACATGGAGGCCATAAGAAGTAAGAGGATCCTCATTTTGTTGCGAACTTTTTCTCAAAATGTTCATAGCTTCAGATAAGGTTGGGTCAATTTTGCGCTTGTTTCCTCTGCGTGGTCGAGACTGAGAAAATGAGGGGTTCTCTTGTGACTGTTGCGGTTCAAATGAGGGGTTCTCTTGTGACTGTCGCGGTTCAAATGAGGGGTTCTCTTGTGACTGTTGCGATTCAAATGAGGGGTTCTCTTGTGACTGTTGCGGTTCAAATGAGGGGTTCTCTTGTGACTGTCGCGGTTCAAATGAGGGGTTCTCTTGTGACTGTTGCGGTTCAAACGAGGGGTTCTCTTGTGACTGTTGCGGTTCAAATACAAATTCTTCTGATTCCTGCAGATAAAAAATTTTGTTTTATTGTTACAGGTTCCAACAACAAAGCAGCAATTTTTACAAGTAGCAACAGAATTTGAGAATAAATGGAACTTCCCACATTGCATTGGTGCAATCGATGGAAAACATGTAGTTCTTGAAGCTCCAATAAAATCAGGATCTGAATATTTTAATTATAAACAAGATTTCAGTATTGTTTTATTTGCTTTGAGCGATGCTAACTATAACTTTATGTATATGGATGCTGGATGTCAAGGAAGGATTTCAGATGGTGGAGTTTTTAAAAATACAAACCTATATAAAAAACTAGAACAAAAATCTTTAGATATTCCTCCACCAAGAATTTTACAAACCCCATATGACGTAGAAGTACCATATACTTTACTGGGAGATCAAGCGTTTAGTCTGAATGAGTATACTATGAAACCTTTTCAAGGTACTCATAACCGAGGAACTGTTGAGAGAATTTTCAACTATAGACTCTCACGTGCTCGAAGAGTGGTAGAAAATGCTTTTGGCATTTTAAGTGCAGTATTCAGAGTGCTCAGAAAATCTATGCTATTAGATCCAGAGATAGCAACGAAAGTTGTTTTGACAACAGTTCATCTACATAATTTTTTACGCAGGAGCAATGGAAGCTCAAGAAATTTATATTGCCCTTCTGGTAGTTTTGACACAGAAACCAATAACGGTGAAATACTTCCCGGTACATGGAGACAAACGGCTCATGAGATGACTTCATTTCTGTCCATTCGTAATGTGCCCAGACGTTCCCCACGAAATGCGGAAGAAATACGTCGGCACTTGGCTAGACATTTCGTTACTAATGGCACAGTATATATATTAGTACTAACGTACAGTATGGACACTCCCTGCCGCTCTCTAAATTCGACCTCACCCCCCCCGTCACTCAGATTGGATGTAGATTGGGTACCAAACGCAAAGGACGAGCTACGCAAGCGCGATAAACGTCACTTATATTCACTTTGCGCGCCGCTGTGATTTCGTACACCGGAATAAAAAGCAACTAGTTACCGAACGTAAAGGACGAACTACGCATGCGCGATTAACGTCACTTATATTTACTTTGCGCGCCGCTCACCGCTCGACGCCAATAGGCGGCCGCGGCGCTGAGATGCCTCGTATCATGATTGGCTAACCACCAATATTATACGACCAAATCAGTTCCTATGAATCTTCATACTAGCTGTATCTTTTTTTTTTAGAAATGTAGTTCCTTTATGTTTTTCATATGTCAGATATCAGTTTGTTATTGTGGCTTGTGAGATATTTTGTTCGTTTTATTTATTTTTTGTAATAATTTGATTAGATGGTGTGAAAGTATGAGTTGTATAGAAATAACTAGTGGTGTAATATTATAAAATGTGATCTCGGAATTATAGATTGAGATTGTTATTGTAGGTTGCTAAATGAGATTGTTTCACGGACACAAAGCTCCTGTGTTTGAAGAACAAATGAACAATGTTATCCATGTAAGTTACTTAATCATGTAAGATAACTGTTGATTGTTGCTTGCAGCACAGTATATATATCTTGCAGTGTGCATGCAGTAAATAACTAACAAACATTCGTGACCAATACCGCCGGTGTGATTCAACCCTACCTGCATTCTTGCCTATAGATACGTCAGTTATATATATGTATATCATTTCTCGCTCGTTTGTATGGAGTGTCCGGGGTGTGCTAATGGTGCCATACATTGGCAAAATAGATATTAAATGCTTACCATTGTGTCAGTATTTCCGTGTGGGTCATATTTGTCAGCAAGAAAATAAAAGTACTCGTACCCAAACCACTTGGACACATATCTAGTGTCTGCTCCTGAAAAATTAACAATATTTAAAAAAAAATGTAACACATGCAAATAGGAACACCCGATATAATATGTTACAAACACGCTTATCAAACAAAAATAAATCTACATTGTACATAGTTTGTTTTATTACCTGATCCTGTAACTAAACTTTTCTTTTCACGCGATTTCTCCCTTCTGTATGAACCCAACAGGGTATTTATTTTCTTTTTTGCTTCTTCACTGTTAACCCCTAAACTTTCAGCTATTCTATTCCACGCATCTTGTTTAAGATTTTTATTGTAATAAAGTTCATGCCGAGGATCCCACAAAACGACTTCCTGCTCATACCGCTTTATTAATGTGATGCACTTTTCCTTACTCCACATTTCGCGGATCCACTTGAAAACACGTTTTCACTATTATATTTTAAATTATTTGTTTTCAAAATTACGACGATCGACGCAGAATCGAAAATTTTAGTTAACCTCAAAATATTTGTGTAGTGTTGCCAACACTGTGTTTTGAAAGGAATCTAGGGGCGCATTCCGAATCAGACTTTCAGCGCTGTCAGCGATCAGAAAAGCAAAAAAAAAAATATTAAAATATTAAAATGGTTTGCATTTTATGCAATAACAATTAATACAAAACTATTTTCCAGTAGTAGTCAAAAAGCCTATTGTAAATAATAAAAAAAAAACTTCTCTAGCAAGCACTTTTTAATTTTATCACTGGTAGTTTCGGGCTTGACTCTAGATTGTGTTATCGGAAATATATATCATCCCTTTCTAGCAAACATTAACTGGCACATCCGCCATTACCCGCCGTCCGCGATTATCCCACTCTCCATATTTTATAGTAAGTTTGCTTTATGGGTTAAATAGTCCTTTCATTTTGAATGAACTACACTCGAGAGCATTGAATCCGGGTCACTTAAAGAATCCTAAAAATCTCGGAAACTAAGAAGGCTAGCTTCATGAAATAAATTGTGTTTAATAGACACTTTATTACCCCTTAAATGAAAGTAATAAAATTTACGAGTCACTACATTTTATTTACAAAAAATTACATAAATAAAAAAAAACTGCTGATCTCGCATTAAAACAAAAATAGGAAACATGACATTTTTGAACAACATTACGATTTACTTGAATTTTTATACTTCATATTGCCTCCTCGTGCTTCCATCACTGTGTTTACGCGGTTTGGCATGCTGTTCCTTATACGATTTTGGGGAATATTCTCCCATTCCTCTGTGAGAGCAATTTTGAGCTCACGAAGCGTGATTGGGGGAGGGCTTCTTTGTTTTACGCATCTCCCTAGCTCGTCCCAAGCATGGGTTGATATCCGGGCTGCCTGCTGGTCACTCCATACGAGTAATGTTCATCTCTTGAAGGTAGTCATTCGCAATCCAACCCGTATGAGGCCGGGCATTGTCATGCATAAAAATAGCATCCTCACCCAAATTGACCATAAATGGACCAACGTGTTCATTGAGGATTTCTTCCACATATCTTTCGCTAGTTAAAGAGCCGTTTTCTATGAACACCAGTTCTGTGCGACTCTCAGAAGAAATTCCGGCCCACACATGTACAGACCCACCACCGTAGGCTACTTTTTCTTCGATGCATGCTTGCTTGAATCTTTCCCCTGGTCTTCTATACACTCTGTGTCTTCCATCGTGCTTGTAGAGCATAAATTTTGATTCGTCGGAGAACATAACTTTTGACCAATCTCCAATACTCCAATTTAAGTGGTTCTGGGCATATCTTAGTCTTGAAATACGATGCCCACGCTCCAGTTTAGGGCCGTTTGCAGGTCTAAGTGGTTTCAAGTTAGCTTCAGCAAGTCGTCGCCTTACTGTCCATGCGCTTGGGTTACTTCCTCCGAGGCGTCGAAACTGATTTGTAAGTTCAGTTCCTGTGAGAAAGCGATTACGAAGCATTGTGTTCACCAAGTATCGATCTTCTCGTGCTGTGGTACACCTGGTTCTGCCTGTTTCTGGTCTGCGTAGGTTAGAGCCAGTTTCCTCGTAACGTTGGAGAACTCTTTGTACTGTTGAGAGCGACACACCGACAGTCGTGGCTGTATCGCGCTGACCCCGGCCGTTTTCCAGCATTGTGGGTATTCTGGTGCATTCTTCAGGTGTAAGCGATATGATTACTACTTGAATAATAAATATTGAACACTATCAACATGGTTTATGTACCCACTTAAATGACAGATTAGAAACAAAAGCAAAAACAAATGTAGTAATTTCGTAGTTCCATCTTCGAAAGTCTCCCTTTTTCAAATTTGATTTTTTTATGACATAACTTTACAATAACTAAGAAGTTTTAATAACTTCATTTAAGGAGTATTAAATTGTCTATTAAACACAATTTATTTCATTAAGCTAGCCTTCTTAGTTTCCGAGATTTTTAGGATTCTTTAAGTGACCCGGATTCATCGCTCTCAAGTGTAGATATGCTTCTTAATATTACAATTTTTTTTCAGTATTTACAGAATACCGCAATATTTTACTTTGTACTATACTCACCGTACAATCAATCATTTGATCGGATTCATCTTGCTGCTCTTGGTGATAACCAACTGTTTAGCTTGCACTATTCTTTTGGTCACCAATGAGGGTCTTTGCCGAAGGTGTGCCGATAATCCTTTTTTCGATTGGCGTTTATATGTCATAAATAGGGTGAGCTTTGAGAAAATTTTTTGAAAGTATAGTAATACCCCACTTAACGCGACCCCAAACTGGGTGGATTCGATATAACGCAAATTCAAATTTTACGTAAAATGCCTCATTTTATGCGGTCAAGCTCGTTTAAGAGGCCAAGTGAAATAGTAACTGTGTTTGTACCATCAAAATTGAGTAGCTTTTGTGTAGATTAAAAAAAATTTAGCTTAATATTAGCACTT
Organism: Coleophora flavipennella; assembly: GCA_947284805.1. Classification (NCBI taxonomy): domain Eukaryota; kingdom Metazoa; phylum Arthropoda; class Insecta; order Lepidoptera; family Coleophoridae; genus Coleophora; species Coleophora flavipennella. The sequence goes on along the minus strand of OX369270.1, from coordinate 7,157,470 downwards.
TCCTCGCCTCGTCGTTACCGTGTTTTATTGTTTAGTATTGTCGACTGGGTCAGCGTCAGGGAGAGCGCCAGCGAATTTTTTTTTATCTGTGATAGTGACGGTAGTGGTTGATTTAGAAATTTATTTTTATAAAACCTCGTTAAACGCAAATTTTTCATAACTCAAAATTCTCTGGAACACAATTTTCTTTGCCCTAATCGAGGTATTACTGTAGTTTTTAACACTTTTGACTAACTTTCGTAAATATTTAATTGTCTTGTAACTTATCCTTTTTTCAGTTCACAAATTTCAGTTCACCATTTACACCATACATGTTCGCAATTACGATTGCCCTTACATATATTCTGAACATAATGCTCTATGAAGTAAAACCAAGCACGTACAGTGAATTAGCTTTTAGTTCTGCTTTTATGATTGTTTCATACTTTGTCAAAGTATTTGTACTGGTGCCCAAATTGTTTGCCGAAGCCATATTGAAAATGCGTCGGATCATGATATTTCATTCACGTATCACTAGAATAATTGAAGAAACAAAAAGAAGAAACCCCTCTCCCCACGCTCATGTTAGTGTGAAAAATTTCTATTACCTGATGTGGAAGAATCGGACTGGAATAACTACCTTGCCTCATGTCATAGCAGACTTGCCGAGGTACCTGCGACTGCACATAAGCCAGGATCTAGTTTGGTCTGTGTTTCGTCACAGTCCCACTCTTAGATCTACCTCGATCCCTTACCAGAGATGGCTATGCGAGTATATAAAACTTGAATTCAAGCTGCCTGGTGAAAAGCTCTATGCTGGGCTACACTGTTATACAAACTTAGTTTACTTGAAGTCAGGTGTTGTGCAGTTCATTTCTTCTGAGGACAACTCGTCACCTTATTTGTCGGTCACAAGTGGAACTCTTTTAGGAGATATAAGTTTTTATTTGCCCCCACTGCATAGAAAAGTAGTGGTTCGATGTCTCACATATTGTGAAATATTTGTGTTGGCTCGTTCCCATGTATTGAGATCTTTACATAAATTTCCAAAGGATCGCAAAGCAATAATTCAATCAGCCAAAATGAGAATTGAACATGCACGTTCTTTGTATGCTTTTAAAGAATCCGTACGAGGCATTAACAGGAAGGAAGACGAATGTATGGATTGGATAAAAAAAGTGTGGTGGGAATTATCAGAAGTTATTTCTAACTACAAGAAATCCTCAAAGAAATCGAAATGCGAAATACCAATGGAGAAAATACCATATCACTGTCCCAAATACATTGGACAACTTGTTTTGTGTTCAGATGTTCAACTTCGCACCAAATCTTTACTTGCAGGCTTTTCCTATCCGTGGATGTTACTTCCTGACTCATACTTAGTTGCTGCCTGGACCAAATTCGTGTTGATTGTCATTTATTTGGTGCTTGTATTATACCCACCTAACATAATCAGACGTGAACCTCCAGTGTGGTTCGAATGTTTCAAATTTTGTATGGATTTTATCTATGTGGCAGATGTTATAGTTTCCTTAGTGACAGCTCGTGAAGGAAAAGACCGGAATATCATAAGTGAGTTTAAGAAAGTACTGATTATTAGATGCAATGATTGGCGATTCGTATTAGATGTGTGTTCGACATTTCTCGTGGCAGACTTTATGTCAATTATAGCTAGTAAAATACGGATTCTCATCGAGTTGAGCCAGTTTAATCGTTTGTTGAAAACGTACCAAATATTCATACATATATTTAATCCCGATTTGAATTCTCAAAGAGATCCAATGAAAAGTGTATGTTACATGATCTTTTTGATTAACTTTGTTATATTCTATGTCGGAGCGTATTTCTTTTATGTGGCACAACGAAATTGGCCAGATTTGACTACACAGTATTTCTTTGGAAGAAATTACTGCACTGAAGACAACGTGAGGTGTGAATTAAGCGAGAAAAATGTTTACATGATATTTAAGGGCTGGTTATTTGAGCTGGTATTCCGGTCAGACTTACCGAAAACAAAAACTGATGTAGGAATCGGTTTTATATTAGCAGTCTGTGTTTTCACAGTTTCATTATATTCAAAATCGAACTTCATGGCTGCATTATACTTGAAGATATATGAAAAAACTAACTATTACTATTTCGTGTCGAATCTCAAAAATTATTACAAAAATCGTCAAATTCACCCCGATTTGATGAAGCGATTAGATACATACTTGACATGTCATTGGAAATATTTTCACGGTCTAGAAGTTTTGCAACCAAACAATTTGAAGGAAGAACCGTATGACATATACTGGAAAATTCATGGTGAAATAGCAGAGAGTATTATAGGAAATTCCAGAATGTTTAAGAATGCAGATACGGGACTTATAAAGGAGTTGGCATATAGGGCCAAATTTTTAATACTTCCAAAGTCTGCGACGTTATACCTATTTGGAGTTCAGTGTAAAGTGGTGATGTGGATCGTAAATGTGAGTTTGGTCAAAGAACATATTATTCATTTATTTACATCTCAAAATTACATGGTAACATAACATTATGAGATATTGTTAAACTTTTAAAGCTTAATACAGTCATATACATTATACTTACGTATAGTGTAAACGCCGCTCTCTAGATTTCAACCTTACCCCCTTCATCCAGATGGATAAAGATTGGTGTTAGTTTGGTTCTCGAAAGTAAAGGATTTCGCCCTGATTTCGTCTGTTCATCATTTGTTTTTAAAAATGTCATTACTAGTACTTTTTTTTTAATTTGATACTATGCTTGCTAAATCTCATCATCATATCAGCTCATATACGTCCCCACCGAGGGGCTCGAGCCTACCCTGAATTAGGGCGATCGGGCCTTAGTCGACCACGCAGACCCAGTGCGGTTGGTCGACTTCACATATAACCTGCGAGTTTACGTACAGGTTTCCTCACGATGTTTTCCTTCACTGTAAGAGCGTCGGATAAACATACATATGAAATCTAATTTGAAATTACATTGGTACGTGGCAGGATTCGAACCACGACCTCACCAACAGGAGCGGCGGCCCTAGCCGCTACGCCACCGACGCTCCTATTGCTAAATTTATTACAGTAATATTAAAATGTATTCAAATCGACAGGGTGAAGTACAAAGTGAGTTCCATGATGCTGAAGGCAATCTGGTCAAAATGTATGCGGGGCAAGGAGAGATGTTGTCGTTGAGTTCAGTCTTCATGAGCAAAACTGCGCTGGTGTCTTATATCGCTGCTACAGAGTGTGAGGTAGGTAATGTTTTTTCATACATAAGCGAGCCCACGAACGATTTTGTATTATTAGTAAATAAATAAAATAAAAAAATAATTTATTGAAATATCGATGTAGTGTGACAGGATCAATTATTAAACTTAACATGAACTGTTCACATGGCGTAGTAACTACACCTTATTCAGATCTCACTGTGGATTGATTTTTGCGCAAAATTACCTGACTACAGAAATAGGAGGGTTATTTTTAGGCAGTCTGTATGTATATTCATCTTTTCCCTCGTATTTTCAAAACCACTTAGCCGATATTGGCAAATGTGGTGACTTTAGATTAGTGCCATCACTTTGCGTGTCATGGGATGTATGTATAGCATTTAATAAAAAAATAACTGATGTACGAGCCGTTGAATGGGGCTCTACTGATGATAATAAACAACTTTCCACAAAAAACATTATTATCTATTCGCGAAAAAAATTTCGGACACATCATAGAAATCGATCATATTATACTTATTTTACTTTGTATGGACAATCCATTTTTTCAAAATATTTTTTTTTCATAACAAGGAGCAGGAACCCCAGATAAAGGCTCTTACACATGTAACACATTATAGATGGTAGGAACTTAGTAAGTGCAATATAATGTACCTATAAAATTGCCGATTAGTTTTTAGGGTTCCGTACCCAAAGGGTCGTCCGTCGTCCATCGGTCTATTAGCGGTCTGTATTTCATGAACCGTAATAGTTAGACAGTTGGAATGTTGCAAGTGTTTATTTCTATCGCTTTTGTACCAAAAATAATTGTTTTTTTGTATGGGAGGCCCACATACAAAAAACGTGATTTTTTAGTAATACATATTGTAGAATGGTACAGAATCTTGGTCGCACATCACTTGGCCGGTTTCTTAAAGTTCAATGCCAATTTAAAAAAATCCTTTTAAAATTATTGACTATATTATTGTGATGACAGTGCCGACGACGTGTGTATTTCGGAATATTTTCGGGACAACAGAAGTAACGCCTGTTGTTGCTATGATTCCTGTATTCAAATGAATCTTATGCCTACTCTATCTTTTAATTTTGTAATTAAAATATTTTGCTTAATCAATAGAAGAGATGCAAGAAAAATAAGGTTATTTGGTAGTTTAAAGGTAAATTCAGAGATTGCGCTGTTTTTATATGGAAAATTCAATGTAAATTAATGACATCTATACAAAATTAGAGAAACCATATGAACGAATGCTAAAAATAGTTGAAAGGTATACTTGCTAAACAAACCTTACAAAACTGATAATGTAGGATAGATGGCACTGTTAGTAAAATTTTAGTTAACTGTTTTTACAAAATTACTTAATAGATACCTCAGAAAGATACCCTATTGCAAAGTAGGTAGATACGAGTAAGTAACTTTCGGTAATATCAAAAAGACAGGTACATTTTTGATTTCACCGACTTAATACTGAAGTATTTATTGGTAACGGGCAAATATTGGTAAACGCTCACTTGATGGTTCCTTTCGCTGAGCAAATCTGTGCGACCCGCGTGACGTCATCTCGTCCCGGGTAGCAGCCAATTATGCGTCCCAGCCGCCAGTGGCAAGGCGGGAGGCGTTGCTCCTTCACCGGCACCATCGTACCGACGCGGAGTCCTTGGCCCTTGGAGCTCCTCCATTTCGTGCATTCCTGCAGTAGCCCTATAGTCTCTGGACCATCGACGTCAGAAATTCTGCTGCAATTGTGCTGTTAGTGAGTAAGTCGGCTATTAGGTCTTAGTCGGGTATCGAAATAGGTGTCCTATAAATCAAGAAGTGGTCTGGCGTTAGATATGAAATATCGTCGTTATTTGATTAGGTACGGGATACAAAGGACATGAATTAAGGGCATATTCCACCTGAGTAAGAAATGTCGAAAAAGCTTCATAGGTCAGCAAAGCCTGGCCTAATACTTTTTTCAGATTAACTATTATGGCTTCATGCAGTCCACACATATGAGGCGTATACGGAGGTTAACATTTCCATTCGATGCCTTCATCAGCTAAGGAAATCACAAATTCATTAGAATTATCATTTCAAAAACTATAGAGATCTTATACTACTTGGGTCTTTTATTAGTGACCAGTGTGATGTATTTCATGATTCAATCCTTGTAGCTACGTACAGTTGAATGAAACATGAAACAAATGCGTTTATTAGTGTTTAGATGGTGCATTTTTTTTTTATGAAAGTAACGAAATCTTAAGAATGAATCTTATCCTAAATATGACATTAATAACGAAGGAACAGCTCTGCAATAACTTAAGAGCTTAAGAATTTAAATAATTTTCGAAAATCCTAAAAAAAAATGGTACAAGCTTTTAGTATTGCATTGTCACGCGTTATACATATGCATGCAAAATTTCAGCTCAATCGGAAACCGGAAAATGGGTCAAATTTAACTTCCACCCGAACAAACATACATACATTTCAAGTTAAATAAAAGCTTGTAAAATATGTTTATTCGCTTTAACATTGCAATTTATTGAAAAACCTTTTTCATAGGTTTCATAGCCACTGTGTTCTCAAAATAACTATACAACAGGCTTAAATTTAGCAACATTAAATTTCCAATAGTCTATTGCTGTTCTTAACCGACTATAAATAAGGAGGAGATTCTCAAGTCAACCCTTGTAAGTTTGGGACAAATCTTGTAAGCTAAATAAGAACCATTTCCCGGTTTCCGTTGAGCTAAAATTTTGCATACATGATCAGTTTGGAGAACAATGCATGGTTAGCTAAGTAACGTCATTCTAAAGTCTAAGTCATATCAGTTTTATTCTAATTTAATATGGTGGACTCCCTAAGCTGACGGACTAGTTATTTTTTATGCAAAGGTAATGAAAGAGTTGGCTGAAAGGATAAGAAGTTATTAAAATTCTTTTCAAAAAGCTTGTACCTAATAGTTTTTGGGTTTTTCACCAAGTCTAGTACATACAAATGTTGATTTCTGTATGCCAGACAGTAAACGCTGTCGAAATTATGTTTCAGGTGTTATTCATTCAGAGGGCCGATTTTTTATCAATAATACAGCGTTATCCGGAAGAATGGGCCTACATAGAAAATGCTATCAGAGATGTAGGGCCAGATTACGAAAAAGTCTGCGAAGCGTATTTTTCAAAACATCATGACGTAAGTAATAAAAAATGAATTAAATATCCTTACTTATAAAACAAGTAAAATAAATGTGAAAGTGTTTCTGTTCGTTTGTTTGTTCTTCCTACACGTCGAAACGAACCTACGGATCAACGTGATATTTTGCACAGAGCTATTTGACAAGCTTTGAAATCACATACTACTTTTTGTCTCGTCAAAACAGCATAGGACGACGCACGCGCAGTGCCCGGGGAACTGAAAAATAAAACTGTTCTTTGGTGAGAAGTGACACTTAAGCTAAGTGTATTAATAACATAGCCCACCATGGTACATGAGGGATCTGTAGAAAACTCATTTACACACTTCCGCATGTCGTAACGGAGCAACGGATGACGTGTTATTTTACAGATATACCTAGCTGAGTAGGTGGGAAGCGTCAAAGACTACGTCTTATTAGTATAGCTCAACGTAGTTACGGAAAAACATAAGAAAAATATTTTTTATGCCCCTAAAGTCTTAAAAAGTCATAACAAATGTGTGTTGGACCACGCGCAAAGTAGGGTTACGTACTCTTTAAAAAATTTATACCTATTTTCAAAAACAAAGTTATTTTTGCAGTTGGTATACAATTTTGTATTTTTTACAAATACAACTGCACATTTTAATTTGGTCGACTACTACGCCTAAATTAAAATCCTTTCTTGGACGAAATTTACTTTTAAATTAGTTATATGCTCCACTATTTACAACATTTCACATTTCTTGAATGACTTGTTTAGCTGTTAGGGGGTGGGACTAATTGTAACAAAGATCACCTCTTAAAATTTAATATTAAGTAAACGAACCATTTATCGGAAAAAATATTGAAGCAAACCTTCAGTAATTTTGAAACAACTATTTAACGTTACACTACACTACAGGGCACGAGAAAAAAAACTTTACATATTATGGGGAAGGTACCCAATTTTTTTTATTCTATAACTTTGAAGCAGTCCTAGCTAGCTCAGTGCTATTTGCGTGGTTGGGTCGATCACGCAGTTTAACTTGCCTTGATGGGTTTGATTGTAAGTGGCATTTTTTTCAACCGTTTTCGTGCTTCGCAAGGAACGTTAAGTCGTTTATGCCGGTCGCTTTGACTAGAAAGCAGTCGTTTAGGAGTGTTAGATGCCTTATAGGCGGCTTGATAAACTTCTGACTATGGGGTTTGGCACTAGCCCTGCAATCTCAACCAACCTAGACTTGACCTTCGCATGTGGAGTATGGCCATAGCGTTACCTTCCCCAGTTTGGAAGGGACCACAGCAGTGGGGACGTTTATGGGTTGTTATCAGCTTTATATAGAGATCACAGATTTATATCATGGTAAATTTCAGCGTTTTTAATGCTAAAATTAACGTTATAATAGTGTTAAGAAAAACGACTGTGAAATATTGATGTACAGACAGACACACGGACATGAAACTACAAGGTTTCCTAGTTTGACTACGGAACCCTAAAAACGACATTCATTCGAGCGAAGATGTGGGCAAAAGCTAGTACCAGGCTGTCGCATCTTCGAACAAAAATATTTTTAGTAGCGTTTCCATGGCGGACTACAGTTGTCTCACTTGCTCTATTTACGTCTCGCTCTGGCACCAAATGTAATTCAGACTTATCTATCATTTATTTTGGCGCCATTTTTCGACTTCTGAACCAGGTAAAAACTACATTTACCTTCAAAAAACCTATAAAAGCTTATAAGTTTTGTGATACAAGTGAAAACATAAAGAAATGGAAAGAGATTAGAAAGGAAATATAATTGTAAGGAAGTTTTTTTATGGAAAAAATTCCGTTGGACGAACTAAGGTTAGTTTTACGATTTATTTATTATGAACTCCAATGCTCTATTTGGGATTTGTAATTTAGCCTAATTCTGTAATATTTAAGCTGAAAAAATAATTATTCTCTTGTATGACAAATAGTGCGGAAATAATTAGATATCTATTGGACGTCGATGATTATTAAATTTTTATATTTTTCAGGTGCAAGATGTGGATTAAAATCACCGGAAATGAAGATCTGGCAATGAACCAATAGTAAAATTACATGAGTAGAATTTTACTATAAAAAAATATACATTATAAAAAAATATGTCATTCTTTTTTGATGTTATTGATTTACTTAGAGCAAACACTATTGTGTTATTTATTTCACTGCATGTGGGTAGCGCAGGAGCGGTTGTTGTGGAAATCCTTGAGGGAGGCCTTTGTCCAGCATTGGACGTCTTTCGGCTGATATGATGATGATGATTCAGAGCAAAAACTAATGGGCTTAGTGTCAATAAGTTTACCACATTACTATTTGGTTGCTCATGTTGGCAGAATTGAGTTCTCCTGGATTACATTATCTATGGTGAGTTGTTCTGTTGAATCAGTTGGCAATGTTTTGGATCCTAAACTTTACAATCTAAAGTTTTACAATGAAACCAAAGTGTATATAAGGTTTACATACACTTTGGTTTCATTGTAAAACTTTTTCTATAAAAGTCCCGTCTCTTAAAGCTATACATAGCGATGATAATTTCTTTGGCTAATGCCACAGTATAATAAAGAGTACTAAATACTAAATAAAAGAACCAAAAATTGCTGGTTTCGAATTACATTTTTTGTATTTTTTGCAGTATCAACTGAAGTTACAAGAGAAAATATTTCATCAAACTTCGCAAACTGAGCCTAGCAAATGGTCGGCTTTCCTACATTTTTTTACCTTTGCACTTACAAAACCTGGGACTGTGTCAGTATTTTTTATTAAACATTAAGCTTATAACTCCAAAAGGGGGGGACCAATTCCGGATTGGTGGAGTTTGTAGGGCAAGTGTAGAACCTCATGGCCAAGCTGAGAGAAGGTTTCGCGAAGCGCGAATACGGTTGAGAAAAATGACACTACATAACGCTTACGGTCAGTAATTTTGAACCCATTAAATGACTGAGGAGCAAGCGGTAGCGAGATTGTAATAACAGCTAATAGACTCAAAAACTAACTATTTAAAAAAAAGTACCTGCGCGTGTGTGTGAGTACGTGCGTGCGCCGTGCGCGTATTTCTTCAGCCGTTTATTCAAATTTTTCCTCACTTGATTTTTAGGGTTGGCACGTTTGTACTTTTTTTTTTACTCAAAATTGGCTATTTTTGATGAATTCTCAGTACGTTTTTATAACTTTATGGGGCTTGGTATAACTGCGGTAGTTCGTTATTCCTAGAAAAAATGGTATAATGTTCCTCCGATAAAATCCAGGTTATCTATGAGCTCATATGAGTCCTCAACGAGGGGCTCTAGCCTACCCTGAATTAGTGCGATCGGACTTTAGTATTTTCATATGTACGTTTATCCGACATCATAAGAAAACCTGTACACGCCTGCGAAGAAACTCGAAGGTTGTGTGTGAAGTCGACCAACCCGCACTGGACCCGCGTGGTGGACTAAGGTTGTTTGTTACTTTTCAAATAATTTTAATGAAACTTTGTGAACAAACATGACTTAATAAGACCTACTGCGCGGTACGATAGTTATATTTTCCAGGAAAAATCGGAATACATTTGACGATACCTCTCATACAAACCCATATTACATTAGTAAATTTTTCATCAAGTTATACCTTTATTATTTGCTACTTGTTGATTTTTTGTATTCCCGACTACGCCAGACGGTGAAGGTATCGCGAGAAAGTATTTACAGCGCGGCTGATATTTATTTTTAATTTCCAGTTTAATACAGAGTTGGCTATTATTTCGAGCTATTGTTGTTGCATTGTCAATAGTTGTTGCATCATTAAAAGGTAATTTCTGTATTAACTTCTATTATGTAATCATGGCTTTGAATTAATCCGTTTCTATTCAAGAATAAAAGTGTATAAAATTGTATTATTCAAATTTTTCAGCTGGCGGTGGTGCATTTATCAGAAGGTACTTAAACATGATTGGAGTAGGATGTGACCTTGTAGGGTTGTTCGATATCACTTTAAAATGTTTTGTGAGTGCCATTTTCAACCTTCCAGATTTTCAGTTTTGCTACGCTCGCATCTTTAATTTCGATGTTTTTATTTAATTGACGTCAAATCTTTCAGATGCCTTACTACAATGATCGGGGTGTTATTATATTTAGTTACTGCAAATGTATTGCTCATTACCTAAACCGAGGTTTTATCTTGGACTGTATTGGTACATTCCCAGTGCACAAAATTATACGATATATAATGAACGATACTCTGCCGGATGCGCACTTAGTACTAATAAATTTGATGTGTAAAAATGCTCATCTTTACTTGATCACTGGATATTTCAACTACATTGCCGACGTACCAACGGTTAACATTGCATATGTTACGGTTAGTATACTGGTCCACCTACTCAGTCCACCTGTCTGGATAACGGGCAATATTTTTTCCGTGATATACCTAGTGGCTCTAAGGGCGACCGTGCACCGGAAAACGTAGCGTAGGCAGGCCTCCCACGCGAACCGACGACCTGGTGAAGATCGCGGGAAGCCGATGGATGCGGGCAGCGCAGGACCGGTCGTCGTGGAAATCCTTGGGGGAGGCCTTTGTCCAGCAGTGGACGATTTTCGGCTGATATGATGATGATGATGATGATACACCTAAGTCAACTAAGGTGGACCACGGAAAAAGATGTCCGTGGTCTAACCTCGGTATGCGACTTACGCATATCATGCTAAACAATTAGATTCGTGCATTCCGCCACGCAGAGCCTCGATTCTTCGACAGTATCATCCATCATGAGACCTAACGAAGCTTTTGTCGCTCGCTCAACTCAGACCTGCCCGGGCATTTCGTGTTCAAGCCAATTGTACGATCTGGCAACGACGATACATATTGTTTTATATTTAACTTCAATCCTGTCCTAAAAAATATTGATCCACTTTACTTGTAGGGGAGGTACCCCGTAAAAAGTTTTTTTTTTCATTTTTTTTACAGTTCTCTTTGCGTTATAGAGTTTTTGTTGGGTGTACCACACGAAATACTTAATTTTTTATAATAGTTACAGAAAGGTCGATCATGGAACAAAATTTGCCCGTGGTCCACCCATGTGGACTGGGTAGGTGGACCACGAGCCCACGACCAACAAACTCTGTTTTGTTAACTCTAACAGAGTTTAGAAAGAAAACTTATTATTTTAAGTTCCCACATTGTTTACCTTTAGAGTTTACAAATAAAATATATATTAATTTTGTATTATTTTGTATCTCTTGGTGAAATTATTTCCAACATTGTTTTACTTTCTTTTACTTTTTTAAACACTGATGTGATATCGTGATTAAGTTAATTTGGGAAACAAATTGGATCTACCAAGGGATGTCGCAATCGATGTTTAAGTGTTATTTTTTTTAAATATTGACCAAATTGTCGCAAGAAGCTGCTGGATGCGGGACCGGTCGTCGTGGAAATCCTTTGGGGGAGGCCTTTGTCCCGCAATCTTAACCACCTCCGTGGCGTAATGGTTAGTCCATTCGCTTCACACCAGGAGGTCGCGGGTTCGATTCCGGCGGGGTCAACTTGTAAGACTCGTTTTGGTTGGTGGTAGGGCCTGGCTAGAGTGGCTAGCTACCACCATCTTATCTAAGTCTTGCCGCCGTTCCGGCTTGAAGATAAGATAGCCAGTTCTCCAATGTATTGGGGAATCTTGGTAAGCCCGCTTCCATCTTCGGCATCATCGTCACTTACCATCAGGTGATATGATGCCAAGGGCTTACCAACTGTGAATTAAAAAAATAAATTGACATCTTTTGGCTGATATTGTGATGATGATGTGCGACCATTTATATTGAAGTATTCAATATGGCGACCATAGTTCCGAATTCTGCCACTTTACACATACATAAGTTGGTATAACTTTAACTGTAATATATCCTTCTTATTTTATTTATACAGATCTTAAAGTGGCAAGTGGTGACAATGCTGTTGATGTTTGGAGCCAGCTCAGTATTCGTAACAAAATGCATACTATTCAAGTGGGGTGCAGACGGCAATCTCATAAACATGACTAGACTGGAAACCTGCTTTGTTCCGCACTTCATACCGTTGAATCGCAATGTGACCATCGACCAATTTCGTATGGTATAATATTATTGTTATTATTGCAGTTAAAAGCTACGTTTTATTCTCAATTTACCTGTAAAATCTTGCAATCGATGCTTTTTTTAAATCCACAATTAGTAAGCCTTTGACATCATCTCACCTGATGGTAAGTGACGATGATGCCGAAGATGGAAGCGGGCTTACCAAGATTCTCCAAAGCAATGGGGAACTGGCTATCTTATCTACAACCCGGAACATATTAATGTAGTGAACATTGATGCTTAGTGGCAAGACTTAGATAAGATGGTGGTAGATAGCCAGGCGAGCTTAGAAAATGCCCTTTCACCAACTAAACTGAGTCATAAAAAGTTAGACTCCGCCGGGAATCGAACCCGCGACCTCCTGATATCAAGTTAATGGACGTTACCATTACGCCGCGGAGGCGGTTAAAACGGCGGTTGTTCCTACCTACATAGAATTCAATATAATTTTCGTTTCTTTTTTCAGGTAATTGCAGAAAGTATAAATCTAGCTCAGTGCGCACTCTTGCGCATCAACTTGGGTCTTTTCCAGTTGCAAAGAGAAAGTTATACGACGAGTATCATCTTTGTTTTACTTGGAGTTGTATTCTGGTAAATTTTTGGTCCTAACTTAGAGCGACTTGCGTATTTGATCAGAAGCACGGTTACCTGGATGGGTTTGACTGTTTATGGCATTTTTATAGACCGTTTCAATCGAGTGTTAACTTTGTTTTCTCCATTTTTATGTCAGTCACCTTTTATATCAGGAAGGCTAAGGCTTCATGGCCATAGAGCCGAATATCAGTAAGGCTAAGGCTCCGTGGCCATACAACCTTAACGGCGAGGCTGGGAAACTAGACGTTTTTCGATGAGTAAACTCTTTTTGCGCGCCTTGACCTGACTCGCACATTTTTTTTTGTAATCATTTCGGACTTCTTAGCGCGACAACTGGAAGTACGACATTAAAACAAGTGAATTCATTTTAACATATATTCCTATAAAGAAAGATCTCAAAGGCAACTGCTATAACCTAACAGCGAACCGACCAGGTTCATCCTTTACAAAATAAGGAAACTGGTGCGGCATAAAAATAAGTAATTTTATTTTAAGATACACAGGGTCTTACAAAATTGGTGTACGTACCATTAACTGGGTCTTAAACTTAGCATTTAACAACTTTTATTACATGACTGCTGAAATCGCAAAAAAAAAACTCTTTATACAAATCGATCAGCTGATCGTCCAATTTTGTGAATTTTAGGTGGAGGATTCATTTTTTTTTTGAGAATTTACTATGGGTTCCTTGAAGAAAGTTGTTCCGTATGATCAGTCCCCGTTTACGAATGCTATGCCAATTCTGTTACACCCTGTGTATCTTAAAATCAAACTACTTACTTTTATGCCGTACTAACAGTTTACTTATTTTGTTTTTAAAGGATTCGCTGTTAAGAAATAGCAGTTGCCTTTGAGATCTTTGTTTATAGGGTGTACCACATCCATGTTATTTTTTTTAAAGGCATGGGCAGCTGTAGTTGTAAATTCTATGGGTTATTTCATTATTTGGTATTTAGCACACCTACTAATAAAACCTTGCGAGTAGGGCCAAAAAAAATTATTTTATATTATTGGTCTTCCTTCGTACGCCATCATGAACCCTAGATGGTAATTAATGAAAGTAATGTAGTATGAAGATTTTCTCTTTTTCATTTTTTATTATCTTATTCCTATAAATATTATAATAGTCTATTCTTTCATTGCTTTTATTATAAAACAAATTATTTTATTATTACCGCATTTTCTTTGTTTTTACTATACATACTTCTTTAATGTTTTCTTGTTCACTAAATGTGCCGTAAAGTTATGATTTATAACAATGTTTAAGGAATCTTTATTTTTAGTCTGTCTATATTTTTCTAATTTAGTTCTATCGAGCATTAGTCCAAACACTCATTTGGGTTTCTTCAGTAACTCCGCAACTCATGGTTGATCAGGTAAATTGTCTATGGTTTATTAAATATCGATCTTTCTCTATTTTCCTTTTTATTTTAATCATTCTCATTTCTAACATTCTTCTACTTCTGCTCTAATACTTCCATTCTTTTCTTTTGTGCTCAATTTCAAATAACTCTTTATTGTACATCTAAATAAATACAAGCCCACTTCCATCTTCGGCAACATCGTCACTTACCACCAGGTGAGATGTTGTCAAGGTTTTACCAGTTGTAAAAAAAAAATATATGCAAAATGTAAATTAAAAACTAAGAGACTTACAGTTTAGGCGGTCTTATCCGCTGAGAGCAATTTCTACCAAACAACCCAGTGCTCGAAGAAAAGGCAAGGAGACAGGTAGTTAGCGAGCAACAACAACAGAAAAAAATGAATAATAAATAATATAATCAATTAATTACTAATATTATAAATGTGAAAATGTGTTTGTTTGTTTCTTAACTTTTAACTCTTGAACACCTTGATTTTTTGCTCTTATCACGTTTGTTACTTCTTCGTTTATAAGTTTAGATTCATCTGCAGTTATTACTATTCTAGATAAGGCACATCTATTTTAACGATGTCTTTCCATTTTAGACAATTTATTTTAAAATCATATTCCTTATTATAACAGCTCATATACGTCCCCACTGAGGGGCTCGAGCCTACCCTGAATCAGGGCGATTAGGCCTTAGTCGACCACGCGGGCCCAGTGCGGGTTGGTCGAATTTGTCATATTCCTTAAGTTCCAATAAAAATTTTAAACTTTTGTTGGAAATATCCTTCATGCTATTCTGACATTCAATTTTCCTTCTAGTGAAATCTTTTGTAACTCGCGACGCATGAAGAGGGGTCTTATAAGTTTACCGTTGGTATCTGTGTGTATGTCTCACGGATCAGATAAATAAGGTTGGATTTGTAAATGTGCGGTGGGCAGGCGCGCCTCAAGTATGATTATTTAGACAATCATACTTAACCGAAGCACGCGTTCATACTTTTTATTTGCGTGTGGTTGTGTGTAACGTAATTTCAGATCGAATTGATCAATTTTGATGCTTTTTTGTTTGTTTGAAAGCTGAGGTTATCAAGATAGTTCTTATGAAGATCTTTTCAGCCGTTTGAAGATCATCAACTCTATTCTAGGTGATGATTTGATGTGGGCAACTTTTACTGGTCAGAACCGATTCGAAATGTCCTGTTTCTTATATGATATTGCAAAAACATGGTAACCTTGATCTGATGTTGGATACTCAACTCCTCACAAACTTACATCGGAGGTATCGTGTTTGGGCTTTTTGGAATAATCTTAATAAATAGGTCTTAGATACGACATGGTTACCTTGATGTGATGGTGCAGTATCTCCTAGAATTACAGTATAACCAACTCCTCACGAACTTACAGCAGAGGTAAGATATGAAATAAAGTAAATATCTTCATCTCTTTTTATAGCTCATTAAGGTGTCTCAGACACTTCGACAGGACCAATTGATTTGAATTTTACAGTTATAATATACATTTAATTGCAGCTTTAAGCAAGGAAGGATAGAAACTTGACTGATCGATTCGAATAGGCAAGATTCTGGGTCGCAATTTCGTATTTCGTCGTGGAAAGTATTGAATGTGGGGATAGAGATTTAATTGTAGGGATTGTAACGTGTCTTTTAGTAATGTATGAAGTTTTAAATCATGAAATAAAACTTCTATTAATTTTTTTAAAATCCCCCTACAAAAAACCTCAAAAAATAAAAAAAAATACCTCTTCAGTTAAATTAAAGTAGTAATATTTTGATCCAATATTAATAGCGTAGGAGGGGACCGCAAAGGGCAATAGAGCGTGCTATGCTCGGAGTTTCTCTGCGTGATCGAATCAGAAACGAGGAGATCCGTAGGAGCACCAAAGTAACCGACATAGCTCTCAGAACTGCTAAACTTAAGTGGCAGTGAGCGGGGCACAATGCTCGTAGAACAGATGGCCGTTGGGGTAGTAAAGTTCTCGAGTGGCGACCACGCACCGGAAAACGTAGTTAGGCAGGCCTTGCACTCGGTGGACCGATGACCTAGTGAAGGTCGCGAAAAACCGCTGGATGCGGGCAGCGCAGGACCGGTCGTTGTGAAAATCCTTGGGGGAGGTCTTTGTCCAACAGTGGATGTCCTTCGGGTGATATGATGATGCTGAAATAATGATATTTTCTTAGCGGGTACATTCCGATCAAAAATTAATAGAATACCTAACATAAACGATTTTAATGTCAGAGAACAAGATGTTCACCTGTCTGTGTTCCCAAATTCTAGTACTACTACTACCTACACTTCATGAGTTTTATGTGCGTAATACTAGACCCATCAATATTTTTTTTTCTGTTGTAGGTACGTCGTATGCCTCTCTCAGACGCTTATGATTCTGAACAATCGGGCTAACCTAATTCTACAGCATAATGTAAATCAATTAAAAGCGTTTCTGGAAGATGAACGGGTGGATAAGAAAATCATAGAAAGATCGGTAGCCCATTTGAACTATTGGTGGATACGGTATACTGTTTTTCTATTACATTATTGCACATCAGTGCATAGTAGTTATTTATGATACAAGGTTGGTAAAAAGTAAATAAAGAACTTACCATCGTCATGAGTTTGTCATTAACTTTTACACCCATTTATCATACTTCATTTATCAATGCAAGCTTCGGTGGCCCAACCGGTAACGACTCGGTTCTCCTAACCAGAGGTGCCGGGTTCAAATCTGGACGGCCAATGTACCAATGAGTTTTTCGTAACTAACGTACATATACTCTCCGATTGCTTCAACGGTGAAGGAAAACATCGTGAGGAAACCTGCACAACACACCTGCGAAGAAACTCGAAGATTGTGTGTGAAGTCGACCAACCCGCACTGGGCCCGCGTGGTCGACTAAGGCCCGATCGCCCTAATTCAGGGTAGGCTCGAGCCCCTTGGTGGGGACGTATATGAGCTGATGTGATGATTTATCAATGCAGTTGTGAGAAAACAAGTAAAATAAAAAAGGACCGTAACAGAAAACAATATACCTACCTATCAAGGTTTATTTTATGCGACTTGTGGCTTATTTTAAATATCCGGGAGAAATCGAACTTTATTTTTTCCTGTACATACACATAAGTATATTTTTTATTAAACGTATATTAACTATTCATTATGTTATTTGTATATACAACTAAAACAACTCAATTCAGTTTTACGAAAATTGCACCATATTTAATTTAGCTAGGCACACGTATGCATGCTTAAGTTTTTTTTAATATTACCATAAATATTAAAACTTTATATCTTTGTGAAAAAAGAAGAATAAATATGAATGAAGCGCTTATATTACACCAAGGAATATGTATTTTTTTCCAAGGAGGTTAATTAAAGAAGTTAGTTTGGTTTTAATGCTTACAGTAAAATTATCACAAGCCAGGGCGCTACATAAGTTTCGTCGCATGCAAACTACATGTTTGTTTAATTTTTTAATTAATTTTCTAAATAAAAATGGCGGCCTTTTCTCGTTATGATATTCGTGTAATTATTTCGTATAACTTTAAGCATGGCTTGACTAAACAAAAATGTTTCGAGGAAATGAATAGTGCTCTGAGGGAAACTTGTCCATCTCTGAGGACCATAGAACGGTGGTATGTTCAATTCAATCGCGGCAATTTTAACTTGGAGGTTGAAGCAAGGTCTGGCAGGCCGATAGAAGTTACCACCTATAATAACATTGAGGCTATACGAAAACTATTGGATGAAGACCGACGTGTGACATATCGACAGATCGAGGAAACCCTCAAGTTAAGCGCACCAACTGTTCATCGGATTCTTCACGACCATTTGAAAGTA
Source organism: Coleophora flavipennella (assembly GCA_947284805.1). Taxonomy (NCBI): domain Eukaryota; kingdom Metazoa; phylum Arthropoda; class Insecta; order Lepidoptera; family Coleophoridae; genus Coleophora; species Coleophora flavipennella. The sequence continues at coordinate 7,139,201 of OX369270.1, read as the reverse complement.
AGGAAACTTTGTTCTCTCTGGGTACCACACTTGATGACTGACGTGCTAAGGGAGCAACACGTGACTTGAAAAAAATTTGAAGACCGCCGATCTAACTACGTGAACTCGATTTTTACATGTGATAAAACGTGGCTGTATTATTTCGATGTACCTACTAAATCTACTAAATCCCAGAGTAAAGTGTGGGTGTTTGAAGATGAACCACCGGCGACGTCAGTAACAATATGTCCGGATCCGTAAAAAAAAGAATGGTTGCTGTATTTTTTACTTAGAGAGGAGTATTGGCTACGGTTGTGCTTGATAAAGAGAAGACTGTTACTGCTGCATGGTACATAGAAGAATGTTTACCTCGTGTATTAGAAGCTTTAAAAAATTTAACGACCAAACTCAATACTCGATACTTGGCTCTTGCATCAAGGTAACGCCCCTGCACATCGAGCAAGCAAAACTACGAACCATTTGCACCAAGCTGGAATCAAATTGTTGGGACACCTTCTTTATAGTCCGGATCTAGAGCCATTCGACTTTGCACTATTCCTTTATGTTAAAAACAACTGAAGGGACGCAAGTTTTCGAGCGATGACCAGCTTATAGGAGCTTTTGAGGAGATATGCGGCTGTGTTCCAGAAGGATACTGGAGCAATGTATTCAGCACCTGGTTTACACGTATGAAGACCTGTATTACTGCCGGTGGTGACTACTTCGAAAAAAAAATTCCACAAAGTACGACAAAACTTATGTAGCGCCCTAGTATATATGATAATATAAAAAAACCTTTCGCATGAGAAGGATACTGGAGCAATGTGTTCAGCACCTGGTTTACACGTATGAAAACCTGTATTACTGCCGGAGGTGACTACTTGGAAAAAAAAATCCACAAAGTACGACAAAACTTATGTAGCGCCCTAGTATATGTATATGATAATATAAAAAAACCTTTCGCATGCGTACGTGTGCCTAACTAAAATATGGCGCGATTTTCGTTAAATTGAATTGAGTTGTTTTAGTTGTAAATACGAATAAAATTCATCATCATCATATCAGCCGAAGGACGTCCACTGCTGGACATAGGCCTCCCCCAAAGATTTCCACGACGACCGGTTCTGCGCTACCCGTATCCAGCAGTTTCCCGCAACCTTCACCAGGTTTAGTACTAATATATATACTTTGACCAGGTCATCGGTTCACCGAGTGGGAGGCCTGCCTACGGTGCGCTTTATGGCCGAATAAAATTATGAATAGTTAATATAATATGTGTAATAACAAATATACTTATGTGTATGATAGGAAAAAACAAAGTGAGATTACTCCCCGGACATTTAAAGTTGCGTAAAATGAGATGAGGTATGTACCTATGTATTTTGTTTTTCTTTTATGGTCGTTTTATATTTTACCTTTTTTTTACAACTGTATTGAAAAACGTCGTATGAAATATGGGTGTAAAAGGAAATGACAAACTTATGACAATGGTAAATTCTCGCTTGCGGTTCGGGCTTACAAATGTCACTCGTTTGTTATTTACCTTTTTACTACCCTTGTATCATAAATAACTATTAATAGGTACTGACTGACCTATTGTCGATTAAATTCTAGAACTAAAGGACTTCACATGCAAAACTTGATGAACCAACGAATCGGAGTAGTATTTAAACAAGATTTGAATTATTATTTTTTTAGGAAGTAAGTATATTAAGATTATTATAGATTAAGTTAAAATAACTATTATAGTACAGATGATAACAGTAATGCAATAGTATACAGATAAAATAAAAGAATATAAGGGTAACAAAAAGGTACATTGGAATGAATTGCATCGAACTAAGCTGTCTAAGTAGAATGAATTGTAGTTTTAAAATTAATTCTGAACCTTAAAAAAGTATTTTGAATACTTCTTTACTAGAACATTCGAAGCCTTGGACAAACAGTTGAACGGTGGTAAGCTACTTCATAGACAAATGGCTAATATGGTGACGCAAGTGTATTTCCTGGCTGGTGAAGACATCATCAGGGAGATGGACTTGAGCGAAAATGTTTACATTGTACACCGTGGCCAGATCTCTATCATCAGACATGGAAAGAAGCTTGCTACTTTAAGAAAGGTATATGGGAATACATTTACGCTCAGACAAAAAATAGATAAGAGGTCCAAGAGGACTGGCCAAAAATAAAGCTATCAATTCACCCAAAAGTTTAATGTACCTACTTACTTTTCAGGGTGGCATTTTTGGCCAAATGGAGGGCGGAAGAATTCGCCCGGTACGAATCACGGCACACGCTGACGAAAATACAGATTTGCTACAAATCAGCATCAAGAACTTCCAAGAAATTATTAGTGAGGTAGTATGTTAAAGCTACTCGACTACTAGGTAGATCACGATTAACTATTACCCATTAATTGGCATTGTTCAGTTTTTGAAAGATGTATCGATTTTATACTGTAAAAGTAATTTAATAACACTAAATAACTTAATAATTTAGGGTAGGCGCGAGCCCCTCGCTGGGGACGTATATGTTACTTTTATCATCTGTCTACAACGCTATTTCGTTAAAAAATATTCAATAATATTATGCCGTCACAATGTTTAAAAATATGTAAAGTTTTTGACGAACTAATTTTCTAATTCGATTAAAATATAAAATTAGAAATTAAAAATGGAAAATTTTTACCTCGTAAAGTCGTCGAGAGAAGGCTGCATAAAACGGTTTTTCATCCTCTTGTGCATAATGTAATTTCTTTTTTTCTTTATTGATCAATTTATAATTAGAGCTTACAGTTTCCCAAAACGCTCTATTGTTAATATTTACAAATATAAATTATTGACTTTTAGGAAAATATAATTATCATCATATCAGCCGAAGGACGTCCACTGCTGGACAAAGGATTTCCACGACGACCGGTTCTGCGCTACCCGCATCCAGCGGCTTCCCGCGACCTTCACCAGGTCATCGGTCCACCGAGTGTGAGGCCTGCCTACGCTACTTTTTCCGGTGCGCGGTCGCCAGTCAACAACTTTACTGCCCCAACGACCATCTGTTTTACGAGCTATGTGCCCCGCCCACTGCCACTTAAACTAAGCAATTCTGAGAGCTATGTCGGTTACTTTGGTTCTCCTACGGATCTCCTCGTTCCTGATTCGATCACTCAGATAAACTCCGAGCATAGCAAGCTCCATTGCCCTTTGGGTGACTTTGAGCCTTCTTATGAGGCCCATGGTAAGCGACCATGTTTCAGCTCCGTATGTCATCACTGGCAACACACTGGTCGAAGACTTGGTCTTAAAACACTGCGGTATTTGGAACGTGAAGATATTGCGAAGCTTCCCGAACGCTGCCCAGCCGAGATTCGACGATTGATCTCTTTCTTGAAGTTGGCCCTACCTCAGTGGACTGTTTGCCCCAGGTACACATATTCGACAACAACTTCGAGCGTAGAGCCTCCAACCTTTAGAGGAGTAGGTGCGACACGGACATTTGACATAGTTTTCGTCTTGTCCATGTTCGTTCTAAGACCTACTTGTTGAGAGGCTCTACTGAGCATTGTGCCTAAGTCGTCCATAATCTCAGCCATGACCACGATATCATCAGCGAATCGAAGGTGGGTGATGTACTCGCTACGTCAAAGAAGACAGCGACTAGCCTTTCACGTTTGGGATAAAATCCGTTTAGTATGTATTCGATTATGCGGTGGACTTGTTGTGGGCATGAGTGCTTGGCTCCAAACCCAAATTAGTGGTTAATTATGAGAGGGGATTCTTCGGGAGGGAGGATATGCCTCTTTAGCCCAGTGAGTATTACTCTTTGGAGTATTTTTCCCATTGCCTTGAATAGGCTTATGGGACGATGGTTGGAGGGGATGTATAGGTGTTTTCCTGACTTTGGGATGCCTATCTCTGTCACTTACTTCCATGCTGTTGGGAAGAAACAGTGGTCAAAGCAGGAGTTAAAAATTAGGGCTAGTAGGGCGAGCAATTGCTCCGGGGAGTGTTTAAGGGCTTGGTTTAAGATTTTATCTGCGACGGGAGCTTTCTTTGGTTTAAGACCTCTGATAATAGCCTGGATTTCGTCTGTGGATACTGAGATGGGGTCCGTGGTTAAGCAGAGTGAGTTCTTGCGACGGATCTCCTCCTCCACTTTTTGGATATGGCCGGGGTCGAACTCTTGCGTGCTGAGTGTGCATTGAAAGGCAATGCTGTCCGCGAAGCATTCCGCTTTCTCATCATCCTCGAAAGCTATCGTGTTGTCGGGCTCGTTAGGGGAGGGGAATGGGTGATTTCCTCTACGCGGAATGCCTTGGCTACTCTATAGTAGGCAGTATGTGACGGGAAATGACTTCGGCCGGGCTGGAAGCAAAAGTTGGCAGTAATATAATGGCGCACGATATAAAATGTAAAGAGTAAGACAGTCAGTCTAATTAGATTAAGAGTGACTTCGGCCGCGCTGTGTTACTCTTGTAGTGTAACGCCACACGATTTAAAAAATATATTTTTTTATTTTTATACATACGACATGCACCTACGTGTATATAGGTCAACTCAGGAGAATTTTATCGTAAATTTTCTATTAGACTCGGTTTCTATGACACTTCTCAACCCCTCAACCAATTCTACACAAAATTCAATCCGTTGCTCCGTTGCGACGCCGACGTATGCGAGCGTGAAAATTAGTTTTCAACCATCTCTGTGCAAAAAATCACAACAATCCATTGTTCCGTTGCAATGTGAAAGACATTAACCAAAGAAAGAATATTTCTTTCATTTCCCTCGGGAACTGCATCAGACTATGCTATTTTCACGGGATAAAAGTAGTATATGTCCTTTCCAGTGACACATGCTACCTTCATGCCAAATTTCGTCAAGATTGGTAAAGGGGTTGAAGCGTCAAAAGGTAATAAAGAAACGAAACACATTTTTACATTTATAATATTCTATTAGACTCGGTTTCTATGACACTTCTCAACCCCTCAACCAATTCTACACAAAATTCAATCCGTTGCTCCGTTGCGACACCGACGTATGCGAGCGTGAAAATTAGTTTTCCCAAGATCTCTCGAGAGCTATGTTAGGATATGACAATTAGTAAATTGTCATTTCCCACCTCTTCAACCATCTCTGTGCAAAAAATCACAACAATCCATTGTTCCGTTGCAATGTGAAAGACATTAACCAAAGAAAGAATATTTCTTTCATTTCCCTCGGGGACTGCATCAGACTATGCTATTTTCACGGGATAAAAGTAGTATATGTCCTTTCCAGTGACATATGCTACCTGCATGCCAAATTTCGTCAAGATTGGTAGAGGGGTTGAAGCGTGAAAAGGTAATTGAGAAACGAAACACATTTTTACATTTATAATATTAGTAAGGGGTAAGGATATACTCATAAAGTCACATAGGGTGAGGTGAGTCATTTACACACACATCATATCAGCTCATATACGCCCCCACCGAGGGGCTCGAGCCTGCCCTCGATTAGGGCGATCGGGCATTAGTCGACCACGCGGGCCCAGTGCGGGTTGGTCGACTTAACACACAAGCTGCGAGTTTGTTCGCAGGCGTATGCGGGTTTCCTCACGATGTTCTCCTTAACCGTAAAAGCGTTGGATAAACGTACAAATGAAATCTAAATTCGAAATCACATTGGTACGTGGCAGGATTCGAACCACGACCTCCCGGATAGGACGCGGCGGCCCTAGCCCTATTTACATACTACAGTATACTATTTGTTGAATAACATTTTACAGTTTATTTTGATACTGAAAAATACCATAATTTCAATATCCAAATAAACTAATGCGCTGGGGCCGCTGTTTTTCATAGTATTTGGGCCCGAGACGATATCACTTTTTAAATTTTTTTTTTAAAAACAACCAATTATTAAATAACAAATTTCTATTATTTTCCCTTTTTTTATATTCTTAATTTTTAGGGTTTCGTGCACCTAATGGGTGACCAGTGAGACCCTATTACTATTAGTCTCCGCTATCTGTCCGTCTGTCCGTCCGTCAGCGGGATGCATTTCATGAACCGTAATAGGTAGACAGTCGAAATTTTCTCAGATTGTGTATTTGTGTTGCCACTATAACAAAAAATACTAAAAATTAGAAAAATTAAAAAAACTAAGGGGGTATCCATAAAAAACGTGTTTTTATAGGTCTGAAGAAATCAATCAATCAATCAAATATGCTTTATTGTACAATAAATACAAGTACAGAATACAAATGTTTTTGATTTAGCTTTATCGTAACAATGGTAATACGTATAAGAGTGAAACTTGGAGTGATTATAGTACTATTATTAAAATGAAGAACAAATAATAAAAATCAGCTAAGTGTCGCGCTAAGGAGTCCGAACTGAATGACAAAAGAAGCATATTTTTGTCACTCGCATTGATGTCATAGTGTGGTGGTACGGAACCCTCGGAGTGCTAGTCCCACTTGCACTTGGCCGGTTTTTGAACTATGCCAATTGTAATAGCGTTTTCAAAGGATATTTGATTGGTATTGATTTTGGTCCTTCTATCTTGAGCGTGAGACTAACAATTGTTTTTTTATCCGTACTGAAATTAGGTAAAACGTAATATTGCGGAGCATCCAGAATTCTTATTTGACTACATACCTGTGAAAGAAGAGGTAGAGGAAAATGCGTACAACACCATACAGTACATACTTCGTGTTGGTAAGAAGATCAAACTGCCTGTAAGTTTGTAACACACTCCTGGCTCAGTATTACAATATAAAGCCATTTCGTAATACCACCAGGTAGTACGGTTCTGCTGTTAACACTTAGTAGACTAACAACAGATCCGGTAGGTCTAATTTTTGCAGAGTTCTTTGTAATGTTCTTTATAAAGTAGCGCCAAACAAAAACCTTGTCAAATCTGAAAATTGAATTAAAAATAAAATAATAATCATCAATCAAAATAATAATCAACCATCGGGAGGCGGGTCGTTCCTTTCCCTCTAATATGGTTGAGAAGAGCGATGGCTGACTCTCGCGTTATGTATACTCGTGACCGGGTGCTGTCCGTGTGAACTGGTCTACACTAAACTTGTCAAAGGCGTTCATGACATTAAATGATTTTAATGTATAACTTCTCTTGTTATTGTTTTCATGTTCTAATGACATAATTTATTTTATCTACTCATATCGTAAAGTTGGCATTATCAACTTCAAAACGAGTTTATATTGGCATACTTTATAAACACAATACCGTAATTTAAAAAAAAAACATAACATTATTTTGTTAAGAGAAATAATGTTATAATGTATTATTTCCATTACGTACGATACAAGTTAAACCAAAGAGATAATATCACCAACAAAGTTCCATATCAATTTTTTTTATTGGAACGCATGCGGTTCGCCCCATTTTTACAGCAATACAAAAAGTTTTCATTCCAATTTTTACTTGTCTGTGACGACGCCCGCTTTAACGCATGCAGGGTGATGTGTTGGTTTTTCATTGAATTTTGTTGTAAATACTGAATTTCGTGGATAATTTTCATTCTTGTTTAAAAATGTCTGAGATCAGTGAAAGCATTGTTTTTACCTGTCTGTGACACCGTCCGCTTCAGTGCAAGCGCGGTGATGCGCTGGGATTCAGCGCTATGACACGTTTTGTTGTAGGTACTTACTGAATTTCGTGGGAGTTTTTTCTTACTCTTAACTTTGATCTTTGTATTTTAGTTGATTCAATCCCAATGTATGAGATTAGATAAAGTAGTGTATGAAACTGCACATAATTTGGTCTTAAAACACTCGTGTAATGCTATAAAAAAAACTCGCCTACGGCTCGTTTTTTAAACTTACACTCGTATTTTAAGAAACCTTATTATGCAACAGTTTCATAAACTACTATTTTTATATCAAGGATTGGATTTGACGTTATTAACAGACTAATGATTGTTGTTTTCTTGATTTTTTACAAATGAAATTATGTAATCAATATTTACCTATTTTGAATACTTGGAATTTACCATTTACCATGCCAAGCAAAACTTTGAGCATCTTAGCTGTTTAGTATGATGAATAAAATCCCCAGTTAACAGCTCCTACACCAATTTCTTACACCCTATACAATGTTTGTGAAAAAAAGGACAAAAGAAAGTATGATTTGGTATCGAAGGCCAAGATGCTATCTAGGTCACTGTTCAAGAGAAGCGTAAAATAATACTTAATTTTTGTCATAAGCTCCGTGGACTGAATTAATTGCTTTTTCTATTTAACAGTTTAATGTGTACATAAATACACTCCCGGACACTTCTATCGGCCCACTTAGTGTTTTCATGTTTCATGACCTGAAGCTCAAAAAAATGTTAGGTGAAGTAACAGGTGAAGTAAGCCTGACAACTCACCATTTTTTAATCCCTATTGTTCCAAATTTTAATCCTACTACTGTAAAAAGTTAGTTTATTGTTAGGAGCCGAGTAAGTGCCTTTCAAAGATACAAAATTAAACTTTAATCAGTAACTTGTGTTGTCTCCAAAGGTGTCCACAATGGCCTTCATGCGATTGGGCATGGAATTGATCAGCGTCACTATAACTTGGGTGGAATGGTCTCGCCTTCATGCGATTGGGCGTGGAATTGATCAGCGTCACTATAACTTGGGTGGAATGGTCTCCCATTCCTCTAATATTAATCCAGTGATTAGAGACAAAAAGAGGGGGGTTACCTTACAATCGGTCCGGTAGTTCTAAATTTTTGATATGTTGTCTTACATGTTATTAAGTGTTTATAATGCACAATCCCGCCCCCTCCACGCCCGCCGCCATTTTGATAAAACCAAAAAAAACGGCACTTTCTTCAGATTTTTGCTTATATCTTCGTTTTGGTGAATTTTAGCTAAAACAGAGTTATGCGAATTTTGTAGAGAATTAAATTTACTATAAATTACGTTTTGTTTCTAAGATATATACGCAATATTTACGCAAATATATACTTTAAAAAAAAACGCAATTGCGGAAATTTGTCTAACTTCTAACTTTAGAACGCTGTAATTCAGTTTTAGCCTATTTTAAAAAAAAGTAATAGAATAAAATTTGTAGGGAATTTAATTACCTATAAAGTACATTTACAGTCGGGGTCATATTTGCGTACCAATGCCATGGAGTTATGATTCTCTAAAAAACTCAAGGCTTTAAAAAATGTTTCGAGTTTGAATTTGGAGTTTCATACTAATCTGAAACGCTAACTATCGTTTCGAGCCGATCTCTTTTGTTGCGTTTCATAATTAAATTCTTTTTTGATGTCGTTGCTCTATGGAATTTGAATTTGAAAATATTTGTTATTTTTTTGACAAGAGGAAAACAAAAGGTTGACCGTGATCCCGTCTACACTCATGTGAATTTAAATTTTTTGGATAAATTGTTTTATAATGTTTTGTTGAGGCCCACTATTTTATTCAGTGGTAAGTAATTTGTATAAGGAAACCGCTTTGCGTGTATTTTTGGTACTGCTGCGAACTAGATCTATATATGTCCGTAGGGTTTCATCCACCCCCCTGCGAGGTTGACGTCCCCGAAGGATCACCTGATTAAGGATTGTTCCTGGGATGGAGCTGTGCTGACCACCAGCCAGTCCTTTCCACTGCCCACCCAGCTGCTTGCCAAAAGGGAAGTGAATTCTTATTTTATCTTTTTCCCGAGCAACTCTCTGACTCTCTGACGTTTCTGCCGTCCTAGAAGATTTCCTGCTTCCGGTTTCTAACCAATTAGTTATTTATTTTAAATTTTAAAAATGTTTTGTACCTGATACGTGTTTTTTTAGAAAGATAGGGTAATTCGGACCAAAGTGAAATTTAATTATTTTAGAACTTAGTTACTTATTTAAGTACCAAAGGGACGGTGACGATCGTTGCCTACCGGCATTCTATAAAATAACCTTTTATATACAAATAAAATTGTTACTTTAAATTTATTACCGGAAATTGTCCATAAATATATTAGGTAATTGTTTTATTGTCAACACGGTCAACCAATGTAAATCACATCTTTTTCTAATACTCATATTGTTCCTTCTTTTTAGATAAATCATAAAATACATATATTCTAATTTACCCCATAATATTTTTTTCTTAAAACTCCGTTTAGGCCCGAACCTCTAAATCTTACGTATCATATGTGGCAAATTCCGTGAGGGTTTTTATCCCCAGTTTCCATTTATTTTTGTCACATATTTATGGCGCCCGAACTATAGTATTTTTGCCTTTTACGGGGTAAAAATATACACAGGTTTTCCCTTTTTTTCCGTCGTTTGTGGGTGAATCCGTTCCCGTCTTAGTTTTGATTATTTCTAATCAAGATGGAACATCCTGAGGTTGGTGCTTACGGAGACGCGGCCCCTGAAGAAATTCAACAACAAGGTTTGGTTGAAGATGCTGCCGAGGTTACTGATGATTTCTTAGAACCTCCTATTATGGTTACTCCGTCTGTTCCCGTCCAGAGTCCAATTCTTGGTACTCAGAGGTATCAAACTGCCCGTTTTACTCGTTTACCCCAACCCACCACTTCTAATTTCACGATTCCAAGGATGGACCAGGTTGTTGATATGCCTGACGATAAAAAACGCTTGACATATTTGGTTTCCAAGGACATCTCGTTGTCGAAGTGGAACCTGAAGTTCGACGGTAGTTCCTGCGTTCGAGAATTCTTTTTCTGTGTGGAGGAAAATATGCTGGCTAGTGATTTCCCCCAGACCTACGTAGCCAGGCGGTTCCACGAACTTTTATCCGGGATCGCTTTGAAATATTTCCGCTCACTACGCCCTGGGTTACGTACTTTTTCGGAAATCAAAAATAGTTTTTTGACATTTTATGGGTCTCCAGATTATGATTTCGAGGTTGAGCAGGAACTGCGTAACCGCAAACAACAACCACAAGAGAGAGTCCGTGATTTTCTCACGGTGATCTATGACTTGAATGCCAGGTTATCCAATCAACTACCTAATGATACACTTTTGAACATCGTAAAGAGGAATTTACACCCTCGATACGTAACGTGTTTATCCACAAACAGAATTAAGGATTTAGAAACATTGACAGAAGTAACCAGCAACTTTGAAATCTATAATAATTCGTTCTTACAAAAACCTTCGACTTCCAAGGTTGTTGCTCCTGTTGTAGCAGATGTTTCGTCTTTATGTATCAAGTGTAACCAACCTGGACACAATTTTAGACTTTGACCGGTGATACCTGGTATCATTTGTTTCCAGTGTAAGAAACCTGGAACAATTACACGTTACTGCAACAATTGCAACCCTGGAGCTGTCAAACCTTCATTCCCAAAAAACGCGTAGTTCACCGGGGATTATTTTTTCCAAAACGTCAAACGATTTCTCCGGTGATTAATACAGACTCTCTTGATAATAGGTTGTATATTGAGATAACAGTTTTAAGGTGGTTGCAGAGGCGTCATTTTCATACAAAACGTTTGACCAATACACTCATCGAGTGTTAGATTATTAAGTTATCAAACAATGTCAAAAAAATGTTTAAAAAATCTTGTTTTCGCGAATGAAATCAGATTTGTGATAAATCGAACAATTGAAAAGTTATTAAGGTTTTAAATCTTGTTCAAAAGTGTCGATTTTACGTATGTGTGCGTTACATTTACACAACATAGACACTTATGCGTACCGTAAAGCTGTATATGAACAGTGCGTTCTGAAACTCTACTTGTGTTATAGGAATCTAAATATAAAATGTTTTTTCAGAGTGAATACAAATCGATTTATTTTTTATTAATAACACCCATAATTAATAGTGTAAAAAACTAATACAAAGATTCAGTTTTTCAAAGATGTTCTTATATTTTTGTTAAAAAAATTAAAACAACACACTTTTTGAACGCACTTATCCCCGTAACACTCTGTGGCTGAATATGAATGAATCAGTGTTGCTATATATACGGATTTATCTGCACTCGTATGGATTTTTGAGGTCTAATGTGGATAATTCATGATTATGGATTTACGCGACACAAATATCATATTCCTTCATCTAAAGGTATTGTTTACAGGTTGAATTTATGTATATTCCTTTCGTTTTCTTTAAAATTTGACTTGTACTCATGTAACTGAAAAACTTTCCCCAAGGAACCGGCTGCTGTGTCATATTCATACAAATTTAGCTTTGTTGGACTTCTCAAACTTTGTATGGAGAGTCCAAACATTTGGATAAATAAGATAACAAAAAAATATATATTACACTTTAGACTTCTGTACATATTTTTACGAGAAAGTTTATGCGACTTGTGGCGTATCATTTTTGTCATACGGTATAGGGTATTTGACAGTGTTTAAAATAAATTAAAAAATACTATTCACTAAATAGCATTTCCTACAAAAGCATAAAAACATTCATTTAAAATTTTATTCTAAATTCAATTTTATATTTATCAAAATCACTAAATCAGTTCGTCAAAGACAATGACGTCACAATTTTGTAACACGAACCATTTCAGAACAAAATTTCGTTTTTGACCGTTGATAAAAATTAACTCAAATGACTAGCAGTCAAATACCGGAATGTATTAACAATTTTAACTGACAATTATTTACTGTTGCACGAATTTTGTCCAGATTTTGGACTGAAGATAGATTTCTTGATTCCTCCATATGGCAACACTGTTTTTTTGCTCTGCAGTTAGTTTGTGAATTTGGTAAACAAATGGCTTTTGTAACAAAATGAATTAACGCTTTTACAATAAATACGTATACTCAGGACGCAAAGTAAACCCAAAACGATCGCGAGCCGGTTTGTTACGGTATCATGCACTAGAATAGAAATGGCTTCGTAAGTACCTATAATACAGGCAATCCTCTTCGGTGTTTGTGAATATTACTTACACTGTTGGTGTGTCGCTATCAACCGTTCAGAGTGCTCCAGCGATTTGAAGAGACTGGATTCAATATGCACAGACCAGGAACAGGCCGAACAAGGTGCACGACAGCGCGGGACGATCGATATATGGTGTCAACAATATTGAGAAATCGATTTCAAACGGCTGTTGAAGTCAAAAATCACCTTCTACGTGCTGAAGAGAGCAATCCGGGCACGTGTACAGTGAGGCCGCGTCTTGCTGAAGCGAACATGAAGCCATTTAGACCCACCAATGGTCCAAAACTCGGAAGCCAGCATCGAAATTCAAGGCTGAGTTATGCTAGAGAACACATGAATTGGACTTTCAATGACTGGTCAACAGTTATGTTTTCGGACGAGTCGAGTATCATGCTATACAAGCACGATGGGAGACGAACTTTAACTGCAGAGAGATACGTGAATGAAACCTTAAATGAGTATGTTGGCCCACTTTTAGTAAACATGCGCAAGAATGCCATCCTTATGCAAGATAATGCTCATCCCCACACAGTGGCCAGCACGCAGCCCAAACTTGAACTTCATCGAGCATGCTCGGATGAAGCAGTGATAGATGAATGGGAGAATAATCCTCAGCATCAACTCAGAAATCGAAAGTGGAAAGCATGCTAAACCGTGTAACAGCTGTTTTAATAGATCTCAGTGGTAATACAAAATACTAAAATGTGTGAAAATTGCAATGGAATAAATATAATGTAACTGCATAATAAACATTCAGTCCGCAAAATAACTACTTGAGCGGCAAGATTTCATGATTGAGCGGCAGAAAAACATGTCTATAAGCAGCAACTCAACACTGTAGGAAGAGTGTGGTACGGGGAGTTCTAAATGGAAGCGGGAGCGAGCAAAGCGAGCTCGGACTTGCGGAGCACCCCGACTCGGATCCGTTAGGTTCGGAGACTGTGCGGGGAGGCGAGCTAAGCTCGCCTCCCCGCACAGTCGTAGTGTTAGGTTTAACATGAGAACACAGAAGTAGGAGCCCCGAAGGGGCTCCGTCGACCACTCAACACTGTAGGAAGAGTGTAGTACGGGGATGCTTAAAATAATTACAGCCATCCAGAACGACATAAATTGCTGATTGATTTTTAAATGTTTGCTGACCATGAGTTGCTGACCAATTAGCTATTTCTGCTGACCAATTAGCTATTTCTGCTGACCGATTATATTTTTCTGCTCACAGAAATAAGAATATTATGCTAACCATTTAATTGACACCCAATTGCAATTTCGAAATCTAGTGAAAAATTTTCATTTTTTCTTAACTTACTTTTATTCAAAATAAACTTTATAAACTTTTATGACTTATTTTTATTATTATACTAGCTGTCCCGGCGAACTTCGTTCCACCTTACACTACACTACACTATCCTACCCTACACTACCCTACCCTACCCTACACTACACTACCCTACACTACCCTACCCTTCCCTACACTACACCTACACTACACTACACCTACACTACACCTACACTACACTACCCTACCCTAAAACCAATTATTTTTGACTGATATTTTTTTTATTGGTGAATATCATATTTTAATACTTATTATCCTATTCCAGACAAAGACAAATGCAAAAACACAAAAATCATAAAAATTGGCCCAGCCGTTCTTGAGTTATAATGGTGTAACTAACACAACTTTCTTTTATATATATAGATGCACTATAAAATTGTCTATAATACAGTCTTTATTTCATAAAGCTTGTTACAATATTTTGGAAGTTATTGAGGTTTTTGTTACAGACCCATTTCCTTTGCTGTCGAGTGTATTTACACAATAATTAGTAAATTGTATATCGTAATGTGATATTTTTAGGCCGAACACAGGCAACAACAGCAATCACTAAAATATACAAAGCTGTTCATAAGTAAGTAAATCATAGATATTCCATTTGATAAGTTTAAAAAAAAGGAAAAAATGGAACCCTTATAGGATCACTCCGTATGTCTGTCAAGACCTTTTATTTCGGAAACGCATGGAGGTATCGAGTTGAAATTACAACCGTATAGTCCGGTCTACAGTCCCTTGAAGCTGTGAAAAAAATCAAGCTTCTAGGTTAACGTAAAAAAAGATACGGCCGTTTATGCTGCAAAAAACGTATATTTCGACACTCTCAAGGGAATCAAAATTCATAGGGTATTTTCCGTTGACCTAGAACTGAAATTTGGCATGTAATACCGTCTTGTACTACAAGTATAGGGATAAATCTGAAAACTATGCATTTGTAAAAATATAATCTTTATATAAAGTATGTAATCAATTATGAACGGCGGTCCAAATTTTGAATTGAGATAAGCGTGTCATATGAGGTATCCTATGAAAGGGCTTCATTGTCAGAAGCTTAAACAGACTTTTAATTATTTTTTTGATGTATAGTTTTTGATTTATGACAAACTGTAAAATTAATTAAGACAAAATGTAAAAAAACTCCCCTTTTTTATATGTGTAGGTAGGTACCTAATGATTTTGGCGTATGTAGTACCTAACAGTCTGCACTGTTATGATTTATAATATGGATCTACAATTTTGTACGGAACCCTCGGTGGGCGAGTCTGACTCGCACTTGTCCAGTTTTTTGTAACTACAAAACTTATCGAGAGCCATTTTTGAGAAACCTATGTTTTACCCTTTTCTCATGGCAGGTCGTAAGAGTTTTACCAGATAAAGTACCACCTGTAGCATATTATAGATATTAAATTTGAAAAACATCTTGAAGAATTTTTTGGGGATCAAACAAAGATTTATAGATGAGTTATGCACTAACAACATTTGAAAATCGAACCCCTTTACACACAGTAATAAAGGTAGTTCACTTCCATTGCACCGAATGCTACTAAGAATGCTTTTATTTGCTTCACTTTTTGTATGCATGTATCCTATCTATATCTCTGGGAATAAATGATTAAAATTGAAAAAAACATGATATTGAATATGATTATTTTATTTTATGTATGTCCCTTGTGCCAACTTTTAACCGCCTCCGTGGTGTGATGGTTAGTCCATTTGCTTCACACCAGGAGGTTGTGGGGTCAACTTGTAAGACTCCGTTTGGTTGATGGTAGGGCATTTTCTAAGCCCGCTTGGCTAGCTACCACCATCTTATCTAAGTCTTGTCGCCAAACATCAGTGTTAACAATGTTGATGTGTTCCGGCTTGAGGATAAGATAGCCAGTTCTCCATTGCATTGGGGAATCTTGGTAAGCTTGCTTCCATCTTCGGCATCATCGTCACTTATCATCAGGTGAGATGATGCCAAGGGCTTACCAATGGTGAATTAAAAAATAATAATAAGGCTTCAGCAGTGCCCATGAAAATGGTTATTATGTGTAAAGGTGGTGATCATCATCATATCAGCCAAAAGACGTCCACTGGTGGATAAAGACGTCTCACATCCAGCGATACTTTTTATATATTTTTGCTGATCAACTGTTATTACATTCCTTTCTTGATCTACATTGATATTCATTTCTAGATATCATCTCACAGGACCTAGGTTTTCATATCTTAAACCACGATCTGCTATACTAAATGATTAAAACAAAAGTTTATTTGGGCTGGAAGTACTTATATTTTTACAATGAGAAACAAATCAATCACAACAATAAAGTCTCTGTCACACCATAGAAGAGACAGAACATAAAGACTTAATGGAAGATATGCAAACTTCGCGTTTAACTACCAGAGAGAAGGTGTCCTCATAATCTATTCCAGGTTGCTGCGTGAAACCTTTTGTCACTAGTCTCCCATGATAACGCACTTTGTTGTTCACATCAAACTGTTTATTTAGCACCCACTTGCGCTTATCAACTATTGTTGCACCACCTGACATATCAATAAGCTCCCGAGCATTGTTTTCCCTGAACGACTGCTATGGCTCAGCAGCTGGATATGTACACACGGAGAAACCATATCTATTGAGGTAGGTAGTTTCCTCTCTCTGTTTTCGTTCTCTATAGCACATGGAGTAGACATGGGCTTTCTTTCAATTCCCCCACTGAATCTGTCCTCCTGGCTGTCTTCAGGTGACTGTTCTTCTCCATGAAACCAGATAACACTATTCTTCAGTTTCCTCATTTCCATTTTGTCTTCCATTACAATCACGTCTCTGCTAGTTATCTGCATTTTTACAAGGATTCTACACTGTATCCAAAAAGATAATCGTAAAAACGATTTCTGAAAATCCGATGTGCTCTCTGTTTTGCTTTTTAGTCCTAGGAATAAAATGTAATTTTGTTTATGAAGGTATATTTCGTAGTGATTTCTATTCTCTTTGTATACCGCTATTGTAAACTGACAGATATTACGCGACTTTTTATTGAATGAATTGCACTCACACACTTACAATTCGTGCCTGCAGTGTGCGTGACTGCTATCAGCTGCTAATTGTGGGATAACACGGGAGAATAAAACAATAAATGAAGTTAAACACTTACTATATCATCGAAACATCAATAAAAGGGCTCGCGAATAAACAAATTTTGCTTCAAACTTATCTAATTTACGAAATATTTGTCAAAAACAACAATATTTGCTCGCCAGCGCCATCTAGGTTGCGATGTCTATTTTTGTTTCCTCTGCAACCGCCTTAAACAAAGTTCTTACTGCGCTTTTAGATTCAGGTGCGCAAACTTCATTAATCAGTTATAACTATATTCGCGATTTGAACATTTCGATTAATAGGGAATGTTGTCCTGCGGTTCTTTCAGCTGACAACTCGCCGATTAACATTTTAGGTACTTCGGAAGTGTCGATAACATTTAATTCGAGAACTTTAAAGCACACATTTTTAGTTGCTGATCAAGTTTCTTCAGAACTTATTTTAGGTATCGGCTTCTGGAATGATTTTGGTTTAACTGATATATTACCTACCGCTTTTGTTAACCAAGTAAACGGTAACCTTCGTGTCCCACTCAATAAAGAAACGTTTTCTCCTATTACTGTAGGTGAAGTTTCATGTGTACGCCCCAGAAGTGAGCTTTCCGAATCACAGGAAATACGTTTACAAGATACGATAAAATATTTTAGTGATATTTCGTCCGATAAGATTGGCCTTGGAAAAACTACTTGGGTTTCTCATAAGATTATTACCAGTGGTCCTCCTATTCGCCAAAGGTACTACCCTCTATCTCCAGTCAAACTCAAAGTTTTAAATGAGAAGATTGATAAAATGTTAGATGCGGGTGTTATTCGTCCTTCACGTTCTCCTTGGGCTAGTCCAGTTGTCATGGTCACCAAACCAGATGGTTCGGTGAGATTTTTTGTTGACAGTCGTAAGTTGAATAGTGTTACCGTGAGAGATTCTTACCCTCTTCCAAGGATTCAAGAGATTTTAAATTCTTTACAAGGAGCCAAATATTTAACTTCACTAGATTTTAAAAGTGCGTTTTGGCAAATACCACTTGCGGACAAGGACTCTTGTGAGAAAACCGCTTTTATTGTTCCACAGAGAGGTTTGTTTGAATTTGTAAGGATGCCATTTGGTTTAACAAATGCCGCTTCAGAGATGCAACGTTTGACAGATTTAATCGTTAACTATGAATTTACCGGTACTAGTGGTGATGTCGTTTTCGGTTATATTGACGACTTAATTTTAGTTTCCAGAGACTTTGACTCCCACTTAAACCTCATTCGTAAAATACACGACCGCCTGAAAGAAGCTGGTCTATCTGTCAACTTAGATAAATGCAAATTCTGTATGAGCGAGCTTAGATATTTAGGTTATATCGTCAACCATGACGGTTTAAAAACGGATCCTCGCAAACTCGATGCTATCAAGGAGTTTCCGGTTCCTGTCACTGCAAAGTCCTTACGTGCTTTTATTGGTGTTTGTTCTTATTATCGACGTTTTGTTGATAATTTTTCTACAATAATCGCACCTCTTACAGTACTTATTGGTAAGAAAAAAGGTAATGACCCTATTGACTGGTCATCCCAAGCCCAGGATGCCTTTGAAAAGTTGAAATAAGTTTTAATTAGTGCTCCGCTATTGATTTGTCCTGATTTTTCAAAGCCTTTCACGCTGCAATGTGATGCTTCAGCAGTTGGTTTAGGTTCAGTCCTATCTCAGGAAGTTGATGGTGTTGAACATCCTGTTGCCTATTATTCGCGGTTATTTACCAAAGCCGAACGCAATAATAGCACAACTGAGCGTGAACTTTTAGCCGTTCACGATTCAATCCTGCATTTTAGAGGATTTGTTGACGGTATGCATTTTAGCGTCATTACTGATCATATTGCCTTGAAGTGGTTGCTAACTTTAAACAATCCTTCTGGACGTCTCGCTCGTTGGGCTATAACTATAAGCCAGTATACGTTTGATATTGTGCACAGGAAAGGTATTCTTCATGTGGTTCCAGACGCTCTCTCAAGACTACACGTTAATCTGATCACTTATGATCAAGGTTCTGAGTATACGCAAGATCGTTGGTACCGGAAAATTTATAATGGTGTTCGCAATCATCCACATATGTTTCCATCGTATGTTTTAAGTGGTGGTGTTTTATTGCGTCGGATGCCTATTTTATCCCCATTAGATAACGATCCGTGGCGTATCGTCTTACCTTCTGAGAAGACGCGTCAAGCAATTTCTGAAGCTCATTCTACTGAACCACCCTGGTATAAACAAAACTTATTGGGCTCTAAAGAATAAATATTATTGGCCTTACATGTTTAGGGATGTCAGCGACTTTATCGCGTCTTGCGATGTCTGTAAGGCTTATAAAATTTCAAATACTCAACCAAGAGGTCATATGCAAAATCCTTTAAATGTTTCAACTCCACTCCAAATGTTATCAATTGATCTTATTGGTCCTCTTCCACCATCTTACTATGGTTTCAGACATATCCTGAATATTGTTGATGTTTTCACTAAATATGTCTGGATTGTTCCGCTGAAGAAGGTAACTGCTCGGAATATTATTTCTGCGTTGGAAAACGAGGTGTTCTTCAATTTCGGTGTACCTCGCTCACTTTCATGTGACAACGCCACTGTATTCCGCAGTTCTAGATTCGAGGATTTCTTGAGGTCTTATAATATTAGACCATTTTTTACGGTCTATTATTCACCTCAAGCGAATGTGGTAGAGCGATATAACCAGAGTGTAGTTACTTGTCTTAGCATTTTGGTTTCTGAAAACCATAGAAATTGGGCACGAATGTTACCAAAGGTTAAAATATATTTAAATTCTTGCGTTAATCTCGCGACTACTTATACTCCTAATTTTCTCATGTTCGGCAGAGAAATTCTTTTAGATAATCGTGATACGCGTCCGCAGACTTCCGGTGCTATAATTTATCCGAGAGTCGGCATCGTCGCGCTTCCGCACTTGCTTCGTTAGATCAAATTTATGCAAGAGTTGCCGATAATCTTTCGCAAGCTTTTCTAAAAAATTCAATAACTTACAACGAGAAAAGAGAGTCTGTAGTTCTCTCTGTGGGAGATATTGTTTGGCGTAGAAATTTCGCACGTTCATCTGGTGTTGGTTATTTTATGGGAAAATTTGCACCACGTTTTATTCGGTGTCGAGTTTTACGTGCCGTTTCTTCTCAGACGTACGAATTACAGGACTTGGATTCTCCTTATGTTGGTCATTACCACATTAAGGATATTTTAAAATAGGAAGCCTCCTTTTTTTTCTTTCGTTGAGTCTCCAAAAATTTTTCGCGGGTATTCCCCGAATTTTTCCCGTTTCTCTTGGTTTTTTGCTCGAGAAATCTTTTGCGTGACAGCCCTACTTGCCATCTGTGCAGTTTGCTTCGTTTTTCCTTCTTCTTTCTCACTTTATATTATTTAATTAGTTGTTTAGTTATGCTCTTTCGGCATTAGTTGACTATTTTAGGCTGTGCACAGCGATCCCTTAACACTAGTGTGTTGTTGGGGTTATTAAGTTGGTTCACTTTTAGATGGAGTTTTTGCCGTTTGTATGTGTACGTTCGTGTATAAATGTCAATTTCTACCAGCTTCAAGTAAACGTTCGTAGTTAACTAGTTACTTAGAGAATTTTTATTTTTTTTCTTCTTCAGGGCTGTCCAACGTCTATAGGGTTGTCCAAATTTCAAAAATTTTTTGGACTTCTCGCCTTTTTTTTGTGAGTTTGTGGGTATTTTGAAACGCTAACTATCGTTTCGAGCCGATCTCTTTTGTTGCGTTTCATAATTAAATTCTTTTTTGATGTCGTTGCTCTATGGAATTTGAATTTGAAAATATTTGTTATTTTTTTGACAAGAGGAAAACAAAAGGTTGACCGTGATCCCGTCTACACTCATGTGAATTTAAATTTTTTGGATAAATTGTTTTATAATGTTTTGTTGAGGCCCACTATTTTATTCAGTGGTAAGTAATTTGTATAAGGAAACCGCTTTGCGTGTATTTTTGGTACTGCTGCGAACTAGATCTATATATGTCCGTAGGGTTTCATCCACCCCCCTGCGAGGTTGACGTCCCCGAAGGATCACCTGATTAAGGATTGTTCCTGGGATGGAGCTGTGCTGACCACCAGCCAGTCCTTTCCACTGCCCGCCCAGCTGCTTGCCAAAAGGGTAGTGAATTCTTATTTTATCTTTTTCCCGAGCGACTCTCTGACGTTTCTGCCGTCCTAGAAGATTTCCTGCTTCCGGTTTCTAACCAATTAGTTATTTATTTTAAATTTTAAAAATGTTTTGTACCTGATACGTGTTTTTTTAGAAAGATAGGGTAATTCGGACCAAAGTGAAATTTAATTATTTTAGAACTTAGTTACTTATTTAAGTACCAAAGGGACGGTGACGATCGTTGCCTACCGGCATTCTATAAAATAACCTTTTATATACAAATAAAATTGTTACTTTAAATTTATTACCGGAAATTGTCCATATTTATATTAGGTAATTGTTTTATTGTCAACACGGTCAACCAATGTAAATCACATCTTTTTCTAATACTCATATTGTTCCTTCTTTTTAGATAAATAATAAAATACATATATTCTAATTTACCCCATAATATTTTTTTCTTAAAACTCCGTTTAGGCCCGAACCTCTAAATCTTACGTATCATATGTGGCAAATTCCGTGAGGGTTTTTATCCCCAGTTTCCATTTATTTTTGTCACAAATCCTACTTGAGTTTTTTATATGTTACAGCGCAATGCTCATGAGGCAGGTACTATTTCACTTGAATATCTACTGGTGAGAGGGAATGTAATTTTTTAAACAAAGTTCGAATAAAAGGCAGTGGTAATCATACAAGAATCGGTAGTTATTGAGCTTAGAACTGTAAAGAAAACAAATTTACATGCGCTTCGTTCGCTTCGAAGGGGGTTAGTTAATGAAGTCAGGGTCTTCATTTTCGTCAAACAGTGGAGTTACTAAATCGACGTCGTCTTGGTCGTCGCCGATGACTTCATTTCTGTTTTCACACTCTTGGCCAGCACAGAATCTACAAAGGGCGGGACAATTTAGGCCCGCCTTTCTACAGCCACACGTCCCCATACAGCCAGTTGTGCATCTGCATGAGATGGTCTTGAGCAGGTTTACGGGAGCAGCGTCTCTACTCATACGGATGGGCTCCAGTGATCCAGCTTTTCTACACCAGCCCCACTCGATGGGGTCTTTGACAACCCCCATCCACTCAATGACCTGGTACTATGTCCTCAGGAAGTGGAAATGTGCTGCGTCGATGGTCGGAGGTAGTTTAGCCGGATTGAGCTTAGTGATACTCGTCTTCAATTTGTTATAGCGAAGGGAACTTAACGACTGTTCTCTTCTACCACCATACAGAGATACTAAAATTTTCTCCCCTGCTGCTGAAATTTCTTGGGTACTGGCATCAGGATCCTCGAAAATCTCCACCTGCTTCAGCAATGATGAGTCTTTCTTAAAAAGTTGGCAGAATTTATTATTTCCAAACCCAAAAATGCTTGAAGTGGTGTCGCTCCCTGATATTGCATGCAGGGGCAAGATACAATCTTTGTAGTTGTACTTGTAGGAGGTGGTGGAGTAAATTGCGTCTGGATGTTTCCCTCTTGCTGGTTTTTTCAAGTAGACGTTGTTCACCGCGGGTGTTGTGCCAGTCAGCAAGACGAGTAGGTCAATGTCTTCCCCGATAATGTTGACGGCGTCGTACGTGGGGGAGAGGCATTTAGCTGTGGCAACTAGGTTTCAACCTGTCAGCATCTTCGGAAGCTTGGTCTGTGGCTATGTTTGACGCTTGCATTTCACTGCTGGAGAGCAGCTTTACAAATAGGTCCTTGTTCCCTGTATTGGCCAGAAACTTATTCTGAGGTGTGGTGTTGATAGTAGTTTTGTCAAACACCACGTCTGATGAACAGTTTGCCTTGTATCTTCTTGCTCGTTCAGCATTCTTGGTCCCTTGCTGAGAAGGATCTGTAGTGCAGCCATCAACAATCACCATTACATCAGTGCCATAGTTATGCTGAACGTACTTTAGGTAATTTTGGCAAATCCCGTCAAATGTTGAGCTCCTGTTAACTTTTATGTTTAACCCCCACTCCGTAGGGTTGGTTTAAAAATATATACGATTGGGATCGTAATTGCGTAACAAGAAGCCGTTATAATTGAAATTTTCTCTACTATCTATGATATTTTTTATTTCTTTCGATATTTATTCATGGCTTCAAGATAACTTTTAATTATACAAAACATTTTTAAAGCCTTGCGTTTTTAGAGAAATATATCTATATGGCATTGGTAAGCAAATATGAGCCCGACTGTACATGTATTTTGTAAGTAATTAAAATCCCTACAAATTTTATTCTATTACTTTTTTTTCTAAAATAGGCCAAAACTGAATTACAGCGTTCTAAAGTTAGAAGTTAGACGAATTTCCGCAATTGCGATTTTATTTAATTTTTTTTAAAAGTACATATTTGCGTAACTATTCATCTTAGAAACAAAACTTAAAACGTAAATTATATTAAATTTAATTCTCTACAACATTCGCATAACTCTTTTTTAGTTAAAATTCACCAAAACGAAGATATAAGCAAAAATCTGAAGATAGAGCCGATTTTTTTCGGTTTTTTCAATATGGCGGCGGGCGCGGAGGGTGGGGGATTTTGCATTATAAACACTTAATAACATACTAGACAACATATCAAAAATTTAGAACTACCGGACCGTTTGTAAGGTAACCCACCTCTATTCAATGGATTATATGGCAATTTTCAGTTCCTGCATCGTCTGTTGAGCTGTTTGGCGAGCTCGAACACGGTTTTTCAGCTAATCCCATAGATGTTGCACTGACCAGTCCGTAACTGCAAGATGTCTCGAAGGTATTCACGGACGACACTTGTAGTGTGGGCTCTTGCATTGTGATGCATAAACATGAAGTCTTTGCCCACAAAGTCGGCGCATGGCATCACATTGCCCAATGTATCGGTTGCTATCAAGTGTAGGCGATCGAGGACCTGTGACGACATCGAGGCCTGTTTTGCCTTCCGCGGAAATTCCTCTCCAGACTGTCCAGGACCCTCCACCAAAATTTACCCTTTCTTCAATACAGCACTGCGAAAAACGCTCTTCCTTCCTTCGGTACAGCGTTCTCCTTCCATCATTACCATAAAGCATAGTCTTGGATTCATCTGTGAATAGTACTCGGTTCCATTGTAGCTGAGTCCACTGCAAATGATTACGAGCAAATTGAAGGCGCAACGTTCAGTGAGCTTGCGTCAGTTTGGGCCCAGTGGCTGGCTTGTGTGGTACCATATCCCGTTCCTTTAGTCTCCTTCTCACAGTTGGAGCGCTTACAGACACTTCGTAAAAGTTCCTTAGCTGTTCTTGTATCTGAACTGATGCTAAGTTACGGTTTCGTCAGCTGGTCACAAAGACAAATCGACCCTGTCTCGTAGCTTTTACGCGATCCCGTAGGGTTCCTCGACGACTAATGAACCCGCCAGTCTCTTGATATCTTTGGTACACCCTACGAAAATCAAAACGGCTTATGTGGAGCTGATCACGAACATTTCTCTGCTTAAGCCCAGCCCGAAGAAGTGCCACAGCTTGAACGGCTATTCTAGGCGGAGTATCCATAATTTTAGTATAGCTGAGTTGGTAAACTCAGTGCAAAGTTCAGGATTCACTATCTTGCGTTAGTAAAACCATAAATTGACAAATGAAACAAATTAAACTGTTTTGAAACTATTGTCCTGGTGTCTTTTTATTGGAGAACTATTGACATATTCCGGTTTTCTTTGTTTTGCAAATTTCTGAATTTAAATTTAGAACAAAAGGAATTTAAAAAATTGGTGAATAGTCCAGCTTTAAAACTGCTTAAAAACTTTTTACTTTACCAAACAGTTTCTTTAAGCTACTGTCCGTGAAAGCTGAAAACGCTAAGTGAGCCGATAAAAGTGTCCGGGAGTGTAGAACATAACAAACAGGCATAAAAGAAAATGATACAATGGGGGCTAATTATTTCTAATAAGAAATTTCCGTTTCTTTTCAGTGGATGAAGGACCATGTGGATATCAAGAGTAGTGTGTCGTACGGCCGTTGGCTCATCCTGGTCTGGCTGTGGTTGACTACTCTCACCATTACCCTCACTCTAATCCTCCACCTATTGCCCGGGGAGATCAGATTCATTGTGCTTTGTGTGATGATCGTGTTGGACTTCTTCCACTTCACCCAGTTCCTGTCAGAGTTCTACACGGTTGTTTTTTTGATATATTCTTTAGAGTGTGCCAATGTTCCGGCTTGAAGTTAAGAAAGCCACTCGTATTATATTCCTCTTCTGTAGTTTTGCTTCTCATTCCTTAACATCATTTTATTACATTCCAGATGAAGCTAGTCGTCGTAGATAACAAATGCGTTAATCAATATGTTACATTCGACCGGATATACAGTATAGGGTTCCTTATAGACGTCATAGCGTTATCTGGAACAGTCGCGCCAATGATTCTGAAACACTGGATGATACACTGGTTAAGGCTATTCTGGCTTTTAAACTATTACAGATTTTACAGAAACTTTTGCCAAAATATTCAGGTATGTTAATGGTATAATATTTAATTTATTAATACCAAATTTCAGTTCAATCGGACCCATGGATGCCACTCTATATAAAAGTATGAAATATTTGATACAAACACACATACAAACATTCATCATCATCATCATCATATCAGCCGATGGATGTCCACTGCTGGACAAAGGCTTCCCCCAAGGATTTCCAATATTGCTTACAAGTTAATAAAACTCGTAAAAATTAAAACCCGACTGCTCAAAATGTATCCTACCTCATTGAGGGGTTAAGACTATGCAAAGACATGGCACCTCGCACTTGAAAAATCTCCCAAGCCGTTTAGGGTACAGGTTTAGTTAAAATATAGATATACGTCTTGCGAATGGTCAAGGACTGGAAATCCCTGCCGGGGCGCGATGTCTTATGTTCCCCGAATCGTATAATTTAGGAATCTTCAAGACATGAGCAAAGGCATTATTTGAGCTTGCGTGTTACATCTTCGGCTGCATCAGCACTTACCATCCAGGGGAGGTGAAGCCAAACGCACTCAATTTTTTATTGAAAAACACCTGATTGTCACACAAATATTTGCCTTGAGTGGATATCGAACCCATGACCCTCGCTCCAGCAGGCAGCAGCAGCGCTGACCACTGGAGACACCAACTAGTCAGTCAACAATTTTAATTAAGTTGGTGTGAACTATTGTTTTTGTTACAGTCTACAACACTTGTGCTGAAAATAGTAATTGTATTTTTGATATTCCATGCCCTAACATGTGGGTGGATTTACGTCTCTTGTCGAAAAAATGAAGGTATTTGTTTTTATTTATTACTTATGTTTGACATGAGACTTGATACCTGAGCTTGATACAAGTAGGTATTCTTATTTGTTACCTTTGCTGGCTGCTAAAGTACTTTAACAGATTCCTTGGCCTTTATATACCAGTGAATTTGCACCCTCTTAGGTCCTTTTCTAGTAGTGTTTTTGGTTCCTATTAAGTTCCTCGCAAATCCCCATACTAAATATTTAGTTCAGCCAGTAAAAGTTGGTAAAGAAATGGTCCGTGAATCATATAATTTTATTCATTGGACAGAAAACCAGTTAAGTATAAATCAAGCGTGGCTATAATACTTTTCGTGATACACTTGCTACCTGCATTATTGTTTATTTTTGACATTTTTTTAGATATTTCTAATACTTATTATAGTTGTTTTAGTAGGTATTTACCAGAAGTGATACGTTTTGTTTTATAATTGATAATGTAAGGTCGTACAAGGCTTACACCGCCGTCAACGACCAACTTTGTTACCACGTTTTACTTATGAAGAATTTTTAATAAAAAAAATGTAATTTATACACAGATTTGGACAGAAGGATCCGCCCGTCTCCATATTTTAGTCAGATTTTCTTCATACAAGCAAAAAGTAGCGCCATCTGTCATAACTCGTACGAACTAGCGTGTGCGAGAGTTGACATCAGTGCCGCGCTAAAAGAACCTTGGTAGAATTGTCGCTTTATAAATTCGTTTATTTAAATTGTTTACAAGAAACCTTTCCACCGCACTGTACAATTTCCCGCAGACGACTGAGTCGCGAGTGTGCGAAACTTTCGATTTTCGCACCAATTCGCTGGGAGCATTAGTCGCGCGTGTTGGCCGGGTCCTTACGCCAGTAATATAAAGGTCATTGAATTTATAGGATAAGAGGAGGAGATAGTTTTCCAAGCTATTTCATTCGATGTTTGAAACAGCGTGAATCGAGTTGCTGATTTTAGGGACTGAGGAGCTTAAACTACAAAGTTACTTATATCCAAGGCAGAGGTTATTTTTTTCTTTTTTGTCCACATATGCGGCCACCTTTGGCAACATATTATAAAAGACATTAAAATTGTATAGGTAACCGGCGTCTTCTCTGTAGTATGAATCCGATGTGGTTATCGTTAACCGTTTCATTGTGCCTCGTGGCGGCAAAACACTGTGGCCAAATGAAAATCCCCCGTAGCCATTGAAGAATTATTACTAGCGTATAGTGTAGTTCAATGCCCGTAGCAAATTATTTTTTATTTAAATTATTTAAACCTATTTGCTCGAAGTTATGACAATATCCGCAATTCAGTTTGTTTGTAAAGCACGTTAAATAAAAAAAGGATATTTTTTGTATTTTTTGTAATTTCGTAGTTTAATTTTTTTCAGTTTTTAGGCTTTTGACTGATGGGATGATTCTCTTTTGAATATTTGAAAAGTCATAACCAGTGATTAAAAAACATTAAAATTCGTTTCTTAAAAAGTGTATATTTTCATTAAAAAAATTAAATTAAATAGGTATAGCTCTATTTTTCGCGCAATGCCAATTTCGAGTAACAGCCTACACTATAGACAGCTCCCATGATACTTTGGTTTAAGTACTATTTACGTAAAAAGCCCACGCTAATGAGGAAAGCGGTACAGAAGTGCACAAATTCTTAACAAACGTTGTTTAAGAAATTTAACACTATATATATTATATATAAAATATAGATAAAAACATATTTTTATATCTTCAGGTTCTAGCTTTATACATCTACACGAGGCACCACCTATAGTAAATATCACTATAGACAGTGACGAATGGATGGCAGCGGACGTGAGAAAAGATGGTTGGTACCTAGCTAATAAAGAAGGCGATAATAATATCAACTTTCTTCACCGAGTGTATAAACTAAAATCTAATCTATCTGCTAGGAAACAACAACTCGTCTCGTTTAGTATTTTCATTCATTATAGTGATGAACTTGTTGCTTAGTCTGTGATACTTGTGAATTTTTAACTATAGTCTGCAGTTAGAAATCCACAAGTATGACAGACTAACATTAGCAATAAGCTTATCACTTGCTAAGAGGAAACGCGGTTTAAGAGATTTTGAAAAAGTACTTATATAAATAGCTCTCTCGCTGCACGCGCTTGCTCTCCATATACAGCAAGAAAGGGATAAATGCAGTTCAGATCGATAATAGGTACATAAAATTAGGACCAAAACAGTATTTAGTAGTCCCCTATTTCTTCCTTCAAAAATTACTTCTTTTTTTTCGAAAATTATTTAAAAAAGTTGTTAGTATAACACAATCGATCAAAACCTCAACTTAGATTTTTTGCTATCAAAATATCCGGTCTGGCATATGCACTACCTCTGCGTTTTCGTTATTTTTTTCAAAATAATTTTAAATAACGCTTTAGTTATGCCTCTATGTTTTCGGTTTAATTGTTAATTATGCGTATATTTTTTTGGTGATTGATCGTCATTTGGTCTGAAATTGCAGTGGGGCAATTTTCTTAGTTTTTGAAGGCTCCTACTAATCCTTTAATTAAAATATGAGAAAAAACAAAACATAGGGACAAGGCCATAGTAGACATAGGTTTTATAAAAATAAGATCTAATGTCATTATTCAGATAGGAAACAAGACTACATTTATATAAAAAAATAATCAGATACCTTATATTAAAATTTAGAAATAGAACTTAAGATCTAAATTAGATGGAATTACTCCAAGGTTATAAGGGTAATATCAGAGGTACACAAAACAGTGGCTAATAAAAAAAAATGTATCTAGAGAACACAGGCAAGAAGTTTAAAGAAGAGTTCCGTACAGCGGAAGTAGCGTTCAGTTGAAAACCCGGCTAAAAGGAAGTTGTACGGCGAACTCAACAGGCTGCTGCGTCTCAGGGTAAAACTACACTCGGTAACTAGGAGGCGGTTGCCTGCGGTGGTAGGTCATGGGTGTAGTTTACCCGTAGGTAGATGAAGCCCTATGAAAAAAGGTACAGGATCACAACGAAACCAAACATAGCATGTAGCCAAAAATAAACTTCTTACCTCTAACAAAGAACGAGGGCTCGGTTTATAACAACATTTACAGTAAAACAAACAATTTCAATTTCCAATTAAACCAAATAATTTCACATAAATAATTTAGGAAGAATAACAATGTAAAAAAAGTAGGAAATCCACTTGCCATCTTTTTATATCCCCATCAAAATCATTCTCTGCTTTCAAAATTTTCGTCACATTTTATTTGGGACGGGAAAAGAGTTTTCCGTAACAATATGTAGAAATGGCGCCCGTGTGTCTGAGTAGTCTTTGTGACTATAGTGAAATGGGTACTTGTATTGCTTTGCAGGTTGTTTTCGAGTGACGAGATCGTATACCATTGGAACTGTCGACTTAGAGCTGGTTAACTTTGTTATGCCTACGCAATGGGTAGCCGATTATTTGGTGGCTTTTAATTACGTAGTGCTTTTGCTTGTCAATGCAAACATCAATTCTGTAAGTATACATGTTACTTTAAAACCCAAAGAGATAGATCTGTGATCATAGGTATTTAGCTGATTTCGGATTTGGATTAAAGTGCACTTAAAAGGTTGCAACGGATCGTCTTGAGCTCAATAGGCTGACCAATTGTGGATAAAATCGTAACAGTCAGTCAGATCGTAACCACGGTTGCGTTCGTACGTTTCTCGGTTGGAGCTGCGCACCATATATACCCTCCTAGCGTTTCTCAAACTTCAAAATGAGTTCTACAAATAAATGTGGTGTGTGCAAAGTGATTTTTACTGAAGGCGTAAATTGTTCCACTTGTGACAAAGACCTGCATTTCAATTGCGCCTCGGTCACCAAAGTCGGATTTCAGAAATTAGGTTACAGCAGGAAAGCAACTTGGCGCTGTCAGAAGTGCAGGCAGATGGGACTTGATTCTCTACATTTGCCGACTGAACACATCTCTCAACAGTCACAGACTGATCTGACTAATTCGGAGTCTACTAGCTGTGATAATGCGACTCTCCTTCAAGAAATAAGGGCCATTTCGGCTAAACTTGCACCCTTGGAGTCACTGGTTGAGGACGTGAAGGCGTCAAGAAGCGAATTCTCCGACCTCAAGTTGCATGTTGAAAATTCCAACAAGACCATGCAGGAGTTCTCCACTAAAATCAACAAAATGGAGGATTGCCTTACCCAACTAGAGAATGCCAAGAAAGACCAGGCAAATCTTATTCAAGTACAGCTCGACAAAATAGAGAATGATATATAAGAGAAGGAACAATGGTCAAGAATGAACAACATTGAGATAAAGGGAGTTCCTCAAGCTAAAAATGAAAACCTTATCAACTTGGTAATAGAGATTGGCCAAGAAATGCAGTACCCAATCTCCAAAAACCAGATAAATTTCGTAACGAGAGTGCAGACTCGGGACCCGAACCATACAAAACCGATAATAGCTTGCTTTAATAATCGGTATGTCAAGGAGGACTTCATATTAGCAGCTCGAGCTGCTACGAAGATCTCGCCGCTCGTGCCATACGTACTGCGTCTGCAGGTGGACCCTTCGAAACAAGTCCCTCTTGGCTAAAACTAAGAACGTGGCTAAGGAAGCGGAATATCAATACGTATGGGTGAAACACTCGAAAATTCACGTAAGAAAAGACGACCTCTCTCCTATTGTTCATATTAAAAGTGAAAAGGATATTTCCAAAATTAAGTTTTGAAGCTTGTTTTCTAAAGCCAGCTAGTACCGTACTCAAATTAAAATATAAAATCATATTAAGTTTGAACATTGCAGACAATACGCTAATGACCTTGTATTGTTTGTGTTGCTGGGCATCTTTTGATGCGATTACCCCTATGTGCACCCCGGCGCCGTTTTGTCGCGCGCCTCATCAGTTCCTATCTTAACTGTTTATAATGAGGAAGATGAGCTTTTTTTTTATCATCGATGCGAAAATACAAACATACACACATACATAGACTGCTAAAACCATAACCCTTCCTTTTGGCTTCGCCGTTAGTTGGATAATAAATAACTTTAAAAGACATCGACATAATTTTTTCGCAGTTATTATTATAATTGGATAAAGATTCTTGAACACACAAAAAATTCGAATAATTTACATTTACATCTTCCTCGTTAGATTATTGAACACAAGGCTTACACAGCTTATACTACAATAAATACTTGATATAAGTTGTAAAATTATTACAAGGCCACAAACTCATGTTCGCTATTTCGGTGCGGGGCCGGGGGCCGGGGTGCTTACCTACCTACCGAACCGTTCTGTATAAAACAAACCATCGAAATACAAGCAAATATCTACTTAACTCTCTGAAACAACTGGTAGCTTAAAAAACATTAATTTACAGTTTAATATTGAATTAAAACAACCGTCCACAGAACAGAAACTTTTTTTTTGTTGCTCCCTTTTTGTAAACACGTGTATCAACAAGCGGACGGCACTCGCGCTCGCAGTGTTCTTACTGTTCCGAGAAATCGTGTCCGTGAGCGGTGTCTATGTGTGCGTTGCTCGAGAGTACTTTGTATGTATATTGAGTTCTGTACTTATCTGTTTTGTGCTAGTAGTCCCCATTGAACACTGGGACCTCCACTGTCGGCAAAGGAGAGTATATCTCAGGTCTGAAAGGTCCGGCTAGTACTTTTGTGCGGCCACTCGCCCGTCGTTTCTCGATAGACGCCACAGCCTGGTAAACATACGATTATGTGCTTAGCAGTTTAAAATATTTTTTTAAATATGGTTACAACTGATCCCAAGAAATATTTTAATAACATAAAATAGAAATATTTTTCGTAGGGCTAGTACACAACATTACCATTTGCTTTTTTAGTTATAAATAAAACGCCTTTGTTCCTTTCAATGAATCGGTTGTTGCATGGATTGGAACAAGGTGGCCATCACACTGGTCACTATCAAAAGACTATAAATATGTAGTGTCGTCCATCATAAATGATCAATAATAAAAAAAAAACATTTTTTGAAATAAAATAATTGGCAGTTAACTTTAAAAATTGAATCTTAACATTCATAGGTAAAGAACTATTTTTAATAAATATTCTATTTTACATCTCTTTATTTACATGGATTTTCATTTTGCACAGGTCGTCCCCTTATCGCTGGCCCAAGTCTACTACAAGTCTGCAATGACAATTATACTATACTTGGTCGAGATGTGGCTGACTAGTGTGATAATAAGTGCAATGTACACGAAGTACAGGGAACTGTATGAGTATGACAGCCATGTGGAGGACTTGGTAACGTACTTCCAACATAACGGGACCTGCAAGACCTTGCTCGCCTCCGTAAAGAAGTACACGACGTTGTTGTGGCAAAGGCATAGAGGTGAGTTGTGTCACGAAGATTTCGTAGCTCTAGTGCTGCCTGCGCGGCGTTCCATCAATTATTCAGGCTAAGCAACAAAAACCAAGGTCATTACCTGGACGGGTTCGACTCTTACTGGCGATACTAACAATCAATATATTAATTAGCTTTTTAAGTAATAATATATTACTGTTTGTTTTCCAAATAAATTAAGATAAAAAACACTGACATTTCTTTTCTATATCTTTTCCGTGCTTTTTGAAGCACGATTATTCGTTGGTATGGCTTGTTATCACAAGATGACAGTCATTATAGATTTTATTTATTTCTTAAAAATGTTAAATTGGGATGACGACTGCATCAAAAATTAATTATGGTTTTTTCATCACTAAATTACCCTTGTACTGAAATTTATAAGAATCTGACTCTTTTTGTTTTACATCAAGTCTTCAATTTATATTTCATCGAAATCTCATAATGAGTACATCAATGACGCTGAAAAACTATGATGTAACATCTAGGTATTAACATTTTTAGAACAAAATTTGTTTTTGACAGATGATGACAAAAAGTAACTCAAATAACCAGTAGTCAAGTGATCATCCCTAAGTACTTAAAAGTGTCAAAGGAAGAGGTGTTTCAGGATCTTCGTGATAAGGTGTTCATTATGAATTTAACACCATACACTATGAAATCCGAGTAGTGTAGATCTTAATACTTCTACCTAGAGCCATTTTTTTCAATAAGATAGGCTTGTTGTTGCACGTTAGGCCTTTACAACTTACCGGACAAGAGAGGCGAGTACCTAAGGCATTCAACCTTAAAATCAAAAAGATGCAACTGCCTAATGGCGCCCAGGTAGACACAGACCTCAGCTTAGATCGTTGATTATGGATGGGGAGAGGATCGGAGAGAAGCCGCCTGGTATATGCTGATAGTGCTGGAAAGCAAAAGCGGGGGGGACGCCGTGTAGTTCTACTCGTATGTGTTGGGGTGCGGTTTCATGGCAGCTACGGCAAGCTTGACTGACATGTCGGGGTCGTCGGATTACGCTGATGGGGTTCGCGGGTATCGCAATCGCGGCGTTTACGAGCAGGGAATTGGGGTGGTTTTCAGGCAGACTTAAAGTATTGGGTGGAGGCCCGCTTCAGGTATTGAGCTACGGTAGGGAGCTCTAAATTGCAATGGAGATGTCCATTCCGTAAAAACCACGATGCACTCGTGGCTCCTCCCATGAAGCGATTCTGAATGACCCGAAGTCGGTGCATGAGACGTTGGCTGGTGTGAGCGAAGGCTACGCCGGCGTAAGTAAGGATGTGGACCCAGAGCCATAAATTAAGAATTCACATGCGCGACCCGACTGTATCTTGTTGTTTGTGCGTTGTAATTATTTGATGTTAAAACTAGTCCCCTTCTGTCTTTTGAAAGTGTCCCAACGATAAAGACAGTGTTATTTAGTGAAAAGACCCTCTTCGGAGCAATCTGGCCGTGAGTGTGCGTGAGCCACTACATTAAAATTGCCTGGTAAACACTTGATAGTAACGTCATAGGCTTGTATCACTAATGCCACAAAGGAGATCTAATGACCAGCATGCCAATCGACCAGTGGAAGTTTCTTTTACGAGAGCACCCATTCAAGGCCTGATAATCCGTTAATATGGCGGCGGGTACCCTTTCTTCTATGTATCCTCGAAATTTTTCAAGCGCCCATACCAATGAAAGCGCTTCTATCGTTGGTGGTGTAGTTTTTCTCAGCAATTGGCTAGCATACTGAATACGATTTATTGTGCTCAGCTTCCTTTCGTCAGCCTGATGGTATACCGATGCTGTAGTGAGGCAAGTTTTCAAGGTGTTGAAAGCTCCCTCTTGATTGTCTCCCTAGGTCCACGTAGCTTTCTTCTCAGCCAATTTGTAAGTGGCTCAAATATTGTTGAAAAGTTCTTGTAAAAAGCACGTTTGGATGACGAAAAAAAGGTACAACAGAATCCTCGGCCGAGGGAGTTTAGTAATTAATCGCCTTCACTTTGGTGAGATCTACTTGCAAGCCTTATAGTAGGGTGATGTAAAGTCCTAAGTACTTGACATGTAGTCGCGTCGTGCCAGAGACAAATACAATACAAATACAAATAATTTATTTAAAACAGTTATTTACAAAGTATGTGTACATATCGGTCCCAAACTAGGCACAGCCTGTATCTTGGGCACCAACAATAGATTAGACAACGTAGATACTGCTCGTTGAACTAACTACATATTTAATTTTTAAATACTATATAATTATTAATTAATCACTGAAGAAACTGTTCACACTGTACTACTATTTAACATGTTAATATGTATTAAAATAATTAATCAATGCAACAAAAAAATAAAAAGTAGCGTATAGTATAAGTTGTGTGTGTGTGTGTGTGTGTGTATTTGTGTGTGTGTGTGTGTGTGTATTTGTGTGTGTGTGCGTGAGTGTATTTATGTGTCATTTTGTGTTCAGTGAGTGTGTGTTTGTATGTGGGAGAGGTTTAGGAGGATTCGTGTTATATAATAGGCTTGAGAAGGTTTTCTGTATCCGCGTAAGAAAGTTTCTGCAACCAGTCTCTGATAAGTCTCTTAGCTTCCCTAACCGTTTTTTTCTTAATATCACAGTGCCTTATTATTCTGTTGTACAAGAAAGGTTGCATAAACGTAGGTAATTTGCGAGCAAATTCAGACTTAATTTGAGGCTTTTCCACCCTAAATGTGCGTTTTTTTAAAAGTTTTTTGTACTCTTCAGATTTAAGAACCTTGCAGTGTGCAGAGAGAGATGATTTAAGAATGTACAACTGCCGAACGTTAAGAACCGCAGCCTCAGCGTATAGTTTTGAGGTAGGAAACATGAATGGTTTTCTTAGCATCACTTTAAGAACTGAGCGCTGAGCTCTTTCCAAAGTTAGCATCGTGGTTATGCAACTACCGCCCCAGATTTTATTACAGTATGTAATTATAGATTCACATAGTGAGGTGTACACTAATCTAAGAATATTTTTGTCAGCAGAGTTCCTTAATAATTTCATTACGTATATTAAACGTCTTACTCTATCTGCTAAACACGTAATGTGTGGCTTAAACGAGAGTGTCTGATCAATCAGTACACCAAGGTATTTTATGTGATCAACTCTTTCAATTTCTTCGCAGGTACACTGGGTGGAGTTGCATGCAGTGTGTAATTTAATAGGCGGAGGAAACTCAATTCTTTTTGAACGCGGTTTGAGAAATGTCAAAAATTTTGTTTTCTTAAGGTTGATTGTAAGCAGATTGTCATCAAACCACTCTTTCAACGCAGATAATCCTATTTCCGCTTTTTTAAACGTATCAGTCCAGGCCTTACCGTGAAAGAGAACAACAGTGTCATCAGCGTAGCAAAAAATATCAGAATTAACGGGAGCGCATTTATATAAATCATTTATATAAACCAGAAATAGCGTAGGGCCTAGCACGCTGCCTTGCGGTACTCCGAAATCAATAGGGAGTTCACTACTTATTCCCTCTGCAATTTTTAGGCATTGGCGTCTATTTGTTAGATAACTGCCGAACCAGTCCAACGGGGGCCCTCTAATTCCTAAATACTCCAGCTTTCTCAACAACATTGGAAGCGAGACAGTGTCAAAAGCCTTTGCGAGATCCAAAAACACTCCTAAACATTTTTGACCTTTATCGACATAGGAGGAGATCGACGAGACTAGCGATTCCACAGCGTCTTCTGTCGATAAACCTCGTCGGAACCCGAATTGTTTATTGTTAATGAGCTTATGCTTTTCAAGGTACTTGGTTACACGTTTATTTATCACTCTCTCTAATAATTTTGAGAACACTCCAAGCAAGGAGACTGGTCGATAGTTTTCCGGGGTGCCTTTGGATCCATTTTTGTAAATTGGTACAACAGCTGCGAGTTTCCACGCGTGAGGGAATACACCTGAACTAATGCTTAAGTTAAATATAGAAGTGAGAGGTTCTAAGATTGCAGGCTTGATCTCTTTAATTAAAATTGCAGTGTATCCATCCATGCCCGGAGCACTGTCGTTATTTAACTGCAATATGAGATTGTCCACTTCATACACATCGGTTGGCTGCATGAAGAATGAGAATTGCACCGAGTCACAAATGTCCTTACTGGCTAAATCTGGATTCCTACCTAGCGTGGTGACCAATTGTTCAGCAAGATTTTTTCCTACTGAAGAGAAATATGAATTGCAGTAGTCAAGAGACTCGCTCACTGTGTTCCTTATTTTAGTAAGTTCTATAGGGCAATTGTTCTTGGAGGGGCGGTGACTAATTTCGTTTATCGCCTTCCAGAGTCCCTTTGGTTTGTTTTTGTTTTCTTCCAAAAGCTTGTTTTCATATTCAATTTTGAGTTTATGAAGCAAATTAACTAGATAATTTCTATATCTTTTATATACTAATTCACTAAATTTATCATCCGGCCTTTTCCTATAATCTCGGTGTAGTTTATCTTTGTGCCTCATACATCTGATAAGTCCGGGAGTGATCCAAGGCTTTAGAATATATTTAGTTCTACTGGCTCTTTTGACTAATGTATGTTTGTCTACAGCGTTACGTAAGATAGTGTTAAAAACTTTAACAGCTTCATCCACATTTTGAGTCTGAGTAATACCGGACCAGTCAGCTTGTAGCAGTTCACGACGGACCTCCGCATAGTTAATCTTACGAATGATCCTAGACGATCCAGTAGCTTCATTTATGTTACATGAAATACCTATCATGGCCAGGCTATGATCTGTTATGTCTACGTTACATACTACCCCTACTGCTCTGCAAGGATTAGCTCTAACAAATATATGATCCAAACAGTTGTTTAGCCTGGTTGGTTTGGTTATAGCAGGAGTTAGGCCGTTTTCCGCTAGAATGCATAGATATTCCGAACAAGCTCTGTCATTGAGATCAAGGATATTTATGTTGATATCTCCAAGAAGAATTAATTGTTTGTCTTTACAGGTTTCCAGAATTTGAGCTAAAGAATTTAAGAATTTGCCAGCATTTTTAAATGAAGGGGTTCGATAAATCCCTAGGAGTTTGAAATTATTATTTGATAACTCTATAGAAAGACACTCGGCGTCGTCAATGTTTATATCGTTAGCAGTAGCGCTCCAAAGGTCATTAACGTAAGCGACAATGCCGCCGTTCTGATTAATAAAATTAGTTGAAGAATAGGATTGGTACCCAGGGATCTGCCCTACAGCCGCACCACTCGCTAACCAACACTCCGTCAGAATGATAACATCAAATTTCAAATCCAAGCGATGCAAGGCAACAACAAAAGCATTGAAGTTACACTGAATACTCCTTATGTTGAACGTAAGTATCTTAAATTGATAGTCACTGGTTAAGCTATCTTTGCACTTTTCGAGATCTATATAGTCCTGACATTGTATAGAGAAAATGTTTTCTATTTTGTTGATATAGTCGTTTTCAGATGACTTAATCTTAGATAGGTTTAATATGCTTAAATATTATGAAACTCTGAAATAGTGTCAGGCTACTCATGGTACGGGGATCGCAAGTAGATATTGGTAAGAGTGTTGACAGAAGGAAGAAGATTATTTGGGGCGCCTTAGTCTTATTATGAAGGAGGGCAACAAACGGATATGTGGGTAAGTGCATGATTGCTAAAAGTGAGTTTGGTTTGACATACGTGGTGCGTAATTTTGTGTTAAGTGTATGATAGAAAGTGTATGTGTAGGTCAGGTGTACTAGCGAGTGATTTAGTGTGAAAGATGTGTGTGAATTATTAATGTTGTATACAAATATTGTGCAAATTAAGATCAATATTAATAGTCGAAGATTACTCGTTGTTTGAGCCAGGCTCCAGTACGGAAGTGGACTCAGGGATGCATGGTCCGACTTTGATGTCCAGATCTTCCTGGTCTCGGATGAGGATGGCAGGCTTCTGGTC
Source organism: Coleophora flavipennella (assembly GCA_947284805.1). Classification (NCBI taxonomy): domain Eukaryota; kingdom Metazoa; phylum Arthropoda; class Insecta; order Lepidoptera; family Coleophoridae; genus Coleophora; species Coleophora flavipennella. The sequence continues at coordinate 7,100,284 of OX369270.1, read as the reverse complement.
CATTTTTCGCACAAAGATGGCACCGTTTCTGACCCAGCAGTATTGGAATTTGTTTTGCTTGGCTCGCAACCTGGCATCACGAAATAAGTGGCGCCTCTCTTTTGTAAGTCTTTCATTGAAAAATAGTTTATTAGAGGTGCCAACTACAACATCATCGGTTGTGACATTTTTTCGCAGTCTCGCCTCCCTAATTATAGCATCACGTTTAGATCGCCGTAGCAGTTTCACGACTATAGGCCGCGGAGCGTGCTCTGAGCGCTTTAATGCTTTGTTGCGCGCAGGACCGGCACGAGACAAGCAGTCTACCTCATTTTCAGTCAAGTCAACACCAATTTTTTTTGCAGAGAGCATAACCAGATGGATAAGATTTTCGTTTTCTTGCTCAGGGACGCCAACAATTTCAATGAAATTTCTAAGATTGTTCTGTTGCTCCTCACTCTGAAGATTTTTCAGTTCTTTTAACGAGTTCTTAAGGCTAGCGATTTCATAGTCTTGTTCCTGCAGTTTTTGGTCGTACTTTTGTATTTTCAGATTCAATGAGTCGGTAACAGTGAGGAACTGATTTTTTAACTCTTTGACATCCGCCCTCAACAACGAAATTTCGTTAAGCTGCAGTTTCATATCTCTTATTTCACATAACAACTGATCGTAGGACTCATTTTTGGATGACTCAGGGCTGCCATCGATTTTAGAGCCACTTCCGCGGGCTACCGTCACAAAGTCTCCGCTGCTGCTGGAGTAAGTGGTGTTCAAGTTAGCATTTACGCCGCGCACAGGTGTTTCCGTTCTGTTATCTCTCGGAACTGCGCTCGTACAGACAACACATAGCCAGCATTGTTTAATTTCGGGAAGCATATCGTGAAAGGTCTTTGTAGGTATGTTCTGGCATTCTATGTGGTAGACATTTTTACATTTAGAGCATTCCATGTAGTTAATAGTCAGTATTTTCTTACCGCACCCGTTGCAACTTGTCGTCATGATGATAATTATGTTGTTGTCACGCACGGAGAACAAGCGACAACGCAGGAGACGAAGGCGCGTGAGGGGGTGGTGACGACAGGGCAAGCGCAGCGCAAACAGCGGGCAAGCAGGCGGCGGCGCAGCAGAATGCGATGACTAATCGATGCGGGCCGTCGGCGGGTTGTCATAGGTCAGGATCTCAACGGTCGTTTTAAAATAATTTGATATTAATTTGCTTAAAGATCGCGATTGAGAACACTTATCATTAAACCGATTTCACTTTTGTATAGAGCTGGTCACTGGCTTACTAGATATAGTAAATTATATAGGCACCGTTAACTTTTTGCCGTAGTAACCAATAAATAATTGCGGAGCAAACGCAAATGCGTCTGGCTTATGTTAGTTCAACGTTGCACCCTCGATAGCGATAGGGAGATACTGCGATCGGTACGTGTGACACTGTATCGATAGAATGTTCAGTATTCTACTCTGGGGACATGTGGTAGACATTGAAACTATTTTCAACTGACTTCCAAAAAGGATGAGGTTCTCAATTCGACGGTATGTTTTTTTGTGTGTTTGTTACGTGATATCTTCGCAATTTGTGAACCGATTTTATTTTTTTTCTTTTATATGATAGGCTATGTTTTGTGAGTTGATACAGTATAAATTTTATCAAAATCGATGTAGTACTTTTATTGAAAATTAATAAAAACCAAAAATAAAAGTGCAAAATTGTATCAAATTGCTGCGATGGAAGTCTGTTTTTTAACGTGTTTAGCGTTGCCGATTATTATTTTACGTGAAATTCATCAACTGCGATCCAGTGAATCACTTCCAAGATAGATTTAAGGAAATAGACATTTAAACTGTCGCCGGTAATTTTTTTACGGAAATGTATTGTACTTTCGTAAACTGTAGATTTATTTTCGAAAAAAACAGTGACGGGCACCACCGTAACCTGAAATCTAAAAGTAACCTCGACATTGCTTTTTAAAGCTTAGCAATAAAAAAAAAACATTTGTGGGGCAGTGTGTACACTACTACAATCAAATACCTAATGATGTGCGTGAATTACCGGAATAGATTTTTTTTTAAACATGTAAAAAATTAATATGTTCAAGAGGCTTATTATAATACCGCAGACTATTTAACGATAACGATATTTAAAAATGCACCCAGCAAATAGTAATTAATAACTAATTTTTTATATAAAAAAATAAACGATTTGATTTATTTGATTAGGGTCCCGTTACTTTGTGCGGAACTCTAATGAAGAAAAAATATCTGTCGCTCTCTTTGATGTTTTTTGTTTGAAATGAATGGGTTTCATTATTGTACCCCTTCTGCCTAGAACTATCCGGTCAGGTGAAGGTTGCAGCCGGACCTACGGGTCCGGCTGTTTGGATCAGGGTACTACGGTGCGGGAGTAGCCCACCGCTTGCCTGTTGTCGGATCTATCGCCGTCGGCACTCTGGCTTGTCGGTCCCCCGACTGGGTCAAGGATTCGTAGTGGTATGTCGTTAGTTGCAGGGGTTGGGCAATATTTGTTGCCTGGCAAGCACGTTGCGTCCAGGCGTTCTCCCCCGCCTGCAACTAGTGTTGTCATAGCCGGCTATGTGGGCTCTGGGCGAAAAAACGCGGGACACGTGAGTTGTCCATTAATCGGAACTGCTGGTTTGTTTACTGGCGGGGAAGCATCTCCGGAACTTGCGTAGATAGCAAATAAAGCTAAGCTAATACTGCTCCGGCCGATCCAGCCGCGTAGGAGTAAGCCTGGACAGGTGCGATAAGTGCCGGGAAGTGAGCGCGCCAACAGCTCCGGTACCACACTGGAGATGTGGGAGCCAGCTTCTATGGCGTCCCGAGCGGGGATCGAACCGCCAACAGCTCCGGGACCTACCTGGAGAGTAGGCAGTGTTTCTCTTCTACAAGGCACTCGCCTTGCGGCAACTGGTTCTTGCCTTTGCCTTATGGTGTTGGCAAGAATAGCGGCCCTCACTATTATACCCTAGGGTCGGTAAGTGGGGACGCGATATCATAAACCTGGTAGTTTAGGATATCTGGTAGATATACGAGAGGGAATGTTGTACCTACTCGTAGTACGGAACACTTTGTTGACCGATATTTACTCACTTGCCCTATAACAGGTCCCTTGCCCTTGTCGGTCAACGAGACGCAGGGAGGGGTTGCACCCCTTTGTTGTTGATGTTCCACCTTTTCGCACGAATCGTTACGCTTCTTCATTTATTATGCGTACAGCGCAGGAGTGGAACTCCTTGCCTGCGTCAGTGTTTCCCGATTCCTATAATTTGGGGATCTTCAAGGCAAGAGTGAATAGGCATTATTTGAGTTTGCGTGTACCATCCTCGACTGCATCATCACTTACCATCAGGTGAGTTGCAGTCAAACGCACTCAAATTATTAATAAAAAAAAAACTTCCAACCATTAATCCGCACTTGGTCCTTGTAAGTATGCTCTTGCCTCCTGAGGTGAGAAAAGAAAAGACCATAACCAGTGCACCAGCAAGAAGGATATTGTAGCTACGGTATGTAGCATATAATTGTTATTGAAAAAATAGAAAATAGTAACAACAACCAAACAAAAAAGATCCTTAAAAGTTTCCTTGCTCAGAAAATCTACCTAACTGACGAGGCTGGTGGACATGCAGACGCTCAAGTTGCGAGCTGTGCAACTAACGATAAACGCACATAATCTTTTTATCAAGATTTGCGTTTTTTGTGTGGCATCATTTTCCCTTTTTTATTGAAATAAACAGTTTAAATTTTATTTTATTTTTTTGAGGACGATGATGTAGACAAGCCTTCTTTTTCCTATTACCCTCTTTTAGAACTAGCAGCATATGTTATAGTTTTATTACATCATATTTTTATTTTGCCCTAACACCTTGTTCGCCTCTTTAAGGTTAAGTTCAATATTGCTTGTCAAAATGGTTAAAAAGAAAATTGGATTTTCTCTAAATTAGAACAACAAATCCCGGCAACTTTGCCAGAATAAAACACTAGTGTTTCTTTATCTCATCCGGTCTCACTTCCAGCAGTACTATCATATATACTTTGCTTCCAGGTCACTGGCTGCCAGAAATAACAAAGCAAGCTTCGCTTTGTCTCCGTGAAGATATTCTTAGTGCTTTGTACATGCATCACCTGAAAACCGCACCACTCTTTAAACAGCTACCGCCTTACTTTTTGAGACAGTTGGTTGTTCGTATGAGGAGAATTGTTATATTTCCTGGTAAGTTTTGGTTTAAGTCAACTATAGTTTTAATCATCTCTTACACTAAATTATGTATGTATGTCGCCGTCATCTGGTTGAATCTGCTATTTGATTGAATGACTGGCGCGTTCATTGAATGACGACATTCAATTGAATGACTAAAGGACAACTCGTCAAGTTGTTTAATGTAACGTTCAACGTCTTGACGGAACGTCATTTAGCCAAGTTGTTAAATGGGATATTCCGAATAAAAACCGACGATTTCTTCTTCTGCGAAGCATTCTGCTACCCATGGGGGGGAAGTATAATCGACTGTATAACTATGTGACCGAACCTGATATCGCTCGCTTCGCTCGCTCATTTACAGTTGTTTTAGAAAAATCAAATTTTTGCCAACTCCTTTTTCGTTTACGTTCACAATATGAACAAGAACACTAAGTTACAAAGCCCTTATTCTCGCAAATAAACTAAACAATAACTACGAGTATGAACTAAATTTCAATCACCTGACTGATTTTACGTCCGCTCTGTTCAAAGGGCTATGTTACAAACCGCTAACTAATTGGACGTTGAGTGACGCTTGTTCAATCAACGTTCGGCCTAGTTATTCAATTGAATGTCATCATTCAATGAACGCGCTAGTCATTCAATCAAATAGCAGATTCAACCAGATGACGGCGATATGTATAATGCAAAACTAGGTTCTTTGGGGGAGGCAATTTTCACCTAGGTACCTATTACATTTTGACGTTAAGCTAAGTCTAAAAAATTTTACAGGAAAGTTCCTTGTGCAGGCCGGTGACGTGTTCTCTTGCATGTATTTTATACACGAAGGAGAAGTGGAAAAATGTACCATTGATTTCAAGTAAGTAGGTTGTTTCAATCTCTTAAGAAAAGCGTCAGTGGCTTAAATCCGGACGGCCAATGTACCAATGAGTTTTTCAAATACTTACTCACTTATATACTTACCGATTGCTTTAACAATGAGGAAACCTGCACATCTGATCCTAGATATGTATAGGGGTCGCGTTGTACACATCCATAGGTGTAAATCTAAATGTCCTACACGTGACTGCGGTTGATGCTTAGTGCCAGGCAACCGCCATCTATCCCTTGGATAGCATAGATTAACTATGTGCCACACGATAAGAGAAGAGAGGTCACTTGAAAATTTGGACTTGGCCGCCGTGTGTGCGGTGTATATCCTAACCTTCCTGAGTTTAGGAAGAGACCCGCACTTTAGCTGTTATTGGACGTTTTGGATTGTAACGTCATAAGCAACCTGGTGCTGTAGATTATGTTACTAATGATGTTTAGGAAGAAACCCGCGCTCTAGCTGTTATTGGACATTATGGATTGTAACGTCATAAGTTACCTGTATATATTATGTTACTTATGATGCTGAGGAAGAGACCCGAGCTCTAGCACTTATTGGACGTTATGGATTGTAACGTCATAAGTTACCTGGTGCTATAGATTATGTTACTAATGATGTATAGAGAGAGACCCGCGCTCTAGCTGTTATTGGACGTTATGGATTGTAAAGTCATAAGTTACCTGGTGCTATAGATTATGTTATTAATGATGTTTAGGCAGAGACTCGCGCTCTAACTGTTATTAGACGTTATGGATTGTAACGTCATAAGTTACCTGTATATATTATGTTACTAATGATGTATAGGAAAAGACCCGCGCTCTAGCTGTTATTGGACGTTATTGAATGTAACATCATAAGTCACCTGGTGCTATAGAGTATGTTAACTAATGATGTTTAGGAAGAGACACGCGCTCTTGCTGTTATTGGACGTTATAGATTGTAACGTCATAAGTTACCTGGTGCTATAGATTATGTTACTAATGATGTTTATTTTATACCACCACACCTTTGCATTTTTTTGAAAGGACAAGCTTTTTGTTGGCCGTGGGTGCCTTTAAAATGTTACCGGACTCAACCTATAAGCAAAGCAAAAGGTTCAACTGCCTAAGGGCGCCCATGTGGGCACGGACCTCGGCTTAGGTCGTTGCTTAGAGGCGGGAGGATGGAAGAGAAGGGCCTTTAATTAGCCTTGTATCCTACTTTAAGTTAATAAAAATAAATAAAAATAAAAATAACATTCTTTTATTTCAGACAGAGTCCATATTTGGTTAGACACAAACTTAATATCTATTGTTAGTTTAGGTAGGTAAATGTATTTGAGGCACTGGGCAAGCAATCCACTCAGCGAGTGTAGTTAGCAACCGCTGAGTGCATCCCAAGCCAGCCCCTCACAATACCCCCATCCAGCCTGGTTTCCAAGACAGCCAAGATGCTAATAGTATGCGTCACCGAAATTTATTGACTATAATGTTGAGAATATAATTACGTGTACCTGTTTTGTTCCAGGGGTGACTATAAAACCTTATCGGTATTGACTACGAACGGATACTTCGGCATATTGCCAGGACTGTTTCCCAATATCGCTTATCAACATTATTATTATACGCGAACGGTATGTTTTTGTATCCAAGACCAAATTTTTTTTTATCCACAATAGATAAGTCCTTCGATTAACAGTTTAATAAGCTTAGATTGATTCAGAAAATTTGTTATGATAACTATCTCCAGTAACTCGGTTTCACATCAATTTTGTTACAATCTGTATATAGTTCGTGTCACAAAGTTTCAACAATATCTCTATAGACACGCAATGTCTTTTTACGGCTCGTCGGTGAAGTCAAGTAATAGATTCAAAGACGTAGCTTAGGAAATCCAACTGTCAAAAATTATAGTTACTACAGCAACCCATGAGAGGAATATGCCTTAAGGCAAACTTGAACGTGGAGCCGTTAACGTGACATAGAATTTACCACTATAGATATTATAGAAACTCTTTCATTCGTGTTTAGTGCACCTTCAAATTTGGTTCATGGGTAAAAGAGACGGCTAGGCCTGCAATTCGATCTTGATTGTTTTCAGTTTGGTAATATTTACCAGGAATTTGATCCTAGGAAGGAAAAGATTTAAAGACATTCATCAACCTAATTTATTCATTTGCAGGTAGTGGATTTAATCTATTTAAGGCTGAGAGATTGGCAAGACTTGCTGAATGGCTATCCCGAAATAAAGTACAACTTGTACTCGTCAGCCAAAAAGTATTTGGACAGTATAACTAAGGAAAACTTAAATACACAGGGACCGTCATCATAGTTTTTGCTCTACCACGGCAAGTCACAGTTTGTTCTGTATTCTGAGGTCACAGTGATACAGTAAGCTGAAATCAAAACGGACTACATACTTATAATTCATACCCACATATGACGAGTTTTTTTTTACATTTTTTATAATTATCACCTCTCACTACAATGACGTGATTGTAAATTAATGTTGATATAAATTTAAATGCTAACTATTTTTTTTTGCGTTTACCCAGAAGATAAACCTACATCACGATAGAATAAAGTAGAATTTACTTTGTGACGATAGTTAGGCCGGAGAAAAATGGAGGCGGAGGGGTAAGAGATACATGTATTCCTTGGAGAAACCCAATGGTTCGATTTTATTTTTAAGGCAATTCCCTAATTCCCTTATGTACGAGTGGAACAGTTGGATATTATTTTAAAAATTAAACTATATTTTTAAAGTTCTATCTTTTTTTAGGGTTCCGTAACCAAAAGGTAAAAACGGAACCCTATTACTAAGACTTCGCTGTCCGTCTGTCTGCCCGTCTGTCACCAGGCTGTATTTCATGAAACGTGATAGCTAGACAGTTGAAATTTTCACAGATGATGTATTTCTGTTGCCGCTATAACAACAAATACTAAAAATTAGTAAAAGTTAGTCTCCATACAAAAAACGTGTTTTTTTAAAACGTGAAGAAATTAGCGCTATCTAGTATGATAGTACGGAACTAAAGAAACTAGCGCCATCTAGTATAATGGTACCGAGCCCTATGGGTGCGGTTCTGACTCTCACTTGGCCGGTTTTTTACGGTTGTTACCAATACATAGTAGTACTAAAATCATTTTCTTTTCTAAAAATAACTGTGAAATGTTTAATAAAAATGTTTTAGGTACTACAACTTTATACGACCGACGACCTGATGGTTACTGGGAGTCGCTGGATGCGGGTTGCGCAGGACCGGTCGTCGTGGAAATCTTTAAGGGAGGCCTTCGTCCAGCAGTGGACGTTTTCCGGCTGATATGATGATGATACAAATCTAGTTATTTTTTATGGCTCTAACAATTTAAATGAAACTTTGTGAGTTACTAGAACATAATAAGGTCTACTGCTCTACATTGGGCTGTTCATTAATGCAGAAAACGTAACAAACCCAGATGTAATTTTTTTCATAAAGTCTGATATGTACCTTTTTTCTATGCAACTAACACTGTGCCTATAAGTATGTGTAGATTTAATTCGTTTGTTATTTTTTGTATGCTAGATGGCGAAGGCTAAGAGAGAAAGTATGCGCAGCGTGACTGTGCAGTATATTTTACATTATAAGTAAAAGTGTAGGTTTTTTATTACAATTAATCTGATGACGTTGTGGTGCAGTCATAAGCAATTTTAACTTGTGTGTGGAGTTGGGAGATAAAACGACTTGCTCATTTTTGTATAATCTAGTATTTTTTCTCAGAATAAGACTTATTTTATCTAGTCATGGGACGACACAAGAAAAGCGTCACTTTAGATCTCAAAATTTTGTAAATGGTACTTAAAAAAAATGTTAAAAGAAACCTTGACGAAAAAACACTCTAGGGTGTGCAGTAAAAAAGTGAATTTGCATTAAGGAGTAGTAATGAACATTTTCATTTTATAGTCATACCTGAAATGACAATAATAAGTAGACAAGTAGACATATATTTTTGGATAAGTCATAGTTTAAGTGGTAAGAAAAACAATGTTTCTGTTCCTGCGAAATTAAACAGCGTATCCAACTTTGAGCTACAATTTTTAATACTTGTAATACAAAATTGTTAAATTACAAACTGATTAATTATTTAATCGAGAAAATAAAACATCTTATTTTACATTTATAGACAATAAAAATTAATTCAATTTTCATTAAAAAATTGCCGTATGTAAAGTGTACACGTCAATTATCATCATCATATCAGCCGAAAATTGTCTACTGCTTTCTACAACGATCAGTTCTGCGCTTCCTGCATCCAGTGACTTTCGACCAACTTCACCGGGTCGTCGGTCCATCGATTGTGAGTAAGTTACGTCTTCTGGACCACCATAGACACTCGAAAATTTACTGCTGAAAGGGCCGTCCGACGAGCTATTTACTTGTACACCTTCCACTACCACTTTAGTTTTGTTAAGCCACTTCAAAAAAGGATGAGGTTTCTCAGTTCGACCGTATATATTTTTTATTTTATTTGTTTGTTCGCGGTTAACTTCGTCATTTATGAACCGATTTTGATGTTTTTTTTTTGGAAAGGAGATATCCCAAGGGTGGTACCATGATAAGGAAACCAGGATCTGATGATTGCATGCCAGAGAAATCGAGGGGAACCTTAGTTACCTGTTTAGTCGTTTTTTTTTTGTTTAAAATTATATAATAGTAGGTACTGAAGCAGTTTCGGTAAACGGCTTATTCGGGAGGCTGAAACAATTGCTATACCTAAAAGAGGGACGTAAATTAATTGATCATGATAAGCTAAAAATTTGCGTACCCACCGTACCCCTGGCCATGCCCCTGGTGGCCTTACCTTCGGTCTGTCTATAATTTATGAAAGCGAAGTTTCTTTTGTATTACAAAAAGGCCCGTTCCGTTCACAAAAAAATGCAGTAAGTAATCATATAAACTTTTGATAAATTTCAAGTTTCTTTAAAATAGGTGAAGATAGGGTTCACAGGTGAAGTTAGGGGGTACGACGGTACATCAATCAGGGACCGGATATAGTCGACGGAAACACTCTCAACAATAACATGTATGTATATATCCTCCTCAGCCGATTTTGGCCATGGCGACTGCTTACTACTCCTAGGGCGGGTTATGGCGTTCGTGCGCCCTAATATGGCTAACATAGCCGATCTTAGCGGCAAGGGAGGCAAGTAAAAAAAACATAACCCTCCTTCTGGCGCAGTCGGGTAAAAATACAGCAGGGATAAGCAGAATTCGGGAAACGTCGTAATATCTTCGTGTCTCCATTACCACAATGACTGTAAACGAAAGACTTTAATCAGTGCGTCCTACCCGTAATGATATACGGCGCCGAAACGTGGACACTGACGGTACAATTAAACCACAAGCTCAAAGTTACATAGCGTGTTATGGAGAGAGCTATGATCGGAGTTTATCTGTGGGATGTAATCTGAAACGAAGTCATTCGCCATCGAAACAGTGACCGATATAGCTCAGCGAATTAGCCGACTGAAGTGACAATAGGCCTAAAACATCTGTCACAGAACCGATAACTGCTGGACAAAGCTACTTCTAGAGTGAAAATCGCGTTTAGGTAAGCGTAAAGTGGGACGCCCCCCTGCTATGTGGAGTGATGATTAGCGCAAGGTTCCTTTTAGCTGGATTCGCAGTGATGGATAAGCGGTGAACCTCGGGGGAGACCTGCTCGTACGACCAACAATAGACTAACATGTGCTGATAATGATGATAATTAATCGTAAATTAGACTTACGGCTGAAAGAGGGGGATGGGGTGTAGGGCACGTAGTTTTTTTGAACCAGGATTATAAGATCGTCTTTGGGTACAAGGCCGCTGTCTGTCTGTCCGTCTGTCACCAGGCTGTATTTTATGTACCGTGATAGCTAGACAGTTGAAATTTTCACAGATGACGTATTTCTGTTGCCGCTATAACAACAATTATTAGAAAAGTTTTTCATTTTGCCTAAAATGAAAAACTATATAGATGGCAATATAAAATCATGTAAACTATTTGTAATCCATTATAAAAAATTATCAATCCATTGCATTTGATACCAATGTTTTACATATTTTTATAATGGCAGTTGTGCGAAAGAGACAAAGTATTTGTCTTTTCTGTCCCAATCTTACATCGGCTGCATTACTAAGAAAGCGTTCCGGTTATACAAGTACTAATACGTAGAAAGTCCTTGATCTAATCTTAATTGCGAAGATCTCTTTATTCGGGGATTTCTTTCTTTAAATATGATTTTTGACAGAAAACGGGCTAAAACAAAAACGAGATGATTTCAATGTTCTTTAGTGTTTCTTTCATGGTCTTTTCAGGACGTGTTCTTATGAAAATATTTTTTTCATAATTTTTTCATGTTATTTTAAATTTTTCTTTAATGTCGAACGACGACAGTTAAATGACTAGCTTGATAACAGGGTGGAACGGACGGGGCATCCCTGGTGTGGTTAAGTTTTTCAGAAATTTTGCTTCCAGTTATCAGATATATTGTAAGTATCAATACATTCAACAGCAGTACCTACATAATCTTGGGATTAAAGATGTGTGGCGGCATCTGCCACTAACAACTACGTATCCCATAGATCAAAACAAACCATCAGTCGAGCTATATTGAGTTAACTAAATATTGTTTTCTATTTTTACTTTGAGGTGATCTACGGGTAAAGAAAGTACCCGTGGTCCACCCAGGTCAACCAAACAAGTAGATCACGGGCAATAACTCGACAGATGACACTCATCGTAGGAAGACTTTGTACAACTAACCATTTCTTTGCTTCTAAATATATAATCTGTACTCCTGCTAACCATCCACGGTTGGTCCATCCACGGCCGGACCCCAGGCACACCACCTCGCCTGGCGGAGATATCTTCCTTTGCTCTCGTCAAGTAGGAACACACGGTTCCTAAAGATGTATTTGAGGATTTCATAACTTCACAAAAAAGTTAGGCTCATTTCCCTATGAAGTATCCACGAAGATTAGCGTGTTTCTTGGATTTTTATGGGTTTTCTATACCTACTGTGATGGCACGATTCTTATTGATATTCTTATTCTTACTGTATCTTTATCTTTTCAGCTTTTTAAAAGAAGTTTTCCATTTCATTAATATTAAAATTTAACAATTCATGAAATTACTAGCTTGAAAGCAAGGTGGAAAGGAGAAAGAAGTGAGCTGTTTTTCGCGACAAATCATGAAATTACTAGCTTGAAAACAAGAAGGAATGCGTAACGAATCACAAAATGACTAGCTTGGAAGCAAGGTGGAATGCGCGGCACATCACAAAATTACTAGCTTGTAAGCAAGGTGGAATGCGTAACGAATCACAAAATTAGTAGCATGCAAGAAAGGTGGAATACGTAACTAATCACAAAATTACTAGCTTGCAAGCAAGATGGAATGCGCAACGATCCACAAAATTACATTGCGGACCCACGATACCCCTGGCGATACCCCTGGTGGTATCGTGGGTCTTTTAAAATCAAACGATACCCCCAACAAATAGTGTTGCAAATAGCAAGGTGGACAGGAAAATTGCAATGAGCTGTTACAATATTGAATTTATTTTTAATAAATGTTAAATTATGAAGTGAATTTATTTTATCGATCAGTTGAGACCGATAGGTGCCTAGGTATATAGTTACCATAGAATACTTTTTTAAGACTGACTAAAGGCTCATTCGTAGATCCATCAAGTGGGAAAGGCTTGCCTACACTAAGTTACTCTTACGGATCTCGCTCATTTCTGTTAGGATTAACATGCTCCGTCACCCGTGGGGGACTCGCAAGTGAAGGTCGCGAGAAGTGATTGGATGCTGGCAGCACAAGACCGGTCGTTGTGAGAATACTTGTGGGCGGCCTTTGTCCTTTCGGCTATGATGATGATGAAAGTGACATTTAGAGTGTTGCTGGTTACCTAAATTTCCTACTAACTTAATTTAAAATGGTGCCTGTTGTCGATAGGAAAACTGGAAGACGAGATTTCGCTAGTAGCCTTGGCTCCCTTAGGCAGGGGAGAACAAATACTCTATGCAATGTATGTTTTTATTAACAGATTAACAGACTTGAAAAAATGAGGTTCTTAAACCGACTTCTTACCAACTTCAAAAAAGGAGGAGGTTCTCAATTCGTAGGTATCCAAGGTAGGAAGCACAGAGTATTTACAATAAAAAAACTGTTTTAAGTACTACATTTCATTTTAGTTTGCCTTTTTTCCCCGATTACTCAAAGACGCCTTTAACAATTTCGAAATTATTGTTTTCTTTGAAAGGGTATACTTTTTAGGTAGTCCCATTTTCGCCAAGTCAGGATCTGATGATGGGGTCCCAGGGAAAACCTCAAGTTATATAGGCACGTATTAAGTGATTCATGTATATTTTAAAGCTATTCAAGTATTTGCGTCTGGTAGTCATCTCATGTCGATGAGCTGAAGATGGAAGGTACAACTCCTTAACGGTTAGGAGCTAGAGGATAATTCTTCAAATTTTATAGGTACGTATAGATCGCTAAAATTAAGTGTCATTGGGCAGGGCACATAGCTCGTAGATCAGATGGACGTTGGGAAGTGTGTTAACAGTGCTTTTTTTTTAATTTGCTTTTTCAATTTTTAGTAACCTTTGTACATTCTCGTGTGAAAAAGTCCACAATAAATATTTTATTTTAGATTTCCGTAGCTATGATTTATGAAAACACCACAAAAATTGGTGCCCATTAAGATCTCTGCATATTTTTAAACGGTTTTATTTAGCTGGAATAACAAAATTGGTATGTCCCATTAACTGGGGATTCTACTCATCATACTGAACAACTTCTGATGAAATCGCAAAAAAAACTTAATACAAATCGATCAAATAATTTTGTTCATTTTTGTATGGATGGTCCAATTTTCCTTGAGAATAGACGATTGGTTCCTTGGGAAAAGTTGTTCAGTATAATGAGTAGAACCTTCAGTTAACAGGTCCTACACATTTTTATACTCCCTCTTTATATGCTTTAAATCTTGCCGAAGGCTTTTTAACTTTAGGTCGATGTTACAACTACTCCTATCGATCGGTTAGATTGTTATGAAACTTTTCACACATATTGATTTCCTATGACAATAAAATATGATAGATTCACAAGGATCTGATGATGGAGTCAGGATGTGGAAAATAGAACTCTTTAACCGTTACTAGTAACCCCATCGAATTTGAAGTCCTTTGGCTGGTTTTGACAAGTTCTATATAGTACGCTGGGTGACGAGGGTCTGATAATGAATTCAGGAGGTGAATAGTGAAACTTTTCAATAGGAAATTTTGTCACATTTGGTTCAACCGAATTTCGGCGGCTCGAAGCGAATTTCGGCATTCGGCCGACATTCGGTTCAAATGCCGAACATTCGGTTTAAGCAAAATACTGAAAATTTTAATTACTTTGGCTCAAATAACAAAACAATCACTTCATAATAATAGTCATTAATTTATTGCCTGTAATATTTAGTATTTTTTGTTATAGCGACAACAGAAACGCATCATCTGTGAAAGTTTTAACTGTCTTACTGCCACGATTTATGAGATACAACCTGGTGACAGACGGACAGACAGACAGACGGACGGACAGCGGAGTCTTGGTAATAGGGACCCGTTTTACCCTTTGGGTACGGAACCCTAAAAAGGTTACGAAAAACATACTTCTGATAGATTAATTAGTATTTGATTTGTCCTACTTGAATATTATTTTTTTGTAAAAAGTTTTTACTTTTTAAACTACCAAAAAGAAATTAATTCTCAGAACTGAATAAAAATGTTTAGAATATCAATTACCTCCAAATATCTATCAATCTTTACTTTAATCAATCAACTTTAATCAAAATTGAAAGTAATATTACGTAAGTATTACGACCTACTAGTACTTAAAATTGACCAGGGGCAGGTAATAATGCAAAAACACTAAGGCGCTTTGCACACGACGGGGCGGGGCGGGCCGGTCAATTTCGCCGCCAACGATAGCACAAAGAGAATCCTATATAACCAACGCACACGGAGTCGGCGCGGTCTTTTGTCCTCCATGTGGGTTGGTAGTATAGGATTCCCTTTGTGCTATCGTTGGCGGCGAAACTGACAGGCCCGCCCCGCCCTGTCGTGTGCAAAGCGCCTAAGGATTCGCAACGGAGAAAGCGCTGTAAAAAGAACTGAAGTTCGGCCAAAGTTCGTATTCGGTTCAAATCACATTCGGCCCATCTCTACTTTTCAACCCTTGCTTGTAACCCCCATTAAGTTTGAAGTTATTTGGTTGGTTTTGACGAGTTCTACACTGTATGATTGGTGACGAGGGTTTGATGATGGAACTACGAGATGAACAGTGGAACTTAAATAATAAAGTGTGCGTACCAGCTACAAAGAGCATGAATAGAGTTTGCTCATCGTGAAACGTTTAATCTTGACGTCCCTGACCGTACAGGAACTTGGACGAATAAAGGAAGGAAACTCCGGGATTTTCCTTACGCGGAACCACTCATCACTGGCGTTTGTTCACGCTTTGTGAGCTGACTAAGAATATCAGTCGTCAGCAAGGTATAATATATTATAGTATAGTCTATAATATAATAAAACTGTAACGGGGCCGTGTCTGTACATGAAATATTTTTGGAAAATAATAACTGTGGTGGACATTACTAACGATACAGATGCCAAAACAACAACTTTTGGAATTTTTGTCTGTCTGTCTGTCTGTATGTTCGCGCATCACGCAAAAACTACTAAGCCGATTTTGATGAAATTTTGTATGGTGGTTCCTTATAGCCCGGGTTAACAAATAGGATACTTTTGATCCCGGAAAATTCAGGAGTTCCCGTGGGAAAATCAAAAGTATTCATTTATAGAATGGCTCACCACGCAAATGTGGCTTGACCTATTACATTCAAATTTTACACGTTGATACCCTTATCGCGAACTAAAACTGCGACATTGCGAATCCAAAAAAAATAAGGGTTCCTGCAGGAATGCAAAAAATTGTATCTTTAGAATGGCTCAACGTAACAATATGAAACCTTTACATTGGGATGGGGTGTTTTGATCATCATTGTATAGTCGGGTATTCTTTATCCCGTAAAAACTAAAGAGGTCCCGTGGGATTATCTATCATTTCTTACATTAATAACAATAGAGTACTTTTTTCCACAAATTAGCTACACATACCACACATTATAAACATAGCAGCAGAATGTCAATAGATGGCACTGCAGGGATAATAAAACGCGCTTAAGTTGAATCAAAACATTAAAATATTATTTCATACTTTTGAGTGGATTTCTTTTATGTATTTTTCAGCATACGCTAATTTACACAACTCTACCTCTGGAACTATGGCACGTAGCGATGTGTTTCATAGACGAACCGATAGGTATTTTTTTACAGATTCCAATCGTGTAAAAAAAATTAAAAACATAAATCGAGTGTAGCATCTTTTAACAGGAGGCACAGATATGGGAACTCTTCTGACGGCGACTATTTGCGTGTGGCAGTTGCTCTCCGCCTGCAATATTAATATCTGTGAACCTCATCAATGTATTTGCGGGTCCACGGTGGAGGCAATTGACCATCACTCACTGAGTTGCGGTCGTTGTTTGTGAAGATTCCCACGTCACCAATTCCTTAATGACCTCACTCGGAGGGCACTGGTCTCGGCCAGATGGAATATTCCATCTTTGATGCAGCCGCTGGGCTTTAGTCGATCTGATAGCAAAAGGCCGGAGGGTTTAAACAGGTGCCATGGCAGAGAGGAACGTGCCTGCTTTGGGACGCCACTTTTTCTGCCACACACCTCACCCGTACGGTACAGCTGCTCAATTTGCGGCTAGAAAGAAGCATAGTAAGTACTCGGTCTTGGAGGCAAATTACTGCTTTTTGCCGCTGGTCTGTGAGACAACCGGCTGCTGAACCCTCAGATGCCTTTGCCTTCATTAAGGAGATTAGCCGTCGCCTTCGAGACAGGAGATGTGACGTGAGGTCCTACCTGCTGCTAAGGTTGTCTATTGCCATCCAAAGCGGCAACGAGAAGTGCGTCATGGGCTCCTTTGGAGCTGATACGACTAGAGGATTTGACCGATATTAATATTTTTAGGGAATTTTATTACTAGATTGATATAATGATTTGAATTAGGTTTTTGATAATAAAGGTATATGTGTTATTTCATCATATAAGTTTATATACGTCCCCACCAAGGGGCTCGACCTGCCCTAAGTTAGGGCGATCAGGCCTTAGACGATCACGTGGGCCCATTGCGGGTTGATTGACTTCACACATAAGCTTCGAGTTTCTTTGCAGGCGTGTGCAGGTTTCCTCATGATGTTTTTCTCACCGTAAGAGCGTCGGATAAACGTACATACCAGTATGAAATCGATATTCGTATAGATATTGGTAATTGACAGGATTCGAATCACGGCCTTACGGACAGGAGGTATTGGCTCTAACCGTTCTGCCACCGACGCTCTATAAGTTATTTAAGATTTAGAAATCCTTATTTAATATTATAAATATGAAAATGTGTTTGTTTGTTTGTTACCTATTCACACTTTAACACCTCTACCATATTTGATGAAATATGGCATGCCTGTATCACTGGGAATGAAATAGTTTATTTTTTATCTGTGAAATTATCATAGCCCTATGCAGTTCCTGAGGAAACAAAAATCATCAATCATCAATTATTAAAAATCGTAACGAAGAAATGGGGTGGTGTGATTTTTAGCACGGATTAAAGTGTTTTTTTGTATAGAATTTGTTGAGGGGGTGGGGGGGAAGTGACAAAGACTGCTTATCCGAATAGCCCGATACAGTTCCTGAGGTACCTGGAGAAAACTCATGTCCACGCTTGCGAGCTGATTGCGGCTCGCGCACCACTCACCCTCAAAAAGAGTCATAAAAGCTATCAAGTCATAAAAGTCATGCGGGCGAAGCCGCGGGCAAAAGCTAGTTATATAATATAATCAGTCTTCGTTCGATACGCATATGAGACACACGCTCCCTTGCGCAAAATCAGTGTTTCCCAAACTGTGCCAGCCACACTAACGATCACGCGAAATGTTCACCTGTGCTAGTTGTAACAGCAAATTCTCGGATGGAGTAAAATGCAGTGGTTGTCATCGTTACCTTGACTACCAGTGTTCTGGTACTACAGAGCAGAACTACCGAAAACTTGGAACACGTAAGGAAACCTGGCGCTGTGGAGATTGCAAATCCGGAGGTAACTCATCACCGAAACCACTCACGATGGAGGCATTGGAGGCTGCTTTAGCGAAAATTTCCCAACAGCTGGTCCCGCTTGCTCCACTAGTCGAGACGGTACGGTGCATTAGGGATGAAATCACAAACCTTCAAACATCGGTAAGCATGGCCCATGATACCATCAATAAGTTTTCCGATACCGTAAATGCTATGGATGCTAGAGTTGTGGAACTGGAACAGCGATGCAATATCATCCCTACTCTACAGGCAGAAATCCTACGGCTGGATCAACTCCTGCAGGACAAAGATCAATGGGCTCGTGCTAACAATATTGAATTGAAAGGGATCCCGCTTCAAAAAAATGAGAACCTCTATGAAGTCATCCGTAAGGTTGGGGATGCCATTGACTGCCCGTTGAGAAAGGAAGACTTCAACTATATTGCCAGGATACCGAGCAAGCAAGCCGATACCAAGCCTATTGTCGTAGCGCTAAACAATCGATATCTTAAGGACGATTTTGTGGCTGCCGCGCGTAAATGCAGGATCACTTCAAAGTCGATGGGTTACAATACTGACGAAAAGATTTTCGTGAACGACCATCTAACTCCTTCCAATAAAAGTCTACTCTCGAAAGCGAAAACTCTTGCGCACGAAAATAATTTTCAATTCATCTGGGTGAAGCATTGCAAAATAATGGCCAGAAAATCAGTCACCTCCACCCCCTTCCGCATCAGAACGGAAGCCGACCTTCAAAAAATAATTTAAATTTAATTCAAATTAATCTAAATAATATTTGTTCGCTACTAACTAAGACGCTTATTATGCCTCAAAATAATAGTTTGGGAATCGCAGATCAGCTGTTGTGTGAATGCCTCACTCTTATCTATAAAGCTATTAGCGGAATCGTACCCGTTTTTACCTACTTTTTTTGTTCGAAACTGACCGATAGATTGTTTACAACAAGGTTCTGTTTGCTTTGCTATTTTTATAACGCAAGTAATAAAATTCTATTTATTGACTGGGATTACTGCACCAAACAGGTATCGATGCTACAACCGTTGGTTTACAATTATTATAACTCTCGCATAAATATACCCGCTTGTTAATTTATTTAGAGTTTATTCACATTAGCTCACATATTGCTTGTTTTGCTTTGTTTGGCGCTTACAACTATGACGGTAAAGTACACAAAATAGATATTAGGATCCCATACGCCCGTAGTTATGCCGACATATCGCTTTTACATAGTGGAATTTATACTTATATAAATAAAAGGTTCTGCGTCATTTAATATTTTTTACCAGAACACTCGAGGGCTGCGTACGAAAACTAACATATTTAAGAGGAATTTGTTGCTTAATGACTTTGATGTTGTTTCGATTACTGAGACGTGGTTGATGGACAGTATATTTGACCAGGAATTATTTGACGATAGGTATTTAGTTTGGAGGCGTGACAGAAATTATGCTTCAACGAATCAAAAATATGGTGGTGGAGTGCTTTTGGCAGTTCGTCGCGAACTCGCCGCGATCGAGCGCCCGGAATGGCGTTCTTCGGCTGAGGATATCTGGGTCACATTGAGTATACGGAGTATGAGAACTACCGTCAAAACTCATCTTTGCACTTTATACTTGTGTAGTGAAAACTCTGGTAACACTTACACCACACAACTTCAAAATTTCACAGATAAGCTGTTTGAAATAGTTAGCACGCATCCGAACGATAATTTCATTATTTTAGGTGATTTTAACTTCCCAAACGTAGTTTGGAGTGCCCTTCATAATGCACTAGTACCCTCAAGTATCACGGGTGCGGCTCAGGAATATTTCTTTGATACTATTAACTTATGCAACTTAAATCAGTTCAACCACGCTCAAAATGCAAACAACAAAATTTTAGACCTGATTTTTTCTAACCACCACCTGGATATACAGATTTGCTCGGACCCACTTGTACCTGAGGATGTACATCACAAGTCTTTGGAAATATTGCTGACGCTCCACACTTCTACATCCCTTAAAATAAATAAAAGAACTAAATACTTTTATAAAAAAGGTGACTATAAGGCTATGTGCTTAGATTTGAATATGATACAGTGGCGTACAGTTCTGCTAACAGGCTCGCTTGACGATGCTGTTACTGTTTTTTATGATTATTTAAATAATCTACGAGATAAACACATACCTAGCATTAAAGTATCCCCTAGTAGTTTTCCACCTTGGTATAATTTCAGTTTAAAAAAGTTGTTAAGGGAAAAGTACACATTTTGGATTAAATACAAAAAATATGGAAACCGTGAAGACTATCAGACATTTTCGTTACTGCGCAAAAGGGCTAAGGTACTTGAGGTTGTTTGTTTTAAGTCCTACATTTCTTGTACTGAAGATTCTATTTCAACTCATCCCAAACTCTTTTGGTCCCATGTTAAATCATTAAGTAAGGCTGCGCACGGCCTACCATCTACAATGAGTTATGATGGTACTTCAGCTGATAAGGGTGAAGATGTTTGTAATCTATTTGCGTCTTACTTTCAGTCCACATTTCTCTTGTCAAATAATGCATTTCAACCGCCAATTCAACCGATAAATTCGGATGCTCCGAATATTTCCGGGAGCTCTCTAGGCCTTGCTGATATATCTATAGATGTGACTGATGTTCTTAAATTACTTGAAACGCTGGATACCAGTAAAGGTGCCGGTCCAGATAATGTTCCTCCCTTGGTTATAAAGATATGTTGTAAGAGTCTGGTGGAGCCCCTATGTACTCTATTTCAAAGGTCCATTAATGAAGGGGTTGTTCCTAGACTATGGAAATCGGCGTTTATCACACCCGTTCACAAGAGTGGTGACAAAAGCGACATCAAAAACTACAGGCCGATTTCCAAATCATGTATTTTTGCTAAAGTTTTCGAAAGAGTAGTTTACAATCAGGTTTACACCGCGCTCTCGTACTCTTTTATACCTCAACAACATGGTTTCCTCAAGCGTCGCTCCACTGTTACTAACCTCCTTTTATTCCATGATTTTGTTACTATTGGTATGGATTCTGGTGAACAAGTTGACGTCATATTTACTGATTTCAGCAAGGCCTTTGACCGCATAGATCACAGTATACTACTACAAAAGTTATACCATGCTGGAATCCATGGAAACTTATACAGATGGTTTACTTCAAACATATACAATCGCAGTCAGGCTATTGCAATAAATGGTTACACATCTTCCTGGAGTCTTATCCCTTCAGGTGTCCCCCAAGGATCCTTATTAGGGCCCTTGCTTTTTATTGTATTTATAAATGATGTCAGTAAGTGTTTTTACCATTCTGACTGCTTGTTGTACGCTGACGACATGAAAATATTTAAAACCATCAGTAGTGTTAACGATTCACTACTTTTACAAGAGGATTTAAATCGGTTTCAGGACTACTGCATCTTAAACAAACTTGACCTAAATGTCTCCAAGTGTTACTTTATCACATTTACCCGCAAAACTAATATCTTACCGACTAGCTACTTTTTAAAAGACCATCAGCTGACCAAAGTCAGCTGTATGAGAGATCTTGGAGTTTTCGAAGACTCTAAGTTTATTTTTGACCAGCACGTCGATAACATAGTCAAGAGGGCTTCTAAGACACTTGGTTTCATCATAAGATGTTGTAAAAACTTTTCCAAACTTAAAACTTTAAAAATCATCTATTGCAGTTTCGTACGCAGTATCCTTGAGTACGCTTCTGAGGTATGGAATCCTTCTTATGACAAGTATAAATACAGAATTGAAATCATTCAAAAAAAATGTATGCGTTATTTACAGTACAAAAGTGGTTGTGTCGATATTAATTATGAGGCTAGATGTAAGAGATATCACTTTTTACCCCTATATACACGAAGAAATGTAGCGGATGTGATATTTCTATACAAAATCGCTAATGGCTATATTGACTCACCTTCTTTACTTAAGAATATTAACATCTATGTACCACCGCGATCTGTAAGAATGAGGCCACTCCTGTCTACTCCCTACGCTCGTACCAATTACCGTAGTAACTCGTTTTTCTGCAGAGTCCCAAATATATATAACAACCTAGTAAATGAACATACCGAGATAGATCTATTTAACACCTCTATAACTAGTCTGAGGCGCGCACTCTCAGCTGGTTTTTTCGATTCCCAAGATTATTAAAATAGTTACTTTTACTTTACCATCTAATTTTTATAATATATGTATTAAATCTATAGCTCTATCATATAGATACTTATATTGTTGATCTTTAACGCTTCTTTGTTTTGAGTTCTTTCTTTTTCTATTTGTTTTATATTTTTTTTACTGCATGTGTGAATAATCTATTTTGCGAAAACTTTATAATGGCTTTTTAGATGCCTACTATTTTTTTTATACTTATGTTGTTAAAGCTGTATGTTTTCCGAATAAAATAAAATAAAATAAAATAAATAGTTTTATTGTTTTTAGGGTTCCGTACACCCAACTGGTGACCAACGCGGTACCCTATACCTAAGTCTCCGCTATCTTTCTGTCTGTCCGTCCGTCAGCGGGCTGTATTTCATGAACCGTAATATGTAGACAAATATTCAAAAAAGTGAAACAATAGGGGGCGGCTCCATATACTCGTAAAAAACGTGTTACAGAAGGATTTTTTTAATTAGCTCTATCGTAGAAACGGTAATACATACAGACGTGAAACTTGGTGTGATTATAGTACTTATACTGAAGTAAACTAAAAAATAATAAAAATTGGCCAAGTGTGCGTCGTACTCATGCTATCGAGTCCGAACTAAATGACAAAAAAATAATATTTTTGTCACTCGCGTTGATGTATTTTGTTTAAAAAGTGAATAGGTGTCATTGTCATAGTTGTGTGGAGAAGTGTAGTAGTACGGAACCCTCGGAGAAAAAAAAACGACTTTAATGGTAGTGCCAAGCGGTACGGTAATTCCACGAGAAACAGAGGAACAAAAAATATTCCTGAAATAACTTCGTAAGAAATTAGTAACACGGGCAAAAAATCTACCCCTCTTATCACATTTACTGGTAGTAAGATTGGTCAATCAATATCAACGGCGAGTACATATCCCACCTCCGATTCGCTGACGATATCGTGGTCATGGCTGAGACTATGGAAGACCTAAGCACAATGCTCGATGGCCTCAGTAAAGTCTCTCAACAAGTGGGTCTTAAAATGAACATGGACAAGACGAAAATAATGTTAAATGTCCGTGTCGCACCCACTCCTCTAAAGGTTGGAGACTCTACACTGGAAGTTGTTGACGAATATGTATACCTGGGACAAACTGTCCAGCTAGGTAGTTCCAACTTCAAGAAAGAGATCAATCGACGAATCCAACTCGGCTGGGCAGCGTTCGGGAAGCTTCGCAATATCTTCACGTCCCAAATACCGCAGTGTCTCAAGACTAAGGTCTTTGACCAGTGTGTGTTGCCAGTGATGACTTACGGAACTGAGACATGGTCGCTTACTATGGGCCTCATAAGAAGGCTCAAGGTCACCCAAAGGGCAATGGAGCGTGCTATGCTCGGAGTTTCTCTGCGTGATCGAATCAGAAACGAGGAGATCCGCAAGAGAACTAAAGTAACCGACATAGCTCACAGAATCGCTAAACTGAAGTGGCAGTGGGCAGGGCACATAGCTCGTAGAACAGATGGCCGATGGGGCAGTGAAGTTCTCGAGTGGCGACCGCGCACCGGAAAACGTAGCGTAGGGAGGCCTCTCACGCGGTGGACCGATGACCTGGTGAAGGTCGCGGGAAGCCGATGGATGCGGGCAGCGCAGGACCGGTCGTCGTGGAAATCCTTGGGGGAGGCCTTTGTCCAGCAGTGGACGATTTGTGGCTGATATGATGATGATGATGATGAAGATTGGTAACTCAATAAAAAAAATATACCTTAAGGTAAGCATGCAAACTCGTTGATATTATTACAACCACACTGGACACTTCATACAACGGGCCAGAAATTACATTACAAAAACCGAATGACGGAACAAACAGTATTGCGGCGAAATCCTATACGTTTGACAACCAAACTGTAACCAATCTGTATCAATCTGGGTGACGAGGGGGTGAGGTCACAATCTCGAGAGCGGCAGGGAGTATCCATACTGTATGTTAGTACTAATATATATACTTTGACCAGAGGTTGGAAAGCCCCACCGTTACTAAACTTTCATGATAGCAACATAAACTTTTTCAACATTATGCTCTTTCCCATAAAGTTCCCCATAATGTGGCTTAATGTATATCAATCAGTGGGTCTAAGAAATAGGTTCCATAAGTGGTTCCACCAGTGGGAAAAATTAGTAGGTCTACAATAAACGCAGATTTGGTCACCTATTTGACAGTTCTGGAAAACATATCATTAATCTCTTTCGTGAAACAGTTGTAAATCCAGTCGCTTCACAACAGTAGACGCAAGGTATAGGTAACTTTGTAGGACTCAGTTTGATTGGTGATAGGACACTCTTAGCCTGTCTGGTCAATTACCGCCATCTTATCTTAACTAAATCTGCCAAATTTAACCCCATTGCGTTGTGTAATCTTGTTACGCCCGCTTCCATCTTCGTCGGCATTATTGTCACTTACCATTAGCTGAGATGATGCTAAGGGCTTAATGTATGCTCATTTTGTGATTTTGATCAATGAAAAATTGAAAACGCGATGAAGATCAAAACCTCAGTGTTAATAATCATCAATTAGTTCAAAAAACTAAAAAAACACGCTTTTAATAAACACGTTAAGTAGTTATCTTGGATTTCCGCCATGTTGGATTTAAGTCACGTTACTGTTTTTTCGTATTCCTGACAGCAAACCCTTTCATTTGATATCACGGGGGTGTTTTCAAATAGCCTGTCCGCCATCTTGGACGTCCGCCATATTGGATTTAAGTCACGTAACTATTTTTTTCGTATTCCTGACAGCAAACCCTTTCATTTGATACCCATATCATGGGGGTGGATTTCAAACAGCCAGTCCGCCATCTACGGGAGGCCGCCATATTGGATTTGTAATGATGTTTCTTAGCTAGCCATGTATTGTCATCAGAACTCAGAGCGTGTGCAAAATTTCATCCTAATCGAAGACCGGCAAGTGGGTCAAATTAAGATTCCAAGATTTTCTTACATACATAGTTACAAGTGAAGCTAATAAAAGCGTGTTAAAAAAAAAATCGCTCCCCTCGAGGGATTCGGAGGGAAACTAATGTCTTAAAACAAAACTATTGAGATTTTTTCACATTTCTGAAATGGGACGGAAATGTGTAACAGGAAGTCGCGAAAGCGCGGAATTCTACTTTACGAGAGTCCGACTCGCACTTGGTCGGTTTTTTTCGTTACTGTCAGATCCGCCACCCAGGTACAATATCGTCATCAAATCTAACTAACCTAAAGTATTTTGTCACATGTTACACATCATATGCGAGTAGGTCTCGCTCGAATTTTTTTATTCAGTCACCTAGGTCACCCTAGGCCCTAGGCGCTCAGTGCGACTTTGTCATTTTGTTAAACTTGTCCTTTTTCAAACTTGACACTTTACTAACTCGTCTTACTTTTAACTTGTCTTTGTTTTATATTGTCATTTTCACACGTTAGCTATTTCTTACTATTGATCTTTTTCATACTTGACACTTTTCTAACTCATCTCATTCAGAAAATGTGGATAAAATAGTTTTCGAAAAACCTAAAAGCTTTTAGGTACAAGCGTTTTAGGATCATAGCACTTGTCAATATGAATTAAACAAGCCCAAACTCGATGAGGTTGTGTCGTTTTATTGGGAAGTTCCTATGACCACCTTCCAGCTCCATCATCAGATCAGCACCATGACATCATAATATTTCATTGTCACGCGATTTACATATGTATGCGAAATTTCAGCTCAATCGGTAACCGGGAAGTGGATCAAATTTAATTTGCAAGATTTGATGACAAACATCGGGACAGGTGAAACTAAATAAAAGATTGTAATAAAAAAAACCGGCCAAGTGCGAGTCGGACTAGCGCACCGAGGGTTCCGTAAAAACCTGTAGGTATATAAGTAAAAGTTATCTTCAGGTGTTATGTGATGTAACTGAACATTTAAGTATGAATAGAAGGTTTTCGGAATTTTTCCTTTAAGTGTGCTATAAAACGTTGCTCCGTGTCAAATTTCAAGATTCTAGGTCGACTGTAAGTATCCTTTAGCTTTGATTATTCACTTAGGTTTAGATCCCTTGCGAGTCGGTGCGAGTTTCAAAATATGCGGCTTAAATTGCTGTTTCTTTTGATTGTGTTGACTAAAAAGTTTGATTTTGTTACAGCTTAAAGGTGTTATAGACCTGAGTCATCATCATTATATCAGCTCATATATGTCCCCGACGAGGGGCTCGAGCCTACCCTGAATTAGGGCGATCGGGCCTTAGTCGACCACGCGGGCCCAGTGCGGCTTGGTCGACTTCACACACAACCTTCGAGTTTCTTCGCAGGCGTGTGCAGGTTTCCTCACGATGTTTTCCTTCACCGTAAGAGCGTACATATGAAATCTAAATTCGAAATCACATTGGTACGTGGCAGGATTCGAACCACGACCTCCCGGAGCGACGGTGGCGTAACGGCTAGGGCCGCCGCCTCCTGTCCGGGAGACCTGAGTATTTGATATGAATTTGAATTCTAACCTATAGGCGTTCATGGGGAAAGGGGTAGTAAGTTTAAAATTATTACAAATATTTTTATTATATGATGTAACTAAAAATTTATGCTTTATGCTTATTATGCTTTTCGCAATTTTTTCTTTATCTGTGCTAAAATACGTTGCTTCGTACCAAATTTCATGATTCTGAGTTCACGGGAAGTACCCTGTAGGTTTTGATTCCCTTGCGAGTGTCGAAAATTTACAGCACAAACGGCTGTATCTTTTGATTGCGTAGGCTTAGAAGTTTAATTTTTTTACAGCTCTAAGGGACAGTAAACCTGAGTATTTTTTGTGAATTTGAGCTTGATAACTCCATGCGTTCCTGAGAAAAAGGGTCTTGACAGACAGACAGACGGACAACAAAGTGATCCTATAACGGTTCCGTTTTTTCCTTCTGAGGTACGGAACCCTAAAAAGATAAACTTTTTTTTAACATGGACTTCTTATTGCTCACACTAGTTGGCTAATCAGGCCGTGCCTCAATCAGTGACGTGCAAAGATCCTTTAGTTTAAAAAATAATAAATTTGTTCCTCAAATAGACAAAGTACTTCTGTAAGAAGATTAGATATACCTATATGGTGTTCCCGATCTCTACTTTTTGTAAACACTATATTTTACGATATAAAGAGATAAGTGACGTGATTTTTTGATGTGTAACATCTTTGCTCTCGCTTTCCTGCAATTTGTGGGAGTGATTTCGTGAAATGGGACGGAAATGTGTAACAGGAAATGCGAACGTTTTTTAATTCTCGAAAATTAAGGTTGTCATAGCCATGCCGCCTAGTGTGATGGCAAAAGCAAAGATGACATACTACTATTCGAAGGGTCGGCCCGTGAATGTACGACCCGATAATTAATTAATTTCATAAGTATTTTGTCACATGTTACACATCATATGCGAGTACTGTAGGTCTCGCTCGAATTTTTTTCGTTTTTTTTAATTTCTTAGAGATAAATAAGTGGAACTATGTGAAACTTGGATAGACATAATGCTTTTTGAGTGTTTTCTTCCATGATTATGATTATAATCTTCATGCGCCTTGAACTCAAATTTCTAAAGAGTAATAATATCATCAAAAAGAAACCGTGGGTATAAAATATGTTCTCTTTGAAAGCCATGGGTTTTATAAAAGAATATGATTACGATGGATTGACATGACGACACCAGATTTATTTCATGTTGATTTGTTGAAAAACGACAGTGCACTGTTTTTGCACTGTTCTAAGTAATTTCCACTTTCACTTGATTTTTATCTTCAGTCTTTTAGTTTATTTTTGCTTTTTCTGATTTCTGTTTCCGTTTCGCAAGTAATTTCGTCACAAAATGACTAGCACCACCGAAGCCTCACCTCCGATGCCTCAGGCCCAGGACAGTGACCCCGAGGAAGAAAGCAGTGATAACGCACCCATCAAATGGCTGAACATCATATTTTTACCTTTCCATCCCGCTTTCAAGCTAGTCATTTTGTGCGTTGTTATGCTGAAATGCTTGCTGGTAAGTACTATAGGACGAAGTAACTAGTATCTCATCTGTGCTATAGGCAGAGATTTGTTTTCTCAATTACAGACCATGGTTCTCAATTACAGACCAAAACTTCAATTAAAATATGGAGTCTCCATATTTTAATTGAAGGCTTGGTCTGTAATTGAGAACCATGCCTCTAACTCCAATGACCAAGCTCGTTAAAAGTATTTTAAAAAGTTTAACATTAGCTTGCCGTGTTAGTTTTTGTCTGTTAGTTATAGTTTGGGACAAATCTTGGAAGCTAAGTTAGAACCGCTTCCTGGTTTCCGATTGAGCTGAAATTTTGGATACAAGTTAAGTTTGGAGATCAATACATGGTTAGCTAATCGATGTTATTCTAAATCCAATATGGCGCACTCCCAAAGATGTCGGATCAGTTATTTTTTTATGCAACCCCATGATAGTATCAAATTATGAAAAGGTTTGCTGAGTTAAATACAAAATAATTTGTTTTTTCAAAGTACAGCTTGAACCTACAAGTTTTTGGGTTTTTCGTAAATTATGGCGCTTCTTTTTGAGGGAAGTTTCATGAGTTTAACCTGATTTTGATTTGGGCTAATGACTTATTGTTAGATTAGACATTACCTGTATTATTGCGTAGGCAGGCCTTCCACTCGGTGGACTGACGACGCGGTGAAGGTCGCTTACAGGGCAGCGCAAGACCGGTCATTGAGGAAATCAAGATATTTATTCCAAAAAAAGGTGCTAATTATGTCATAAAATAGTGATTAAATAATTTCATTTGTAAAAAATCAAGAAATAAACAATTATTAGTTAATAACGTCAAAACCCAACCCTTTAAATAAAAAAAATATGTCATTAGAACATGAAAATAATATGACACGAGAAGTTATACATTAATATCATTGAATTCCTGAATGCCTGTGACAAGTGTAGGCCAGATCACACGACAGCACGAGTATATAACGCGAGAGTCAGCCATCCTTAGGGGAGGCTTTTATCCACCAGTGGACGTGTTTCGGTTGATATGATAATGATGTTGATGATGATTCACCGGATGTTAGTAACAAGGTGTAAGAAATGCTGACTCAGATTCTAAACTGAATTGAAGAGCTGTCTACATTATCTCTAATGTGTATATTAAAAGATTGATGAAATCTAGTGCGAGTCGGTCCCGCCGTTCTATACTCGTACAACCGAATTGTATTTTTTTTAATGAAAGGTTTTGATGCATAGATTTGTCATCAAGCATTGGAAATCACCCCCCGCGAGCGTGTAGCGACTCGCGCACCGCGCTCCCTCTAGAATGTCATAGGAGTCCGTCCAGCCGTTTTATCGAACTGAATTGCATTTTTTTTAACGAAAGGTATATTGATGCATGAATCACCTGACTTTAGCCCTCTCAACATATAGAACAAAACTGTAAAATCCAAGCGATTTTCCAATTATTTTCCAATTATTTTTTTAAATTTAAAGGTATTTATGCATAGATTTGTCATCATCATCAAGCATTCAAAATCACCTAACTTACGCACTTTAAAAAAATATTAAAATATTATGAAATCTATTACGAGTCCGTCCGGCGGTTCTATTAGACCGATTTGCTTAACATATTGAACATAGTGTTCCACCAAGAACCTACTATCGCAAGCATACAATACGATTTGCTTAACTTTTTTTTAGTGGAAGGTACTGCAGCAAAAATTGGTCATCGAGCATTGGAAATCACCTAACTTTTGTCCTTCTCAAGTTATACCCAAACGCCATTTTCGTAGCTTTCTTTCTCATTATCTCCGGTTCTAATAAAAGTACGCGGTTCGTTTTGGTCACCTGAATATTGTTCCCTGTAATTGACAAGACGTTAAGCCTTCGTAAGGCGTTTGACAAGTTTTTTCATTTGAGCTATTGCCCACTTAAATTGGTCGAGCTAGGAGGGAGGCTAGGTGCATTCTCGCACACCGCACAGCAACGAAAGCGAGACGCTTGCGCGAATTTGCGGGTTGCAGGCCGCGCACTCCTGATACAAAGTTCAAAATTCTCACTCATAATGCAATGTTAGGTAGGTGGTAGGTAATAAGATGAACTAATATGATGTCAAGGGCTTATCTGTTTATCTACTGTCATTTGTTTGTAAAGTTATGAGAAATAAACGATTTATATAACTATCTATCGTATCAATTATGGATAAAATGTAAATGATAACATCATTTCAAAGAAATAACCAATTTACTTTCAGGCTCCCCTAAAGGCACTGTACCCAATATTATTTTGCGATAAATCCTTACTGCCCAAATTTATTGAGTACATCATGTTAGTCTATGAACACCTGTGTGACCCACTGTACGCAGTCGACACTTTACTGTACATAGTGCACAGGTAAGTTTGTCTATTTAGATGATTAACATTCTTATGCTTTTTAGTTCACCCGCCGCCGTGGCGTAATGGTTAGCCCATTCGCTTCACACCACGAGGTCGTGGGTTCGATTCCCGGTAGGGTCAACTTGTAAGACTCGGTTTGGTTGGTGGTAGGGCATTTTCTAAGCCCGCCTGGCTAGCTACTACCATCTTATCTAAGTCTTGCCGCCAAACATCAGTGTTAGCGACATTAATGTGTTCCGGCTTGAATATAAGATAGCCAGTTCTCCATTGCGTTGGGGAATCTTGGTAATCCCGCTTCCATCTTCGGCATTAGCGTCACTTACCATCAGGTGAGATGATGCCAAGGGCTTACCAATTGTGAATTACAAAAAAAAACTATAACGTGTAATTATATTCCCACTAATAAAATCCCAAACTCCATTGCTTATATGCACTCCGGCGCCTGGTGTCTACTTATCAAATAGACAATTACTCATTCGGACTATTTCTCGAGGAAATGCATTCGCATTGATATTTAATTTCTCCTAATTAATTTTGACATTTAAAAAATATATGAGAGTTTGAGAATGCGCATAAATTTTATGAAAAAATGAAAGTATTTTTGCCTTGTATTTATTAAAGCCAATTCAAACGTTTTTTCTTCAATATTTATGGTAATAATATTATTTAAAATAATTTCTTTGACAGGCAAGTAACAGACGAGTCATCCAAGCGAGAGCACTTGTCCAAGTCTGCGGGGTTGATTTTAATGGATATTTTGTCGATAATACCAATATTTAAGATGATTGCAACGGAGCTGTGCCCTCCTGCACGCCTTTGGCCAAATATTTTAGCTTTCAGTGAGCTTTTTTGGTATGTACCTTCCTGTGTTGTGATAATTCTAAGTAAACCTACGGTTTAACGATCTACGAAAATGATTAAGCCCAACGTGTGCGATTGGCAAGGATGGTTAACTCTATACTGACTGCCAAAAAAGTAGGGTCAAATTTTTCGGGTGT
Organism: Coleophora flavipennella; assembly: GCA_947284805.1. Classification (NCBI taxonomy): domain Eukaryota; kingdom Metazoa; phylum Arthropoda; class Insecta; order Lepidoptera; family Coleophoridae; genus Coleophora; species Coleophora flavipennella. The sequence continues at coordinate 7,068,450 of OX369270.1, read as the reverse complement.
ATGTATGTTAGTCTGTTTTTAAGCTCAGCGTGTAGCCTAAACGGCTTAATAAATTTTGGACTGCAAAGTGTCACTGTATTCGTCTTGATCCCGTGAGTGAAGTAGGATATATTATGACCCGATTTCCCAAAAAAGACCGGTTACTAATATTTATTATGTAGTCAGGTGTTTCATTTTAATGTTATTAACTTCACTGTTTTCTTTTTTATATAGATTCTCAGTTTTAACCACCTCCATGGCATATTGGTTAGTCCATTAGGGTTCGACTAGTCTTAACTTTGTAATACTTGGTTTGGTTGGTAGAAGGGCATATCCTAAGCTAGCTACCACCACTCGTATCTATGTCTTGCCACCAAACATCAATGTTTACAGCATTGATGTGTTGCGGCTAGAAGACAAAATAGACAGTCCTCAATCCATTGCATTGGGGAATCTTCGGCATCGTCACTTACTGTCCGGTGAGATGATGCCAACAATGGTTTACCAATTGTAAATAAAAAACATGCTTTTTTATATAAGACTAGCTGTTTCCCGCGGTTTCATCCGCGTGGACCACGTTTCTATGACTTTTCGAGGGCGCGCAGTACGCGAGCCGCAAGTGGCTCGCGAGCGTGGTAAAAAGTAGCCTATGTCTTAATCCAGGTCCTAATCTGTCTACCTACCAAATTTCAGCCAAATCCGTTCAGTAGTTTTTGCGGGAAAGCGTAACAGACAGACAGAGTTACTTTCGCATTTATAATATTAAATATTAGTATATTAGTAGGGATAATACTGATTTCGCCTTTTTTAGATCCCTTCTATTGTTTGTGTTTAAACAATGCCATTTAACTTTAATGGGTAAAACAGTTTACACTATTATATGTAGGGGGTAATATGTAGAACTACTGAATGGATTTTTTTCACAAACAGAAAGTTACACTATCTTTGAGTAACGAATTGATAAAAAAAATACACGGTTACGGACAGCAGTGATTAATACAATTATTATCATTTTTCAGTCTTTACACAGTGATCGACTATTTTTCATTGGAGGCTACACATTCACTGTCCAATCTGGCTATTGGCTATTGTCTCATCCTGCTCGTATCGGCAAATTGTATTGCATGTTTTATAATAATGCTGACTAATCACGGTCTTTGTGCAAACTGTACCGATAATATTTACGATTGGAGAATTTTCGTATGGTCAAGGGTACGTGACTTAATAACATTAGTTCTTACTTTTTATTTTAGAATTCTATTAGATTAGATAGATAGAAATTATCTATGCAGCAATACTAAATTGATGCTGATACAACTAATATTTTTTTTTAAAAAAAAGGCCATCGATTAAAAATGAAATATTGAAAAAATCTAAATCATTCCTTTTCTCTAAAGTTTTTACGAAAACTACAGAAGCTATGAAAGGAAAATGTAGCAACTTATTTAAACCTTCTCTAATTACCAAAAAACGAGACCCAGATGATTTTCATGCGAGCTTTGGTTTCCGTGCGCTGGTGCTCATCTAGAATCTGCTTCACGTGGAAGTTCTTCTTCAGGTACTGTATTATCTTTGCAGCAGTAATATATGATGTAACAAAATAAGTTAAGGTTAGATAACTACAGTTTCTAATCTTCTCAGTCTTTCTAAAATTCCCTCAAATTTGTCAGCTACGTGGTGAGGGTGAAAATTCTGTAGGCCATAATGAATGTAAATGCAACCCGTTCTTTCTAAATCATTTGCCTAATTACTAATTTTATTGCAATTTTTTATGGGGAATCGAATTTTGTTATTGTGGATTTACTATGTTTTTTGTAAAAAATGGTCGATATGATGGAAAAATCCCTAAATAACTATCCTGTACTAATTTTGTAACATCCTGCATTATTGCAGCAAAGAATACTCAGGAACTTCTACGTGAAGAGCTGATGATCGGAAACCAGAGCTTGCATTAAAACTATCTAGGTCTCGTTTTTTGGTAATTAGATAAGGTTTAAATAAGTTGCTACATTTTCCTTTCATAGCTTCTGTAGTTTTCGTAAAAACTTTAGAGAAAAGGAATGATCGTTTTCATAGGTGAATAGATGACGTTTAAATATATTTCTTCATTTTTTTTACCATTACTAACATCACATCTGGGAAAAAAAATAGTATATAAATGTAAATTAATATATAATATAGATAAATAAATAAATGAGGGCCTTCTAAGCATAAATACTTGCTGACTGGAATTGTTTAGTGATAAGTGCAAGGCTGGTGCTCGTAAATTCCTAACTACTCCTAAATTCCTAAGTGCTGAAATTTTATGAATTTTAATTTTTTAATTTAACTTGTTTCAGTTCCCAAACGTTAATAGCAAACTTACTGCATATATATTTGGATTAGTCTACAGTTTTGGATTACTATTAAACAATATAGTGGACCATTTAAAGCCAAACACATATTTTGAGTTCATCTTGAGTACCATTTTTATGGCTCAAGGTTATACTCTAAAACTGTTTGTGGTTAAACCAAAAATATTCGCTGAATGTGTTACAAGAATGCTGAGGATACATTTATTTGATTCTCGAGTCAGAAGGATAGTAGATGAAACTGTTAGAAGAAATCATTCAGTTCGTGCTCATGGCCTGGTTGAAAGGTTCTATGTGCTTATGTGGAAAAACCACAGGGGGTTAACTTCTATGCCCTCTGTAATTAATCATGTCCCCGCCTATATGCAAGTAGATATCAGACTCGACTTATCATGGGAAATGTTTTACCACAGTCCGACATTTAGAAAAAGTTCAGAGGCATTTAAACGGTGGTTATGTGAGCATATAAGACTCGAAATGAAACTGCCTGGAGAGAGATTTTTTGCAGGACCACATTGTTATACGCACCTTTACTACTTGAAGTCCGGTGAAGTACAGTTTTTATCTAACGACGATACTTTGTCCCCTTTGTTATCCGTAACAGGAGGAACTTTGTTTGGTGATATCAGTTTCTTTTTGCCTCCTCTACGCAGAAAAGTTATACTGCGTTGTTTAACTTATTGTGAAGTTTTTACAGTTAGCCGCCAAAGTATACTAAAATCTTTACATGTATTTCCCGAAGACCGTAAAAACATTATGCAGTTAGTGAGCAATAGAATATCGCATGCTCACTCATTGTACATGTGCAAAATTCAGAATAAAAATATTAACAGACCAGAAGAGGAAAGTATATCCTGGATCAAGAAACGTTGGTGGGAAATAAGCCATTTGATTAAGAAGAAAAAAAATTGTGAAATCTCGGCTGAAGAAGCACCTTATCATTGTGCTAAATACATTGGTCAGTTGGTTCTGTGTACGAATATCCAGCTTCAACAGAAATCAATGTTTACAAAAACTAGTTTTCCCTGGGTACTAGCTCCGGAAACTTCTTTTATGGTGATGTGGCAGAGAGTCGTGTTGTTTACAGTGTACGTGATGCTTATAGCGTTTCCGCCTGCGCTAGCACGAAGATCCGTACCCTTGTGGTTTTTTGCAATCGAGTGCTGCATCGACGTAATCTTTACCTTGGATATTCTGATATCTTTGGTAACTGCAATAGGGAAGAGAGGTAGCATCAAATCGAAATTTTCTTTAGTGATATTCTCCAGAGTTAAGAAGGTTTCATTTATATTAGACGTTCTGTCCGCACCATGGGTAGAACAATTTGTGAATATTATGAATTACCCAGAATATTATCGTGTTAGCAAATTCAACAGATTGCTAAGAATTTACATGCTATTTTTGTCAGGATATGATACTGTGTGGGATTATCGAATAAAACCTATGTCGAAAGTGTTATACACACTTATATTAACGCTATTTTGTATTGTTTATATAAGTGGATTTTTTTTATATGCTATTAGTAAATTTTTGCCTAATTTTACCACTGAATACTTTTACGGAAACAAAATTTGCCCTCTTAATAAAATAGTGGATTGCAATCAAGACAAAAAGGGGATACTAGCGGTGGTAATCAACTGGATTTTTGAGCGTGCTTTTCCAAGCATGATGCCACTAACTCGACTGGATCTGACCCTAGGAGTATTAGCGAGCTTCATCACCTGCATATTTGGTACCATAATGAGTTCTCAATTTGAAGCGTCTCTATATTTAAAGAATCAGAACAAACTAAACTACCAGTACTTTGTCTCGACAATAATGAAACATTTTATCGAGTGTAAACTTCATCCTGATCTGCTGAAGCGACTTGAACGATACTTGGTTTGCCATTGGAAATACTTTAACGGGATGGATATACTTCAACCTTATCTGCTGAGAGATGAACCACATGACATATACTGGAAACTTCACGGACAAATTGCAGAAGACGTTATAGGCAAATGCAAAGCCTTTGTTGGAGCTGATCGGGACCTCATAAGACAACTGGCGTATAAGGTTAAGTTTTTAATACTCCCGAAGGCATCCACTTTATTTGTTTTCGGGGTTCAGTTGAAAAATGTTATTTGGGTTGTAAACGTAAGTAATGAGAAGAGTCTTAAGGTTTACCTAATTACTGGATCGTTGTCTCTGTTTACATCAATTTATTATTGCAGGGAATATTAAAATGTGAATATCATAATGACGAAGGAGAATTGCTGAATATGCTTGTATATCCAGGAGAGATTTTGGCTATTGGTTCAGTTTTTTTGAGTGGAATTTCATTACGAACCTTTACAACATCTACGGATTGTGAGGTATAATCATAAATTTGTGTTTAAACTACTAAGATAAGATAATACAATTTTAGTAATACGGGATTCAAAAAAAAACCAAAGTGAAACTCGGCCTCGCGCGTCGAGCCACCACATCTCTCCACACAAGAATAATACACCTATGCATTAAAAACAAAAGACATCAAGCGACATAACATTGTTTTTTTATTCAGTTCAAACTCCTTAGAGCGAAGAACAAGAGTCAATACGCACTTGGCCGGTTTTCATTATTTGTTATTTTACTTATTACTTACGACCACACCAAGTTTTACCCTGGTATGTATTTACGTTTTAACGGCAGAAAAAAAATAATGAATTTCTGTCTAGCGGGAAGCCTATGAGCTACGCAGACGAAACCTTTGACAATGGTTAGCTTGTACTGAAATAGAGGGACCACAGGACATAGGCTGTCTCCGAGTAGGACCGCGGGGTGACAGCCGTGCAATGTACCTACGTAATTTTAGAATAATATGTACTTTCATCATATATTTTAACGTTCTTCCACGTCGTCAAACTGAACAGGAATAATTTTCCACTTGGTCAAATTGTTGATAATTTGGTTAGGTTTGTGGTAAGGTTAGGTTATTTTAGTTAAGTAGCGAGGAGCGCAAACGAGCTGTTAGGTTAGGAACGTAAATCGTTCGATTTCAATTAACATGGTAATGTTGGCCAGTTTCCTTAACATGATTTATGCACGTTATATAATATTTTTTTTCTGTTATATACTATTTTCTACACACTAAACTGAACAACTTCTGTTCTAAAAATTTTGGTGAAACAGTAAACAAAAGTTAGATTTCCATTACAAACCAACTAATTAGCTGAAACATTTGTATGAGAAGTCTAAAAATTTTCAGTATCAGAATAAAAGTAGATCAGGTTCTTGAGTTGCCTCCCTAAAAATGTGCTCTATAATTGTCTTTTTACAGATTCTGTACTTGGGAGTACATGACTTTTTCAAGATAATCCAACGATATCCGATTGAATGGTCGTACATAAGTTCCTGCGTGGACGAGTACTCGGCCCCATTTAATTTACTGTTCCATTCCTACTTGAAAAAACACAAAAATGTAAGAAGACTTAAGGGCCGCCAGAAGGCTCGACTTTACATACAAACGTAGTTCTGCTTTAATACAAAACCTACATGCCAGATTGAATCCAAACTTTGCAAATACATTGAGGAGACACATATCGATGTTTGTAATTAGTTTTCGAAGTACTAATATAAAACTGAAAAAAATAAGAGCAGTTTCAAACTTTTAGTACAAAACTAAATTAAGCCTTTGTTTAGTTACGTTAAAGTTTACAACGATGAAAACTTATTACAAACATCGATATGTGTCTACTCAATATATTTACAAAGTTTGGATTCAATCTGGCATGTAGTTTCTGTATTAATGCAGAACTACGTTTGTATGGAAACTCGAGCCTCCTGGAGACTCTTAAATGTACCAAATTTTTATCGTCTTTTTAAACGTTCAGGTCCTAAGTAAGATTTTTAATTTCAGTACCAGGAAAAGGTTCGTGAACGCATATTTCACGCAAGACATTCTGTTTATATCACAAAAAAGTCTGAAAACCCGAAGCCCGTGAAGTCCAAATTTGACTGGAGGTCTTTTCTGCAAAAAAATGTTTTAAGTGAACCCGAATCAAAGTAAGTGTTGCAAGTTACTTTAATTGCTTATGAAGTAAGTTATTGGCTACTGTCACCGTGCTATGGTCCATAGAGAGAATGTAATTTAAATACTATTGTTAATTTTGTACCTTTGAAAACCAATAAACGATTATTATTATAATTATCAAAATAGAAATTTTCATGATAAAGCTAAACTACTATACTACGTTGAAGAAAAACAGCCCCTCTCTAATACGCATGTTTATAAGATTAGTTAAAAAAATATATATATATTTTCAGATTTGTTAAGTGCTGGATAACTTTGAGAACTTTTACAGTGGCGGTATCGATAGTATTCGCTTCTATGAAAGGTTAGTATTTTTAAAGCCAACTTCAGACTGCGTGCAGCTGTAGCTAAGCTACTTTCAATGCCATACTGCAGTGTTGCTAATCTCTGAAACCCTTTTATACAAATATATAAAAAAAAATATAAACCAGAAGTGCAGTTGCAGCACCGTTAAATTAAACTGAATTAAACTGTTTGTGCGGTGCAGTTCCAACGATGACACATTTAACATCGTGCCCTGCGTGCCCCTACATCTGCACGCAGGAAGACTTCATGACAGCGGCTGATAATGCTGTTTACGTGGCCAAATTCTGGGCTGCTACAGTGTAGTGTCTGCCATCGACATGCTAAGAAGAAGAAGCACTGTTACCTGTTTCATTTAAATCATTAATAAATAATAACATTCGAATCAAACTAGCATTTCTTTCTTTCAGGTGCAACTGGGTTAGGATATTTTAGTGTCATAAGTGTTACCTGCGATGTTATTGCTTCACTCGATGTTATTCTAAAGCTTATGGTAATTGTTATTGGAATGTTTAAATGTATCTCAGTTGTGAATTTAAAAAATGTTTTCACTATAAACGGGTCTAGTTTTTCATTATAAATAGTTTGCAATGTAATTTTAATGTTTAAAATTATAATACTTTTCACTTTTGTTTTACTTCTCAGTTTTTTAGCTGTCGAAGGTGATTCTGGCGCGTAGTCTTAAAAGTCAACCTAAAATCTTAGCTCTTAGTTCGTTCTTCGTTACCTAAAATACTAACTACCGTCCGTAGTCAGTCTATCCGTCTGTGTTTCCTGCCGTCCGACTGTCTGGTCATCCATCGTTCCGTCCGTTGGCACAGATTACTAATTAGTTACTACGTAACCGTTGGCCTGTCGGTCTATCGGTTCGTTAGTCCGTCTGTCCGTTTGTTCATCCAACCGTCCGTTCTTTAATCTATCCATCAGTTTGTCCATTTTTTCTATTCACTATTGGTGAGCCCTTGGCATCATCTCACCTGATGGTAAGTGACGATAATGCCGAAGATGGAAGCGGGATTACCAAGATTCCCCAACGCAATGGAGAACTGGCTATCCTATCTTTAAGCCGGAACACATTAATGTCGTTAACATTGAAGTTTGGCGGCAAGACTTAGATGAGATGGTGGTAGCTAGCCAGTTCGGCTATCTTATCTTCAAGCCGGAACACATTAATGTTGTTAACACTGATGTTTGGCGGAAATACTTAGATGAAATGGTGGTAGCTAGCCAGGCGGGCTTACAAAATGCCCTACCACCAAACAAACCGAGTCTTAAAAAGTTGACCCCACCAGCAATAGAACGCGCGACCTCACCATTATGCCACGGAGGTGGTTAAGATCCATCCACCCCTCCGTCCATTCATCCATTTATCTGTCCATACGTTCATCCGCCTGTCCTTTTATATATCTGTACGTATGCAGGATAACATAAATATTAAATATAAAGTGCAATCTTGAAAATTATAGTGAAAACTATTTAAAGCTAAGCAGATTTAAAGAGTAAAGTAGAAACTATTAATTTGAAAGTGAATTTATGTATTTTCTATTATTCTTTCATAATGATTTTGATAATCTTTAAATTTTAGATATGTGATATTGATGTACGATTTCAGCTGCCATACTATGACAACCGTGGAGTTATAATCAGTAGTTTCCGCAAATGCTCTTTGCACTACCTAAAGAGAGGATTTTTGATGGACATGATTGGTCTCCTGCCTTTGTCTTGGATAATCTATCATAGGAGCCAAATTTCTACTAAAACATACTTAGAAATCAATGCAATCTTCAAATGCGCTCATATGTACCTATTCACTGGCTATTTTGATTATTTAGCTGATTTGCCTACGCGCAATATTACCTTTCTCATGGTTCGTTGTATTTTTGTTTTCTAATTTTCATCTAGTCTATTTTTTTTTTGTTATTTATTTCATTATCTAGAATGTTAATATCGTACTAATATTATAAACGCGAAAGTTTGTAAGAATGGATGTATGTTTGTTACTCTTTCACGCAAATACTACTGAACGGATCTTGCTGAAATTTGGTAAGACAAAATAGGACCTGAATTAACACATAGGCTACTTTTCCTACGCTCGCGAGCCGCTTGCGGCTCGCGCACTGCGTACCCTTGAAAGGTCATTGAAAAGTTGTCCACGCGGGTGAAGCCGCGGGAAACAGCTAGTGTAATAATAAAAGTAACTCAATATTGTCGTCTTACGCACAAGCTCTTTAATCAACTTATTGTAAAAACTAGGTTGTTCCAAGAGTTTACAGGTGCCAATAATTCACGTTGCATTTCAGATCCTAAAATGGCAACTAGTTATTCTGATTCTCATGTTGAGAAGCACTATGTTCTTCGTCAGCGAGTGTGTCATGTTTAAATGGGACGACGCCAGCCAACTAATCAACGCGACTCGTCTGGATACCTGTTGGGTCCCCAACTATTTCTATATCGACCCAAAACCCACACGTTACCAGTTAAATCTGGTTAGTTCTATACTGCACGTGTGTAACTCAACTTAGAAGGAATTGAAAACACTCCAATTTTGTAGTACTTATAATTGCAAATATAAATACTCTCATTTCACCAATAGGAGTCACGGAGATACGGGTGTTTCGCAGGTTGTCTGGTTTGCAATTTGTCTGGCAGACGAACTGCGAACTTTTGTTCTCATTTCGTCCGTTTTATGTTTTTTTTTTAAATAGCGATTTTTCAAGCAGACAAATTAATCATAAAAGTTCGCAGTACGTACAGACACAATACACTAAATTACAGATGATTTAATTTTTTTTTGTTAAGGTTAATTAACTAAACTGTGCCGGAAATAGCCAATGATGATAAGGTAACAATTGTTTTTGGAGAGGTTCTTACAAAAAGATTTAGTTCAGGATAATGAGACACTTATGAAATTATTGTATTGTCACTAATTCTTGATAAATGTACAAAGTTTGAATTTAATCTGCCCATTTAAAGTGCGTCGAAATCGAGTGCAAAGGATTCGGTTACAAACATACAAATAAACATACATACAAACATGCGTATATACAGGTGAAGCTAATATAAGCGTGTTAAAAATATCACCCGCCAAAGTAATGTTTTTGGGATATATGTGTCTCGTTTACTGTACAGAGTTCTTGTAACTAAATATGGTGTCGATTCTATGTAACTCGATTTAATTTATTTGACAGGGCTAAACTAAATTTACACTTTGTCTTTTTTTTGTTTCGAAAAGACATTATGTATTTTCTCCTCTAAATACCGCTACACTTTGTTATTCAACGGAATTAAGTCTGAGCTCGAGGAGACGGATTCCTTGTACTTGAAAAAGTCGATATCACGCGCAGCTAGCCAGTGTTGAGTACTTCTCGCTTCTTGAGCTGGAGCGGAATCTTGGAATGTCCCCCCTCCAGCCCAGACTTGTTTACGGTGGATTACATAATTTAGTAGTATTTAGAGGAGGAGATCTACGCCAAACCCCATCTAAATTTGGAGTTACTGAAAACATCCCTTATTAAAGCAGCCGCTCGCTGTTGAAGAGACATGGAAGTCGAGCGTGCTATTTTTTTTTTGGCCTTCGAATGTGTTAAGGCATAATAATTCCGCCAATATCAATGTAGAAGAAAAATCACAGTGAAAGTGATGAAAATTAGAAACAAGGGAAATTTTTAAATTATGCAATATTTTTGAGAAATTGCATGAGCGTAATTTGAAGGCATTTTTCAAATATTAGCTTGGAATTTAGAATAACTTAATGAATACAATAACCTTATATTGAAGTGAAAACTTCTTTAGGCGCGTTGGGCATTTCGGAGATGGGAAAAAACCATTGCATTCGCGACACTGTTATGTAACGTAACTGACACCGTACCAGGAACACTCGCAGGGTCAATACTTATAAAACTGTAAAAAGTTTTCACTTCTGTCGGCACTCCCGGAGTGGTTAGGTTTTTTTCATATATAAATTGTATACGTAAGAACTAATCTTCGTCATTTACTTCGAACAAAATATGTGACAGAACTTATGACCCGACTAAATACACAAGCAGTCGGAATTTATATACAGGTTGTTACAAAATTGGTGTAGGTCCCGTTAACTGGGGTTCTAATCGTCATACTGAACAACTTTTGTTCTACGACTTTGCTGAAAACGTAAAAGAATTGTTTGCTCTTCATACAAATCGATCAGCTGATCGACCGATTTTGTGCATTTTAGTATGGCGGCTCCACATTTTTTTTGAGAATTTACTATGGGTAAGGAACCCATACTAAAATGCACAAAATCGGTCGATCAGCTGATCGATTTGTATGAAGAGCAAACAATTTCTTTTACGTTTTCAGCAAAGTCGTAGAACAAAAGTTGTTCAGTATGATGAGTAGAAGCCCCAGTGAACAGGACCTGCACCAATTTTGTTATACCCTGTATGTTAAGTTACTATTTTTTTTACTAAAAACTTAATTTTTCAGTTGTTCGCACAAAGTCTAAACATGGCGCAGTGTGGACTCACACGACTGAACCTTGGATTGTTTACAATAAATCGGAAGTCATACTCCATTTTCTCCATTTCTATTGTTCTTGGATTTACGTTTTGGTAGGTTTCTGATTGCTTAAGTGGCAGTGGGTGAGGCACATAGCTCGTAGAACCGATGACTGTTGGGGTAGTAAAGTTCACCGCAAGACGTAGCGTAGACAGGCCGCCCACTTAGTGGACTGACGAACTGGTGAAGGTCGCGGGAAGCTGCTGGATACGGGCAGCGTTGGACCGGTCGTCGTAGAAGTCCTTGGGGATGCCTTTGTCCAGCAGTGGACGTCTTGTGACTGATTTGATGAGTTTTCAAGGAACGAGCGCCAGTTAAGATGTATTTACCACTTTAATGGTTTAGAAGTACCCTAAACTTAAGGCGAGGTATTGATTGGATTCGTTGTCTGTCTTATTCTTTACGTGTAAAGAGTAAAAAAAATAACCACACTTTTTTTTACTTTTTCAATGGTTTTTCGTTTCAATCAAAAACTACAATGAAAATATAAAAAATAATAACATTACTCACTTTGTAAAATCATAACAAATATTGTTGTATATTTTTTTTAATTTATACTTCAAAATATTAGTCATAACTAGAGTTGAAAGTAATCAGAAATTGAAATCTTTGGGATTTTTTATATCGAGACAAAATTGCTCAATCGTGTTCCTAATAGCTTGTGGGAACATTATCAACATTAAGTTTTCTATCTTTTAGGAGTAATTGACGTCAAAAATAAAGAAAATCTGTAATATTACCGCCTTAATTTATTACCACCTTAGGTTGAGACAATAAGCAATTGTTTACTACCGTAACAGTTATTGACATGTGTCCAAAATAAGCGTCGGTGGCTCAACCGGTAACGACTCGGTCGTCCTAACCAGAGGTTCCTGGTTCAAATCCCGACGGCCAATTTACCAATGAGTTTTTCGTAACTTACGTACATGTACTCTCCGATTGCTTTAACGGCGAAGGAAATCATCGTGAGGAAACCTGCACAACACACCTGCGAAGAAACTCGAAGGTTGTGTGTGAAGTCGACCAACCCGCACTGGGCCCGCGTGGTCGACTAAGGCCCGATCGCCCTAATTCAGGGTAGGCTCGAGCCCTTCAGTGGGGACGTATATGAGCTGACATGATGACGTCCAAAATAAAAAAATTAGCCAAACACATCAAATATATTTTCAGGTTTATAATATGCTATACGAAATCGCTGTTAATCCTAGGGCGTCGCAGTAACCAGCAGTACAGGCAGTCGGTCACACAGCTTCAGTCTTTTTTAAAGGAGGAGAGAGTGGAGAGCGTGGTTATAGACCGGGCCGTGTCCTATTTTAGTCATGTGTGGATCAGGTATTTTTTTTTAATATATCTATGTACACATAAAAATAAAAATGAATCGCTATTTCTCTTTGTAATCGCATCACCCGTGAACGGATGGACCGATTTCGGTAGGATAGTGTGTAGGGGGCCGTCTATTAATCACGTAATGTTTTTTTTAGCTTTTTATATATATTATATTTTGTTGTATATTTATATTTAATTTTTAATATAGCCTACAGCTTTTTTCAGATCCAAGGGACTCGACCTCAAAGATATAATGAATGAACGAGTTGGAGTGGTATTCAAGCAGGATATGTATTTTTACTTGTACAAAAAGTAAGCAAAGTAAAGTTTATCATAGCATTGTCAGTGAAACTGATTTCTTTAGTTGAAGTATGTTTAAATTAGTTTTGACTTATCTTATTTAATCAGGACTTTGGAATCTCTGAATAAGCTTCTCCATGGAGACGAGACTTTGGAGCGTCAGCTGGCTGGCATATTGACGGAAATATACTTCCTCCCCGGCGAAGATATTATGAGAGAGATGGACCTGACCTCAAACATCTATGTTCTACACCGAGGGAAAGTGTTGATCACTCAAAATAATAACAAGATTGCTGTGATCACAAAAGTAGGTCGACTGTAGGTCGACTGTATCCTTCAAAATAATGAATCATTGACTTTTTAGCATCAGCGAAAATAAAATTAATAAATTAGTATTAGTATTAGTCAAATGGCGTCAGCCTGTCCGGGAGGTCGTGGTTCGAATTCTGCCACGTACCAATGTGTGTTCGAATTTCGATTTCATATGTACGTTTATCCGGCGCTCTTACGGTGAAGGAAAACATCGTGAGGAAACTGCGAAGAAACTCAAAAGGTTACGTGTGAAGTCGACCAACCCGCACTGGGCCCGCGTGGTCGACTAACGCCTGATCGCCCTAATTCAGAGTAGGCTCGAGCCCCTCGCTGGGGACGTATGAGCTAATATGATGATGATGATGAGTAGTGGCGGATAAGGAAGTTGTAAGCCATGCTAATTATCGTAGATATACTAAAATGCATGCAGCTGTTTCCAATAATCTTGCGCATGTCATTACTTTCCCTCCGGAACCATCGGACTAATATATATACTGTGCCATCGGTCTACTTTCCCGATCGGTCCACTAGTACAAACCGTCTACTTTCCCGATCGGTCCATTTGCTTTCAACCCCCGACACAAAATTGGGATGTTATAAGTTTGACGCCAATGTCTGTGTGTTGGCATCGTAACTCTCGAACGGATGGACCGATTACGATGCGGTTTTATTACGTGAAAGCAAGTTTCCTTGCGGCGGTTCCTAGCTATAATTGATGATCTGTTCAGCCGTTTGAGGATCATCGGCTCTTATCTAGGTGATGAAGGGATTTGGGCAACTTATACAGGTCTGATCGATTCAAAATTTGGTGCACTGTTACTGTAATAATATTGCAAAACCATGGTTACCTTGACCTGATGCTGCAGCATCTCCTGGAATCTGCAGGATACCCAACTCCTCGCCAACTTACAGCAGAGGTATCGTATTTGGGCCCATTGAAATTGTCTCAATGAAAAGGTTTTAGATTGAATATAGTAACCTTGACCTGATGCTGCAGCATCTCCTGTAATCTGCAGAATACCCAACTTCTTACTAACTTACAGCGGAGGTATCGTGTTTGAATTCATTGGAATAGTCTCAATGAATAAGTGTTTCATAGAACATGGTAACCTTGACCTGATTCTGTAGCATCTCCCGGAATCGGCAGAATACCCAACTCCTCAACAACTAACAACTAACGCAGTTGTCACACGCTTCGATACTCGCTTTTTCTAGTAATAGTGTCGATGTCGCGATACACGTCCGATCCTTTGAACCATTCCTTCCAAGTTTATATCGCCTTATGATGTGAAAAATCCGGTCAAGCGTGAGTCGGACTCGCGTAACGAGGGTTCCTTATCGCTGCACCTCTCCACACAAGTACAACAATAATACCTTTTAATTTCAAACAATATATATCAATGTGAGCGACATATAAATGTTTTTTTTTTATTCAGTGCGTACTAAGCTCAAGTACGACTCACGTTTGGTCAGTATTTATTGTGTTGTTTTACTTTAGGATTACTACTGTGTTATCACGCAAAATTTCACGCTTTTGTGTATTACCGTTTTTGACTGCATAAAAATAAATTTTGAAATATTTTTCCTAAATTGAGCCGCTCTTGAAATTTCAAAAAAACATGCTCGTTTTGTTTTCATCAATTTTTAATTAGTAAAATTCACGAAATGAGTACGTCATTGATGCTGAAAAACTATGTCACACGTTTATAATTCATACATTTCTAGAACGAAAATTTTTAACAGTTTGACACAATGACTATAGCAGTCAAGATCCCTTTTACAAAAACCTTTAAAAAGACGTTTCTTGTATTGTTTCTTTTTTTTTACTTTTTAATTCTTTATCGTATTAATATTTTTATTATTACTGGTCAATCCCCAATGATCACAAAAATTCTGTGAAAATTTCAGTCGATTACCTATTACGCTTCACTGCTTTTTAAGGACAAACAGACAGATAGACGGACAGTAGCGTAAGCTTTGCAAAAGGGTCCCATTACCTGGTTCAGAACCCCTAAACTAATAATAAATCAAACTTGGTTACAGCAGAGTATATATATTAGTACTAACATACCCTGCCGCTCTCTAGATTGCGACCTCACCCCCTCGTCACCCAGATTGATACAGATTGGTTACAGTTTGGTTGTTGAACGTAAAGGATTCCGCCACCTTTTTTTCTTCCGTCATTCTTTTTTTGAAATGTCATTTCTGGCCCGTTGTATGAAGTGTCCAGGGTGTGGTTACAGGGAGGAATTTTTGGACAAATGAAGGGCACTTTGCTAAGGCCGGTGAGCGTGACTGCCACCGCCCAAGACTACACCGACGTGCTGCAGATACCTGTCAAGCAATTCCAGGAACTACTCAACGATGAGGTGAGCTCATTCTGATTTGTAAGTATTTTCAACCGACTTCCAAAAAGGAGGAGGTTCTCAATTCGACTGTATGTTTTTTTTATGTGTGTTGACTGGGTGAACCAATTTTTATAATTCTTTTTTTATTTGAAAGCTAGTGCTTCCCGTGTGGTCCAATATAAATTTTATCAAAATCGGTGAAGTACTTTATTAGAAAATTAACAAAAACCAAAAATAATAATGCAAAAATGTACTAAGTTGTTGCGATGGAAGTCGGTTTTTTAACGTGTTTAACGTTTTCTTTTAGGATTACGGATAACAGGTATACGATGAAGATTTAGCAATAGGTTAAGAGTAGCTGTTTCCCGAGGCTTCACCCGCGTGGACAACATTTCTATGACTTTTGGAGGGTGCGCAGTGCGCGAGCCGCAAGCGGCTTCCGAGCGTGAAAAAAGTTGCCTATATGTTAATCCAGGTCCGAATCTGTCTACCTACCAAATTTCAGCCAGATCCGTTTAGTAGTTTTAGCGTGAAAGAGTAACAAACATACATCCATTCATTCTTACAAACTTTCGCGTTTATAATATTAGTAGGATGTGCTTCTTCCTTAGGTGAAGGAAGCTATCGCTCAGAATCCTCAATCTGCTTATGACTTTATGGTACTGAAGACAGTTATAAAGGAAAGCCCTTATAACACTATTCAGTACCTGCTCCGAGGACAGAAAATGATTCAGCTTCCTGTAAGTATTTTTAACTGCATTATATGGTCTCATAAATGAACTTTAATTTATAATCTCATATGTTTAATAGACCCACTCGGTGGACCGATGACCTGGTGAAGGTCGCGGGAAACCGCTGAATGCCGGCAGCGCAGAATCAGTCGTCGTGGAAATCCTTGGGGGAGGCCTATGTCCAGCAGTGGACGTCCTTCGGCTGATATGATGATGAATAGACCTACAATACAACGAAATAGTATTGCGTGTGTATAGAGTAGCCGTGGGCCGTGTTACGCAATGGGATCGAAATTGACTAAAATAACCTAAACCAGAACATAATTACCTTTAGGTTACTTTTTATCCTTATACCTTTTCTTATTTAGTATTTTTCATAATTAGGATTGTTTCGGTAAAGGGGTTTGAAAGTTATTAGCATACTGAGGATTCACCATTTTGGTTTTTTTTTCGAAATGGCGTCGCACAATCTAACCTGTGTTTTTGGATAGAGGACCTATAGAAGAACAAAAAATGAAATATAACATTTTGGCCTAAAGTGTCACGTTTCTGAGATAAAAAAGTTAAAAATATATAAGTTAAAAATATTCAAAATTATTATGGAATATATATATTCAATTATCTCCGTAACGTGACGTTTTAAGGACACTGTTACATGACAGTTTTTGTTTGTCTGTAGGTCTCCTATCCAAATATATAGGTCTCAATGTGCGACGTTATTTTTGGACTCCAGTATGCCATACAAAAATTTTCAAACCCCATTCTGAAAAGTTATTATAAAATTTCATCAACCCATTTTAATTTTATCTCAATTTTCCGTTTAAAAACAAACAAACAGGTAGGGCCTACATTAAATTTCAAAAGGTTCAAAGGTTATACTTTCAGTGGATGAATCGAACCCTGGAGGCAAACAAGGACGTATGGTATGCTCGCTGGCTGCACTTGGTGTGGTTTTGGTTGCCATCGTTCACAGCAGTACTCTGTCTGCTACTTCACATCGTTCCACACGGAGACGAGGCGCCATATCTCGTTACTTTGGCCTTTCTTGACACGGTGCACTTGATGCACATCTTCTCAGAATTTTACACGGTAAGATTACAGTAGGTAGTTAGGAGACATGATATACGCAGGGTTGCTGGAGAGCGCAAATGCTGGCACCCACTGGCTGAACTTAATGTATACGGCAAGTTCATATTGGAGTCATGCATGATATGCGCAATTTTGCTTGGAAAAAGCTTAATTTTTGATATATGCTAAATTTCAAATTGAAGATGCATAATAGGGATGACGACAGCATCAGAAAAATATTATGAACTCATGACCACTAAATTGCCCTCCTGCTTAAACTTCGGAAAACCTTACTCGTTTTATTTTCCATCGAGTCTTCGATTTTTAATTCACCAAAATCACAAAATGAGTACATAAATGACGCTACAAAACTATGACGACACGCCTAGGTATTTCAAACATTTTTAGAACAAAATGTCGTTTTTGACAGATGATAAAAAGTAAATCAGATGACTATCATTCGTCAATGAACAAAATAAAATAGGTTTAATAGGGTATACCTATTTTATTTTGTTCAAATTTTGCAAATTTATTTAGTATGCGTTCTCTATCCGCAGAAGTTATTTCCATCAAGGCAAGGCCATAAGGCCAAAGACAGGTACAGGCCTACTCGAATCTTTAGATATAAACTGATGTAGACTGTCTGTTTTAGCCGTGCAATGTATTATTTATTGATTTCTTATCTGAATATTCTTTGCTTCAGTTGAAGTTAGAAATAGTTGGTCATCAATGTGAAAATAAATACTTGAAGTGGCGACTGCTGAAACAATACGGCTTTTATCTCGATGTCATATCACTGGTGGTGCCTCTTACAACTTCCGCTGCCCAAGAGTGGAAATATAGTGTATTCAGGCTACTAAGAATCCACAACTTCTTAAATTTCCACAAAATTTTTTGTAAAAATTTCAAGGTAAGGATATTATTCGCTGTTTGATTTTTATTGTTTTAAATCATCATGGTTTGTCTTACCAAAGATAATAGAATATTTAGTTAATTTAGCTGAATTTTTAGACCAGGGTGACACCAATTTTGTTGAAAATAAACATAGTCTTGTTACTTCTGCATGCTCTGACTTGTGGATGGATTGTAATAGCTTGCAGGACATATAAAGGTAAGCCCTTTTTATACTTGCATTTTTTTACTGATCAATAACTATGTTCCTAACATTTCTCTAACTTGTTAGTATTGCTGAACCTGATAAAAAAATATAAGTATTTAAATTTTTCAGTGTTGCCTTTCTTGTTAGTATTGCTGAACCTAATAAAAAAATATAAGTATTTAAATTTTTCAGTGTTGCGTTTTTGCTGATCATTACTTAAAATAAATTTATATTTTAGACGTTAAATTCCCTTGGCCTGAGTCTCCAATTCCAGTTGATATTAAGAAGACCATCGATTTCGAAGAATGGGTTCTCCCGAACGTCAGGAGAGGAGGTAAATTGTTTAACAATGTAATGTTTATCAGCTCATAGGTACATATTTTCATATCTTTCATAAATAAAGAGCAATATTTTATATTTAATAGGATGCGCGCGATTAACAATAAACCACAAGCAGAACGGTACGGATTTAGTACAATTTGTAGTGCCGAGACGATGGCAGGCGGACTACATCGTAGCGCTCACGTACATTGCTCTCATACACACACATACAAATTTGGATCCTGTGAGTATTTCCGATTTGTTTGTTGCTAGTATCAGACAAATTTCTAACACATCTATGTCTCTTTAGGTCGTTGGCGTTTCTATTGCTCAAATAAGTTACAAGGTGGCTGTTACATTCATACTGTATTTGGTGGAAGTTTGGATCTCTAGTGTGACAATTAGCGCTTTGTACACTCGACTTCGAGACCTCTACCAGTATGACCAAAACGTGGCCGATCTCATGACGTATCTGAAACATAATGGTGCTAATAAGGAATTGCTGCAGTCAGTCGTCAAGTATACCAGGATGTTGTGGCAAAAGCAGAGAGGTAAGAAGACTAGAGCTTCACAGGACTCGTACGTACTTGAAATCGTCAAAAAAGATCTTCTTAAACTTCTACATAACTATAAATATTGTTGATGGTTCGTGATAAAAGCGATGGTAGATCAGTGCGATTTGCATGGTTGATCACGCAAGTTAACTGACCTGAAGCACGGCCATTACCTGGATAGGTTAAACTATCGTATAGCGACATTTTTTCTAGACTTTTAATGTGTCTCTCGAGGCATATTAAGTCTTTGGTGCTAGTTGCTATCACTAGATGGCAGTCGTCAAGCCGTTATTCGGTGGCTTGAAAAACTTCTGACGATGACGGTGGGATTCACCACGAGCCCTACAACCTCCACCTACCTGAATTTAGCCT
The DNA here is from genome assembly GCA_947284805.1 of Coleophora flavipennella. Taxonomy (NCBI): domain Eukaryota; kingdom Metazoa; phylum Arthropoda; class Insecta; order Lepidoptera; family Coleophoridae; genus Coleophora; species Coleophora flavipennella. The sequence goes on along the minus strand of OX369270.1, from coordinate 7,048,796 downwards.
CCATGAGCCTCTCGTCATCATCATCATGTCAAACGAAAAACGTCCACTGCTGAACAAAGGCCTCCCCCAAGCATTTCCACGACGACCGGTCCTGCGCTGCCCGCATCCATCGGCTTCCCGCGATCTTCACGAGGTCGTCGGTCCACCGCGTGGGAGGCCTGCCTACGCTAATAAGGAGGCTCAAGGTCACCCAAAGGGCAAAGGAACGTGCTATGCTTGGAGTTTCTCTGAGTGATCGAATCAGAAACGAGGAGATCCGCAGGAGAACCAAAGTAACCGACATAGCTCACAGAATCGCTAAATTGAAGTGGCAGTGGGCAGGGCACATAGCTCGTAGAACAGATGGCCGTTGGGACAGTAAAGTTCTCGAGTGGCGATTGCGCACCGGAAAACGTAACTTTTCCGAATTTAATTAAGGTGCCCCAGCACGGGGGAGACGTTTATGGGTTGTTAGCGATTAACGAGATGTGCAGTCTAATCTTTCGTACAACCCAAGCTCTGACCAATTTTAACAAAGAATTGTCGATAGTAATCCAGAAAGTTTTAGAGATAATAACTTATGATAGAAAGGTTCACTTGGCGGACAATTGATGGCATGGCGGTTAATGTTTTAGGGTTCTTACTTACTAGGTAACGGAACCCTATATTACTAAGCCTACACTGTCCGTCTGTTTGTACCACTTTATTGCTCTATCTTTTGAAACGTGATAGGTAGTCGGCTGAAATTTTTACAAAATGTGTAATAACACATTAACAAACAATAGAAAACTGCCAAGTGCGAGTCAGATTTCCGTAGTTTTTGCAAAATATTTATCTAAAAAACAAAGTTATATTTTCAGTTAGTAATAGAACATTTTGTACGGAAAATCTAGGAACACATCTTAAGTTGGTCGACTATTACTCCTAAACTCAGAAAGCCTACTTAGCAGTGATAGTTTTTGTTTTAATTATTGTTTTCAGATGTCTTTAAATAGCGGTTTAGCTGGGGGGGGGGGGGGGGTAAGGGGAAGGACACTTAACTCGAAACAGATCCCTAAATCGAAAGCAAACTCTTAGTTTTGAAAGACCTATTCAACGATACCCCCCACACGATAGGGTACGTCACTGAGAAAAAAAAATCCCCCTCTTTACATGTAGGGGAGGTACCCTAAAAAAATGTTTTTCAACATTTGGCGTAATTCATGCCAAATGCCTATGCCAAATTACAGCTTTCTAGTACTAATAGTCTCGGAGTTAAGCCGCGGACCGACGGACAGACATGGCGAAACTATACGGGTTACTTGTTGTCTTTGGAATCCTAAAAATGGAAGATTTACTAACAAATTAAAAAAGTGAAAAACTAACAAGGTCACATGTAACGTGTTTTTACAGATTTTTTTTAAATTTTCTACTAACAGGTTGCCGCTCTCTAGATTGTGACCTCACCCCCTCGTTGGTTACAGTTTGGTTGTCGAACGTATATGATTTCGCCGCCATTTTGTTTGTTCCGTCATCCGCTCTCTAGATTGCGACCTCACCCCCTCGTTACCCAGGTTGATTAAGATTGGTTACAGTTTGGTTGTCGAACGTATAGGATTTCGCCGCCATTTTGTTTGTTCAGTCATTCCTGTTTGGAAATGTCATTTCTGGCCCTCTGTATGAAGTGTCCAGGGTGTGCCCGAGCGCTGAAATGGAATGTCCCGTAGCGTAGCCCGATAAACGCACTTATACTCGTAGCTTCTCACCACACCCACCCGTGGGAATTGCATCGAATAAAGAGCTTATTGTAGTACTCAGTCATCCAGTTAAACTTGTAATCTTACTGCTGTAGTCGTGTGTTACAATGTCCATGAATTCTCTAGGCAACTGGCTGCCAGAGATCACGAATGAAGCGCCTCTCTGTCTCCGGGAGGATATATTCGGATCGCTCTATATGCACCACCTGAGGGGCCCCAAACTGTTTCACGGGCTTCCACATTACTTCCTCAGGCAGTTGGCGGTTCGGTTGAAGAGGACAGTAATTTTTCCAGGTATGTGTTGTTTATTGTAGTTTTAACCTGATATAGATGTCGCAGGCATACTGTATAATTCGTCATTATACGTACGTTCAGGCAAATTACATAATGGCTCTTTGACAGTTAAATCAATCAAACCTGACCGAACATAACATAATATAACAAAACATCTGCGTACAGAATTTTACATTTTGCCTGACCGTTTACATATGGATGAATTAAACAATTTGCCTGACCATGTGTAAAATGACTAACTTACAATTCGCCTGCCACATAGACATCAATGCAGCAGTTTCCTAGCCCAGAGGTATTATAAAATCAAATTATTCTTACAAGCTATTTTCGGGGTCATTTAATCTTATGCTATTTTTTACCTGTAAGTCTAATGCTTAGTAGTTAACACAGCAGTACACGCGCCTGTTTTAACAAGCTTCATTTAGCTTGCTGTGTTAGTTAGTTTGTGGAAGCTAAATTAGAACCACTTCCCGGTTTCTGATTGAGTTGTAATTTTGCACACACGTTAAGTTTAATGAATAGTTAGCTAATCCAATATGGTGGACTCCCAAAGAATGCGGATCAGTTATTTTTTATGCACCCACTTGAAAGGGTATCAAATGAAAGGGTTTGCTAATAAAAAATAAAAAAACTAATTTCAAATAAAAGCTTGTATCGAAATAATTTTCGAAAAACCTAGAAGCTTTTATTTGGAAATAGTTTTTTATATAAAAAAGCCAAATGCTCAAATGTATTTCTATAAAAAAATATATGGTTTTTAAAAGACTGTTTCATAATCATAAGATTCTATTGAAAATAAAAGAAGATTCTGGGATCTTGATTCCTTACTGACCTTCAACTAATTAACTTTACTTTATGAGGCATTGCTTGAGACACAACGTATCAGTGTTGCAAGTTTGTACTTGCAGCAATAAAGCTGAACCAGTGCCTTTTCAATGCACAGCAACAACTGGCAGTTTGTCATTGTTTAAGCTTTATTTTTAGTTTATCCTTTTATATAGCTGTGTACTGATTAAAAGCATTTTTCTATCTATATTTTTACGCGTGCTCTCTAGTTTATTGTATATTTTCAGGAAAGTACATTGTACAAGAAGGTGATATCATGCCCTGCATTTTCTTCATACATGAAGGTGAAGTGGAAAAGCTGTTCATAGATGAAAGGTGCTTTTTTTCTCCTTCTCTTTTTTTTTGTCATCATCGTTCCATTATAGCTTGGGTTTTATACATTGTGGTCCATGAACACAAGACTAATCATCGTCATATCAGTTTATATATGTCCCTATCGAGGGGCTCGAGCCTATCCTAAATTAGGGCCATCAACCACGCGGGCCCAGTGCGGGTTGGTCGACTCCACACACAATCTTTGGGTTTTGTCGTAGGCGTGTGCAGGTTTCCTTACAATAATTTCCTTCAACGTAAGAGCGTCGGTTAAACGTACATATGAAATTTGAAAACACATTGTTATGTGGCAAGATTCGAACCACGACCTCCCGATCAGGAGGTAGCCGCCCTAACCGTTTTCGCCACCAACGCTTAACGACAAGAATAATGTAATGTTATTATTATATTTCAGTGGTGAGAGCCGTCTGGTGTCGGTGCTGACCATAAACGGGTATTTTGGCCTCATCCCGGGCCTGTGTCCGAACATGCCGTACCAGTTTACCTATCACACGCGAACGGTAAATTTATTTTTTTCTACTCCCATTTGTTAATTTGCTTAATACATGACCTCAAATCATAGATGATCATTTCAAAACGAGACAACTGTACTACAATGCCGTGCTATGGTAAAAGGCGACTATGTGACAAATTTACTTTTCGAGAAAACAGCGGAAAAGGCGGCAAACTGGTTTTCTAGAATTCTATGACAGTTAAAAAATATTGTAACTTTTTAAACATTTTTATGGCTTTGGCTTCAAAAATTAAGTATTCATTCCTACGAGTCGTTTTACAATAATCTTTTCAAAACGAGACAATCACTGTACTACAATGAAAATTTTTAAATATTTTTATGGCTTTGGCTTCAAAAATTCAATATATGATTATGACAAAATTTCAATGTATTATTATTTATTTCATGGTCGTAGAAAAAGTATTGTATGCCACTGCACGCAATTATTAACTCGTGCTGTTTTTTGTGCTAGCACTAGCAACTAGCACTCATGTGACAATGGCTCTCATTACTTGGCAGTGGCATAAATAACTATTGTAATACAGGGTAATTTTGGAACAGTTAATCGATCAGCTGATAAGCTATCGATTTCGGCTACATTCGACGGATTCCACATAATATGACTGATGCTTATGAAGCATTACCGAAATTAATATTCCATACAAATTAAAGGTAAAAATTACTTGAAAATTAATGAGCCGATTTTAAACTTTATACACTTAAGCAAGACAGGAAATTGTTGTATAATGACTAAATTCGGTAAATAAATCCCCTTAACTTTTACACTATTTCTGACATAATAGTAATAATAATGGGAAGTCGTAACATATCTTAAGGAAAATTTGTTCAATTTCAAGCCCTGAAGTCATAGATAACCCAGTATTTCAATTGCATTAAATTTTAACCTCGTTTGACTACTTCTTCGCTTTTTATTTTTACGGCCACGACGCGCCCTCTAATCGTGTCAAAGCACGCACATTGATATAACTAAGGCTCGGGGAGTCCAGGGTCTAAAATATCAACAAAAATAACCACCAATACTATCGAGTGTATTAAAATAATAATAAAAATACTAAATAAAAGATTGAACAAAACAGCGATGATGATGGGGCAATAATAGAAAGATGAAAACAGTAGGAAAAGTCAAAAATAAGAGAACATAACAAAAACAAATTAAAAAGAGAATAATACAAAACAGATCAAAAACAAACAACAAAGAATGATTTCGTGATGGGCGCTTTGCACACGACGGGGCGGGGCGGGCCAGTCAATTTCGCCGCCAACGATAGCACAAAGGGAATCCTATACTACCAACGCACATGGAGGACAAAAAGACCGCGCTGACCGCGCCACCTCCGTGTGCGTTGGTAGTATAGGATTCCCTTTGTGCTATCGTTGGCGGCGAAATTGACCGGCCCGCCCCGCCCCGTCGTGTGCAAAGCGCCTAAGGGTTCGAGATGCGGCGCACTACACCGCGACGCATATCGAGGTGCAGCGCGGCGTTCAATTAAATGTGTCTTAATGTGTAGTAAAAAAAATATATTTTGAATCATTATCTTAAAAAGTGCGCGCCGTGTCGCGGGGCGTTGCGTCTCGGTGTTAACTGACCCTAAATTAGTATTTAGTCTGACAGAATAGTTTTATGTATGAAGCATGTAGGTATAGATGAATTCGGAAGAGCAGCGTCGTTTTAGTTATTTTGTCATTGCAGGTGGTGGATCTGATTTACTTGAAACATGAGGATTGGCAAGACCTGCTGGATGGCTATCCTGATGTAAAATACAAGTTATCCATGGCAGCTAAAGAAATTCAGAAAAATTAACGAAAATTGCACTAAAAATTAAAAAAAAACATGGTTGCAGAATAAACATTGTATCATGTTATTATAGATAAAGAAGAATAAACTGAATGTCCAAAATGCAGACGTGTTATTGAAAACGATTTGTATTGTTTTCTAAAATAAATTGTTGTGATCCATTTACTATAAACAAAAAAATGGTCAGGAAAACAAACGAATACAATTTTAACTTTAATATTGATTCCCGTTGTGTTTATGTGCAGTAAAAGCACCAGGACATGTGTCATTGAGCTCCTACTAGTAGAATTTAGTACAAGCACGAAACTGGAGCTCTAACGGACGGGGACTTGGACGGGAACTTGGACTTGGACTTGGACGGGTACTTAGACGGGCACTTGGACGGGCCTGAAGTCGCCTGGTGAAAAGTGATGGCGATGCAGTCGAGGATAATACACGTAAACTAATGAATGAAATGAAGTAATGAATATTCACTCTCGTCTTAAAGGCCCACGTCTTGTTTCTTCTAGGTGTGCCTGATGGTGGTTATACAGGATGATTTTTTGAGACGGGACAGTAAGGGCAAGTACCTTAACCGTTATAGTTACAGGAAAACGGTTTTAGGAGAATGTCCATAAATTTTTAAGATATTCTGAACTGCATTCACAGATTTTGGGGAAAATATACAGTTAGCAAGAAAATGGTCATTTAACACAAATACTTTTTTTGATATGCCAATCCATCCTGTTTCTTATAAGGATCAAAAGTATCTATTGGACCTACTGAGGTTTGAGTACTAGAAATGTCAGAAATCGCGAAAAACTTCCCATACATTTGTACGGAAATACAGGGGGCATAAAGATAAGTACAGTTTTTGTCGAGTACCTAGAAGCAAAAGCGCCTACCTAAGTTGCATCGATAATATTCTACAACATTAGAACTAAAACAAATAATAATAAAATAAATCATTTTTATATGTATTTTAGACACAGACAAACATAACTTACATTTAAATGATCTACGAAATAAATTGCTCAAAATGACCGCTGTTTTCACGAATACATAAGTTCACTCGTTTTTTTACTGAGCTAGTAGCAGCCGATAATTTTCTTGGATGGATATTATTTAAAATCTTTGTTAATGCATCTTTCAGCTCCTGAATACTGTTTTATTTCTTTTTGTAGACTTCGTTCTTTAGGTAGCCCCACAAAAAAAACCGAGAGGCTTTAGATCGGGGCTGCGAGGTGGCCACTTTGTTGAACCATGTGTACAGTCGAGTTCATTAATATATGAGCATTACCAAGGCTTCAAATATAATTGTACATGGAAGGGTACTTACATTCGCTGGCATCGAAAAATTCGTTGCCGACTCGTAGTCACACCAGATTATCACACAAGTATGACAAACAGGTTTTTTTTTCTTGTTTGTCACTCTACTTATTTCTCCACACCATTTATTGCATTTATTTCCTAACTAGTGCTGTCCAAGTTATACTTACTATTTATATGAGTAGGTATCGATACTTTGATGGTATGGGTATTAGGTGAGGTGCAGTTTGTTTAATAAAATATTACTTATTTGATTTAAGAGTCTTTTATTATAACCAGGCTTTTCTAAATACTACAGAAATCACATTTTGTTTCTCAACACGAACAACCATCTTTTTAGCTTCTTTACCACAGACACTATATCCACCCACAGAAAATAGTGTTGCTATACATTAGAAATTAAAAATCACTAGAAGCTTGTACATTGCCTCACCATTAGTGGGAACATCACTAAATTAGGACTTTGTCAGGCCTGGCCTACTGCACTGGGCATCCGCGTATAAGGTGATTTGCGTTTCTGCCACTATGCGTCTGAACCCTTTATTATTCCATGAAAAAATTGAGTAAGGTACCTCCCATACCAAGCCAAATTGTTAGTAAATTTTTTATCAAGTCATTTCAATAATTACATTTGGCGCTGACCCTCTCTTGCTTCATGTAAGTAACAATAATTTTACATTGTGTCGTACGGCCGAAAATTTCCGGTTGTTGCTCAATTCGCCGTATACGTAGTTCCCAAATTAGAAATATGAATGAACTCTTCCAGCGGGAATCTATCCGTAACGGATAGACGCAAAATTCGCGGTAAAGCGGGGATCTATCCGTTACGGCTAGAAACTTTGGCGGCCGCCTTTGATCTCCCCGCTCGATGTTCTGATCTCTGTCAAACTATACCATAATACTGTGAAGGGACTGATACATCAATATTTATCGTTTATTTTAGTAATTTCATACGTCATTTTTTTTTACAATATAAAGGTTTCTAAACTTATTAGGGCCAAATTTCATACAAAGAATTAAAACAATCGAGCTGTTTGTAAAAAAATGGAATCTTGCATAATAATCAAAAGATAGCTGGAGGCATGCTGAAGGTAGGTATATATTTTTTTTTTAATAAATTCATATAAAAAGCGTTAATGTTGGAGACACAGTTTACATACAAGTAGGTATCGCCAAATTTCGCAGCAAAGAACCCCGTACCAAAAGTATGGAAAATGTGGTTTCAGTTAAATATTCTGAGATTTTGATATAATATAGATTTTAACGTCCTGAACAAAAGTGTCTATGGGGGCTACCGCTGTTGCCGAGGCCCTTTCAGAGTTACGACTGATTTTGTACCCTCAAGGAAATCGACTCTAGTAGCAATTTGCACCTTGTCACAGTGACAGTAATATAAACAATAGTAATAGTTAAAGTAATTAATAAATAATCAATAATTACTAGTTATAATTAATAAATAATTATTAATTAGTAATTGTAATAGTGATAGTGTTTAAATAAATAGTTGCTAATTGCATCTAATTAATGATATGTTGTTGTCTGATACTGTAGCGGTGGCCCGGCGCAATGTGCGTGGTAAGCATTTTGCCACCGCGTCGCCCCGTGTCGTCACAGTCGGTCTCCCACCCTAGTTGTGTGCGCGCATGCGCGAATAAATATAAATTCCAAATTCAATTATCTTTACCTTAATTCCAACACACGCACCCTTAGATAATGTATTAGGTATACACCTAAAGTGGTAACCCCGCGTTCTAAATATAATAACTCAGACTATTTCGGACAATAAGTGAAAAAAATTCGGACAGTGGAAAATTACAAGATGCAAAGTGCAACTCAAGCGGACGATACAAACGGACAAAATACAGTGTACGTAGTTATGCCGCCGGGAAGTAACGGGCAGCCGACACCTCCACCAGCGCCCTATGGTGGGACACCGGCTGCCACCGGAGCTGCCGTAAACGACCTGGCAGCTATAAGCATCAACTCCAGGCTGCCAGAGTTCTGGCCGCACATGCCTCGACTATGGTTTGCACAATTCGAACACACACTAATTCCGCAAAAGGTGAGCAACGATATTAAATTTCATGTTGCTATTTCCAAGCTAACGCAAGACGCCCTACAACAAGTAAGTGACATAGTATTTAATACAGCGCTTAAAAACAAATACCAGACATTGAAGGAGAGGCTCTTGCAACTCTACAAAGAGTCCACCAACGCGCAGTTTAGAAAACTAGTCAGTGAACTCGAGTTGGGCGCACAAAAACCCTCCCAACTTTTAAGACGCATGAAAGATGTAGGTCGCAACATGCAGGTGTCAGAACAACTCTTCAAAAACCTCTGGCTCAGTCGTCTACCAGCTACTATTAGGGCGAGTCTAGCTGTCACTCAAGAGGAAAATTTAGAACGATTAGCAATAATAGCAGACAATATTTTAGAAAACATTAACGTCGGTGAGCTCGCAGCGATTAGTTCACCTAGCACAAGCGCTTACTCCAACCAGCAGTACCCTATCACAGAGATGATGGCGCAGATGAACAAATTAACTCTGGAAGTCGCTAGCCTGCGCTCCGAATTGCACACCCGCTGACGCAGCCGTTTCCGTGGACGAGGCCGAGGGCGATACAACAACGGTCACAGGTACCATCGTTCCAAATCTAGAGCGTCGAGTACAACGAGGATTACACCGGACGACCCGAGATGGCTCTGCCGCTCCCACTACCGTTACCGAGAAAGAGCTGAGAAGTGTGAACAGCCATGTAACTTCCGTAAAGGTCAGGGAAACTAAACGAGGTACGTTCGGAGGCGGGCGACTACGTACCATCGGCTAATCACCGCCTGTGTGTCGCGGATTTCCAGAATAACCTACGTTTCTTGGTAGATACCGGCGCCAACGTTTCAGTGATACCGGCTTCGCATAAAGACAAAAAGTGTAGTGAGTTATCGAAGTATCGTTTATTTGCCGCTAACGGGAGTGAAATTCGTACATACGGTTTAAAATCACTAGTGTTAAATTTAAAATTAAAACGAGCGTTTAAATGGACATTTGTGATCGCGGATGTATCGCAACCGATCCTTGGCGCGGACTTTTTATCCCACTATAGGTTATTAGTAGATTTAAGCTCTAAAAGATTAGTCGACCAAGTAACAAATCTGAACGTCCTTGCCTCGCTAGTTGACTTCAATCAATACACGGTAAACACCATTGACAGTAGTCACCCCTACTATGACATTTTAAAAGAATATCCTGATATAACGAGACCTGTCTCTTTCAAAGAAATACCATCGCACTCAGTATGCACTATATAGAAACTTCGGGACCACCGGTGCATACTAAAGCACGGCGGTTACCACCCGATCGTTATAAAAAAGCTAAGGATGAGTTCACACTTATGCATGAGTTAGGCATTTGTCGCCCTTCTAAGAGCCCATGGTCCAGCCCATTACATGTCGTGGTAAAGAAAAACGGTCAATTACGTCCCTGTGGCGACTATAGACAATTAAATTCAGTTACGACACCGGATAGGTACCCAATACCTCGATTACAGGATTTCACATATGTATCAGCAGAAAAGGTCATTTTCTCTCGAATTGACATTAATCGAGCCTATCATTGTATACCAGTTTATGAACCCGATATAGAAAAAACTGCCATAACTACCCCTTTTGGCCTTTTTGAATTCCAACGTATGCCGTTTGGCTTGCGCAACGCAGCCCAAACGTTCCAGCGTTTCATGGACCAAACTGTTCTAGCAGGTCTAAATAATGAACTAGGAACCGATTTCTATTTTGCCTATCTCGATGACGTCATAGTAGCTAGTAAAACCCCAGAAGAACACAAAAGACACCTAAAGGCAGTTTTCGAAAGATTTAACCAATACGGCATCACGATTAACATATCCAAATGTAGTTTCGGTAAAGAAAAGATAGAATTCTTAGGGCATGAAGTTTCATCTAAAGGAGCATGTCCACTTAAAGAGAAAATAGAAGCGATAATAAATTATGCTAAACCCGAAACAGTAGCTCAACTGAGACGTTTCCTCGGTATGATTAATTTTTACAGGTCAAATATTCCGAAAGCAGGAAAATACCAAGAAGAATTGAACAAATATTTACATAACACAAAACGTAACGATAAAACCAAAATTAAATGGACCGACGAAACGGAAAAAGCTTTCGATCAGTGTAAACTCAGCCTTAGAAGCGCAGTCACCTTATCGCATCCGCTGCCCGATACCACGCTCGCACTCATGGCAGACGCGTCAGGTACATGCGTAGGCGCTGTCTTACAGCAAAAAGTTAATGATCGCTGGGAACCATTAGGCTATTATTCTAAAAAAATGTCAGAGGCCCAACAAAAGTATTCGGCTTACGACCGAGAACTTTTAGCCATTTACATGTCTGTTCAATATTTCCGAAAAATGTTTGAGGGCCGCCAACTAATAATATTCACAGATCATAAACCTCTTACCTATGCATTCAACAGAAAAAGTAGTGAGAAAGAAACCCCGCGTCGTACTAGACACCTATCCTATATTAGCGAGTTTACGACAGATATACGACACATAACAGGTACAGATAACGTGGTAGCGGACGCCTTATCGCGAATCGAAGTCATATCTTGCCCGACTAGTATTAATTACGAAGAGTTAGCTATCGAACAGAGTAGAGACACTGAATTACAGTCGCTAATAGCGAAAGATAGTTCACAGTTTAGGGAAATATACATACCGAACTGTAAACAATCTTTAGTATGCCATACAACAAACTCAACTACTAGACCTTATCTAACTAAAACATTCAGAAGGACAGCGTTCGAATCATTACATAATATTAGCCACCCTGATATTCGTACCACAAAGAAGATGATAACCAAAAAATTCTATTGGCCTTCCATGAACAAAGATATCACAAATTGGTCAAAAAACTGCACAGCATGTCAAAAATCAAAAGTTCAACGCCATACAATGTCAGAATTAGGTCAGTTCTCGCCCAGTAATAGGTTAGAACACGTACATTTGGACATCGTTGGCCCCTTACCTACTTCACCTGAAGGTCATAGGTATTTATTAACGATTATAGACAGAACCACAGGTTGGCCGGAAGCCATCCCTTTACAAGAAATATCCGCAGAAATAGTAGCTAAAAGTTTATATGAGAACTGGATAGTAAGGTTTGGTTGCCCAGGTCGCATAACCACCGATCAAGGAAGACAATTTGAGAGTAACCTATTTATAAACCTTGCTAAATTACTGGGAATTAAAAAAATTCGCACAAATACCTATCACCCGCAGAGTAATGGCATTGTAGAAAGGTGGCACAGATCGTTGAAAACAGCTTTAAGAGCTAGGTTAAATAACAATTCAAATTGGTACCAAGAATTACCTACTGTCATGTTAGGACTTCGATCCGTACCTCGCGCTGACACAGGCGTTAGCGCAGCAGAATTAACGTATGGTACAAAGCTTAAACTTCCAGGCGATTTCTATGACTGTAGTGAAGCAAAAAAATACGATTCCTATACTTACGTAAATGACCTAAGACGTACGATCAATGATTTAAAGCCTAGACCAATGACACAAAGAAATTCCAGAGCAATTTTCGTGCACAAAGATTTACAAAATTGTGAATATGTTTTTATTAGGAAGGAAGTAGTTAAATCATCTCTCCACCACCCTTATGAAGGCCCGTATAAGGTCATAAGGAGGAGAAATAAGTCATTTATTATCGATATGTTCGGTGAAGAAACTTCAATATCTATTGATAGGCTTAAACCCGCCTATACATTAAATACAAACAGTCAAACCGACAGACAAGGAAGTTCGGATTATAATAATTTTAATATTAGCCCTAGTGTAGTAAGAAATAATGTGAGCCAACATAATGCACCCGTGAGTAACGAAAAGTTTAACACTTGTACCACACGCAGCGGGCGAATTTCGAAACCACCCGTGCAATTCGTGATAGCGTAAGTAAATTTTAATTATAAATTATTATGTTTTACACAACAAATGTACACTCTTAACTTAGTCCACATGATAATCAAAGGACCTGATCCTCTATTCATCGTTCCATTTTTAATCATGGGAAAACAAGTTAGCAAACAAGAGGAAATTATTATCGCCCAAAACGGCGCTAACAGTGCAAGTACAAGCAATTTAGAAGTCAATGTCAAGTTATACGGATCCATAATGTTGGCTGTATTAATTTTACTGGGATTATTATTCCTGTATTACGGTGTCAAAAAGTGTAAAATGGCAAGTTCCAGCTGGATACAGCATCAAATAAAGACTGTGCATTCAGAAATTCCTGTAGTAACTGTACAGCAACCACAACCACAGCCGCAACCGCAAGTTGTGTTTGCTCAAAGACAGTGAAGTGAAAAATAAGTGAAAACATATAATAAGTAGTAAAGTTTTATTAACACTCAAAATTGTAATACCTAAATGCCCAACAACCAGACAGTGTATTATATTGTAATGTAACACTATTTTAGATTACCAAGAAATTAATTACAGTCTTATTATTTCATTTGCTTAACAATAACAAATATTATGTTACATTGAATGTATGGTCCTCGCAGAATCAAATGCAACTAAACGTAAACAAACCTTAGAATCCGTGATTATGGATAAACTTCCGATTCTTTCGAAGTGATATTCACATTTACACAATGTCCACAATATGCACTTTCACTTTTGTGCACCACACAGTATCTGCAGCGAGTAACTTCTTGGTATTTTTATGAAAAACATGAACACAAAACAAAATGCTATTCATTTCGGACAACTGAACAGATGCTTGACAGCTTCGCCATTCTAGAATCTATGGTTTAGTCAGAGGTTGCAAACATTTTGTAATATTGACGAATGAATGAGTGAATTTTAGTTATTTGAATATAACTTGGAGTGCCGTACTTAATAGGTTAACAAGCGTATGCGCAGACTTGTGACGTGTTACCAAATGTAATTTAAAAAAATGAAGATCTTTGTCAGTTAGAGCGAACTTTTTTGTGGTCAAAACCTTAATATGAAGAACTTCGACTTTATCACCATGATTTAGTACTTTAATTGGTTTAAGTCCTTTGTACTGGAATACAAAGAACATTGGTCAAATTGCATAGTAACGTGAATCTGACTTCTAGTTTCAAATTAATTATAATCATTTGTGGTGCTTTATTTATGTTTTAGTGTATTAAACATTACCGGATAAAAGTATTTTCTCGAAAATTCACAATAAAAAGTTACTATCAAAAATACGATTTTTTTCCTGGAATTCCCGGGCGTCAAAAAATTACCTAATAATATTATCAATAGGTCATCTTTGGTCCAACTACCAAATACCAATATTAATTCGATCCCAGAAGCACCAAACTATCAAAAATACTCCCGGGCATCCAGCATTTCATTAACCTTAAAAGAGGTAAATGAAAATGGTCTTAATATTCACTCCACGCGAGTAAAACATTAGAAAATCAGGGCGCGTGAACCGTAGTGTTAAGAAACAGGTTTCCATCAATGACATTGGCCGTTCCATTTTATGCAAAAGAAATATAATAAACTGTCCTTGTTAGTAGTTAGGGGCGGGCTGATTTCCGCAACCAGGCGACCACTGCGCCCATTTTGCGTGAGTCCTTGTTAGTAATTATGTATTATAAAGTGTTTAAAATTGTAATGAAACAGAAGAACATATTTGTCCACGTCTGCGAGTGTTTTTACTACTGTTATTAGTGTTCATTTAATAAACTATATAAAATATTTTGTAAAGTAATCATTAACTACGACGACCCTATTACGAACTGATGAAATGAAACGGAGCTAAGGCCGTGCCATAGGGTGGCCATATAAGTTTATCTTTACTTGAGCGACGTTATTAAAAAAAATCAATATTTAAAAATCATAGTCCCACCTTGAAAAAAACGTTTTCATATTAAATACCTTTTTATATATGTTTTAAGATAAGACGAAGACTGCTTCAGGACCGTTGGCAAAATTTAAGATGAAGCCGTAATAAAAATATTTTTTTAGCAACACTGCTTCTATCCGAATTATCCCTAGTCTAGTTCAATCATTCGTCGCTTGTTTGTCTTACGTGTATTGTGATCTTCCTGCCTTACTGATTTTTTGACTTAGCTAACCCTTTGACTCTGATTTGCAAGTGATTTGGTTTGTGATACTGATATTTAACCTTACAAAAACTAGCGTGTACTTGGACTTGGAATTCGTATCTGATTTGGATTTCATTCGTTTTTGGACAGTCTTCAATTAAAACGTCTATTTAAAAAGTCGATTACTTAATTCACTTGATACATTCTTGGCTATTTTTGGACTTTTAACGAAAACTTGATCTATAAAAATGAACAACTTTTCTCGAATATTTTTTTTTACGAAATCACCATAGGTTTTTTGGGGTATGTGGTTCAGAAGTAGAAGCCACTGTGAAATTTTGTCGGGGGAGGGCGTTAAGAAGTAGCCCTGTATAGACAAAAATATATAAGAATGGATGAATCCAAAATTTTGTACCAAATGTTTAGTACATCTGAAAACTCTACTTTAGTCTATGATACTATCAAGCCGCCATGTTTGTTTACTTTTAGTTTCATTTAATTGTGCGGAGACAATACTTTATTAAAATGTAATTCAAGTATCACGTTCGCTAACATAACAAGATAGCTCGGTTTCATGTAGGTACGAATATTGTATTCGACGAATTCTCCTTAGTAATCATGTTTACTTTTAGCACGGTGCAACTCGCAGAGTTAGCATGTTAGTGTAAAGTAAGTAATGTGCACAGCTCCGGTTCTTACATAAGTTTATATAGATAAGACTAACGTTATTGACTTTTTTTTTGTAAACTGTATATTTTCGAAAAAGGAGGGGAGTACTGTAGCGGTGGCCTGGCGCAATGTGCGTGGTAAGCATTTTGCCACCGCGTCGCCCCGTGTCGTCACAGTCGGTCTCCCACCCTACTTGTGTGCGCGCATGCGCGAATAAATATAAATTCCAAATTCAATTATCTTTACCTTAATTCCAACACACGCACCCTTAGATAATGTATTAGGTATACACCTAAAGATACAAAATCAGTCATAACTCTCAAAGGGACTCGGCAACATGGAGACTTTTGTTCAGGACGTTAAAATCTATATTATATCAAAATCTCAGAAAATTTAACTGAAACCACGTTTTCCATACTTTTGGTACGGGGTTCTTTACAGCAATTCAAAACGTGACTGTTCTGCTAGCCAAGTAGCATCGACTTGGCCCTATTCATCGCTTTAACTGGAGTTTTTGCCGTGATTTGTGGTGAACGCATTCGTAGTTTTATTTGATTGATTTACATTGTTGTCTGTTAGAATTTTGCTCTTAAGACTGGTGCGTTTAGGTATCAACCTTCGAATGAGATGGTTGCAGATGTCAAAAACTCCACAGATGATTTGTAATGCACTGGCACTGTCGGGACCTTTGAGAGACAGCTAAATTAGTTTATTAGGGATGTAACTCTTAATATATTATCTCTCTCCAGTCACCAGACAAAACTGATTTGATATGTCTTTTAGAATGGAATGGACTCACCAGATGTATACTTGTGTGGTGTTCATAAGGACGCCTGTGTAAGTCCGCTCAATTAGACCAGGTATCTCCGCCTGTTAATATAAAATGTTTCATATCTAAGTACAGAGCGTAGAAACAATGATCTTTTATTTTGATAACCGTAACATTTAGTAAAGGACAGTCATAAATCATAAGTCAGTCTCTCTTAATTGGCCACTACTAGCTGGCCACATAGTTTGCCATACAGGCTTCTTTATAGACCACAATAGGTTTCCATTAACACTGGACACACAGTTGTCCATTTATATACACTTGTTCATGGATCACAGAAAACCCTTGCCACACAGGCTTTACACTGGCCACACAGTTGTCCATTTATATGGACTTGTTCATGGATCACAAAAGACCCTTGCCATACAGGCTTTACATTGACCACACAGTTGTCCATTGATATGGACTTGTTCATGGATCACGATGATCATTTATAGGCCTTTAATGGGCCATCATCACGCCATACAGGCTTCAAACTGGCCACACAGTTGTCCATTGATGATTTCATGGATCACGAAGATCCTTTAATTGGCCATCGTCACACCATACAACACACAGTCATTCAACAATCCCAAGTAGAACAAAACACCTTTTATTATAATAAATTATTTGATTTTTTTAGACTAAAGAAAATGGAAGTTTTGTATGTTTATGAAGGAGTGAGCGCAAGGAATACTGAGTGCAATGAAGCGTAATTTTTTGTGATTGGATTCGAGTCGATTTGAGATACTTGGTGTACGGGGATTTTCCGATTCTGTAGAAGTGTAGGTTGTGTTTGGTGTTATGCTAAATAACGTATGGTAGTGTTTGTTTTAATTTGCATAGTATGTAAACAAAGGTATTGTTTATTTTTTTGAAAAATTGATAAATTGTTAATTTATTTAATAAAGATTAGTAGTGAGATAGGTGCAGTGGTAGTTATTATGTTTAAGATTATATAGGAGGAGTTAAAGAGGTGAGTTCTTGGCTAATTAGACTAAAAAAAATGTAACGAGGTTATTTTGCATCGTTACAACTTTGTATGTAGAAATAAGTCATTTGTACAAGGACCGTCCTCAGACACGAAACATGCCAAAATCTCCAAGCGCTCATTTTAAGTACTTAGCTTTCGTTCTGATGATCCAATGAGACGCAAATTCCCGCAGACACGTGGTGTCAGGCCACGCTATTATCTCGTGCATCTCCAACTTCGATGTGCACACCAATTCACAGTCTTGAGTCTAATGACACTTACAGAAAGAAGCGGTCATTTTTCTTACCATAGCCATTAAAAAAAAAAAAAAATAGCCTTAAAATTGATTTCAATGTACTTTTTATTTCCACAGATAATATTCCGGCCATAAACAATTAAGTTGCTTAAGCAGTGTTACCATATGCGCTTTATACACGTACCTCGCGACGTGTGTGTTCACTTGTCGCGACAGCACTAGCATTACAAAATTAATTAGAAATTATTATAAATTTAAGACTGTCTCAAAATGGCTCGTATCCAGAGACAAAAATTGCACTCAAAAATATTTTTCAAAGGAAAAACTGAGCGCCACTAGATTGCAGCCCGTGGATTGCGTACAGTATTGTCCACCCCATCATTTCGCGGCCCGTATTGCGTGGTTCTACGCGTACACAAACTACAGCCCGTGTTCTACGGCTACACTAACTACGCAGCGGACGGCTCAGTTCCAGGGCTTAATTTGAACGCCCTATAGTTTGCAGACTACGGATGACGGGGGTATAGTTCATGTTAGAGTTAGAGGTCACATACTCACGTAGTTTATGAATCAAATTGTACAGGCTATAGACAGGCGTCCGTCACTTGCTCAAGGCCACACGTTTTATGCCTACCGCTAAGCGTATCGGAGACGATACAACGGACAGTAGGTTGACGCACGCCCGCCTGAGTGCTCGCACGTCACATTTACCGCTCTGACTATCGAAATGCCGAAACCACGCAATTATTGTGCAGTGGATGGGTGTCACAGTCAAAAGACAAATGAAAATTTAACATTTTTTTCATTGCCGAGAGACGAACAAAGGTACCTTAGTTAATAGTACCTATTTTAAATCTTTTATTTTTTCGAATTCCCTTTTCTTATTCCTTTACAAATTATCATCATTTATTCCATAAACTTAGAACAATGGTGGGTAGGTACCTACTATGTTAATCGTCGTAAATTAAGGATTTCAGGTATTATTTATGTTTTTTTATATAATTAACAGTTACCTACTTAATGTCAGAACATAGTGGCACAGTATATATATATATTAGTACTAACGTAATAGTAGGTACCTAGCGTCGTCGTTGTGATTTAGGTAGGTATGTCATAGAATAGAAGTACTAATGCGCCGGCCACTCGGTAGCTGGGAGGCACTTCAATAGCTGTAAATAAATCGTTTAAAACCAAAATCCAAGATTTAACTTGTCAAGTACCATTACGTCATCAAAAAAATGCCATCAAGCCCCGCCCCCCCGCGCGCGCCGCCGACTTTTATTACCAGGACGAATGTAAACGAAAAAATCTCAAGAACTTAGCACACATTACTAAATAGTTACTTCGTAAACTATAGCTTGCATTCACAAGCCGTTTTTTGTTATGACTTGTAGATAGTAACTATTTTCGTTACGTTTTTACCTAGCTATCACTTAAAATACCAATAATTCAAGCTCACAATGAGGCCCTCTTGGGGAATGTTTTTGTATAAATAGTAGGTATGAAATTCTCCGTCAACTCAAGTAAAAAGCCAACTTTGATTGATTTTTCTCCGGTTTGCTCCTGTTTCCCTTTTGATTATTTGTTAAAATTATTTACGAGGTTTCGAATATTTTCGACATTACAATTTATTAATCGGGAATTTAGGGAAGGGAAAAAATGCATCTATCATTTTATTAAACGCAAACATATTTGATCGACAAATATAAAATAATTGATTTTCTACAACATTCGTTTCATTATCAAAATGATCATAGGTAGGTACAACCCTAGTACATTCGCTCGATGACGCGCTCGCACGTGGGTCGCGCGGCGGGCAAAACAATCTCAACTCTTTGTATGCGTAGTTATGGCACATTTCTTCTCGCTGCAAACAGCTGATATTATTATTAAGATTTTGTAGGCTAATATAGCGTAGGTATTTTAGCTTTTGTATGGGAGTGATGTATCTGTTACGAAGTAACTATTTAGTAATCTGTGCTATAGATTACGTTCCGTAGTTGGCAGGGTGTAGATTGTGTACAAATAGTTCCAATACATCAGTCCACGAACTACGGGGTGTACACTACAGGCTGCAAACTATCAGCCCGGGCGATAGTAGACGCACCGTGGAACACGGCCCGTATTTTGTGTACTGCCGTATTTTGTGTACTGAATTGCCCAGGGGTATAGTTCATTTTATAAATTTGACCCCGTAAATGTTAATCAGTTTCCCATTTCCGCCTATCAATTCTTATGGGTGCGTTCAGTAAAAGGCCTTATCACATCTGTGCATAGAAGGTACCTATGCGTAACATAACAATCAACCTTGACATGAACAACTTGGTACTCTATAATAGGTAATCTTTCCTAGTAATTGTAGATTAACTTTGGCAGTGTCGATTAAAACAGTAAGAGTTGTAATAAATCTCATTGTATAATCAAGAATAGAATAATGAAAGAAAGAAATAAAGTTTATTCGGCAAAAAATAAATAGAAAAATAATTACAATATTAGGTACTTAATTGAAATAAACTATAGCTAAAGATTAAAACTAAAATTAAATTTTATGCCGAATAGGTCCAAGACTCAGCATGGTGCTGTGGTTTTATTATCTAAAGCCACAGCGCTGATATTCTGTCCGGACCCAAAGGAGGGGAGAAAAAGGAAAAGGGGTGGGCCTACGTACAGAGCGGACTCACTTATCACATTGTAGGATTTAATTGGTGTGAAGGTGATCAATCGGTAAATACAATATTATTATGGTTATAATTACAGTAAAAGGTTATAATCATTATAGGTTGTAATAAAAATAATTATAATAAGTTAGGTTGGTTTACGATAAATAATTTTTTTTTAAAAAATAATAAATATATACTAGAAGGACGACGGACAACAGCTGGAGTAGTTTCATACGTCATACGAGATGGGCGGTACGCCCGGCTTTTTGTTCCTCAAGACAAAACGTACTAATTTTATGCTTGAATCTGAAAACCGAGACGCACTCTCTTAGAGGTGGAGGTAGGTTGTTCCAGATTTTACTCGCAGCGTATTTAAAACTACCCCGGAAAGTAGTTGTTTTGTGTCGCGGAATGACCAGTAAATACGACGATGCTCGGGTACAGTATTTATTTGTATTGCTGGACCAAGTAAGTTTATCATAGAGATATTTTGGTTTTTTACTTTTAATAATACCAAACAGTAACACAGCCAAATGTTTGTAACGTCGGGATTTCATGTTAAGAACATTTACACTATTGAGATACGGAGTGATATGGCTTCTACGTGGGATATCAAGACAGAATCTAGTATACATGCATTTTGTATACGCTGTGTTAAACGGATTGTCCTGTGTAGTAAGCGAGGGCCATACACAACATCACCATAGTTTAGTTTAGAAAGAATTAAACTGTCCACAAGTAGCTGTCTGACTGACACGCTAAGGAATTCTCGTATCTGATAGAGTATTTTCAGACGATAAAAGCAATTTTTGACAACACCAGCTATATGCTTCTCAAATCTCAGACTAGCGTCTAGAGTCAAACCAAGATTACGAGCAGTGTGAACATATTCTATCTTTTCACCGGCTACTATTATGTTAGGTTGTTGAAACAAAACCTTTTTTACGAGGTGTTTGGAACCAAGCACCATGAATTTTGATTTCACAGGATTAAGGACTAAACTGTTGCGATTTGACCAATGTACCAACCTCTTGAGGTCGCTATTAATGCTCACAAGAGCCCGATCCAAATTTTCAGGTGTAAAAGAAAGATAAAGTTGTACGTCATCTGCGTACATGTGGTATCTACAATTGTGAAAACAAGTTGTCATATCACTGCTGTAAAGTATGAACAGCAGAGGGCCAAGAATAGATCCCTGTGGCACACCACGTACAACTGGACAAAAAACTGAAGAGTCAGATGAGCCAGTGTCATCGCTCATTTCTACCTTTTGAAAGCGCTGTGATAGGTAACTTTCAAACCATTTAACAGTGTTCACGTCGAAACCATAATATGACATTTTGGACAGCAGCAGATTTAAATTGATGCAGTCGAAAACGCGGGAGAAGTCCAGTAGGACCATAATAGTGACTTGATCTGCGTCTTGTGCTTCAAGGATATTGCTAGAGACGTCAAGCAATGCAGTGGATGTGCTGCGACCATTACGAAAGCCTGATTGAACATCAGACAGTACAGAAAAAGATTCAAGGAATTCAGTTAATTGAGCGTAGACAACCTTTTCTAGGACTTTAGATAAACAAGGCAGGATGCTAATTGGCCTAAGCTCTTTGATACTAGTCGGATTAGTAACCTTAGGTATTGGATGAACCAGTGCCTTCTTCCGGAGCGTCGGAAAAGTACTAGAGGTAATCGAACAATTTACGATAGCAGTAATGGCCTCCAAAGAATGGGGGAGCGTCATCAAAATCATTTCTAGAGTTAAACCATCTACTCCCGTTGCATTAGATTTTAAACCGTTAATGAACTTGAGTACTACAATCTCATTTACTGTTGTAAGGGAAAATTTACCTTCACAGTACCTGTGGAACTCAAAATAAGTCATGTCAGATAGATTAGCAATGGTTTCACCAGGAACATCTAGAAAATGCTTGTTCACTGCCGTTGGATCCCGCAGATGCAATGGAAGTACCAGATCACTTTTAGGTGGAAGGGCTGAAGATTTGATAATGACATGACCATCTTTGATGAATAGTAATGTGTATCTAGAACGAAAGTGTTTACGTGCTTGTAACTTGTGCACTAATGGATAAGCTTTCTAAAACGTTGTATACAAATAGCAACACCAATTTAAAAAAAATAACACGTAATGAGAGCAACATGAATAAATGTTCTTTCAAAGTATCTTAGGATTAACAGGTATCCAGGTGGGAAAATGGATTTTTATAGGCGCTGTTTAGATTAAGGGAATTGCTATTAGTAGAAGGCAGCCGATAACCCATATATATGTTACGGTGAATAAAGGGTAGGTGGTAAATGTCGGTCTCGGACGGAGCTTCGCCGATTTAATCTTATTATTGGCGAATGTCGCCCGCTCCCTGCGACTATAATAAAACTAATGATTTTATTTTTGGTTTTACAAACTGGAAACGCTCGGTAAATGTATAAAGCCTTTTTGCCGTTATGATTCTGCACTTATTGGCGGATGTGTAATTAATTGATGACTCACTCGCCCGTCTGTGCTTGTTAATTCATTAAACTGGCGGGTGAGGAGGGCTTTGAAAAAAAAACATGGGTCTAATTGGCATAAGTATCTACACTTGTTGTCACTTGTTACTAATAGCCTTAACCCTTGGCACCCAAAGACGCCGTTTGTCGTTTAGCCGGCCGGGTATCTACGCTCAAACACATAAAGTGAGCAAAAATGGTAAAAAACACGCAATGAAAAAAAAAAATTAAAATATTATAAAATATTTGGCGCAGCCAACTCTTATTTTTTATTGTAATTTTTTTTAATGATCGTCTTTAATCGCCAACGACCATCCGTGGTCATTTTATAGTCCATCTTTTTTTCCACATCTGTAATGAATTTTTCCAATTCGTCATCTTCATTTTCAGCATACTTTTTATAATTAAATTCTAGGTTTGCCATGGAATCCATCGTTTTATTAAGCTCTCCTACCAAATCCACTAGAGGGGTAACCTGTTCATTGCCATCAAATATCACAATTAAATTATCAATTCTCCGTTTCAGCAGCGCCAAATTCATTTCCCACAAATCCAATTGATTTGTTATTTGACAAACAACACTTGACAATGTATTGTTGGTTCTTTGATTATTTACAGATTCCAAAATTTGTTTAATTAATCCCTCATTCTTTTCTACAAGTTGTGCAAAAACCTTTTCATTGGTTTTCAACTCTGGTACATTAAAAGGTTGAAATGACATTCTTGATCTTAATCCTGGGACTGAGCTATGCCGTAAACACTGTCACTTTTACTTTCGGACAGCGAGGGTGGTTCCGATCTTTGGACGGTACAAAAACTGAATGTTTACTGCACAATTTGTTTTCTTGAGGTCCTCCAAAGATATTGGAATGCCCCATTTGAAAGCTCTTTTATGTCGTATCAGTTCAGTCTGTGAATTTTTGTGCGACAATGTTTTGATTAATATTTTACATCTCGGCACGTTCCAGGATATAAACAGGGGATGTCGGAGATTTGTGTTTATCAATATGATTAGTAATAAACGCATGAAATCGATATCTGTTTATTGTTTTACATCTTGGCACGTTTCCTCATAACCGAGTCGATGAAAAAGTATTTTTTAACCTAACCCCTTTTTGTTTAGAAAATTTGTGTTTTTGTATTTAAATACTCTAGTCAAATGTCCCATAATGTCAATTTGGAAAGTATCAAACGTTCTCCCTGGACAATCAACTGTATTTTTTTCAAATCCCTCATAGTTGAAAAAACTTCATTTGTTTTTGTCGTATATATTTTTTTTATTTAAGAGCATAAAATTAAGACACAGTGATACCGGTGCAACAAAAATCCGTAAGGATTTGTCCGTGCACCGTCATTACAAGAGTACAATACAACAAATTAAAATATAACATTTTTTCTCGCCTCCCACTCTTTGTAGAAAATCCATCAAAGTCTATTATGAATTCCCACTTGACAACTCTTTTGCATCAAGTAGTTACCGCCAGTTCTTGCACTTTTTGTGTGGTCCATTTGACAACTATTTTCCATCAAATAGTTACCGCCAGTCCTTTTAATGTGTTCCATTTCAAAGCCACTTAACACCAATACTTTTGGGTGGTTATTTTTAAGCCACGCCGCAAACACTGCCACTTCTGTTTCCGGACAGTGGGGGTGGCTCCGATCTTTTGACGGCACAAAATAGGAATGCTTCCTGCATTGACTTTTCCAAATATATTTTTTATAACAATCTTCTTCTATTAATATGTCAAATTTGGGGCACTTTAAAACTTCCAAATCAAAATTAATAAATCCATTTTGATTTAAAAAATCCCTTTCATTGTTTCCACCTTTATACGCCCAAACTTTTGTTTTATTTCTATCCAACATCTCCATCCGTTGCACCAGGTTGTCTTTAGATATGTCATTTTCATAATTTTTAAACGCCAATCCGTGAATTCTTTTTGTGGTCCATTCTATAGAATAGCAATTTTTTTTCTCGATATCCTTTTGCGATATTTGAATACCCCATTTGAAGGTTCTCTTGAACTTTATGTCGTATATGGCAACTTCTTTAGCGATGAACCCACTCTTTGTAGAAAATCCATCAAAGTCTATTATAAAGTCCACCGTAAACTTGATCATTGTTCTTTTTATTATTTTAGTGTTTTATACAAGAGCTTGTAGCAAACTGTGGTTAGACCTGGCGAGGTATTGATATTTATACAAAGAAATTGGGCAGAATGGTTCTTTTGTACAATCGAGTAAATCGGGAACAACTGGACATTGGTCTTTTGGGAAAATCGGGTAAATCGGGAACAACTAGAAATTGGTCTTTTAGGAAACGGGTATATCGAGTAAATCGGGCACAACTAGAAATTGGTCTTTTAGGAAATGTACGAGTAAATCGGTCCTACGTACTGGCCACTAAAAGAGTGACGCACGAAATGTCAACTAAAAATCCATAGAGTACAAAATTCAAACATCAAATTGATTAAAAATTAATATTAAATTAATTTGCCAAAAAAAAGTAAGTTTCATTTTGAATTGAGTTTACCGTGTCATGTGGGTATCGTATGAAAGCGCTTCATTGGCATAAGCTTAAACAGATTTTTAATATATTTTTTTTTGATCTACAGTTTTTGATTCATTACAAAGAATAAAAAAACTTTTTTGTTTGTCAAAATAGAACTCAATTATTGCGGTATCGCTCAAGCAGTTATAGTTTTTTTTTCGTGAACCAAGGGTGTAAACCAAGCCTTTTACCCTATGGCCTCCCTCACCCTAATGGTCATGGCATGCCCCTCCTCGTCTTGGATTAATCTACGCCCAAAGTAGAGCGCGCCCCACTGGTTGAAAAACCATGGCCTAAACCAGTCGACTATGGAATTGTTTAGGGTGATTTATCGCCTTCTTCCCAAACCCTCTTATTAATTAAATAAAAAAACTTGGCCATTAGATACTTCCTTTCCTTAGGCTGCTACATACATTCATACCCACTCAAGCGATTATTGATCGATTGAGTGGTTACGATAATGAACCTTGTAGGCAGTTCATATCGTTGCCGGCACACGAAAGAATGCTCGGCAAAAGATCCATTTTGTATTCGTATTTCAGTAGAATGTTTTTTGCTCCATTCTTGTCCCGGTGTATACCCTTACGACATATACTGCAATACACGTAACGGTGAGGGGACTCGGAGACGAGCAAGCGGTTGTGTACTTTGTCACCGCTTTCGTAGCATTTGCTACAGTTCTTTGTGGTGAACGCTTCGTTTATGATGTACAAAGATAGATTATTTCTTTGTTTGATCTCTCTGATTACAGCGTTGTGTCTGAACTTTCTGTGCCCCTTGAACGAGCCTCTGTTCATAAAGTCGAATCCTGAACCGTAGACCACGAGCGTGTCCGTCTCCTTGCCAAAGTATTCGTCCACTATTTTCTTTGTGACTTTTTGATCGTTGATGTACTTGTCAAATTTTAATCGCTGCACTCTTCTCTGTTCGTACAGGCTTTGTTTCTTATCGAACCATTTCAACTGGAATCTGGTGTACTCGTGCACGTGGGCGTTCTTGCGCGACAACTCGAAATTCAAAGTGCGATTCAACGCCTCCATATCTCGTTTGATTTCGGTGTCTACGCCCTTCACATACTTGTTTCGCTTTTTTTCTCGACCATACTCTTTTGAATCATACACCACCGTACCCTTCTTTAGCATTTTATACTCGAATTCTCCGGTAGCAGTCCTGGTGCAGGTGACTATCGGTGTTTTAGCACCCGGATCCACCGCTACAATCTTTGAGTATTTACCTTTTGATTTGCTCTCGTTCAGTAGTTGAGCTTCGTCTCTTTTGATGCGTTTTGCTTTATACTTTTTACCTTTTTTGACGGTGCGGTTCATTGACAGGGAGACCGATATGCCGTCCGTACTGAAACTGTTACCAAAGTGTTTGGGAACATCAAATAATCGATTCCAATAGCGCTTGTAATCCTTCCGGAATATGGACCAGACTGTCGGCGTATTCTCAGCGTCGATCCGACGCAACAGTTGGTGCAAGCATGAAGAATCGTAAGCGAGAAACTTGAGTCCGTGCGAAAAAATGGGAAATACGTTGAAGGACTTTATGTTGTCTTTAGCAAGTTCGTGTTGCATTCGCACGAACAGCGGAACGTACTTCCAATAGTTTTTATTCAGATTTCTTTCCGAAACGTCATTTGTTCGGAACCATGCACCCAATTCGTTCTCATCACCAGCTGTCTCACTCTTGTAGAACGCGTTGAAACAGATTTCGTGGACGTGTGATTTTGTATACTGGGAGTGTTTGTGTGCCAGATAACGTTTAATGCGTTGAAAGGCATGCGTCTGGATATTTGTCTCCAGAACGGTTTGGTATTGGTTAGCGAGCGCATACAGATTAAAGGACCTCAGGCAACCGTCGTAAGAAATGTTCCCGTTCAACTCCTTGTATTTATTGATGATGTTCATAGGATCTTGCAGTTTAAATTCTTGCTTTTTCTTTAAAGCATAAGTGAACTGTAGTGCATCAAATTTTGGGAACATTACATGAAAGTCTTCGTGATCGTAGTAATGTTTAAAAAAGTAGTTCACCAAGTAGGACAGCTCGATGTTTAGCCTGGACAGAGTGCGTACGTCATCTCGAATTGCATACAAGAGCTTCTCCTTGATCGTTGGCTGCAGCAGTGGACACACAAACGAGGTCAATCCCTTCTTCACACAATATATAGAGTTTTCCTCGTCTTCAGCGAGATGCTCTTCTCGCAAGCGCCGTTTGCGTTTCGGGCACTTGTTGCTCGACGAACGTTGATGATCATTTCCTCCACACGTAGGGCACGGCATTGTATTTACAATCAAACCATTTTTGTTAGTGTGCTCAGGACGAGTGCCGGTGTTAAAATGAAATAAATTGTGATTTGTTTCATTTTATACTTGACGGCCAGGATTAAATAATCGGGACTTTCCGGTATTTCTGATTCCGACCGTTTTTTCGATTGAGAAAAAAAAGACTTAAGTAGGAAGAACAATCATTTTATTTATTATATCTGAAAAGGTTAATGGTTCTAAATATCCTAAATCCTCTTACAATTGTAAAATGAATGATTTGAGGAAAAAAAATATAAGGTTTATTTTTGTTTGTCAAAATAGAACTCAATTGTTGCGGTATCGCTCAAGCAGATACATACACCTGAAAACACAAACCTCCTCAGAAGAATGCAATCAGAAAAAAGGCCTGGCTCGGATATGAAAATGATGTGAGGTTGCCAGTAAGGTGGAGCGTTGACAAGGGAGTGCTCAAGATGAAAATGGTAGAACCATCAACCCCAGTATCGCTCCCCTCTGATTTGCTCCCGTTTTCTCTTCAATTCGTAGCCAGCGTGTGGTTACCGAAATCAACAAAATTGTGTCAGTTAAACTGAAAATGAAATAAAAAAAAAGGGGGGGGGGGGCAAAAAAATCATTTTAAAATTAAATTAAAAGAGGGGGCAAACCCCCCTTTTTTTAAAAAAAAACCCAAAGACCGCGTCAGCTCACGTTTACTTCTTCTCTTGTTATCTGGACAAAGGTCTGTGAAGAAGTAAGTCGCGCGCGTAGCCGATGGTCGTAAGGTAACCTCGGTCGGGACAATCAGACTTTTGGGACGGGATTGCCGGCCTCTGATTGGCTGTTGGTTTTGTGACGTCATCATTTCGTGACGTGTCATGCTGTGATTGGTCGAAAGCTAAGGGGGGCGGGGCTTACCGAGAGGAGTGGGGGTTTGTCCTCATCATTCCTATTTGAGACGCCGTGAAGAGCGGACGTCTTGGGAAATAAATAATATTTTATTTATAAAATAAAATATAACTATTAGTAATTATATATTTTTTAAATAAATTTAATTAATAATTAGCAGCCCCCCCCCCTCTCTCTCTTTTGGCCAGGCGATCAACAATCGCTCGAGTGGTTAGCAGGGAACATTTATTAAATTTCAAATTCATTTGAGAATTAATTTTCTACTCTCGCCCACTCGAAGGTTTATTGTTCGATTGGCTGAAGGGTATGTGACGAAGCCAAAAGGACTAGAAAACTCAACCACTGAGAATGTATTGAAAGTAAGAGATATGAATGCATACGAACAATTTTTAAGACAGTGCAAAGAAGAGTACCACGCGGCGCATCCCCATGATGCCCCCTCCCCCATGATGCCCCCCTCTTTCAACGATCAGCTCATGTTGCACGATCCATTAATTAAACGCATGATTGATTTGGACGGCCCAAACCCAGGTACGAAAACAAAAAATGAATTAAAACGCCGTTTACTCGAGTATACGCTGATTAAAGTACCCGAGCTTGTGCCAGAGTATACCAATACATTTGAAAAGTTGGACGTACCTAGAAATATGTTCTCTAATAGTGAAACGCGTAAACATCACTCCCGACCAATCCGTGCCTAGTTTTTCCCCTGTCTTTGCTCAGCAAACCCGTGGGTTGTTGATTAAATTGGAACCCAATGATGTTTTCAATGTTCCGGAACTCGGCATGTTTCTGAATAATTCGTACGGGATTGAAGAATTGGGCAACTTGACGGCCTTCACCGAATTTGTCAACAAATCTCCTGATAAAAAATGGATTTTCTGCAGACGGCAAAAATGGGAGCAATGCTTTTACGAACGAAATTACCGATGTTCCCGTTTTGTCGGATTCTAGCGATGCGCCGGCGGCGGCGAGTAATGACGACTATGACATGGAATAAATAGCACCACCCCACGAGCCATACGGTCAATCGCGCGCACTCACGAGTACGCGATGGTGTACTGTCTTTTTAATTTTGCGCATAACCCCGAAGTGGGTACACGGCCGACAGCATAAACGTCTCCGAGAACTTTGAATATCAAAAAATCTATTTAGATTACAATTATGGGTTTGCCTTGGCGCTGGAATATGAAAAGGGGTCTCCCTATTATGCCAATAGTAATATTGAGAAGCTACTATCGTGTGTTTCTATCATGGAAGAAGAAAATTTGAACGTGTCGGTGTCAAATATCATCTGTTCGTACCCAGCGAGCAATGTCTTTGAATGTTTTGTCGAAAACTTTGGAAAGACAAATTTAAACACTGAAAAACTTGCCCAATTGTAGTGATATCGACCCACAACCATTCAGAGTGTTCGGTGCTGGCCATCGATAGGCTGTACAAAACTCTGCTGGATAACAACTCAAACGATTGGTATAGATACTACCAAACACCACGGCAACCACGCTGGGCATGTAATTTTTTCGATAGATTTGGAAAACAATTGAATTCGTCATCAGCTAGTGGTGGTGGTGGTAACGACAAATTGATCAATCTCTCATTCGAAAATACGGATTTGGACTTGGAAAGTATTGGGCGGGTATTGGATTCTAAAACATCTTGTCCTCGAGCGGACTGAAAGTCAAGATGTATCTACTGGAGAATGTGCAAGTGCCGTTGTCTGATTTTGTTCCAGTCGTGTCGGTGGACATTGAAACGGTAGCAAAGGATTCTTTGGTGGTGCCATAGGAGTGTCAAAAGATGAAAAGGTGTCCTCAATGGTACTCTACATTAAATATTTCAAGATACATTTATACATTTGTTTATACTTGGCCCCGGGGCTTGGAAATGATGAATTTTTTGAAAAGAGCATCAATCAAAAGATGAGAAAGTTTCTTCCGACTGTCGACGTTCGATTTTCATTCGATGTAGAAACGAACAAGAGCTGCTGGAAAAATTTGTAGAGTGGTACATGGATGGGCTGATTTTCAATCGATTGGATTATCTGAAAAATATCCACACTATTTGGTTGGGCATAACATCATCAACTATGATTTACCGGTGCTGCTGCGTAGATTCATTTTGTACAAAAACTGGAACGTTGTAACCGAATCGACTTGAAATATGTGAAAACCGAACTCTGTTTTCCAAAATTCCACGAAACGGCCATCACCCTAGACTTGATGGTGATTGCCAAGAGAAACATGTTGAGCGACAAGTTTAGCTTGAAAGAGTTGGCCAAAAACGGCTCGGGGCCAAAACGTAAACAAGATGGACCTCGACTCTGTGACCATTCGAAGGTTGTATAATCTGTGCACAGACGCCACAGCGAATTCCAATCAAACGGCACTGCAACTTTTGGAAACCACTCAACTTGTATCCAAAGCTTTACCAAAAATTGAAAATGAAAATTTTAATTTCTCAGAAATGGTTGTAAAAATGAAAGACATGGGAAAGGCGCCATTTTCGGATCGAATGACCAAAACAAACAAAATTGTGCCTACAATGGAACAAGTGTTGTTTTACAATATACAAGACACTATAACGGTAACCAAGATAATGATTGACTCTGATATATTTTCATTAATTTACAATTTGACACAACTGTTTAATGAACAACTGGAGGTGGGCGGGCAATGTTTGGAATAGCCATCGCCTGAAACCATGTTTGGTAGGCGTGGCGCTAAAGAGAAATATTTTTTTGGGATTGAACTCTGCCTACACGGGCGGCCGAATGTTTTCGATCGTGCCCCCCTCTAATCGCGCCGCAAGTGATTGAATTGCCCCAATCAATACGGCCGATAAAGGATACAAAGGAGCTTTCAACTTTGCGCGAGCGGGGCTACTACTCCAATTTGGAGTCTTTGATTTCTCCAGTTACTATCCCAATTGCTAAAGTACTAAACATTGACTATACAAATTCCATCATCATTTCTGGCAAAAACATTAACCTTTTACCCCTTGAGCAGCGCATCATTTTCAAGAGTGCATTCAATATTCAATAATCAGTCTGTTTAGAGTGACCGACCCCGAGGAGACATCGGAAATCCTTCAGCCGGGTATCGTGGTCGTGAAATTGGAGAGTATCTCGATCTGGATATGTTTGAGTCTGTCCAAAATTCAGACAACTTTTTATTATTTTTAGAAAAGAAGAGGCGAGTTCAGTGTTTTTCCGAAAACTCATTGAAAATCTTTTAGCTTTACGGAAAGAGACCAAGGCGGCAATTGCAAACACTGCCGACGAAACCGCAAAGAGTATTTTGGACGCCAAACAATTGGGCATCAAGATTATTCTCAATTCCATGTACGGGGTACTGGAGCGCCTGCGTTTTGTTTTAGCTACCTGCCCATATCGGCTAGCATAACCCTATTTGGTCGGAAATTTCTCACCATATGTTCCAGAGTTATTTGCTGTAATTACGCCTTACTGTCGGGCCAATGCACAGAGGAGGAGAAAGAAATTTTACAAACGGGAACTGAAATACCTAAAATATCATGCGATGCGCTCGAGCAACAGTACTAGATGGAGGAGGATGGGATCCTTTGACGACGAAAAGCCGGCCAATGAAAAGTTTTTCAAACTAGTTTCCTATGTCGATACAGACGGAATTAAATTTGAAAACCCTCTCAATATGGATCCCTTAATGCTGTTGAAGAAGGTGAACGGGTTTCTCACCGAATGCAATTGTTTTGGATTGGTTTTGGAAGCGGAAAAAACTTTGGAAAATGTATTGATAATGACAAAAAAGAATATGCAGCCTATTTAACAAAAGAGGATAGAGTTGTCCACGTCGGTTACGAGAGGCATGCAAATCCTGTTGTGAAATTAATTTTATCAAAATTGGTTAAATTGTGTTCAGACAAGAAAAACACGTACAATCCCACGGTGTTGTTGATGGATCTGTTTGGGTGCTGCACGCTACAAATCCTGCCCTATTGTCTGAGAAAATTAAATTAAACTTTCATCAGAATGAAAGTACATTAAAACGATTTATCGATTCCATAACGCAGGATTATAAGGGGGACGTGGAAACGGTACTAATTTTAAATCCAGCCAATTTCAAACAAGACATTTACATGTCTGTGGAGGAATGGCGAAGACAGCCCCATTTGCCTATACATTTGGGCAAGGTTGTGAGAAGGTTTTCAAAAATTATTTAAGGTTTTTGAAGCGGCCGCTAATAGATATAGCACAAGTAGCATGTATTCCGATCCAGAATATGTAATGTCTTGTTATGAACAATGGTACAAACATTTCGGCAACAATCAAGCATCGATTGGTGCAAACGTGAATCATACAAAGTATTTTATGAATCTCGATGTGTTGCGAAAAAATATGTCTCGCTAGCAAAACAAGAGATACCTTTGGCCAACTGTGTGGATTCTAATGGTATAATGTTGAGGGAACGTAAGGCCACCCAACGAGTGGTGAATGTTTTGTAATTTTAAGATTTTTTTCAATAAAGAGTTTACAAACAATTATCGATTTTTTCATTTCTTGAGAAAGGCTAGTTGATCCAAGAGTCACAGTTTAACCTTGAATGGGCTACGGGTCTAAAAGGGATAATGGTGGCCATCGAAGAAGTAGCTCCTGCTCTTCAAGAAGACGTGTATTCGAAATACCTTAATGCACTAAGCACTCGGGTGAACGATTACGAAAGGAGAATCGCATCGATAGAACATGGAAACCAAGTACAGAGTTTATCCCATGAGCGAGCGTGTCTCGCGCCATGACTGTGTCTGCTATAAAACTGACTCTGCCCACCACGGCGCTGGTCTACTACATTGCCTCGAACCGAGATGTGGGAATAATTGCGAAAATTTTAAGTTTTGTTGTTTTGGTGTACCTGTTAATGAATGTTTCTGCCAACAAGTACATCCCGGCAAATTGTAGAAACCTTGTTGATTAATCGGTTTAACAATTTGGGTTAGTTGCCCAATTTTCCCAATTGGCCAAAATGGCGCAAATATATACTAAACCATTTTTTTTCTACTCTCAATTTGTCTTGGTCGTTTGTCAAGAAAGGTTTAAACTGTTTATAACTCTTTTTTGGTCTTGTCAAAAATTGAGGGTATTTCAATATATTTCTTCTCAATCTATCGCCAATCGCTTGAGTGATAATGTTTAAAGAAATTGAGGGTATCACAATATATTTTTTCAAGAGGGTAGGGTGGGGAGGGTCGCCCCTTTAAATAGAGCGAGGGAGCTCGGCAATCTGTTCACAATTTGTTACGCGGTTCACTTCACTGGGAGCGGAAGACTCTGTTAGCCATGGACCCGTTGACACATATCGTATCCCGCGACGTATTCTATCAAGAGTTGGAGAAGATGTTGGAAGCGAAGCGGCTCGATAACTCTCAGTATATTCGCAACGCCGCCTACCAGCGCTTGATCAACGAGGTGCGAGAAGCAAAAGCCCCCGGCACTACATCGATACGGCTATCGGCCAAGACACGACGACGCAGGTTGAAGCGCTACGACCTGTGCGGCACGAGACTGTGTGCAACATGGACAGATTCTTCGTCAGCCGGAACGGCTGGACTCAATCGAGCGCGGTTCTTCATAGCGGTTGAACAGCTGTTTGAGGTGATTCATGCCACTCACATTGGAAATCACCACGTGGGGCGCAACCGGATGATGGCGGAGCTGAAGAAAAACTACAAGAATGTAACCTATGAAGCCGTCAACATTTATCTCCGCCTGTGTCGCGCGTGTGAAGAGAAGAAGGCGCACAAGAAGAAACAGAGCGTGGTGAAACCGATTCTCGAAAAAGACTTTAACGACCGATGCCAGGTGGATCTCATCAACATGGAATCGAATCCGGACGGCGAGTATCGCTACATCATGGTCTACCAAGATCACCTGACCAAGTACGTTTGGTTGCGCGCCCTGAAATCGAAGCGCGCCGAGGAGGTGGCCTACGAGCTGGAAAAAATCTTTAGCGAATGGGAGCACCGTGCATACTTCAGTCGGACAACGGACGCGAGTTTGTCAATGGAATCATCGACGCCATGCTGGAACTATGGCCCGGGACCCGGATGGTACACGGTTCGCCGAGACACAGCCAAAGCCAAGGCTCAGTGGAGAGGGCCAACCGCGACGTCAAACAAATGCTCGCGGCGTGGGTCAGCGCCGAGCAGCAGCCGCAGCCGTGCTGGAGCAGGGAGCTCCATAGGGTGCAACGGAGCAAAAATTCGGCACTGCATTCGGGCATCGGCATGGCTCCCTTCCAATGCGTGTTTGGCGTGCCCTTCAGAAGAGGATTGGCGTCGATTGGTTTGTCTGACGAGCAGCTGCAGTCGATTCGCACAGAAGAACAGCTGCGCGCCTGATGATTGACAGCCAAGACGATGCCGGTGATGGTTCGCGCGCCGATGACTCCGCGAACGCCGACGGCAACAGCGACGGAGAGGCCGACGGTGAACGAGCCCACCGGCTATTGTTGATGCGCGCGCAAAAGAGCGTCGGCCAAGCGGCGGTTGGAGAAGCAAGCCAGGGGCATGCTATCGAGAGCGGCCGCTACCCGTGCCAAGAACACGCCTGCCGTTGGAGACACCGTGCGCATCTACGTTCCAGAGTTTGATC
This sequence comes from Coleophora flavipennella, assembly GCA_947284805.1. Classification (NCBI taxonomy): domain Eukaryota; kingdom Metazoa; phylum Arthropoda; class Insecta; order Lepidoptera; family Coleophoridae; genus Coleophora; species Coleophora flavipennella. The sequence goes on along the minus strand of OX369270.1, from coordinate 7,013,667 downwards.
GCGGCCCCCTCGACACGCGCAATCTTTTGGCGTGCGTCATGGCAGTGAAATCGTCCGAGGTGGAGGCCAGCACATCGGCTGCGCTGCTGTCAACACCTTCAATCTCCGTGCAAGTCGCGACCCCGCACGGCATCGTCAACCGTTGGTTCGCGACCAATCAGTTTGAGTGCGTGGCCAATGAGTTTGTGCGCCAGAAACCGTGCGCTCCGACAAAAGCATCAGCCTGAGAGAAGCCGTCAGCGCCCAGTCGATGACTCACGCCAAGGAATGCAGCGATGCTTCTGCAAGACCCAGTGCAAAACCAACAAGTGTTCGTGCCGCAACCGGGGCGCGGTGTGTACGTCAAAGTGCCATCGCCAAGGTGAATGTGCAAACATGAGTGTTTAGATTTGTAAGTCTGCCGCTCCTAGTGTAGGAAAAACCACGTAACAAATTGTGAACCAAAAAAAATAAAAAAAATGTAAAATAAAATGGAATTTTGATTTATTTATCCCAGTAGGTAGGTAGGAAAAAAATAAAGTGTTGGTCCTTTGAAAATTTAGCGCACACCAGCTTGTAAAACCCGCCATCAGGAATACTTGTAAACGCTTCAAAAGGAAAAATAATTTTATTGCCATAGGAGGGTGACCTTTTCTTAGTTGGCCTACCCGCAATTCACAACATTGATTTGTCTTTTGGCAAACCTCGGCCAATGTATGAAAAGTGGTCGTCGTTAAAAAAAGCTTCCCTCTGATTTGCCCCCGGTACCTCTTCAATTCGTAGCCAGTGTTGTGTGTGTGTGTGTGGTTACCGAAATGAAAAAAGTTGTATCAAAGATTATACTGCAAGCAAAAGGAAAAAAGAAAGGGGATTTAAAATAAAAAAAAAAGGGGGGGGGGGGGGGGGCAAAAAACATTTTAAAATTAATTTAAAAAAGGGGGGCAGCAACAACCCCCCTTTTTTAAAAAAAAAACCAAAGACCGCGTCAGCTCACGTTTACTTCTTCTCTTGTTATCTGGACAAGGTCTGTGAAGAAGTAAGTCGCGCGCGTAGCCGATGGTCGTAAGGTAACCTCGGTCGGGACAATCGGGAAATTCCAGAATTTTGGGCCTAGATTGCCGGCCTCTGATTGGCTGTTGCTTTGTGACGTCATCATTTCGTGACGTGGCACGCTGTGATTGGCCGAAAGCTAAAGGGGGCGGGGCTTGTCGAGAGGAGTGGGGGGTTTCTCCTCATCAGTCCTATTTGAGACGCCGTGGAGAGCGGACGTCTTGGTAAACAAAAGAGAAAAGAATTTTATATTTTTCAAATTTAATATTCCCCCCCCCCCCCCCCCCCCCCCCTCCCTGTACGAATTACATACGTACATGTAATTTATTTTTATATTATTTTGTTAAGATTTGGAAACAGTCGCGCTTGTACTGTTGAAAATTACGACAGAATTGGCAAATGGTAAATCGGGAAATTCGGTCGGAATGGGCAAAACGGTCCGAAATGGTAATCAAAAATTTACAGATAAAACCCCTTCCTCTACCGATTTGGTCATTCACTCGTCCTTCTCTGACTAGTGCACAAGTGTCTACTGCAACAACATGATACGTCCTATGATTGTTGATGCCTCTTGCGCCGCGTGTTTGAAGAAGACAAAGAAATGTTGATAAAACGACTGGTGGGACAGAAAAAACGACGGGCGGTATCGAAAAAAACGACTGGTGGGACAGAAAAAACGACGGGCGCAATTGAAAAAACGACTGGCGGAATCGATAAAACGACTGATGGTATCCTATTACAATTTGTTCAAAGTTCACCAGCGATTCAGAACAAATTGTTACAAACCCGCCAGGATACCGTGCACATCGCTTACAAACGACAACAATCGCTTGAGTGGGTAAATAAATGGGGCGCTTTTGGTTTGTGAAGTTTATGAGAAATAAAACTACTGAAATAAAAAAAATGTTTCAATTTAATATCCCCCCCCTTTTTTTTCTATTTTTGCTGGAAAATTACGACAGAATTGGCAAATGAGTAAATCGGGAAATTCGGTCGGAATGGGCAAAACGGTCCGAAAGGGTAATCAAAAATTTTACAGATAAACCCCCCTTCCTCTACCGATTTGGTCATTCGCTCGTCCTTCTCTGACTAGCGCACAAGTGTCTACTGCACAACATGATACGTCCTATGATTGTTGATGCCTCTGCGCCGCGTGTTGAAGAAGACAAGGAAATGTTGATCATACGACTGGCGGTATCGAAAAAACGACTGGCGGTATCAAAAAAACGACTGGCGGAATCGAAAAAACGACTGGCGGAATCGAAAAAACGACTGGCGGAACAGGAAAAACGACTGGCGGAATTGATGAATAACTGATGAAAATCTATTGCGATTTGAACGACGTGGACCCAGAAGAGTTTGTTTCACTCTTGTGTCGTATCATTTCGCGACGACAACAAAAATTTGGTCGTAAAGAAATAGTGTGTATCACTTGTCGAGGTTATGAGAAATAAAACTAATGAAATTAGAAAAAAATTTAAATTTTAATTCACCTACCCGCAATTCACTTGTCTTTTGGCAAGCCTCGGCCAATGTATGAAAGTGGTCGTCATTACGGTCTTGCTCCAAGTGGGTGAGGTGCCTTATTGCCATTTCACTCGCACGCCGTTTATGTAATTTTTCCGAGACTACCCTCATTTTATATGCTAAGACTCTTCAGTTTTTGCTTGATTACAAACAAAAATATTTTGTTTGTTGAAGCCTAGAAGTTTAATTTGGTAGGTAGGTAATGTATTTTTAGAGAATACCCTCTTTTTTGCACGCACAAGAGAAAATTGGGCTATTCGGTCGGAATGGGCAAATCGGTCCAAATGGGCACAACGGTCGGAATGGGCAAATCGGTCCAAATGGGCACAACGGTCGGAATGGGCAATCAAAAATACTACAAATAAACTCCCTCCCTTCACCGATTTGGTCATTCGCTCGTTTTTCTCCGACCAGTGCACACGTGTCTACTGGATAAAATGAAACGCTCCTCGATTGTGGAGGCCTCCGCGCCGATGCCGACTAAACGAAACAAAATGGATAAAGATGAAGAGCAAATTGTGAACGCAGAGTTAATCAACAAAAAGTTTGAGATTGGTGAAATTGAAGTAACCTGTTGGATCGTCGTGTTGACGTACAGTAATGGGAAACAAAAAATTTATTTCAAAGGGAAGGAAATAACGACATTGTTACAGTACAAAAATAATTTCAAAGCGTTATCAGATCACGTGCGCGTAGAATGGCAAAAAACATGGGATGAAATTACAAGACTAACGGTTCGTTATCCCCTTGTCAACGTTCCACCCAACTGGCAACCTCACACCATTTTCATCTCCGAGCCAGGCCTGTACGCGCTCATCGCCAAATCCAAGCTGCCACAGGCGGTAGAATTCCAAAAATGGTTGTACGAAATTGTGCTCCCGGCAATCAGAAGAGATGGTAACTTCTCTGTCGCATCGTCGGAACTGGCGTGTGTGAAAGAAGAGAAGGAAACGTTGGCAAAACAATTGGTGGAATCCCATCGCAATTTGACTGAAGCGAACCAGGCGTTGATTCGATTCGGAAATGATGCTGTTCAAGCTCGCCAGGATGCTGTTCAAGCTCGCCGGGATGCCGAACAAGCTCGCCAGGATGCCGTGGCCTTGTATCACCGCCTCGCCGACATTGCCCAAGATGTCATAGCCAAACCACAAGAGCCGCAGCTGCTCCACGCCCTGGTCGTGCACTCGCTCACAAACGACAAGGAAAACAAGGGATTCAAGTTTACCCGCTGTCAACGTAGATCCTTGGAGCAGGCGGTTCGGCGCGTCCAGGCCCGTTACCCAGAAGCGACGCAGCTGTACCACACCGGTTATGTCCCCAACGGAGTGAATGTCTTGAATTGTGTAAAGGAAGAGTTGCGCAGTATGAATACAAAGTTTGTGGCCAAGAGTAATAGCATTAATTTTGTCGACGTGGACCCAGAAGAGTTTGTTTCACTCGTGCGTCGTATCATTCGCGACGACAGCAAAAATTTGGTCGTAAAGAAATAGTGTGTATTTGGTTTGTGAAGGTTATGAGAAATAAAACTAATGAAATTAAAAAAAATGTTTTAATTTTAATTCAATACCCGCAATTCGCTTGTCTTTTGGCAAGCCTCGGCCAATGTATGAAAGTGGTCGTCATTACGGTCTTGCTCCAAGTGGGTGAGGTGCCTTATTGCCATTTCACTCGCACGCCGTTTATGTAATTTTTCCGAGACTACCCTCATTTTATCTGCTTGAGCGATACCACAACAATTGAGTTGAAAAAAGACTCCTCAGTTTGTGGGCAACATTTAATACTTGATTACAAACAAAAATATTTTGTTTGTTGATAGTTTAATTTGGTAGGTAGGTAATTTATTTTTAGAGAATACCCTCATTTTTTTCGCTCGCACACCAATATCCTTGTCTCTCACACGCGGGTTATGCGAAAAAATAGGATTTGAATCGGGCTAATCGGTCGGAATGGGCAAATCGGTCCAAATGGGCACAACGGTCGGAATGGGCAATCAAAAATACTACAAATAAACTCCCTCCCTTCACCGATTTGGTCATTCGCTCGTCTTTCTCCAACCAGTGCACAAGTGCCTACTGGATAAAATGAAAATCTCATCGATGGTGGACGCCTCCCAGCAGGCAACCAGTATGTCCAACGTTTTGAATTTCGAATTGATCAACAAGCGGTTTAGTTTTGGAGAAGCGGAATTGACATGTTGGATTGTTGTGCTAACCTACAGGAATGGAAAACAATCAATCTTTTTCAAAGGCAATGAAATCGCAAGATTTTTGAACTACAAGAAACCGAAAAATGCTATGAGTGATCATGTTCGTAGCGAATGGAAAATCAAATGGCATGAATTATGGAGTCCAATTCAAAAAAACAACTTTGTCAACGTGCCATCAAACTGGCAACCGCACACCATTTTCATCTCCGAACCGGGCCTGTACGCGCTCATAACCAAATCCAAACTACCGGAAGCAATTCTATTTCAAAAATGGGTGTATGAAGACGTCATCCCATCTATTCGACAACAATATGTGACAAACGATGGTTTTTTCTCAAAATATTTGGAATTTCGTTTAAATAACGGTGCCCTGCTTGATGAAATTGAAGATATTTTCTACGGTGGCGTCGTATATGTTGCGGCAACCTCTTCGATGCGACAAAGAAACGTCTACAAAGTTGGTTGCACGGGTAATATTGAACTACGACTCCAGCAACTCAACCTTACCACTGATGAAAATTACAAATGTTACTACATTTTTGAAAACGATAGTAAATTTGTTTATGAAAAACACATGCACCAATTGTTGAGTGAGTATCATGTCAAAGGAGAGTTTTACAAAATTCCACTCGAACATTTCGACAGAGTTGTCAAAAATGCGTTTTTACGTTTGGCCATGTTACAAAAATAACTATTTTGCTTTCTGCTCGCACGTGGGTTATGCAAAAAAAATTAGGATTTGAATCGGGATATTCGGTCGGAATGGGCAAATCGGTCGGAAAGGAAAATCAAAAAAACCTACAAATAAACACCCTCCCTCCACCGATTTGGTCATTCGCTCGTCTTTCTCCGACCAGTGCACACGTGTCTACTGGATAAAATGAAACGCTCCTCGATTATGGAGGCCTCCGCACCGACGCCGACTAAACGAAACAAAATGGATAAAGATGAAGAGAAAATTGTGAACGCAGAATTAATCAACAAAAAGTTTGAGATTGGTGAAATTGAAGTAACCTGTTGGATCGTCGTGTTGACGTACAGTACTGGTAAACAAAAAATTTATTTCAAAGGCAATGAAATTGCTCAATTTTTGCAATACAAGTGTCCGAAGAAGGCTATTATTGATCATGTAAAAGACCGTTGGAAAAAATCATGGGCTGAATTGCGTAACATACTCGAGGTTCGATTTCAGTACCCCCTTGTCAACGTTCCACCCAACTGGCAACCTCACATGATTTTCATCTCCGAGCCGGGCCTGTACGCGCTCATCGCCAAATCCAAGCTGCCACAGGCGATGGAATTTCAAGATTGGTTATATGAAATTGTGCTCCCGACAATCAGAAGAGATGGTAACTTCTCTGTCGCATCGTCAGAACTGGCATATATAAAAGAAGAGAAGGAAACGTTGGCAAAACAATTGGGGGAAGCCACCCAGGCGTTGATTCAATTCGGAAAGGATGCAGAACAAGCTCGCAAGGATGCCGTGGCCTTGTATCACCGCCTCGCCGACATTGCCCAAGATGTCATAGCCAAACCACAAGAGCCGCAGCTGCTCCACGCCCTGGTCGTGCACTCGCTCACAAACGACAAGGAAAACAAGGGATTCAAGTTTACCCGCTGTCAACGTAGATCCTTGGAGCAGGCGGTTCGGCGCGTCCAGGCCCGTTACCCAGAAGCGACGCAGCTGTACCACACCGGTTATGTCCCCAACGGAGTGAATGTCTTGAATTGTGTAAAGGAAGAGTTGCGCAGTATGAATACAAAGTTTGTGGCCAAGAGTAATAGCATCAACTTTGTCGACGTAGACCCAGAAGAGTTTGTTTCACTCGTGCGTCGTATCATTCGCGACGACAGCAAAAATTTGGTCGTAAAGAAATAGTGTGTATTTGGTTTGTGAAGGTTATGAGAAATAAAACTAATGAAAATATAAAAATGTTTTAATTTTAATTCAATACCCGCAATTCACTTGTATTTTGGCAAGCCTCGGCCAATGTATGAAAGTGGTCGTCATTACGGTCTTGCTCCAAGTGGGTGAGGTGCCTTATTGCCATTTCACTCACACGCTGTTTATGTAATTTTTCCGAGACTACCCTCATTTTATCTGCTTGAGCGATACCACAACAATTGAGTTGAAAAAAGACTCCTCAGTTTTTGCTTGATTACAAACAAAAATATTTTGTTGAAGCCAAGAAATTAATTTGGTAGGTAGGTAATGTATTTTTAGAAAATACCCTCTTTTTTGTGCGCACAAGCCAATATTCTTGTCTCTCGCATGGACGGCGCTAGCGGTTACGCACAAGAGAAAATCGGGCTATTCGGTCGGAATGGGCAAATCGGTCCAAATGGGCACAACGGTCGGAAAGGAAAATCAAAAATACTACAAATAAACTCCCTCCCTCCACCGATTTGGTCATTCGCTCGTCTTTCTCTGACCAGTGCACACGTGTCTACTGGTTAGATAAAATGAAACGCTCCTCGATTGTGGAGTCCTCCGCGCCAACACCTACTAAACGAAACAAACAGGATAAAGATGAAGAAGAGAAAATTGTGAAAGTAGAATTAATGAACAAAAAATTTGAGATTGGAGAAGTGAAAATGACTTGTTGGATCGTCGTGCTGACGTACAAAAATGGAAATCAAAAATTTTATTTCAAAGGGAAGGAAATTGCACAATTTTTGAACTACAAGAAACCGGAAAATGCTATGAGTGATCATGTTCGTAGCGAATGGAAAGTAAAATGGGAAAAATTTAAGGACTCATTTCCACCGGGACCCCTTGTCAACGTTCCACCCAACTGGCAACCTCACACCATTTTCATCTCCGAGCCAGGCCTGTACGCGCTCATCGCCAAATCCAAGCTACCACAGGCGGTGGAATTCCAAAAATGGTTGTACGAAATTGTGCTCCCGGCAATCAGAAGAGATGGTAACTTTTCTGTCGCATCGTCAGAACTGGCATATATAAAAGAAGAGAAGGAAACGTTGGCAAAACAATTGGTGGAATCCCATCGCAATTTGACTGAAGCGAACCAGGCGTTGATTCGATTCGGAAATGATGCTGTTCAAGCTCGCCAGGATGCTATTCAAGCTCGCCAGGATTCCGAACAAGCTCGCCGGGATGCCGAACAAGCCCGCCAGGATGCCGTGGCCTTGTATCACCGCCTCGCCGACATTGCCCAAGATGTCATAGCCAAACCACAAGAGCCGCAGCTGCTCCACGCCCTGGTCGTGCACTCGCTCACAAACGACAAGGAAAACAAGGGATTCAAGTTTACCCGCTGTCAACGTAGATCCTTGGAGCAGGCGGTTCGGCGCGTCCAGGCCCGTTACCCAGAAGCGACGCAGCTGTACCACACCGGTTATGTCCCCAACGGAGTGAATGTCTTGAATTGTGTAAAGGAAGAGTTGCGCAGTATGAATACAAAGTTTGTGGCCAAGAGTAATAGCATCAACTTTGTCGACGTGGACCCAGAAGAGTTTGTTTCACTCGTGCGTCGTATCATTCGCGACGACAGCAAAAATTTGGTCGTAAAGAAATAGTGTGTATTTGGTTTGTGAAGGTTATGAGAAATAAAACTAATGAAAATATAAAAATGTTTTTCTTTGTTTCATTTTAACCACTCAAGCGATTGTTGATTACGATAATGAACCTTGTCATGGGGCAAAAGATTGGCCTCTTATTTTAGGTTGGTAGGTAAGTTATTAATGTATTTTTTTAGACTACCCTCATTTTTTTCCGCTCGCACGCCAATATCCTTGTCTCTCGCATGGACGGCGCTGAGGAAATTATAGAAAAAAAATATAAACTGAAAAATATGTAATCGGGATATTTGGTCGGATTGGGCACAACGGTCGGATTGGGCACAACGGTCGGAATGAGAAAAACGGTCGGGATGGGAACAACGGTCGGAAAGGGTAATCAAAAATACTACATATAACACCCTCCCTCCACCGATTTGGTCATTCGCTCGTCTTTCTCCGACCAGTACACACGTGTCTATTGGATAAAATGAAAGGGCCCTCGATTGTGGAGGCCTCCGCGCCGATGCCGACTAAACTAAACAAAATGGATAAAGATGAAGAAGAGGAACTTGTAAAAGCGGAATTGGTCAATGAAAAGTTTGAGATTGGTGAAATTGAAGTAACCTGTTGGATCATCGTGTTGACGTACAGTGATTGGACACAAAAAATGTATTTCAAAGGCAATGAAATTGCTCAATTTTTGCAATACGAGTGTCCGAAGAAGGCTATTATTGACCATGTAAAAGACTATTGGAGAAAATCATTGGGTCGATTGCGTAACATACTCGAGTCACGATTTCGGCGCAGTCTTATCAACATTCCAACCAACTGGCAATCTCACACGATTTTCGTCTCCGAGCCGGGCCTGTACGCGCTCATCGCCCAATCCAAGCTGCCACAGGCGATGGAATTTCAAGATTGGTTAAACGAAATTGTGCTCCCGAGAATCAGAAGAGATGGAACCGTATCGATCCTCGGGCAGCAAAACCTTGGCCAACTTATAGGTTTTTTCTGCAGAGAGTGCTAGTTGAAAAATCAATTGTTTTGTATGAAAATTATTAAAAAAATAAAAATTCTCTCGTCACTCCCCTTTCTTTGTTTTTGACCTACCCACAATTCAGGCTGCTGAAGAGAGTGTAACTTTTGGACACCCTTGGTATGGGACAAAATATTGGCCAAAAACATCAATAGTTTCAAACCTTTATTTTTTTTGCGCGCAGCAGCACGGATAGGTAGTTGCCTCAGGAGTCGCCGGGTTGCAATTTTAAACCATTTCTCACTCTGGATTGTGCTGGTTTGGCGGTTTGAAATGATGACTGTACAGAGGGGGGGCCAAGGGAGCCGACGGATCAGGGAGATGGGGATAGAGTTTTGGCTTGTGTATATGCGGTTTTAAATCTGGCCTTTTAAACACCTCCAATACCGGAGTTGGCGCGGGCGGCTCCGTCTGATGGATAATGTTTGCGAGAACAACTGGTTTGTTGTCCAAAGCAAGGTTCGGAACACTACTACCGCTATAAAAGGAAGCAAATAATATGGTAAATGCAACAACAACCAACGCTGTTGCCACAACGAGAACTGGATCAATCATTATTCATTTGCACAAGTAATTTGGTCCCAAACACTCAATCGATTGTTGAGAACAATAAAAAAAATATCTAAAAACAATTAACCACTCAAGCGATTATTGATCGATTGAGTGGTTACGATAATGAACCTTGTAGCCAGTGTGTGGTTACCGAATTAAAGAGAAAACGGGAGCAAAAAGAAAAATAAAAAAATAAAAAAGGTTGGCAAATCGCTCCCCTCTGATTTGCTCCCGTTTCCTCATCAATTCGTAGCCAGTGTGTGGTTACCGAAATCAACAAAATTAAAACAGAAAATAAAATTAAAAAAGGGGGGCAAAAACATTTTAAAATTAATTTTAAAAAAGGGGGGCACCAATACCCCCCTTTTTTTAAAAAAAAAAACCAAAGACCGCGTCAGCTCACGTTTACTTCTTCTCTTGTTATCTGGACAAAGGTCTGTGAAGAAGTAAGTCGCGCGCGTAGCCGATGGTCGTAAGGTAACCTCGGTCGGGACAATCGGGAAAATCCAGAATATTGGGCCTAGCTTGCCGGCCTCTGATTGGCTGCTGGCTTTGTGACGTCATCATTTCGTGACGTGGCATGCTGTGATTGGTCGAAAGCTAAAAGGGGCGGGGCTTGTCGAGAGGGGTGGGGGTTTCTCCTCATCAGTCCTATTTGAGACGCCGTGAAGAACGGACGTCTCGGACAAGTACAATCCTTTGGCCCAATTATGGATTCAAGGGGCAGGGACTTAAAAATAAGATGAATTTACGGGCCGTGAGTATTATTGTTCTAACGGTTGTTCTCATTTCCACGGTGGGATGGTTTGCGTATAGCAAATACCAAACAAAAAAGTTGATAGAGGGTAAGTTTATTGACGAGGTCCTCAAAAACGCGGTAGACGTACCCGCTCCAACTTCTGCCACAGCCGTCGTAAAGGACGTTGTACAAAAATACAGCCTCAGTACGTTTTGGAATCTAAATATAATCGCAGAAAAGGCTAAATCTGTTCAAATCATAGTCATGGCCAATAATGTGGCGATAAATGTAGCCACATTCATCGGTAAGAGACTTTACTTTTCCAATCCGAAATCCAATACCGATATAATAAAATCCTCCAAATTTTCACTCAAATGGGAAACAAACAAAATGACTGTATCACCCGCAGACAAGACACCTCCTGTGACTTTAGTCTTGTCCAATACTCCGACGCACGTGGTCGTGTCGGTGGTTGGCGAGGCAGCAGTCTCGAGCTAAATAAATGGTGCTACTCGGAGAGCAAAAGTGTGTTTTTGTGGAAACTGAACATTTTCCCTTTGTTTTGGCGCCTTTTATACGATTATATGAAAACCGTGTTTCTTTGACTGGATACGCTTCCCTTCTGTACGAGCTGGCGTTGGAAGAAACGCTCGGGGAACCGTCAAAGGATATAGTGGTGTTGTACAAAAGGGAATTGGGGGTGTATAATACTTTTTTTTATGGAGGCCAAGTGAAAATTTACATGGTGCACGCCGCAATGTTGGCCGCGAACGAGGAGATTCGCGAGCAGGATGTACTCGCTCCGCTGCTGGCCGCCGGGTTACCGCAGGACGTCGCCCAAGTCTTTGGCAGGGCTTTGATTAGTTTTTGCATTCGCAACAACATGGACGCGGCCTCGATCGCCGCTCGGGTGAATGAGCTCTCGGCCCGAATTATATTGAACCACTTTATGGCATTCGGGTTGGACTCTGGCAAACCGATCAATATGATTCTGCTCAGTTGTTTCGAAAAACAGCAGCAATCGGCCTTGAACATCAAGTATGCGCAGCGGCTAGTGGACAACAGGCCAAGGGCGAAATTGATTCACTCGCCGGAGGGTCGTCGCTTAGAAAGTGATGAGATTGATCAAAATGATGTGTTTTTCGTCCTCAAGCCTGCACGAATTTCAAAAAAACGAGAAAAAAGAAAAAATGGATGGCCGCTTTTTGTAAAAAAATCAGTTTTTTATTACAAACGCGGCGCCCTGCCCGCCAACGAGCAAGTTTCTCCCGAGACCGTTGCTCGCCTGCGCCTCGACGAGGCCGCGTGTTTGGACACGCTCGCGACTATTCGAAAAAAAATTGAACGAGTGATGAAATCCATGAAACGGGCTTGCATATACAATCATAGAATCTTGATGAGGCATGAGGGGTTTGCGAAATTAATGAGCACCGGCAGCGTGTTTATCGCACACGTGCTTTACAAAAACGATTCGTACTTGTATGTCGATTTTTACACGCTGAAAATGGAAACAGTTTTTTTTCTACAAGCAATCTGTTCAAAAAATTTCGACGACGGGGTATTCTCCATTCTCTTTTCAACTGCACTCCTGCACCCGGTCGACTATTGTAACAATGAAGCGCTCCCTTTTGTAAAGGATCGTCTGATTCACAGTATGCGTCTACGGTACCTTCTCACCCTCAATAGACTCAATCATTTGCCACGAAATCGGGACGAGGCAGAGGAAGAGCTCGTGATGAGAATCCAATTGGCCATGGCCAAAGAGTACAATGGCAACATGGAAGGCAATAGGCACATCACAGACGGCCCGTTTCATAGTGTGGTCACCGAACGCGGCATTCAACATTCCATGGACCCGAGAACGCATGATCGCAAATACGTGGCGGCCGACACGCTGACGGGACTATTGTTGAACAGGCCAAACAAGGCAAATTCTCAAGCCGATGGGAATTTTGTTGAAATTTAGACGTTTGTCTGTAAAAGGACGCCTGGCCGTGTAGATAAGGGATAACAATGCATGGTCGCGTATTTCTCGTAGACGTGCAGGGTGTTGTCTTGAAAAACAAGCCAATGATTGTCAAGCTAATAAACATATTCGACACATTGACGAGGCGCCACACACGACTAGAGTGTTTTCCACCGTTGAACAGAGCAGCGTACACCCCTGAGGAGCAAAAGTCTATACAGTGGTGTGAAATGTACACCAATATTCCCTTTCACGGGGGCTTCACTTTGTTTTCGAGTGCCGTGAAAAGGTTGCGCCGATTGGTCCTCGATTCTCCCGATGCGACCGTTATTACCAATGGGACGCTAAAGACCAATTTTCTTCGCAGTCGAGTGTTTAAAAACGATCCCGCAGTAAACATTGTATCGGTCCAACTCTACACTCGGCGGCCGGAAAACGTTGACTCTGACCGAGTTTTGAGGAAGCTTTGGGACTATTACCACAGTGTTGTTAACAATAATAATGGAGGCCCTCACGCAAATCATTGAAGAGTATCGCCAACTTTTAGAAACTGGAAATGTCACTTTTGTAAAAGTTTTTGAAATCTACAACAAGCGCTCCAAGGCTGAAAAAGAGCTGGTGAAGCTGCCCATGGTGGTGCACATACTCAATCACATCAACAAGAATACATTTTTCGATTTGCCTCAAGAGAAACAAATTGAGTGGTTATTAAAGAAATTTTATGAATATAATGGATTGTATTAAAAATTGCTTGTGTGTGTGTGTTTTATTTTTTGTAAGCCCCATCAATGTAACATTTCATTTCAGATGAAAACGTATTCAACTTTTCAAGCAACTGTAGGTAGTGTTGTTTGTTTGCGGAGGGCGCTTCTTGGCTCTCCTTGATCCGTTTCAACAAATTTACAAACTTGTTATTGAGTCGCTTTGCTATTTCAAAATCTACTCGCACCCGCCCCTGGGTATAGTGGGAGTCGATGAATGCTTCAATCTGTTTAATGTATTCTCCTTCCACCGAATTTAAAATTGATTTCGGAAGGGGCTGTATGTCTTGTTGTCGCAGCGACTCGACACAAGTGGTAATGTAATTTAAATTTATCAAACGATATAGATTGGTGTCTATGGCGGACAGAGTGTCGAAATGATCCTTCAAGTTGTAATCCATCTTACTTTTTCTCTTGAGTGGGGTAAGAATGATTTATTACGAGCTTAAAACAATCAGTGAGCAACTACAACACGACAATAAAAAATTATTGGCTAGATATTTGTTTGAATCCGATGACGACGTGCTAACTTTGAGAGCGATAAATACATTTGATTCTTGTGATAAATTTGAAGAATCACTATCGGGAGAATCCAAATTGGTTCAAGTAGGAACATTTTTAATAGAACGACTTTTTAAAATGTTTGAGAAAACTCACTTTAAAACGATGCGCCTTTTCAAGCCGCGCTGGGGGAGCAATAACGAGTTTCAACTTTATTTGGATTCAGAAAATGTAGCTGTAGATGAAGAGGTTTTGCTAGTATACAAATGTATATTTAGCCTTTTACCGTGCGTGCAATTGGTGGCATACGAGGAGTTTGACACGTGTGTGGATGAAACTGGCGGAGGCGGAGGCGGCAGCAGAGGAGAAACTGAACTGAACGCAAACGAAGCGTGGAATGAGAATGGCGCACCACTCGTCTCACCGATTGGCAAAACTAAAGATGCCGATGACGACTTTTACATTTATAATCCAAACGACGACGAAGACGACGGAGATTTGCTACCGGGCGCGGCAGCCACAGTAGTGTCCGAGCCGGTCGTCTCGATTGAAAAATTACAAGATTGTACGGCTGCTCCTCCTCCTCCTTCACCGCTCAGCCCTCCCACAACGTTGGTAGCCACCGTAAATAACGATGAATCGGATCCACATGTACCCCCAGCTTGTATGACTGTAGTGAGCGCTGACGACGTTGACGACGACGATGACGACGACGCGCACAGTTTAAATTCATACTCGAGCCGCATCAGCTTTGGTTCCCTGGTGGATTTTGATGCTGACGGACACGACTCTGAACCAACTCCTCTGACCGGTAGTGTTAATGTCATTTTAGATCCTCAGGGACGAAACATTGGCGACGAGGTTAGCGGTTTGGTATTGGCGAGGGAGAGCGGCGATGTTTTTACCATTAGACGCATCCTGAAACAATTGTTGAAGAGTAACGACATTGACGAAGAAGAGCTGCTGCCGCTGGCGACATGCCATCAGAGAGTCGAAACCACGATTAGAGCGTGCGTCAATGGTTTGAGCGAAAAATCAACTCCCGAGGAACGTAAAGATAATCTAAAAAAACTATTGAGTATATTTCATCAAGAATTTGGAACAGACAGTATCGTCTCGGAATACGATTCCAATTGAATGGTCATTTCAATTCATTGGAGCAATGGGATGTTTATAAGTTTACAAAATGAAAGTCATGGTAGATTCGAATAAAAACAACCAGTCGCATGGAAAGGGAAAGGGCAAGGGAAAAGGGAAGGGAAAGGGCAAAAAGTTGGAAAAAGAGCGGGACCAAGTTGGTCGCAAAACTTTTGCAAAAGTTCAAGCCATATTCAGAAAAGACTATTTCAAGAAAACTGAAAATTTGCTGCGAACCACAATGGTGGTTCAAACAATAAAGGCAATCTTTAATGATTTATCAGACACAGATGTGCCAAAGAATGAAAGGGGCGATATACAGAGTGGAGTTGGGCGAATGGGAACGGGTTTGAGAGATTTGAGAATATCTCTAAATTTTATTGCAGAATTTAAAAAGTATTACGTATCGCTAATTTTAGAGTATCTTGCGCGAGCCAACAGGTTTGCGGCGAGTCGCAGTGGGCAGGTTGTATGGAAAGATTTTGGACCGGATAAACCAAAAGTCACCAACAAGAGATATAGATTGTTGGCATCCGACATAGTGTCTGCTTACAAAATATGTCAATCCAAAGTGAAATTATTTCCGTCATTTTGAACCAAAACAATAATTTATTAAAAAATATTTACCAAGACGTCCGCTCTTTACGGCGTCTCAAATAGGACTGATGAGGAGAACCCCCCACCCCTCTCGACAAGCTCCGCCCCTTTTAGCTTTCGACCAATCACAGCATGCCACGTCACGAAATGATGACGTCACAAATCCAACAGCCAATCAGAGGCCGGTAATCTGGTCCCAAATTTCTGGATTTTCCCGATTGTCCCGACCGAGGTTACCTTACGACCATCGGCTACGCGCGCGACTTACTTCTTCACAGACCTTTGTCCAGATAACAAGAGAAGAAGTAAACGTGAGCTGACGCGGTCTTTGGTTTTTTTTTTTTAAAAAAAGGAGGTTTTTAAATTAATTATTTTTTATTATCTGCTTGAGTGGTTTTCCATTCGATTACGCAATTGAAAAGGGCAGCAAATCAGAGGGGAGCGATTTACCCCTCTCCATTAGTTGCTTGAGTTTTATTAGCATCATCATGGAGCCGTGGTTGCAAGTTCATTTGCAAGCGTACGAAGAATGTATTTTGGAATTGGAAAAGACAGTCACATTTACAGTTTGTCCAAAAAATGACATTTTCATAAATAATCCACCACAAGCCCATGTTCTGGCCACCGACGACCGCGGCGACGGCTGCTGTGAATATTGGTATTTGGATAAATGTTTGAAAACCCAACTCTCTCTGTTGGCGTGTGTCAACTTTAAGGAAAACGGAAGCGCAGTGGAAAAACATGAATGTTTTTATTTTCCCGTGATGCTGGGATCATCGCTCGAAAAGAGACTCTTTCGGGGAGCGCGCGGCGGCGGGAACATCACCCCTGAAGTTGCCCATATGATGAGAGGTTATTACGTTATAATGGGCCAGTTGGTTAATATACCATATTTGCTAACAAACAACCGCGAACGAGTACATGTACAAAAGAAAAACAATAAAAGGGCATACGTTACCTTTATTTATAACCACAAGGAGAGAGGTTGCGTCTTTAAAAAGTGGACCCACAAGGGCAGGCTCATGTTTAGAGACGAAACGGCAAAAGAATACTATGGTCGTGATATAAACAAGGGATTTGACCCCCACAGGACTCTGAACGTTTCCCGGGCGCACTTAATTTTAAACGAAAAATGGTACGAGATGAACATGTTTGCTGCAAATGTCACAAACATTGACGATTTCGACAATAAAATAATTTTATCGCCCACCATTTTGTTGAAAAGTTTAATCAACCGCGGCCGGCAGAATAATGTTAAACTGGCCAAGCTGCGCAAGGTGTTTGAAGATGGATCGTTTACATTTTTCCTATCTCAGGTGGTGCAATATCAAGTAAAGAGTCCGAAACGATCTTCCCAGATGCTGGTGGCCTTTAGCGCTAATAATTTGTATCGCCGACCAGATTACAATCAGTTGGGAATCTCTATTGATACCTTTTATCAAATCGTAAGACCAACCAGAAAATATGTGAAATTAAACAAAGAGTTTCCCGAAAATTGCAAGGGATTCATGTGTCATTACGATATAAACTGTAGTATTGACAATTTCGCAAAAACCGTGGGTCTCGTGCCAGACGTAAAGATCATCGCTCCCCCCGAGGACGCCCACGAAACCGCCCTGCGCGCCGTTGCCAAATACCCGGGCGTATCGAGCTTGGCCGAGGAGGACTGCGCTGCGCCCGCCGTTATCGAAGGGCACATTTTATTGCTGGAAGTTTTTCCAACCCGCTATGTGTTTAAATACCAAAATGACGACGAGTTTATGCATTTTTTCTTTGAACTGAAACGGACTTGCCAGTCTAGAGTGGAGGTGCGGCGAGACAGCCATGGGCGCATTCTATTATCGAGCATAACGGGCACCCCAATGAAGAGCGTGGGGGATATTTTGGCGTCCCGCTGGGAATTGGCGAACCTGTTTCCCAGTTTTTACGCTTCCGAAAGAATGCTAAAGACTAGCCACATTGTCCACAGACTCGACAAATACCAAGCGTATGAAGAAATTTCAAAATGCATAAGTGCGGCCACTCAGCTACGCTCTGCGGTGTGTTCGAGTGAAAACGAGGCCCTCTTTAAATATGCAACCAATTGCGTTCACGGTATTTACTTGTGCACTGACGGAGACCTGCCTCAGTATGTGCGCGGTTCTTTGGCGCAACACCCAAACAATGTTGCGGTAAATTATAATCCGCAGACCAACGAACTGCTGTTGAAAACTGTAATTTGCACAGACACGAGATTAAACGAAGACGCGTATGTGGTTAATAAAAAGCTGAATTTCAATATTTTAATTAAAAAAAAGTATGATTTTTTAATTCCCCATGACGAAATTGGGGACAGCCTGCGGGTGATACCGTACAACAACCAAACCGACCGGACGGTGCAGATTATGACCGAACGCTCACACAGCGGGCGGCCAGAGAGTCTATGTATATTTGTGGCCACCTTGATTACACAAACCCCACTGAGAATACAATGGAGTTCAAAAATAATGCTCATTCAAGTGGAGAAGAATGTGTACAATTTATATAAGCGAATCAACGATGCCAGTATGTTTGATATTGATCAAAAAACTATAAAAATGGAATTGGAATATTATTACAATAAGCGGGGACTTTATTTTTTGATGATTGTTTCATATAAAGTGCCAAAGTACGACGGTATGAAGTTTTCAAACGTGTGCGGACAAAAGGGGTTGGCGGTGTTTGCAGATTTGTCGCTGTACGCTGAGGACGGCGTCGAACCGGACATTTTGGTGTCTGCATTCAGTATTGTTTCGAGAAAACCGCTCAGCCAGTTGAAGGAGAGGGCATTGAATATGGTGACTAAACACCGCATCGGCACCACCGCGTTTACGCTGCTGAGAAACCAGTCTAGTGAATTCAAGACTCTGTGTCACATGAAGCTCGATCGTTACGCGCTGGTCGTTTTCATGTTGAACGAGTTGAACATGGCGTTGTACTGTAAAGCGCAAGAATCTGAAGATTTACCATTCACCAGCTGCTCCAAGGCCAACTACGTTTTGGATAAATATAAATCACTCAAACTGGAATATAGGTTTGATAATGAGATGCAAGAAAAATTGGACATTGCCGAGACTACGCGAGCCAATAAGGCGTATGATTTCTGGAAGGCCCAACTGGGCCTTATTTTAATTAAAAAAAATTAAAAACTGTATTGTATTTTATTCATTTCAATTGTTCCTAGATTTCATTTCCTTCATCGCCAAAATGACGCAACCAGTCACTTTCTTCCGCAGTCTTGAGTGTGGTCGGCACATGAATCGTGTTATTTCTCGATACTTCTTTCTGGACATAGAGGAGATTATGGTCTGTAGTAGAGGTGTAGGTCAAGTGCAAGGGAAAGACCGTTTTGAAGGGCTGACCCGAGTTTTTCAATTGCGCCAACCACGAGTCTTGAAGGGTGTGTCCGCAGTGAATTTTGTGCTTGTCGTTGGGGACAACAACACCCCCATACCCAAAGCCATAGCAAATGTATCCATCGAGGATAATTACAGAAGGTAGACGCACCGACACACGAGAACCGTAGTGATGCAGTGTTTGAAACGGTAAAAAGGATAAAATGTTGTAAATGTCAACCATGTTCTCCAGTGAATGGAGATCTACTACTACGGCGGTGCAATCATCGGTCCCCTCGCCGCCGGCCGTATTTTCATTGGATTTTTTCGATACCTCAAACAAATGTTTTGCGAGCGCGTTTTGCGGTTGGAAATTTTTCGTGAAATGAAACACCACCGATTTGGTTTGGATTTCTGGCCAATTTTTATTGTACCAATTGTTGTGGCTCTCGGTGAATAGGCGCATTTTTGTTAGAACGTCATTAAGCGCCTTTGGTTCCACGGTGATTTCCTCGGTGATTCCTTCCAGCAATCTACGCATAGACTCTTCGACTTCGGAACGCGGATGGGATATCACAAATTCGTGAGACATGGTCGGGCCCTGTAGCGCCAATATAGGAAATATTTTCTGAGGGCGCATAAATGGCTTGGTGGGTACCGGTGCGACTTGCAAATCTCTATAGGCAATGTTGTTGATCCTAACCCATTTTCTATGAAATACATCGCCGTGCACTAGACACAGTCCGTTGACGACTTCGGCTTTACAAAAATCATCACTAAACAAACACGCAGAGGAAGACGCTACCAATTTTCTATCGACACAAGTATTGCCTGGTGTAAAGTTTAAAAATCCAGACGCTTGTTTAGAAGGCAGCGCTTGCCCGTTCTCACAAGTTTCTTCTGGACGTCCACTTTTTTGGTTTAATAACGCTCCCGTGTTTCGAGTGGCAAATCTCGCTCCGCGATGCATCTTATTGAATGTATTGCAATCAAAAGTATACTGTAGAGTGTTGGTTTTACCCAAACGCTTCGCCGGGAACAAGGAGCTCTGAAAGTCGCTCAATTTGCACGCGGCTGATGAAAAGACTGGCCCGCATCAAACGAGCCAATTCCTTTGCCTTTTCACTTGGCTGCGCCTCGGGACCGTGGAAAACAAAGTATCGTTCGGAATTGGCGGCGCGAGACGAGGGCGGTTTGGTGACGGAGGATTCGGCATAACAATCGACCATGGGCTTCAACGTCTTCCAAGTCTCTGATTGGAACGTATCAAACGTTTTCAACACGACAGTTTTTGGTTTGATGGTTAGAATTATTTCGACTTGAGCCCGCAACAGCGGCAAATGTAGAGTTTCCTGCAGCGATTCTGCGCCGGCAACGTCAATGGCTCCATCGGCTAGCACCAAGTCGATGGCTACTTTCCCATTGAGTGACGATGATAAAATCGAGGCGATTTCGGTTCCGCATTTTAAAACATCTAGCGGATAACAAGCGCATGACCCAATATCAATTTCATTTTCTCGGTAGTACAGCGGGCCAGGGAGGGACACCCCCACTCCCCGCCAAGTCGGATATATTTTTTGAATTGTTTTCACGAAACCGCCGGGCCCGCCACAGAGGTCCAGATAGCACAGCCCCCCCTCCTTGGCTTGTGGAAACGACGACGACGACGACGACGAAATAATCTCCAACAGCTTGGCCCCGCAGCGACCGTAGGCGCGTACGAGCCCAGAGTCTTGGCCTTTTTCGAGTTGATTTGTAAAAAGCCTCAAACCCGACGACGAAGACGAAGCCGGCGCAAATATGCGGCCCAATTCTTGTTTTTTTTCATTCAATATTTTTCTTAAAAAGCTCTCCTCCGTTGCGTCCATCTTGCACGACCTACGCTTGGTAAATGATTTTAATATTAAGCCAGTCTTGCGGATAGGTTGCGATTATTTCAGACACTTGAGACAAAAATTCTAGATAGTTTGATTTGACGTAAGCTCGACTTTGGTATTGTTTAATAAATTCGCAGTAAACGTCAAAGGAAACACAACACGGGATACGTACTTGTTCGTGCATTAATACACGACCTTCTCGTTTTATGTTTAAAATTAAGTCTTCTCCGCTCTTTGTCTTGTTTATTAAATGTTTGTAATTGTGCATCATAATTTGTTGATATTGTTCAAAAGAATAATTTGAATAAATCTTTTGCAAAAACGAAACTGAAGGAATAAAGCCAATGAAAATCTTGTATTTGTAGTCTTTGTTTCCATCGCGCCAAGTTAATGTCACCGGATTTGGATAAATTTTCATGTTGTCTGGGTACAGCAAGACCTCTTCGACAAACTCGCGCACCGCAGCCATCAAGGCCGTTTCCCGTTTTTCAACGTAGCCTCTTGGGATTGAAATTTTCTCAACGCTTATCGGACTCCGCCCCAATGCTCCGCGAGAAGTCAATCTCTTAAAGACATTTGAATAGTTGTAACCAAATTTACTGTTTATTTTACAACTCTTGTATCCATCCTTTGAGTAGAGAAGAACTACAGAAAGTTGTTCATCAAACAATAACAATCCACTCATTGTCCGCTTACTACTTGTATCAAAAGTCATTCCAGGCCCTTTCAAACACGTCCTCTCAGAGCCAAAGCCTCCTTGGAAATCAACTCTTTCCAAGCGATGGGGGGGGGGGGGATCCATTAATTTGGCCAAATGCAAACAAAAACACAATTATTGAAATACGATTTACAACGATAATTATAGGTGGGTGTTTTGAAGCTGGTCTTGGGGGCGATCCATTAATTTGTCCAATCGATCAACAATCGCTTGAGTGGGTAAACAAAAAAACAATATTCAATTCACAACAGGATTTATTACAATTTCTACATTATATTTTTTACCATTCTTATAACTAGATAATTTAGCCATAATATTATCCAATATTTGAGTAGAGTCTCTAATTTTCTTAAATTGATATTTATACTTGTCCCACCAACACATTAAAATTCTCCGCAAGCCATTTTCGTCGTATCCAGCCTTCGGCGACGGGTTGAGGGTGACAGTTTTAAAAAACTTTTGAAGTGGACAAGTATTATTGAAATACGATTCATAAGTCTCCCTAATGGTGGGTGTCTTTTGTTTACTAACTGGCAACTCTGCGCTGTAAAAAAACAATCTAGTGAGCAGATGGCGAGAAAACAGGGTCAAGGGAACGGCTAAATTGTTACACTGCTCTCGCGCGTAGCGACGCATCAGTATTTGTCCCGCCAAAAGCGGAGTAGTGACGGGTTCCATGGTATCCATTCGGTGTTTAATTAATCGATCGTAGTCTTCAAGCGCATCTACGAAATCATAATTAAAGTGAATGGGGTAGAATTTGGGCTTGAATCCCAGATCCGATGGTTTATTCACCCTCACCGGGCTGTTGCTGAGCAACAACAACTTGGCTCTGATTGTGTAGATGCTCGGGCATGTCTTTAAAATGTCCCGCGTCGTAAGCGTATTAAAGTCACAGTATTTTTTAAACATTTCCACAGCGAGCATCTCGTCTTCGTTCAAAACTGTATTGAAATTTGTTCCCAGCGCTACAGCGTTCATGTCGTTGTCTGTAGGCTTATTGCCCTCGCAAAAGGTGCGAGAGCTCAACAAGTGTCCAGAATCCGTCCGAAAAACATTGTATAGCAATTCTCCAAAAAAACTTTTTCCGGAACTCGATTCCCCATAAAAGTTGTAGGCCAGCCGTTGAGGATTCCCCAAGTACTCCATGTATGCAATAATTTTGCAAAATTCCAAAAAGTAATCGTGCGTAAAATTGCCGCTTTTTATGAGATACACTACGGCCAGTCTAATTTTCTCTTTAACAGACTCGGGTATGGCGTATTCCATGTTGGCGGTGGCGGACTCTGGGATTCCCACCCAGTGCCGATGATGACTTTTACAATCCCTTTGCAGGCTTTCCAAAAAGAGATTTTCATTAAACTTGCAAGTGTGGTTGTCCATGTAGGTTTGAAACATATTGGACAGGGTGTTGAGATCAATGACGGTGGATAGTTGACAAAAGTCGCCGCAAAAGGAAACCACATCGGCATAGAGTTTGCGTCTGTCTTTTTGAATGGCCTTGAAAAATGGGTGGTTCGCGAGCGAGTGTTGATCGCCCATGCGAACAAACCAACTCAGAAGCAGTAGGGCCATCCTCAGATGATCGTCGTCGGCCATGTAGATGCGATCCCGAAAGGTGCTGCTCTCGTCAAACGTGCGCAGAGAAATCTTTTCAAAAAGCGCCTTTAGATCTATAGTGTCCATGTTCACGGAGCTCGAACAGGCTCGAATGTCCACTTCCAGGTCAATCAGATTGGTAGAGTCTTCAATTTTACTGTTTATTTCTTGCTTCAACAACTCGCGGTTCTTTAGAATACTGAGACGCTGTTTCAGATATTCCACTAGACTCGTCGTCGACGAATCGCTGCCGCCGCCGCCACCACCAACCTGATCATGATACGGCGGCTGCGATTCGAACGGCGTCTGAACGGGGTCATCCGCTTGCGGTTGCTTGTACACCACCACGGCCGTGCCCGTCCACTCAAATCGATCTATACCCAAAAGTCGGTGGGGCTGTTTGCCAAACAAGTTACTCAAAAGCATCAAAGGGTTTCGGTTGTCCACTTGAACATATCTACCCAACGTGTATAAAACGGAAAGCGTCATTTTCACACTCTGCAGCAATAGAGGATATCTTTTTATCCTTTCGGGCAAGGAATCGGGCCATTCATAGTTGAAACTCAACGACAGGTCAATGGCGTCCGTTTGAAACGATTTTATCGCATATTCATTGATTGGGTTCACTTGATACCGCCCGAAATCGGGATATGACTCGTAGACGGGGAAAAGGGGAGCCTGAAGAATCAAAGAAACCACCTGTCTTCTCATCGATTTCATGAACCCGGGCACCAAGAAGAAGGCTTTTGCCGCATACGCAGAGACGGCATAGTTGTGATTTAAAATTTCATTGGGCGCGGTTTCCTTCAGATTTCGGTAAACGAGTTCGTTTAGCGACGGCCCGTTGGCTTCAAAAACGCCCCACAGCGGATTGTATATTCCATAATTGGTTCTGTACGAGTACGACAGGCCAAGGGTTACCTCGTGCGGTTGAACATTTGAAACGTCCATTTCGACATCCTTTTTTTTCATTTTGTATTCGCGGCCGGTAATCAAAGAGTCCCCGTTGAAATATGTATAATTTGATCCCATTTTTCTCAAACAAAAGACGTAGCTCTTGAGAAATGGCATTATAATATTGATGTGGTCGGGAAACATTTTGTACAAAATGTTTTGAATAGACGTTGTGGAGGCAGTCTTGAAGCGGTTTTTTAAAAACACATATATCAAGTCGGTCGAAATGAAATTTTTAGTCAAAAATGACGTAATGTTATTGACCGAGAGAATAGTGGACAACACGAAGGCAGCCGTCCTATTTTCTTTGGACAGGTAAAACACTATGGCGCACGCGTCTTGTAGCGAGACGCCACACACCCGTAAAAGTAGCGAAACTGTGGACGTGTACGACCCGTGCAGAACGGCGCCCCTCAGAAGCTCTTTGACCCAGTCGCGGTTGGTTCTCACCGTCGTCGTCGGCAAAGAGTCGATTTTTCTCTTCCTTCTCTCCACCACGCCTTCGTCTGCTGATGGTGCAATAATTTCTAATACGGCAAATGTATTTTTATCCAAAAATTGTTCCAAGTGTACATGAACTGAAGATAGCTTTTGAGCAAAGTCGTACGTACTCGACAATAGCTCATCCAACGCCGCCAGTTGTTGTTTTGAATATGGAAAAAAATTTTCAGGATTCTGCGGCAGCAGCGGTAGTAGTGATGATGATGATGGAGGACAAATGTCCATTTGGTTTGAAATTGATTCAATCGTGCACGGCAGTTGATATTGTTCTGGCAAACCCTTTATTTCATACATTTCAGTTGTCACCTTTTCATGAAAATTGCAATCAAACGCAGTCACTAGGTCGCGGTCAAAGGCCATATTTTTAAACTCGAACCGTTCCCAATTGGTTGTGATTGTTTCAAACCGACTCGACAGCGTAGGGCCACAGACCAGGGTGTTTGACAATTCCATTTCTCCAACCGCTTCCAGTGTCCCACCACCACCACCATTCTTGGTGCCGAGTAGCATCACTTTGAATCCAAATCCAAAACTATTTTTCAATGTCAACACCGAGGCCGATTTGGAAAGAAAGCCAAATGGTATCAGTTGATCGACGTTGCGCTCTTGAAGGGGCACCATACCATCATCTTCCGTCAACTGCGCGGCGTATCCCCGCCCGCCGGGCAGCAACAAGTTGCTGGGCCAATCCACCACATATCGCCCTTGGTCTCCCAATAGCTTGCCATACATCGCTTCGCGGCACATTTCGCGAGCAAAACAATCGATGGGATAATTGACAACGACGTGCGCTCCGCATGTGGGTTTATCCGGTTTGACCGACACGTAAATTTCCTTTTCAATCAGCGATATAAATTCCTTTTGAAATGTTTCATTTTCAAAGGTGATGATTTTCAACAGCAAATCAATGACCCATCGTCGTATATCTCTCAAGTGTTTCCTCAAATCGTTGGGCGTCGTCGTCTCCTCTAAATTGTGCGATTCAGACAATTTACATTGGACACAATCAATGTCCAGATATAGTTTGGAATATGGAATCTTGGAAACGTTTACGCACCACTCGTGAGTGTGTTTTGGACTGCTTTTGATTATTTCTCGCACAAAGTTTTTCACACGAGCCATGGACACGTTGAATTCCTTAAAGTGTGGAGCAAACAGTGGAATGTAACATTTGGAAAAGCTATTCTCCGGACACTGGTCCCCCGGTTGCACTGCCTCCTGCAACCAGCGGTGTTGTTTCTCCATTTCCTCCATTTAACTTTGTGAATATCCGAGATAAAATGATGATCAACACAAAAACACCAACGATGGGAACAATGGCCAGTACCCAGCCAACTACGTTCCCAAATAGAGTCAGAGTGGTTTCTATTCCTTGCTCGGTTCTGTTGAGCACGCGTCCAGCGAGTTCACCAAAGGTGTCCGCCAGCGTTGGGTTCTCGCACGAGAATACTACATTGGATTCAATTTGGTCGTGATTTAAGTAAAACTTTGAGGTCGGATCGGCCGAAAAGTCGCAATGGACGCAATTTTCCGTAGCGGTGTCGCAATCTCTCTGATTTAAAATTGAGGGAGGTAGGATGTCGGGCGAACAGGCAGTCACGCCGTAACCGGTCGTGCTGTATAGGCTGCCGCACGAACACTGCATCACTTTGCAAACGGACACGATTTTTGTGCCCCGAAACTCGTACCGAAAACACCCAGTTTTGGTTTTTCTGAATCTATCAAGGGCGACGAGCGCCATCGATATACCTACGACTTTCAACGACAACGCCGCTCCGATGATTTTACAAAACTTTTTACTAAACACTCCGTCTCTCTTTTTTACAATCAATTCAAATTTTTTATCGGAAATTTTGTTTAATGGGACACCAATTTCATGTAGAACCTTTGCATCCTCCTTCAACAAGATTCGTTCGAAAGCTTTTAATCCGCCGGCCGAGTTGGGGAGATGGGGCCGGCCACCAACAGACGGATGTAATTCAGCTTTAGCTGCCGCTTTACCAATAAAACGTCTAAACATATTATTCAATCGTCCGAGTATTTGTAATTAAATAAACCCCCCTCTGATTTGCTGCCCTTTTCAATTGCGCAATCGAATGGAAAACCACTCAAGTAGAATAAAAAAATAAAATAATAAATAATTTAAAAAGGGGGGCAGCAAAACCCCCCTTTTTTAAAAAAAAAAACCTAAAGACCGCGTCAGCTCACGTTTACTTCTTCTCTTGTTATCTGGACAAAGGTCTGTGAAGAAGTAAGTCGCGCGCGTAGCCGATGGTCGTAAGGTAACCTCGGTCGGGACAATCGGGAAATCGGGACTTTTGGGGACCAAATTTCCGGCCTCTGATTGGCTGTTGGCTTTGTGACGTCATCATTTCGTGACGTGGCCTGCTGTGATTGGTCGAAAGCTAAAGGGGGAGGGTTTTGCTGCGGGGGGTGGGGGTTTTTCCTCGTCATTACCATTCGAGACGCCGTGGAGAGCGAACGTCTTGGTAAAAAAAATATTAAATTGGGCCATTCGATTGGGCAAATCGGCTAGAATCAAAAATATCGGATCGGAAAATCCCGATTATTCGATCCGGAATTTTGATACAAGTTGTGAAAAATTTTACAATTTAATTCATTTTTACGACGGCACTCGTCCTGAAAAGACACATCTTTTAAAAAATGAAATCAATCGTGTCCACCGGCAATCTAGGCAAGATTATAAGAATCGAGGGTAACATTGGCTGTGGTAAAACCACGTTTTTGGACTATGCTCAAAAGTGGGCCGCTGCGGAACATTGTAGAGTCCAAGTGTGGCCTGAAAACCTGGAGCCGTGGCGCAAGTTTACTTCAAAAATGGACGGCAACGAGTATAGCACCAATCTGTTGGAATCTTTCTACCAACGTCCAAAGAAATATGCACTCGCCTTTCAGTTGTGCGTACTGGACTCGTTTTACAAGCGAATACTTGATTCGGCAGCAGCAATGGCGGCGGCGGTGGAAGAGAAAGAGGATTCTGAAGAGAGTGTGGTGGTGCTACACGAACGGTCACTCGACACTACCATACACTGTTTTGCCGCTCTCCAGCAAGAGTGTGGCTTTTACAATGAAATTGGCAGGGGGATTGAAATCGAGCTGTTGGCGAGAATGTGTGCAGTTATGAAAGCTGCAACGGCCAACGTTGAGTACGTTACCATTTACTTGAAAACCGACCCAAACGTTGCGTTTGAACGAATCCAAAAACGCGGCCGGGCCGAAGAGATGGGACTGCTCGATTTGCAGTACATCAAGAGATTACATTACAAACACGAAGAATGGATAGATGAGTTGTCCAATAACGATGGAGGTTGTGGTACCAGCGCAGTCTACACATTGAATGCTAATCAAGACCTGTCGTCTCTACATATAGATTACAATTCAATTTTGAAAACAATTTGTAAATAAATACTTTTGGCGATACCGCTATTAATAAAATTAATGTTTTATTTTTTTTACCAAACACTTTCAAATTTAATTAAATACACCCCCCCCCTCTGATTTGCTCCCCTTTTCAATTGCGCAATCAAATGGATTCAACTGCAAGCAGAAGTAAAAAAATCATTTTAAAATTAAACAAAAAAAAACCCAAGAACGCATCAGCTCACGTTTACCGAAATCATAAAGAGAATTTAAAATCAAAAGAGGGCAAAATAATCATTTTAATGTAAAAAAACCCTTCCTCTGTTTTGCAGTTAATTCCTAGCCTGCATGCGGCTACCAAATTCAACAATCGCTTGAGTGGTTAAAGCTCGTAATCAATCAATCGACAATCGCTTGTGTGGTTAGCTACACCGCACACCACCCACTTGGAAAAACGCCTTCTCCTTGCGCATGCGCAAAACAACGAATAAATAAAACCAAAATTATAGATTATACATTTATTTCATCATTAAGGGGTAGCATTTAGATGAATCACCTCTAAAACTGTTGTATTTCAAATTTTCAAATTTACATTCGCTCTGCATGACACAAAAGGTCAAATTTGGCGGAGTGACAACCAGCTGAGAAATACGCTGACCGTGCATAAAGACTAGATCGTGGTGCGCAACGAACGTTACCACCAGAGGTCCAGTGTAATACGGGTCCACCACTCCTGTTGCGACGTGTCCCAGGCGATGAGTAGAAGACCGCGGCAGGATTAGACCAAACGAATTGGCCGGCAACACTATTCGTTCCTTCACCGGAATAGACAGCACCTGCCCGCGTTCGACCTTTGTACACATGTCGTCTCCTTCTTCATCTACTTTGTCCAGCACCAGACTCAAATCGATGCCGGCGTCGTAGGGGTATGATCCATATCGATCCAAGTTTTCCACCAGCGCTT
Organism: Coleophora flavipennella; assembly: GCA_947284805.1. Taxonomy (NCBI): domain Eukaryota; kingdom Metazoa; phylum Arthropoda; class Insecta; order Lepidoptera; family Coleophoridae; genus Coleophora; species Coleophora flavipennella. The sequence continues at coordinate 6,984,747 of OX369270.1, read as the reverse complement.
GGTTCAGAAAAAGCAAGTGAATCAGGTCGCAAAGCTCTTTTTGTACCAGTTCCAAATTTGGGTTATTATAATCAATATAGTATATTGGAATGTCCAGCTCGTTGGCGACGCGTTCGTACAAGTTCTTTTGATAATGAATTAATTCGATTGAAATTTCGTTTCCTTCCGCTCTTAGGACCTCTTCTAGAGCACTCTCACTGCCAGTTTTTGGTAAAATGAAAATTACCTTCCAACCGTCAAACGCTTGACAAAGGATCTCAAAATCCCATTCTCCCATTGGTCCACAGTATAGAAACAACGTAGAAGAGTTGCTTTCTGGTACATAGGACCAGATATCCGCGTTGACCACCCTGAAGGGTATGTTTAATAGGGAAGTCTTCTTTCTAAACTTGTCGTCAAATAAACCTTGGATCGCAAACGTGGGCTCCATGGTTGATGAATGCGTTGAAACTGATGCAATGCAACAGTTGAAGCGGGTTTAAATACCACCAGGCTTTGCCTCATTATTCGAAACAAATGGGCAGCGCCCAATATTCCCGATTTACCCGATTGGCCCAATTTGCCCGATCGCCTCGTATATGACGTCTCGTGCGCGGCGCCCATTTTTCTTTGACGTTTGACTAGATTTTGACGTCTTGAAAAAAAAATGACGCAGTCTCCTAAGGGTTTGCATGTGTTTTATGAAACCGAATGGTCTCTGGTGTTTGACAACATCTCTCAGGACGTGGGTAGACTGATTCAAGCGCACTTGCAGGAAATCCCCAGCTACGCGCGTACCAAGATTGTCTCGCCCAAGGGGGGGGGGGGGGGGGGTGGTAATCGGGTGCTGGTCGGCGATGAGCCCGTCATTCGGTACTTTGGACTCGGTGAAAATGATGTGAGTTTGTCAGATGGGTGGAACGTTGACAAGGGAGTGCTCAAGATGAACCATCAACCCCACTATCGCTCCCCTCTGATTTGCTCCCCTTTTTCTCGTCAATTCCTAGCCAGTATGTGGTTACCGAAATCAATTAAACTGCAAGCATAAAGAGAATTTTAAATAAAAAGGGGGGCAAAAAATCATTTTTAAATTAAATTTAAAACCCCCCTTTTTTTAAAAAAAACCTAAAGACCGCGTCAGCTCACGTTTACTTCTTCTCTTGTTATCTGGACAAAGGTCTGTGAAGAAGTAGTTCGCGCGCGTAGCCGATGGTCGTAAGGTAACCTCGGTCGGGACAATCGGGGAAATCCAGAATTTTGGGACCAGATTCCCGGCCTCTGATTGGCTGTTGATTTTGTGACGTCATCATTTCGTGACGTGGCATGCTGTGATTGGCCGAAAGCTAAAAGGGGCGGGGCTTACCGAGAGGGGTGGGGGTTTGCCCTCATCAGTACTATTTGAGACGTCGTGAAGAGCAGACGTCCTAATAAAAAAAAGGGGGGGGGGGAAGAGGATATAAATAATTATTTTGGAAAATGAAACAAAAAAAATAATGATTAAAATTAATAATTTTGTATGTACAAATTTTCAATTTGCTGTAACATGACGTCTTCGTTCAAACCTTCTCGGAACCCGAACGATTGAACGAAAGCACCTCGACCTCGTATTAAACGGCCCTTCATTTTTTCACACACGTAATTGAAAAAGTTGACGCTGTTGGGCAACTTGTACACCTTTACGGGGTAGATATTGGGATAATTGATTCGCAACTCGTTTACTCTAGAAAGTATAGAGTCTTTTTGCACCCGACACGCGTAAAATGGATACATCAAGAGCATTGCATCGTTTATATTATCGTCGTCGCTGTTAAACTTGCGATATATAATCAAATATTCATCTTTGTTTTCATTGGCGTTATCCATTATCGTTTTTGGTCGCATCTCAAACAATTTTGCGTCTCGAACGTATATCTGTTCATCCTTTTTTTGCAATAGTTCATCTTTTGAGTTTATTTGATTGTCTTTTATTCGTAGTTGGGCATCTTTTTCAATTATTTTTTCATCTTTTATTTTGGATTGCCACTTTAGATCCTCAATTTGCTGTTTCAAATATTCATTCAGCTCTCGGTAGGGATTATCGTCAGGGTTGAGTATTTCGTAACGACCAGTCTTTCTAATGGACGGTAACACCTCACCGCACACCCACTCGGCGAAGCCCTCCGCCTTGGGCATGCGCGAACGCAGTACAAACATATTCATTCCCATCTCATTCACAAACTTTGTACGTGGATGGACGTTGGGAATGTCATGATATAGCGTAAAAGGGGTTATTAATTCTTCATAGGCTTTTGTGTATTTTTTTTTCATGGTCTTGTAAATGTTTTGATATGCGTAATCCATTTCCAATGCTCGCGCTATATCCACACACTTGAACCACACATTTTGATTCGAGTCTGTAATGATGTTTATTTCCACTTCCCCAAACATAAACAGCGAGTCAAATTTTCTTTTTTTACGCTCCGGGTCGGCCGCATCGCGGTCTAGCTGTTTTCTTTTACTTTCGGCAGCCGTTTTTGGGGCCATTGTTTGTTCTTATCCTTAATGTAGGTCAATTGAAATCGAATTGAATCCGTTTCACTACGCGGATAATCAAATAAAACTTTTTTGGCAAAAAAAAGTTCTTTCGGACCTAAACTTTTTCTGTCCGTGGATGGAATGCCACTAGAATAGACCTACTGATTTTACGATTGGAATCGGCCAAATTGCGTTCTCGCTGCTTTTACGTTCAGCAAGAGTTTTTGGAGCCATCGAATTCAGTTCGCCGCAAAGTTTGTATAAATTTATAAATAAAACATTTTTTTGGCAACAATTCCTTTCAGGCCTTACTTTTTTCTGTCTGTGAATAAAAAAGGGGGTCGGAGGGAGGGGGGGGGGGGTATAAACTTTAAGTTTATTTCGTAAAATATTGTTTTTACGCTCAGAATCGGCCGAATCACGACCTATTGCTTTTACGTTCAGCAAGAGTTTTTGAAGCCATTGAATCCGTTTCAGTTCGCCGCAAAGTTTGTATAAATTTATAAATAAAACATTTTTTTGGCAACAATTCCTTTCAGGCCCTAACTTTTTCTGTCTGTGAATGAAAATTCACAATATAAAGTTTCAGTTTATTTCGTAAAATATTGTTTTTACGCTCAGAATCGGCCGAATCACGACCTACTGTTTTTAAGCTCGTAATAAATCAATCAACAATCGCTAGAGTGGTTAGCTACACCGCACACCACCCACTTGGAAAAACGCCTTCTCCTTGGGCATGCGCAAAACAACGAATAAATAAAACCAAAATTATAGATTATACATTTATTTCATCATTAAGGGCCAAACACAAATTTATAGCGGTCAGTACAATCGCCTCTAAAACTATTGTATTTCAAATTTTTAAATTTACATTCGCTCTGCATGTCACAAAAGGTCAAATTTGGCGGAGTGACAACCAGCTGAGAAATACGCTGACCGTGCTGAAAGAGTAGTTCGTGGTGCGCAGTGAACGTGACCACCAGAGGTCCAGTGTAATACGAGTCCACCACTCCTGTTGCGACGTGTCCCAGGGAATGAGTAGAAGACCGCGGCAGGATTAGACCAAACGAATTGGCCGGCAACACTATTCGTTCCTTCACCGGCATAGACATCACCTGCCCGCGTCCGAACGTTGTATATATGTCGTTTCCTACTTTTTCTTCTTCTTCTTTTGTGCCCAGCACCAGACTCAAATCGATGCCGGCGTCGTAGGGGCATGTTCTAAAATGATCTACGTTTTCCACCAGCGCTTGGTTCAGAAAAAGCAAGCGAATCAGGTCGCAAAGCTCTTTACTTGCCAGTTCCAAATTTGGGTTATTATAATCAATATAGTATATTGGAATGTCCAGCTCGTTGGCGACGCGTTCGTACAAGTTTGTTTGATGATGAATTGTTTCGATTGACATTTCGTTTCCTTCCGCTCTTAGGGTCTCTTCTAGAGCAATTTCACTGCCAGGTTTTGGTAAAATGAAAATTACCCTCCAATTGTCAAATGATTTACAAAGGGTGTCAAAATCCACATTTGCCAGTGGTCCACAGTGTAGATACAAAGAAGAGTTGAGTTCTCGTAGACAGGACCACACATCCTCGCACACCACCTCCAAGGGTATGTTTAATCGGAAAATCTCCTTTCTCAACTTGTCGTCAAATAAACCTCGGATCGCAAACGTGGGCTCCATGGTTGATGAATGCGTTGAAACTGATGAGATGCAACAGTTGAAGCGGGTTTAAATACCACCAGGCTTTGCCCCATTATTCGAAACAAATGGGCATCGCCCAATATTCCCGATTTGCCCAATATTCCCGATTTACCCAATCTGCCCGATCGCCTCGTATATGACGTCTCGTGCGCGGCGCCCATTTTTCTTTGACGTTTGACTAGATTTTGACGTCTTGAAAAAAAAATGACGCAGTCTCCTAACGGTTTGCATGTGTTTTATGAAACCGAATGGTCTCTGGTGTTTGACAACATCTCTCCGGACGTGGGTCGACTGATTCAAGCGCACTTGCAGGAAATACCCAGCTACGCGCGTACCAAGATTGTCTCGCCCAAGGGGGATAATCGGGTGCTGGTCGGCGATGAGCCCGTCATTCGGTACTTTGGACTCGGTGAAAAAAATTGGCTCGTGCGTGCAATCTTCACCAATGACGAATATAATATTGAATTGAAATATTTCGACGCCTGCGACACGCGACTTGTTTTATTCGACGGAGATTACCTGCCGCTGAGAAAACAACACGCTCGCGAGATTCGATTGACCAACGATCCGGCGGCCCGAGCGCTGGTCCTGCCCCGGGTGTCGTGTCGACTACACCCAGAGATTGTGTCGTGTAATCCTCTCATCCATCGGCAAACGGTGTACAATGTACATTTGGCGTCGGTGAACGCGCCGTTTCGTATGATTCTCTCCAGGGTGATTGGTTCAACGGAAAAGGAAAAAATTCAATTTTCAATCGAAAACGAGGATCCGACCTTGACGCACACTGGGTTTTTTCTTTTCGTGCGCTTCATTCTGGGTGATTCCCTAGTGCGAACCCTAATGGAGGACACCCTTGCCCAGGTGAACGTGGATCCGTTGGAGCTCATGCGTGTGTGTCCGCTGAATGCAAGTCGATCATTTCACGAAGTTCCCTCGGGGGTCAAGGCTTTGATGTCCATTTCCCATGTGGCTATAAAACATGATGGGATCAGAGTAAAGGGCGTTTTCAGTAAAAATAATTTGTACATTAATGGTTTACATTTTGTTCGCCAGTACGATCGTGTATTTGATGATTGCGGTGGCCCCATGGGTAATTATGTACTCTCTCTTGAATACTTTGAGGATTTGGATTTATTTATTGTAATCGACGTACCGTGGGCCGTTTATCCGTCGTATCCAGTGGCCTTGAGATCCGCCACTTGGATACCCGGCATACTGGTGCCGTCCAACGCTGCCGCCGCCGCCGCTTCCGGAGACCACCTTTACCGGTCGCAGGATTTTATAGTGTCGAAACTTGACGCCATCGAGGCAATCGCTCTCATTTCGAAATGGGCCCAGTCCTCCGAGACCCATCAGTGTCGTATTCCAAATATTAAATTTCAAAAATTTTTTCGCATCACATCAACAGTGGCGCTGAATTGGGCTGTGGCTTCTCACCACCACCACCACCACCACGACGACCAATTACCAAGCGACGGTTGGATTCTCTTTGCCAGAGACGGGAAAACATTATTCAAATTGAAACAAAGACACACCGTCGAATTGCAGCTGATGGTTGACGACTACGATGGTAACCGCCAATTGTTTATGAGAAAGGGCGTTCCATTGCTCGAAATTGGGGGCGGCGCAATTAAAATTGATTGGAACTGTGGCCAAACGGTTGTCAAAGCTAGGGATATATGCGAATTTTCAGTAGAGTCTAGTAATCGTTTGGTGTTTACACGCGTCAGGAGCGATAAGGTTTTGCCGGACAAAAAAATTAAAGTTGAACGTATTTTGCGAGACTGCTCGCCGCCTTCTTGTGATTCTATACACGTGTCGCCATTCTGATGGACCATCTATCTACTTGAGCGCAACGAGCCCCAAACCGACAAAGAGAACTATGATGATCATTAGGATGAAAATTTTAATTTTCAGTTTTACCCTTGAATCCGCTTTTGGAACGAGCGTTTCGGTCAATAGGGTTATTCCGGTGTCGACAAACGTGCCCGACGCGTAACCAACAGTGGTGGACAAGAATTGATTCAAAAAACTTGACATTTCACTTATCTGCTTGCGGCGTCGAGCGAGAGCGGTTGTCTACAAAAACACGAGCAAGCGAGACGCGAGTTTCACCAGGCCAGATAGTGGTTTCCCAGCATCACCCTTTTCCGTAATCAAAATGGTAATTTTCCACACGCCCAGCAGTAAAAATAGAAATTGAACCATTATAATGAATAAAAAGAGGGAGACGGCATTCATTATTCCTATTCCCGTGCCTCATCGGTGTGAAATGGAATTGGCCCAAAAGAGTAATGGGTACGTGCGCCGGTTACGCTTTGAAACAGCAAATTGATTTAAAACTAGATTATATTGCAGAGAAACTTTTCAATTTTGCATTGATTAAATTGGTAAACGCCTTACCAAAAACCGACGATGAAAATCACGATAAATACCAATCGATCGTGGCCAGCTTGAAGCCCCGGCTAGAGAAAATAATCAATGATTTGTACACACATTTAAAGAAGAGGAATGAAAAAATTATTAACCTGAGCCAGCTTCCGAATGATTACACGACACACGTCAAACAGTATGAAGAAATGAGTCGTCGATTGCGGGCAGTGCAAAAGAAGGATTTTAAAATACATTACATTCAAGAATTGCAACAGCAGCTAAAGGCTGGCGTCTACGACACAGCCACCGCCACCGTTACGAGTCTCGGTGATGTTGAAAAATTAATAAAGACTGACAAGTTTGTTGCAAACTTGGCACGCGTTTGCGTTTACATCGATGCGCTGGTCGTGGACAAGAAAATATTTTTGAGGCTCCTGGGGCGGTGAGCCAGCTAGTTTGAGTGAAAACAAGCCATTTTAGGATAAATCAACACATTTTTTTGTAAATAAAATACCCATGTCAAACTCGAGAAATTGGCAAGAATCTCGTTGTTGTTCTAATGCAAAAGAACCGGTTGCGTCTCGCACCGATTACTACAAGCTACAACCGCTGCCGAATACGAGTCCCCAAAAGTATTACGTGAGTCGTTGCAGTCCCACACCTTTGGATTTGAGCCACTACAAAGAAGGCCCCAGTCGCAGGGACACGAAACGAGAAGGAAACGTCCATCACGAATATTTAGAGTACAAACGGGGAGATGTCATCGAACGGCGAGTTTGTTTGAACCAAGCCAATAACTTGCGGCACAGTGAAACCATTTCCAATAGAAACACAAAACTCGTGTACAAAAACACTACCATCTACAAAAAATAATGTTGATTCTGCTCTCTGGAATACTAGCCTGCTTTTGTGTATTGATGGCGAAGCGAAACCGCAAGTTGGCCGAAACACAAATTGTAGAAACTCCTCAGCCAATCGGTGGTGGCGGCGGCGGCGGGAGAGGCGGGTCTTTCAACCCCGCCGTGAGGATGGTCAGCGCAAACAAGGGGTTCGAGGGTTACTACAAAAAGTATGGAGTCACCATAGCCAAGCCGTTGCCCAAGAACGACGTCATGTACGGTGTCGTCTTTTGCGTACCCATTCATGTATTGAGTAACACGTCTTCGTATGATTTAATAAATAGTATCCCAAACCAAATTTAATTTTTTAATTATTTTATATTGCGCAGATCCCGTAAATACACAGACCCGATTCCTCGGTGTTGCACATCTTCGAAAACGATAGGCTTGGGCGGAGGCGGGACAATCTTTTGTATTCTTCTAGGTGGCGACGGCGGCGATGCAACGGCTGCGGCCGCGGCACGGCCTTGTACAATTACTACTACTAAAACCAACAACGCCGCCGTTCCGATTGCGAAACCCAGGATTTTGAGTTTGCTCTTGCTTGTCGATTTTGGTAAGGGGGTACCGGGTGCGGCGGCGGCGGCGCGGGCTGTCGGTGAAACCTTTGCTTCCATTACAGCATATTCCTCTTTAATTTTGGAAATTAATTTAATATTACTGGCACAATATAAAAGATTTAGATAGACTTCGAACAGAGACGGTTCCTCGTAGATGTATCCATTTTTTGAAGTAATTGGTTGTTTCGAAATGAATTCTTGGCAAGTTTTGAAATTTACCGTTTTTGGCATCGAAGCCACGACTGATTCCAGAGCTAAACATTTCCAAGTCGAAACTCTTTTTTTATCAACAATTTTAAAACGATGGATGTCTGTGCCGTTGGGGGTCCAGTAGTAAAATAGGCCCGTTTGCTCCTTTTGAAATTGCCGTAAAAGTTTTAAAATTTGATCACGGTCCTTGATTTTCCCGCCCACGGCTTTCCTCGAAAAATAATCGTTCAAGGTTTCTACTGTTTTTACCACTTCCTTTTGATAGGAATTTGAAATTGGCCCCCCAACGGCGGCGCCTCCGACTGAAATAATTTTAATAAATTCCGATTCAGCCTTTTTTGCGTCTCCGAGTTGGAGATATTTTTGCCATTGTGACCCTGTACTTAATCGTTGCCAAAGAAAATACAAAAATTCGAAATGGAAAATTTCATGAAAACTTGTGCTCATGTACGCTTCTCCGCGCGTCTTGACCAATTTTAAAAATTTTTGGTATGCGTCTGGCAAATTGGTAGCGTACAACTGTATCGTTGTTGTGTAGAAAACCGGGTGGACAGTAGTCATTATTACATTCTGTTACGAGTCCAAAGACATGTGAATCGAGTGTTGCGCGAATGTATAAAATGGAAACGGCGAATGGAAAGTTGTTTCAACAGATTTTAGTTTTCAATGGGTCCAGCGAAAAATCAAAATTGTATGCCAATATTTTAGACATGTTGAGCTTTAATCTCTTGCGTACCTACATGGAGCGGGCGTCTACGCCCGAGCTGGAGCAATTGTATACATTTTGCGAATTTATCATAAATTGGGCTTCGAATCGTTTGAAAGATGATACTCTTCCTGAAAAATATTTGGAAAAACTTTTACTGTGTACGATTGTCGTCAACAAACAGATTCAGAATCGAAAAAAGGATACCACCACTACTCCTACCGCTGCCGGTGGGCCGCCCCATTTTAAATTTGCACTACAACAGTTGGCGCTTGCCCGTCAATTTAGTTCTCCTAGCGCGCCAACGATACTAAACAATGAAAATTTCCCCCCAAGCGTACGCCCCCGCGCCATGGTCATTGCCTCGGGTGCTGGTGGCGTAGGAGAAGGCGAAGGAGGCGAAGGAGCTTTGGTTTGAAGGGGATAATGATCATGTCTCAAAAGGTTGATTTAAAATTTGAATTCTTTTCCATACCCGAAACGTACACAATAACCCTGCCGATGACCTCTAAAATGCTCGTGAGTAAATTCACTAGCAAAATGTTTGGATACAAATGGAAATTGGAAATTAGTGATTACACGGCTACGCTCCTTAAATTGGACAATGACCCGTGTATCGTGGAGGCCTCGATTGAAGTCAAGGGTTACCCACAATTTTACAATGGCGTTCCGTCCGTTTATTTGTATAAAAACGTTAGAAAAATAACATTTTCCCTCCCGTCTGTGTGTCATGCGCCGCGAGGCGTGCCCATTACCGATTACATCATTTGTCTCAAATACTTTTACATACGTAACCAACATTTTGTCAACGGTCAATTGGTGCGGGTGGACACTTTTTGTGATTTGAAACGCGGGATTTCACCACAAATGATGATGATGAACGCGGATCCAAACGACCCGGCCGCCGCCGCCACCACCACCACCGCAGAGGGGTAAGGTGTAATCATGTCCGCCGCCGCCGCCGCCGTGACGACTCACACGGTCCAACGCTGCATCCAAAGATTAGAGGCGGCCGGATTTACTTTAGACCATGCCAAGGTCAAGACCGCCGCGGATTTGGCGCGAATCGTATCATTCGCCTTTGGTCGCGATCCGAGCAAGCTTAGATTCATCAACCCCAACCAGTGGTTGACCGACCTGATAGAAGGGGAATCTATATACGAATGCCCGAGCTCGAACGAAGAACACGTTTTGATGCGCTTGAAAAAGAAAAAGACGCTTGCTAACCACGCAACCGCTTATTTCGCTCGCAATTCCTTTTTCATGCCCAAAAAAATGAATTTTAAATATCCGACGGGGTTCCCCAGACAATTGATTGCGGCTCGAGTTCTTCCACAGCTGCCCAACACAACACTCGCCGGTAAACGTTTCAATCAAAGCATGATTGGCGAGCTACCCTCTTTGTCAAAGGTGTTGTGCAATTTGACAAAACATGCAAAGGTTTATAAATTTATAACGGCCGCCGGCGACCAGTACAGACAAAAAAATTATGAGCTGTTTAAATGTATAGAAAGATCAATGTCTGCCGACACGGCACTCTCCAGGAAAATTGAGGAATCCATGGCCAGAATGGAGAAGGTGATTTTTGAAATTTTAAAAACTGAATACGATTACGTATTCAACTCTTTGCTGCTAGTTTCCAACACCAGCACGGGTAAACTGATTGACATTAATTTGGAAATCCCTTTAATAAACAGGGAATATTTGTAGCTCTAGGATAGATTCTCAGAGGCGGCGGCTCGTGTGCCGTCGCACTTGGCCGGTTGAATTTGTTTTCGTCTAGTTCGTGGAGGAGCTGCAGGAAGTTGGTAAGAAGGTGCGGTTTCTCTTGTGAGTAAGTCCTGATCTGGATTGTTGTAAATGTCTTTATTTTTCAAAACATATGCCAAATCTGTCTCGAGCAATGTCTTTCTTTTTTTCAAGTTTGCAACGTTTGCCGTGTGCCACAAGGTTTGATATAAAATTGGAAAAAGCCTCTTTGTAAGCAACATGGGAATTTTATGATCTATATCGGCTTTTCTATAATACTCGAAATTGTTTAAATAATCATCCTCGTAAACTCTGTAGATTCGTTTAATCTCCGGTACGGACAACAGGGGCACCCGAACCTCGCGTCGAGTGAGACCATGAATTCTCAGCTTGATTGTTTTCTTATCCAGACGTTCTTTCTCTTTGGCTAATCTGACTTGACGCGAAGGTAACGCCATGACTTATTACACCACTCGTTTGTTTGTTGTTTGTAGCGAATGGCAAGTCAAATGGCAAATCACATGGCAGGGACCCAACCTAACGTTTCGCCCCCCAAAAAAAAGAGGTGTTGTATTTTGGCAAAACGAGTGTAGTTACGCACGTTTTACGCAGTCCTATTGTTGTCCGCGCTGCGACAATATTACTACTATAAGGATTACCCTTGCGTAAAAAATGTGTAATTTACAAGTGGGTGACGACGTCACCGTAACCATCGACTATCCCGCGGCACTCGGCGGTTGGATCGTAACGATAAACAACTGTGAACACCTGTACGCTCTCCTATTACCGAAATCGAACAAATGGCATCATCTTTGGAGCAAGAGAAAGGGTACAGTTGTGGATGCAGTAATTTTAAGAATTGACGGGCGTTATGTGGATTTGAAAGAAAAGTAACCCGCCTATCGCTCCCCTCTGATTTGCTGCCCTTTTCAATTGCGCAATCGAATGGAAAGCCACTCAAGCAGAATAAAAAAAAATAAAATAATAAATAATTTAAAAAAAAAAGGGGGGGGGGGGCAGCAAAACCCCCCTTTTTTAAAAAAAAACCCAAAGACCGCGTCAGCTCACGTTTACTTCTTCTCTTGTTATCTGGACAAAGGTCTGTGAAGAAGTAAGTCGCGCGCGTAGCCGATGGTCGTAAGGTAACCTCGGTCGGGACAATCGGGAAATCGGGACTTTTGGGGACCAAATTTCCGGCCTCTGATTGGCTGTTGGCTTTGTGACGTCATCATTTCGTGACGTGGCCTGCTGTGATTGGTCGAAAGCTAAAGGGGGAGGGTTTTGCTGCGGGGGGTGGGGGGTTTTCCTCGTCATTACCATTCGAGACGCCGTGGAGAGCGGACGTCTTGGTAAAAAAAAATAATTTAAATCAATTTGCATGCAAAAAGCCTTTACTCGATTTTTGGATATGAGAAGGGCAAACACCACCAACGGACGGATGTTATTTAGCTTTCGCTCCCGCAAACCAAGAGATGATGCATTTAATTCATTTACAAGGTGGGGGTCAAACAACACACAAATTGGAGTTGATTCATTCCCCACACACCCCCCTCTGTTTTGCTCACGTTTCCTCCTCAATTTAAAATTATTAAAAGAAAGAGGATTCCTCGACAGGGGGGGGGGGGGGGAGTCTTTGAGTAGAACCGTCAACCCGACTATCGCTCCCCTCTGATTTGCTGCCCTTTTCAATTGCGCAATCGAATGGAAAACCACTCAAGCAGAATAAAAAAATAAAAAAGGTTGGCAAATCGCTCCCCTCTGATTTGCTCCCCCTTTTTTTTCGTCAATTCCTAGCCAGCATGTGTTTGCCGAAATCAATTAAACTGCAAGCATAAAGATAATTTAAAAAATATAAAAAGGGGGGCAAAAAAAAACATTTTTAAATTAAATTAAAAAACCCCCCTTTTTTAAAAAAAACCTAAAGACCGCGTCAGCTCACGTTTACTTCTTCTCTTGTTATCTGGACAAAGGTCTGTGAAGAAGTAAGTCGCGCGCGTAGCCGATGGTCGTAAGGTAACCTCGGTCGGGACAATCGGGAAATTGGGACTTTTGGGGACCAAATTTCCGGCCTCTGATTGGCTGTTGGCTTTGTGACGTCATCATTTCGTGACGTGGCCTGCTGTGATTGGTCGAAAGCTAAAGGGGAAGGTTTTTGCTGCGGGGGTGGGGGGGTTTTCCTCGTCATTACCATTCGAGACGCCGTGGAGAGCGGACGTCTTGGTAAAAAAAAATATTAAATTGGGCCATTCGAATCGGCAAATCGGTACTTTGGGCATTCCAAGCAAATAAATTCCAGCAATCGGCATCCACTCAATCAATCTCTCGCCAACCATGGACGCCATGCCATCCAGGCAGCGAAAATCCTCCAAATACAGTCTCAGACCTGGTGCCGGTAAACATCCGTTGTATTACACCGAGGAGTCGACCTTGATTTGGAAGGCACACTCAGAGGCCTTACACTCCATCTATCTTCCCAAAGATTCAGATGTACAAATAGATGAAATCAAGAAGAAGAAAAAGACGCAAAAGATTTCGTACTATTTTCCCAATTTGAGGATCGCGAGCTTGAAAATGACAGAAAGACGTGCATACTTTGATTTCATGTACGACGACAAAGCTTATGCAATTAATTTAAAAATATTTGCCGCCGCTCGCATGCACAAGCAAAGATGCGCCTGCGTAAACAAGAGATTTGCAAAAGAATCAATCAAAATTTTTTTGCATCATTTACTCCCTCTCAAGCACCAAGAGAGTCGGGAAAAGTTTGATGCGATTACACCGTTAATGGACAGCCTACTGCTTTCGCACTGCGATCCGCCAGCAGCAGAGACACCGGCCAAGAGTATAGGAGAACTGTGTGAAAAATGCAACATTCCCACGGCATGGCGCTCGGTCTTTGAAAACTCGACAGATCGTTTGGTTTTATGGATTGCAAAACAAGTGGTCGATTACACCAGGACACGGCGTTTTCGTTTGGAGGATTTATTAAACTTTTTCCCAAGAATAATAAAAGGCAAACCAAACTTGTTTTGGCCCTTGCTGCGTACAATCGTACGATATGGTTGCCGCCCGTTCAATCCAGACCATGTTTACAAAGGCACCAGCCGTGGTGTAGGTCGATTCCAAATTCAAAACTATTCCATTTACAGTTTACAAAACACATATGTCTGCATCAGCCTACTCGAGGACCGTGGTCTGCGCCTTCATTTGGAAAACAAAAGTGGTGGTTGTCTGGCATCTCTTCGGGACCTGTGCGCACAACGAAAATTAAAGTATTTGCAAAAATATATAGAGGCCTTTGCGAACGGCGGCGGTGGCGGCGAGTCCTCTGGAAATGAAGGAGTAGTCATGAGCCTGAAACAAAGAGCGCTTCAAGTTTTACGTCTACAAGGTGGCAAGGAATTGAAAACCCTGCACCACTACAAGAAGGTTTGCAACCTCGGTCAAAGTTTGGACGCATCGATAAGGCTTACGCGGACGATGCGAAACATGGAGGAGTGTTTGTTTTGGGCAATACAAGATGCCTATCGCTTGCGTAAAAGATTCTACAAAACAAAGGACTGGGTGTGGTCTCCGTTGCCGCCCGGCTCTTTGGCAAACCCTTTGCATCTGAGATGTATAGTCTACAATGATGATGATGATGATGATGATGATGGTTGGTAAAGCAGTAAACTACCAGAGTGGTGATCAGTTGAGTTGCGAATCGAGTAAATCGGGCCATTCGGTAACATTGGGTCATATCTGGTACGGAAAATCGGGTACATTGGGAATTCCAAGCAAATAAATGCCGGTAAATTGGGCCATGCGGTAACATTGGGTCATATCTGGTACGGAAAATCGGGTACCTTGGGAATTCCAAGCAAATAAATGCCGGTAATCGGTCTCAACTCAATCATTCTCTCGTCAAGCAACCGACCGCCGCCGCCAACGCCACCACCCAGCGAACCATGGGCGCCTTTTGCAGGCAACGAAATTCCGCCACCTACAGTCTTAGACCCGGTGCCAGTAAGCCTCTGTTGTATTACACCGAGGAGCCGACCTTGATTAAAAAGGTAAACACAGACGCCCTAATCCTCATCTATCGTCCCAAGTATTCAGATATACTAATGGGTGAAAAGAAAAAAAAGACGACGACGACGACGCGCAAGTTTTCATACTATTTTCCCAATTTGAGGATTGAGAGATTGAAAGTTGCTTCGAAAATTTTATACAATAATATGAATAATTGCGAAGCGTACGCAAATGAGGGAAATCTGTTGTGGGAATTATTGGCCGCCGCGCGCATGCGCAAGCAAAGATGCGCCTGCGTAAACAAGAGATTTGCAAAAGAATCAATTAAATTGTTTTTACAACATTTATTCCTTTACAAACACCGAGAGAGTCGGGGAAAGTTTGATGTGATTGCTCCGGTGATGGACGTCCTACTCTTTTGGAACGGCGATCCGCCAGCAGCAGCAGAGAGACCGGCCAAGAGTAATGGAAAACTGTGTGAAAAATGCACCATTTCCACGGCATGGTGTTCGGTCTTTGAAAACTCGACAGATCGTTTGGTTTTATGGATTGTAAAACAAGTGGTCGATTACACCAGGACACGGCGTTTTCGTTTCGAAGAATTGTCGAATTTTTTTTTCAGAATAATAAAACGCAAACCAAACTTGTTTTGGTCAGTGTTGCGTACAATCATACGGTATGGATGCTGTCCGTTCAATCCCAAACATGTTTACAATACTTACAAAGCCGCCAGAAGTGATACACGTGGATCTCAAATGAGACGCTATTCCATCTATAGTTTGCAAAACACATTGGTTTGCATGCGCCAGCTCTATTACTATGGTGAAAGGCTTCATTTGGACAATAACAGTGGTGGGTGTCTTGCATCTCTTCGTGACCTGTGCGCGCACCGAGGATTGCAGTTTTTGCAAAAATATATAGAGGTCTTTGCGAATAGCGGCGATGGTGGCGGCGTCGGCGTCGTCGGTAGCCTGAAGGAAAGAGCGCTGCGCGTTTTACGTCTACAAGGTGGCGAGGATTTGAAAAACCTTCAACAGTACAAGAAGACGTACGAACTCCCTGGAAATTTAAACGTATTCGTAGAGGTTTCATGTTCGATGGTACACATGCTCCTATGTATGCGGACCGCACTGCGATATGCCCATTTCCATCGTAAAAGAATATACAATACAAAGGAATGGGAGCTGGTCACGTTACCCGCAACCGCCGATAACCACTCGAGCGATTTGTGTCTGACCCTTAGAAAATATACTTTCCCAAACTAACCGCTTTTTTTTCTTTCTGACCCTCTTCAAACGCTACTCTCCAAGTGGCGAATGCGCCGCGGCGAGAGTAGATAAGTGACCATGAGCAATCTCTTGAACATGGCTGAAAAGGAATTTTCCAATTTCCGAGCAAAACGAATAAATAGAGAGACGTTTTTTACGCGAATTATGGACATTGCAAGGCAGTTGGATGCCTGTAGTGCGTTACTAACTCGCGAGGAATACGCACGATATCGCAAATTCACAGACAATCTGTTTCAACTTGAAGCTCTTAAAATGTATAATGTCTCATATTTAATCAGAACCAGTCATAGTAGAGAAATGTCAAAACTGTACAATTTCTATGTCCACAAGGTCGAGTATGAAGCAGAAGACATTACCGGTTTGATTCAAACCCCTAGTAGCGTAGAAGGCACCCTTTGGTTGCCGGACGAAAACAAAAAACAAATTGAGGGTTTGGCAACCATGTACAAGTACGAGATGACATCGCCCGGGTACAAGTCGTTTTTAATCACCGGCCCGAGCGGTTCCGGAAAGTCTTTTCTGGCTGAGGCTATTGCGAATAAACTCGACGCCCTATTCATGACTTTAAACAATACAAATCTATTTTTATCCGGACGCAGTGCCACCGAGAAGCGTTTAAATTCCATATTTGACTTTGCCAATCGCTTTGAATCTCGCTTGGTCATATTTTTTGATGAACTCGACACGCTGGTGGCCACGCGCGGCGGCACATCAACGCTGGAAGGCGTGGGCGCCGCCGCAGTGTATCCAACGCTGTTGATTCGTTTGCATCGGCAAAGACTCGGCAACCATGTCATTGTGATTGGGGCCACTTCGCGACCCGACAAACTGCCCGCCCCCATTAAACGTAGATTTCGTCCCACCATCGTCCTGGGTCGATTGCCATCCGAGGCGATAGTTGAAATTACAAGTCGAAAATACCCAAATTTCAAGCATTCAATAGCGGCACTGCTCCCGCCGCCCCGCCCAGAGTATCCAGGAGAATTGATGGCCAAGTTGGACGATTTTGAGAATGCATTGAAAAACTATTTGCTACAAGGATCCCACCACTATGTAAAGGCAATGGGTATTCCTTTAAACAAACTACACGAGAAATGTGCACCCGTAGAAGGTTTTTTTCCCGACGACCACCACCACCACCACCACCACCACCACCGTCTCTCTGAGAGAGGCGAGGTGGTTTCAAAGGTAGAAAAAAACAAATTGGTAGTTACAAATGGTCTATTTGACGAAATGTTATCTAGTCAATTCAATTAATTCATTTCTAAACTTGCGGCGACGATAACCAATGCGCAATACTAAATAAATTGATACCATACATAAAAGAAACATTAGTCCCGTTAATGTTAGAGTAATGGGATTTAATTCACGATATAATTCAAGAAAATGTTGGACTACCTCATCGGTTTTATTGTTACTGGTGTTGTTTAACATGTTTATCAACGTGTTTATTTCGTTAGACCCGAATGCACTTGGCCCTACGGCTGGGTTCGCCTCTGCCGCTTTGGCGACCCCCGCCTCTGGCCTTGGTTCTAGTTGTTTAGGCTCCGATTGGGGAAGGGGCAAGGTTGTTGAAGGTGAGGCGGCGGCGGTCATTAAAGAAAACAACACTAGTGGGTATAAAAGTGTCATCTCGTTACTGGCGACCCCAACCGCTGGGTTTGCCCGTGCCGCCGCTGTGGTGGGCATAACGGCTGGGTTTGCCTCTGTTGCCGCCTTGGCCGATTCAACAATTGTTTTTTCCTCTGCCGCTGTGGTGGGCGTAACGATTGTTTTTTCCTCTGCCGCTGTGGCCGATTCAACGATTGTTTTTTCCTCTGCCGCTGTGGTGGGTTCAACAATTGTTTTTTCCTCTGCCACTGTGGCCGGTTCAACGATTGTTTTTGCCTCTGTTGTTGCTGTGGCCGGTTCAACGATTGTTTTTTCCTCTGCCGCTGTGGCCGGTTCAACGATTGTTTTTGCCTCTGTTGCTGCTGTGGCCGGTTCAACGATTGTTTTTTCCTCTGCCGCTGTGGCCAGTTCAACGATTGGTTTTTCCTCTGCCGCTGAGGTGGGCATAACGGCTGGGTTTGCCTCTGTTGCCGCTGTGGCCGGATCAACGATTGGTTTTTCCTCTGCCGCTGTGGTGGGCCCAACGATTAGGTTTTCCTTTGTCGCTGTGGCGGCGGATTCAACGACTACTAGGTTAGATTTTGGCTTGTTTGTTTCTTCTAGTTTAGGCTCCGGTTGGGGAAGGGGAAAGGGCGTGGTGGGTGAGGAGGCGGTCATCAAAGAAAACAACACTAGTGGGTATACAAGTTTCATCTTATTGAAACAATTTTTCCTTTTACAATTTTTTTCGATAAAATAATGCAACGTTTGATGTTTCTTCCTGTGTTGAAGAATCTTGACTGCAAGTCAATACAATTTTTTTCGACCTTTGCTTCTGTTTGGCCTTTTTTATAGCACCACTTGCACCGAGCGGTTTACAATCGGCAACAAGTGGTTGTAATAAACCATTGTTGATGATGTTGGAGACGAGAGATTGCGTCCTTGCCGCCTGGTCGCCGCAAAACGTTGGCCTCTGCGTGTCAATGTATTCAATGAGAGAATCGAGACTGACCCTCTCCTCGGCCACGAGCAAAACGCGCGTCTTTGAAATCCAAACCACCGAATCGGATCCAAAATGTTGGGCAATCATGGTTCCGAGATTGCCAAGTTTTGTGCCCCACGACCATTCCTTCACAATTTCGTTGGCTCCACCAATGATTCGATTCTTGTTTTTATTGCAACATATTCTCAAAACGTACGCCTTCATGTTTGCCAATCCACCACCAAGCTTCTTTTCCATCTTGGTCAGTACGCGTCGTTCCTGAATGGTGGTAGGGAGCTCCTTTACCGCAAGCAACAACCGTTTTCTCTGCGGGCACACAAATCTACACAAATGTGTGTTTACTTGAATCAGTTGAAATAGAGTTTGCTTAATGTGTTTGTGAAACTCGTCAATTTTAAAATCTTTTTGAATCTCCATGGTGGTGCACAGACTACTGCTCAGCTCTGCTGCCGCCGTAAGAGTGCGGATCAAAGGTTGGGGTCGCAATATTTATAGATTGCATGGGCCGCCCGTTTTACCCAATCGGTTCGATTGCGCCGTTGAGACAGAAACGCGTCCACGCTCTCCTCGTGAGTGGACAACACGTCGTTTGGATCGGAAAACGTGTGTAGCAAGCGCATGGCAAGGCGCCGCTTCATGTCAAGCCTAGAGTGGGCGAATCCGTTTGCTTCGATGGTGCTATTAATTAAAATTGCCATGTCGAGGTCGTCGTAAACCAATTTTTGAATCGGTCTCAAATCTGATACGTCTATCAACTCCTTTCCCGCCCGAGTCACTTGATTGTTTATAATCTCCACACCTGCCCATTGCGAGTTTACCTTGAACCATTTGTAACTCAATTCGGGCACCTTTTTGGAGGACACGGCCATGTCCTTTATAGTTGTGGCGATATCTTCAAACTTTCGTTTTCCAGGGTTGACGACCGTACATATCTTTGGCGAACCGTCCAGCGAGGTGATCTTTTGCAAAAGCCCTAGATAGCCTTCTAGCGAATCTTTGGCCCCGCTCCCGGCTATTCGACAAAACACCTCTTCGGCCAATGAATTGCGCATGCTAAACCTGAGAGCGTTCAGTTTAGACAACCGAAGGGTCAGCGTGTTTATTTCGTGGAAAAAGTTGAATGCCGCTTCCGAACCCAACTGGATGTTGATCCACTGAGCGGACATGTTTAATATTTTTCCGGTGGGCTCCAGCCAATCGCGCGAGAGGTTGCCGCTGGGGAAATACGGTGATAATTTCTTTAGCCAAGCCTCTGTTTGTCTGTGGGACATTGCTTCCAAATTTTTTTTAATCGTAACAACTATGGGCTGGAATTGGCTAGACAGCAAGTGGAAATTGTTTTGCATATGAAAAATGTGCATTTGAGAGAAACACAGGCGGGTGGCATCGTTTTTCAGCGACATGTTCAATCGAGGATCGATGAAAACTCTCACCTCTTGCGTAGAGTATCTAGATTCAAACACGTAAATCCCGTACACGTCTCCGTCTATATCGGCGTTTTTGTGAGCCATCGTCAGCGGGGAAACGTAAAAATTGTCCCGATCGGTGATGGCCACGCGACGTATGGTCGAAACGGAAGCGGGATGGATGCAGGGATCGCGTTTAACCAAAACTGTGTAATGTTTTTGGAGATGTATAATGTATTCTTCTGGAATGGAGTCGACGCCGCCGCCGCGCACTTCAAACAATTCAGTTGGGTTCAGCAGCTTGTACTTGAATATTCCAAATTCCTTTGCAAACATTTCGGGAATGACCAGCGTGTCCGCTTGAATGTGGAAATCGCACAAAATTTGAGCACGCAGTCCGCGTTTCACTTTGGGCGCAAGAATGTTTTTTTGAATCACGCTCTTGCCCCCTTGTAGATAACTTTTCAGTATTCCATTTTTGTATTCAACTTTTAAAAATTGATTTAAACTCCTGGCGTTAAAGGGGCCGTACGCTTCGAGGAGCGGCCCTTGACCTTTTGAGCATGAGCACATTTTAAAACATTTCAAACAACACGGCCAGTTGACATCCTTTGACAGAACGCTCTGCAGGGCGACGATACTCTTTTTCGATGTAGTCAACAAGTCTATACTAGGAATAATCAAACAGCGAGCATCGTAAAACTCTTGTGGGCTCATGCCCTCGCCGTTGCGTATAATGTTGTGCACGTATGCATAATTTGTCTTGACATACACAACGCCGTTTAAAAATGAATACTTTTGCAACAATCTTTTCGATTGCCCCAGGTTTGGCCACCAAACCTTCAACAAAGAAAGCATTTCCATCGATGAAAAAAACTTTATACCTCTCGCTTCGAGTTCAGAGAGGCGGACGCTTGTTATGGTGTAGTGCAACATTTGTGCAAAAAAAAGACCGCGTCAGCTCCCGTTTACTTCTTCTCTTGTTATTTGGACAAAGGTCGTAGAAGAAGTAGTTTGCGCGCGTAGCCGACGGTCGTAAGGTGACCTCGGTTCGGACAATCGGTCACATCCAGACTTTTGGGATCGGTTCACCGGCCTCTGATTGGCTGTTGGGTTTGTGACGTCATCGTTTCGTGACGTGGTCGAATAAAAAAAGGGGGAGGATTTGCTCTTATCCACTCAAGCGATTATTGATCGATTGAGTGGTTACGATAATGAACCTTGTAGGCAGTTCATATCGTTGCCGGCACACGAAAGAATGCTCGGCAAAAGATCCATTTTGTATTCGTATTTCAGTAGAATGTTTTTTGCTCCATTCTTGTCCCGGTGTATACCCTTACGACATATACTGCAATACACGTAACGGTGAGGGGACTCGGAGACGAGCAAGCGGTTGTGTACTTTGTCACCGCTTTCGTAGCATTTGCTACAGTTCTTTGTGGTGAACGCTTCGTTTATGATGTACAAAGATAGATTATTTCTTTGTTTGATCTCTCTGATTACAGCGTTGTGTCTGAACTTTCTGTGCCCCTTGAACGAGCCTCTGTTCATAAAGTCGAATCCTGAACCGTAGACCACGAGCGTGTCCGTCTCCTTGCCAAAGTATTCGTCCACTATTTTCTTTGTGACTTTTTGATCGTTGATGTACTTGTCAAATTTTAATCGCTGCACTCTTCTCTGTTCGTACAGGCTTTGTTTCTTATCGAACCATTTCAACTGGAATCTGGTGTACTCGTACACGTGGGCGTTCTTGCGCGACAACTCGAAATTCAAAGTGCGATTCAACGCCTCCATATCTCGTTTGATTTCGGTGTCTACGCCCTTCACATACTTGTTTCGCTTTTTTTCTCGACCATACTCTTTTGAATCATACACCACCGTACCCTTCTTTAGCATTTTATACTCGAATTCTCCGGTAGCAGTCCTGGTGCAGGTGACTATCGGTGTTTTAGCACCCGGATCCACCGCTACAATCTTTGAGTATTTACCTTTTGATTTGCTCTCGTTCAGTAGTTGAGCTTCGTCTCTTTTGATGCGTTTTGCTTTATACTTTTTACCTTTTTTGACGGTGCGGTTCATTGACAGGGAGACCGATATGCCGTCCGTACTGAAACTGTTACCAAAGTGTTTGGGAACATCAAATAATCGATTCCAATAGCGCTTGTAATCCTTCCGGAATATGGACCAGACTGTCGGCGTATTCTCAGCGTCGATCCGACGCAACAGTTGGTGCAAGCATGAAGAATCGTAAGCGAGAAACTTGAGTCCGTGCGAAAAAATGGGAAATACGTTGAAGGACTTTATGTTGTCTTTAGCAAGTTCGTGTTGCATTCGCACGAACAGCGGAACGTACTTCCAATAGTTTTTATTCAGATTTCTTTCCGAAACGTCATTTGTTCGGAACCATGCACCCAATTCGTTCTCATCACCAGCTGTCTCACTCTTGTAGAACGCGTTGAAACAGATTTCGTGGACGTGTGATTTTGTATACTGGGAGTGTTTGTGTGCCAGATAACGTTTAATGCGTTGAAAGGCATGCGTCTGGATATTTGTCTCCAGAACGGTTTGGTATTGGTTAGCGAGCGCATACAGATTAAAGGACCTCAGGCAACCGTCGTAAGAAATGTTCCCGTTCAACTCCTTGTATTTATTGATGATGTTCATAGGATCTTGCAGTTTAAATTCTTGCTTTTTCTTTAAAGCATAAGTGAACTGTAGTGCATCAAATTTTGGGAACATTACATGAAAGTCTTCGTGATCGTAGTAATGTTTAAAAAAGTAGTTCACCAAGTAGGACAGCTCGATGTTTAGCCTGGACAGAGTGCGTACGTCATCTCGAATTGCATACAAGAGCTTCTCCTTGATCGTTGGCTGCAGCAGTGGACACACAAACGAGGTCAATCCCTTCTTCACACAATATATAGAGTTTTCCTCGTCTTCAGCGAGATGCTCTTCTCGCAAGCGCCGTTTGCGTTTCGGGCACTTGTTGCTCGACGAACGTTGATGATCATTTCCTCCACACGTAGGGCACGGCATTGTATTTACAATCAAACCATTTTTGTTAGTGTGCTCAGGACGAGTGCCGGTGTTAAAATGAAATAAATTGTGATTTGTTTCATTTTATACTTGACGGCCAGGATTAAATAATCGGGACTTTCCGGTATTTCTGATTCCGACCGTTTTTTCGATTGAGAAAAAAAAGACTTAAGTAGGAAGAACAATCATTTTATTTATTATATCTGAAAAGGTTAATGGTTCTAAATATCCTAAATCCTCTTACAATTGTAAAATGAATGATTTGAGGAAAAAAAATATAAGGTTTATTTTTGTTTGTCAAAATAGAACTCAATTGTTGCGGTATCGCTCAAGCAGTTATATTGCAGAATTTTGAATCAATTCGCGAATAGAAAATCTAATCGCCAGGCCATGGGCGGAAACATTTGAATCTATATATTTCAGAATATTTGTATTACCATCAGCAAAGACCCGCGCTCTTTCAACAGACATGGGTTGAAATTTGTAAATCATACTAAACGAGCGAAGACGTGAGAGTTGGTTTTCACTCTGCAGTGTCGAAAGCGAGATTTGAAACTTTTTGGAAACTTGATTAGCTATCTCTTTATTGCGGGGATTTATAAAGTCGGTTTCAATCATATCTGCATTGTTCATTGTGAACGAAACGAACCGTCTCGAAGTGGGATCGTCGAAGGCGCCCCTTTCGATGAATTCAGTCAAGGATTTCACGTGTAGGTTGGTTTCTCTATGCCTGGGATCCAAAAGCCAAGTGTCCAGCTCATCAAACACCCAAACTATGGTGATTTTTGGATTGTTTTTCTCAATTCTAGTAATCAATTTCATGGCATACTCGAGTCTTAGTTGGTTGATGAAGGCGAACGAGCTGACCAACAGAGCTAAAACGAGCCCGCCGCCGCCGCCACCGCTACTGCTGTCGTATACGGCAGCGGCCAACTGTTTCCCGGCCGAATACGATTTACCGAGCCCGTGGCCGCCCACAAACACGGGCGCCCTGACTTTGTGACGAGCGGCCAGCGTGTTGGTAGACGCCAACTCTTTCTCGAAACTGGCGCACGCAGGCGCGCCCCTCTTTAGGATCGCTTTCGCAGTCGCCGAATCGCGAATGGCTATCGCGGTAATGGCTACCTGAGACTCTAGTACAAAGTTTGCTTCCGTTTTGCTTGGAGAATTTATAAATTCGTCAATGTCTTGAGCGGTCTCGTCAAATGGCTTTCTCATGTTATCAGAAAAACGATTAAATTCCAAATAAAATTTGTAACCGCCAAACGAAAGAAAGATTATTAATATAGAAAATAATGTAGCCGTCGAGATGGCAGTGACCCATACGCCGCGACGGACCCTCGACAATTCTCTGGATATTTCATTAGTGATGTAGAATTCAGTCATTCTTACCCCGTTTAGCTACCGGTACTAGATTGGTCAAGTAATCAACATGAAAGAAAACAAGACAAAATTGAAAAAATAAATCTTTTACAAGACGTCCGCTCTCCACGGCGTCTCAAGTAGGACTGATGAGGACAAACCCCCACTCCTCTCGGTAAGCCCCGCCCCTTTTAGCTTTCGACCAATCACAGCATGCCACGTCACGAAATGATGACGTCACAAAGCCAACAGCCAATCAGAGGCCGGCAAGCTAGGCCCAATATTCTGGATTTTCCCGATTGTCCCGACCGAGGTTACCTTACGACCATCGGCTACGCGCGCGACTTACTTCTTCACAGACCTTTGTCCAGATAACAAGAGAAGAAGTAAACGTGAGCTGACGCGGTCTTTAGGTTTTTTTTTAAAAAAAAGGGGGGGTTTGCCCCCCTTTTTTAATTTAATTTAAAAATGATTTTTGCCCCCCCTTTTTTATTTTATTTTAAATTCTCTTTACAGTTTAATTGATTTCGGCAACCACATACTGGCTAGGAATTGACGAAAAAAAAGGGGAGCAAATCAGAGGGGAAGGTATGAGCAATTTCCCAGAAAAAAAAACAACTCATGACCCATCCAAAACCGATTACACACAGCTCACAACATCACCATGTCTGCTGTATGTTTTTTTTTTAAAAAAGGGGAGGGGTTGTTTTAAATTTAATTTTAAAATGCTTTTTTGCCCCCCGTTTTATTTTTTTTAAATTCTCTTTATGCTTGCAGTTGATTCTTGAAATGATTTTCCATTCGATTGCGCAATTGAAAAAGGGAGAGCAAATCAGACGGGAGCGGGACACGCACAATCAAATCTTTCATCGATTAATCTGTTGGCCATTTTCACATCTACAAAGTTGTAGGGTCGGAGGGACATTTCTTTGTAATGAATTAACCACTCAATCGATCAACAATCGCTAGAGTTTTTATATTCAAAGGGGCGGGGGCGGGTATTTGTTCATTTCCATTGCACAAGTAGCATCAAGAACACGTCACCGACGACGCCCTTGGTCCATCGAGGCGCATGCGGCATGCGATTGCTTCATTAGAGCGAGCGAAACGGCATACTCGCTCCGTCAGTTTCGTCTCAACCGTCTGCCGAGGTGTACGCGTCGCGCGGTTAGTCGGTTTCGTCTCTACCGTCAACTGAGTCGCGCACGTCACGCGATCGCTGCAAATCCGTTGGCACAGCAACAACGTCATGGCTTTTTCCATTGGAAAATACATTACCGTAGAACCGGTCATATTTCTGTACATTTTTGCGTACATGATTACAACGGTTGCCGAGCAGGACTTTTATTTGCATAGGGCATGCGTCGTGAACCATGGATATTCAACCGAGACGTGTGCCGAGATGAAAAAAAATAGTACCATCGAGGCGGCGGTGCAGATTACCACGGCATGGTTCCACCAATGGAACGGGATAGCCAACTACCTAGTTCCAGTGATTCTCTCCGTGTTTCTGGGCCCGTTCAGCGATAAACGTGGACGCAAAGGGATAATCTTGGCGGGATTGATTGGAAAATTGTACTTTTCGGTGGCGCTGTGCGTCTACATGTTGACATTGTGGCCGGTGGAATACGTGATACCGGTGGCCACGTTGCCGAGCGCTCTGACCGGCGCCGACCTGGCCATATTCAGCGGATGTTTCAGCTACGTGGCCGATGTGAGCACCGCTCGCGAAAGAACCATGCGAATCACCATTCTGAATGCAGTCTACATGTTTACAATGCCAGTGGGCGTGGCGTTTGGTGAATTTCTATTCCAGGGCCCACTCAAACAATCATACTTGGGTTTATTTGCGATAAACGCAATAATCATGCTGCTCGCCACCGTGCATGCTGTAGTGTTTTTGAAATGGCACACGGCGCCCGAACAGCGATCGCGACGAGAAGAGGACAGGGCGGCGACGAACCTCGTGAGCGATTTCTTCAGATGGGACCGCGTATTGGCCGTTGTACGGACGCTGACGATGCCCCGGCCAGACAGGCGTCGCGCCATTCTATGGTTTCTACTCATTGGCATGGGGCTTTACACGTTTCAACGCGCCGAGCGTCCGTTTCTCTTCATGTACTGCGTCAAGACCCTGGAGTGGGACATGTCAGACTTTAGCGAGTTCAAGACCATCCTCAATACTGGATTCGTGATTACCATGCTGGTGATTGCTCCCGCGTTTTCAAAGTACCTGAACGTGCGTGACCACAGACTGGCCATCGTGGGAGTCTGTTCTCACATTGTGGGCCACTCTTTGTTCGCGGCCTCAACGAGCGGGCTGTTTATGTACCTCGGCGCCGTGGCGTCGGCGGGGGGGCCATGCGTTTTGCCCATGATACGCGCAATGGCCTCGAAGGTGGTGCCGGCCGAAGAGAGAGGAGTCGTATACGCAGCGCTATCCGTCATGGAAAACCTATCTGCTGTGATTGCTTCGGTCGCCTACGCTCAAATCTACGCCTTGTCTGTAGCCCAATCGTATCAACCAAATTCAATATTTTTCTTTACCATAATTTCACAAGTGCTTCTTTTCATCGCGCTCATGGTAATTGATTTACTATTGGCTGGGGGGAGGCGGGTTGAAGATTTGAGAGGCGACTCTAGGAGTGATTCACTAATTGAACACTGGAATTTCATGTCTAGTAAAATTATGAATTTTGGAAAAAAAAGTGGAATGAATTAAAGTTTTTTATTTGTTATTATTTATTTAATTTCTTACTCAAACCCTATTTGCAATCACATCGTCGTATCTCGGCGGCAAGACATTCTTTTGAATAATCTCTTCGATATCGTTCCTGGGCGTCACAATCTCGTTGCATTGGGCCACGTACTCGTCCCTGGGCAGTTTTTCCTTCAGCGCGTTCAACACGTTGATTCCGTTTGCAATGTTGGGTTGGCGAAACACCAGGGTGAAGGCGGCATCATCGGAGACGACGCGTCGAACCGCTCGCGAAAGGTTTCTTTTTTGCGTACGGATGAACCGGTAGCGATTCAGATTTTGATCACCACCACCACCATTACCGCTCTCGCGACGCTTGTAAACGCGCAACTCGTGTTTGGTCGCATCTCGGTCGGGAATCACCGCCAACTTTGGTGCATCCGATATCATTTTGTCAATTAGTTTGAAGAGGTATTGATCCTTCAGAGCAATCTGCTGTTCTTTCAGTGCAATCTGGTTTTCTTTGTCCTTTAATATTTCAATCATAGTTGTCAATTGGTTTGGACTTTCGTTTGGAACTGCGTTTGGCGCCACGTATGCTCCCGTCTTGCGAATAGAGGGCATCACCGTCACGTACATGAAACGCATGTATTTCTTGGCCGGTGGTTTGTTTGAGCGCGCCAGCAGAGCGTAGATGCCCGGCTCAGCTACAAACAGCGTCTCGGGTTGCCAATTTGGGGGTGTTTGAAGGTAGCTCTCTGATGGAGGTAACAGTAGCTTCAGTTGCTCCCACGTAATTTTCCATTCATCTTCAATCAGTTTGTATGCTTTGTCTGTTTTTCTGTAATCCAAGAGGAGGGCAAACTCTTTTAGCTTTACGTAAATGTTGTTGTCGGCAGTTTTGACTGCCCAGCACTCGAAATCTGCTCCGGGCTCACCCGCCTCTGCCAGAGCAAAGTTGTAGCGTTGGAGAGTCATGTCTATACCTTATCCATTATCTAGGTAGCCGGGTAGATTTACATTGTAATGAATATATAAGTAAAAAAAACAGTATATATTTTGTTTATTTATTTCGTTCAGACAAAAACACAAAATCAAACTTTTATTTCAGACAATGAGGCTTTACACATATCCACAGCGTTTTGCATGTTTTCAAATTTGAAAAATTCACGCTTGATTCTGCGCGCATCCAAAGCTGCGTGTAGACGTTTCTCCACAAAGAGACGCGCGTTGGTCTCGTACGCCATGACGACCCGCCAATCCTCGGGGCTGCCCGTGTTCAACCCTTGCATTCGGTTGTCCAACTCGCAAGTTGAGCCAATTTTGACGATACCGTCGCGCTCGTATCGATCCGTGGTGGCCACGTAGACGTATCCCTTGCACTCGACGACATCGTCCAAGTGAGACTGCGCCGCGTTCAGGCAATCGTGCAAGAGTTGGGCTTGAAATTTTTTTCTGATGTTGGGCAGCACCGTCTCGTACACGAAACGCATAAACTTTTTGGCATAAGGTTTGTTTGAGCGAGCCATAAGGGCGTAGATGCCAGGCTCTGCGACAAACAGCGTCTCGGGTTGCCAGTTTTGGGGCGTTTCCAGATGTTTTGATAAACCCAACTTTGAAACCAACCCCTCCCATGTAATTTTCCATTCATCTTCAATCAGTCTGTACGCCATTTTCGGATTGGTGTATTCCAAGAGGAGGGCAAACTCTTTTAGCTTCACGTAGATGGTGTCGTCGGCAGTTTTGACCGCCCAACACTCGAAATCTGCACCCGGTTCACCAGCCTCAGCGAGAGCAAAGTTGTAGCGTTGGAGAGACATCTTTTCGCAATGAGCCACGCACGACCCGCTTGGTCTTTATATAGTTTTTTTTTCGGATTTTTGGGAAAATTTGGTATATATGGCAAATCTAAAAAGGGGGCGGGGCTTATTTGTTTAGTTCCCTTGCAGCGGTCACGTGAAGCACACTTGGGCGCTTCCTACTCATACCCTATTTGCAATCACATCTTCGTATCTCGGCGGCAAGACATTCTTTTGAATAATCTCTTCGATATCGTTCCTGGGCGTCACAATCTCGTTGCATTGGGCCACGTACTCGTCCCTGGGCAGTTTTTCCTTCAGCGCGTTCAACACGTTGATTCCGTTTGCAATGTTGGGTTGGCGAAACACCAGGGTGAAGGCGGCATCATCGGAGACGACGCGTCGAACCGCTCGCGAAAGGTTTCTTTTTTGCGTACGGATGAACCGGTAGCGATTCAGGTTTTGATCACCACCACCACCATTACCGCTCTCGCGACGCTTGTAGACGCGCAACTCGTGTTTGGTCGCATCTCGGTCGGGAATCACCGCCAACTTTGGTGCATCCGATATCATTTTGTCAATTAGTTTGAAGAGGTATTGATCCTTCAGAGCAATCTGCTGTTCTTTCAGTGCAATCTGGTTGTCCTTTTCCTGAAGGTATTGATCCTTCACGGCAATCTGCTTTTCTTTCAGTGCAATCTGGTTGTCCTTTTCCTGAAGGTATTGATCCTTCACGGCAATCTGCTGTTCTTTCCCCTTCAATATGTCAATCATAGTTGTCAATTGGTTTGGACTTTCGTTTGGAACTGCGTTTGGCGCCACGTATGCTCCCGTCTTGCGAATAGAGGGCATCACCGTTTCGTACATGAAACGCATGTATTTCTTGGCCGGTGGTTTGTTTGAACGCGCCAGCAGAGCGTAGATTCCCGGCTCAGCTACAAACAGCGTCTCCGGGTGCCAATTTGGAGGTGTTACAAGATGGTCAGGCGATGAGCCCAAAGAAACCAACTCTTTCCAAGTGATTTTCCATTCCTCTTCAACTAATCTGTACGCCATCTTCGGATTGGTGTATCCCAATAGTAAAGTAAACTCCTTAAGTTTTACGTAGATCGTATTGTCGGCATTTTTGACTGCCCAGCACTCGAAATCAGCACCTGGCTCACCCGCCTCGGCCAGAGCAAAGTTGTAGCGTTGGAGAGTCATGTCTATACCTTATCCAATATCTAGGTAGCCGGGTAGATTTACATTGTAATGAATGCATAAGTAAAAAAACAGTAAATATTTAGTTTATTTATTTCGTTCAGACAAAAACACAAAATCAAACTTTTATTTCAGACAATGAGGCTTTACACATATCCACAGCGTTTTGCATGTTTTCAAATTTGAAAAATTCACGCTTGATCCTGCGTGCATCCAAAGCTGCGTGTAGACGTTTCTCCACAAAGAGACGCGCGTTGGTCTCGTACGCCATGACGACCCGCCAATCCTCGGGGCTGCCCGTGTTCAACTCTTGCATTCGGTTGTCCAAGTCGCGAGTTGAGCCAATTTTGACGATACAGTCGCGCTCGTAACGATCCGTGGTGGCCACGTAGACGTATCCCTTGCAATCGACGACTTCGTCCAAGTGAGACTGCAACGCGTTCCGGAAATTGTGCAAGAGTTGTTCTTGAAATGTTTTTCTGATGTTGGGCAGCACCTTCTTGCACACGAAATGCATAAACTTTTTTGCATAAGGTTTGTTTGAGCGAGCCACAAGGGCGTGGATGCCAGGCTCTGCGACAAACAGCGTCTCGGGTTGCCATTTTGGGGGTGTTTCAAGGTTTTCCGATAAACCCAACTTTGAAACCAACTCCCGCGATGTAAATTTCCATTCATCTTCTTTGTCCGTTTTTGTGTAACCCAAGAGGAGGGCATACTCTTCTAGCTCCACGTAGATGTTGTCGAAATCTGCACCCGGTTCACCAGCCTCAGCGAGAGCAAAGTTGTGGCGTTGGAGAGACATCTTTTCGCAATGAGCCACGCACGACCCGCTTGGTCTTTATATAGTTTTATTTTTTGGATTTTTGGGAAAATTTGGTATATATGGCCAATCGAAAAAAGGGGGCGTGGCTTATTTGTTTAGTTCCATTGGAACGGTCACGTGAAGCACACTTGGGCGCCTAATGCCATCCAAGCGAAGATATATATGATTCCGTATCAGTTTTTCTCATACGGTTTAGCACACTCCACGAAGTACATAGCTTCTCGCTAATCTCCGAGTTAATATTTTTGCGCACGTAAATGTATCCAAGTTGCTTGCTGTCGACGGGGCACGTGCCATGCTTCTTCGACCACGTTTTGATGCACGGCAGACAAAAGGCGTGCAAACAGATGTCGGGCTGCCCGATTTCTTGGTCAACCAACTCGGCCAAGCACACGGAGCACGATGTACTGATGGCCGGCTGAAGCAAACTGCCCGTGCTGCTGCTGCCGTCAGCCGGCTGCGACGACGGTGAAGAGATTGGAATCGACTTTTCGAGAATGGCTTCGATTTCGCTCGGTGTAAAGTGTGATTTTCCGTTCCGGTCAACGAGCATGCTGAGCGGAAACTCTACGCCATCTTCAGACGTGTAGGTTAATCTGTAGATTGTAGACATTATTATTATGAGCTGATGTGATTTTCTCAACGAACGGTCATGGAATGAGACAATCGGGGCGTGACTGCGGATTTTATACTCGAGATTGGGATTTTCTGGTATTTTGGATTGGACCCTGTTCGAGAGGCACCGCCAATCGCTTGAGTGGTTAGGAAAGGCGTTCCTATTACCAATTTGTTACGATGCGAGGGGAATTGGGATGGATGAATGAAGGTAAGGATGGAAAGTGAAAGTTTGTTTGAACAAATATTGCTCGGTAAGTTGACTGTGGGAGACCCCAAGACCGTTCAAGTAACCGAGCAAACCATCCAAAAATTAATCGAGTTTGATAAACTAAATTTACTGGCGCAAAACACATATGTTCCCATTAGTGTACGTAGGTTTTGCATTTTTTACCTCAGACGTTCAAAAAATGCGCAAATAAAGGCTACAATCTTTCGCATAATTGAAATAATCACAAACGAAATGAGAGTCACACATTTCATTACATTTGTAACCGGAAAAGTAATTGAACATTTAAATATAGAAAATAAATGGTTTAAAATGTTGGAACCCATGTTGAGCGAAGCCTGCAACTCGTACGTGTATCAACCGTCGACATTCCACAAGGCCTTGATTAATGCCGGGTACCAGGTGTACCAACCATTACCACCCCCGCAACCAATCTTGATAAACTTTATACTGGAATTGATTACGACAGTCATGAAGTTGCTATTAATGGTGACTCCCAGAAAAGAAGAAGAAAACTTTTTGTCGGATGAAGATTTCAGTTCGTTTCTAGACGATGACTTTAGTGACGACAATTACCAGCAGCGGTCTAAAGTCGAGGAAGAAAGTAAGAGTGTCTCTAGCAGTAGCATGGGCATAGGAACAATGTGGCTACAAAATTCCAATACTACTAGTTCATGTGAAAGTTTAAACTATTCCGAGGGCCCCAGTCCCAATGACGACGACGACGACGACGAGGATGATACCTCTGAAAAACGAGTAGCAACCGAATCATCCGTCAAGGGCACTCCTCGTTATTCCAGTCTTCCCAATTTGCCCGATTCCGACCAAGAGAATGAACAAGATTGGACCGAAACATTTCATGTTCCCAATGACGATTGTGACCGATTTGACCGATTTGACCAATTTACCCGATTTTCCAGAAGCACAATATAAATAGTGAATTGGATTCGAAAACCCATCACTTGCACTCGATCAAGCGTATAAGAAAGAATGGCGGCTCCGTTGTATTCTTTAAACGCCATAATCTTGTATTCAAATTTAAAATATAAATTTAAATACTTTTGGAGTAACTCCAAAGAGGAACAAGTTTTTTCAATTATAGACGAATTGGAAAACGTGCTCAGTAAACAATATACTGCTCCGGCGGAAAATTGTTGCACCATAGTAGTGAGTCTCAAAAATCAAAGGCAAGAGTACGCGTTTAAGCAAATTTGCAACGTTCCCGTAGATGGTCCCGAGCACCGATTGTTTGATTCGCTCTGCGATTGGGCCGACCCGATGAGTAATCTACTCCTTGGATTGGTTAGTGGATTATCAAAGAAAAAAATGAAACCTCTACCTTCGAAAAGCAAAGAAAAAACAACAGCCAAACCCAAAGCGTCTGGTCCGAAAAAAACAGTACAAAAAAGAAAAAAGAATGAGAGTGAGGACGAGGACGAGGAGAAGCCAAAGCCGAGACCGAAGAAGAAGAAGCAGCAGCAGCAGCAGCAGCAACCCAAGACGGAAAAGCCCAATCAGCTCTCGTCTGACGAGGTGAACGAGGAGTTTTCCGACTAGCGCCACCAATGGACAACCTAATCTATAAAATCTAAATAGATTTTAAATTTTTGTTTTTTCGTAGATCGAATAGACAAATCCATAGGGGACTGCGGGATTGGCGATTGTCGGCACGATTGGACAACAATGGAGGTGCAAAAGCGACGCCACGACGAAGGGGCATCTTTGATTAAAATTTGTAAACTCTGTAATGTCGCAAAATAAAAATGTAAATGTAAATTTGTTTTTCTTTGGTTAAGATGAGATACTCTGTTGACAAGATTGTGGCTTTATTGGATAAATATTGGCCAGTGGATCCCTCCACTACTACTACTACTACTACGATGGGTTCTCGCTTGTTCAACACTGAAAACATCAAGTCGCACATATTTTTGTTGAAAAAGAGAGGCGTCAGTAGAATACCCATGTTGGGTCATATCTATCTATCCTTTAATGAGTATACCTGGCATCCAGGTGCCCCCAGAAATCCAATAATAACCCCAGCCCTGCCTCAAGAAGTTGAGGACGAAGTGCTGGCCGTTTACGAATTGTGCCCCATTTGCGCCAGGGAATTTATGTTGCGCAATTTTAAAAGAGATTCAAATTTCAACATTGTGTACAACAATTGTCAGCTGCAGTTGGGTTTCTTTTCAGAGACCATTTCTTCTATAGCTTTAATTTCATGTTTATTTCTATACACCTTTACGCTAAACATTACATTCGTATTGATTGCCTGTATCTTGGCCGCTGCAATATTGTTGACCGGGTTCACGGAAAAACGCTCAGACACCAGAATAATCAATCAATGCCAACACATGGTGAACAAGTTTACCAAGCCGCTGGGCGTTCGTATATTTACATGATGGTTTCCGGTCCAAATGACACCAACAAGCGAGAATAAGATATATAAATGGCCGACTCCAATCGATTTATGCGTTCTAGCGTTTTTCAGCAAAGCACAATGACATATGTAATCTTTGGTGGTTTAATACTCGGGGTATTGGCCGTGTTGGTGTTGGTCTTTGGCATCAAGAGATCCGGGGGCGGCGGCAGCAGCAGCGGCGGGGGCGCCGATGATACAACTACTGGGGGAGCCCCACCGGCAGAGGGCGGCGGCGGCGGCTCGATGGGTTCATTGGGAAAGAGCAGTCAATAACACAAAAGCAAATAACAAAAAATAAATTTTATTTTATTGTCGTCCTCGCATCGACTCAGAGCTACGTACTGTTCATTAGTTGAGCAATTCGTCAAGTCTAGATACAAGTTATTTCTAAGCGTTAAACCCTGAGACTGATAGATTGTTCTAGCGTGGCACAACTCGAGCGGATACCCGTAAAGCGTTCTGTTTACGAGTCCTTTTCCGTATTTTTTTAAAATCTCATCGTCAAATAATGAACAGTACGCACCGTCATACATTGAGGCATACAAATTTTGATTAAATTTAGACGGATAAATTGAAACCACAAGCCTATCCAGAGTCATGAAAAATAGAGTTGATTCTTCTCTACCCAGATACGTGACGACGTCTCCATTCTTCAAAAGTTCTGTATTCAATACGTATGAATACCTGGCGCCCACTATTAGCGGTAGCACTGAGACATATTCTTGTTTCTTGAATGACTTGAGAAACACCACTCTTTTATCATCGTTGTTATCGCACGAACAGAATCTGATGAGCGCAAATTCAACTCTACATTGGGGCAACATTGTATGAAGAGTCACGGCCCATTTCAGGTTGAGCGAATGCACCTTGATGTTTGATTTTACCAACCATACGTTTTCGTTGATTCCGTCTTCATGTTTTTCCAGCCAATCCAACAGTTCAATTTTATTTTTAATTTGAAACGTTGGCGTCGTCGAATCGACCGCATCGCATTTAACCACGTTCAATTTCGGAGCGTCGTCGTCCGGATAAAAATATGAAATGTGTGCAGCCGGCGGATTGAGAATTTCCAAAGAAAAATGTCTGTTTAACAGCGAATACAATTTCGATTCCACGTTGTTTATTCGCACGGAAGCCATCAAATCCTTGTACTTTTGATTCACAAACCTCGTTGTTT
This sequence comes from Coleophora flavipennella, assembly GCA_947284805.1. NCBI lineage: Eukaryota > Metazoa > Arthropoda > Insecta > Lepidoptera > Coleophoridae > Coleophora > Coleophora flavipennella. The sequence goes on along the minus strand of OX369270.1, from coordinate 6,949,400 downwards.
CGCTCATTTTGAACAGCTTGTGAGCGTAATCTCTGTACATGAAATTGTTGTCCTCATATGCCCGTTCTATCGGCTCCAATTGGTATGGATCGCCAATCAACAGCACCACATACTGCACTCGGCCAAGGGTTTTCTTCAAGCCCCTCAAGTATAATAGCAATTGTACAATACTAATCATTGTAAATTCATCAATCACTACAACGAATCTCTTGTCCTTTTCGTTCAAAAATTCCGGAGGAAGCAAATCATCAAAACACGGCGACTTTACAATGTCGCTAATGCAATCCACTTTAAGGCGCGACAAGATTGGCATGATTTGGTACAGGCCACACCCGGCGGGCAGTTTAAACAGTCGTAAAAATTCCGAAGAAAATGTGTTTCCAATACAGTTGAATTTTCTGTTCATTTCGCGCACCAAAATGTGTTTTGTGGTAATGTAGTAAACTGTAAAGTTTTCATGTATGAAATAATTAATCAACTCGGATTTGCCCGAACCCCCGGGGCCTTCGATTAGGACGTAGTCTTCAATTGTGTCATAATTGTTCATCACGTATTGGATAATTTCATTTTGAATTTCCGTAGGCGGGTAAAGTTTTCGTATCAAATGACTTGAGCTTGGTATATTCACATCGTCGTTGGAGTAGTTGTCTCGTAATGATATAAAAGCATTGAGTTCATTTTTACCGGCAACGTAAGATTTTAAAACACGATCCAGACCAATTTTGACGCGTTCGTCCAACTCCAAACCCCCTTCTACTAATCTGGGGGGCGTCGACAATACTTGCATTCTCACTCTGCCCCTATGCACTTTTTTTTCAAAATAGATGCGCGGTTCGTGCAGCGGTAACACCATTATAGAGTTTCCTTCTTCATCTTTGCCAAAAAAATGCTCATGAATTTCTTTTGGGTTCTCCAGGTTTGACGGAACTTGAAGGTATTCGTTGACCACAGTTTGAATACTATAGGACCTTCTCGATCTTCTCAACACCCCCTTCACGTGAGTCCCTTCAAAGTTTTCCAAAACAGAAAACCACTCCTCAACCTTCTTTGGTTTTCTTTTTTCATCTATTTTAAAGTCCATTGAAAATTTGGTGTGCGGCTAAAGTCGAGCAAACACTCTAGACGGAAGCCAGACTTTAACTGGCTGCAAGTAAACGTTTCAGAATATATATCAACGCCGTCGACACGTATAACAAATTCGTACAGTTTATCGGGAAAAACGAGTAGTTTTAAATTGGGCGACGGTGAGTCGTACGCCCAAGAGAAATTCAAAGTCGGATCCTTGGCCAAAAGACGAGTGCAGAATTCTTGATTCAACTCGACTCGCAGCGCGGCGCTCTGATCCAACTCTACCCAATAGGTCATTTATGTGATTGCTGTCGTTTTCTCTTCAATTCGTTGCCAGTATGCGGTTAACGAAATAAAAATGGATTATTTTTTAATTTTTTTTTTAAAAAGGGGGCAAAAAAAACCCCTTTTTTTAAAAAAAAACCAAAGACCGCGTCAGCTCACGTTTACTTCTTCTCTTGTTATCTGGACAAAGGTCTGTGAAGAAGTAAGTCGCGCGCGTAGCCGATGGTCGTAAGGTAACCTCGGTCGGGACAATCGGGAAATTCCAGAATATTGGGCCTATATTGCCGGCCTCTGATTGGCTGTTGGCTTTGTGACGTCATCATTTCGTGACGTGGCATGCTATGATTGGTCGAAGGCAAAAAGAGAGGGGGTTTGTTGCGGGGTGGGGGGTTTTCCTCGTCATTACCATTCGAGACGCCGTGGAGAGCAGATGTCTTGGCAAACAACAGAAGATTTTTAATTTAAATTTTAGCCAGATGGGTTGGTGTCATTCACAACGCTACACCATTGGTCTGGCCGCCCGCCCAAGGATAAGGCTTTCGCCATGGAGATTGAACTAAACAACGTTTCTATAATAACCGGATTTCGATTAATTGTGCATCTAATATACACGTCATATATGAAACAAAAAACGGATTACTGCGATTTTACGGGTCGCCTGAGAAAACTATACACCTTGAAACCCGATGGTCTACTCGGTTTTCTGTTTAATAAAAGAGATCCCATGATTGTGAAAATTATTTGCCATTATATCGGTTACAGGAAAAAAATTGATTCTATAATCCCAATACCGGGTAGCGACCAATCGAGCGGTGCTTTGGAGATTGTATCCATTCCACCGTACAATTTCTTGTACATTGATATTGCCAAAATTAGAAAAATAATCGACACTTCTCGTAGTATGCACGGCTTATTGAGAATTTCAAACTTTTCCATATCCAACGCTCCGTCTTTTAACGACTCGTGTGCAGATCTGTCTTCGACGGTCGCAAAATATTTGGCCAGTAAAGACCAAATAATCGTATCGCGAACGGAAGAAGAAATAATCAGGGAAAATCAGGCCGTCGAGGCCATTCTCAGACTATATAACGCCAACGCGCCCATGATGAACCTATTAATGACTTGTGTGCTCTTGCTCGAACGCGCCGTGTGCCCGCCTCACAAAAAATTCTCCATCGACTGCGTCATTAAATCGCGCGAGCCGGGAGGCGAGAAGCGCCGTGCCCCCTGCGAACCACAAGTCTCCAATTTACCCATTAGCATAAAGCGAAAATGTTGAATGGATTTTAAAAATTTTTCCGTAAAGAAGCCGGGCGGGGATTTGAAGAATAAACTGCAAGTGGTTCTGGCAAACTGTTTTTCAGAGTCTGAAGACTCGTCGTCATCGGCGGCGGTGAATAGCGACAGCGAAGGCGAGGGGAATCAAAACTGCATACCACCACCCACGTTGGGAACAACAAGCACAAAATTACAAGAGTTTGACGAAACCCAGGACTGCGACCTGGATTTTGGGGCGATCGTTCAAAGTCCATCAAGACTGCTCATAGTCAACGGTACAGCGAATCCTCAGCAAAAAAAATTCAAACCAAATATTTTGAAAATAAGCGGCACTGGGAGCGATAACATTATTTTGGCAGCCTTGGAAAAGTATGTAAAGTTTTCAATGACCACAAACGGTGCACCGATAATTCAACTCCGTGATTTAAATCTGTACAATCGAATCAAAAAGTCTGCCACGTATCGTGCCAGTTTCATCAGAAGAAATTCAATTTTGACCTTTTGCAACAGCGCCAGGTCCAAACGTTAGTCGGATTGCCGACAGCAAAATTGAGTGCAGATACACAGACACAGCAAACCGCTCTATTCGCCCCTGTCAAAGAACGAAGACGACGACGAAGATGAAGCCACCAACAGTGCACATACAATTCATGAATGAGTTGTTTTCAAAATTGGAAAATTATTACAACGAGTTGAACCGCAGCAGAGAGGAGCTGCACGCCTTGTATCCACCCGACGTGTTGGCCGTGTACAAGGAAAAGAAAACGCCGGTCGGACATTTCGTTATAGTGTCCAATTTTAATCACATTTACCGTTTGGGGCTTACGCTGAGCGAGGCCAAACAATCTGTGTTTGTAGCCGTCATTCACTTGATGGATATTCAATATTATAGGTTAAAGGACGCGCGAATGTTGGACATGTTTAATGTAAAAACCAAAAACATTTCCCGCCTCCACTCTAATCTCGCAAATATGAGCGGATTTGAAATTGGTTTGTATAAAAAAATTAATAGTACCGGAATAAATGTATACAACGATTTGCTTTCAAATCCCACCAAAAGAGCCAAGGCCTGGGAAAAGTTTGTTAAAATAAAAAATGCATTAAAAAGTTTATTGTGGTTTTATTGTTTGTTGTTGTAGAGTTTAAATAGGTCAATGGCGCATTCCAACCAAGCATGGGTCAGTAATTCTTCAGGGAAACAAAAGACACAATGCATCAGTGTAGTCCTGCCCAGTTTTGAAAATATTTCTCTCGCAAAATATATTTTGCATTCGTGCGAGTAATCAATTTCTTGAAGGATCTCTGGAATTGTCTTGTGGCACAGGGAGTGGGACGGGAGGAATTGGTTTTCCAATACGGCGTCTGTGCACGATGAAATATAGCGCCTGTGTGGGCAATTTTTTTTATCACCAATACACCTTATAAAGGCCGGCGGGCGGTCCAGAATGTACTCTATCGTACACGTCTTTTGATTGATGCCCTTTATTTTATAAAACATGGGCGAAGCAAACTTGGCAAGCCCTCTGTTGTAGTGCATGACGTTTTGTGCCCTTTTGAGCATCTCTGCAAAATGTTTAATCAATCCGCTGCCGAATTCACGGATACTGGATGTAAACTTGACGGGTCTGAGGAAAATTATATAATGTCTATCCACGCCCACGGCGAGAACTAAATCTAGAATGTATTCAGGCACGGGATACAGTTTTGTTTTGTTGAATATTTTTTCAATTTCCACCAATAGCTCCTCCCAAATTTTAAACATTAATCCTTGGGTTATAATATTATCCCAAGATAGTAGGGTTTGATTGGTGGGCAGTTGGACGCAAACGTCTACAACGTTGGCTTCAAGGGGTTTACCCACCTGTAAAGCCATTGAAGCATCATCGAAAAGATCCAAACTACAAACTATGGGTCCCGATATTGCATATGTGCATTCTTGATTTTTCAAGACGTGCGTTTTTTGATCACCATTGTAGGTACAATCCGCATGGGTATAAGCAAATGGGCAATTATTAAACATGCTTATCTTCTTCAAATGGTACATTCCGTCATATTTGGAAATTCAGTCATAGTATTGGGGAAATCCGTCGTATTGGGAAATTCAGTCATAGTATTGGGCAAATCCGTCTTTTTGGAAAATTCAGTCATAGTATTGGGCAAATCCGTCTTTTGGGAACACCGGTCGCAACCGCAACTGTATATATTGTGCGCCCGCCTTTCGCTTGCATCCAGTTGAGCTGTACCCTTTCAGACTAAAGCTACACGATGGTTTCCTGTCTGGGACGTATCTACATTGTTTCGAGCGAATACTTGAAGTCTAAAAACATTTACCGAATCGGCCATTGCGATGAAAACTTGTACAGACGGCTCGCCCAATTGAACGAAAACTATCCGATTCCATCATTGAAGCTATTTCATTGTCGTTTATATAGTCCAATGAGGTGTGTCAAAACTATAGAAATGCAACTACACATAATGTTTGCAAGACAACGCATCGGAGAATGCAACCAAACGGAATGGTTTCGCCTATCTGACGTAGATTTGGAATACATTGACAAATGGATGAAGGTGGTGGCAATCGATACCGAGTTGAAGGGTTGGAGTCAACTTTTGAAGAGGACACATACAAGAGACACACAGAGTGAAGAACCTGAGACAAAACGGATTCGTCGTTTGTAAATATGAGAATAAAATTTTTAAATGTATTGCTTTTTTTATTTTTTTCACGTGTACCTAACCACTCAAGCGATTGTTGGTCAATTGAGGAATGCCTCTCCAGGGATTCCCTTGCCAACCTTGCACCATTTTTATCTGCTAATATTTTTTTGAGAAATGAAATTAAATAAAATACATCATCTCTTGGTTTGTGGGAGCGCGCCATCAGGGCATCCTAAACGGCTTGAAGGATCGCCTGCTCAAAAAAAAAGAGAGAGATGGGGTTAATTATTTTATTAAAAAAATAAATCTTTTACATTTCCCAAGACGTCCGCTCTCCACGGCGTCTCAAATAGGACTGATGAGGACAAACCCCCACTCCTCTCGGTAAGCCCCGCCCCTTTTAGATTTCGACCAATCACAGCATGCCACGTCACGAAACGATGACGTCACAAACTCAACAGCCAATCAGAGGCCGGCAATCCGGTCCCGATTTCCCGATTGTCCCGACCGAGGTTACCTTACTACCATCGGCTACGCGCGCGACTTACTTCTTCACAGACCTTTGTCCAGATAACAAGAGAAGAAGTAAACGTGAGCTGACGCGGTCTTTGGGTTTTTTTTAAAAAAAGGGGGGTTTGGCCCCCCCTTTTTAAAATTAATTTTAAAATGATTTTTTTTTGCCCCCCCCCCCTTTTTTTTATTTTATTTAAAATTCTGTTTAATTGATTTCGGTAACCACACACACACTGGTTAGGATTTGACGAGAAAAAAAGGGAGCAAATCAGAGGGGAGCGATAGTGGGGTTGATGGAGCTGGAGAAATAATCCACCACAATGTAAAAAATATATTACGTCATAAGTCAATAATTTGTAAAAACACCTATGGGAGCGCGCCATCAGGGCATCCTGAACGGCTTGAAGGATCGCCTGCTCAAAAAAAAGAGAGAGAGGGGTTAATTATTTTATAAAAAAATAAATCCTTTACATTTCCCAAGACGTCCGCTCTCCACGGCGTCTCAAATAGGACTGATGAGGACAAACCCCCACTCCTCTCGTTAAGCCCCGCCCCTTTTAGATTTCGACCAATCACAGCATGCCACGTCACGAAACGATGACGTCACAAACTCAACAGCCAATCAGAGGCCGGCAATCCGGTCCCGATTTCCCGATTGTCCCGACCGAGGTTACCTTACGACCATCGGCTACGCGCGCGACTTACTTCTTCACAGACCTTTGTCCAGATAACAAGAGAAGAAGTAAACGTGAGCTGACGCGGTCTTTGGGTTTTTTTTTAAAAAAAGGGGGGGTTTTGGCCCCCCTTTTTTAAATTAATTTTAAAATTATTTTTTTTTTGCCCCCCATTTTTAAATTTTATTTTCTGTTTAATTGATTTCGGTAACCACACACACTGGTTAGGATTTGACGAGAAAAAAAGGGAGCAAATCAGAGGGGAGCGATAGTGGGGGTTGATGGTTCATCTTGAGCACTCCCTTGTCATCGTTCCACCCATCTGACAAACTCACATCATTTTCATCGCCAGACCCAAGCTACCACAGGTGGCGCAATAGTATATTGGCGTGGAATGGATTAAAAAAATACGTTTTAAATTCTCCTTCTTTTCTTTCTGCTTAAACACTCAAGCGATTGTTGCCGTGACGCTCAAACACTTAAAATGATTTTTTTTATTCTCTTTATGCTTGCAGTTTAATTGATTTCGGTAACCACATACTGGCTAGGAATTGACGAGAGAAAAAGGGAGCAAATCAGAGGGAAGCGATAGTGGGGTTCTACCATTTTCATCTCGAGGGCTCCCTTGTCAACGTTCCACCCGTCTGGCAAACTCACATCATTTTCATCGCCAGACCCAAGCTACCACAGGTGGCGCAAACGCATACCAACTAGGAATTTAATTCAACCTGGCGGTAAACAAAAAAAAAAAAGAATGAAATGTTAAATTTTTATTTATAAATCATCCTACGGCGCGTCGCTCACATCCATGCCTGGGTCGGTCGCCACGGGGTCATCAGTCCCTTCGAGGACACGTAGTAATTCGTCATCCGTATAGTACGGTATAACAGTTTCAGTTAAATCCCTCTCGGATCTAAAATACTCCAATATTTTGTCCCAGTCAACTGTTTCATTTGTTTCCGGCGGCGAGACCAAAAAATTATCCTTGGCGGGGTGCTGCTCAAAATTCTTTGGGTCCACTGGGCTGCAGAACATCATGGTTTCTTTGGCGGCGGTGGTGTGCTGCTCCAAAGTCTTTGGGTCTACTGGGCTGCAGAACATCATGGTTTCTTTGGCGGCGGTGGTGTGCTGCTCCAAAGTCTTTGGGTCCATTGCGAATGTGGGTGATTGGTTGGTGGGTTGGTTATAGGAAGACTGTGAGTGTTGTGCGCTCGAATCGAGTTTATAACCGATGCTTTCGGGCAAATGGTCAGGTTGAGTAAATCGGGAAAATCGGGAATTTGGGGCCAAGCTCAAATTTGTGGGTGGTTGGTTGGTTATAGGAAGACTGTGAGTGTTGTGCGCTCGAATCGAATTTACAATCGATGCTTTCGGGCAAATGGTCAGGTTGAGTAAATCGGGAAAATCGGGAATTTTGGGTCAAACTCGAATTTGTACGAGCCAATCTACCTAGGAGATTGCTTGAAAACTACCATCTACCTACCTATTGGTGGCAATCAATAAAAACAAAAAAAAATATTTCATCATTTATTATTCCCATCTACACGCACACGTTTTGATAATTATTATTCATAAAGTACTTCAATATTCGGCGGTGGCGTCGACGAATCGCTCCATTCCATTTCTTCTTTTTTCTTGTCTCTGTATTTCCAATACCGACAAGTGCATTCTTCTTCTTCTTCTTCTTCTTCCAATACCTCCGACCGCGCACGTCTGTATTGGGGGTTTCCATTAGAACCCAATTTTCAATGATTGGGTGAAAATTTTGCACAAATTTGTTTTTTTTGTACAGAAAATAATCACGGTTTGAACCGTGGATAATATTTCGCAAACAATTCGTTTGGTTTCTGTAAGCGGCACCACGTTTTCGGCACATATATCCACATTCTTCGGTGCAATAGGCATATTCCGTTTTTAATTTTTTTTATCCGTATTCTATTGATAATTTTTTTGTTATTCCACGACAAGTCTACCAAGTGTATTCTTCTTCTTCTTCTTCTTCCAATACCTCCGACCGCGCATGTCTGTATTGGATGTTTCCATTAGATGGAACCCAATTTTGCACAAATTTGTTTTTTTTGTACGGAAAATAATCACGGTTTGATAATTATTATTCGTAAAGTATTTCAATATTCGGCGGCGGCGTCGACAAATCGCTCCATTCCATATCATCTTTTTTTCTTCTCTCCGCGTTTCCAATAACGATAAATATATTCTGCTTCCAAGGCCTCCATATTTGATTTATTATTATTCGTAAAGTATTTCAATATTCGGCGGCGGCGTCGACGAATCGCTCCATTCCATATCATCTTTTTTCTTCTCTCCGCGTTTCCAATAACAATAAATATATTCTGCTTCCAAGGCCTCCATATTTGATTTGCTCCTCCAACCGCGCACGTCTGTATTGGGGGTTTCCATTAGAACCCAATTTTTAATGATTGGGTGAAAATTTTGCACAAATGTGTTTTTCTTTGTACGGAAAATAATCACGGTTTGAACCGTGGACAATATTTCGCAAACAATTCGTTTGGCTTCTGTAAACGGCACCAAGTTGGGCTTAGCCACAGTTTTCGGTACATATATCCACATTCTTCGGTCCAATAGGCATATTCCATTTTTAATTTTTTTTATCCGTATTCTACTGATAAATTTTTTGTTATTACGGCGATACCACGACAAGTCTACAAGGGCGACTTCTTCTGACATGTTTACTCGGCGGTTGTGCAAACGATACTGGATGTTGAGCTTCGGGGGGTGCACTATTTATTCACAACGCGCCAATCATAAAATCAGTCTCTTGCGTTCTGTCCAATCCAGACATTTGGTCGGTCGGATCGGTCGGATCGTCCAATTTACTTCTTTTGGGTAAACTTGATGGTGTATTTGTAATTTTTGGTCTTTTCCCCGATCTAATTAATAAATCTTGAAAATTGTACGACTGACCCGCTTCGTCACGCATATTTGATGGGTAGGGTAAAAGACGATACGTCGGCGCTTGGCGCGGCAACGTGTTGACTTGTTGCAAGTTGGCACACAGCTTTGGACGGTTGTGTGCTACTTCCGCCATAGAGCCGATGGCGCAATCCAAAAGGGGTTTGGATATATTTAAATGGTTAATCATTTTTGCAGTTTTTTCAAATGAAACCACCAAAGGTGCGTAAGGAAAAGCCCGATACAGTACGTCGTTCATCATTAGTGGAGTGAGGTGGGATAAAACGGCAAAGCTTCCTTCGGAAACAAAGGAGAAATTTAAAATTTTCAAATCATCTTCCTTATCAAGCGTCATAATCATTTCGCAATGTTCCATCTTTGACTCTTAATCTTGTTGGGCGAATCGAGATACAATTTGGATGATTTGGGTAAATCGGGATATTTGGGAAATTGGGAAATTTGGGTAAAGCCCTATAAAAACCCAACACAGAAACAGTCTGCAGTCATTCCTCGGTGAGGTGTCGGAAAGCTAACAAGACTATGAATTCGTTTATAAAAACCCTCGCCGCAAACAACTCTGATCCTTGCTCCTCGGAGTCGCAACAGCAACAAAATGGAGAAACATCGCGAAAAAGGCCCATGACTTCCATTGTGGAGATGATCGAGGACGACGACGCCGCCGGCCCTTCGCCGGCTAAAAAAAAATGTGAAACGGAGAGCGATAATCGTGTTCAAGCCCTGATGGAGTCTTGTTTCGAAGATTGCAATCTCAACGATTATTCAGCGGCTCAAAAGATGGCTGTAAAGTTTGCCGCCATGTGCGAGGAAACCAACACGCATTTCCTGACCCCGGCACATATTTACGAGAACCATCAGTCGCTGCCGCGTCTAAAGGTGTCGAAACGCAGACTTGAAGAGTTGGCCGCAGAGTATCCGAGCGAAATATGGGATTTGAAAATATCGCTCTTTATCGATCTGTTGCTGAGGCCTTTGGCAGAGTTTACATCTTTGATACCCATAAAACTCTTGAATTTGGAAGCTAATTTTGCAAAAATGACATACATAGTGGAGGGAACCAAGTATTTTTTAATTTCAAATGTAAAGATGCTGTCTGTGCAGCGCGGCGGCGGAAAGGAGAGAGCATCATTCATGAGTACCAGCATTCGTAGTTTCGATGAGAAGAACCAAGTTGCCGACTTGCGCGTCAAAGGGATGGATGAAAAAATAATACCGTATTTAACGGTGTCCAACTCGACCACGGAACTGTACGAGATGGGACCAAAACAAGTTAAAAAACATAGCATTGATGTGTCCGGCATCAATAATGCCGATTTTGCCATTTGTAATTTCATAAAGTTTGTCGAGGGTAAATCGTCTGGTTCTGGTGTGTTTGCGCACGTGGGCGTCAAGCTATGTATTAAGCTGGTTAATGATGCCAAGAAATAGTAATAATATTAATATTCCCAAAATATATGCAAATGAAATTGATGAATGTTTTGTTTTATTTTTATTCATTATAGGTATATGCTTTATTTTTGTATTTAAAGGTTTGAAATATTCCATGAAAACCCATGCATTATAGTACAGCATGTTTACACTGTCCAATTGATTTTGGTCCTTTAAAAATGGTCTTTGATCATTAAATACGGTAGCAACCGCGGGGCCGTGTGGATACAAGGAGGCTTCCTCAGACACGTGGACAAAGAGCGCTTCCATCATTGGTAAATCCAACTCTACATTTCTACCTCCAAAGAGAATGTTGTTGTTTAGCAGGTTATTCTCGGCGAGCAACTCCAAATCCCTCTTGGTTTTATACTTGTTGTAATTATTTGGATCGTAGGTAGTCAATAGCGCGTCGACTATGGGCACCAAAGTCAATAGCCCAACGAGCCCCTTGTTTGCGACCGAAATTATATTTCTGGTTAGGGAAAGGGCTGAAAAGGTGTCCTCTAGAAGGGCATTGCCAATCAAGTGGATTCTTAGAAATTTATTGGCAGGAAAGTTTAGACTCGCAACTTGTCGGCTTATAAGAGCATCCAAACGCGTAGACTCGGCAATTAAATATTTGGAGGCGTTTGAATAGGTCATTACACCCATATCGGCAATATAGGGAGCCAACATCTCGACGAGCGATTCCAACGAATTTGTATGCTGAACGATCTTATCCAATAGCTGCTGTCGCTTGGATCTCTGGTCAGCACCTTCGTTCCGCATCCCGTATTCGTCCAACTGAAACGACGCCGGAATGGTTGGATCGGTGTTTTTTATGCGCTCGCAGAAGCGCGTGTCCACCGCCTGCGGCTCAGTGTCTGGCGCCATTACCCACAGATTGTTGTTGCCCTTTAATAAAAAATCGTTGACAGTGGCAAACGGATCGATCGCATAGCATTTGGGGCGAGAAGAATTAATTTTTTCAATTCTCTCTTTGGAAGGAAATACCGAAGCCGTATCGACCTTGTCGGCGCTGGAACTTTTGTCTTTGGGTTTGGCCAATTTGTAAATATAGCCCAATCCGAATACGGTAAGCACCTTTTCTGCGTCCGATTTTACACAATCTCCGTTAACATACTCAGCCTTGTAGGCATCGCAATATCTTTTGTTTGGTTCAAATAGAATGGTTTCATAGCCGTACTTGTCGACGTACATCTCTGAAGCCACCGAAAACGGTATGTTATCCAAGCGGTAACTCTCCGGTGTGCTCAGCAAACCCAAGCCAAATTTTAAATAATCTAAATTTTCCAAAACGACACAGCCTAGACGTTTACTGAATCTCATGTAAAAAGTGGCGTTTGAATCTACTGCCATGGAGATATTGCCACCATCACCGCCGCCGCCAGCACTAACGGGAGGGTCGAAATTGATTCTACACAATACGTCTGCCAGTTGTTGTGTCGCCATAACCCGAACCACGATTGCCGAATCGGCAAGCGAGTCTGGGAACGCGTAGTCTTGTTTGGTGGCCCTTCTCACCCTAACCTCAAGTAGAGCGGCCAAGCGCGGATACTGTTTAAACAACAGCGCAAGCTTGTAGAGTTTCATCCGTTCCGCCATAAATTTTGCTGCATAAACTTTTGCAAGGCGATATTGTTCCAACATGATCACCAATCTTATCTGCTTGAGCGATACCGCAACAATTGAGTTCTATTTTGACAAACAAAAATGAATATTTTTTCCTCCAATCAACCATAAATCGCTTGAGTGGATAAGATGAAGCTTTTGAAAAGGCATTTAGATAAATTGGAAAACATCGTTTCAAACTTGTCATCTCGTGTTTACGAGGGCGTTGCCAACCAGCTGAAAGAGTATGTGACTATTCTCGCACTGTCTCCGAAAGATGTGAAAACGTACAACTTGCTGTCTGCAGAGTTGTTTGAGCTCCTGAATGAAATTGGCGGAAGCGAGTTTGAAAAGTGGTGTGCGCTGAGCGAGGAGATTTTGCAAGTACAACGAGAAATACATGAAATGAAAAACAGCAAATGAATAATGAGACTTTTGTTGTTTGTGCCCGGCATGGCCGGCAGTGCCATTGTGTATAAAAATCGAGTTTTGTATCCACCTTCCACCATGGAAATTGTAAGGGACCAATTGGTTGAACAAAAAATGGATAAAATGCTTGATTTCGACAACCTGACGGCGGCGCCATTGCGTTCCTTCAAGGGTGTCGAAGTGTACAGTATATGGGAAAACAAATTGAAAAGCTTGGGATACGAAAACTTTGAAGACACGCGAAAAAAAAATCTTCCCAGTAAAATCTACGCCTTTGTGCCATGGCTATGGCACGTTTCGATTGCCGACGGCGTTAAAAGATTAAATAATGAAATAAACAAAGTGGCCAGTTTGACCGGAGCCGACATTGATGTTGATTTGATTGGTCACTCGGCTGGTGGGTTTGTTGTAAGAGACTTTTGTTTGGATTCAAAGCTGCTGGGAGAATCGGCCGCCTCTCGCATATGTATCAAACGAAAAATCGCCGTAGAGCCACCGGACGATGCTCAGCTTTTAGATTTGCTATTACGCGGGGACCCGGGCAAGCATAAACTACCGGCCATATCAAATTGTTTCATGTGGGAATTGATTAATAAACCCAATTCTAGTGTTCTGTTTGATATGATGTCCAGTGAGAATTTGCAGAGATTTGTGCAAAACCCACTGCACCATCCGCACGTTAATATTGAAATGATTAAAATCGTACTAGAATATAGGGAGCCCGTGGTGAATAGTAGAAAATTTCAAGCTTGTCAAATGTATCTTATAAGCAGATTAAACAAAGAGGCGGCAAAGACTAGCCCATTTCACGATTTTTGCCAATCCAATGGGAATGACCAATGGACCAATTATCAAAATATACAAGTTCAAGTAAAGAAAGGCGGTCATTTTCAAATTTTCGCCTGTAAACTCTTTTTGAAACAACTGGAACAGTTGCTGGTGTAGAACATTGGGCAAATCGGGTTATAAATGCGCGAGCACGGGACGCATTATTTTCATTATACGACCAGCAGCCATCATGGACAAGCTACTGGATCATCACGCAAACATTAAATTGGACGAGGCGACCCATCGATATAAATTTAAAAATTTTTTTGCAAAAATATCAGTGACTGGACTGACTTCCAGGCTGTATCCGTTCAATAAAGAGGAAATTTTGAATCGCATGGTGGGTTCTAGAAATTGGAAGAGGTCTGCATATTATGAAACGTGCGGCAAAGACCCCTGTTCTGGGGAAAATTTGGGTGTAGAAGAGTCAAAGAAGAACATTTCCGAAGAGTGGGCGAGGCGAGCCCGAACGGGAACAAACTTTCACGCATACTTGGAAAGGGAGTTTAACAAGAGTTCGCAACTTTCAACCGAAAACATACACGTCGACGAGTTGGACCCAGACACCACCGATTCTATAAATACGGTTATAGACACCATCAAATTGTATTTTTCATTACTGAAATGGGACATTTTTCAAACAGAATGCCGCGTCATAGACGAAGAAAAAAGAGTTGCCGGAACGATAGATTTGCTGCTGAGACGACCCGCGGACGGCAAGATCATCATCGTCGATTGGAAGTTTTGTGAAATAAAGTTTGGCGCGTTCACTCCGTCCTTTGGAATGGAAGTGATGGAAGACTTTCCAAATACAAACTATTGGAAATATGCGACCCAACTAAACATTTATCGCATCATTTTGAATAAAAAATACAACCTCGATGTATGCAATATGGTTCTAGTGGCAGTACATCCGGAAACCTTTAAAGTTTCATTTTTGAACGTGCCCGACTTTTCACTTTTGGACTTGTGGTACAAAGAGTGTACTCTACCCGCGGGAACGGAAGAAGAAGAAGAACAAGAAGCAGATAAGTAATTCTCATGGCGGCCGCGCGCCTTCCCCCCGATCTGGAGAAACGTCGAAGAGAAAATCGGTCACTTTTGGAAGCGAGCGCCAGAAAATGTTTAGACTCGATGCGAACGAAGCGTCTGTTTAGTTTATGCGATAAACTGGAGAAGGACGTAAATACAGAAAATGTGTTTAAATTGAGGAAATTTTGTCGCAGTCTATTGGAGGAACCGGCGATTGCACAAAAAATATTTGAATGCAACTTTATCAAGGAATATCAAATTTATCTTTGTGTTTACATGTATCATTTAAATTTACACAATATAAAAATAAAATGAGTGTGGTTTTTTTTTCTTCGTTTGTTTACCATTCCCACAGATTTGTGTATTGACGCGCTTCCTCCTCATATGAATACTCATTCAAGAGTTTATTACGAATGTCCATTAGATGCGCGTAAAAATTGGAAAACTCTTGATAGTATTTTCTAGGAGGAGACGCATGCTCAAAATTTACAATAGTTGTTGCATAATAATCAAAAAATTTGTTATATTCAATAAAACGATTTATAATCAGTTGCCCAAGTGGAGATCCAGCCGACGACGAAGCCGCCTGAAGTCGTATTAGTATCGCGTTCAATTCGAAAAACTTTTTGGCCAAATGCTTGAACGTTTCAAACTCGATCTCGTTGATTGTTTCCATCGCAGGACTAGCCGGGGGGACAGCCTCCTCGTTTTGATGATCAAAAGGAGGTGGTTGGGGTTTCTTCTCTGCCTCCTCCGTCGCCGCCGCCGCCGCCGCCACCGGGCTGTCTGGGGGAGCCTCCCGCATGTTGTAGTCTACTGGATCAAAAGGATGTGGTTGGGGTTCCTCCTCTGCCGCCATGGGGCTGGCCGGGGGGGCCTCCACCTCCTCCTCCTCTTCCATTTTATAATCTACTAATCTCGTTTTGAAATTGACAAAACACTCTTCCTCCTCGGCAGCGGTGGTGTTGGCGCCGGCGGCGGCGGTTAGCCGTGGTTTCACTGGCAGCTCTTCGACTTGAGGTTGATAGCGCAAACTCTTGTGTCGGTTCGGTCTAATATTTTTGGCAAAGAAGAGATTCCCCTCGAGAGACTGTGCCATTCTTGGTGTTTTAATGGTCAAAACGAGTTTAATGACGTCATCTGTAATGGGATCACCCTCGCCAAAATCTATCGTCACCAACTGATTACACGAAACCAACGCCAAAACCTTTGGTTTATAATCTGTTTCGTGGTCGTCGGTGGCGGCGTCAGTCTTTTGTAAACCAAACTCGTACAGTTGAGTATTGCCCAGTTTTTTTGTAATTTCAAGGGAACCGCGTCTCGTTATTCCATCCCATATGGCCCCATCGTGTGTTTTTATTTTGAATCGTGAATTCCTAATGTTTGGTATGGTACACAGGGTGGGGAGGGAAAAGTTTTCAATAGTAATGTCAATTTTCATAACTACTTATCGTCCTCCAAGCGGAATGCAAAATGGATTGAATGGAAAAGTAAAAGGTAAGATGTTTGACGAGCCATTAATCACGCAAAATCTAAAACAGGGTTTTACAGACGCGTTTAGGCTCCAGAGACAACTGGACGATGCCAGAAGTAGTTTGGAGAGATATGCGAGATCCCAAATTACCCTGTCGGAAGCGATTTTGGAATGCGATGCCGTAGCCCAATCCGTGGGAACGGCCATCGAAAACTACTTTACTCTACATCACCATCAGCCCACAGAGCTCGAGCAAAGCTCGTATAAAGTCTATTTGGAATACCTCTCGCTTGCCATGCAGCTGTACAAGCTGAGATCGCTACAGCGATGCGATAAGCCCGCCCTCACTGCCATAATTTCAAATTTGGGCAATTTAATGGAAAACTACAACAGCGCCCAGGGAGACGTGATGATTCAGACATTTTTGAACGGCACCGACGACGCCGCCGCCGCAAACGCCTTTCCAACAATTTTGAAACACCAGAGAACGCCCATAATGACGTTTGATAAAATCTACGGTATGGAAGAGTTGAAACAAAACATTAAAAACTCACTGAGTTTATACAAATTTGACTTGGACATGCAAGGCTATAAATCGATTTTATTGTACGGCCCGCCGGGCACGGGTAAAACGTCGTTTGTCGAAGCCGTTGCCAACTATATCGAAGCCGTGTTTATCCCCATAACGAATTCAGATTTATTTCTCCCGACACTGGGCGCCGCCGAAGCTCTGCTGGTTTCTCTGTTCTCCGAGGCGCAAAACTACAAGAGGCCAATTTTGATATTCTTTGATGAGATTGATACAATCACCGGTAGGGACGGTGGTGAATTGTTGGCATCGATAACCACCACCTTCTTGCATTGGGTCAACCGAAACCGCTTGGGCAAACACATTTTTCTAGCCGCTGCGACAAACTACATCGACAAATTGGACAAGGCCCTCCTTCGCAGGTTCCGGCCGGCCTTTGAAATTCCACTGCCAAACTGGGAATTGGCCAAGGATTTTCTGGTGAGACTGTTGCCGTGTCTAGAGATGCCCAATATAAAATTATTACAGGATGCCAAATTTAAAAATTTATTCAACGGTAAAAGCCAATCGGCAATCGTGGAAATTACGAGAATGGTGAAAGATTCCATCAAAATTTATTTAATAAACTCTCGAGGCTACGACCACGGCAAGGGAATAGCCATCACTCAACTGGAACGAGATGCTATAGAGTACGAGGGTATAGTTCCAGCCGAAGAAACGTCGGCATCGACTCCCGTCGTCGTCATGTCGGAACAAGACAAGAAAAAATTAATTCAACAAATGAGGTGGCCGGTGAATCCACAGCAGTTGTTTGATTTCTTTCGCGCCGCCGCCGAAGGATATAGTGAAGACTGACCGCGTCGACTAGGGATTCCCTGGACATGAAAATGGTAAAACCATCAACTCGACTATCGCTCCCCTCTGATTTGCTGCCCCTTTTTTTCTCGTCAATTCCTAGCCAGTATGTGTTTGCCGAAATCAATTAAACTGCAAGCATAAAGATAATTTAAAAAACATAAAAAGGGGGGCAAAAATAACCATTTTTAAATTAAATTTTTAAAACCCCCTTTTTTTAAAAAAAAACCTAAAGACCGCGTCAGCTCACGTTTACTTCTTCTCTTGTTATCTGGACAAAGGTCTGTGAAGAAGTAAGTCGCGCGCGTAGCCGATGGTCGTAAGGTAACCTCGGTCGGGACAATCAGACTTTTGGGACCGCAATGCCGGCCTCTGATTGGCTGTTGGCTTTGTGACGTCATCATTTCGTGACGTGGCATGCTGTGATTGGCCGAAAGCTAAAGGGGGCGGGTTTTGCTGCGGGGGTGGGGGGATTTCCTCGTCAATAGCATTCTAGACGCCGTGGAGAGCGGACGTCTTGGGAAATGTAAAAGACTTTATTATTTAAATTAAATTTTTTTTATTTATATTAAATTAAATTTTATTATTTAAATTAAATTTAATTTAAATAATAAAATTAAATTTAAATTAAATTTTATTATTTAAATTAAATTTAATTTTATTATTCAATCGAAAAATTGGTCGGAAAAATCCCGATTATTCAATCCTGCTCGTCTGATATTTGCTATTGAAATACAAGCATATAAATTGCCGTTTGCGATCCGTTATCGCCAATTGTTGCGGTATCGCTCAAGCAGTTATTTTCTCGACTACCTTTGTGCTGAACGGTCATGTCTCTCGAAAGCTACGAGACGGCGGGGGAGGAGCCAGGAGCAGACTCAGCAGAGGGAGAAGTGTACGTGGCCACCACGGACCTATTCGAGCGCGAGGGAATCTTTAAAATTGGCTCCACTCGGGGCTTCTGTGATGATGATATGCTACAGTGGAACGCCGCTAGCCCCGAAGATTGGCGGCTCGTTATTGCGTACTACACCACCGCGCGGCATGCCCTGGAAAAACGATTGCACAAAGCTTTTGACGCACGCAGAATCAAGCGCAATTTTTTTTCATTCGAAAGCACACAACAAGCGTTTGATTTGTGTATAGAAATACTGGCAAAGGAAACTGCCACAGTTGGCCCTCAGGAAAGCCATTTGTCGCCGAACAGGGCATCCACGTCCACCATCTCGAAACGCCCCGAAATTGGCACCCCGAGCCGCTGTTTGTCGCCGAGTCGAGCATCCACACTTTGATGTGCAAGCCGCAAACCAAGAGATGATGCATTTTATTTTTGTTTTTCTTACTCCGAATATTGTGGAATAAAATAAAAAATAATTTAATATAAAATTTATTTATTGATTTATGAAAAATAAACACGCAAGCCATTTTGTATAACCCTCCGACACATTGGACATTTCGTACTGGTCAGAGCGCATTTTGCGCACGCCACTATATGCCCACACGGCACGAAGCACACGTTGCGCTCATCGTCATAGCATATTTTACACAAATTGTTTGTTTCCTCCCCTTCCATCTTCACCTGCTCTTGATCCTGCCGCTGTGGGGGTATGGGGGTTGGCGGCTGTGACGGGATCGCGCACGCCTCGGTAATGACTCTCTGGACATAGTTTTGCCCTTTCACAAGTTGCACATAGGCGCAACGGTCAAACCATCGTGCGTGCTGCTCCCACGGCACGTCGTCCGGTTCCCAATCTTTCAATCCACCGTCGCAGTAAAAACATCTTGTTTTGTCACCCCGGCCCTCGTAAAAGAAGCCGGCTTCGACCAAATCTGCCGGTTTTTGGCTCATGTAGCGCGGCCAGTCCTTGAAGCTGCACAGGCGGGCCGAGGGGGTGGCGTAGTGCGGGTTCGCGGGGCCCGACATGCGCACGCCGCCCGAAAGCGGTTGTGACGCAGGCGGTGTGCGGCGCCCTGTACCGCACTCATCCCGGTCGGCTACTGCGTTCGCCGCCATGGGAACTTTTTCCGAAGCAGACGACGACGGCGTTCGGTGGAGAGGACACTGGGGCGCCCAGCGCCGATGATCTTTGGCCGGATCGTCTCCTTCAACCCATCGCATAATTTCCACTTTGCAAAAAGCGCATCGAACCTCGTCACCGCGGCCAATGTAGTAAAAACCATTCTGCGCCAAGAGTTTGGGCGACAGAAACGGCACGGGCCATTTTTCAAAAGTTCTCAACCGTTCTTCTTCAACCTTCATATTCCCCATGTTTAGTGGCGGAGAGTAGACGTATGATTTGTAATTTACGTTGTAGGACGCGGCCGGCGGCGTCATCTTATCGAGTGGTTATACACTCAAGCGATTGTTGATCGTAAGGTAACCTCGGTCGGGACAATCGGGAAAATCCAGACTTTTGGGACCGCAATACCGGCTTCTGATTGGCTGTTGGGTTTGTTTGTTTGACGTTATCGTTTCGTTACGTGGGTTTGTCCTCAACACAACCATCCAGACGTAGTTTTGGTTCAAATTGATGATGGGCACAGGCCTGGTTTGGAATTTTGAAAATGGTTCTTTGCGCTGTGATTGGTCTCCCACATTCCACTGGTTCAGAACCGCTATTGACTTTTCGATTGGAAAACGGTCGGAATCAGAAATACCGGAAAATCCCGATTATTCAATCCTGACCGTTCCAATGGAACTAAACAAATAAGCCCCGCCCCCTTTTTTCGATTGGCCATATATACCAAATTTTCCCAAAAATCCAAAAAAAAACTATATAAAGACCAAGCGGGTCGTGCGTGGCTCATTGCGAAAAGATGTCTCTCCAACGCTACAACTTTGGCCTCGCTGAGGCTGGTGAACCGGGTGCAGATTTCGAGTGCTGGGCGGTCAAAACTGCCGACGACACCATCTACGTGAAGCTAAAAGAGTTTGCCGTCCTCTTGGGATACACCAATCCGAAAATGGCGTACAGACTGATTGAAGATGAATGGAAAATTACATGGGAGGGGTTGGTTTCAAAGTTGGGTTTATCAAAACATCTGGAAACGCCCCAAAACTGGCAACCCGAGACGCTGTTTGTCGCAGAGCCTGGCATCTACGCCCTTATGGCTCGCTCAAACAAACCTTATGCCAAAAAGTTTATGCGTTTCGTATACGAGACGGTGCTGCCCAACATCAGAAAAAAATTTCAAGCCCAACTCTTGCACGATTGCCTAAACGCGGCGCAGTCTCACTTGGACGATGTCGTCGAGTGCAAGGGATACGTCTACGTGGCCACCACGGATCGATACGAGCGCGACGGTATCGTCAAAATTGGCTCAACTCGCGACTTGGACAACCGAATGCAAGAGTTGAACACGGGCAGCCCCGAGGATTGGCGGGTCGTCATGGCGTACGAGACCAACGCGCGTCTCTTTGTGGAGAAACGTCTACACGCAGCTTTGGATGCGCGCAGAATCAAGCGTGAATTTTTCAAATTTGAAAACATGCAAAACGCTGTGGATATGTGTAAAGCCTCATTGTCTGAAATAAAAGTTTGATTTTGTGTTTTTGTCTGAACGAAATAAATAAACAAAATATTTACTGTTTTTTTTACTTATACATTCATTACAATGTCAATCTACCCGGCTACCTACATGATGGATAAGGTGTAGATATGACTCTTCAACGCTACAACTTTGCCCTAGCCGAGGCGGGTGAACCGGGTGCAGATTTCGAGTGCTGGACGGTCAAAACCACCGACAACAACATTTATTGCAAGCTGAAAGAGTTTGCCCTCCTATTGGGATATGAAGATGTGAAAATGGCTTACAGGTTAATCGATGACGATTGGAAAATCACATGGAAAGATTTGGTTTCCAAGATGGGGTCATCGCCACACCATCTCGAAACGCCTCCAAACTGGCACCCCAAGACACTGTTTGTCGCCGAGCCGGGAATCTACGCTCTGCTGGCGCGCTCAAACAAACCACCGGCCAAGAAATACATGCGTTTCATGTACGTGACGGTGATGCCCTCTATTCGCAAAACGGGAGCGTACGTGTCGCCAAACATAGATGGACATCAACTCGGTAAACTTTTACAATTATTGCACGAAAAGGATGAGAGAATGTTACTATTGCTGGAGAGCAATCAAAAAATGTTTGCTCGTATGCTTGAGGATCGGCCAAAGATTGCCGCGATGCCGATGACGTCGAGCGTGCAGCACCAACTACTCGTGTACAAAAACGTCAAGGGAAATCGCTACAAGGTTATTCGTGCTCAACGCCGCAACGTCAAACGTTTAACCGCTAGAATCAACTCCCCCAAGAGCGGGTTCATTTTGGTGATGGAGTACGAGCGTGTGCCGAACGCAATCAACCCGCTGAATCGACTGAAGGAGCTGATTCCGCGTAACGAGTACCGAGCGAGAAGCAACGAAATTGAGACGACACACGACGTCGTCGATATGATTGAAAGAATTGTTTACAACCTGATTCCAAATAAAAAATAAAAACTTTTCGGTCATTCCCACGCAATGAGAATTACACATAACCTCGGTCAACCTCACACGTACTTTGAATAAAAAATAAAAAACTTTTATTTCACAAATTTATTTAAGGTCTCGGTCATTCCCATGCAATGAGAATTACACATGCCCTCGGTCAATCTCACGCATACAGGTAGGTACTTTGGTAAATCTTGAATTTAATAAGAATGGCAGACAATGAAAAAAACTTGTTAAAAGTACCTTGTGCCCAAAAGAATCGGTATACTATACGCAGCAGCTGGTTGGTTTTGGCATTGGCAATCGTAATGTTCTCCACAATAGGCATGGATTCTAAATTCCTAACGACATTACTATCAATTCTTTTAATAGTCGCACCAGCGTATCAAATTTACATTCATTTCTATTGCACATAACCACTCAAGCGATTGTTACAAAGAACAACATTCGTCGTTGTTACATTTTTTTGTGTCGTAAACGTTGATGGAAGAAGAAACCGGCCGCATGCGACAGTAGTACATTCCAGTTTTGAATCCTTCGCGCCACGCCTTGAAAAGCCACTTTGTGATTCGATCAAACTCGCGTTCTTCGCCATCCGGTAGGTACATTGTCAATGAAATGCTCTGGTCTATAAAGGGCAAAGCATCTCGACACACACTCAAATACACCTCCGGGGGCAACTCGTAGACCGAATGATGTAGTTCCCGGTCGGGCAGTGGATTGACCATTTTCGACACCAAACCCCCGCTCTCTTGTAGTTCTCTATAATATTTGGAATCAATGTGCTTCGAATATACTAGAAATTCGCCAAAAACATTCTTCTTTCGCTCCACCGCCGGGGCTAGTGGTTCGCACCCTTCCGTGTTGCCAAGAAAGAGCGCAGTGGTGGCCGTGGGCATTTGTGCGACAAACATTGAATTGGCGAGGCCGTGCCTGATTATTCTCCCGCGCAGACTTTCCCAGTCCAAGGTCGTGGCGACTACAGATTCGTTTCGTGCACGCGCCCATCTCTCGAAATAAAACTCTCCGCGCGCATACGGCGACTTGTCAAACTTGTCAAATTTTATTCCAGTTTTTTCTGATAAACTACAACTTTCATCCAGTGCGGCGTAATAGAGATTTTCAAAAATCTCGCGCAACAATAGGCCGCTGTGCTCGTAATGCCAGCCCATTTTCAACACTACATCGGCAAACCCTTGGACCCCGATTCCAAGCGGCCTGGCTCCATAGTTAATCTCCTCTATGGGATATTTGGTCACGTTTAAAATATTGTTTAGACCCCTCGTCAGAAGCTTCACCGCGCTTTTAAATTTATCGAAATCAAACTTGGGCGTCCTCGTTGTCGTCGTAAGCATGTTTGCCAGATTCACAGACCCGAGCGTGCAAGCGCTGTACTGGTTCTCGTCGTGATATTGCATAATTTCAGTACACAAATTTGATCCACGGATGGGTCCATAAAAATCATGAAAATTGCAACGGTTAATGTTGTCTTTAAACAAAACAAAAGGCGTTCCCGTCTTGGTGATTAAAGTCAGAATCGTGTTTAGCAACTGACGGGCTTTTACAACCTCCGCGTACATGCCCCTCTCCACGAGTTTTCCGTACAGATTTCCAAACTCTTCTCCGAAAAGTTTATTGAGATTTTTCACCTCTGGGTTGGCGCCATCAAACAAGTACCAGTCGCCATTGTCCTTTACCGCACGCATAAATAAATCATTGACCATGACCGCCAGATGCGCAGACAAAACTCTGCGATCGTTCATCGAAGGGTCTTTTGTTTTTAAAAAGCGAAAAATATCGGCATGCCACACCTCCATAAACAGCGTTATGCTTCCTTTGCGAAACTTTTCTTGATTGCTCATATTCAACAGGTTGTTGTACACCATTACGTGTTTAGTTACGCCTTGCAGTCCAGGGCTTTCGAAATTGGATATTTCCGCCGGACACAGGGACAAGTTGAGACCGATGCCTCCGCCGCTCTTTGCAATTTCGTACACATTGTTCAGCGTCTTGCCAAAATCCTTGTAATCGGGCTCCATCAAAAAACAAGAACTGTATTGACTTTTTCCATTTTCCTTTCCCAAGTTGGTCAAAACCGGGGTGGCAAATGTGAAATCGCCACTCGCTAGGGCCTGAAGAAAAACGTCGTAATCGGCTCGATCAAACCCCGCGGCGTTGGCGGCAATCCTTTTGAAAAAATTTTCGTACGACTCGTCACCGCTACCGTATAAATTTTTAAATATGCTCCTTTGAAGACTTGATTTGATAAAGGTTGGGCCGCTAGGGGCGGACACCACTTCCTTTAAAAAATTGGCCGTCTGCTCGGTATACATGATGATCTACGAATGAGGGTTTGGCGCTGGGTGACCGGCTATATATACTAGCGGCTGCGCGATGATTATTTAGTCGTTTTCGGTAAAATTGGATCGCGGCTTCGGGACAAACTGTTTCTTTTCCCGTGCGGCGGTTTACAATGTTGTGCAAATCTACGGCCAGTTGTTCGGGGGACCGAAACGTGTGCAAATCGGGATAAAGTTCTGCGAGCATGTTTGAATAGTGGTTCCGACAGACCTCGCACTCAATCAACAATGGCAACACGACGTGGAAAATGTCGTATGCCGCCGAGTCTTTTTCGCAAAGCGCCAAGCTAAAGTGGAGCCACATCCACACCAGTGGAGCTCTGGAGTACTGCCAAATGAATTGGCGCTCGGGCTCTACATGTTCTAGACTATAAAATGCGACGCCTGGGTCGAAATTAAATTTTTCCACGCCACACAGTCTACCCACAACCAAACTATCTTTTATTATCTCCATTCTAGTCGCGGCCGGTAAAATTCTTTTGGCCATTTTATTTTCCAAACGCATCAACAGTTCAAGGGCGGTCCGGTTCTCCTCGCCGCCGCCGTTGTGCAGCTGCCAAGCAGAGGCAATCACATTAAACATGATTACAAATAAATTTTGATAAAACCCACAAATGTCGAAGCGAAATAAAATCTTTTGGCGATCCGATAGCGCCCTATTGGCCAGAATATCATCGTCTTTCATTTAATCAGTATCCACGGCGCGCACACCACTCTCTACGGCATCTCAAATGACCATTGTTGCCGAATGGCCCATGGGAGGGAAATTTTGATTATTTTCTTTTGTTTACCAAGACGTCCGCTCTCCGGGGCGTCTCAAATAGGATTGATGAGCACAAACCCCCACTCCTCTCTGTTAACCCCGCCCCCTTTAGCTTTCGGCCAATCACAGCATGCCACGTCACGAAATGATGACGTCACAAACCCAACAGCCAATCAGAGGCCGGTAATCTGGTCCCAAAAGTCTGGATTTTCCCGATTGTCCCGACCGAGGTTACCTTACGACCATCGGCTACGCGCGCGACTTACTTCTTCACAGACCTTTGTCCAGATAACAAGAGAAGAAGTAAACGTGAGCTGACGCGGTCTTTAGGTTTTTTTTTAAAAAAAGGGGGGTTTTTAAATTTAATTTAAAAATGATTTTTTTTGCCCCCCCCCTTTTTATATTCTTTAAATTATCTTTATGCTTGCAGTTTAATTGATTTCGGCAAACACATACTGGCTAGGAATTGGCGAGAAAAAAGGGAGCGAATCAGAGGGGACCAATTTCCCAAAAAAAAAACCAACTCGTGACCCATCCAAAACCGATTGCGCACAGCTCACAACATCACCATGTCTGCCTCTAACCGCACGCGCACCGAGGCTCCCCAATCCTCAGCGAAACGTGAAAAAACCAACCACAGTAGAGTAAATATGCGCGTAGAGAAAAACACGCTCGTGGTATTCGAATCTGAAAAGGGGTTGGATTACGTGGTGCAAGAAATTCAAATGGACAACGGCCATCTAAATTTTCTAGAGTGCTACGGACCAAGCACCATTCATTTGAACGAAAAAGACAAAATTACGATTGTGAATGGAGAACGCACGATAGTTGTTTGTTTTCCATGGGAATCGGAGCGCCGCCACTCAATTTTGTACGGTTTGGCCGGAACGAAAAAAAAAATATCTAAGCGAGACGAGGTTCGTTTGATGACTGCAATTACAAAAAATATAGAAAAAAATTTTGCCGTTACAAGATTGTAAAAAACAACAATAACCTAATGACGTCACACAGCCACCTCTTGGTAAGCCCCGTTCTTTTTGCCTTCGACCAATCCCTGCATGCCACGTCACAAAAGGCTGGCAATCCGATCCCAAAATGACCGAGTGACCAATTTTCCCGAAAGGATTTTCCTGACCTAGCCAAAACCGATTGCGCAGCTCACAACATCGCCATGTCTTGCCCTAAACGCTCGCACACTGGTTTTACTTTTGATTCCGAAGCTACCCAATCCTCAGCGAAACGTGGAAAAACAAACCACACGAATGGCCAACTGGGTAGTGTGATTGAAGGAGACAACGAATCCTTGCGGAAGGACATCAAGGACAATGTAAATTCTAAAATTGAAGTAATTATGCGCATTCGCGACAGAGAGGACGCCAATATGGATGTAGAGTACAAAACCGAAGAAGGTAAAGACAAATCCATGCGCGTAGAGAAAAACACACTCATGGCATTCGAATCTGATAAGGCGTTGGATTACGTGGTGAAAGAAATTGAAATGGACAATGGCGATATAAATTTTCTGAAGGAGTGCTACGGACCTAGCACCATTCATTTGAACGAAAAGGATAAAATTATTATTGTGAATGGCGAACGCACGATAGTTGTCCATTTTCCATGGGAACCGAAACGCCGCTACTCAATTTTGTATGGCTTGAGCGGAACAAAAAAAAACGTATCAAAGCAAGACGAGGTTCGTCTGATATCTGCAATTACAAACAATATTGGAAAAGTTTTTCCAAAGAGATATGGTTTGACAATCAATTGTAACAACTTTACTGTCATCGTCACTGCTGACGAGGAGAAAAGGGTTCGACCGCCGCACGATTTCGTCACGGATCTACTCCATGCTCGTCCGGGCCTTCGCAAAAGGTTTGGATTCAGCAATATTGATTTGAAAATCTACCACTGCATGCCCAACAATGGCAGATGGAAAGTACTCAATGATGTTCAAATTGAACGCATACTGCTGGAAGAAATACCCAAAAGTCTGTCGTCACTGAACGAGTCTGAAATTCGTTTTTTGAAAGGTGATCGTATTGCAAGCATTCGTCGTAGTTTTGTGCGTGCGCTAATCAACGATGATGAAGATGATTTCACATCCAAGCTGGATAGTAATCCAAATTTGTTTGTAATGAACAACGAAGCGTTTGATATAACGACTGGCACCATCAGACCATTGGTTCCCGCCGATTATGCATCTACCAGTTGCGGATGGACCTATTCGGCAGAGTTGTCGGAAAAGCACATGCCTGATGTTTTAGATTTCTTTCAAAAAATATTTCCTTTGGAAAACGAGCGGCGGATCGTGCTAACGTACATCGCTTCCATGCTCCACGGCCACATGTTGGACAAGAAATTTATGATCCTCACTGACAAGAGGCAAGGGAACAATGGAAAGACCACGCTACTCGTA
The DNA here is from genome assembly GCA_947284805.1 of Coleophora flavipennella. Taxonomy (NCBI): domain Eukaryota; kingdom Metazoa; phylum Arthropoda; class Insecta; order Lepidoptera; family Coleophoridae; genus Coleophora; species Coleophora flavipennella. The sequence goes on along the minus strand of OX369270.1, from coordinate 6,921,760 downwards.
TTGCTAAAAACATTTTTTGGCGACTACATGAAGAGGAACACAAAAACTGTCTGCAGAGCAAAATTTGAATCGGATCGGAACGCACACGATGCAGGATTACAACATTATGCAGGAACGAGAGTTTTGGTTGCAGAAGAGCTCAAAAAGTATATGAATTTGGATGAGAGTTTCATCAAAGAAATATCCGGAGGTAACTATGAAGTCCAGGGTAGAAAATTTGGTAAAGAAGATATTTACAAATTTACTTGGCAAGCAAGATTAATCATGTCTTTCAACGAAGGCGATTGTCCTAAATTTGACGCTGGGGATCCGGCATTCATGGCCAGGATGTTGGTGGCGCCTATGCGTTCTAAATTCATTCCCGATCCTGAAACGTCAAACGAGCCGTATACGTACAAAATGACTAAAGATTTCAACAAAAAACAGCATTTTAAAGCATGGTGCTCAGCATTATTTAATGTATTGAAACAATACTGTAATGAAGAGGGAGTGAATACGCTCGACATACCGCCTAGCATGAGCGAATGGAAGGAAGATATTATTGGCGCTAATAATGAATTGGGTGAATGGGCAATAGAACAAATTGAGCCAACCTATGATAGAACAAAATTTGTTACTTTGAATGATCTTTACATTTACTACAAAAATCTAAATGTTCATGGAAAAGCAGTTTCTCAAAAAGTATTTATAAATAGCGTAAAGACATATCTTCTTCAGAAAAACTTTAAGGTGTATGAGTTTCGACATGGTAAAAAGAACGCTATAAAAAAACGAAACTGTATAGTAAATTTCAAATTAACTGCTGCTTGAGATTTAATCGCTTCATACACCTCGCCCACTTGGACCCGGTCGACGCGAAGGTTGGGTTTATATGGGAAAATGGTCTAGTCTGGATCGAGCCTGGTTGAAAACGGGTCCCTTTTTATGTTCATACTGATGCTTGGGCGACCCGGGCGCACTGGCCTAAATGATCTTTTCATATTATTTATTTCTCAAAAAATATTTTTAAATTTTATTGTATTTAATTTTCCATCTTGAGTTTGATATAGTTTATTGTAAAAACAAACGACAATAAATACACAAATCAAACTTGATTTTTTTTATTTCTCAAAAAAATATCCTTAAACGTTATTTATAGTCATGGGAAAAATTCTATCAAAAAGAGAAATTGTATTGTAGGTTACAAAATAAATCAATAAAATAAATAAAATACACAGTTTATTTTTATTTCACAAAAAAAAATATCCTTAAAATCTTATCTAAGAAATTTATCGTTATGAAAACTAAAAAGAAAAAATAAATTGCAAAAAAAAATAAACAATAATAACCACAAATTAAATTTTATTTAAACATAATCATAAATTTTGCTGCCTCCACCGACTACAAAAATATTTTTTTGGGCCCAGTTGTCCCGCTTTTACAGGTTTCGTCATCCGTCGCGGACCATTATTTGATCCGTTGGTGTTAACAAGTTTGCGAATTTTTTTGTCCTTTTCAAGCCAATCAACTAGATTGTTGGCCCTTTGTTCTTTCTCTTCTGTTTTTTGAATTTTATGTAAAATTTTGTCCTTTCGGGCAGCGCGTCTCTTTACAATCAAATTTTTAATCGCAATTGTAGCCAGTCTCACACAAAAGGAGTCCTTATAAAACATTCGTCCGCCTTTTGATTTTGTCAGCTTTTTCGTCATATTCTTGGTCTGCTTGTACAGGGCGAGCGGACATAGTTCATCGTTCAGTTCAGCGTACACGCCTTTCCAGGTTTTTATTTCTTTTGCAGCCTCTTGTTTGCCAATATTTTTCTTAATTTTTTTGCTGGACATAAAACTCTTTAGTCTGCTATCTATATTATACCAGCTCTCGCCACGCTTGTCCTCAAACACAAAAACGTGATTGTCTAAAAACTTGCTTGTGCTTAGACGATTCATGTTTGAGTACTTAATACGAATAATAAGCGGTTCGGGGCTTTTATTGTTATAATTCGGTCACATTGGATAATTTGGAATTTCAGGAATGATTGCGGACGAAATTTTGGGAATGGTATCTAAAATCGATCGTAAGCATTATTGTTATAATTCGGTCACATTGGATGTTCGCGGACGAAATTTTAGGAATGGTATCTAAAATCGATCGTAAGCATTATTGTTATAATTCGGTCACATTGGATGGTCGCGGACGAAATTTTGGGAATGGTATCTAAAATCGATCGCAAACAAACATACTAAAAAAAAAACAAAAACCTCATCCGTTTTTTGAATACAAAAAACGATTAAAGAAAAATGATTTTTTTATTCACAATTGGTAAACCCTTGACAACATCTCACCTGGTGGTAAGTGACAATTTTCAGCTCAATCGGGCCCCTGAAAGTCGCTCTAAAATCGATCGCAAACAAACATACTCAAAAATTAGAAAATACCCTACCACCAACCACCGGGAACCGAACCCGCGACCTCCTGGTATGAAGCGAATGTATAACGTGCAATACCTGCTGAGCGCGAGAACTTTACTGCCCCAACGGCCATCTATTCTCATTAGGTCTCACGGGTGTCATATTATTATCGCACCTGTAAGAAATGCTGTGTCGCGCAATAAGGAATGTGACGAGTCGTTTTGTCGGCGCAGCAATCTAAACTTGTATTTGATATATGAGACGCTGTTTTGTATTATAATTGCACGAGTTCTCTTGTTGCAAGTACATAGATAAAATGCGTGGGAAATTAAGTACTACTTTGCATTCACCAAACCCAGTGATTTGATTTTTATAATCTAAGAATCGCAAAATGTGTTGGTAAGCGCATAACTCGAATTGCAGCTGATGGTTGACGACTACGATGGTAACCGCCAATTGTTTATGAGAAAGGGCATTCCATTGCTCCAAATCCTCTTATGTAGGGTAGGTAGGGTAGGGTAGTGTAGGGTAGGGTAGTGTAATGTAAGGCGGAACCTAAAACTTACGCGATTTTCACAGCTCAATCGGTAACCGGGAAGTGGGTCAAATTAAGATTCCAAGATTTTCTTACATACATAGTTAGTTACATGTGAATCTAATAAAAAAGCTTGTAAAAAAAAGCCTTTTTATTCTTAATTGGTAAGCCCTTGGTATCATCTCACCTGATGGTAAGTGACGATGATGCCAAAGATAGAAGCGGGCTTTCAAAGATTCCCCAACGCAATGGAGAACTGGCTATTCTATCTTTAAGCCGGAACACATCAATGTTGTAAACACTGATGTTTGGCGGCAAGAATATGATAAGATGATGGTAGTACCTTACCATCTACCAAACGAGTTTTACAATTGACCCCGCCGGGAATCGAACCCGAGACCTCCTGGTGTGGAGCGAATGGACTAACCATTACGCCATGGAGGCGTCGGTCACCTTTGGATCGGTTTGCGGACGGAATTTCAAAATTGGTCGCGAAATAATGCGTCATTATTTGTGCAATATTGCGGACGAAATTTCAGGATTGGTCGCGAAATAATGTGTCATGATTTGTTCATGGTTATTCCAAATTTTGGGGCGCGAGACTCAATTTTCGAAAAACCTTAAAACTTTTGGGTACAATTTTTTATTTCAAAAGAGTTTTTATGACAATTTTCAGCTCAATCGGGCCCCTGAAAGTCGCTCTAAAATCGATCGCAAGCAAACATACTCAAAAAAAACAAACGAAAAAAAACTCATCAGTTTTTTAAAAACTTTTGCGAAATCACTATTACAATCACCTCTTGAATAAATTACCCGCCAACATTCGCGACTAACCCTCTGGTAACTCTTTTAAAATCAAACTTAGAGTATTTTCTTTCCCTACAAAAAGTGTAAGTTTATTTGTATATATTATTTTAGTACAAATAATAAGTATTCTATTTTTAGGTATGTATTATGTATATTATTAATTTATTTACTATCCGTATGTATTATTTTATTTTATTATTTAAAAAAAAGGCGTCGGTGGCTCAACCGGTAACGACTTGGTCCATCTAACCAGAGGTACCGGGTTCAAATCTGGACGGCCAATGTACCAATGAGTTTTTCAAAAACTTACGTACATACTTACCGATTGCTTTAACGGTGAAGGAAAACATCGTGAGGAAACCTGCACACGCCTGCGAAGAAACTCGAAGGTTGTGTGTGAAGTCGACCAACCCGCACTGGGCCCGCGTGGTCGACTAAGGCCTAATCGCCCTGATTCAGGGTAGGCTCGAGCCCCTCGGTGGGGACGTATATGAGCTGTAATGATGTATTATTTATGTGAGTAGATCAGGTTAGTTTACATTATATTATATTAGTATTTTATTTAGTATACTTTTAGGTACACATAGGTTTATTGTTTTTTCATGTTAATATTTGTGTGCAATAAAGAATATATATTATCGGCAAACACTCAACCTTTTTGAGCGGTGGGATATAAAAAACAATCAAAGAAAAATATTATTAACAATTGGTAAGCCCTTGACAACATCTCACCTGGTGGTAAGTGACGATGTTGCCGAAAACGAAAGCGGGCTTACCAATATTCCCATCGCAATGGGGACTGGCTATTCTATCTTCAAGCCGGAACACATCAATGTTGTAAACACTAATGTTTGGCGGCAAGAATATGATAAGATGGTGGTAGTACCCTACCATCTACAAAACGAGTCTTACAATTGACCCCCGCCGGGAACCGAACCCGCGACCTCCTGGTATGAAGCGAATGGACTAACCATTGCGCCACGGAGGCGTGGAAATCAAGTTAAATTTAATATAAATTTATGCATTAAAATAAATAATTCTATGTAAGTAAACTATCAATGAATAAATAAATTATCTATCTATCTATCTATCTAATAATAAGCGTGAGTAAGCTTCGAGGCTTTATCATTCGGTCACCTTTGGATTATTAATTATCATTCGGTCACCTTTAGATAATTCGGAATATTAAAACAGGCGCGGACGGATTATTAGGAATTCTAATAAAAAAAACGTGACTAAGCTGCAAGGCTGAGTTATAATTAATGAGCTAATTTGACAGGCTTCTAATCTCCACTTCAGGCGAACAACAAATTTTAAATCCAATAAGCAAATAAAAAAGTGGCTAAGTGCGTGTCGGACTACTAAAGTAGTGGTCAGTAATCTTTTAAAAAAATAAATGTGTATTTTAAAACACGAAATTATTTTTGCAGTTAGTAATAGAACATTTTGTATGGAAAATCTATGAACTTTTTACAAATCCAACTGCACATCTTAAGTTGGTCGACTATTATCCTTTTTATTTTCCTATTTTGATTTTAAAACTAACTAAAATAACGGTTTAGCTGGTAGGGTGGGGGGGACACTTGACTCTAACAAAAAATAGTACTTTAAAGCTTAGATAATAATTCTTAAACGGATTAATGAATCGAAAAATGTTTTTTCAACTTCTATTTGGTAATTTGCTTAATACATAACCTCAAATCATATTATCACAAAAGTATGCATTCCTACAAGTCGTTTTACAATGATAATTTCAAAAGGAGACAACTTTTTGTTACAACAAGCTTAATGTTATCATTGTTATCATGTTTCATATTACCTTCGTGAGCTTTTAAGCTTGATTAAAATTGCCCAATATGTACCCGCAGTGATACCTGTCTAGACATTATCATTTGATAAAGAGAAAGCCATTTATTTGAAGGATAAATAGCGGTCTTTAATAAAATTTCTTTAAAGTGGATTCCGTACACAGGTTTTTAGATTCACACATTTGCAAGAAAACTCTAAAATTATTAATAATGACCCACACCTCCAGTTAAAGCAAAGGTGGGTACGAATTAAACCTTCAATTTAATGCGTACCCACCTTTGATTTCGTTATTGTTAGTTAATGTCGTGTATTTAAGTATAAGTCCACTGCTGGACATTGGCCTCCCCCAAGTATCTCCACGACGACCGGTTCTGCGCTGCCCGCATTCAGCGGCTTCCCGCAACCTTCACCAGGTCATCGGTTCACCGAGTGGAAGGCCTGCCTACGCTTTCCGGTACGTGGTAGCCACTCGAGAACTTTACTGCCCCAACGGCCATCTGTTCTACGAGCAATGTACCCCGCCCACTACCATAATATAATTTTATACTTTTGAGTAAATTTCATTTTAAAGTCGTTTTTCAGTTTTTTTTAAAACTTCTTTATTTCTAATTTACCCGAAAAAAAGTGACCAACACATGTATGCTACTAACTGAATTGAATCATTAGATTCATCAAAATCAGTTTCGTAGTTGACCGTGGTTTGTTCATAGCACACACAGACGGAAGGGTATTGCAAAAGTATAAATTTTATTCGGGATCCCTAAACACAAAACCCGGTAATCAGGTAAAAGCCGCAATTTCATTTTATGCTGAAGGACATACCGGACAGTCTACGGTTAAAGTATCGTCGATTCATTTTAATTTCAACATCGGTAGCTAAAACATTCGATAGACAGTAGCTATTTAATTTTAATAAGTGAATTTTTGGTGATACGGGGTAAGTGTTTTACTATTCAATTTCCAGCATTTAATTATCACAGGCGCTGTGTAGATTTTAAATAGATTTTTACACTCATTCGTACAAAATTAATTTGGACAATGGGCAATAAAAATTATTTTAAGAGGATATTCTCAATTCAACAGTTTTTTTTATTTTTAGGTGAACCTTCTCACTTATTTATTATTAGCTGGTAACCGCGACTTTGCGTATTTTTTATTTGAATATTATGGATTACTAAGTGGTAGTACCCGCGACTTTGCGTATTTTTTATTTGAATATTATGGATTACTAAGTGGTAGTACCCGCGACTTTGCGTATTTTTTATTTGAATATTATGGATTACTAGATGTTACCCGCGACTTTGTAGCCTTCTTTTTGGGACTCACAAATGAGCTCAGCTAAAAAATAGAGTTATCTACATGCGAATTTATTACCCTATTTTTTCGGTAACTTTTTGGCTAATAAAACAATTAATTAGCCTTCATCATCATAATAATAATCATATCAGCCGAAAATCGTCTACTGCTGGACAAGGCTTCCCCAAGGATTTCGTTAACGACCGGTCCTGCGCTGCCTACGCAAGGTTTTCCGGTGTTTCCTTTTTTTTGAGCGAATGTGTAACCGCTGAGCGAAATATATCACCAAGTCGTCGGTCCACCGTGCGGGAGGCCTTCCTACACTATTTCCCGGTGCGTGGTCGCCTCTCGAGAACTTTACTATTTTACGCAGTTTGGTAAAATAGTAAATGAGAAGAATATAACGACACCTCTCATCCGCTCAGCCAAAAAATAGAGTTATCTACATGCGAATTCATTACCCTATTTTTTTCGGTAACTTTTTTGGCTAACAAAACAATTAATTAGCCTTCGTCATCATAATAATAAGCATATCAGCCGAAAATACATCCATCGTCCACTGCTGGATAGAGGCTTCCAAAGGATTTCGTTGACGACCGGTCCTGCGCTGCCTACGCAAAGCTTTTCCGGTGTTTTTTTTAATCACATTTGGTAAGCCCTTGGGTATCATCTCACCTGATGGTAAGTGGCGATGATGCCGAAGATGAAAGCTTCCTTTTTTTTGAGCGAATGTGTAACCGCTGAGCGAAATCTATCACCAGTTTGTCGGTCCACCGCGTGGGAGGTATGCCTACACTACGTTTTCCGGTGCGCGGTCACCTCTCGAGAACTTTACTACCCCACCCTCTTTTTTTATACGCAGTTGGGTAAAAAGGAAATGAGACGAATATAACGACACCTCTCATCCGCTCAACCAAAAAAAATAGACTTATTTACATGCGAATACATTACTCTCTTTTTTTGGCAGTCGGATGATTTTTTTTCGCAAATAAAACAGAGCATCATCATAATAATAAAAATATCAGCCGAAAATCCATCCATCGTCCACTGCTGACAAGGCTTCCCCAAGGATTTCGTTGACGACCGGTCCTGCGCTGCCTACGCAAAGGTTTTCCGGTGTTTCCTTTTTTTGAGCGAACGTGTAACCAGTTTGTCGGTCCACCGCGTGGGAGGCATGCCTACACTACGTTTTCCGGTGCGCGAGCACCTCTCGAGAACTTTACTACCCCAACGGTTATCTGTTCTCATTAGGTCTCACGGGTGTCATATTATTATCGCACCTGTAAGCAATAGTTGGTCGCTACACGCGCAATAAGAAATGCTTATCTGTAGGAATGTGAGGTGTCGTATTTATGAGACGTTGTTATTATAATTGCACGGGTTCTCTTGTTGCAAGTACATTAGATAAAATGCGTGGGAAATTAATTACAACTTTGCATCCACCAAACCCAAAGTGTTTTGGTTTTTATAATTATAATTCATTTTTGCGCGATTTACACATGTATGCAAATTTTCAGCTCAATCGGTAATACTTGAAACTCTACCAACAACCAAACCGAGTCTTACAAAATGACCACACTGGGAATCGACCCCGCGACTTCCTGGTGTGAAGCGAATGTACTAACCATTACACCACGGAGGCGGTTAGCCTACCGATTCTGCATACAAAGTAATTAGCGCTCTCAATTTGTTACTGTTTTTTTGGGCCAAGGCCGTTTATTATGATATAATGTAAATAAATGTTTTTGCATCAAATCATATCAGCTCATATCTTCTGGTCTGTGACCCTTCCGTCCGCCGGAAAGGAGCGGCCGATAAACGTACATATCTAATTAAACACTTGAGTTCTATTTTGCAAACGCTGGCTGAACGATAAGAGATATTTCAAAATAATACACTACCTACAGTATTGTAAACCTTAAACAGGTCTACAATAATTGAAAACGCTAAACACGTTAAAAAACCAACTTCCATCGGAACAACTTAGTACATTTTTGCATTATTATTTTTGGTTTTTGTAAATTTTCTAAAAAAGTACTACACCGATTTTGATAAAATTTAAATGGGACCACACGGGAAGCACTAGCTTTCTAATAAAAAAAGGAATCATAAAAAATCGGTGCAACAGCCCAAAGTTATGAGGTAACAAACAAAAAAAGATACAGACGAATTGAGAACCTCCTCCTTTTTTGGAACTCATTGTTGCCGTGTCGCTCAAACATCTAAACACTCAAGCGATTGGTGATCGATTGAGTGATTACGATAATGAACCTTGTAAGTTTGAGTTTTATTTTTCCCAATTCATTATTAATAAGTCCCTAGAATTTTCTAGCCCGGTCCCACGGCCAGGAAACACGGTTCATTAAAAATACATTACATGTACTGCACGGACAATGAACGTGATGTGAAGACAGGAGTTAATCGGTTTCCCGCCGAGTGTATGGGAGGCCTACCTACGCAAAGCTTTTCCGATGTTTCCCTACTTTGCGTGAGTCCGCTTCGCACCGGGTTTCTATGAAACGAAAAAAAAACGGCTTTAGGTGGTTAAGATTCAAATTGAAACGTTTCTATAAAAATAACAAACTTGACATTCGATGAGTTTTTTTAATGAATTGCATTATTAGCCATTGTATTCACATCCACGCCAGGAAACACGGTTCAGTAATAAAATGCATTACATGTAACGTGATGCAAATACTGAACAAAAAATGAATAAAAAAAACAGAAATATGGATCTATGGATTAATTTAGGCGTTTAATCTCTTTGACATTGGTGGTAAGCCAGAGATCAGCCATAGTTATAAGTTTTTGTCATGTTTTGCAGTAATAATGGAGTACTTTCATCAGTTAATCTTAATCAAGCCGGAAAATTTTGCCGAAATTACGCATTTGTGGTACGTTGTTACACTGGGCGGTTGTTTTTTTTTTTGCGCGCTAACGTTTCGTGTGATTAAAACGACGATATTTCTAAAGTTTTGTATAGAAATTGTTTACATTTTATTTCGCTGGAATTGTTATGAATTAAGCAAACACATCAAAAAATGTTTTCGGCCAGTTTTGCCAGTGTAGTGTAGGGTAGAGAGGGGTAGGGAAGGATAGGGTAGTGTAGTGTAGTCTAGGGTAGTGTAGGGTAGGGTAGCGTAGCGTAAGGTGGTACAAATTTCGCCGGGAATACAGAGAACATGCCCTTTTTCCAGTGCGCGTTTACCACTCGAAAACTTGAATTAAAGAAAATGATAAATAAATAAAACAAACAAGTATAGTTATAATTTATTTAACCACTCAAGCGATTGTTGATCAATTGAATGATTACGATAACGAACCTTGTAGGTAGTTTATAGCTGGGTTCTTGGTTCAGCTGTGTGCTGACCTCATCCCCTTCTTGTCCTAGGGCTTCAAGAAGATCTGTCGGTCGTTCCATTGTATCTTTTTATGGAGGCCTGCCTACGCAAAGCTTTTCCGGTGTTTCCTCTTTTTTTGAGCGAATGTGTAACATTCTTTTGGTTGCTGAGGGAAATGTTTTAATTTACAATTCATCGTAATTTATTGAAACACTTCCCGGTCTCCTATAGGAAGTAGAGTCTGTATCGAAAAAATTGTGTTTTTCTTTGGCGACAGCTGTGAACAAATTTTGAATGTTCAACTGTTTTTCAATTTCGAAAACTGGTTTTAAACCCACTATATTGTACATAATATTAAATACAGTTTGAAGTTCATTTTCTAAATATTCTTTAGACAAATATTTCTTCATAGATTCAATTTTCCCATGTTCATTTTCAATTTTTGGAAACACAGCATCCGGAATATTAAAAGTTTTTTCATGAATAAATTCAACAGTTTTCATTTCAGCATAGTAAGCTTCCATAGACATTTGTTTAAATATTTCGAGCCGTTCGCCTTTTAGAGGCGCATATGTTTTAAGGATGTGCGCAGCGAAATCTCTATGAAGATTTTCATCTGCTATAACAAAATCATTCACATGTACAACCGAATCCATTAGATTAAATCTTCTCAAAATATTGATGGTACTAAAAGCACAAGAAAACCACAGCTGCTCCATTATTAGTGACATCATGCATCTCAATGAGAATGGATAATCCACATTAGACCAGCGCGCAACCCATTTGATCTTTGTCAACAGCGGATCAACTTTCGGTAATATTTCCAGTAGTTGGGCCTCTTCAGTTTCATCGTTCAGCAAGTCTCGTATAATCAAGCCATATACCTGAGCGTGTACCAACTCGTTTGCGCTTTGCGTTTGATAAAACCCACGAATTTCTGGAACGGTAACGTCATTCTTTAACGTTTCCAAGATGTCTAATACCATCGAGTCTCCGAGGGCAAAAAAAGAAAATATAATCTTGTAAACTTCTTGAAGTTCAGACGGTAGAGATTTCCAAGATGCCACGCTTCGAGCCAAGTCAATTTCATTCGCCAGCCAATGGCTTTTTTGTAGTTTGTATGTAAACTCTTCAGCCGTTTCGTCAAATTTGTTGATACTCTTGAATGTTGGAAAATAGGTGTTTCTTGCTCTTGATTCTTTTAAAATCTCCACATCACTGTCCAGATTACGCCACTTTATAATCTTCTTCTTCTCCGACACCCATGCAAGGATTTTGTGTAGGTTTTGTTTCAGTGCAAGTTTAATAATCAAAACGTAAAACTGAAACATGTGGTTTGATTTTTTAAACAGGAATAAAATAACCAAAAACACAATGAAAGACAAAAACACCATCTTTATGTTGTAAAAACCGATTTGGAATACCGATTTAAAGGTGAGTTGCTGGTATTTAAAGCCAATTTTAAATACCGAAAATTCCGTTTTTCCCCTTTTTAATTATTACATTGGGATTTTCGGGAATTTCGGGATTTATTCAACCATCAGAATAAACTTCGTCTGAGTCGTTAGTCTCCGAGGAACTTTCTTGTCGTTGAGGTCGTTCCATTATTTTTATTTTGTATTCATTTTGAGAGGATAAAATCAAAAATTTTCGTAATATTACAGGTAAGAGTATCTTTTTATCAATCAAAACCAATACATCATCCCATACAACACTCTCTGCGTCTCTGTATTTTTCAAAAGTGCTATTAAACTTTAAGTATAACGTTTCGTTACTCTTATTTTCAATTCTTATATCCACAGGTAGTTTTTCAATATAATAATAGTCTTTAAAAGTCAAGGCTTCGTCGCCAGAACTAATGAAAATTTCGAGATGTAACATGTCTTTGTCTTATTCCTTTAGTAGGTACTTTCACCCGACAAAGTTCATTGTTAGGAAGGATTTTTGGGGGTAAATGTTTGCGAGTTCTAAGCAAAATAAATTTTTCTGTGCCAAAGTTTTAAAGTAATCAATTATTCTTGCCGGTGGCTGTTGGTATGAATCAATAACCTCCAATTCTTCCCCCATGTTTAATATTACAGGTTTAGTTTTAATTTTTTCAATAAGATACTTTTCAAGCTTTTCCCGTGGTTCATTTCGTATCATAGGCATGTTTAAATAAATAGAAATGGCATCATTGAGCGGATTTCCTAAAGGTAAATTGCCGTGTATCGTGAAGCTGAATGAGTTTTTGTTTTTTTTTATTTTTAGTTTTACGACCGATCTAAATATTTGGAGCCAGTTGATAAAGTGTTGAAGTTCTGCGATTGAACCGATTCTAGGTGCATATTCTTTAAATATCTTTACAATATCAAGTGAACTTTGGCTAGTTAATATGTCATTCAAGATTTCAGAATACATGTCACTATATTTTTTTGCTTGGAGAATTGGCCTCACCAATATGAAAAAAGGAATTTCGATCGTGTCTTGATTTACAAGACCTTCTATAGCCTTTCCAAATTCATTAATTGAAGTATTTATCAACGTTTCAGGTTCAGTTTCAAAGACCCTACTCTCAAGCATCTTATAACATGAGTCAGCAACTTCATTTGAGCCTGTTCTCCTTCAAAAGCCAAAGAGACGAAAAGTACACAGACAGAGCTAGAAACGCACTGATGGAGTTGGTACTTTCGTATAAAATCCAGCCAGTTCCAAATGTAACAAATGACGTGTTTTTTTTTCTGAACAACTATGAGGAATTTGAAAAAATAGAGTTGACTGTCCAGGGAGAACGTTTGATTCTTTCCAAATTAACGTTATGGGACATTTGGAAAGAATATTTAAATACTTTATATAGTGATAAACAAAGCCTTCAATTATTATCACACAAATTTTCTAAACAAAAAGGGGTTAGGTCTAAAAATATTCTTTCATCGACTCGTTGATGAGGAAACGTGCCAAGCTGTAAAACAATGAACATATATCGATTTCATGCGTTTATTACTAATTATATTGATAAACATAAATCTCAAACACCTAAATACCCTGTTTTTATCCTGGAACGTGCCGAGATGGAAAATACTAATCAAAACAAATGGTTGATTATTAAACCAGAAAGTCTGAATATTTGAGACCAGACCAATATTCTGAACCTACTCGCGCGGGGCAGAGGGGTACATGCCCATTCGGTTGCATAAATAGCGCGCTTTAAGCTCGCTGGACATCACTTGCGCTCCAACCTTTGGTGTAACCAGTAGGTTTAGTCTATTATTTTATTTTATTATTGTTTCTTTCTTTAAGTTTTTTAGTGTAGTTAAATAGTTTAAAATTTTAATTTTCAAATATTTTTTAATTTAAAAAAAATGGAGGTGAAACATGAAGCGGCACGGCGTAACAACTCGAAAATATTTTCCATGTTTGCGAAGGAGTATCCAAATGTATTGAAAATACATAAATTACGGATGGACAAACACCCCTTCGTAAACTGGATGGAGGAGAGGCTCTTCATCATGTGTCTGCAGGCGGCGATGATGGCCCGCCTGTTGAAACGGAAGAGCTCTAAGGAACGTCAGTTTGTGAGAAACACCGTGTATATGTGTCCGCCTGTAAATTGTAGAATATCCAATTATCATGGCGAGGCGTCAAGGATCAGGTCTAAGTGCTGTAAGGTCGTGGTATCAGAGCTGGTTTGTTATAACCATTACGAACTGGCGCACGGTACTGTCACAAGGAGGTATTGTGGAACGTGCAAATCGAGCCATGCTCCTTTTCTAGAATGTCGAACGAAATTACCCATAAAGAAACGTGATTTCAACGACTGTTTATCTATCTTTTTCAATATTTTGATAAAAGAAAAATATACAGTCGGTGAAATCCGGAGTACCAAGTCGGCTGTTCGCTGTCCTGTTGCTATTAGAGAACCAAGTCGGCAACTGTGGGACGATTTGGTTTCCAAATATGAACAAAATGGCGGACAATTGGAAAATGAGCATGGGTTGTGTATGATTCGTGATGGTTATCACGACCTGCCGTCGCGCGTATACCCCTGCAGCACTGAGACCAGTTGCTTGCAGACGCCTGCTCATCCTCCACTGGAAGATCGGGCAGCCGATTACGTGGCGAATTTTGCAGTGGAGGATAGCGACACAGAGGAGCACGAACATTCCATCAATCAAGGTAATTTGATTTTATTTTACTCATTTAAATCCATTCTGAATGATTTTTTGATTTTTAAAGATAAGGAATCCTAATCTTTTTTATTTATAAAGCCCATTTTCTGAATGATTTTTAAAGTTAACCCTTGTATATCCTAGTCTTTTTTCTGAATGATTTTTAAAGTAAACCCTTGTATTTCCTAATCTTTTTTTTATTTATAACGCCCATTTTCTGAATAATTTTGAATTTTAAAGCAAACCCTTGTTTATCCTAGTCTTTTTTTTATTAAGATGGCTGAATGATTTTTTAAGTAAACCCTTGTACTTCCTAATCTTTTTTTTATTTATAAAGCCCATTTTCTGAATAATTTTGAATTTTATCCTAATCTTTTTTATTTATAAAGCCCATTTTCTGAATAATTTTGAATTTTAAAACAAACCCTTGTATTTCCTAATCTTTTTTTATTTATAAAGCCCATTTTCTGAATAATTTTGAATTTTAAAACAAACCCTTGTATTTCCTAATCTTTTTTTTTATTTATAAAGCCCATTTTCTGAATAATTTTGAATTTTAAAGCAAACCTTTGTATATATTAGTCTTATTTTTATTATTTAAAAAATATTAATAAATGGTTCCTTTTATAGATGGAATGGACGTTCCTCAAGAGCGCTTCCTCGAAGCCTCTCCCACCGTCGCCGATGCCGCTGCCATCCCGCCTCCAATGCCGGACCCGTCCGCCTGGCTCGACCCCGCTGCCGCCGAGTCAGGAGCTATGGTCCGGTACATCAACTCCGTGTCCGACGAGCCACCGGCAGCCGACGCTCCCGTCGATGAAGGGTTCGCCGTCCCTCTCGCCCCCGGGCCTGCCGCGCCAGAGGCCACCCCTGTAACCGACGAACCAGAGACCTCTGGGGTGGCCATACATGCTGCGGTCGAGGCCCTAGGTGTGTTGCGAGAGGAAGCTGGCGAACCCGTGTCGATGGAGGAGCCCGTCGGCCCGTCTTCCGATGAGCTCATGGACACGGAAGAAATCCTGCCCGTCCTGTCCACTGCCAACGGAATCGATGATTTTCAGTGGTATCTAACCATGGAAACTGACCTCCCAGAAATTTCTACATTCGAGGGAACCACAGTTGAGTCATGGGAACAAGGTGAGGGTGGTTCTCATGACTTGTCTGGGAACCCTTGTAGTGTAGAAATTCCTGGGACCTCTGCGCCATGGTTAATTCCCACACCACTTGCCAACACGCAAATCTCCAATTCGGATTTAGACTGGTTAAACGATTTGGTGCAGACAAACCAAATTGGGGATTCGGGTGTCTGGAACACTGATTCCGGTGGCAGTGATGAACAAAGTGCGAGAGACAGTGATAGTGTAAGTGATAGTGTAAGTGCTAATTTAAAAAAATATATAGAGACTCTAGAATCCGATGTAGATATAGATAGAATTTTTAAAATAGTTAAGGTAGGTTTAAATAACTATAAATATGTAAATTTATTCCAATATTGTTTAGAACATAATGTTTGTAAAAAATATAGTGATTTAAATAGATGTAAGGAATTAGAAATTAAGATTATAGGATTAGTTTTTGATTTAGTTTTTAATAGGAAGTAGTTTTTTAATATTAAATTTGTTAGGTTAGGATTAGTATTTGATTTAGTTTTTAGTAGGAAATAGTTTTTTTAAATATTAAATTTGTTAGGTTAGTTTTTACTTGTAATTTTTTTAATGTGCTTTAAAAGTGGGTTCCTTTTTTAAACTATTTTTTTTCAAGTTATGTAAACTTGTAATTTTTTATAGAAATAAGTCTGTTTAATGTGCTTTAAAAGTGGGTTCCTTTTTTAAACTATTTTTTTTTTCAAGTTATGTAAACTTGTATTTTTTTTAAAAATAAGTCTGTTTAATGTGCTTTTAAAGTGGGTTCCTTTTTTAAACTATATTTTTTTTTCAAGTTATGTAAAAAAACTTGTAAGTTTTTATAGAACTGTTTAATGTGCTTTAAAAGTGGGTTCCTTTTTTAAACTATATTTTTTTTCAAGTTATGTAAAAAACTTGTAATTTTTGACTTACTATACAAATGTTTGTTTTAAAAAAATATACACTTTTATACCCGCACTTTGTTTTTTTTTACTCTAATCTAGAAGATTATCGCTGCTCAACTTGTCCAAGATTTGCATATTTCCAATTTTAGAACCAAATTCTTTGAGAGTTTCTACATATTCTTTATTTAGTATCGCCATGGATACAGATTCATCGAGTACTGTAGTTTGTATTGCTGTGTCTAAAAACTTTACCAACCCCGATGAGAGAATTTTCAGCAAGGGTTTCATGGATGAATCGCATCCCCCTTGCCATTTATTCAAGGTTTGAAACATCTGATCTAGTCTTGCTTTGTAAAAGTAAATCAAAGTCAGTAAACGGGGTTTTGTTGCAAAATAACAAAACACGGCAGTACTATAATAAAATTCAAAATCATAGTCACTAAATATTGAATCAAAATTTGTAGTTTTGCACAATTCAATCACATTATTGAAATATGGATATCTAGAATTATCCAAAATTTCTGGATCAATTTTATTTAGCTGAAGTGGCACAGAGCTTAAGAGTCCTAGCAAACTTGGACCATGTGGCACTCTTTTACAAATGGCCTTTACTATTCTCTTTGATTGCTGTTCTCTGTTTAAATTTTTCATGACCTGTGGTACTTTAATTTTTTCATACCCAGCCGGAATCAACATTTTTGTAGCATAAAGGATAAACGCATCGTCGTATTGTTGCACCATCCAAATTTTTATTTGCGTCCCAATCAAGTTGATTAGGATCGAAACAAATGAATAGCCTTTACACTCTATTTCGGCCCGGTCTCGCATTAAAAACCATAGTATTAAAATTTGACATGGTTTAGGAAATAACCGAGTCTGTTTGTAATTTAATAAATATGCGTGATAGCATTTGAACGCATTCATTTCATCCCCTTCTTTGTCGTATTTCTTAGCAAGCTTCAAGTTATTTTTAACTTTATCCGATTCATAATCCCACGCGAAATTCGTGTAATAGTTTGCAGCATTTTTTGTAAGATGAGGATAAAACTTTGCTAATATTGATAAATTTTTGTTGTATTGATTTTGCTCTGTTTCGTCAGTGGTATGACACGGTAGCAGCCGTAGCACGTCCTCTACTCCGAGGTGGGTTGCGGGTGCAAGTGGTCCCATCCCACTAATTAAATATTTTAAAATATCATAGATTTCTTTAAAAGACTCGTACGAAGGAAAATTAATTGTGACTACGTCGTTCAATACAAACTTTTTATTTTCAACAACTTGGAATCCCATGAGTGGGGTCAGGTCAATTTTATACGCCATCTTATCCTATCTTTAATGTTTTGAAAGATTCAAATTACGCAGATTTTACGCAAAAGTGCCCGAGTGATAGTACTGCTGTATTGACATATTTGCGTAAAAAATGCGTAATTTTGTCTATTTTCGTAGATAAAATTGTGTAACAGCCACCAATATTACGCACCCGTAGAGATTATACAACCAAAACCAATCTCCACGGACTCCCTCGCCAAAATTAAAAACTTTACTCTCTTTTTTTTTGCCAGACTGGTAATATATATCCTAGGGTGCTCTTGAGTTTCCAATCGTGAGCTAACCACTCGAGCGATTGATGAATAAAAAAAACAAACTAAAAATCAATCGTTGGTGGCTTACGTTCGAGTACAGGCAAACGATTGTTCCGTTATCAAAAATGAAACTTTTACATTGTCCTCTTGTCCTCGAAAAGTATGATGATTTGATGTTGGTTCCAGGCACTCGCCAGCAGAAGAGTACATTTTCCAACTTAGATTATCGGTAGATTTGCCATTAACTTCTATTAATCTAAATTTTATAAGGTAATCGGTAGCTTGGAATAAAATTGAAAATTGGACTTGTAATGAATACTGACACCAATGGATGGGGTACGATTTTAAACTGACCACTACATTGCTTAGCAAGCGCACAGAATCT
Source organism: Coleophora flavipennella (assembly GCA_947284805.1). Classification (NCBI taxonomy): domain Eukaryota; kingdom Metazoa; phylum Arthropoda; class Insecta; order Lepidoptera; family Coleophoridae; genus Coleophora; species Coleophora flavipennella. The sequence continues at coordinate 6,903,440 of OX369270.1, read as the reverse complement.
ATATTTAAATCAATTTTCATTCTTATCTTGAGACACAGGTGAAGAGTTTTCATGTCTTTTGTCTAATCATTTTAGATGCCTCCTTGGAATATTCCATCGCAGCGTCCGTAGAAAATTTAGCAGCATAATGTTGACTCATATTGACGCTCTTGTGTCTAAGTAAATATTTAGCCCTTTCAATATTGCCAGATTCAATGGCCTCAAAGGCCAAAAGTTGACGATAAATCTTGAAACCAAATCCAGGTGGTATTTTCTCATTTTTAAACAAACTTTTAAAGTGCGTTTTCATTTGAGACAGACACCTAGCATAAGCAGCATTTATTGCCTTGTAATATTTTATTGGATCCCTGTCCACTGAACACTGTAGTCGTACTCGTGAAAATGGCCATTGACCATCTGTATAATTGTAAATATCTCGGACCACAGACGGGCTGACGCAAAGGGCAACCGGACCCGTTTTGCTGTCAATATTAGTAACCCCTTTTTTCAACAAGGCCTCCCAACCCTCCTTTGATAGGGAAATGATTTCCTTTGGCCTTGCGCCCGAGTGTCTGCACATCATTGTGAGACAGACATAGTCAACGAATGAACTAGACGAGCGGCTTTTAGCATCAATACTCTTGTTGCATTCCCGAAACATTGTCTGCGCTTTTTCCAATAAACCCTCCTCGGAAGCCAGTTGAAAGTCTTCATCTGGAGACGCGGCAAAAGCAACAGTTTTCCAATTAATGGGAATCCTATTACCCTCTGCATCAAAAACTGCATTTTTATGTTTCATAAACATTTCGCGAGCCCTGTAGGTTCTAGTGATAATTTGACTTATAAATATTGGTTTTATAAATTTTGGGTTTTTTTCCGATAGGACGGAACATATTGTACTTATCACTTTACGACAGTAGCTCTTTTTTTTATTTTGCAATAAAAATCGTTCCAATAGTTTTTTAAAATCTTCGTCGTCTCCATTATTTTTAAAATGTTTCATGTACTTTAAATGACTTTTTCTAGTTTGAGCAGTATTATATTTATAAACTTTTTCGTCATAAACAACCATCTTATCCTTGGGATAGAGGAAATATTAAAACCACTAGAAATAATTGTAAAAGTAAAATTTAATAAAACACATTAAATAAAATACGTAAAATACAAATAAATCAAATCAAAATAAATTATTTTAAATAGGTGTTTACACTTTTAAATAGTCAAAAAAAAACTTATTGAATATTACAAATAATGTCATGATTCATATTACAGTCTCAGGTAATGGTATTTCATAAAGAATCTGAAGAGGCTATATTTTATTTACAGTTCATAAATAACCATCTTATCCTTTGGATAGAGAAAATATTAAAACTAAATACTAAAAATAATTATTAAAGTAAATTTTCATAAAATATAGAGTAAAACAAGAAATTACATTTAAAAACAAAATTCTACTTACCTACTTAAAATTAAAAACACGAAATAAAACACCTTAAGGTCTAAAATAAAATAAAAAAAAACACACATTAGTCCTCAAAATCTGAGCTATCTGAAACGTAAATTGTCTCTAATTCACCATTGTCCCGCTCTAAAATTAAAGTGTCTGCGTCACTAATACTGTCACTATCACTAATACTGTCACTATCACTATAAGTGTCACTATCACTATTATTGTCTAATATTTCAATGGACGCGTCCGCGGCGCCAGGGTCCATGTGCCCCCATGGCTCGCCCGCGGCGCCAGCGTCCGGTGCACCAGCGTTCGGTGCGCCAGGGTCTACGGCGCCAGGGTCCATGTACCCCCATGGCTCGCCTGCGTCCACGGCGCCAGCGTCCGGTGCGCCTGCGTCCACGGCGCCAGCGTCCGGTGCGCCTGCGTCCACGGCGCCAGCGTTCGGTGCGCCTGCGTCCACGGCGCCAGGGTCTCCATATAGGGCCTGGAACAGGCGTTCCCATGGCCCACCCACGGGCCCAAGGTCTAAATCCATAGGCTCCATATCCTCCTCGTCAATAGGCGGCGGCGGCGGTAGCGGATTTACAATACAAAATAGTTTTTTTTCTGTATTGAATATGGTTATTGGGCCGGCGGGGAGCACCATTTTCACGTCCACTCTGTTTGCCGACCCAATAGCAATTGACGTTTATTTTATTCACTGAAGCTTATTTAAGTATGCAACCATTGCATTATTCATTACAATGGGACTATCGCGAATATCGGTCCGCCATGTGTTTATGTGTGCGCGTCTCATTTACGTTAGCAAGCTAAGCGGTTTTAGTGGCGCCTGAATGTTTATACATACCATGAGGCTCGAATGTTCAAGCGGTATCAATGTTTGGAAATGTGCTTTTAGCTGCCAATATTAAATTTGAATCCATTTCGTAAATTTTTTTCTCAAAGTGATCCATCTTGAAAATGTTATATTCGGGGGTTGTTGGTTCCAGTTTGCCAGCTATCCATACTAAAGGAGATATATTAGCTTTATTGGGTAATTCTTTACGTACTACATTAAATTGTTCGGCAGAGGGAACCAAGTCCCATACAAAAATGGCACTCGTTAGGGTTTGGCTCATAAGACCCTCTGATGCATCTAAATGATATTGAAGAGCGTATTGTTTAATTTTATAGTCTTTAAACTTTTCAAAGTTTACTGGGTTCGCGGACCAATATACTAAATTTTTACCAAATAAACTAATTCCTTCGAAATAAAAACCCTCTACAAATTTATCCCCCACTCGTATTAGGTATACGGCAGTGGGTTGTTCATCGGAAACGCGCACCAAGGCATTGGCTTTCCAACCATTGTTGGCCGAAAGTTTGTCCTGTACAAACGTAACTGGTATTACCGAAGGATCGCACGATTGACAATATTCAATATTGTTTTCATCTTTTGCCAATTTTCCACCTGTACCAAGGGGTTGTCTGGTGAAAACATCAACGGAACACGGCTTTTCCAGCATAAAGCTCACCACCTCTTCAGATTCTACACAGAAATCCTCTAATGAATATTTGTGTACAGATGAACCGTCTGGTGTTGGGTCGAGACTTATATCCTGCAGTTTGGACATTTCTTTTGGGACCCACACTCTATCACCGGGTTTCAATACTACGTTTGAATTTTTATGCACTACATAGGAATACACATCGACACACGTCATCCCATCGACCCGTTTTGAACCCTTTGATGTGCACGGATCAAATTTTTTAATCTCAATCTTTTTGTGGGGCGGTCTTTTGGGGTTGGTGTAGCTAAAATGAATAAAAATTGCCAAAATCCAAAGCAAGACTCCTAAATAAGTTGCCATCATCTTACAACTACACATACTACTACTACTCAAGCAATTGTTGATCGATTGAGAATTGCGATAACGCCTCTATCGCACACAGTGGGCAACATTCACAAAGGCACTGGTACAGGTCGGCCGAGCCGGACATATACCACTTACCGACATTAACCGTAACATATATATAGGCAGTTTAAAAACTTTGGGTAGCGTGACTCGCCACTAGCTGTACAACCTCCACCAACCCGGATTTGGCCCCCGTGTGTGGAGTATGGCCTAACCAAAGTATATATATTAGTACTTACTAACATACAGTATGGATACTCCCTGCCGCTCTCTAGATTGCGACCTCACCCCCTCGTCACCCAGATTGATACAGATTGGTTACAGTTTGATTGTCGACCGCATAGAATTTTTCGTCATTCCCTTATTGAAATGTCATGGCCCGTTGTATGAAGTGTCCAGGGTGTGGCCTAACCTTCCCGAGCTTGGGAAGAGCCCGCCCCCCAGCAGTGGGGACGTTAGAATCCATGGGCGTTGCCAGCTAATGGGTCAATGGGGGAGCAAATTGATTGATAGAGGAAGTGTAGGTGTAGAAAGAGGCAAGCGAAGCAAACCTGAAGCAACCAACCAACCAGCCAACCAACCAACCAACCAACCAACCAACCAACCAACCAACCAACCAACCAACCAACCAACCAACCAACCAACCAACCAGCCAACCAACCAACCAACCAACCAACCAACCAACCAACCAACCAACCAACCCACCAACCAACCAACCAACCAACCAACTGCCAACCAGGAAGCCAATTAACCGCCCGGCCAGCCAACCAGCCAGCCAATTAACCGCCCGACCAGCCAACCAGCCAGCCAATTAACCGCCCGGCCAGCCAACCAGCCAGCCAATTTACCGCCCGGCCAGCCAACCAGGCATCCAATTAACCGCCCGGCCAGCCAACCAGGCAGCCAATTAACCGCCCGGCCAGCCAACCAGGTAGCCAATTAACCGCCCGGCCAGCCAACCAGGCAGCCAATTAACCGCCCGGCCAGCCAACCAGGCAGCCAATTAACCGCCCGGCCAGCCAACCAGGCAGCCAATTGACCACCTGGCCAGCCAACCAGGCAGCCAATTGACCGCCCGGCCAGCCAACCAGGCAGCCAATTAACCGCCCGGCCAGCCAATCAGGCAGCCAATTAACCGCCCGGCCAGCCAACCAGGCAGCCAATTAACCGCCCGGCCAGCCAACCAGCCAGCCAATTAACCGCCCAGCCAGCCAACCAGGCAGCCAATTAACCGCCCGGCCAGCCAACCAGGCAGCCAATTAACCGCCCGGCCAGCCAACCAGGCAGCCAATTAACCGCCCGGCCAGCCAACCAGGCAGCCAATTAACCGCTCGGCCAGCCAACCAGGCAGCCAATTAACCGCCCGGCCGGCTAACCAGCCAGCCAATTAACCGCCCGGCCGGCCAACCAGGCAGCCAATTAACCGCCCGGCCAGCCAACCAGGCAGCCAATTAACCGCCCGTCCAGCCAACCAGGCAGCCAATTAACCGCCCGGCCAGCCAACCAGGCAGCCAATTAACCGCCCGGCCAGCCAACCAGGCAGCCAATTAACCGCCCGGCCAGCCAACCAGCCAGCCAATTAACCGCCCGGCCAGCCAACCAGCCAGCCAATTAACCGCCCGGCCAGCCAACCAAGCAGCCAATTAACCGCCCGGACAGCCGACCAGGCAGCAAATTAACCGCCCGGCCAGCCGACCAGGCAGCCAATTAACCGCCCGGCCAGCCAACCAGCCAGCCAATTAACCGCCCGGCCAGCCAACCAGCCAGCCAATTAACCGCCCGGCCAGCCAACCAGCCAGCCAATTAACCGCCCGGCCAGCCAACCAGCCAGCCAATTAAACGCCCGGCCAGCCAACCAGCCAGCCAATTAACCGCCCGGCTAGCCAACCAGCCAGCCAATTAACCGCCCGGCCAGCAAACCAGCAAGACAATTAACCGCCCGGCCAGCCAACCAGCCAGCCAATTAACCGCCCGGCCAGCCAACCAGCCAGCCAATAAACCGCCCGGCCAGCCAACCAGCCAGCCAATTAACCGTCCGGCCAGCCAACCAGCCAGCCAATTAACCGCCCGGCCAGCCAACCAGCCAGCCAAATAACCGCCCGGCCAGCCAAACAGCCAGCCAATTAACCGCCCGGCCACCCAACCAGGCAGCTAATTAACCGCCCGGGCAGCCAACCAGGCAGCCAATTAACCGCCCGGCCAGCCAACCAGGCAGCCAATTAACCGCCCGGCCAGCCAACCAGGCAGCCAATTAACCGCCCGGCCAGCCAACCAGGCAGCCAATTAACCGCCCGGCCAGCCAACCAGGCAGCCAATTAACCGCCCGGCCAGCCAACCAGGCAGCCAATAAACCGCCCGGCCGGCTAACCAGCCAGCCAATTAACCGCCCGGCCGGCCAACCAGGCAGCCAATTAACCGCCCGGCCGGCCAACTAGGCAGCCAATTAACAGCCCGGCCTGCCAACCAGGCAGCCAATTAACCGCCCGTCCAGCCAACCAGGCAGCCAATTAACCGCCCGGCCAGCCAACCAGGCAGCCAATTAACCGCCCGGCCAGCCAACCAGCCAGCCAATTAACCGCCCGGCCAGCCAACCAGCCAGCCAATTAACCGCCCGGCCAGCCAACCAGCCAGCCAATTAACCGCCCGGCCAGCCAACCAGGCAGCCAATTAACCGCCCGGCCAGCCGACCAGGCAGCAAATTAACCGCCCGGCCAGCCGACCAGGCAGCCAATTAACCGCCCGGCCAGCCAATCAGGCAGCCAATTAACCGCCCGGCCAGCCAACCAGCCAGCCAATTTACCGCCCGGCCAGCCAACCAGCCAGCCAATTAACCGCCCGGCCAGCCAACCAGCCAGCCAATTAACCGCCCGGCCAGCCAACCAGCCAGCCAATTAACCGCCCGGCCAGCGTACCAGCCAGCCAATTAACCGCCCGGCCAGCCAACCAGCCAGCCAATTAACCGCCCGGCCACCCAACCAGCCAGCCAATTAACCGCCCGGCCAGCCAACCAGCCAGCCAATTAACCGCCCGGCCAGCCAACCAGCCTGCCAATTAACCGCCCGGCCAGCCAGTTAGGCAGCCAATTATCCGCCCGGCCAGCCAACCAGGCAGCAAATTAACCGCCCGGCCAGCCAACCAGGCAGCAAATTAACCACCCGGCCAGCCGACCAGGCAGCCAATTAACCGCCCGGCCAGCCAATCAGGCAGCCAATTAACCGCCCGGCCAGCCTACCAGGCAGCCAATTAACCGCCCAGCCAGCCAACCAGCCAGCCAATTAACCGCCCGGCCAGCCAACCAGGCAGCCAATTAACCGCCCGGCCAGCCGACCAGGCAACAAATTAACCGCCCGGCCAGCCGACCAGGCAGCCAATTAACCGCCCGGCCAGCCAATCAGGCAGCCAATTAACCGCCCGGCCAGCCAACCAGGCAGCCAATTGACCGCCCGGCCAGCCAACCAGGCAGCCAATTGACCGCCCGGCCAGCCAACCAGGCAGCCAATTAACCGCCCGGCCAGCCAACCAGGCAGCTAATTAACCGCCTGGCCAGCCAACCAGGCAGCCAATTAACCGCCCGGCCAGCCAACCAGCCAGCCAATTAACCGCCCGGCCAGCCAACCAGTCAGCCAATTAACCGCCCGGCCAGCCAACCAGGCAGCCAATTAACCGCCCGGCCAGCCAACCAGGCAGCCAATTACCCGCCCGGCCAGCCAACCAGGCAGACAATTAACCGCCCGGCCGGCTAACCAGCCAGCCAATTAACCGCCCGGCCGGCCAACCAGGCAGCCAATTAACCGCCCGGCCAGCCAACCAGGCAGCCAATTAACCGCCCGGCCAGCCAACCAGGCAGCCAATTAACCGCCCGGCCAGCCAACCAGGCAGCCAATTAACCGCCCGGCCAGCCAACCAGCCAGCCAATTAACCGCCCGGCCAGCCAACCAGCCAGCCAATTAACCGCCCGGCCAGCGTACCAGCCAGCCAATTAACCGCCCGGCCAGCCAACCAGGCAGCCAATTAACCGCCCGGCCAGCCAACCAGGCTGCCAATTGACCGCCTGGCCAGCCAACCAGGCAGCCAATTGACCGCCCGGCCAGCCAACCAGGCAGCCAATTAACCGCCCGGCCAGCCAACCAGCCAGCCAATTAACCGCCCGGCCAGCCAACCAGCCAGCCAATTAACCACCCGGCCAGCCAACCAGCCAGCCAATTAACCGCGCGGCCAGCGTACCAGCCAGCCAATTAACCGCCCGGCCAGCCAACCAGCCAGCCAATTAACCACCCGGCCACCCAACCAGCCAGCCAATTAACCGCCCGGCCAGCCAACCAGCCAGCCAATTAACCGCCCGGCCAGCCAAACAGGCAGCCAATTAACCGCCCGGCCAGCCAAACAGGCAGCCAATTAACCGCCCGGCCAGCCAACCAGCCAGCCAATTTACCGCCCGGCCAGCCAACCAGCCAGCCAATTAACCGCCCGGCCAGCCAACCAGCCAGCCAATTAACCGCCCGGCCAGCCAACCAGCCAGCCAATTAAACGCCCGGCCAGCCAACCAGCAAGACAATTAACCGCCCGGCCAGCCAACCAGCCAGCCAATTAACCGTCCGGCCAGCCAACCAGCCAGCCAATTAACCGCCCGGCCAGCCAACCAGCCAGCCAATTATCCGCCCGGCCAGCCAAACAGCCAGCCAATTAACCGCCCGGCCACCCAACCAGGCAGATAATTAACCGCCCGGCCAGCCAACCAGGCAGCCAATTAACCGCCCGGCCAGCCAACCAGGCAGCCAATTAACCGCCCGGCCAGCCAACCAGGCAGCCAATTAACCGCCCGGCCAGTCAACCAGGCAGCCAATTAACCGCCCGGCCAGCCAACCAGGCAGCCAATTAACCGCCCGGCCAGCCAACCAGGCAGCCAATTAACCGCCCGGCCGGCTAACCAGCCAGCCAATTAACCGCCCGGCCGGCCAACCAGGCAGCCAATTAACCGCCCGGCCAGCCAACCAGGCAGCCAATTAACCGCCCGGCCAGCCAACCAGGCAGCCAATTAACCGCCCGTCCAGCCAACCAGGCAGCCAATTAACCGCCCGGCCAGCCAACCAGGCAGCCAATTAACCGCCCGGCCAGCCTACCAGGCAGCCAATTAACCGCCCGGCCGGCCAACCAGCCAGCCAATTAACCGCCCGGCCAGCCAACCAGGCAGCCAATTAACCGCCCGGCCAGCCAACCAGCCAGCCAATTAACCGCCCGGCCACCCAACCAGGCAGATAATTAACCGCCCGGCCAGCCAACCAGGCAGCCAATTAACCGCCCGGCCAGCCAACCAGGCAGCCAATTAACCGCCCGGCCAGCCAACCAGGCAGCCAATTAACCGCCCGGCCAGTCAACCAGGCAGCCAATTAACCGCCCGTCCAGCAAACCAGGCAGCCAATTAACCGCCCGGCCAGCCAACCAGGCAGCCAATTAACCGCCCGGCCGGCTAACCAGCCAGCCAATTAACCGCCCGGCCGGCCAACCAGGCAGCCAATTAACCGCCCGGCCAGCCAACCAGGCAGCCAATTAACCGCCCGGCCAGCCAACCAGGCAGCCAATTAACCGCCCGTCCAGCCAACCAGGCAGCCAATTAACCGCCCGGCCAGCCAACCAGGCAGCCAATTAACCGCCCGGCCAGCCAACCAGGCAGCCAATTAACCGCCCGGCCGGCCAATCAGCCAGCCAATTAACCGCCCGGCCGGCCAACCAGGCAGCCAATTAACCGCCCGGCCGGCCAACCAGGCAGCCAATTAACCGCCCGGCCAGCCAACCAGGCAGCCAATTAACCGCCCGGCCAGCCAACCAGCCAGCCAATTAACCGCCCGGCCAGCCAACCAGGCATACGGCGATAAAAGTGAGGCCACTAATGTGCTTGCTTGTATGAAAGGAACTACCAAGACTTTTATGGTACTCTTCACAGAGTAGATAAAAGTTACTTTTTGTAAGTACCTAAATCGGTGTAGTTTTAACGTTTTGGCCCTTCTAAATCCTGCACACCTACCTAGTGGTTCTTTCTAACTTACTTATCTCAAAAAGTTTTAAATCCGACCTAAAATAGTAATATGACATCTAAGGCAATGGGCCAAAGAATAAAGACTAACGTACTAACTTACGGGACAAAAATTCTTAATTCATTACTTTTTATAATGAACGCATTCAAAGAATAACGGATTAGATGTGACGTTTTTTTAACACTCAAAGGTCAATGTCCTGAGACACGAACTACACCCCCGTAATCTACAGTACACAATCTGTAGGGTTGGTTACTTAAGCCTTGAAAGTGGCTGCTCGCTGCGTAGTTTGAGTACCGCGGAGCACAGCCTGTAGATGGCGTACCGCGGAATACGGGCTATAGTTGATGTTCGCGTAGACCATGGACTATGGGGTCAAATCTTTTACAAGAACTACACCCCTGAACACTTCAGGGGGCCAATGCAGCTAATGTATTTTTCACTTTACCAAACTTAAACCACACCGTTTTAGCCATAAATCTGCCTTTTGGTATGCCACTAAACAAAAGTGACCGTAACAGGCGCTACGAAACGGCAACTAAACTAAGCTGTGCTTTCACATGCTACTATTTGAACCGTCTGCAGGAACCATTCGGTTACGTCAAATGCGGCATGCCACTAAATTTTGGAAGCCGATTTAGCGCGCTCTAATGTCATATTTTGACATTTATCATTAGTTCTCATTTCGTGGTGAAAAAGTTGCTTGCGACCTACTTTTTCAGTGCGAATTCACAACGTTACGTACAAATAAGTAATATGTGAAGTGATTAATGTTCAAACAAAATGTTCGGAGCCTTCTGGAAGGTTTATACGAGAAAAGAAAATTCTCCAGAAAAGAAAATGTGGGCTTTGTTGGTCTTTCTGACCATATACAAAACGAAAACATAAAGGCTAACAAAGTCTCTCACCCGAGACGTATTTGAGGACCTAAGGCATCACATTCAGTCACTCGTCAGTCAGATGGAATCGACGTGGAGACAAAGGTAGGTTAAGTGTGTTCTAAGGTTACGTAGGTACCCTGCGACGATTTTTCACTTTACACCCGCGATATGCATGCTTGTTACTCGTTCACTCAAAAGCATGCTAGCTACTGGCATGTACCCTCGCGGAGAAGATAGGGAGGAGGGATTCCATGCACTAAACAGCTAGCCTTTATAAGTAAATTTCACATCTCTTGCATGCTTAACAGGCATGTTGTCATTTCGACACACCATGTAAGGTATTGGCATCCCAGTAGGTAGCTAGCATGCTACCTATAGGCATGTGCATCTCGGTTTTTAAGACACCTTCCTAATAACAACATAACCATGCTAAATTTGACAATGGTAAGAGAAAGGTTAATTCCTTATCCCAGTTGGCTGTGTGAAGGGAAATTAAGGAGGTACCGGCTGCATGGAGCGAGATGCAGTAAAACAGGAATAAGGACTTGAATTGATCTTCTGATAAGTTAATGATGACTAATGCCACTGAAGTACTTAAGTATAAAAATGATTAAAGTTGTAAATTTTCAGACCTTTAGGTACTTATTATCACCTTTACAGTTTCCACAGAATGTATAGAATCCCAGGACTGTATTAATAGCACACCATATTATGGCCATTGTTTGCCCAAACTCCCATGAAGAAAGGTACTTCAACAGGAAACAATATCATTCCTAAAACTGTATGATAGTAAAGTTGATGATGGTTAAACAATTCCTATGTAGTTTATCAGCATAGGTATCATGCTATTTTTTTATTTATTTTTAGATATGTTTAGCAAACATGCAAATACTGACTATGGACCCGAAGGTACATGACTCCGAGCCTCTAAGGTGTGGGAAGATAACCCTCTACAGTCTACACCCACATCTTCAACATGATGTAACCACTGGTAGTGAACTGGTACATCTCTTAGGTAAAAATAATAAAACATCAAGTTTTTATAAATATTAAATAAGTAAACAGGTACAAGACAATTACACATGGCTACAACTTATATGACAAAACATAAAACTAATCAGTTACACTAAGAAAAGTTGTAGCACACCCCGGACACTGCGTACAAGGTCGTGAAATGACATTTGTAAATACAAATGACAGAGCAAACAAAATCACGGCGAAATCCCATATGTTCGAGAACCAAACTGTATCAATATGGGTGAAGAGGCGGTGAGGTCGCAATCTAGAGAGCGGCAGGGAGTGTCCATATATATATACTTTGGTTGTAGTGCATTTCCAGGTTTACCACTTTCAATCCATATTAAGTAATGAATTTACTAGCTTTATGGGTATCCCCAGTGGTTCTCTCTCTCAAGTTAACTTAAATTTCGAAAAACCTAAAAGCTTTTAGGTAGGTACCTACAAGCTTTTTACGATCAAAGTACTCGTCAATATGAATCAATCGAGGCCAAACTCGATGGGGTTGTGTCGTTTTATTGCGCAGTTCCTATGGCCACCTTCAGCTCCATGTCATCATAATATTGCATTGTCACGCGATATACAATGCATGCAAAATTTCAGCTCATCGGAAACTGGAAAGTGGGTCTAATTTAACTTGCAAGATATCATTACAGACACCAGGACAAATGAAACTAAATAGCTTCTTCCTTCCAGCTCCGGCATCAGATCAGCTCCATGTCATCATAATATTGCTTTGTCACATGATATACATCATCATCATCATCATATCAGCCGAAGGAAGTCCACTGCTGGACATAGGCCTCCCCCAAGGATCTCCACGAGGACCGGTTCTGCGCTGCCCGCATCCAGTGGTTTCCCGCGACCTTCACCAGGTCATCGGTCCACCGAGTGGGAGGCCTGCCTACACTACGCTTTCCGGTGCGTGGTCGCCACTCGAGAACTTTACTGCCCCAACGGCCATCTGTTCTACGAGCAATGTGCCCCGCCCACTGCCACTTAAGTTTAGCAATTCTGAGAGCTATGTCGGTTACTTTACCTACCTACCTACCTATACCTCTATATTATTATTATATACCTACTCCTCTGAAGGTTGGAGGCTCTCCACTCGAAGTCGTTACCGAATATGTATACCTGGGACAAACAGTCCAGTTAGGTAGGTCCAACTTCGAGAAAGAGATCAATCATCGAATCCAACTCGGCTGGGCAGCGTTCGGGAAGCTTCGCAATATCTTTACGTCCCAGATACCGCAGTGTCTTAAGACTAAGGTCTTCGACCAATGTGTGTTGCCAGTGATGACGTACGGAACTGAGACATGGTCGCTTACTATGGGCCTCATAAGAAGGCTCAAGGTCACCCAAAGGGCAATGGAGCGTGCTATGCTCGGAGTTTCTCTGCGTGATCGAATCAGAAACGAGGAGATCCGTAAGAGAACCAAAGTAACCGACATGATATACATATGCATGCAAAATTTCAGCTCAATTGGAAACCCGGGAGTGGGTCAAATTTAACTTACAAGATTTCATCACAGACACCAAGACAGGTGAAAGTAAATAAAAGCTTGTAAAAATATGCTATTTGCTTTTGAAAAGTCCATATCTACTTATAGGTTACAGTTTCTCTTGGTCAATCAGCTGATGGATTTGTATAAAGAGTCTATTTTGCAAGTAGACTATTGGTCTTTGGGGAAATTTGTTCAGTCTGCTTGAAGCCCTGTCAGTTAACAGATCCTGCACCAATTTTGTTAAACCCTGTATAATACCATATGCATTCCTTATGTTAACTGCTTTGCATTTCTAGGCTGGGACTGCTCCCGAGTTACAAGCTTGTCGCAATTATGGTCTGGCTTGGCTAGAAGGAAGAGAGCACTAAAGATTTTAATGCGGATGGAGGCAGGAAGGACAAGTATTAATAAGGAAGAAGGATAATGCTAAAATTAAATAAGGGTGTTTTATGCAGTGTATTAGATTTCTATGCAATATAGGTAGGTACCTATTCATTTGCAATTAGCATCAGGTGAGATGATGCCAAGGGCATACCAGTTGTGAATATAAAAATGTACCTAAGTAAATAAAAGACTTCAATACTATGGACTTACTTTTTTAATATATCCCAGTAAATCAGTTTAATATTAGTATAACATTAATCTGCGAATTGTGAGTCGGTCAACAACATAAAAGACATCAACGAGACCTATAGTAGAAATGTTTTACATTAAGTCAGATTCCTAAGCACAAGTATGACTTGCATGGGTTTATTGTACCCCTCGGGGCAGTTGGCAGTTTTCCACACACGGGTCCAAGTTCTGCTGCTATTCCACTGATGAACTGCCACTATGCTGCGGTGGCGCCTCATATACCACCACTGAACCTGTAAAACATAAAAGTTGTCTTAAAACAATTGTTTGTTCATGTTCAGTGTAAGTAAACGTTACAAATATTATGCGATTCAATTCATTATATTTATTCAAAACTAGCTGTCCCGGCGAACTACGTACCGCCTTACATTACATTACACTGCCCTACCATACATACACTAAACTACCCTACCCTACCCTACACTACACTACCCTACTCTACATACACTACACTACACTACCCAACCCTACCCTATACTTTCCTACCCTACACTACTCTACCCTACACTACACTAACCTACCATACCCTACATATACTACACTACCCTACCCTACACTACACTACCCTACCCTACCCTACACTACACTACCCTACCCTATCCTACCCTACACTACCCTACCCTACACTACCCTACCCTACATACACTACACTACCCAATCCTACCCTACACTACCCAACCCTACACTACGTTTAAACCTTCTCTGGACTTCCACAAATAATTCAATACTAAAATTAGCCAAATCGGTCTAGCCGTTCTCGAGTTTTAGCGAGACCAACGAACAGCAATTCATTTTTATATTTTATATATATAGACTTGCTGTCCCGGCGAACTACGTACCGCCTTACATTATATTACACTGCCCTGCCCTACCCTACCCTACCCTACACTACACTACCCTACATACACTACACTACACTACCCTACCCTACACTAAACTACCCTACCCTACCCTACATACACTACACTACACTACCCTACTCTACCCTACACTACACTACCCTACCCTACCCTACACTACTCTACCCTACCCTACATACACTACACTACACTACCCAACCCTAAAAAAAAAATAGATGTTGGCCGATTCTCAGACCTACTCAATATGCTTACAAAATTTCATGAGAATCGGTCAAGCCGTTTCGGAGGAGTACGGGAACTATTATGCGATTCAATTAATTATATTTATTCAAAACTAGCTGTCCCGGCGAACTACGTACCACCTTACATTACATTACACTGCCCTACCCTACCCTACCCTACACTACACTACCCTAAATACACTACCCTACCCTACCCTACACTACACTACCCTACATACACTACCCTACCCTACACTACACTACCCTACACTACACTACACTACCCTAACCTACACTACCCTACCCTACACTACCCTACATACACTACACCCTACACTACGTTTAAACCTTCTCTGGACTTCCACAAATAATTCAATACCAAAATTAGCCAAATCGGTCCAGCCGTTCTCGAGTTTTAGCGAGACTAACGAACAGCAATTGATTTTTATATATATACTAGCTGTCCCGGCGAACTACGTACCGCCTTACATTACATTACACTGCCCTACCCTACCCTACCCTACCCTACACTACACTACCTTACCTTACCCTACACTACTCTACCCTACACTACACTACCCTACCCTACACTACTCTACCCTACACTACACTACCCTACCTACCTACACTACCCTACCCTACCCTACATACACTACACTACCCTACACTACACTACACTACCCTACACTACCCTACACTACCCTACCCTACCCTACACTACAGTACACTACCCTACCCTACCCTACATAAAAACCTTCTCCTGACAATAACGAACTCGACAAAAAAAGAATTAGCGAAATCGGTCCAGCCGTTCTCGAGTTATGCGCTTACCAACACATTTTGCGATTCATTTTTATATATTAGATATAGATAGACTAGTTGTCCCGGCGAACTACGTACCGCCTTACATTACATTACACTGCCCTACCCTACCCTACACTACATTACACTACACTACCCAACCCTATGTTTAAACCTTCTCTGGACTTCACAAATAATTCAATACCAAAATTAGCCAAATCGGTCCAGGCGTTCTCGAGTTTTAGGGAGACTAACGAACAGCAATTGATTTATTTATATATATATATATATATATATATATATAGATAGATAGGTGCAAATTACACTTTGATGGTCATAAAATAAATAACAATGTCATTTGTTACTGTGTCTGGGTTTGTTCTGTGTCTGGGTGTTAAATATATCTATATATGAATGTATTTAAACGTATATAAGTATGTATATCAGTCTCTGGTAACCCATAAAACAGGGAATCCTACTTTGGGGCCAGATGACCATGTGTGATTTGTCCCATAATATTTATATTTGTGAAGAATCAAGAAATAAACAATAATTAGTTAATAATGTCAAAATTAAATCCTTGATATAAACCAGATTCATTAGAACATGAGACAATATGACATGAAAAGTTATACATAAAAATGATTGAATGTCATTAATGCCTTTAACAAGAGTAGGCCAGTTCACTCGGACAGCACCCGGTCACGAGTATAACACAAGAGTCAGCCATCAGCAAATTATATTTAATTTTAACAGCTGCAATACTTACATATGATAACGATGTGGCAGTGGTGACAGAGCTGAAGTCTCTTGGTATGTCCAAGGGAATGGAGATTTCAAGACTTTTCCTGTAATATATAATTAATCATATCAATAATAACAACACAAAATATCTGCAATGATCGTCCGCCCATCAAAAGATACCCCAAAAAACATTATGAAAACCTGATCCTTAAAAACGTTAACTACTTTTCTTACAACGCCTATAGTAATTAGGTAATTTCATAAATATATCACCTCCACGGGTAATGGCCAGTCCACTCATTTCACACCAAGAGATCGCAGGTTTGATTTCCAGCAGCTCTGATTCTTCGAAGCCTGCCTAGTTAGGTACCATTATCTTATGTTCCCCATTGCGTTGGGGAATCCTGGTAAGCCGGCTTCTATCTTAGGGCGTCATCATCATTTACCATCTAGTGAGATGGTGCCAGTTTTACCAATTGTAGATAAACAATGATATATGCTTTATTTCAAATTTAGGATCCATATATTTCTCTGAAAACTAAAGATTAAAAACTTGTCATAGAAAAATATACTCACGAAGTCAGGAGATTGTGATTGCCCATCATGCCAGGCAACTCTAGTGCTACGTCGAAATCTTTTTGGTTACTGTGACATGTGAGTCCACTTGAGAGGGCAGCCCTCCTGAGTGCAGTCCAAGCAAAAGACGTCTTACAAAACTCAGAATTTCTTTGATCTGAGCTTACAAAAGGTATTTGGATAAACTTCTTGGATAATGTTCTTCTTTCTATCATCAATGAGCTTACAAAAGGTATTTGGATAAACTTGGCCAAGGATTTCCACAACGATCCATCCGCATCCAGCGGCTTTCCGGGACCTACACCAGGTCGTCGTCTGTCCTTCTTTATAAACAGCAAACAATTATAACAATATCTAACCAGAGCTCGAACGAAGATTTATATTTACTTTGTTCAAAAGAACAAGTTGTCAAGTCGAGTTTAATCATGTTTTTTTTATTCATTCTGCGTTTAGTGGTACTACTAAACAAGGAAAACGCTCTACCAATTATATATTTTCATCTCTTTTTAGCTAATCATTCCTTACTGTTATTGTATGTCAAAACTAAACTCATAGACAATCTTCGCTTTTTTAAAAATAACACCTCATTTCCAGCTGTTTCCAGCTTGCACAAAGAATAAGTTTTTAAAAGGTGTTGCTACAAATAGTAGTGATCTGTGGAAAGAGGTAGCTTATGTTTCGTTGCAGTTATGGTAGTATGTACGTAAGTTTTTGAAAAACTCATTGGTACATTGGCCGTCCAGATTTGAACCCGGTACGTCTACCTTACCGATTGCTTTAACGGTGAAGGAAAACATCGTGAGGAAACCTGCACACGCCTGCGAAGAAACTCGAAGGTTGTGTGTGAAGTCGACCAACCCGCACTGGGCCCGCGTGGTCGACTAAGGCCTAATCGCCCTGATTCAGGGTAGGCTCGAGCCCCTCGGTGGGGACGTATATGAGCTGTAATAAAATAAAAATAAATGGTAGTAAAGTTTTAGTTTACGTATTGCAAGAAAAATAGTAGGGTACCGTTTGCACCATACGTTGAACGATTGTGAAACTTAAACTACGCGACAACCAAACCGTTTTGGTAATTAGTAGCATTTGCTCCCAGTACACGTAATACGGGCCGTGTTCCGCGGTCCGTCTACTATTGCCCGGGCTGATAGTTTGCAGCCTGTAGTGTACACCCCGTAGTTTGTGGACTGATGTATTGGAACTATTTGTACACGATCTATAGCCTGCAAATTACTTTAATTACGTAACTTCATCTATTAGCTCGTACAATACGGGTAAAGAACTACGGTGGCCCGAAAAACTTTGTACTACATTTTAAAGTAGGTACATATCACGTATAACACGTACGTATGTTTAGATCTGTGACAGAAATATGTACACTTCTTACTTCTTCTTTTCTTCCTCCAAGCGAGACACTGATCTAAATTAGATCTGTGGAGCGAGAGTTGACTTATATCTTCTTTGGTCACTACGACCTACACGTCTGTCTGTGGTTTGTTTGTTTGCGCAGGCAGGCAGCGAAGCGAATACAAAGTACTCTGTGGCGAAGCGTTTCTATGATATAAAATTATTATTTTCTACCAGAAATAGTAGTAAAATGTGTTGTTATCATTTTAGGCTTTCATTATACTTCTCTCTTTAGGCAGATTTACAAACAAATATTTTCATATGATTTGAACTACTAGTTCTGAGTTATGGAGTATCATTATTCAGGTATTTGTATGCCAACAGACCATCTTCTAAATGGTAAGCATACAGTTTGTCTACAAATCGATATTATTATTTTTTTTGCACACGTAGGTATTCAGAACTGTTTACAAGAACGTACATGTGTTCGTAAACATTTTATATCCAATGGTTCTTTGTGTCAGTTTTGTCTAAGTAGGTACCTATAAACATGTTTTTCATCAAATTACTTTCGAATGACCCCACAGAACCACAATCTAGTCATTCGTATTTTTTACTCAGATTTTTTTTAGTTTGGCAGACCTTTTAAGTGCACCCCTACCCAACACTGGTTATAGGATTCCATAACTTAAAAGGTAAAAACGGAACCATTATGGGATTACTTGTGTGTCTGTTTGTCCATCTGTCACAGCAAATTTGCTCGGAAACTACTGGACTGATTGAGTTGAAATTTCACAATGTAAGTTGGATCGCCCTAATTCAGGGTAAGCTCGAGCCCCTCGGTGGGGACATAATATATGAGCTGATATGGTGATGACTGATGATGTACGTCGTTGACCCAAAGACAGACGTGTAACATAATTAAATGAATTTTAAACATGGGTGCCACTTTTGGGGGGGAAATTAGAAATTGATTTAAAAAAAGATTTTTGAATATACCTTTTGTATGACATATTAAGAAGGGTGGGGTAAACTCCTCCCTAAAAAGTGGGAACGCGTACCCCACTTAGAGGAAATGAGTTTTGAAAATCTTAACTATATAGAAGTCTGTCTAGAAATCGCTTCTTCTTATTAAAAAAACCTTATTAAGTTTGGTACATGTCCAACATTGCTATTGCAGATGTCCGAAGTTGCTTCGTAAATAGTAGACGTTTCAGACTAATGCGCCAGCTGTTTACAAGACCCCAAATTTCTTTGTAAAACAGTAGATGTGTCAAACTAACATGTTGACTTTCACATTTGAAAATCACGAGTCTTACTTTCATCCATCGACAGTGTAATCAATCAATCCTAACCAAACTTAAAACCGCTTGCTATGCTTGCCCAACAATACTGAGTGACGTGTCATAATTATCAAACAGGACAAACCAATGCAATGTGAACAAAATGCCTTAAGTTGTGCAAAAAACATGCTTAGTTTGTAGCATAATATAGTGCACTATGTTGTTTCAAGATTAGATCTATAGTTAAGCCCATTCAATCCCCTAACTGGATTTTTAGATCTATAAAAAAACTGGCTAAGTGCGAGTCAGACTCGCACAAAGTAGGGTTCCAAAGTCTGTAAAAAAATAATTGGTTATTTTAAACAACATTATATTAGTAATAAGATATATTGTATAAAAAATCTATAAACTTTTGAGAAATCGAACTGCACATCTTAAGTTGGTCGATTATTACTCCTAAACTAAGAAAGCCTACTTTAGCCGAGATATTTTTTTTTGTTTTAAATTGATTATATTATGTCCTAATATTAAAAAAAAAATTCAGAGGTCCTGAAATAGCAGTTAAGTTTGTAGGGAGACACATACCTCGAACAAAAATTTGCACTTTAAATTTGAAAAAAAATGTTTCAAGATTTTATTGTACAATTTTGTTGGCTTGATTTATTTGTGTAACCATTCCAAACGAAAGCTTTCTAGAACTACCTAGTGTTACCTAGCCGTACACTGCCGAAGCCAACATTGTTATAAAAAAAATCTTGAAAAAAAGTATTTTTATTTATTTTTTTCAAGATTTTATTGCACAAACTGACAAAGTTGTACAATAATTTTTATAGTACTCTCCTATGTGTAAAGAGGGGGTGAATTTGTTTTTGCTATCGTGTGGGGTATCGTTGAATAGGTCTTTCTAAACAACTGAGGGTTTACCTAAAACCATAGGTTTCCGAAATATTAATTTAGAGTGCTAATTTTAGTTGGAGTCAAGTGTCCCCTTACAAGCCTGTACTTACTCATGAAAATGAACAACTTTACAGAACACAACCATTACTGCATAAAATGTCATATATGGCTCACTCCTTACTTTGTGCAATCTCTTATCTACTTCATACTATGCCATATCAGGCAACTTTGAATTTGATATTACTTATATATTTATAATCACTCACTGGGATGGGAGCATCGGTCACGTAATGGTTAGGGCCGCTACCTCCTGCCCAGGAAACCAATCGTCATCATATCAGCTGAAAGACGTCCACTGCTGGACAAAGGCCTCCCCCAAGGAGTTCCACAAAGACCGGTCCTGTGCTGCCCACATCCAGCAGTTTCACATACCAATGTGTTTTCGAATTTCGATTTCATATGTACGTTTATCTGACGCTCTTACGGTGAACGAAAAACATCGTGACGAAACCTCCACACACCTGCAAAGAAACCCAAAGGATGTGTGTGAAGTCGACCAACCTGCACTGGGCCTGCGTGGTCGACTAAGTCCCAATTGCGCTAATTCAGGGTAGGCGCGAGCGAGGTCCCCTCGCTGGGGACATATATGAGCTGATATGATGAGTCACTCACTAGAACCTTGTTTTTTCTCACATAATGTGTTCTTTATAGACCTAATTTCATGCAGAATAAGTTCAGAATCACCTGTCTACAAAAAAACTCGTTAAAGTTAAAATAAAAGCAAGCTACTTACCTTAACATAACTTTTTTTAATATATTTGTGAAGTAACTATCACTACTTACATCAATGCTGGTTATCGGTTTTAATGATTTTATGTTGCTATGGTAAAAAAATTATTTCACTTTATTTTATTAATATTGTTTTTCTCTAATAATAAAATCTTATAATAATCTAATACTCATATGTCATGCCATGCAGTAAGGGGTTAAATTTTTATATGTTCTGAAATCAATATTATACTAGTTTAGACCAAATTTAAATTTCTTTCAATAAGTTTCCTGATCCTGAGAGACGATTTAGCTATCTTTTCCACAAGAAAGAAATCTGAGAAAAATACGTCATTCTGCAGGCTCCTACACTCCTGAATACCCAGCGCAGTACCTGGTGCCGAATGTGGATGCAGAGTATGAGATCCGTAGCAGTGTGCTGATAGATGGAGGGCAAGGGGTGTCAGCAGTGGTATTCGATAAGTTTGAGGAGCTGATATGGATGGGCAGTCAAGGAGTAAGTATGAAGCGCTCTTTGAAAATGTCTATGTTATTTGGCGCTATGTCTCCCTTTATGGAAAGAAACCCAATGTTCAAGCAGTGTGTATGGTATGGCTAGTTCATGTTCAAGACTGAACAGAGCAACTACTTGTAACTGCTCCTATTGAGAGTCCGCTACATTGTGAGACCCAGACCAGGATTACAGTACAGAACACAGGATACACAGGTATGAATTTAAATCACCCTGTCAGTCATGACCTGCATAAATTAAAAAATTCACGACTAATTTTTACATACCTTTAACTGTATTTTTGTCTTTATAATCTAAATTGTAAAAATCATCAAAATCTCAACTTTTCAACGATTTTTTTTTGCCATCGCAAAGCTTCTGCACTTCTTCGTCGCTCAAAAGTAAAAACAGTAAAAAAAGTCCGATAACTTTTTGTACGGACTTTTTTACTGTTTTTACTTTCGAGTAGACATGGGGCGGGTAGCGATTTTGCCGGGTACCCGCAAGGCGAGTACCCGGCACATTCCGTGCCGGGTACCCGGCGGGTACCCGGCAGCGCTCAGACGGCGTGACGCGTGCGTCCTGTTTGCCCGCTCGAATATTAAATATTAAACTTCCTAACAAATATTAAATTAAACTTCCTAATTATCTATTTTTTTCTTGCTATTACTCATAAATTAGTCCAGCTTATCATAATTATAATGATTACCATTTGTGTTCCAAGTCAATAAATAATTAAAAATCTAAAACGTATCATTATTTCTAGCCTTCCAAATTACCCGCCCAGAGCCGGGTACCCGGCACCATTACCCGGTACCCGGCCGGATACTTAAAAAAGTGCCGGATCCGCCGGGTACCGGATCCAAACCGGGTACCCGCCCCATGTCTACTTTCGAGCAACAAAGGCAAATGCGATGGCAAAAAAATCGAAGTTGAGATTTTTATGGGGATCGATTGTCTTACACTAATAGAGTCAAAAAAAATAATAAATGTGTGTGTGTGTCTGTCTGTACGTTCATCCGGTGCTCTTGTTCCCAAACTAATGGACGGATTTAGGTGAAATTCGGTTTAGGGCAATATTAAATCTCCAGGCGTTTTTTTCCTAAATTTCCCCTATCTTGATTTTTTAGGGTTGCCACCATAGTAAAAAATCTGTTATGGCCTATGGTACGCGCTAGTCCGTTGTTCCAAGGAAAATCGGAATAAGGTACCACCTCCCATACAAATCCAGGTTGTTTGTTACTTTTTCTCACAAATGGCTCTAGCTGTTTTAATTAACCTTTGTGAATAATTAGAATTTAAAAGGGTTTTCTACACTGGGTACTTCATTATTCCAGAAAAAAACTGACTAAGGTACCTCCCATACAAACCCAAGTTATTAGTAAATTTTTCATCAAGTCTGTTATACCTAGCACTGTTTGCTACTATAATTTGTGTATGCCCGATTATGACACACAGTGAAGACTTCGCGAGAAAGGATGCTCAGCATGGCTGTACAATTTGTTTTAAATTACAGAGGTACACAACCATCTGGCAATAATATAGCCATTGTTTCTTTATATTTAAATTACATTTTTACAGTAAACAAATATTCTAATTTTAGTAGAATGTCTTGTCTAAGTCTTGCCACCAATACATCAATGCTAGTAACATTGATGTGTTCCGGCTTGAAGATAAGATAGCCAGTTCGCCATTGCGTTGGGGAATCTTGGTAAGCTCGCTTCCATCTTCGGCATCATCGTCACGTACCATCAGGTGAGATGATGCCAACGGCTTACCAATTGTGAATAAAAAAAAAAACATTATTTTGTGTAATATTTGACATATTCCTATCTACATCCATTTAGGGTCACATCACATCCTACTATGGGCCCGGGATGCAAAAGTACACCTCCTTCCAAATCCATGATACTGAGGAAGTGAGGGACATTATCACAGTTGATCAAGGGATTTATGCTCTGACAAAAACCTCATTGCGGCATCAGATACGTAGAGGAATTCCTAAACATACCTTTAGGTAATGAATCTTTTTTTGTTATTGTTTTATTATTCAAATACATACCAGCTGTATATCAAAGCGCGCATGGAAAGCTCAAAGTTCCAATAAGTATTTTTTTGCAGGTCAGACAACATGATAGATATGCAGTGTTTATTTCAAGTGCATGCCTCTAAACTCTTGATGGGTGGACATCAAGATAAGTTGCTAGATTTTGATCTCAATAAAATGATGGAAACTGTCATTGTAAGTTTACTTCATTTATTTAATCTACCATTTTCTTCAGAAATGCCTTAATTAAATGTATCTATAAGAATGCGCAAGTTTAAGTTATAATATAAAGGTTACTCACCAACATCCTAGAAGCCCCCTTCTAGTTTCACATTAGTGAGTTCACTGATAGTGAGCAGGTAGTAGATCGCACGTGGCATAAATCAATTATCATCATATTAGCCGAAAGACGTCTACTGCTGGACTCAGGCCTCATCTTAGGATTTCCAAGATTACTGGCCCTGCACTGTCCGCATCCAGCAGCTTCCTGCGACTATCACCAGGTCCACAGTCCACCGAGTGGGTAGCATAAACATTCTTATAAAAAAGTTAATTATGCTCAATCACAACAAGAGTTGAAGTTCAATAATTTTACAGCCTATCCAAGAAGAAGGCTGTGCAGTTCTCCGCAGCGGCGGCGGGTCGCTGGTCGCGTGTGGCGGCGCAAGCGGCAGCGTCTCGTTACGCGACATACGATCCCCCAGCCGCGCAGAGCATACGTTCAGTGCACACTCGGCGTGTCTCTCCGACCTGGACATGCAGGGCGACCTGCTCATCACCTGCGGGTTTACGCACACGTGAGTACAAGTAACTCAGGTCGCTGATATCGTGTGGCAAGGTGTCGTTACGTGACATACGATCCGCCAGCCGCGCAGGATATGCAGGGCGACCTGCTCATCACCTGCGGGTTTACGCACACGTGAGTACAAGTAACTCAGGTCTCTGTTATCGTATGGCAACGTGTCGTTACGCGACATACGTTCCCCAGCCGCGCAGAGCACACGTTCAGCACGCAATTGGCGTGTCTCCGACCTAGACATGCAGGCGACCTGCTCATCACCTGCGGGTTTACGCACACGTGAGTACAAGTAACTCAGATCTCTGTTATCGTATGGCAACGTGCCGTTACGCGACATACGTTCCCCAGCCGCGCAGAGCACACGTTCAGCACGCACTTGGCGTGTCTCCGACCAAGACATGCAGGCGACCTGCTCATCACCTGCGGGTTTACGCACACGTGAGTACAAGTAACTCAGATCTCTGTTATCGTATGGCAACGTGCCGTTACGCGACATACGTTCCCCAGCCGCGCAGAGCACACGTTCAGCACGCACTTGGCGTGTCTCCGACCTGGACATGCAGGCGACCTGCTCATCACCTGCGGGTTTACGCACACGTGAAAACAAGTAACTTAGGTCGCTGGTATCGTGTGGCAACGTCTCGTTATGTGACATACGTTCCCCCAGCCGCACAGAGCACACGTTCAGCCCGCTTTCTGCGTGTCTCTCCGACCTAGTCATGCAGGGCGACCTGATCATCACCTGCGGATTTACGCACACGTGAATACAAGTAACTCAAGTCGCTGGTGTCGTGTCGTCACGCGACATACGTTCCCCCAGCCGCCCAAAGTACACGTTCAGCGCTCACTCGGCGTGTCTCTCCGACTTGGATATGCAGGGTGACCTGCTCATCACCTGTGGGTTTACGCACAAAAGTCTCTGTGTGCAGCTTATTCATTTCATGTCATAATGGTTTTTTGTTATGTTGGGTTAGATGACCTACGCTTTCTGAATATAGAACACAATACGTTTATTATGGGTTTTACTTCTACACGTTCCCTGGCTCAGCGACCCAAAGTGAATGTTGGTCTCCGATATTAGAAGACGCCACTCTTTCGAATCTGCGCCGTCTTTTACCAATAGGGTAGTTGGCTGCTAGTCATTTGAGTTACTTTTTTAGGGTTCCCTAGTCGGACTAGAAACACTTTTAGTTTCACCATGTTCCATCGGTCTGTCGATATGTCACAGCCGTTTTACTCATAGACTATTACAGCTATAAAGCTGAAATTTGGTATCGTTATACAAATCTGTAACCCCTGAAAAGTTATGGAATAAAATCTGAAAAAAGGGTACTCCCCTACATGTAAAGTGGGGGTGATTTTTTTCTTGTTTGTATACTATATTGTATGGGATATCGTTGAATAGGTTTTTCCAAATTACTGAGTGTTTGCTACGATCAATTTTCCGATAAATGTTTCGTTAAGTAAATATTAAGTTATAAAGTAATGATTTTTTTTTAGTTTAATGTCCTCATTTCCTCATTTCTTCATTTCACTATTAATCAATTTAAAAGGAAAATTATCACGGCCTACTTGGCTGAGTAATAGTCGACCAACTTGTGCAGTTGTATTAGTAAAAATTCATAGATTTTCTATGAAAAATGTTCTAACTGCAAAAACAACTTTGTCTATTAAAATATACATTTATTTTCTTTAAATACTATGCAACCCTATTTTTGCGTGGTTAGACACGCAAATGGTCCCTTTTTTAGGGTTCCTTAGTCAACAAGGTCAACGGCTAAACAATTGTGAAGAAAAAGAACCCTATCGCCTATTGTTCTTCTCTACTTCTTCCCTCCAGCCATACTAGGGGCGTCCAACTGGGCTTTTCGCACTTGCTCGTCCCAGATATCAGCAATTCGGAGCTGGGGCGTCCAACTAAGCATTTCACACTTGTCGTCCCACATATGCTTATCCTTATTTTCTTTTATTGTACAGCGATTCGGTAGCTGTCGCCGAGCCCTACGTAGTGGTGTGGGACGTTCGCTGCCTGCGCGGCATCAGGATGAGGAGCGAAGCGGAAGCTACTCGAACCATCCACACGGCATCGCCGCCCTTGCTTCTACATTTCCTGCCAGCGTTTTCTGGACGGGCGGTCGCGCTGTCGGGAGACGGACACGTGGCCTTGCTGCACCTCAACTCGGTGAACGACGAGCAGTCCGTGTTCCAGGTACCTATGACTCTTTAAACTTAGTTGTTTTGGTATTGTAAGAGTTCCGTACCTTGAAAGGACAAAAAGGAACCCTTATAGGATCACGAATGCGTGGAGGTATAAAATTGGAATGAATATCGAATAATAAGCTCTAGGGTCCCTTGGAGCTGTAAATAAATAAAGCTGCTAATGCTACGCAATCAAATAATTGACAACGCTAAAAACAACCTATTTCAATCACAAAATTGCTGTGTTAAACCGATAATGTGTTATTCCAGTGATTGGTACTGACACACTTAACAGTCCATAAACACACCCCGCCCCGGACACTGCATACAACGTTCGTGAAATGACATTTCTAAAAAACAAATGATGGAGCAAACAAAATTACGACGAAATCCTATACGTTCGAGAACCAAACTATAACCAATCTGTATCAATCTGGATGACGAGGGGGTGAGGTTGGAATCTAGAGAGCGTCAGGCAGTGTCCATACTGTATGTTAGTACTAATATATATACTTCGTCGTAAGGCTGCATGAAAATGTATAAATTTAGCAGAATAAAACAACTATAATTGTAATCTCTAGGTAGACGTTCAGAGCTCGATGTGCAGCGTTATGGACGTGGCTGCCACCAGCCAAGCGCTGGTGTTCGGCGACCAGGCGGGCCACCTCCACCTGTTCTCGCCGCAGCACAACAACGAGCCAGTGTTCAACAACTTCTCAAGGCAAGTCGATGGCCAATAGACTTCAGTAGTATGTTGCATTTGTTACCGCGTGCGTGTATGATTGTGTGTGTCTAAACCCTGAGTGATATTGGATACATAACCAGTCAGGTTTTAAATTTGTAATGAAATTAGCTAAGTTTTTAATAAATAATCTTCTTATTTACTTATTGGTTTTGTTAGCAAGCAATTGACGACCGTCTTAAAGACTTAATAGTTATAAATAGTGTCCTACATTCATCAAGGGGCGAGAACAATATCGTCACGTTTTCTAGCCCTAATTCAAAGTCACAAATATTGCAGATAGTACAACCACTGGACAGAAAAGTACGGTAGAAGATTGCGCGCAACAAGCATGAGGATACTCTTGCTCAGTACGTCATCCTTCGTTTGAGGTGACGCAAAAAAAAGAATCACCCGACTTCTTGATTAAAACGTTATTACCATTTTGAATTTCTCTACGGATAAAAGCCGGCCGCGCGTTTTATGGCACGTTCGCCAAAGTGCTCTACCGGCGGATCCCTGGCTCACTGTGGAGGCCGAAATGCGAGCAGCGGGGTTGCGCTGGGTTATATGGAGTGCAAGGAATGTAACATTGGGGTACCATAGGACAACAACAATAATCGATGCTTGCGAATGAATAACGTCCCTACTGAGAAAAGTATTGAGTTATCTTATATTTATTGCGCGCGCTTCATAGGCGAAGGCGCTTCTATTAGACTCTTCTATTCAGTTGTTGCATGCTTTAAAAATTACTCGTTCGTTAACAACATAACCCCTTTGTTGTTGATATTCTGCCTATCCGCACTATGCGTTACGCTTCCTCATTTATTATGCGGACAGCGATGGAGTGGAACTCCTTGCCTGCGTCTGTGTTTCCCGAATTTTACTATTTGGGGATCTTCAAGGCGAGAGTGAATAGGCATTATTTGAATTTGCGTGTACCATACTCGACTACAGCTTTACTTTACATCAGGTGAGATGTAGTCAAACTCACACAAGTTTTTAATAAGAGACGCTTACTACAAACATCGATATGTGTCTACTCAATATATTTTCAAAGTTTGGATTCAATCCGGCATGTAGTTTTTGTATTAAAGCGGAACTACGTTTGTATGGAAACTCGAGCCTTCTGGAGACCCTTAAACCTTGCTATTTCAAACATTTTTAAAACGAAATATTTTTTTATTATTATTATTGAAAATTTGAGTGCGTTTGACTATATCTCACTTGATGGTAAGTGACGATGTAGTCGAGGATGGTACACGCAAACTCAAATAATGCGTATTCACTCTCGCCTATTCACAGCTTTTGACAGATGATAAGACGTTACTCAAATTACTAGTAGCCCACTACAGTTCTAACGGCTTAAGCTCAGATATGCATTTGTGCATGGTTTAAACCTGCTTATACTGGTTTTTGAATCCGGCCTGAGGCGCCGGCCGTCCCTCACGCGTCACCTCCTTACTATTCTCGGCGATCACTCACACAAATGCAAAGCTGAGCTTAGATACGCCTCGAAAACTGTACCTTACTTTAACCTTACCTACTCCATAGCTGCAGTAGTCGTTGCCATGAAAAACAATTCCTTCATTATGATGTCAATTTACGTGATTGCAGGGAGACAGTGTTTGCGCAACCCGTAGAAGGCCTTCCATTCGTCAGTTTGAACGACACTACATTCCAGTTCTCCTCCATTCCCTTGGGGCCGCTGAATTCTGGGAACAAATGGTTTAATGAACTGCCAACTGATTTTTTCAAAAAACAATACAGGCAAGTCGGTGTAGTATAAATCAATCTTAAGATGTAGTTTAGCTGTAACTTTTAAGGTTCCGTCCACCCAAAGCTATTTATACTGTGCTATTACTAAGTCTCCGCTGTCCGGCTGTCCGTCCGCCCGTCTGTCTGTCTGTCTGTCGCGAGCTGTATTTCATGAACCGTAATAGGTAGACAAGCCGTCTCGTACATCTACCAGATACGCTACACTCCAGGTTTATGATATAGCGTCCCCACTTGCCGTCCCTCAGGGTATAAAGTGAGGACCGCTATTCCTGCCAACACCATGAGGCGAAGGCAAGGACCAACTGCGGTAGATCTGACCGCCAAGACGCTTGACCTGGTACTCTGCAAGGCGAGTACTTCGTAATAGGTTGAAATTAAAATTTTCACAGTGTGTTTATTTCTATTGCTGCTATAACAACAAATAATAAAAATTAAAAAAAGTGTAAACAATGAGGGTCCCCATGCAAAAAACGTGTTTTATATAAGTATATTTGATTTAGCTCTATCGTAAAAACGATAATGTATACAAGCGTGAAACTTGTGTGATTATAGCATTAATCCTGAAATAAAACAACAAACAATAAAAACGGGCTAATATTCTCTTAACATTTTCTTTTGGCGTGAAGGGCTGTTAGTTACATTAGATAGGTGAGCAGGGGGGTTAATAACGACTTGCTACTATGACTGGGATGCCATTTCGTTCCCGTTTCAATTGGAGTGTCCTATCAACACTTTATATATACCATACGCTGTAAGAATGAAAAATGAGCTAGTTTTGGGATTCCGTAGTCAAAAAGGAGCCCTTTTAGTTTCGTCATGTCCGTCTGTCCTCGGTTTAACTCAGACTCTTAGTACTGTAATATGGCATGTATATAAGGTCTAACAAAATTAGCTGAAACTATTTTAACTGGTGCTTCTACCCATAAAACTGAACAACTTTCCCCATGAAACCCATAGTCGAATTTCAAAAAAAAATTTGAACTTCCCATTCTAAGTTGGCTGATCAGCTGATCGAGTTAGTATGGGAGAGCCAAATTTTTTTTTGCGATTTGACTATGGGTTTCATGGGGAAAGTTGTTCAGTTTCATGGGTAGAAGCACCAGTTAAAATAGTTTCAGCTAATTTTGTTAGACCTTATAAACATATTAATCACACCGACAAACTGATAAAAATATGTTTACGCCTCCCTCATAATTCGAGAAAAGGTTTTTAAGCAAGGACTACAAGTTCCACAAAAGCAGACCTCAAATAAGGATTATTTTAAAACTAGTTAATTACATACATATGTAATTAACTAGTTTTAAAATACATACCTACATGTTAATTTAATACATTACATACATTTATTCCCTCTATGAAATGCTTTATTTTATTAATTACCTATGACTTTTTCAGTATTATCCAGTAATTCGAACATTCCAATAATCCGGCACCCTCCGGTTTTTAATAGTGCCGGATTAGTGAGATTACTCGTACACTGTATACATTTTTTTAAGACTACGGAACCCAACTAAGCGCGTGTCTGACACGCACTTGGCCACTTTTTAAACTTAGATTTTGATATTTAGAACTGCGCATTGCAGTCAGTAGTGTACGCCCAACTATAGTGTCATGATCGGCAAAATTAAATTATTTTATTTAGCTTCCACTGCGCCATCTGACGACGGTTCGAGAAGCCACGGTCGAAGCGCGCACAATGGTTTTAATTCGATAAGTTTTTTTTTATTCTCAATGGGAAACCCCTGTGCATCATCTCACCTGATGGTAAGTGATGATGATGCCGAAGATGGAAGCGGGCATACCAAGATTCCCCAACGCAATGGGGATCTGGCCATTTTATCTTCAAGCCGGAACACATCAATGTTGTTAAAACTGATGTTTGGCGGCAAGACATAGATAAGATGGTGGTAGCTATCCAGTTGTTTCCATTAACGCCTACACCTACGGCGATGATACAAAACTAACGCTATTACAGGAAGCCCAGACCAGTCGACCCTGAGGTACTTAAAACTATGAAGATGCAGGGCCCTATAGGATATGCTCCAAACCCCAAAAACTATAGGAGAAACCAGGTACAACCAAGTTTTGTCTTCCTGTTTCTACATTCCCTTCTAGTCCAGTAAATTTACAAATATTATATGGAGCAGGTTACATTAAATGCACTATATTAAATAACATAATAGGGGTTAAAGTATGAAATTGCCGATTCAGTTTTTGAAGTTTAATGCCAATTTTATTGAAAAAATATAAAGTTATTGTTTTTTATTATTGACCTTATGGTGACACTACTTATGGTCTTTTTTTAGTAACTAGTGGCATGTCCTTCATGTTTCAATCGCCTGAACTATGCACCATTAAATGGAACAAAGGAATTTCTTAGTGGTCCGATGTGGCAATTTTTTAGACTAGTTAATTTTCTTGAATTTTCCTGAAAGTGACGAAATCTTATGCGGGGTATTCCCAAATAGTAAAAACGAAATTAGTAACGAAGAAACTGCTGCGATAACTCTGGAGCTTTGAAATTAAAAATGTGTATTTATTTGCCTTTAAAAATGGTTATTTATTGAGTTGAACATAACCGTCTTCATGGGTTCAAAGCCACCATCCTCTCAAAATATCTAAACAGTAGGCACAAATTTACCAGCTATTAATTTATAATAGTTTTAATGCCATTTTGAGAAAAAAATCATTTTTCTTATTATTAATTTTCTTCTTTAAACTTGTTATCCAATCGGCAATTTCATATTTTAACGCCTAATATTTGTCAAATTAAAATTGACGAGAATCTCTGATAAATGAATGATAATTATTGAGTAATTCATTAAATGAGGCAAAAAAAATAAACTAAAGTGTGAACAAAAAGTAGACAACTGTTGTTCTACATGAAGGCATCTTTTATGACGTTTTAATTATGTATGAAAAATAATCCCCGGTCAAGATCCATATATTAGGTAGATCCTTCCTTACCAATATTAAAAATGTGAAAATGTGTTTGCTTGTTACCTCTTCACGCTTCAACACCTCAACCAATTTTGAGAACCGATTTTTATGATTATATTTTTATTTGAAAGCTAGTGCTTCCCGTGTGGTCCCATATAAATTTATTAAAATCGGTGTAGTACTTTATTAAAAAATTAACAAAAACAAAAAAAAATAATGGAAAAATGTACTAAGTTGTTGCGATGGAAGTCGGTTTTTTAACGTGTTTAGCGTTTTCAATTATTGGTTGATTTCTTTTAACATCGCACAAGAAGCAACGGATGGTTTTGATTCTTGGCACAGAAATGGTTGATGGTGGAAAATGACATAGACTACTAACTAACATACGAGAGAAATCTGGAAAAAAAAATTCCAGGCTCGCGCACGTCGGCGTCGCAACGGAGCAACGGTTTGACATGATTTTTTTGCATAGAAATAGTTGGAGGGGTGGGAAATGACTTTATTATTATTATTAGACATAGACTGCTAATTAGAATAGTGCCATATAGTTCTCGAGGATCTGGATTAAACTCATATCTACGCTCACGAGCTGCTTGCTAGCGCACCACTTACCCTCAAAGACAGTCATAAAAACGATGCCCACGCGAGCGAAGCCGCGGGCAAAAGCTAGTATTGAATAAATTAGTATTTTCGAAGTTTCCATATTGTAAGTATCATTTATTAGTATAAAAACAATGGCTACTTTTAGTATATAAAGCCAATACACTGCATACTAAAATAACAATTGTATTATTTCCAAACCATTTTACTATAGTGTCTTTAGTGCAACCCCAATTCTTTCATTTACTGGACTATTCTACATTTATTACTTATTTAAGAGACAGCAGTTCTAAAAAACTATTTTCCTACGCTTTCTCCATTGTATCTTTGTTTTGTTAAATCTTAATTATTTTTTTCTGTTTATTTTACAGATGCCCTACATAGAAGATAAATTAGAGGATTTAAAAGCTGCTAAGCAAAATGAGAACAAATTTGATTCACTACCAGTGCCAAGGCATTATCAAAGGGTATTTGGACTTATTTTTTGTCAACGAGCTATTTCAAAAATTACTGAACTTGACGCCTCTTGTGTCTTTTCTTATAATTCTTACTCTTATGAACGTGATAGATATTCATCATAGCCCTATAAGCTGAAAGGCGTGTACTGCTGGACGAAGGCCCTCCCTCAAGGATTTCCACTGCAAAAGGTCCTGCGCAGCCCGCATCCAGCGGCCTCCCGCGACTTTCACCAGGCCATCGGTTCACCGAGTGGGGCCTGTCTACGCTACGTCTGTTCTACGAGCTATGTGCCCCACCGACTGCCGCTTGAGTTATTGGGAAATTATAAATGGTACGTATTATGAAATTGTAATTTTATTTTTCAGATGGACATTACATATAACAAGCATTTGCCGAACGAACAAGAGCTAGAAACATTAAATGGAACAGGGTTGCCCAGCCTCGAGTCGACAATACCGAATTCGTATTGCAATTCTATGCTTCAAGTAATAATATTATATTTCATAGTGAAATTAGTATTTGATCAAAATAACATAAAATAAAAAAGCAGTCAACACTCTTAACACACTATAGATAAACATGTACAGGTCATGTTATTTGTTATTTAAATAAAATCTCTGCTCATTAAATTTGAACCTTTCTTTACTAATTTACACTGGAATAGTAACCATATCATTGACTTTCCGCCGTATCCGTTGTAGATTTAAATAATTAATCTGAAAATTTGTTCCAACTTAACCCATTTAGAGCCGACCTTGAAGGGAATGTACTATTTCAAAACAAAATAAAACTAAAAATAAACTTTAAAAATATGCAAAAATTAATTTTAATATAATGCAAGTAAGACTTTTGTAGATATACACTGAGTGTATAATAAGGTTCAAAATTACCTGTGTTTTGCTGTACTCTTTGAGTACGTTTTGAGTACAGTGGGCGGGAATGGGTTAAGTGCAATCTGCAATGGAAATAAGTGTGGACACAGCCGGGCTGATTTAAGTCCACCCTGAGACGGTTAGAGGTAATTAATCTACAAATCGAGTTATTATATTTCCAGTTTAAGTAAATTTACAACACCATTTTTTTGAAGTATTATTGTAATTTTAGTTCATCTCACCTTATTTTGTGTTACACATCAAATCTTATTTATTCCAGATATTGTACTACACACCATCGGTAAAAGCGATCCTTCTTGCGCACACGTGTGCCAAAGAGTTCTGTCTCAGCTGCGAATTAGGTGCGGATACGTCTTTAAATAAACATTTCGATTTAACACTTTCACTGCCCATACATCTATTCACATGTGAGGCACTGAACACCTAGCTCGATACATCCTTGTATTACATGTAATGCATCATTAGTAGCCAATAATTGGTCGCGACTTAAAATATACGTGAAAGGTCTCGTGGGATGAGCAACACCCCAAATTAGAATCATGAATTAAAATACGAAATACGCGCAAAATCAGCCTATTGTAATTAGGATATTTGAACTATCTCGTTTTCTAACTTTTAAAACTTTTTCTGAAGCAAGCATATTTCTTTACTAATAAAAAAAACAATAAAGTTTGTCATCCTAGTTTTCTTTTATTAATTTTGAACGACTAGATTCATGTGATCATTGCACACATGTTTTAGGCATCATTAAACACTGTCTTTTTTGTCCTTGAGATAAAATGCCTGTTTTTGTAATTAAACCTCAACAGACTCTTCGAATGATCGTCTACTGTACTCCAAACACACTCCAAGCATAAATGTACCGCGACCAATCAAGGGTAGGACGAATTACCATAGGACAGTGAAAGTGTTAATATTCTTTTTTCATAATGAAATTAAGCTAAGACCGAACCAGTGTCAGAGAGATAAAAAAGTACCTGTTAAAGGTGTCAACACAGCTGCATCTACATTTTTTTGTTAAATATTTAAGTGCCTTTGACTATAGCTCACCTGAATTGCATTAGAATATCTTTTAAATTTTTAGAAGTTACTGTGAAATAATGTTCCTTCCAAAATCTAGAAAGCCAATGAAACAATTCCATGTAGCTTCTGAAGCCGAGTTAAGGGCTAACTTTAATAAACATCATACAAAACACATACATTTGGGGCTGTTATCACAAATTTCGTAAACAAATAAAAACTGAAATCTATGCTAATATTGTAAAAAGATAAAGTTTGTAAGTAGGAAATCTTCAAACTACACATCCGATGTTAAAAAAAATCATTAGTAGAATGGAATTTTAGGATGGACGTAGGCCCAAAAACATCCCGCTCACTCTCGATATCCACGGGGGTAAACGGCGGCAACAGCTATCAAGAATAATTTTTGTGTGAACTGACCCATCTGTTTAAATGTCTTGTGTAATTACGTGAAAAGCCATTCGAAAAAACATTAGTTTTGGACCCGGCTTTACAATTATTCCCCCCACAGGCTTCCTGTTTCGAATGCTAGATACGTCCAGTGGCAAGCCGTGCCAAGCTGCGAACTTTCTGCGGGCGTTCAGAACAGTGCCTGAGGCCGCCGCTCTCGGCCTCATACTGCCGGACAGGGGACCCGAGCCAAGGATCGACTTGGTGGCTTTGATACAGGTCAGTAAACATTTTGTAAAAATGACAAGACCTACGAAAAGAGTAAGATAAAACACAAACTTTCTAAAGACGTTTAGGATAGTGCCCGAAGCTGCCGCTATTGACCGTGGAGACCCGAGTCAAGGGTCGACTTGGTGTTGGCTTTGATACAGGCCAGCCTGCAAATGAAATGCTCGAAAAACAAGTAGTGGTTGGAGTCTATTTCTTAACGTTCGAAAATAAATATCTTACTTTTTAGGGTTCCATACACCCAATGGTAACCAATGTGACCCTATTACTAAGCCTCTGCTGTCTGTCCGTCCGTCAGCGGGCTGTATTTCATGAACCGTAATGGTAAGGACGGGCTGGTTTCCGCAACCAGGCGCCCGAGCGCCCATTTTGCGTGGTTAGCTGGCATCACTGCCAGCTCAGCTCCTCCAGGAAGTCCAGTAGCCCCCGCAGGTTGCCGACGACTTCCGGGAGTGTCCTCAGGTCACCGAGATACTCGGCCCTGTATGCTGCCACCTCTTTGCAATCCAGAAGGATATGGGCAGCTGTCTCTTCGGCCTCCATGCACGCGCGGCACAGTGGGCTGTCCGTAATTCCTAGGGTGAAAAGATGTTTGTTAAAGTAACCGTGTCCAGTGATGACTGCTGTTACCTTTCGGAGCTGGAGTCTACCCAACTTCAGGACCTTCCTGGCCAGGCCATGGTTAGTCCGTGGTAGGGCCAGTCTCGCCTGACGGCAGGTATCAAGTCCTGTCCAATACCGGTTATTTCATGAACCGTAATAGATAAACAGTTAAAATTTTCACTTAATGTGTATTTCTGTTGCCCCTATAACAACAAGTACTAAAAATTTGAAGTGAAAAAATGGACAAAAAACGTGGTTTTTTATGGTCTTTAGATGCAATTTTGACATAGCTCTATCGTAAAAACGGTAATACATACAAGCGTTAATAATTGGTGTGTTTATAGTACTAATACTAAACTAAAAACACAAATAATAAAAATCGGCCGAGTGTTAGTCGTACTCGCGCTAAGGAGTCCGAACTTAATGACAAAAAAGCAAATTTAAAAGTTAATAGCTATCATTGTCATTATACTATGTAGTTGTGTGAAGAGATGTGGTGGTACGAAATCCTCGGAGTGCTAGTCCGACTCGCACTTGGCCGGTTTTATTAAGGTTTCATACACCTAAAGGGCACGGGCGTAGCCAGGGGGAGGGTTTTCGGTGTTCAAACCCCCCCCGAAAAGTTGAGATATTAACTAACATTCATAGAATTAAAATAAGAACAGGCGTGAGGCATATCTCATTAATTACGTACCTACTAACTTTTACCTACATTAAAATATACGGTGGTTTGGATTCACTTTAAAAATAAATGTAAATAAATGGTACGGAACCCTTCGTTAGCGAGTCCAACTCGCACTTGGCCGGTTTGTTTTCTTGAACCCCCGCCCCGATACTAAAACCTGGCTACGCCCGTGCTACAGGGTGACCAATGAGAACCTATTAGCCTCCGCTGTCTATACATACATGAGGCGAGCTGTACATGAACTTTTCTCATTATGTATTTCTATTGCCTCTACTCTATAACAACAAATAATATAAATTATGGGAACCCTCCCACCAAGCATGTTTTTAAAGCTTTTTTTATATTTTAGTTGTATTGTAAAAACGGTTGTACATAAAAAATAATTCGAGCGAGACCTACAGTACTCGCATATGATGTGTAACATGTGACAAAATACTTTAGGTTAGTTAGATTTGATGACGGTATTGTACCTGGGTGGCGGATCTGACAGTAACGAAAAAAACCGACCAAGTGCGAGTCGGACTCTCGTAAAGTAGAATTCCGCGCTTTCGCGACTTCCTGTTACACATTTCCGTCCCATGTTACACATTTCCGTCCCATTTCACGAAATCACTCCCACAAATTGCAGGAAAGCGAGAGCAAAGATGTTACACATCAACAACAAATAAAAACATAGTGTGGTTTTAGTACTTATCCCATAGTATAACCACACCCTGGACACTTCATAAAACGGGCTAGAAATTACATTTCAAAAAAGGAATGACGCCACAAACAAAGTGGCGGCCAAATCCTATACGTTCGACAACCAAAATGTACCCAATCTGTATCAATCTGGGTGACGAGGGGGTGAGGTCGCAATCTAGAGAGCGACAGGGAGTGTCCATACTGTATGTTAGTACTAATATATATACTTTGGTATAACAACAAACAATAAAAACTGGCCAAGTGTGAGTCGTACTCGCGCTAAGGAGTCTGAACTGAATAAAAAACATTATTTTTCCATCGTTCGCGTTATATCTTTTGTTTATAATGTGGATGGGTATCATTGTCGTGGTTGTGTGGAGCGGTGTGGTGGTACGGAACCCTTGGATCGCGAGTTCGACTCACACATGGCCGCTTTTTGATCTTTTATCCACAATTGATTATCTATTTTCTTTCCTAAAATACTTGACTTCCCATACACGTATTCCTGATAGCATAAACGTAGAACTGACACAACCCGTAGTCCCGATATCGAGCCCCGACCAGGATTGGCAATATTTTAAACAAGTGTTAAGAACACTGGAAAAATACAGACCTGTTTTAAAAAAAATTAAAACATAAAAAGAACAACAATTTAATCGTAAAATCATCATCAGCATGTCAGCCGAAAAACGTCCACCGCTGGACAAAGGCCTCCCCCAAGGATTTCCACAACGACCGGTCCTGCGCTGCCCTCATCCAGAGGCTTCCTGCGATCTTTACCAGGTCGTCGGTCCACCGCGTGGGAGGCCTTCCTACGCTATGTTTTCCGGTGCGCGGTCGCCACTCTAGAACTTCACTGTCCCAACGGCCATCTGTTCTACGAGCTATGTGCCCTGCCACTGCCACTACTGCCGGTTTCCGAAAAGGCTTTAGTACCATAGACCACATGCAAACGCTGCGGCAGATTATACAGACGACGGAAGAGTACAATCAGCCACTATACTGGGCGTTCGTGGATTATGAGGGCTGTGCTACAGTTTCTCCAGCGGTGCCAAAATTACCATCGATACATCGAGGTGTTGAAGTGTCTGTATGAAAACGTCACCATGTCGGTTCGCCTCCAGGACCAGAACTCAAAACCTATCCAGTTGCAGCGAGGAGTGAGACAGGGAGACGTTATATCTCCGAAACTGTTCATCGCTGCCATGGAAGATGTTTCAAGCTTCTGGACTGGGGTGGACTTGGCATCTTTATCGACGGCGGCGAGTACATAACCCACCTCTGATTCGCTGACGATAGCGTGGTCATGGCTGAGACTATGGAAGACCTAAACACAATGCTCGATGGCCTCAGTAAAGTCTCTCAACAAGTGGGTCTCAAAACGACCAAGGACAAGACAAAAATAATGTTAAATGTCCGTTTCGAACCCACCCCTCTAAAGGGTGGAGACTCTACACTGGAAGTTGTTGACGAATATGTATACCTGGGACAAACAGTCCAGCTAGGTAGGTTCAACTTCAAGAAAGAGATAGATCGACGAATCCAACTCGGCTGGGCAGCGTTCGGGAAGCTTAGCAATGTATTCACGTCCCAAATACCGCAGTGCCTCAAGACTAAGTTCTTTGACCAGTGTGTGTTGCCAGTGATGACTTACGGAGCTGATACATGGTCGCTTACTATGGGCCTTATAAGAAGGCTCAAGGTCACACAAAGGGCAATGGAGCGAGCTGTGCTCGGAATTTCCCTACACGATCGAATCAGAAATGAGGAGATCCGCAGGAGAACCAAAGTAACTGACATAACTCACAGAATCATAAAATGTGTTTAAAATAATGTATAAATCATGGTAAAAAAACATATTTTTTTGTTTGTTGATTAAAAACATTTTTTTTGTTTTTTTTTTTGAATAAAAATCTTTTTTTTTTAACCCTGGCCCAGACACAATAGTAAAACAACAGACTTCTAACTGTGGTATTGGATCGTCATTAAATAGACAACGTAATCAAAGTTTGACAAATACAAATGTTAGTGGAATATCAGAGCGTCTTTCAACCATGGATGTCGATGGGTACCTAAAAGGCGCAATTACCGACGGAGGTTTATTTGTAAACTCTTTTTTGCATACAACATGATATAAAAATGCATTAGTTTACAAAGAAGAATAATAGAGTAAAGGTGAATCTCTTCCAGTCAACCTTGGAATCCAGAAAGGACTGCAGAGTATTTGGCCTGGCAATTGACATACTGGCAATGTTTACGACTTAAATTTAATTTTAATGTAATATAAACGAATAATATGGATATAAAATCAAAATCCATACACATTAATTTATAAAAACTAGCTGTTTCCCGCGGTTTCGCCCGCTCAGTTCCCGGTAAAAAAAATCTATACCTATTCTCAGACCTACCGAATATACACAGAAAATTTCATGGAAATCCCTCCAGCCGTTTCGGAGGATTATGGCAACTAACACTGTGACACGAGAATTTTATATATAAGATAAATAACTAGAGCAATAAAATAAAAAGTAATATAATAAATAATATATTTAGCTCAGGGAAAGAGGATTAACAACGTTTTCTGAGTGCAGTCCTAAATGCGAGGAGCGAAAGGCATATTCTGATATCCATTAGAAATGAATAAAGTGAGGTATGGAATGCGTCAGTTTCTTTTCATCCACAATTGGAAAGCCCTCGGCATCATCTCATCTGATAGTGACGATGATGCCGAAAATGGACGCGGGCTTACCAAGATTCGCCAACGCAAAGGGGACTGGCTATCTTATCTTCAAACCGGAACACATCTATGTTGTTAACATGGATGTTTAGCGGCAGGACTTGATAAGATGTTAGTAGCTAGCCAGGCGGCTAAGAAAATGCCCTTCCACCAACCAAACCGAGTCTTAGAAAGTTAGACTCCGCCGGGAACCGAACCCGCTACTTCCTGAT
This sequence comes from Coleophora flavipennella, assembly GCA_947284805.1. Lineage (NCBI taxonomy): Eukaryota > Metazoa > Arthropoda > Insecta > Lepidoptera > Coleophoridae > Coleophora > Coleophora flavipennella. Next base: position 6,862,981 of record OX369270.1, on the reverse strand, counting down.
GAAGCCACTGGACTTAACCATTATGCCACGGAGGCGGTTAAACAGTTGTCAACTTGACGCTTAATACGACAGGGGTACGAAACGAAGACGTAAGTGAGAACGGATCGCGGCCCAGCAGTGGGCTGTTCGTTTTTGCTGGGTTTAACCGCTTCCCTTGCGTAAAGGTGGTAAGTCCATTAGCTTTTCATCAGAAGGTAGCGGGTTCGATTCCCTGCGGATTCTAACTTTGTAAGACTCGGTTTGGTTGGTAGAAAGGCATTTTCTAAGCCCGCCTGGCTAGCTACCATCTTATTATCTAAGTCTTGCCGCCAAACATCAATGTTAACAGCATAGATGTGTTCCGGCTTGAGGATAAGATAGCCAGTTCCCCATTGCGTTAGGGGATCTTGGTAAGCCCGTTTACATCATCGTCACTTACCATCAGGTAAGAGGATGCCAAGATTTTACCAAATTTTGAGTTGCCTCATCTAACAGAATAAAGGCGTCAGTTTACTATGTCACTAACAATTTTGTTCTTTTCTTTGCAGAGCTGGAACCGCTTTATCCTTCACCAAATCCACTTCGAGATACTGGAAACGCGACGAAAAGAGAGAGAACTATCATTTCTCACGACAGGTCACAATGGCAACCTCACGTGCATTCCGAACGGTTCAAAAGTCAATAGCCTCACATCGCAAATGAATGGCCAGTTGGGACAGGAATATCAGTATACAGAGTTGGAGTTCCTCGGGCCATCCACAGAGTTTGATACTCATGAGGGACCGAAGGAAGATGGATGGAATGGCAGTAGTCATGAAGAAGGTTGGTTTGTAACATGTTTTATATTCAGGAATTTCTAAATGATACTACTACATGCAGTTTTATTTATCTTGCCGGAATTTGGGGGCAGTTTAAATTTACTCACATCTGAAGAAACAGAGGTTTAGGTTAAACACGATACTATCACATGCAGATTTATTAATCTTAGCGGAATTTGGGGGCAGTTTCAATAGGATTTCCCCATTGCGTTGGGGAATCTTGGTAAGCCCCCTTCCATATTCGGCATCATCGTCAGTTACCATTAGGTGAGATAATGCCAAGGGCTTACCAATTGTGGATAGAAAAAAAGGAGTTCGTTTCAATTTACTCGCATCCGAAGAAAGGTTTTTTAAAACAGAAATCTCCTCTGTCTAGGACAGAAATCAGACTTGGGAAGTGTACCTTACTTCAAAGTGTTCAACAAAAGCCCATTGTGGAACGCACCTTTTTAAAACAGTAAAATATTTCAGCGGCAACCGACGGGGAATCTGTACACAACAGCATGAGTGAGAGCGCGCTACCTCCGTCGCATTCGTGTGAGGAGTCGGAAATCTCGCGGCTGTTCGCCATCGGCCGCCACCAGCTCAACCGCTGCCTCAAGTGCAACAAGGAGGTCAGTACTGTGTGAATGGACGCGCGCTATCTATGTTGCACGCGCGCGAGGAGTCGAAAATCTCGCGGCAGTTCGTCATCGGCCGCCACCATCTCAACCGCCGGCTGTTCGCCATCGGCGGCCACCAGCTCAACCGCTGCCTCAAGTGCAATAAGGAGGTCAGTCCTGTGTGAATGGGCGCGCGCTATCTATGTTGCACTTGCGCGAGGAGTCAAAAATCTCGCGGCTGTTCGCCATCGATGGCCACTAACTCAACCGTTGCCTCAAGTGCAACAAGGAGGTCAATACTGTGTGAATGGGCGCGCGCTATCTATGTTGCACTCACGCGAGGAGTTGGAATTCTCGCGGCTGTTTGCCATCGGTCGCCACCAACTCAAATGTTGCCTCAAGTGCAACAAGGAGGTCAGTACTGTGTGAATGGGCGCCCGCTATCTATGTTGCACTCGAGCGAGCAGTCGAAAATCTCGCGGCTGTTGCCATCGGTCGCCACCAACTCAACCGTTGCCTCAAGTGCAACAAGGAGGTCAGTACTGTGTGAATGGGCGCGCGCTATCTATGTTGCATTTGCGCGAGGAGTCGGAAATCCCGCGGCTGTTCGCCATCGGCCGCCACAAGTTCAACCGCTGCCTCAAATGCAACAAGGAAGTCAGTACTGTGTGAATGGGTGCGCGCTATCTATGTTGCACTCGCGTGAGGATTCGGACATCTCGCTCAACCGAAGGACGTCCACTGCTGGAAAAAGGGCTCCCAAAGGATATTCACAACGAGTCCACCGAGTAGGAAGTCTGCCTACATCGTGTTTTTCGGTGCTTGGTTGCCACTCGAGAACTTAACTGCCTAAACAGCTATCTGTTCTACGAGCTATGTGCCCCGCCCACTGCCTCTTAAGTTTAGCGATTCTAAGAGCCACGAGTATATCGGTTATTTTGGTTCTCCTACGGATGTCCTCGTTTCTGTTTCTATGACGCGGGGACACTCCGACACTTGAGCCTTATTGATCGACAATTTATTATAACGATAAAATAATTGAATAACGCTAACTCAACGGGATAATATTATCAAATTACAACAAAAGTTATTAAAACATGTGCACAGGAAATCGCTCCGTTCTTGACTCATCTTGTAAACCTCTCTTTTATAAAGGGTTCATTTCCGGAATGCCTACAGTACAGTATTATAAGACCTCTACTTAAAAAGGTGATAAACAGGACTGGGCAGTTTTCGTCCTTTAACATTGGTGTACACCAAACTCGAAGATCTTTGAGAAGTCATGCCTTCCTTTGAAAAACATAACGTTATAACAGAAGAACAATATGGTTTCCAAAAACATAAGTCAACTGCTGATGCCGCTTACTCTCTGTTGCGAACCATCACAGAATATAATAGACAATAAAATTGGAGTTATAGCAACATTATTTGATATGACAAAGGCCTTCGATTTTGTTGATCATAGAATACTACTTTGGAAATGTGAATGTTACGGTAGCAGGGGAAAAGCATTGGATTGGGTAGAAAGTTATTTGCCAAACTGCATGCAAAGTGTTATGCTGAATAGGGTAATTAACTGTAAAAATGACCATACTGCCTACGTGGGGCATTCAATTATTACTTAGCCTCGCCGCCCGATGGCGCTGTTGTTACAAAAGAGTTTTACTATCGTGCAGTAAATACTTTTTGAAGTCTACTAAGAAGTTTTCAATCTTTTCCCTCCATTTGTTTTGTTTTGACAGCCTTTGGAAGCGAGCGTGTCTTCCGGTTTTACAAAAATGGAAAAAGAACAATATCGTTCAGTGATTAGATTCTTGTTTTTGGAAGGGAAAACGCGCATCGAAATCAAAGAGCGCTTGGATGCTGTGTACGGTGACTCTTCTCTTCGATGGCGACCGTCAAAAATTGGTTCAACGAGTGCTCGTTGCCGCACGTCGGTTTTTGATGAGCCACGCCCAGGTGCACCGAAAACGGCTACTACGGAGGAAAACGTAAAAAAATATCCACGATCTCGTGTTGGCAGACCGGCGATTGAAGATTCGTGAGATAGCTGAGACTGTAGGCATCGCAGAAGGGACAGTGCATCATATTGCAAGGTTACAGCAGAATCACCAGCGTAGCTGAGGCTTTGTCTCTGCTACATATGCTGAGCTGGGACCTTTTGATGTCGCCGGGCTTACACCTAAATTATTTTTATATGTATTTACTTCTACTCGTTTATTTAAAATTGACATGTCTGTCTAGTGTAAGTTAAATGTTCATTTTTAAAATAACAGTAACTATGTACCATTAACTATATATTATGTGCCTGGTGTCTCAATAAACTTATTCTATTCTATTCTATTATATTCTGCACGAAAAACTGGGTATGAAAAAGTTATCGGCGCGATGGGTGCCGCGTTTGCTCACACCAGACAACAAGTGCAACCGTCAGACCACATCGGCGACATGTTTGGCGCTGTTTCAACGCAATCCGGCGGAGTTCTTGCGTCGTTTTGTGACCGTCGACGAAACATGGGTTCACTGGTACACACCCTCTGGGATCAAGGAACAGTCGAAACAGTGGACTTTACCCGGCGAGCGAGCTCCAAAGAAGGCGAAGACTGTTCAATCGGCCGGAAAGGTGATGGCCATTGTTTTTTTTTGGGACTCACAAGGTGTGATCTACATCGATTACCTCGAGAAAGGTAAAACAATCACGGGGCTCTACTATTCCGACTTGTTGGGCCGATTCGACGCCGAATTGAAAAAAAACGGCCCCATTTGGCAAAGAAAAAAGTGCTGTTCCACCACGACAACGCGCCAGCTCACACCTCCGCCGTCGTCATGGCCAAATTGGTCGAATTGCGCTACGAATTGCTGCCCCATCCACCGTATTCTCCATATTTGGCTCCCTGTGACTTCTTCTTATTCCCAAATCTGAAATAGTCACTCGCCGCCAAAAGATTTGGGCCGAATGATGAGGTCATCGCCGCCACAGAGACCTATTTTGAAGACCTCGGGAAATCGTATTTTTTGGACGGGTTAAAAAAGTTGGAGCATCGCTGGGCCAAGTGTATTGAATTGAAAGGAGACTATGTCGAAAAATAAATCTCTACTTTCTTAAAATTTTCGTTTTACTTTTGTAGGCTAAATATTTGTTGAATTGCCCTGGTATTCTATTCCTATGCTGACGATTTGACTGTAATTGTACCAGATGATAATAAATTTATTTTGCTTGGACATGAAATGAATCTTACAATGGACATTATTAATACTTGGCTATGCAAAAATAATTTACGACCTAATTTTGCAAAGACAAACTTATACAATTCTGTAATTATAAGTCGCAAAATCAAACATAGAATCACGGTGCCAAAACAAACCAATCCAGCAAGTGAATCAAACAAAATTTTTATGTATGATATTAGACGAGCACTGCTACTTATGCTAAGCTTGATCGTTTTGTCTTTATGACGTTTTCGAAACGTAGCAGGACAAAACACTGCAATAGTAGCTTATCACGGCTATGTGACATCACTCTTACGCTATGGAGTACTACCACAGTCTAAGAATCCAACGCCTTTGATAATTGCGTCAACGCGGACATCACTAGTCACTGATCACAGAAATGATAATGAAAGAAAATGCCATCACGTAGAAGAATGACTACAAAAGTGTTAAATCGATATTTGAAGGTCATTGGGGAGTCTGATCACGCATCCGTTGTCAGAATTGAAAAAAATGGCCGCCTTTTTAAACTTTTTAGTTACAGAATCTATTGCTTCCAAAATCGATATCTAAAGGTCCTTGAGGTCTCTGATCAATAATAGGTTGTCGGAATAAAAAACTGGCGGCCATTTTGAACTTTTGATGTGATAACGTCTTATAAATTGATGACCGTGTTCACTGCTACGTTCACGAAAAAGTGTGACGTCATTATCACGTTACGCGAGTGTCACGTCACTGTAGCGTTACGCCAGTGTGACGTGATTGTCGCGTTACGCCTGAGCCAAGCGTGCAAGCGAGAGTTGTAGTTGTACTAGTACTTGGACTTGGACGGACGGACAAACCGTCTAACAAGTGTGTTAATGGATTAAAAGTACTAGGCTTCCAGGACTTTACAAGAGGTATTCCAATGCGGTCGGTTCCCTATGAGGGAAACACGTATATGTGTGTGTCAATGGATTAAAAGTACTAGGCTTCCAGGACCTTCCAATTGGTGTTCCGGTCGATTCTCTATAAGGAAAACACGTATCTGTATGTGTCAATGGATAAAAAGTACTAGGCTTCCAGGACCTTACAAGATGCGGTCGATCCTCTGTGAGGAAAGCACGTATCTGTATACGTTTCAAAGTGTGTGCGAGAGCGTTCGCAATGGCCACTTGCCACGGCCGACTAGATTGTACCTAATCGAGTTGTACATGACGACGTGCATTTGGATGGCCATAAAGCATACAAGCGTTATCACGTAAAATTATCGTCCGTAAACCGACAACATCGTTTTTTTTAAGTTAAAGAACCGATTGTTCCAAAATCGATACCTGAAGGTCCCTAAAGTTCCTTATCGCGAATCCGTTGTCAGAATTGAAAAAGTGGCCGCCATTTTGAACTTTAAGTTATTGGTTCGATTGCATCCAAAATCAACATCTGAGGGTCCTAATCACGAATCCGTGCTCAGAATTAAAAATTTCGCCGCCGTTTTGAACTTTTTTGTTACTTGACTGATTGCTTCCAAAATCTCTAAGGTCCCTAATCACGAATCCGTTGTCAGAATTTAAAATAGTGGCCGCCATTTTGAACTTTTTAGTTACGGAACCGATTGCTTCCAAAATCGATATCTGTAGTTCCCTGAGGCGCCCTCTGATCACAAATCCATTGTCAGAATTGAAAAAGTGGCCGCCATTTTGAACTTTTTAGTTACGGGACCGATTGCTACCAAAATCGATATCTGTAGTTCCCTGAGGCCCCCTCTGATCACAAATCCGTTGTCAGAATTGAAAGAAGTGGCCGCTATTTTGATCTTTTTAGTTAATGAACCGATTGTTCAAAATCGATATCTGAAGGTCCTTGAGGTCCCTTATCACGAATCCGTATTGAAAAAAGTGGCCGCCATTTTGAACTTTTTATTTACTGGACCGATTGCTTTCAAAATCGACATCTGTGAGTCTCTGAAGTTCCTAATCACGAATCCATTGTCAGAATATAAATTTTGGATGCAATCGGTATAGTAACTAAAAAGTTCAAAATAGCGCTCACTTTTTTCAATTCCGCCATTTTGTTTATGTTTACACGGAAAATATTTTATACACATTTAAAAAATAATATTACAATTTTATCAATATTTTATTATATCAGCTCATATACTTTCCCACCGAGAGGTCCGAGCCTACCCTGAATTAGGGCGATCGGGCCTTAGTCGACCACGCGGGCCCAGTACGGTTTGGTCGACTTCACACACAACCTGCGAGTTTCTCCGCAGGCTTGTGCAGGTTTCCTCACGATGTTTTCCTTCACCGTAATAGCGTCGGATAAACGTACATATGAAATCTCAATTCGAAATCACTGTGGTATGTGGCCGGATTCGAACCACGACCTCCCGGACAGCCGGTAACGACTCGGTCCTCCTAACCAAAAACCTGCCGGGTTCAAATCCGGACGGCCAATGTACCAATGAGTTTTTCGAAACTTACGTACTCACCGATTGTTTTAACGATGAAGGAAAAACATCGTGAGGAAACCTGCACACACCTGCGAAGAAACTTGTGTGAAGTCGACCAACCCGCACTGGGCCCGCGTGGTCGACTAAGGCCCGATCGCCCTAATTCAGGGTAGGCTTGAGGCCCTCGATGGGGACGTATATGAGCTGATATGATGTTTGATGATCAATATTTACCTGTCTTTCTGGCGCGGGAATTTTTAGAAATATTAACTCTTTATTTATTCTTGATGAGGAACAGCCTTCTCTCATGGCACATGTAATATACACTATTTTGAGAAATGCGACAAGACGATCCTCAATGAATGGTGCTACCGTACTGCACAAACGGTGACAATGGTCTAGTGGGCCGATCCCGCCCCGCAGCCCCCGCACGATTGCACGAAGAAAAAATAAATTAGTAATAATGACATGATTTTATTAAATATAATGATATTTTACATTTTTAAAATTATGTTAATAATTAATTTTCTTTAATTTTTATGTATTTGCATGCCTATTGAGGTTAAATGTGAGATACTTAAGCTAAAAATGTTGTACATGTTTTACCACGTTTAAGGCAAATAAATTAACTTATCTTATTATGAGGCCCATAGTAAGCGACCATGTCTCAGTTCCGTATGTCATCACTGGCACGGACACTGATCATAGACCTTGGACTTAAGAAACTGCAGTATTGGGGACGTGAAGATATTGCGAAGCTTCAAGAACGCTGCCCAGCCGAGTTGGATTTGACGAGTGATCTCTTTCTCGAAGTTGGACCTACCTAACTGGGATGATTGTCCCAAGTACGAGTATACATATTCGTTATCAACTTAAGAGTGTAGAGCCTCCAACCTTCAGAGGAGTAGATTTGACATTTTCGTCTTGTCCATTTTCATTTTAAGACCCACGTGTGAAAGGGTGTACTAAGGCCATCGAGGATTGTGCCGAAGTCTTCCATGGTCTCAGCAATCCACAACACCAAGCACAATTATATCTTGCAATTGTTATGTTTCTGTCATAAAACTAAAGCAGATGTTTATCGAGAACTGTTACTATAGCCTATAAGGTGTCATATAAATACTACACTACCTGGACTTCCGAGCTTTGCTGAGTTTCGTAGCGCCATCTCTTGTTGAGTAGCTGGACGGCCGAGCTTTCTGATGTTGAGTAGCTAATAGAGAACAAAAAATATTGTTGTTGCTTGTGTGAAAACGGATGACAATGTATACAAGAATTGCTGACTTAAATATAGGATATAACTAAGTACAATACATTATTAATTACTGTCGTAGGAGGAGCGCGAAAGCGCGGTGCTGGCGTGCGCACTGCAGTACGGCGGCGGCGCGCGCGACGGCCCCAGCGCGGGCGGCGGCTTCGCGGAGCTGCTGCGCACGTCGCTAAGCACGCGCCGCAGCACGCCCGCCTGGTGCGAGCGCTGTGCGCGCTTCACGCCCACCGCGCAGCGCACCGCCCTGCTCAGGTAAAAATCTAAATTCAGAGACAGTTTACTTCTAACCCCAGTGCTATGGGCACCAGAGACCGATACTCTCATAATTGTGTTGTTCTTGTTGTTGTCCTGTACCCCAGCGGTACAAAGGGCCTTCGTGAGTCGACGTCATTCCTCCCTGTCCTGGGCTTCGCACACGGCAGCCCGAATCTCGGCCCCACGGCACAGTATAATAAAGAGTACTACGTACAGTATGGTCACTCCCTGCCTCCCGTTGAAAGTGCCGCCCACCCCCGCTCGTTAGCTCCCAGGTATCGGCTAGTACGTCTTATCTCAATCACACAAGCATGGTACGCGTTCACCTACACGAGCTTAGACTGTGTGCGTAAGAACGCGTTTGTTTCATACATTTGATCGCCAGTGACCGAGGTGTGCCCATGGTGCGCTGCCACGTCTTAGCTAGGCGGTCTGGCTACCTGCTTCTGCTTGGCTTCTACGTAAACTTCTTTCTTTCCACAATGTGTCGCAATGTATCCAATTCCACTTCCGTTGATCGATTTTTCGTTTAATAGTGGTTTGGTGAAATCGCTTCTATAAGCTTTCGTTGGAGATAGGTCGAATCAGCATTAACCAATTTACCTAAAAAGTAAAAACTAGTGATGTAACGAAAAGTACTTTTACGAATACGAATATCAAATGTACTATTCGGCGAATACGAATAATGCAGCTAAGCAATCACACACACTCAATCAATCAACACTCATCAAATATTTTTCTGCATATTAAAATATTAGAAACGACACTAAAAGACAGTAAGTTACAACACTAAACTACTTACACTCTTAAATCTAAATGGTTTAGTAATGAAAATTAATAATTATTTTTGTTCAGAACTACTATATCCTCTACTACTTGTCGACGCTTGAGGTTCTTCTGAAGGTCTTGTCGGTCTTACGACCACTCTTTCATCAACAGCAGCATTAAGAAGCGATCGGGCTGTTTCGGCGACGCATCAAATATTAGTGAAAGTATTATAAGAATATTCGGTAAATGTTTAGTATTCGGCGATTACGAATATTCGTATTCGTTGCATCACTAGTAAAAACCAGACTGCATAAAACCATTAACTCTTTTTTTTGGGAATTCGGGTAAATAAGTATCCTGTTTTTTTTTTATTAGAAATTTAAGTGCGTTTGGCTGCAACTTAGGGTAAAGGATCAAGCAAATGTAACGACACCTCGCCACAGATTACTAAATAGTTACTTCGACCTCGCACGTTAAAATCCATAAAGCTGTTTAGGTTACAGACTCAGCCAAAAAAACAGACAGTCATACATACATACTCGAACAAACATATATACACCCGAAAAACATTACCCTCCTTTTTGGGCAGTCGGGTATAAAGATATGGTGATCAGTGGTCGGTCGTATAATAAATGACTAAGAACTGTCAGGTACCAAAATAACTAGATATAACTTCACTGACTAAGCGTAACGTGACATACGTTACTTGTGTGGTATAATTAATGGTCAACGCGAGGAAGTGCCTTTTACAATCATGCTGCAGTTGCAAGAACAATCATTTATTTATTTAATGGTTTATTGTACACAGGATACATAAAATACAGATTTTAAACAGTAAGGTGACACAACGGATACAGCTTATTTTTAAAGAAATTTATTCCATCATACCCGGGAAAGAAGAAAGTTTTGACTGAAATGGCAGATGTGTACACAACTTAATTACACAAAAAAAAAGTAATACTTAAAGTAATATTAAATAAAAACTAAATTTAAACAAATATAGATACCAAATGGTATATATAAATACTTAGATAAATATATATTAACTACAAAATAAATATAAATACATATTGTAAATAGTACATAAATATGTCACAACAAATCAATTAACTTAAGGGAGTTCGATGAAGCTCCTCAATGCTCAATTCTCGCTAGATGGCGCCTGCTCCACAAATTTTTAGTTTTAATTTTTTTTTGAAGTGGTTCCACATTTTTACCTTAAAATACGTTGAGCGCACTCTTTACATAAATATTTAACTGTCGAAAAACAAATTGCACAATTAATTGCATTGTAGTATCCAAAAATCTCGATTATGTGTTCTTTCACGCAGTTTTGAACTCGACACTCACACATCCATTGAATATTGCAATCGGCAATCATCGCATTTCCGAATACAAACGAATGTTAATTCCATGTCCATCAATTACAAGATTTAACGTATAACAGAATTTGAATTCAGAACTAAGTACTTTATTGTTGTTTTGTTTAGATTCCCGCACGAACTATATAGAGCTCTAAAATTATCATTATGTATAATATACTAACGAAAGTAATAAAAATATAAACAAAATAAAATAATTCTTCAACCGACTTCCAATAAAGAGAAGGTTAAATGTTCGACAAAAGGGTATTGATTTTTGGTCTCCTTTTTTTTTTTTTTTTTTTTTATTCTCTATTGGTAAGCCCTTGGCATCATCTCACCATTTTTTTCGGAGTGCTGACCTTAATTAGTAATTACACTGGAATGTGTTGCAGTCCTAACTTCATTTAGTATATTGTTCATAGTTCTTCTTGAAATTCCAGTGGCATTTGCAACTCTCTTAAACCCTCTTAAAATAATTACTTTCATTATCATCTAATTTTTTTAAAATCTGTTGGCTTCGGTTACATAATATTTATAAACATTGTAGATAATTTCGCGTGACTGGCATTGTAAAAGTTTTCCTTTTTTTCTGAAAACTTTAAATTCGTACAATTTAACAACACTATATATATCGATTAACATATTTACTTTTTTGAACTGAAAATTTCTCTAGGCGCGTTGGAAAATTTTGAGATGGGGAAAAAAAACCACAGTCGCCGATACCTTGAAGTGAAAACTTTTTTGAGATTGAAAAACTATTGAACTTGCGGCACCGTCACCGTCATCGTCACCGACACCTTGAAGTGAAAACTTTTAAGATGGGAAAAACCATTGAACGCGCAACACCGTCACCGAAACCGTCACCGACACCTTGAAGTGAAGACTTTTGGAGATGAGAAAAACCATAGAACGCGCGACACCGTTACCGTCACCGACACCTTGAAGTGAAAACTTTTTGAGATGGGAAAAAACCATTGAACGCGCGACACCGTCACCGACACTTTGAAATGAAAACTTTTTGAGATGGGAAAAAAACATTGAACGCGTGGCACCGACACAGTCACCGACACCTTAAGTGATAAATTTTTAAGATGGAAAAAACCATTGAAACCGCGACACCGGTACCAACACCTAGGTGAAAACTTTTGACATGGGAAAAAACCATTAAACTAGCGTCACCGTTACCGACACCTAGGTGATAACTTTTGACATGGGAAAAAACCATTAAACTAGCGTCACCGTTACCGACACACTAATTAGTAATCTGTGCCGACACCTAGGTGAAAACTTTTGACATGGGAAAAACTAGCGTCACCGTTACCGACACCGTCACCGATATCGTCACCGACACCGTCACCGATATCGTTACCGACACCTTGAAGTAAAAACTTTTTTGAGATGGGAAAAATGGCGTTTCAAATTATGTATATTAGTAATAATTCTTCAATGCATGAAAATGAAAAACAAACAAAAGACAGTTTGTTATATTCTCTTTGCAATCGAGTGACTTGATGCAGTGACAGAACGTAAGAGCGGCAACATGCACGCGCGTCGGTCGGTTGCATGGAGCGACAACGTCGCGCATCTTGTGTATTTACACGACATTTTGTCTCGCACACATTCGTAAATTTAATGAAAATTGAGCGTTGGTTTATTCCATAATTTTAAATGAAAGTATGTTTTTTTATTAATCTTGCGCAAACAAATACCTGAAAAAAGTTTGTAGCACACATAATTTACGCTTTATTCTGTATCCTGAACCAGATTATTGCAATTGTTTTTTGTATGATAATCGAACCACCTTAAGATGTCAGAGAAATATAGTGTTCTTATAACTTTTTGAAAAGAGTATAGGCACTCACAGTCACGAATTTCACGAGCAAGAGAATACCCCAACCTGACGGCATGAACAGAGAAGGAATAGGAGTAGAAGTCAGTACAATGAGAGGGGACATTAATGAGGGACTTTAGGTGAGATCGGGATAGTTTAGCAATTTATTCCGCCATTGAACAGTAATGTGTATCGAACATATACATAGTTTGAACCGATTTGGAACAAACATATTACGCTTGATGACACACATTGATGATACATTAAGGTAAATATAAAACGCAAGTGAAGGAAAACATCGTGAGGAAACCTGCACACGCCTGCGTAGAAACTCGAAGGTTGTGTGTGAAGTTGACCAACCCGCACTGGGCCCGCGTAGTCGACTAAGGCATGATCACCCTAATTCAGGGTAGGCTCGAGCCCCTAGGTGGGGACGTATATGAGCAGAAATGATGATGATAAACGCTATCGCTGGGGAAGCAAATTTTTAAACACATTTTTTCTAATTATTTTCAGATTACCTCCCATTTTAGCGGTCAATTGCGGCGGAGTGACAGCAAGTGAGAAGGCCTACTGGTGCAAAGGAACTCCGAAAGATATGGTAGGACAGTGCCTTAATTGTAAGTAAAAGGATATTAAAGTTCTAAACAAAATTGATTTCGTATAATAGTATAGGTACTGACATAAGACGATGGAGTTAGCTATGCTCGTAGGAGAAATGAGGAGATCCTTAGGAGAACTAAAGTAACCGACATAGCTGACAGAATCGTTATACTCAACTTTGCAATGATCTGTCATTTGGCCGCGATATAGTATGAAGTTTTGCTATCCAGATACTTCTGAAAGAAGTTTATAAGTGATGGGAACTATAAATGCTTTGGTTCACCCACAGACGGATCCCAAACGAGGCAGCAGCAGCAAACCGTGTCGCTACGGACTGCACTGCGCGCGGCCCGGCTGCCGGTTCAAGCATCCCGACAGGTACACACTATTACCGCAGTCTAAAGATTTTGTTTATTTATTTATTACTACAAACATCTATCCTTACAGGCTAACCTAATTCGATAGACATGCAATTACTTAATCTCAACAATTAATAAAAACTAAACTACTTTACAATTTATTTATCTATAGCAAATAATCATCATCATTACAGCTCATATACGTCCCCACCGAGGGGCTCGAGCCTACCCTGAATCAGGGCGATTAGGCCTTAGTCGACCACGCGGGCCCAATGCGGGTTGGTCGACTTCACACACAACCTTCGAGTTTCTTCGCAGGCGTGTGCAGGTTTCCTCACGATGTTTTCCTTCACCGTAAAAGCAATCGGTAAGTATGTACGTAAGTTTTTGAAAAACTCATTGGTACATATAGCAAATAATACTACTAAGCAATGTTTTTCAAATTCACTCTTTGAGCACACGAATACATTGATCCTCTCAGCCACTTCATTAAGTGTTAGCAGAGCGCGAGTGAACGGCGCCTTAGCCAATAGGTTCGTACGTGCAGATAAGAATCCATACCGTCGGCCAACGGAAGGGGGGGGGTAAAAGCGACGGGGAAGGTCGAGCCCAAACTGCCATAGTCGCCGTTTGGGCCATCATTCATTCAAGGAGGTGGCGAAGGAGTGTAGGTGAACCATTTTTAGTGATGTCGTCTTTGACTTGACGCAAACATCAACACACACACTCATAATTGTATAATGTATGATGATTAAAATGACAGCTGCAAATTACTTGGCGATGGGTTTTGAGATGGATATCAAAATGATGTGAATACATAGTAAATAAGTTTTTTTTTTTTTAATCCAAATACTTTACTAAAAAATCGTGACCGACTTCAAAAATATCGACCGAAAACTATCGTCGTGATATCAGGTCTAAAGACTATTTCCCAATTTTTACTTCATTTGTGCGAAGTGGAAAATATTTCAAAATAGATTAATGAGAATCTTGTCACGAGTTCTCTGGATTCGACAGCTGCCATTCTAAATAGTCTTCATAACACAAAACAATTCACTTGGGCAGTTAGTGGTTATGTTACTACAGGAAACTATCATACAGATACAGAATCTCATTCCACGCCTCCCGCACATGTCAGGTCACTAGTCGGGAGATTAAAAGAAGTGTCATGTGCAGCCTTATCTCTAGGCTCTCTCAGACGTCATATGGAAAATTGACAAATATTCCGTAAAATATTTCCGCAAATATTTGTGAACATATTATCCGCGACGCATATGTCAGCGAATATTCAAAAATTGGAAGATATCTCTGGGGGAGGGTAACTTGCACACTTCCACACCAAGCAACTGCATATTGAGAATTTAAAAAAGTTTTAGCACTGTTGTTTGTCCCTATAACTGATGTTACCCCGTTACCAGAATTTCACTCATGGGAATATTCCCAGTAATTTACATACCTCAAAATTTTAAAATTTTGTAAACTTTCTCAGTACCGTTACTGGGTAATTTACTTCATCCCCATGAAATGAAATAAATATATCTGTATATACAGGTTGTAAATTTGCATTCTTGCAATATTTATGGAGGCGGTAGTTAACAATAATACAAATCACTTCAGCTTATGCAGAAAGTCTGATATTTGAAAGATTTTATTATTATTATTATTGGGTGGGACGCCTGCGGGGTACAGGCGGGTGTTCAGGTCTCTATGTGGACTCACTACACCCTATTCCCATGGTGGTACGATGGTTACTGTGATCCCGGTGGCGTCCCCCCCTCAAACCTTGAGCTCCTTCTACAGTACTCTGCTATGTGACTGATTTCCAGGTCGCATAGTTCCTCTTCCCTGATCCTATCGGCGCCAAACGTCTCCCACCTTAGCCTGCTGTAGAGTACAAACTCAGCCAAGTAGTGCTGGCTGGTCTCTGGTTCTCCGCAGTTGGGGCATGAGGAGTCTATGGTCCTGTCTATTAGGGACATGTGTCTATTTAGCCTACAATGTCCTATTATTATGCCCATGACCATTGCCAGGCTTTTCCGGCCTAGCGATAGAAGTGTTCTGCTCCTTCTGCGATTCCTTCCCTTCAGGAACATTTTCGCTTGTCTGCAACTATTGTTTCCTACCCATACTTCCTGAGCTTCTCGCTTCATAAGCTCTGCGATCACTCCCTTTGTGACTTTGGCTGATATTGGAAGTCGAGGCTCCGGTCCTATAAATCTTGAGCTGGCACCCTCTCTTGCTAGCATGTCTGCTCTTTCATTGCCTAAATTTCCTTGATGTCCTGGAACCCATGCTAATGTGACCGCCATTCTCTCTGCCAGTTAAGAGTGTGTCTTTGCACTCCATAACTAGACTTGATGTGGTCTCTGCCTTAGCCAGTGCTTTGATTGCTGCCTGGCTATCTGAATAGATTATAGTTCCCATGAGTCCGTCAGCACTTCTTCTGTACATTCCTTAATCGCAAATACCTCCGCTTGAAAGACACTGGTGTAAGTTCCTAGGGCCAGAACCTTGTCTTTTTCTGGGTTGCTGGGTACGTGAATCCCTGCGCCTGCTAGCCCAGTGCCTTTCATTCTAGATCTATTTGAAAGATAAAAAGTTTTTAGATTAAATTGTTTTGAAGAACACGTAACAATAAACCATTTTTGTGTAGGGTCCCAGTGGAACACACCATACGCGACTGTGACGTCAACTCCCGAATGAACAGTTCATTCACCTCTCATTCAATTATTCATCCGTACACAGATGATTTCAAATTTTCCTTCCTATTTTAAGGGCTTATGGACCTTCAAATACACTTTTTTTTACTATTTTTACCACTTTCTGTTCGCATGCACCAATGTTGGTATGTACCAATGCACTTTTAGGTATTTTTGGCGTAGTTAAAAGTCTGAAATCAGCCTTTTTACACATAATTAAACAAAAAATTACAAAAACTTACAAGTTCATGTGTTACGCAGTAACTGTTCGAAATGACCACTGTTCTGCGCGAGGCACAGTCGGGCACGCCGACGCGAATTACGCTTCAGTTTACCTGCCTGGTTGGCCTAAGACTGTTTGGAAACATATCCATAAACATTGCAACAGCTTGTGGCAAGCTGTCGCCACTAACAGCGTACAAACGCACCATCTCCACTAATTCGACATTAGAATAATTTTCCGTCATTTCGGAAAGCGACGAGCGCGGCACCGGGGCCGTTGCGCTGCGAGCGAGCGAGAGCAGTTTACACAAGTGTCGCTAACGGCAGCGCGGCGGCTACTGAAATGACAAACGCGATCCCTTTGAGACCGACTCTTTTAAGTACACCGCAACCGATCTCGGTCTTGCGCATAGTAGTGAGCGAAATCGATAAAATTTTGTGGTGTAAACTTAGTATTATCGATAAAAAAATCATTAAAAACAATTTAAAAAAAGTTACGATTTCATTCATGATTTGTATTCAGTCTGATATATTAAACACCGTAAATATTGCATTAATTCAAATTTACACCCTGTAAAAAAGGAAAAGGTGACTGACACAGCCGAAACCACTGAAAGAATTTCGCTGAAATTTGGAATACAGACAGTAATGAAGACTTAGCCAACCGCTAAGAAAGGATTTCGGGAATTTCCCACGGGAACGGCAAAAAACGGGATCTGCGCGGGCGAAGCCGCGGGCATCCACTAGTCAGCTCATATATGTCCATCATATCAGCCGAAGCACGTCCACTGCTGGACATAGGCCTCCCCCAAAAATTTCCACGACGACTGGTCCTGCGATATATATGTCGCCACCGAGTAAATTATTTAATTTACTTGCATCAAGTAAATTACTGGGAATGGCATCAGTAGTTCCTATAGTTTTTGATATTGATTTTCCTATGTGTATTCCGTATTTGTGCTGAATAAATATTACCGTGTACCGTAGACCGTCCCCGACGCAAGCCGCTTCGTCTAAAAGTCCCTCGCAGGAGTCGCCCTGCGTGCTGCCGCAGCAACTGGTCATCCGACTGCAGGCCGATGGTGACGTCACTATTACCGACAAGGTAACTCAAACGAGCATTTCTCGAACCAATTCTAAGTTTATTAACTAAAAAGTTAGCCGTAATGGGCTTTTTAAACAACTAGTCTTCAATATTTAAGGTACTTTCCCTCCAGGTGTGGTTCGTTCATTTCACCCTGCGTAACTATCTTCCTAATCCATTTTTAAAAACTTTCTAGTTGGACCAATCGCCAACGGAGTCCCCAAGCAAAGACTCATTAAAAAACAAGAAGAAACACGTCCCAACCCAGTCTGAGGAGGAATACAACCTGTCAGCTGCCGTCATCTGTGTCGAAGACAACCCTAAGAACCTCATAGCGTACGTGCAGATACAGGGCAGGGACGAAGCGTTCTGGTACATGGTTAACGATCTGTGGTGAGTGGTCACCATCCTATCTATTTTTATCCTAACCAATTTATTATGTTTCCGGTCGGTTGGTAAGGCTAATAGGGATGACGAAAGCATCAAAAATAAATGATGAACTCTTGATCACTAAATTTCCTTCCTACTGAAACTTCGGAAAACCTTACTAGTTTTGTTTTCCATCAAGTTTTCGATTTTTAAGTCACTAAAATCACCAAATAAGTACAAAAATGACGTTGTCATGTGACAATGTCATGCCTAGATATTTCTAACATTTTGAGAACAAAATTATTTTGATGGATCATAAAAATAAACTCAGATGACTAGCATTCGTCATCCCTATTTCTTGATTATACACTGCTCAACATTGCCTAGACATATTTTAAAAATTTTCAAGCGAAACATGGTTTCTTGAAAAGCTATTAAAAATTACTTAGTACATGTGCTGTACAAGGTATAAAACTTTCAAGATGGGCAAATGATATATTTACGAGTACCTTCTCAGTTCTTATAAACTAATTTTATACAATCTGTGACATCCTTCTATGACAATATAAAAACACAATTTTAATTTTCCACGCGTTTTTACAAAAACTACTTAAAACGAAATTAATTTACAAGAACTGAGGACTGAGAGAAATATAACACATGCTCATCTCGAAAGTTTCTACCCTACACATGTCCTAAGTATTTTTTATAGTTTTTCATAAAACCATGTTTTGTATGAATAGTCTAAAAATATCCCTAGGTAAAGTTGATGTGTGTAAGCAAAATACAAAGCTTCATTAGAATCGACCTATTTAAATAAAGTTACTGTGGTAAACGATTTTGTCTTCTTAATGACGCACGCACAATTGCTGTAACTCGGCCTGACTAGGATAGTGAGGTGCGTGCGAATGAGGTCATTAAAGTTAAGAAAAAATCATTTATGTTTTTGCGAATTGACATCCGTACTAAGGGAAAATTGGCATTGTTCTAAAAAAATTAGGTACTTTTTTTGATAAAAAGATAGAATATTTTAAGAAACTATTTTAAATTTTATTGTTTTTGTGATCTGGTTATTTTTCATGGTTTTTGAAATTTCAGTTGACAAGTATGAAAATGAATTAAGTTATTTAGTGTTATTATATTACTTCTTACAGTATAAAATCGTTATGATTATCTCCAAATTCTGTTATCTTTTATTTACATACCTTATAAAAAAAACTTTAAAATGTCAATTGGTCAGTTCCATGAGCAGAGACCCCAATAAAAGTGATGAGATGGCACATTTATAATCTGTAATCTGTGTGATTTGACTATGTGTTGCAGTATCGTGCCAGTGCAAGCTGAGGAGGTGGTTCAGTTTTCGGCGTGGTGGAAGACGCCGTGCGTGCTGTTCTACACGTCGAGCCGCGCGCGCCTCCTGCCCACAGAGCCGCACTCGTAGCCGCCGCTGCAGTATGTAACATCGTACTAGAATCTACAGAGAAGGTGGTTCAGTTTTCGGCGTGGTGGAAGACACCGTGCGTGCTGTTCTACACGTCGAGCCGCGCGCGCCTCCTGCCCACAGAGCCGCACTCGTAGCCGCCGCTGCAGTATGTAACATCGTACTAGAATCTATAGAGAAGGTGGTTCAGTTTTCGGCGTGGTGGAAGACACCGTGCGTGCTGTTGTACACGTCGAGCCGCGCGCGCCTCCTGCCCACAGAGCCGCACTCGTAGCCGCCGCTGCAGTATGTAACATCGTACTAGAATCTACAGAGGTGGTCCAGTGCGCGGCTGGTGGAAGATACCGTGCGTTCTTCTCAGCACGTCGAGCCGCGCGTGCCTTGTGCCCTCAGAGCTGCACTCGTTGCCACCGCTGCAGTATGTAATACATAGTATCAACACAGGCGATGGTCCAGTTTACGGCATGGTGGAAGACAGCTCAAAATCAACTTGACGACGGCAAGCCTAGGGATAAGGATAGTTCTTACTACAAGCTCTTACATAGTACAAGTACTCTCTCTCTTACTCTTACAAGTTCTTACATAGTAACCTCTTACAAATACGGACTTAACTACCCCCAACAAGTTAAAAGTCGGAAGGTTAATCTTGATTCGTATGTCTGGTTGTTTAAAGTGAGTTCTGTTATGGTTTTGTTAACCGATCAGACACCCACAGCTGGGGCACGGATTTTTTGATCCTTCCCAAATCTATACTCCACACTCGAAGGCTAAGTCCGAATTGGTCCAGATTAGAGTGAATACGGGAACATAAAACCAGACTTGTAGATTCCATTAAAAACGCTCAAAATCAAAGATGCGACGAGTCTTTTAGGGACTATTCATAACCGGCGGCGCCTTCAAAATCAAGGAGCAGATGCGACGAGTCTTTTAGGGACTATTCATAACCGGCGGCGCCTTCAAAATCAAGGAGCAGATGCGACGAGTCTTTTAGGGACTATTCATAACCGGCGGCGCCTTCAAAATCAAGGAGCAGATGCGACGAGTCTTTTAGGGACTATTCATAACCGGCGGCGCCTTCAAAATCAAGGAGCAGATGCGACGAGTCTTTTAGGGACTATTCATAACCGGCGGCGCCTTCAAAATCAAGGAGCAGATGCGACAAGTCTTTTAGGGACTGGTCGTAATCGGCGGCGCCTTCAAAATCAAAGAGCAGATGCGACGAGTCTTTTAGGGACTAGTCATAAATGGTGGCGCCCAGAGCGCGCACCTAGTACCCTGCGTTTTGAGCGTTCTATAAAATTTGTATGAATTTATATGCAACGAATTAAATCAAGCGCCCGCCGTCTGTAGTAATTCGTTACATATAAATTTCTATAGAGCGCCTGAAACTCAACGTTATGGCGCGCCGCCCGACGCCTGTTCGTTCTTAGAATGAACCACTGTCCACTCGATATTTAGTATGACAAAGAGCCCGATAATAAAAGTACGTGTTTTTTTCGCAGTGCTATGGGTGGGCCTAGACAAAATGAACGGTTGCTACTAAACCCACTCGAACAAATGATCCAGCCAAGATGGAGCGCAAATGAACTGTGAATAAGCTCAAGTGAAAATTTCAGGCACAAAGAGAGGTGAACAAATTCGTTAAATTATGTGATGTAATTTAGGCAGGTAAGTTTGCAGTCAGCATATCCAATAAAAGTGGAAGTGGACGCATAAAGAACGAAAACTATTTTATGATAAAATAATTATAAGGTCCATTTTAATCTCAATTTATATTTATTTACAATAATTGCAGATGTTTTAAAAAAAAATATTCATGTATTGTGGTGTCCATCTCAGCTTTACAGTAATTAAAATAAGTAAAGGCAGGCGTCCATTTTTTAGCCATTATCTTATCACTCAAAAGGAACAAAATTAGAACAAAAAGTATAGTTTTCTTAGCACTAATAACAAAAAAATATTCAAACATTTCCTGAATTTTAACCTGCAAATGGACTTCTGCCCAAAAAAATTACTCGTTTGTCGCGTCCGTTTTTACTGTGAAATCAAAAATTGTGAATAATGTGGGTACCCCTCTATGTGTGTGTTTGTACTGTAAAACTAACAAACAGCAACACAGACTAGACTCTTTTATTTGCTGAAAAGTGTCAAATGCGACTCATGTAAGTGTACAATTCTATCTAAACAGTCGGAGCAAAACATAGACTATATACATTTGCAAGTTCAATTAGTACATGAAGAAGTAACAACTTGAAAATTTAAAAACTTAAACCCTCCTTAATTTTATTTGATCATGGATATAATAGCTATTTATGCAACTGTTGCATAATGAGGGGTATTTAACACGAGTGTGGTTTATGAAACGAGCGCAGCGAGTTTCTTAAAAGTATACACGAGTGTTAAATACTAATTATGTACAGTTGCATATAATAGTTTATCTACACTCATACAACAAATTTAAATTAAAGACAAAATAAAGTAATCATTGTTTATAAAAACTTGTAATAACGACTTAATTATTACAACGAATAACGAATTACATATTATACAAACTGCATAAGGAAAAATACAAACGTTAATGGCGCGAAAATAAATTTGCAGTAATATCGCACCGCGCATGCGCGCCGCCAAGGTTGCGTTCCGAAACACGCTAGTGTGCTCAAATAGCAAGCATCTGCGTAAAAATTTTAAAAAAAAAACTTCATTTTGTTACAACTTTGCGATAACGAAATGAAATTTGTATGGATCCTTAGTCACGGCTCCATCGAAAGGTATACCATTTGCTTAGCGTTTCTGATAAGTAAATGAAGGATTTACGACATGAGTGTAGATAAAATATTTTATGTAACCACAAGCACGTACATAAGGACTAGAGTGATAACGTGATTTCGGCTAAAGTAAACATATTAGTACTAACATACAGTATGGCCACGCCCTACCGCTCTCTAGATTACGACCTCACCCCCTCGTCACCCAGATCGTTGGCAAAACCAGTGGATCCAAGTTTTATGAACTTTATTCTTACTCTGTTACACAAACATGGTACCTACGAGTACATACGCAACTTCAGTTCCAACTTAATACTTTCACATCGGAGAATGGCCGCTCCGCGACCGTGGTGCTTTTCTCGTTGGTCTGTCGGCTGGCAGGGTGTAGGAGAACCAACTGACCTCCTTGTTGGTCTCCTGCAGCTGGGTCAGGTACCGCTGCACCGAGCGGTACTCGTCTCCGTCCGCGGGGGAGAAGGGCACCCCATTGCCGAATGGGCGGGCGTTATGCTTCTTGAAGTACGTCGACCAGGTGGGAAGGGTCTCCACTATCAGGGGCGGGTAGCGGGCCTTCTTTGGCTGGCCGACGGCAACAGTGGGGGCAGCAGTATCAGTTGGGGCGGCGGCGACGAATTTCGCAGCGGTTGCAGCGGCGGTTGGGGCCGGGGTAGGCGGCGGGTGTCGTAACAGCGGCTTCGATGGCGGTTGCGGCTGGAGCCGGGGCGTGCGGCGCGTTGTGTGCTACGGCGGCGGTAGTTGGGGCTAGGGCGGGCGGCGATTTGGGCGCGGTGGTGCCGGCTGGGCCTCGAGCCTCACCAGGTAGAAATAATCAAATAGCTATGTAATACAGTGAAAGAGAACCGTGAAAGTATACCTCGGTGAACAAAAAGGTTGACTAAGTTCGGACACTTTTGACTACGTGACCGTGAATTTCGCCTGTATTACATGAAGCGAGTTTTAAGCATTTGAGTTTTTGCAATATTGTTTTTACCGGTGTTTTCCCATGGACCCACTAATTCATCCCACTGGTGGAAACACGGAGGGAACCCATTACTCGTAGACCCACTGATACGGGTGCTACTGGGGGCGTAGGCAGGTCTATCGGTGATCATTATTGATTGACGAAACAATCGCGTCCACTTCACTGAAGAGCACGCCCGGGCAGCCTCTCAAACTAAAAGACAAGCGGGGCGAGAAGAATCTGCAGTACATACTGCCACAGTCTCTAAAGAATCCATACAGTCATCCAACGGAGACGCCTAGAAAAGGCAACGGTGTGGGGGCCGCGGGGCAAGACGGTAGAGGGCAGAGGAGGTCAAGCCCCAAGTTTCATATCCAAATCTCGGGACACTTCATAAATTCAGGCTCGTTAGTACTAATATGTTTACTTTGTTCAGGCGGTGCAAGGTGCTGCTGCCCAGTGACTAGTTTTATGCCTATTTGAATGTAAACAGTTTTATTTGTGTTTGTCTTGTTTTTTTTTTACAACTTCCTATTGATTTTAATTCTGTAACAGTGTGTTGTGATTTTTTTACAGCTTCCCATTGATCTTAAGTCTAAAACAGTCTTCTTAGTCTTTTGACAAAATTTTGTGGCCAAAATGTCTTCATTGTTTATTTATTTGTATTATTACTAGTTTTGCAATTACAGGAGCAGAACAAAAAATATGGTGTTGTCGCCATCAGATATATCGGAGCGGGCGAGGTGTTGAAATATTTCTGAGCAGTGTTAAATTTCAATAAATTACGTACACTAGAAGTTTCAATAAATTATGTACACTAGAAGTTTCAATAAATTATGTACACTAGAAGTTTGAATAAATTATGTACACTAGAAGTTTCTGTTAATATCTGAACATCTAAATTGTTATAAATATCTGAACAGCAGATTTTTCAATATGTGGCATTTTTATACGTACGTACGTGTGTAAAGAACATATTGAAAAATCTTCTGCTCAGATATTTATGACAAATTTGATGTTCAGATGTTAACAGAAACTTCTAGTGATCATAATTTATTATTGAATGCAACATTGCTCAGAAATATTCGAACACCTCGCCCGCTATCTACCAACTATGGCGTTTTGCCGAAGAAGTAAAGTTAGGGTTCACATTTATTTTTCGAGTGGTTTACCATAATCCTTACACAAAATATACAACAAAGGGAGTTCTTGTTGCTTACAATTACGCAGACAAAATTCTATTTACAATTCGAAATTATGTACCTACATTAACCCTTGAGGTCAAATGAGTAATACATAACCAATGCGTTCATCTGATAGACCTAAGAAGCCTCTCGCATTGTTGGTGTTGCGGATTTCGGTTCCAAAATAAGAAAAGAAACTTAAGTGTTTTAAGAGTAAAATGGGCCACGGTTGCTCTTATGTACCATGACCGTAGCTGGAGAGAATACCTGAGATATTTATTTTATAGTATGTATCGTGATAATTTAAGACTGCTTTTTAATAAAGATCACGATCAGTATTTACGATTCTCATCTATCTAAATAAATTATTGTCTTTCTATTTTAAGTTTTAAATATGTTTTGGTGGCTGGTTACAAAAATAAAGCTGAAAAGTTTTTAAATTTTAGTTTTATTTAACCGTAACTAACAATTTCAAACGAATTGAATACAAACAAGGTACTACATAATAAATATAACGATTTATAACAGAAAGAGTTGAAAACCCTCGGTTGCGGTGAAATATTAGTACTAAAAATAAAGTTTAAATACAATTATACAGCCGCTGGATGCAGGTAGCGCAGAACCGGTCGTCGTGGAAATCCTTGGGGGAAGCCTAACTGACTCCTAGGAATAAAATATTTAACCAACAGTGGACATCCTTCAGTTGATATGATAATGATGATACAGGGTGTAGGACCCGTTAACTGGGCCTTCTACTCATCACACTGAACAAGTTCCACACGGGACATGTAGTAAATTTTCAAAAACCAATTTGTCTATACAGAATAGGGTAAGTCGACTATCAAAAATAAATCATGAAATGTCATTCCCTAAATTTCCCTCTTATTGAAATCTCAAAACATCTTATTCATTTTGTTTTGCACTGCGACTTGGATTTTGAGGATTCCGTACACCCAAAGAGTGACCAATGCGACCCTATTACTAAGCCTCCGCTGTATGTTCGTCTATTAGCGGGCAGTATTTCATGAACCATAATAGGTAAAAAGTTGAAATTTTCACAGATTGTGTATTTCTATTGCCGCTATAACAACAAATACTAAAAATTAAAAAATAGCAACTCTCTATCCAAAAAAACATGTTTTTATAGGTATCCTAGAGGTGTTTTTGATTTAGCTCTATCGTAAAAACGATTATACAAAAAAGCGTGAAACTTAGTGTGATTACAGTAATAAATAATAATACTAAAGTAAAACAAAAATATTAAAAACTGGCCACGTGCGAGTCATACTCGCGTTAAGAAGTCCGAACAGATTTTTTTATCACAGATGGTAAGCCCTTGGCATAATCTCTCCTGATGGTAAGTGACGATGATGCCAAAGATGGAAGCGGGCTTACTAAGATTTCCCAACGCAATGGAGAACTGAATGAAAAAATAACATTTTTCTGGGATTTTTACGGCATTGTAATAGGGGCCTCAAACTTGGCCAGTCTTTGTGTAATTATACTATTGTGTATGAATACTTACCATATTTTACAAAAACAATATATTTTACCACAGATTTTACAAACACTCTTAGATAATTTCTCAACTTACTAACAATTTAAAATCAAATAAGCAGCTCAGACTAAATAAAAAAAGACGTGTGGCACTCGGCGACTGCCGCGGTAAAGCTATTGCATAGCCTTTTTTATGAACTTATGCAATTATAATTATTTTTTATTTATGCAGTATTTACCAGTACCAGTCCTTCCTTGGAGCGTCGGTGGCTCAACCGGTAACGACTCGGTCCATCTAACCAGATGTACCGGGTTCAAATCTGGACGGCCAATGTACCAATGAGTTTTTCAAAAACTTACGTACATATACTTACCGATTGCTTTTGCCGAAGGAAAAACATCGTAAGGAAACCTGCACACGCCTGCGAAGAAACTCGAAGGTTGTGTGTGAAGTCGACCAACCCGCACTGGGCCCGCGTGGTCGACTAAGGCCTAATCGCCCTGATTCAGGGTAGGCTCGAGCCCCTCGGTGGGGACGTATATGAGCTGTAATAATAAATTAACACTAAAAAAGTTAATCATCATCACCATCGTCATCGTCATCCTCATCATCATGATAAATAGATATGGCACTGTAAGTTTTTTTGAACTCAATATTATTATTTTTTGGGTGTTAGGTTTTATTTTCGTTACGAAATTTCTTGATTCGGTCCCCTCAAAGCCCGCGATAAAAGCTATACAATAGCTTAAAAGTCATTAACAGCAACAATTAGGTAGGTACATAGACGCGGCGACGGGCGAGGGCGCACGCACAGCGCGCAGGCGCGGAAAGAGGCTGCTAGGCAACATAAAAGCGGACGGCGCTTATTGGTGGAGTAATAATATAAGGAGATGATTATGTACTATTTTTTCACAAATCTATCTAAAGCGTTTGTAGCCCAGTTCAAAACTTGGATTTTTTTTAGGTTGTTTTGACTTATTTTTCATGTTATGGGTTTAATTTCAAGTTGTTTATTTTGAAAATCCAGTTTTACAAAAAAAATTGTTCACATGCCTAGAAGACTCCGAGCATCGCCCGGTGGCCCAGGTACTTTTTGATTAAGCTCTATTGTAAAACGTGAAACTTGGTGTGATTATAAGTAGTACTAATACTGAAGTAAAACAACAAAAGCCGGCTAAGTGTGACTTGTACTCGCGCAAAAAAAAAAAAAAAGATCCGAACTCATTGTATAATGACTTTGTTTAAAGTATATTTCTGTCGCTCACGTTGATCTCTTTTGTTTGTAATGTTAATAGGTATCATTTTCATAGTTGTGTGGAGAGGTGTAGTCGTACGGAACCCTCAGAGCGCGATTCCGACTCGCACTTGAACTTAATCACAAAATTAATACATCAATGACGATAAAAAACAATGACGTCATGGATTGCTATATTATACATTTTAGAACAAAATTTTGTTTTAACAGATGATAAAAAGTAGCTCAACTTTTTTTTTATTTTTATTTATTAAAAATTTGAGTGCCTTTGACTGCAACTCACCTGATAGTAAGTGATGATGCAGTCGAGGATGGTACACGCAAACTCAAATAATGCCTATTCACTCTTGCCTTAAAGATCCCCAAAGTATAGGAATCGGGAAACACTGACGCAGGCAAGGAGTTCCACTCCTGCGCTGTACGCATAATAAATGAAGAAGCGTAACGATTCGTGCGAAAAGGTGGAACATCAACAACAAAGGGGTGCAACCCCTCCCTGCGTCTCGTTGAACGACGGTGGAATGGAGCCGGGGGAATTAGGTCGTGAAGTTTTTGCGCGCACTCTCCGAAATAAACTATAAACTCAAGTAAACTAGCAATCAACTAGCCTGTTGGTCAATCAACTCATTTGTTCCGCCCTGTTCTACTAAATGTTCCACGGGTGGCACAAAAAGGAATAAATTTTACGGCAGCCTGCACCAAACTTTCTCGTTTATTTTTTTATTTATTTTAAAATTAATATTTTTATAATAAAGTTGAATTCATAATGATGACCAAATTATATAAGTACTTATTCGTAAATATATTTCAATTTCATAGCTCCAACCATTTGGTGAGTAAATCGCAAGTTTCGATTTCATTTGTAGGAGAACCATACAAACACGATTTTTCCCAAACCAATGGGTATTACTTTGTAATAGATAAACATGAAAAACTTCGACATGCAAAGTTTAATAACAATCGTTAGAGCCGTTTTTGAGGAAAAAAAATAGTTTTTGTTGTATGACAGCTACTCTTCGGTTTGACGGTACGAAGAAACTTTTGCCCATCCTTCGATGAAATAATTTAAAACTTAAGTTCCAAATTTGGTCCCAATCAATCGGACTAAAGATATAGCCTCCAGAGCCAAGCGTGACGGACGGAATTGAGATATTCGGTTTTTCGATATGTGTTAATGACATAGAACACATTTTTACGAAAATTGGAAAAACTTTTTTTTCGCGATAATAGTAGGTACTTCCTCTACCCTATGTTAAAAAATGACGTTGTTGGTCCTTTGCGAAAAGTTGTTCAGTGTGATGTGATGAGTAGAAGCCCCACTTAACGGGACCTACACCAATTTCGTTAAACCCTGTATACAGGTGAACTGAACAACTTTTGTTCTGTGACTGCTGAAATCGCAAAAAAACTGTAACAAATCAATCAGCTTATCGACCAATTTTGTGCATTTTTATATTAAGGATCCTATTTTTTTTATTGACTATGTGTTCCTTGGGGAAGTTGTTCAGTAGGATGAGTAGAACCTCCAGATAACGGGTCTTACACCATTTTTTTACAGCCTGTATAAAACTTAAAAATGGTCATTAATACTTTCTTATCAATTGATATTTCTTAACCTCTCTATAACACGTGTGTATTTTTAATTCAAACTTAGTAATTAATCTTTAGATCGGTCTTGTGGTGCTCATCTAAAATAAAAGTCCTCTCGTATCTATTGGCTGCCACTTTCTTCATGTCCTCGTACACCGTGGGATAGCACGCAATGGAGCTCTCGAAATCTTCCTTGTCAAGTCTGAATAGTTCGCAATTGGTGACGGCCACAGCAGATGCGTTTCTAAACCGATGCTTCATGACAAGGGCTATCTCTCCGAAATAGTCCCCGTCTTCTAAATGACATATTTCTTTTCCCGACTCGGAGTAGATTGCGACGGTGCCGTTGTCAATGAAGTAGAGGCAATCACCTGTTAAAATTAAAACTTAAAAAACCCTAGACATTGTTTTTTCCTACTCCATCATCAGGCCCTGATTACATCATATCAGCCACAAATCGTCCACTGCTGGACAAAGGCCTCCCCCAAGGATTTCCACTACGACCGGTCCTGCGCTGCCCGAATCCATCGGCTTCCCGCGACCTTCACCAGGTCATCGGTCCACCGCGTGGGAGGCCTGCCTACGCTACGTTTTCCGGTGCGCGGTCGCCACTCGAGAACTTTACTGCCCCATCGGCCATCTGTTCTACGAGCTATGTGCCCTGCCCACTGCCACTTCCGTTTAGCGATTCTGTGAGCTATGTCGGTTACTTTAGTTCTCCTGCGGATCTCCTCGTTTCTGATTCGATCACGCAGAGAAACTCCGAGCATAGCACGCTCCATTGCCCTTTGGGTGACCTTGAGCCTTCTTATGAGGCCCATAGTAAGCGACCATGTCTCAGTTCCGTAAGTCATCACTGGCAACACACACTGGTCAAAGACCTTAGTCTTGAGACACTGCGGTATTTGGGACGTGAAGATATTGCGAAGCTTCCCGAACGCTGCCCAGCCGAGTTGGATTCGTCGATTGATCTCTTTCTTGAAGTTGGAACTACCTAGCTGGACTTTTTGTCCCAGGTATACATATTCGTCAACAACTTCCAGTGTCGAGTCTCCAACCTTTAGAGGAGTGGGTGCGACACGGACATTTAACATTATTTTCGTCTTGTCCATGTTCATTTTAAGACCCACTTGTTGAGAGACCTTACTGAGGCCATCGAGCATTGTGCTTAGGTCTTCCATAGTCTCAGCCATGACCACGATATCGTCAGCGAATCGGAGGTGGGATATGTACTCGCCGTTGATATTGATGCCGAGTCCACCCCAGTCCAGAAGCTTAAAAACATCTTCCAGGGCGGCGGTGAACAGTTTCGGAGATATAACGTCTCCTTGTCTCACCCCTCGCTGCAACTGGATAGGTTTCGAGTTCTGGTCCTGGAGGCGAACCGACATGGTGGCGTTTTCATACAGACACTTCAACACCTCGATGTATCGATGGTCAATTTGGCACCGCTGGAGAGACTGTAGCACAGCCCAAGTTTCGACTGAATCAAAGGCCTTCTCATAGTCCACAAACGCCAAGCATAGTGGCTGATTGTACTCTTCGGTCTTCTGTATAATCTGCCGCAGCGTATGTATGTGGTCTATGGTACTAAAGCCTTTTCGGAAACCGGCTTGTTCGGGAGGCTGGAAGTCGTCAAACCTGCGTGCGAGACGATTCGTAATGACTCTCGAAAACAGCTTGTAGACATGGCTCAGAAGTGAGATGGGTCTGTAGTATTAAAACACGTGTCGATTTTCGTAATGGACAGACTTTTTTTTTTTTTTTTCTTAGTTACATATAGAAATGCATAGATGGCGTGGTGTTACTTGTCACATTTGATAATTTTGTTATTTATTATAACACCCCCACTTAACAAAATAAATGAGAATTTCTATACAGAACTAACATTTTTTATTTAACCCTAATTCCCAGCATATGCATGAACTTATAATGCTTAGTGGATAAAAGACCTTTGGTTAACAAGTCAGCAGGCATTTCCTGTGTTGAAACATATTCAATATTAATTAGTTTATTTTTAACTGCATCTCTAACATAATGAAAACGAACATCAATATGCTTTGACCTAGCATGTGCCTGATGACTTGTTGCTAACTTTAATGCACTTTGATTATCACATTTTATGTTAATTACACATTTTTTACCACTTAGCTCATACATGAGATTTCTTAAGTAAACGGCTTCCCTAGATGCCTCTGAAAGAGCAACATATTCTGCCTCAGTGCTAGATAAGGAAACAGTCTTTTGTTTTTTACTTTGCCAGGAGATCACAGAGCCACTCATTACAAAGCAAAAGCCCGTAAAAGATTTACGATCTAGGCTATCGCTAGCCCAGTCTGCATCAACAAAACCTGTCAGCTCCACATTATCCTTATGATATGTTAAACAATAATGTTTTGTTTTCTGTAAGTATTTTAATATTCGTTTAGCATAACTAAAATGAGTTTCATTATAACAGTTATTGAACTGGCTGAGGTAACTAAGAGAGTATGACAAGTCAGGTCTAGTCAATACAGCCAAATACATAAGGCTTCCAATTAGCCTCTGATATGGAATGTTTGCTACACAATTTTCAGCCTTTTCTACGTTCAACTTACTCTCAATAGGAGTATCTATAGTTTTACAATTAGACATATCAAACTTTGATAATAATTGCTCTATATATTCCTGCTGATCCACAGTTATAGTTTTACATTCTTTGTTTACATTTATTCGCATGCCTAAGTAACGTCTAACAGGACCTAAATCTTTCAATTTGAATTCAGAACATAATACATTTTTTAAATTTTCAGTTTCAGCAGTATTATTTGAAAAAATTAAAAAATCATCGACATAGACTGCTACAATAATCTTGACATTCTCATAAAAAAATGTAAACAAGCATGGTTCAAATTTACTTATTTTAAAACCATAATTAAGCAAACAGTCTTTCACTTTCTCATACCACACTAAAGCAGACTGTTTCAGTCCATATATGGCTCTTTTTAATTTCAAAACCTTTCCAATTTGATCATTTACAAAACCTTCCGGAATTGACATGTAAATATTTTCTTTTAAATGTCCATTTAAAAAAGCTGTTGTTACATCAAGATGAGTAATGTCCATGTCCCATTGTACACTCAGAGCAAATAACAATCTCAGCGTAGAATGTTTAACCACAGGAGAAAAAGTGTTCTGATAGTCTATACCACGTCGCTGTGTAAAACCTTTAGCCACAAGTCGGGCACGATACCGCACTTTATCATTCACATCTAGCTTTTTATTTAACACCCACTTGTTTTGCACGATTGATCCGTCACTTGGTATATCTACAATTTCCCATGCATCGTTGTCCTCGAACGACTGAAGCTCCTCTCGCATGGCTTGTCTCCACTGATCAGCTTCTGGTCCATTCAACGCTTCTGAGAAATCTATATGTTCGACTTCCGGACTAGAATTGGAAATACAGATGTTACCAAACCCAAAACGTTCTGTAGGTTTTCTTATTCTCTGATCCTGATCTGATAATTCTGGAATCGGTTGCAACACACTGCTTGAGATATCCGTCTCTGTGTTTGTGGTGGTTGTATCATCATAACTGTCACTAGGTGGATCAGTATATACAGATGTATTCAAATCTGAATCATGGAGAGATTCATTCATTGAAGACTCCCCCACTGAATCTCTGCCATCTTCATTTATAGCTGGAGACTCTTGCCCTTCAGTGTCAACATCATCCTGTATCCATCCTGCTGTGTCTTTTTCATTTATTTTCGACAATACTGTTTTTTCTTCCATTACTATTATGTCTCTTTTTATAGTAATAATATTTTTTATAGGATCATATACACGATATCCTTTTACTGTTTCTGAAAATCCTACAAGAATGTTCATTCTGGCCTTCTTGTCCCATTTTAATCGTTTTTCTTTTGGTATGTGAACCATTACAGGGCTACCAAACAGACGTATGTGACTTAAATCTGGTTTCTTTTTATACCACGCTTCATAGGGCGTTGTATTTCTCAAACTTGAAGTTACAGATCTATTCTTTAAGTATGCTGCTGTGTTAGCGGCTTCTGCCCAGAACTTCTTTTCTAGTTTTGCATCAAACAGTAAGCATCGCGCTTTCTCTATAATGGTCCTGTTTGCTCTCTCACAAACACCATTTTGCTCGGGCGTGTATGCATTTGTCTTCTGGTGGATAATTCCTTCTTTAAGTAAGTAATTCTCCATCTCACCACTACAAAACTCACCACCATTGTCTGTGCGCAATATTTTTATCTTTTTATTCTGCTGATTTTCAGCCATTGCTTTAAAATTCTTAAATATTTTTAAGACTTCATTCTTATGTTTGTGGAAGTATATGAAAGTCATACGACTGTGATCGTCAATGAACAAGACAAAATACTGAGCACCACCTATGGATTTGGTCTCCATAGGACCACATACATCGGCATGTATTATCTGTAATGTTTCTGTACTTGCATGTCCAACATGGTTAAATGGTAACCTCATTTGTTTACCTTCACAACAGGTCACACATTTATTCATTTTCATATCATTTGTATCCGGGTAAGACAGTCCATTCACAATGCCGTTCTTCATTTTATTTAAATCATTGCTGTTAATATGTGCTAACCGCCTGTGCCAAAGCTCTGCACTTGCTATGGCAGGTGCAGCCAGCATACAATCTGCTATTTTAATATTTAGCTTGTACACACCATTTGTTGACATTGCTGTGGCCACCAACACATTCTTTTTGTTGCGAATGTAGCATTGGTTTTCTTCAAAAACAACTGTGTTACCGTTTTTGATTAGTTCACTCACTGACAACAGGTTCGTTGTTAAGCTTGGCACGCATAGCACATCTTTAACCATGATATCATAGTTACAATCAGTCGATATCTGTACATCTCCAGAACACAAAACTGGCACTTTCATATTATTTGCGACGGTTATCTCTGATAAATACGGCGTTAAATTCGCGTTCTGTATCCATTCTTTGTTGGCCGTCATATGTGCACTTGCGCCACTATCTACGTACCATTCGTTTGTACTGTATTCTCCATTCAAAAATACCACGCTAAAAGCATTTGATTGCTTGTTTTTCTGCATTAATGGACACTGGTTTCGATAATGACCTGTTTGTTTACACTTGTAACAAGTGATTATCTTGGCTCCTGTCACTGTTACCTTCGAGTTTGTCGATGACATTGCGCCACTTTTAAATTTGTGTTTTTTGCTGTTGTTTGCAGCGAACGCTGCGCCGCTGGAATCCACGTCATTCTTTGAAACCTCCATATCAATCAACTTAGATTTTATTGCATCGGTGGTAATCTGCATTCCCGAGTGCTCGATGGCCATAATCATCGGCGCGAATTTTTCTGACAAACCTGCTAATAATAACGATCCGACCCACTCTTCGGTAATTGTAAATCCTGTGCCTTTTAATCTCTGAGCCGTTTCGACTACTTGCGTGACATATGAAGTCATGGAATCGCAATTTTCTTGTCGTAATGAGATTAAATGTCTTAATAGGGTTATCTTCCGAGAAAAACCTGAGTCATCGAACATGTTTCTCAGTTTAATCCATAACTCCAAAGATGTTCTTGTTTCCTTAATATGCACGTACAATCCAGGGTCAATGGTTAAAACTAGCTTCGCTTTGGCTTTTGCGTCATCTGATGCTTTTGCCTCGAAATTATCATCTGGCTCCGACTTGATATAGTTCACCAAGTTGTCAAGCACCAAAAGATTTTCCACAGCAAAACTCCACTCATCATAGTTTTCGCGTCCTTTTAGCTTCGGAATGCTTTGAATATAGTTTACAGCCATATTTCCACGAAAAAAGTCAACAATTTTCGACTGTTTTAACTGAATTTACACAGTGTAAAACCGAAAAATATGGATATTTGCCCATAACCTATTAAAACACGTGTCGATTTTCGTAATGGACAGACTTTATTTTTTTTTTTTCTTAGTTACATATAGAAATGCATAGATGGCGTGGTGTTACTTGTCACATTTGATAATTTTGTTATTTATTATAACATGTAGTTCTTCAGCAGAGTGTTGTCGCCCTTTTTGAAGAAAAGCACGACCACACTTCTGTGCCATGCCTTAGGCGTTTGTCCCTCGAGTATAACGGAATTAAATAACTTCTGAAGAGCTTTTAGTACCGGTGATCCACCTGCTTTCAGAAGTTCAGCCGTAATTCCATCATCACCCGGTGCCTTGTTGTTCTTGAGCTGTTTGAGAGCCATTCTAATCTCGTACAGGCTGACGTCCGGGATATCTTCGGTATAGTGTCGGGTTAGTCTGGCTCTTGGGTCTTCAGCCAGATCGCTGACAGGCAAACGTGTGGTCTTGTACAATTGTCCATAGAACTTCTCAACTTCTTCCAGCAACTCAGTCTTAGACGATATGGTCCTGCCGTCCTGAGTCTTCAGCTTGGTCAGTTGGCTTTGTCCAACAGACAGATCTCTCGCGAACACTTTTGAGCCTTTGTTGTGCTCGATCGCCTCTTTAATACAATTTGTATTATATTGGCGTAAATCGCGAGTTAGGGACTTAGAGATCTGCCTGTTTAGTTGCCGATACTGAGTAGCGTCTTCAGAGGACTGCAAAACCAATCTGCGTCTTTCTTCCATGAGGTTGCTGGTGAAATCGGAGATTTTTTGGTACTGTTTGAACGGCGAGTTTTAAAAATCTTAGACCCGACCGTTTGAACAATTTCCACGAACCTGTCATTATAATCGTCCACATTGTCGCAGTCTCCTAGGCATTCGAAACGATTGTGCAACTCGAGCTGAAAGCTCTCGGGGTTTTGGAGCTGGATGGGCGCTGGTCGGAGCGTAGACTTCATCAGTCGACATCTTTCTAGTTTGGTCTTTAGATTCAATGTGCCTCTGACCATCCGGTGATCGCTTCCTGTTTTGACTGAATTGATCACGGAGACATCATTGAATATTTGCCTCCTTGTCGACAAGATGAAGTCTATCTCGTTTTTTGTTACGCCATTGGGATGCAACCATGTCCACTTCCGCTGTTTTGACTTTTTAAAGAAGGAGTCCATCATAATGAGGCTCTCCTTCTCCATAAAGTCGGCCAGCATCTGGCCACGTGCATTTCTTACTCCATATCCAAATTGCCCCACTCTCAGCTCACCATCGCTTCGTTTGCCCAGTTTCGCGTTAAAGTCCCCCATAACAACGGTATAATGGGTCCTGGTGCTATATAAGGCTGTAGAGATGTCCTCATACATAGTCTCTACCTCGTCGTCGGAGTGTTCCGTAGTCGGCGCGTATACCTGTATGACCTTCATCGAATACCGTTTGGTGATTCTGAGTATAAGGTATGCTACCCTTGTCGAAACGCTCACGATTTGGACCACATTGTTAATAAGGGACTTGTGGACGAGAAACCCGACACCACCCTGGGACTGTTGGTCGCCCTCCCGGAAATAGAGCAGGTTTCTGGATTTAAGGTTCATGGTGTCCTCTCCCTCTCTTCGGACTTCACATAAACCTACGATATCCCACCGTAACCTGCTCAATACTTCTTCGAGTTCTGCAAGTTTCTCGTCAGTCCGCAGTGTGCGCGTGTTGTAAGTTGCCAGGGCCAAAGGTCGTTGGGTTTGGTAGCCTGGCATCTGCCGGGGATTCTTCGCACCCCCTACCCCGCCGTTACCATGACTGCTACCGGAGCCAGGAATAGCGGGGCTGCCGGGGACTAGGGGCCGTTTTCTGGGTGTGAAATTCATTAGGGGGTTTTGCCGTAATCGCCACGCTTGGCAGGCGGGTTGGCGATCGCAGTTTGATTGCAGGTGTGTTGCAATGTACAGAAAGACGCTGCTGCCCATCCTCCGGTTCCTGATTACAATCTATCTTTAATTATATTCACTAAGACCATTCCTATGAGCCGAAACATGATACCTTAGTTGTCAGATGGTGAAGAGTTGGGTATCCTGCAGATTCCAGATGATGCTGCAGCATCAGGTCAAGGTTAACATTTTCTTGAAAGATCATTAAAGTATCAGGAAACCAAATTTCGAATCGATCATACCTGTGGAGTGGAAGTTGCTCACATCCTTTCATCAGCTAGAAAATAACTGATGATCTTCAAATGGCTGAACAAATATTCTTGAATCATTCGTTTGGGCGCTGCGATGCCACAAACAGACACACAGACACATCATTATATCAGCCGAAAGACGTCCACTGATGGACAAAAGCCTCCCAGGAATTCCATGACGACCGCTCCTGCGCTGCCCGCATCCAGCGGCTTCCCGCGACCTTCACCAGGTTATCGGTCTACCGTGTGGTAGGCCTGCCTACGCTACGTCTTCCGGTGCGCGGTCGCCACTCGAGAACTTTACTGCCCCATCGGCCTGTTCTACGAGCTATGTGCCCTGCCCACTGTCACTTCAGTGTAGCGATTCTGTGAGCTATATCGGTTACTTTGGTTCTTCTTGCATAACAAATAACTATTATCTTTATTCGGACAAAATAATTAACAACTCAAGATAATGTTAATGACTAATGAGTTAATGACCCCAGCAAGCAACCAGTGATAATATTAAATATACTTGCATACCTACCGCACGGTGATTATTTATCCGTAATGAATGAATGACTGAGTGGTAGCTTCACACATACCAAAAGTATTGATCTTGAATATAATATCGCCTTCAATGAATATGGCGGGCTTCATCCTCATCTCGATCTGCAGGAGCAGGCCCCGGGGCAGCTCCTTGAGGGAGGCGACGTGGTTTACGAGCTGCCGCCCGGTGTGGAGGATGATGTCCTCTCGTAGTTGGCCGGACATGCAAGCTAGCATGCGGGACTCCTGGGATTTAAGGGATTTTATTTTATCATTTCAGGCTCATTTCTAAGTTTGTGACTCGTAGTTCGTTCGTAGAATATTAAGGGATTTCAACTGGCTGAAAAATATTTTTTCTTGTACTCGTGCACAAAAATCGGAAACGCTAAACAGGGCTATTTTTTGAAGCCCGCCAAAATTTTTAACTGACATCTAGTTAGGAACTGAATAACTTTCCCCAAGGATCCTATGGCCAATTTAAAAAAAATCTAAGCAGCTGATCAAGTTAATAGGTAAAAGAAGGGTTTTTTGTGCAAATTGACCAGTTTTTATTTATTTATAATGGTAAGACTTGATTGTAAGTGACGATGATACCGAAGATGGAAGCGGGCTTTCCAAGATTCCCTAACGCTATGAACTGGCTGTTATTTTCAAGCCGGAACACATCATTGTTATTAGCATTAATGTTTGGCGGCAAAATGGTGGTAGCTAGTCAGGCAGGCTTAGAAAATACCCTTCCAGCAACCAAAGTTTTACTAAGTTAGACTCCGCAGGGAATCGAACCCGCGACCTCCCTCAGGAAAGTTGTTCAGTATTTTAAGAGGAAGCCACTGTGAAGTTTCGGCGGGTTTCACTTTTTTGTCACGCAAGTAGGTAAGAAAATCCATTGAATACACACCACGAAGAAATGCGACTGAAACTTAATCGCGTAGAACTTGAGGATCTTCTTCTTCATCCTCGGAGGCAATTGCCGCTGTTTCAGATAGGTCTCAACCTGATTCTCCATCATGAAGTATTTGGCCTGAGCTGACTCAGACGCGGTCAAGGCTATTATGAACTTCATGAGGCAGTGCAAAAATATGGCCTGAAAAAAATCCTGTGTTTAAATTATTATAATCTTCAAATAATGAAATAATAGGTATACAGGTGTAAAAAAATTGGTGTAGGTCCCGTTAACTGGGGCTTCTACTCATCATATTGAACAACTTTTGTTCTACGACTTTGCTGAAAACGTAAAAAAAATGTTTTCTCTTCATACAAAACGATCAGCTGATCGAGCGATTTTGTGCATTTGTGTAAAGGTCCCGTTAACTGGGGCTTCTACTCATCATATTGAACAAATTTTGTTCTACAACTTTGCTGAAAACGTAAAAAAAATGTTTACTCTTCATACAAAACGATCAGCTGATCGACCGATTTTATGCACTTTAGTATGGAGAGTCCAATTTTTTTTCGAGAATTGACTATGGGTTTCTTGGGTAAAGTTGTTCAGTATGACGAGTAGAGCCCCCAGTTAACGGGACCTACACCAATTTTGTTACAACCTGTATAAACGTTTCATCAGAAATTCTCCACAGTTACCTACCTTTCCAAATATCCAAGCTATAATGAAAAACAACTCAAAGCAGCCCTCATATTCCATGAGACTTAAATTGGAGTTTGATCTGAACATACCGACTGAAAATTACACAACATAAGTATACATTTTTATCAATGTGACGAACTAAAGTCGGGAGATGACGAACGAGAGATTCATATAAAACAGAATAAATATTTTGAGTCTCTTGGTAAACTCTTGCGGTCATCTCGCTCAATGGAAACTGACGATACCTAATGCTAAAGATGAAGGAAACTGGCAAAGAACGCACAATGCATTTAACATTAGGTAAGTATAATATCCTATATCTATATATTATCATCATATCAGCCGAAAGACGTCCACTGCTGGACAAAGGCCTCCCCTAGGATTTACACGACGACCGTCCTGCGCTGCCCGTTTCCAGCGGCTTTTCGCGACCTTCACCCGATCGTCGGTCCACCGTGCGACAGGCCTTCCGTCTTCCGGTGCACGGTCGCCACTCGAGAACTTTACTACCCCAACGGTCATCTGTTCGAGCTACGTGCCCCGCCCACTGTCACTTAAGTTTAAGAGCTATGTCGGTTACTTTGCTTCTCCTACGGATGTCCTCATTTCAGATTCGATCGCGTAGGGAAAGTTCGAGCATAGTTCTCTGCATCTCCTATATATCTACTTCATAGTCTTACCTAATGTGTGTTTGTCTGTGTTACCACTGTATTAAGTAAGCCGCTATATTGTAATACTGTGGTGTTACCTACATTATGCTTACCGGCTCGGTCTAAAGCATAAATGTATCGAATGCTTGCTGTCTCGTTCCATAACTTGGCTATAGTTATCCAGGAACAGTTGCTAGGATTCACCGGGTAGAAACTGTCCTCATATAAGTAGTCAACGCCAAATTGGAAATAAATGTTCCAATCCAAGTAAGATTTAACGAGACAAATCAATTTTACTGCCGTGGTTATTTTGAGCTGTGGAAGTTGTTTATAGGTTAGTGATATTTCAGACGAGTCACTACAGTGCCTGCAAGGTATCTACTATTTTAGTTGACATCATTATCTTCTTTTATCAATTCAATGCAAGAGCGATGAACTCGCCTGACAGGGAAGGTTTGCGTCAGATGTAGGTATCCAGGCTTGCCAGGTGTTCAGTTTTTTCACCGAACTATTCGGTATTTCAACCCCGTGTTCGGTGTTCGGTATGAAGAAAATACCGAAGTTTGGGTGGGTCGGTATTTGCGAAAGTCCTAACTATTTGTTAAGTGTGTCATTGTTCACCCTTAGCAATTCCCATTATCAGGTAATTTTTTCAGTGTGATCTGACCAAAATCACCCTTTGATTATACGAAAAATTATATCAAAAAAATCACATCATCAAAAATCATCCGTGACAGAAAATGTTCGGTTTTTTTATTTGGGCCACCTGGCAACCCTAGATATAACTGGTGCAGCGAGCACTCTGAACCAGTCTTTGTCGCAAGTTGTCGCACAACTTGTAACTCTTTGCATATTCGTCATTCGGGTCTGCAGGCTTCTCCTAGGCATAATGGTCACAGTTCCATTCAATATTATGATTTGCTAAATAAAGAAGAAGGAAATAATTTTACTTACCCCAACTCTATTTACATTCAAAACTTTTGACAAGTACCGATGGTAAGTAGGTATCCTCAGAATCTTCAGCGCTATTAGAACAACAATAATTGAAGGATTCTCGCTGCTGCCGTTCAAAAATATGAGCCCAGAACAAGATATCAAGTCAACAAAGAACCATGTCCTCAGATACCGCTGTACAATGCGTTTTATTTCCAAAACAACGTATTCGGAAGTATCGCCTTTCGCATAGCCAGTGAACATGTTACTTGTAATGTTTATCAAGTAGACAATGTCGGCAAAACAGATTGCATATTTTATGGCGGTCTGAAATATAGATGTGAGGATGAGTAAATAGTATTTACTTAATTAAACAGGATGACTGGTTGAACGACAGACGCAATGACTGACTCGTTGGTCCAGGCCCCAGGGTCAGCGCTGCCTCTTTATTGTACTGTGGCGCTGCTGCCTGCTGGGCGCAGTGTCGTGGGTTTGTTGATCTGTGACTTTAATAATTATGTATGGCTAAACCGGTAACGACTCGGTCCTTCTAACCAGAGGTACCGTGTTCAAATCTGGACGGCCAATGTACCAATAAGTTTTTTTGCCTACATATACTTACTGATTGCTTTAACGGTAAAGGAAAACATCGTGAGGAAGCCTGCACACGCCTTTGTAGAAACTCGCAGGTTGTGTGTGCAGTCGACCAACCCGCACTGGGCCCGTGTGGTCGATTAAGGCCTGATCGCCCTAATTCAGGGTAGGCTCGAGCCCCTCGGCGGGGACGTATGGACGTATGTGAGCTGATATGATGATGTATGTAATTAGACTTATATGAATATCAGTCTCTAGTACAGAGCATCCTAGTCTCGGACCAGATGACTATGTGTGATATGTCCCCGAATATTAATATTTCAGGAGGAGAAGACGACACTAAAAAACTTTCCTTAAGGAAGTGATGGTTAATCCAATTTTCATTTTATACTAGCTTTTGCCCGCGGCTTCGCCCGCGTTGACATCGTTTTTACGACTGCCTTTGAGGGTGAGTGGTGCTCTAGCCGCAAGCGGCTTGCCAGCGTGGACATGAGTTTTTTCCAGATCCCTCAGGAACTGTATCGGGTTAATCTAATTAGCATTCTATGTCACTTTCCACCCCTTCAAGCAATTCTATACAAAAAATCAATCCGTTGCTCCGTTGCGACGCCGACGTGCGCGAACGTAGAAATGAGTTTTCCCCAGATCCTATGGGAAGTA
This sequence comes from Coleophora flavipennella, assembly GCA_947284805.1. Lineage (NCBI taxonomy): Eukaryota > Metazoa > Arthropoda > Insecta > Lepidoptera > Coleophoridae > Coleophora > Coleophora flavipennella. Next base: position 6,821,418 of record OX369270.1, on the reverse strand, counting down.
TGTCAGGATATGCTAATTAGTAAATTATGTCATTTACCAACCCCTCAACCATCTCAACTCTCAATAATAATCTCAACAATCCATTGTTCCGTTGCGATATTAAAGAAGTTAAACAAAAAAAGAGTACTTATAGGCATTTTTTCCCCAGATCCCAGTAGTCTTACCGAGTAGTCTTACCAGTAGTACTATTGGGAGTTTTCTTCCCAATAGACTTACTCGTAGTAGGACTTCACGGATGTCAATATTTCCCAGTAGTTCTACTGTAAAACAACGAATACACATAGACCTCGAAATTTAATAGATAGTACCTACCTACCTACCAATTTCAGTTTAAAAAAACCAAAAATATAAATGTGAAGGTTTATATTTAAAAAAACTTAACCATCGCATAAACTAACCTACATAAACAAAATAACAGTACATAACTATGAATATCTATTATTCACCACCGAAGCTTTTCCAAAAAATGACCAACGCTGATGTCCCCATTAATCAATTGCATTTGGGCATTCTGAATAAGCCGATCGCGTTCAATGTAAAGGTTGGCTCTTTTATTGATATTTATTTTATTTTTAACTTGGACGCTGCGCACTTTTTGATACGATGCGTCAGAAACTAAAATGTTCAACAATTGGTGTAGAGCCTTCTTACCAACTTCCCCGTTTAACACAAAATGCCACGATTCCAGATAATTCGTTGTACGATGCCGTTGACCGAACACGCACATTCTCTCTTTAATATTTTTTGACAACCAATTTCTATTCATATATTGTTTAAATTTTTTAATTTTTTCTTGGTCAGTGATGTTTTTCATTTCATCTATTATGTAACTCCAACCATTCATAATATTTTCTCTGGGCAACAACGGTAAAAGTTTGCAAAGTGACACTATTCTGTACGCCTTTAATTTTAGAGATTTTGATTTTCTCTTCAAACTCTCTCAGTAGTGATAATAGCATCCGCTTGGTAATATTTTCGGGAAAACATATCTAATAGCCTTTATCATGGCATCTTCATAGTCTGTTTTAAAGTGCTTGGGGTTCCAGTGAGGTATTTGGCTTTTTATTAACTGTAGTAATGTGACGTAATATGTATATGCGTAGTTTTATCGGAAAGAAAGGCATACATAACGGGTAATATATTTGTAACATCTTGAGAACTCCCCAGATCGCAATGAATTGTGTAGAGTTGCAGGAATGGTTCTGAAATGGAACCAAATGTACCATCACTAAAATAGTCGACACATTCCGTCATAATATTTCTTGCCTCTGGGGATGCAAACACTAAAATTCTTGCTCCGTCATCACGATAGTAGTCCGCCAAAAGAAATGATTCAAATTTAGGTGGAACCTTGATGTCTGTAAATTTTTATAATATAATTTGTCCACTTCAAGTGATTTATTTCGTTGCCGATAAAGTGTTGATTTTACACTGGTATACTGGGGTAGCTTTCTGATTAGATCGGTACCAGAATTTTCGAGCGAGCCCACAGCCTTTTTATAGACCTTGGATACAGACACTGTATCTGATTCACTTATTTGTTTTCTACAGCCATCCAACTTCAAGTCTATCTCGTTTTAAGCATAATCAGGAGAACATGTTGGTAAATGAGATATGGTTTTGGATACAATACCATTATTGATAGTAACAGATCTCACGCATTTTCTTTTACGATATAGAGCACATCGCCATATAATTCCTCCATCTTTATAAGTCTTCAATTTATAGTACTGATAATCATTCAATAGCAAAACTTCACCTCGTCTTCTTTTTATTATATTTATATCACACATTATAAGAAAAAACAAGTTTTTATTAGTATTAGGTAATTTCAAAATAATTGTCAATAATTATCTTTTGATAATTTTGAAGTGACAAGATTTGACATCTTGTCACTTGAAAAATGTTTTATCATCAGTTATCGTCAAGTGCACTAAAAAGTTTACATATCTATCGTACCTATTTGCAAAATTATTTAGGTCTACATTACGATATTATTTTTTGTTTTACTAGTAAGTCTACTGGGATCTATTTTCCCTGGAGTCTTACTAGTAAGTCTATTGGGAAGGAAACTCCCAATAGTACTACTGGTAAGACTACTGGGATCTGGGGCATTTTTTTAGCTTCCCTCAGGAACTGCATCGGACTATGCTATTTTCACGAGACAAAAAGTAGCCTATGTCCTTCCCAGTGACACAGGCTACCTGCTTGCCAAATTTCAACAAGATTGATCCAGCTGTTGAAGCATAAAAATTTAACAAACACATTTTTACATTTATAATATTAGTAAAGATTTGGCTCAAGAGCTGATTTATTTACATATTTTTTGAAAATTTCAGTTTGGTAGCCTGGCATCTGCCAGGGATTCTTCGCACAGCCCATGCCCCGCGGTTACCGTGACCGCTACCAGAGCCAGAAATAGCGGGGCCGTTGTTTAGTTGTGTTCATCATTGTGGGGTTTTGCCATTTGGCAGGCGGGTTAACGATCGCTCGCTGTGCGGTTGCAGGTTTACAGGTGCGCGGATTGGAAGCTGATGGGCTCGAGCCTACCCTTAATTAGGGCGATTTGACATTAGTTGACCACGCGGGCCCAGTGCAGGTTGGTCGACTTCACACACAACTTTCGAGTTTCTTCGCAGGTGTGCAGGTTTCCTCACGATGTTTTCTTTCACGAGCGTCGGATAAACGTACATATGAAATCGAAATTCGAAAACACATTGGTACGTGGCAGGATTCGAACCATTACCTCCCAGGATAGGAGGTAGCGGCCCTAGCCGTTACGTCATGGACGCACACAAATTACAACAGTTAGCGCTACCTAACTAGACGCCGAGCATAGTTCGGTCGCCCGTACTCACTGATAGATAACATAGAGTCCGGGTGTCGCCCGTGGTCCACCTGTTTGGTTCACCTGGGTGGGCCACGGGAATTATTTTTTTCCCGTAGCTCACCTTAGTCCACCTGGGTGTACCACGGGGAATTTTTATTTCCAAACAAACAGGTGGACCACGGGCAACACCCGATAGAGTCTTATCAGTGTTGTCAGGATTGTAATCTCTAGATTTAAACTACGAGTTGATTAAATCTATATACTAACCATAGCTCTGAAGCTAAAATAGATTCCAATGACAGTGCTGTCTATGGAAATAACAAACACTATTAACACTTCGAGCCAGTACCTGTATAAGCTATAGGGATGGATAGTGAACGGGTAGTATTTGTACTGGTGGTACTTTTCAGCGCACAACGCTGCGTATGATCTGAAATGATCAATGAGTTCCTATAGGGTAGGGTTCCAATATTCTAACCGCCTCCGTGGCGTAATGGTTAGTCCATTCGCTTCACACCAGGAGTTCGCGGGTTCGATTTACGGTGGGGTCAACTTGTAAGACTCGATTTGGTTGGTGGTAGGGCATTTTCTAAGCCCGCCTGGGTAGCTACCACCATCTTATCTAAGTCTTGCCGCCAAACATCAATGTTAACAACATTGATGTGTTCCGGCATGAAGATAAGATAGCCAGTTCTCTATTGCGTTGGGGAATCTTTGTAAGCCCGCTTCCATCTTCGGAATCATCGTCACTTACCATCAGGTGAGATGATGCCAAGGGCTTGCTAATTGTGAATAAAAAGAGGGGGTAATTGCGTGCATGGAAAATAAATTATGTGTTCACTAAATTTTCCCTCTAAATGAAATTTCAATAATCATTTATTTATTATGCAATCTTAGGGACGAAATTAAGCAATTTTAGTTTGAGAACTTTAAGCCCTCGCCTGGCTAAAAATGTCATTTCCGCCGAGGCATACCCAAGTCAAAAGTATATATATTAGTACTAACATACAGTACTTATAGACACTCCCTGCCGCTCTCTAGATTGCGACGTCACCCACATTGATAAAGATTAGTAACAGTTTGGTCGCTAGTACTGCTTTATTGTACTGTGGTTTGGTTCTCGAATGTATAGGATTTTGCCGTGATTTTGTTTGCTCCGTCATTTGTTTTCAGAAATGTCATTTCACGACCATTTGTATGTAGTGTCCGGGGTGCTACGAATAAGTTATGTAAAAAAAAGTAAGTGAGGTACATAACTTATTCGTAGGCGGGCCTAAGCGTACCAAAATTGGTGTAAAGCGTTTAACTTGGGTTTCTATCATCATATTGAAAATATTTTCCCAAGATTAACCGTCGCAAAAAAGAACTACTTATTTAAACAAATCGGGACCCATTAACAATTCGAAAAAAAAACTTTTCATATAAAAATATTTTTTTACATTTAGGTTACATTTTTGTGTTTATATCGAAATCCATTTGTGGAAGTTTTTTTTTATTAGCTCATAGATAATTTTGTAATGTTATCATTATAGTGTTTACTTGAGCTGTAAACTTCCCTAAAAATTAGGGATGCATCCGATATCGATACCGATACCGATATATCGGCGATACTTCGGGTTTGCCGATATAACGGTATCGGCGATATTTTTATGGCAGATTCAACGATACTTTTCAAATTTCGCGCTTTAAAATGTAATGTAAACGCGCGTGTTGTCCCATCTATTTCGTTGCAAACGAAGCATCTGTCGCATCTGAGAGACTATTTTCCACCGCAGGTCTTATTCAAACAGACTTGCAAAATCGCCTTTGCCGGAAAAACTTAAGAATGCTTTGTTTTTTAAATAAAAATCTTATAAATGTTAATTTTGGCTAAAACTGTAAATTCGTTGTATTTTATTGATTCTAACTTCCTTTTTGAATTCAATAAGCGTATCGGTATCGGTATCGCCGATATTTTTATAAGAGTATCGGTAGCGGTATCGTATCGGCAAAAAGGCGTATCGAGGCATCCCTATATAAAATAATATTTCCTGATTATTTTCTATGTTTGTTGACTATTTGTTAATTAATTATGATTCGACATAGTATAATGAAATGGCATAGTAGTATTATATATTATAATAATACTAACATGGGCTAAATTTTAATAAAAAGTTATGGATCACCGTTGTCTGAAAAATAAATGATAATAATATAAATCGATCAGCTAGCTCATAAACTACTGATCGCATTTGGATGAAACTTGGGTTAGGAAAATATTATTTTTATATCTCCAGCTGTTTTTTTTCTTCAAATTTTTCCTATCTTTATTTTCTTAGGGTTGCCACCATGTAAAAATCTTTTTTTTCTCTCAATAATTTTGGATGTTAGTACAATTTACACCCTAGGTATTAAACTCGTATTATGATTTTCACTATCCAAGGAAAAATCTAAATAAAGTACTTCCCATACAAATCCTTTGGGTTTTTGTTATTTTTTCTCAAAAATGGCTCTAACGATTTTAGTTTGTGAATTACTAGAACTTAATTAGGCCTACTACACAGAGTAGTCTAATATTAAAATAATAAGGTAATAATAGGTCTTTACCTATGAAATTGCCGATTCTGTTTTTGAAGTTCAATGCCAATTTTTATTAAAATAAAAAAGTTATGGTTTTTTAATAATGACCTTATGGTGACACTACTTATGGTCTGATATTAGTAACTAGTGGCATGTCTTTCATGTTCCAATCCCCTGAGCTATGTACCATTGAATGGAACAAAGGCTTTTCTTAGTGGTCAGATGGGGCAACTTTTTAGACTAGTTAATTTTCTTAAAGTGACGAAATCTTATGCGGGGTATTCCCAAATATGACATTAGTACCGAAGAAACTGCTGCGATAACTCTAAAGCTTCAAAATTAAAAATGTTTATTTTTTCAGGTGAAAAAACCCGACCTCAGGGGTTAAAGCCACCGTGCTCTTAAAGTATCTAAACAATAGGCATGTGTTTACCACCATTTAATTTCTAATAGTATAATTCTATTTTGAGAATAAATTTTGTTTTAATAACTGTTGTTCTTAATATTAATTTTCATCTTTAAACATTTTTATACAATCGGCAATTTCATAGGTAAAGACCTCATAAATAAAAGGTAACTCAAATGATAATAGTCACTACCCTATTTCAATAAACTTGTAGAGACTGTTGCATGAAGAGTTGTTCCCTTTTAACCATTGAGGAAATAATCACTACGTTAAATGCTCATGATAGAAAATACAAACCTGTAGAGCGTTTTCGCCCTTATATCCGACCTATTCAGTGCTATAAGAAACAACAAACATCTTCTTATCGAACCGCACTTGATCTTATATTCAGTTAGTTTCTGGCGCGGCAAGAAACACTGGTGCCCCTTAAAGAAATTTGTGCTGGTCTCCAACTTCTTTTTATTTTTAATAACGAAGAAACTTCTCTTCTTTTTACTCCCTATTTTTATATATTCATCTGTCTCTTCATCGTCTTTTCTTGGCTTGTTTCTTTCTTTATCTTCCTTATTTTCTTTCTGTGACGGCATCGTTAAGCAATGTAAAATTTACTGATGATACTTTACACTACAGGAAAAAAGAAAAACAACAGCAGAATTTTCAGCTTCTTAGGGTTCGCTACCAAAATGGTAAGAAACAGAACCCTTATGGTTCGACTTCGTCCATCTGTCTGTCTTTGCCACCTGTTATTAATACTATCGAATTGAACTTTAGAATCGTTTTAAAAAACGCTTATGTTCAACTTTATTGCAAATTAAAAAATATGTTTTCAAAGCATTTGCTCGAAAAGTGGTACATATATGCTAGTAATCTGTGCGCGAAATTGATTTTACCGCACCCGTGCTTTTTACTTTGCCCCTTTTTTATTTATAGCTCTGAGAAACAACACATTTCAATCAAATAAAATATAATACCCAAAGAAACAGAATCATCTGTAAGAATTTTAAAGGAGAATTTTAAATGGTAAATCCTCGCCTGCAGATCGGGCTTACAAATGTCACTCGTTTATTATTTACCTTTTTACCACCCTTGTATATCATAAATAACTATTTCATTGCCAATGGGGAGCAAAAAATCATGGTTACTAGGTTACATGGGGTATCACATTATGAAAGAGCTTTACTTTTACATTGCATAGTCATCATCATCATCATATCAGCTCATATACGTCCCCACCGAGGGGCTCGAGCCTACCCTGAACTAGCACACTCCTAGTGCCGTCGGTAGTTGGACACAGAATGAATGGACCTGGTCCCGCTCCCACCGAACCACTGACTTAGGGATAAAACAGTTCACTCCTAAGATTCCTTCTAATCATACACCTCACTCGCTCACGCGTTGATTCAATACCAACCGAATATTATAGGGCGCTGGCGCAACAGATGGCGCTAGCAGTAACCAAATCGCAAAACCATACCTGACACGGCCATTCTGACAGGTAGCGCGCTCTCGCGCGACCTTCACTCAGGACACGATTCAAGGATCTTTCAGCGTGCACGTAGCATGAAGCGCGGAGCTTCCAATGAATATCAGCAGCTCAAGAAGCGCGGAGCTTCCAATGAACATCAGCATCCCATGAAGCTTGGAGCTTCCAACGAATATCAGCATCTCATAAAGCGCGGAGCTTCCAATAAATATCAGCATCTCACGCAGCTTGGAGCTTCCAACGAATATCAGCAGCTCATGAAGCGCGGAGCTTCCAATGAATATGAGCATCTCACGAAGCTTGGAGCTTCCAACGAATATCAGCAGCTCATGAAGCGCGGAGCTTCCAATGAACATCAGCATCTCATGAAGCGCGGAGCTTCCAATGAATATCAGCATCTCACGAAGCGCGGAGCTTCCAATGAATATCGCAGGCGTGAAAAGAAAAGAAAATGTGTAATCACTATTAAAATTATATTCGTTAATACGAAGTACTACATAGATAATTAAACAAACTTAGTAAAGAAATGAAAGTAAAAAAAAGGAGTGTTGAATAATTACTGATAGGTAGAGACTATATCTCACAAACACAAGTCAACTATAAGTTTTTATAAAACTAAACCTAAACAATTTTTTTTTAGACAATAGGTATTAATAGACGAAGTAAATGGACAAACTATAAAAAAAAGAAATATCCACTACTTGACTTAATAAAACTTTTACAAATATCTTATAACTACTAATAATGACAATGATGCAGCAAGCGAACACGACCTCCGGATATCGGCTCCACTTTGTACCTTTCATTTTCGCAAACCTCGATAATTTTACATGGGTTAGAAAACTTCTCGCCGAGTTTAGTGTTTACTCTAGGGTTCTTTTCTACCAGTACAATATCGTCAACGCCAAATGGACGCACTTTAGCCTTGCCCTTAACAAAACGAGATTTTTCACGACTTGCTTGCTCGTCCATTCTGACCTTAGCTTGTTGTCTAATTTCAAATAAGTCGAGTTTCTCATAATTGTGGACTAATGCATTGATCCTAGGTGGATTTTTATTGCAACCCATCAACATCTGCAGCGGGCTCTTACCCGTGCTCTTCGATACTGTGCAATTAATCGCCAGTTGCACCTCGCCAAGGACGGACTTCCATGATCTGTGTTCGTGGTTTTCTGCGATTGTGAAACAATTTGTAAGAACAGACATAAATCTCTCAACTTGCCCATTCCCTCGGCTAACGCCGCTTGCAATTTCATGCAATTCGATGGACCATTCTCGGCACAGATCCTGGAACTCTTTCCCAGTGAACGAGGTACCCTGATCAGCTATTATCCTCTTAGGTGACCCAAATAAAAATACAAACGTGCGGAGTGCGTTACAAAGCCCAAACGGCATTTTGGTGAACTCGTATGCGCCATCTGGTGTTACGAATGCGGTTTTCGCGATCGAATCAGATTTTTCGGACATAGGGATCTGATAAAATCCTGACGCCATATCAAGTGTAGTAAAAACAGACGACTGTCCTAAAGTATCAAGTTGTTCGGATATCAGAGGCAACGGATAATTATCGCGAACTGTGTTAGAATTCAACTCTCGGTAGTCAATACAGACCCTATCACCACCATTCTTTTTTTTTACCAAAATTGCCGGGCTAGAAAACGGTGAAGAACTCTCACGAATTATGTTTTTAGACAGTAAATCAGATACAATTTCTTTCATAGCCTTACGTTCTGCTGGAGCCAACCGATAAGAGTGACGTTGTACTATTTTATCCGGATTTTTAAGTTTAATCTCCATCTCGCCTGTCTTGACCACTGTTTGGGAATTGCCCTTAACAAAATTATCGTTATAAGTTTCGATAATAGACTTCAACCGAGTGATGTCACCCGGGTCCGTCAAATCGGTATCTAGTTTCGCTATGTCGGAGCTTTCCAAGGCGTAAACTTCCGCCTGTACTTCGCGCACTACAAGAACACCGCTGTTATTCATAATTAATGTTAAACCGGGCCGAGTAAAAACATCCCGCCCAATGATGACATCATAAGGTAAGTTGTGAGAATCTACGATGACAAAGCACACCTCAACATGAACATTTTTAATTTGGATCGGGAGTGTGATACGCGAGAACAAATAAGCAGAGGTAGAGCCAATACCCGTAAGACGCGTGAACTCAAAATGTCTAACACCCTTTATTTCGTCAGCAACTTGTTTAGAGATAAGAGAACATTCAGAGCCGCTGTCTATTAGAGCTCGCAACTTGAACTTATCAATGTTTACGTTAACCAGCGGGGCGTCAGTTTGCATACACACGTTGACAGACTTTGCGGACGAAGTAGTTTTGTTTCTATCGTCCCTTTGTTTAGTGAAACAAACCTGCTCTGTGTGTCCTACTTTGTTGCAGTAAGTACATTGAATATTTTTCTCACTGGGCTTAGATACGGACCGGGGAATTCCCCCACTAGTGGAGGCCTGTGCTACCATAGTTTTACAATTTCGTTTGTAGTGACCGGTTTTACCACAATTATGACACACTATGGAACTACGGTCGGTCGAATCCACCTTTCGTCTTTTCTGTTCGCTTGATACAAAATGAGAAGAATTTGGTCGCTTTACATTTTTTATCTTAGGGTAAGTACCAAGGTGTCTGTCGAGAGCCACAAAGTCCGTATGTGTATTTTTAACAAATCAGAACGTACCTGGTAGTCCGCAATACCTGAGATAACCACTTCTATCTTGTTCGCCTCACTCCAACCCGATTCAAGCCGGTCGATCATCGCTAGTTTGTTAGTGGAGTATTCCACATAGGTTCTGGCCTTGTCACTCGTGAACTGCACCATATCCCGAAAAAGGTCGTGGAATCTCTTCGAAGCCGCAAATTGACGCGTTAGCCGCTCCTTCGCTTCGTCCCAGGTCTTGCAGAGTGGATACGATTTCGAAGCCCACTTACGAGCGCGTCCGCGTAAGTGCGTAAACGCTGCATTCCTTGTCTCGTAGTCAGTCCATGTATATTCTGCGTCCGATGGTGGTCTATTTCTTCACACCATTGCGCCGCCGTAAATTCACAATCATCAGGATCGAATGAAGGTTTGTAAACTTCACCAGGTTTCATTTTCTTGGTCTGCTTCGGGGAAGGTGTTCCAGTTTCGCTGAGGTTTAAACTTTCCGCCATTCCACGAAAAAACGATGCCCACGCAGTGGATGGGAAATTAGGAATATTATTTTCCGTAGCCGTAGGTTGATTAGTTGTCTCGGAAGCATGTTTCGAATCCCACCGCTGCTGTCGGAGATTCTTCACTATCGGATGCAACTTCGTCCATGATTTTGTTGATTATAATAAGTCAGTGCACACTGCTGGTGCCGTCGGTGGTTGGACACAGAATGAATGGACCTGGTCCCGCTCCCACCGAACCACTGACTTAGGGATAAAACAGTTCACTCCTAAGATTCCTTCTAATAGTTGATTCAATACCAACCGAATATTATAGGGCGCTGGCGCAACAGATGGCGCTAGCAGTAACCAAATCGCAAAACCATACCTGACATATATATATATATATATATATATATATATATATATATATATATATATATATATATATATATATATATATATATATATATATATATATATATATATATATAAGGTCTAACAAAATTAGCTGAAACTATTTTAAGGGCAAGTTCAGCAAACGAAACTGAACAACTTTTTCTTCAGCGACCATACTGAAATCTAAGAAAAAAAATCTACAATAAAAAAATAAGAAATCTTAATGAATCCGGCACTGACCATCGCACCGTAAAAGCCGCAGCCCACGCGCCTCCGCCACAGATGATAATAATAGCACAAGCCTCCGCTCCGATCCTTTACCCGCAGCCTTCCTTGTTACATCCCAAACTTGTGGTTACAAACTTCATAGCACACCGCCATGTCCAAATACTGTTGTACGGCGTTTCACAATAAAACACTTAACTTAGGCACTTAGGTAGGTCACACACAATCTGTCGTTAGGCTTTGAGCAACGTAACTCAATGAGTGCGCGAGAGTAACTGAGATATTTTTTTCGCGCATAACAGTATTCACAGTTGCTTGTAGGCGCTTGCTCGTAGGTAGGTACATATAATTCGCGTGGTTTGTTCAACGACCTCAAGCGCCTCGAAGGAACGAGCCGCTGCCTTCAATTTCAATTTCTTCTTTTTCGTAAAGTGTAAATACCTGTTAAGTTGTATTTTACTACCTACAGCTAAAACCTTACAGTTGGTTTTAAGTACAGTAGAATCCGGATATAACGACCTTCAAGGGACCGGCGATACTATGTCGTACTAACCGGACGATGCACAAAACGGACGGATTATTTCTTAAGTACATAACTTAACTTGTACATACATACATAACTTACGAATACATATTATTATAATATAATTTTGGTTTTCCTATTTAGTTAAATAAAACATTTCATAGAAATCACAAATGCTTTATTTTCTTTAACATTACAAATTACAAACATAGGTACATAATGTGGGAATACACAAATACAATACAAATTGTACATCATCACTACATAGTATAAAACAAAGTCGCTTTCTCTGTCCCTATGTCCCTTTGTATGCTTAAATCTTTGAAACTACGCAACGGATTTTGATGCGGTTTTTTTAATAGATAGAGTGATTCAAGAGGAAGGTTTATATGTATAATAACATCCATTAAATAGTGGAGAAGTACTGTTATTTTTGAGGTTTCTAAACTACATAGTATAAAACAAAGTCGCTTTCTCTGTCCCTATGTCCCTTTGTATGCTTAAATCTTTGAAACTACGCAACGGATTTTGATGCGGTTTTTTTTAATAGATAGAGTGATTCAAGAGGAAAGTTTATATGTATAATAACATCCATTAAATAGTGGAGAAGTACTGTTATTTTTGAGGTTTCTAATGTGATGTCGTAAATAATTACATTTTTTCCGCTTACATTGCAAACGCAGGCTGAACCCTACGAGTTTTATCAAAATAATGTACTAAGTATTGTACACATTGAAAAGGTCTACATAAAAGTCCGCGGTGGTATATGTCTGTCTATCTCTATTCTCTAAGGCACACGCTGGACACTTCATACAACGGGCCAGAAATGACATTTCAAAATTTTCAAAAAACAAATGACGGAACTAACAAAATGGCGGCGAAATCCTATACGTTCGACAACCAAACTGTAACCAATCTGTATCAATCTGGGTGACGAGGGGATGAAGGTCGCATTCTAAAGAGCGGCAGGGAGTGTCCATACTGTATGTTAGTACTAATATATATAGTATAGACATCATCACTACATAGTATAAAACAAAGTCGCTTTCTCTGTCCCTATGTCCCTTTGTATGCTTAAATCTTTGAAACTACGCAACGGATTTTGATGCGGTTTTTTTTAATAGATAGAGTGATTCAAGAGGAAGGTTTATATGTATAATAACATCCATTAAATAGTGGAGAAGTACTGTTATTTTTGAGGTTTCTAATGTGATGTCGTAAATAATTACATTTTTTCCGCTTACATTGCAAACGCAGGCTGAACCCTACGAGTTTTATCAAAATAATGTACTAAGTATTGTACACATTGAAAAGGTCTACAGAAAAGTCCGCGGTGGTAGGTATATGTCTGTCTATCTCTATTCTCTAAGGCACACGCTGGACACTTCATACAACGGGCCAGAAATGACATTTCAAAATTTTCAAAAAACAAATGACGGAACTAACAAAATGGCGGCGAAATCCTATACGTTCGACAACCAAACTGTAACCAATCTGTATCAATCTGGGTGACGAGGGGGTGAGGTCGCATTCTAAAGAGCGGCAGGGAGTGTCCATACTGTATGTTAGTACTAATATATATAGTATAGACATCACTATCACTATCACTACATAGTATAAAACAAAGTCGCTTTCTCTGTCCCTATGTCCCTTTGTATGCTTAAATCTTTGAAACTACGCAACGGATTTTGATGCGGTTTTTTTAATAGATAGAGTGATTCAAGAGGAAGGTTTATATGTATAATAACATCCATTAAATAGTGGAGAAGTACTGTTATTTTTGAGGTTTCTAATGTGTGGAAACAAGTAGCCTATGTGTTAATCCAGGTCCTAATCTGTCTACATACCAAACATCAGCCAGATCCGTTCAGTGGTTTTGGCGTGAAAGAGTAACAAACATACATCCATACATTCTTACAAACTTTCGCGTTTATAATATTAAGTAGGATTCTTATTACATAATATTATATTATAAAATGCAAGGTAGCCTGTGTCACTAGGAAGGAAATAGGCTACTTTTTATCCCGTGAAAATAGGATAGTCCGATGCAGTTCCCGAGGGAACTGAAAAAATACTCTTTTTTTGGTTAATTTCTTTAACATCGCAACGAAACAATGGATGGTTATGATTTTTTGCACAGAGGTGGTTGAGGGGGTGGAAAGTGATATAATATAGACTGCTAATCAGAATAGCCCGATATAGTTCCTGATGGATCTGGAGCAACACTCGCAGCACTCACCCTCAAAGACAGTCATAAAATCTATGTCCACGCGGGCGAAGCCGCGGGCAAAAGCTAGTACATAGTAAATAAAATACACAATCACTACAGACATAGCTCTGTGTTACTAACGTAGAAAGTCTGTTATTTGAGTTTGTTTTTGACAAACTTTTGTTCGGTAGTAAGAACTTCGTACGGCATTGTGAATTCGTGACATCATTGTTTTCATAAGATCATCTTCAAAGTTAGTCTGAACAAATACACTGAGTGTTTCTGCAGCTTTCAACGCCTCAGATACACTCAAAGTCAGATGAATCTCCTCTGGTTCGCCATCATCACCGTCGCTATCTTTGCTATTCGCGTCGGTGGCGATGATATTTTCCACAATGTTTTCATCAGACGGTTCTTCACAAGTGGCGACAGCATCATCGACAAACGCGTATTGTTCAAAGTCCTCATTTGTTATGGGTAACTGATGCCCATTAATAGCCCTTGCCCAAACACTCAGCGGTACGTCGTCTTCTTCGTTAAAATCATCTGCGTTTGAAGTTATGGTACATTCTACGTTGCTTCGGACAAATCCAGCGTGTTTGTAACAGTTAAAAATCGTGGCTTGCTCAAGTTAGGTCCAGGCATCTTGAATCATTAGTATACCTTCAAGAACAGTAATCTTTGGGTACTCAAAACTAGTGCTTCGGCAGCCATCTAGAAGCTGGATCATTTTCAGGACAAGGTTTTTACGAAAATGTGTTTTCAAAGCTCGAATAATCCCTTGATCCATGGGTTGCAACACTGATGTGTTTGGAGGCAGAAACACCAGAGTTATGCTTTTTAAGTTTGCTATGTGGGGATGTGCAGGACAGTTGTCAACTAATAGCAGGATTTTCTTGTTCTTTTTTGTAAGTTCACGATCCCAAGCACGAACCCATTTAGTAAAAATGTCAGCAGTCATCCAGGCTCTTCGATTGCTTTCATAATCCACTGGCAAATGCCGTACATTTTTAAAACATCTGGGGCGTTGAGATTTTCCGATTACGAGAAGTTTTTTTTTAACTGTACCACTCATGTTGGCTGCCACCATCACAGTTATTCTCTCCTTTGATAATTTTCCTCCTTTACATTTTTCACCTCTAAATTTCAACGTCTTGTCCGGGGTTAATTTATAAAACAGCCCGGTCTCATCTGCATTAAAAATTTCATCATCTGTAAATTGTGCACGTAAAGTAGGCCAAACTTTTTCTAGCCAATCGGTTACATCACTTTGTTGAACTGACAAAGATTCGCCAGCAATCTTACCACTAACGATGTTGTGTCTTACTTTAAAACGGTTTATCCAACTCATGGAACACGTGAAATTTTGCATGTCTAACTGTCTAGCAAAAAAGTTTGCTTTCTCTTGTAGCAAGGGTCCATTAACAGGTATTCCCCGGTCGCGCTGAAGTTTGAACCACTGTAACAATGCTTTATCCACCTGCTCATGAGTAGAGGTCCTTACACGTTGCGGCGAGGGTCGCCGACAGAAGGTCAGAGTCCAGAGAAATTCTAGCGGGGAGACAAAATTAAAGATTCAAGATTATATATATAGGTTTAATTTACTGCATTTTACAAACAATATATATAGATAGATTGGGTTCGACCTACTTTCTGTCACACTGAGAAGAGAATTTTTGGAAGGGAGAGAGGTACCGGCCTTAAATTGTCCTTATTTATGCGCAGAATTCACAGATCACACAGCGTCACAGCTTCTTCTTAATCGCAGGGCAATCACAGCGTAGAGCGGCGAAAGCGTCGAGGCTTCCGTGGTAGATGTACACAACAGCGTAGGGTGGAGAACGGAGGGCAGCTCCTCTGTCTGGCTTAGCGATGCAGTGTAGCGGAAAGCAGGCAGGCGGTGAAGTGGGTGATACAAACCCTTGGTAGAACGAAGAACCTGGCCGTGTAGATAAAAACGCCATTAATGTTAGCTATAAATAGCTTAAGCATGAATTGAGCTGCGATGTAGGCCACATCCTCCATGTTTCCTTAGAGGCCATCTCCGTGAGGCAGGTGCATGAGGTTAGATAGATGAGGTTAGGAAGCATGGTTATAGCAGGACACGTGGGAACCACATCGCAGCAGTTTACAATGATAGATGATAATATTTAGGTGCGCAATAATCTATTTTTTTAAGGGAAATGTTGTACAATATAAGAAAACAGCATGTGACATGGGTGACCACGCCCATAGGTATTTTACTCTAAGTTTTTAGCTATTAAGTTTTAATTTTTGAAAACAATTATGTGCAAGAGCTATTAAAATGGAAATTAATCAGTTTTTGAAATAGGAACTTACCCTTTTAGAGGGGTTTTCACATAAATTTTTGGTAAAACGCCTGCTCGCAGAGCGAGCTCAAGAGAAAAAGGAATTTGACAGTTCTTTTTTTTTTATATATACGAAGGCTAGTGTGGTCCGTTTTGTAGCTGACACGCACAGCGGAATTCGGCGCACTACAAAAAGGATGTGCAGCAATTCACGATGTGACAGTACCCCCCTTTTTAGAGTAAGGATTTTACCTAAGAAAATCCGCTTTAAATCTAGTCTTAATCTTGCTACTCTACATACATGCCCATCCACACATTAACTTCATGCTTACCTTTCATACAGCATTCAGTCTTATTGCCATCCATATCTCACATCCAATTTTCCTTTCATTCTTCACTTAAAGTCGTCCAAGACTAATGTCTAATAGCCAAGGACTAACACAACAGAGTACACTCTTCTTAGCTTGAGCAACTCCAGATAGCAAGAATAAGAACTTTCTACTTTAGATACATATGTAGAACTTCTACAAGTCTAGAAGCAGATGGTAGGACGCCAGGTGGGTACCGAGTATCCTATTTATTTATATTATGTGAAGGAAGTGTGGCAGTTGTATTATGTAGGCTGTGTAAGTTAATAATAAAATTAGTAATAATAATGGTGTTTATTATATTTTGATTAACTTATTGTAGTGTTGAGGAATGTATGGTAGATGTGATGAAAACTGGTATCTTAGTATCGGTAATATGTTATCTTAGTAGTGTTAATTTTGTTTTAATTAAAGTGTAGTTTACTACAAGAATATATATATACATATATATATATGTTTTTTAACAAACCTAGGTTAGAGTGAAGGTTCAGAAAATAATATACTAAAATAACTGTGTAGTTAGGTACCTAAAAGGAAAATAAGTCTTGTTCCTTTAGGTAGGATAGGATTTATCAGTATAATTATGATACCTAATGAATGTAAGAAGCCAAGGACCATAATAAATTATTATTTCCCACTGTTTTTAGTTGATTAAAAAAAATGTGCTAAGGTTTATTTTCTTATCTAATTAAGTTCAGCTTATCTCTAGCTTTTTCTTTATACTAAGTTAATACTATTTCTCTAATTTGAGATTTTTCAGAATAGCTTAATCTAATTTTTCCGACCTATTTACTAATGTCTAGAGTTGGGTAGATGGGGTTAACTTTATGTCCTTAATGTGCCAAGGACCAAGGGTTTTGCCCTGCATGTCTGTAAGCTCGTATACAACAGGGGAGTTTTTACGAATTATTCTGCATTTTATATATTTAGGGGCTAACTTTTTAGAAAAATGTTTTTCTTTGTCACTTAGATAGTATGTACGTCTCCATACAATGTCGCCTATATTGAATTCAGCAGGCTTTCTACGTAGGTTATAGTTGTGACAGTTACGTGAGTGAGCTTGAATAAGTAGAGCTTGAACTCTATCGAATATCGATGATAGGACTCCTAAGTTTTCAGCATAATGATCCCTAGGTTGGAATATTAAGCTTTCAACATCAGGGTTAATGTAGTAGGATCCATCTGGAATTAGTTCTCTACCATAAACTAAAAATGCAGGTGTATAACTAGTTACCTCACTTACTGAGCTGTTCAGAGCGAATTGGATTTTTGGTATAAGTAGGTCCCATGAGCGTTGATCGCTTTCTAGGAAAGTTGAAACAGCAGTTATTATAGTTTTATTGTATCGCTCGACGGTGTTAATTTGAGGAGCGCATTTAGGAGTATAGTGGACATTAGGTATTTTATACTTGTCAAAAAGTGATTTTAGATGGTTAGAAATGAATTGGCTTCCATGATCTAGCACTATACACTGAGGGATTCCATGAATCAGGAATACATTTTCCTCCAGGATACGACCAATAATGTTAGAGTTAGCTCTTTTTATAGGGAATAATAGGCAATATTTGGAGAAACAACAGGTTACTACTAGTAGGTGTTCATTTTGCCGTCTAGAGACAGGAAGAGGGCCTACTAAGTCAATGCTTAGCATCTGAAAGGGGCGAGAACATTTTTTAGGTTGACCCATTTCACCTAGAGATGCATGGTTAGCATGTTTATGGGCAATGCAGACATCACAAGACGATACTAATTTCACTACATCTTTGTGCATGCCAGGCCAGTAGTTTTTCAGTGTTAACCTTTTGTACGTTTTGAAAATGCCTAGGTGGCCTGCGGTGGGTTCAGAGTGGTTTTTTAGGATTACAGCCTGTCTATGTTCTTGTGGAATTACTTCTTTCCATTCAAATTCAGATAGTAGGGTAAGATTACTTTTCATGTATTTGTAGAGTTTGTTATTTTTAACTATGAAGTTGGGAAATGAGGTTGGACTTTTCTGACAGCCATTAAAAATATTTAGGTACCATTGATCATTAGTAAAGATAGGGTCTGAGATGGCTGCTACAGAGCAGGCGCGCGAGAGTGCGTCGGGAATAATGTTATCAACTCCACGACGATGCTTTATGTCAAAGTTGAAACATGATAGTCTGACACCCCAGCGAGCAAGTCTTCCAGTAGGGTTATTTAATTTTAGAAACCACTTGAGAGCAGAATGGTCAGTATACACATTAAACTTTTGGCCATTTTCTAAGTAATATCTCCAATGTTCTAGGGCTAAAAGTACTGCTAGTGCCTCTCTTTCAGTTATACTGAAGTTTCTTTCAGAAGGGGACAAGGATTTACTCATGTATGCAACAGGGTGTTCTATACCATCTGTTGTTTGTGAGAGTAGAGCGCCAATGCCATAGTCGCTAGCATCAGTATGTACATCAAAAGGGAGAGAATAATCAGGACAGGTTAAGACCGGAGCAGATATAAGAGTTTCTTTCAGTTTGTGAAAGGATTCATCACATTCTTTAGTCCAAACAAAGGGTGGAGCTTTTTTACCAGAACTAGTCAACCTATTCAGAGGACCAGCTAGGGTACTGAATTTAGGTACAAACCTTCTGTACCAGGAGGCAGTTGCCACAAATCTCCTGACTTCCTTAGCATTAGTAGGGACAGGGAAATTTAAAATTGCTTCTACCTTTCCAGGGTCAGGATGTAAACCTTTAGAGTTCACCACATATCCTAAGTATTTTAGTTCTGAGCGGAAAAATTTTGACTTTTCATAGTTGATAGTTAAGTTTGCATTTTTCAGTTTATTTAATACTTTCAATAGTAGTGATATATGCGAGTCAAAATCAGGTGAGCATATTACAATGTCGTCCATGAATGCAAAGACTCTGCATTCAAATTCAGGGCCATAGAATAAGGAATCTACCAATCTCTGTTGGGTTGCAGGTGCATTAGTTAAGCCGAATGGTGTAGTTTTAAATCTAAAGGTTCCACGAGTAGGTATATAGAATGCAGTCTTATCTCTGTCGTTTTCTTTAATAGGGATCTGCCAGAAAGATTTGTAGAGGTCAATACTAGATAAATATTTACTATTTCCTAGGTTATCTAAGATTTCCGAAATGTATGGTAAGTGATAGGCATCTTTTTTTGTTACAGAGTTCAGTTTACGGCTATCTAAACAGAATCGTAGTTTTCCATCTTTCTTAGGGGTCAAGAGGACTGGAGAGGACCAGGGACTCTCACATGGCTCGACTACATCAAGTTTTAGCATTTCGTCTAGTTCTTCGCCGAGGATGCGTTGTTTTTCAGGGGATGTTCTATAGTAGCGCTGACGTATAGGGGGAGAATTGCCAGTGTCTATAGAGTGAGTCATAAGGTGTGTACGGCCCAAACCACGCTTTTGAGATGATATCTCTAAGAATTGCGATATGATATTGTCAGCGGTCACACGCTGAGGTTCTGAGAGGTCATCATAGCCTTTTATGAATTTCTCAGGATCAGTGTTGCGGTGATTAATTTTATTAGTGCTGATCATAAATATTGAGTTAATATTCTTAGGAAATATTTCAAACTTTTTCCAGAAGTCAATACCCAGTAGCAATGGGATTTCCACAGAAGGAATAACATGTGCATTGATTATATGAAATCTATTTTCAAATGTGATAGGTAAGGATAGGTAACCAATGGAACTTAAGATTTGACCCCCAGCGGCAACAAAAGATTTAGAATCAATTTTTTGCAAGGTCAGACCTAATTCTTTCATTAAGGTTAGGTGATAATCACCCCCTACTATAGTGACTGCAGAGCCAGAGTCCAGTAGACCACAAGTTAGTGACTCATTTATTTTTATGTTAGCATAGGGGCGAATGTCATTACTAGGTTTGTCATTCTGGATTGTTGTGACTGAGTAGCAACAGAAAAATTTTGTAATTGTAGATAGCCAGCTATCCCACTCAGACTTGTAAAATTTTTGTTTTTTATTATTATTATTTACATCACAACAACCCAGTTTATTTAGTTTTTTGATGTAGTGGGGTTACATTTTGTGCAGTCGGGGAACTTTACATATTTTTCTCCGCACTTGAAACATACAGGGAAACGCTCAGCTTTACAATTACGAAGAGAGTGTGTGTTAACACGGCATCTGGGGCAGAAGGTGTTATGACTTACGGCCCTAGGGTAGACTACTGGAGAGGGATCAATCTTAGCAACAGGTAAATTACCAGAAGTGGGGGTAGAATGGGTGTGTGGGGTTTGATGAGGGACGTAGGGTTTCTTATGATAAAATTGTTTATTAAGGTACCTGTTTTCATAGTTAGCATTAGAATACTGCTTATTATTAGTATAGTAATTTGAGTACTGATTAGGTTTGTTGTATGTATTTTTTGAATAACTTTGTCTAGTGTAAGCAAATTCAGGTGCTAATGTACTAGGACCTGGCTTAGGGGGCTCATGGTATGTATTAGATCTGGATTTATACTTTTCATAATTTTTGCAAATAACTCTCAGTTCATCTAAGTCTTTCGCATTGGAGACAGCAAGCACTTCAGCATAACAAGGTTTAATATTATGGGATACAATATCAAATATTTCCTGATCGGTTGGAATTTTGTTTAATCTTGTAAACATCCCATTCATAATAGAAAGATATACCACAATATTCTCCGATTCTCCCTGCGTGCGCTCTCTAATCTCAGTCATTAATTTGTAGTCATAGTCGTCAGTACCAAAATCATTTTTAATCTTGACTAAGAGCTCTTCCCATGTGGATATTGAAGGTCTAATGCATCTGAACCAGTGCAAAGCATTGCCAGTAAAGATTTCGTAGGAAGCATTTAGTAAATTTTCTTTGGTAACATTTTTTGAAATCCTATACTCCTCAATACGTTGTAGGAATGAACGGACGCAAGAACTTCCATCAAATTTGGGCCTATGCAGGTCAGTAGTATGTTTACACTGAATGTTTATATTTGTAGGTAAATTACTATTACAAGAATCTGAGGATTCAAGGCAGTCTGTTGTAGATGGAATGCTAGTTTGCATAGAGGTAGTTTGTGTACTCTTTGACATCTCATTCAATTTCGTGTTAATTTTTTCTAACCTGCTCCTGTAAGTTTTTAGAATCTCTTTATTTTCAATGAGAAGGGGTGAAATTCTATTTAACCTGTGCCAGAGGTGATTTCTATAGGAGGTGCATCTGCTAATGTCGTTCTGTGTTTTAATAGTGGGTAAGAAACTTTCAATCTCTCCTAGAGTATGTAACACACCATTCAGATCCACACTTTCATCCAAGCCAGATTCAGAAATATCTTCGGGAAGCGATTGTTTGGCAAGCAAGTTTATTTGGCTACGAAGTTCCAAACAAGTCCCGGTTTTACCCCCACGGATTAGCACTTCAATTTCCAGTTCAGGCTTACGTAAATGAACATACTTAATAAGAGAGTAAGTTCCCATTTTCACAATGTCCAGATAGTAACACAGAAAATATGTACCTAGCTACATTAAGACTATACAGAAAAATACACACATGTGGTAAAGGTACTGCCACGATGTGAGGAGTAATGCCAGAGTGACAGAAAGTAAGACAAGTTGGGCGCCACTGCGGCGAGGGTCGCCGACAGAAGGTCAGAGTCCAGAGAAATTCTAGCGGGGAGACAAAATTAAAGATTCAAGATTATATATATAGGTTTAATTTACTGCATTTTACAAACAATATATATAGATAGATTGGGTTCGACCTACTTTCTGTCACACTGAGAAGAGAATTTTTGGAAGGGAGAGAGGTACCGGCCTTAAATTGTCCTTATTTATGCGCAGAATTCACAGATCACACAGCGTCACAGCTTCTTCTTAATCGCAGGGCAATCACAGCGTAGAGCGGCGAAAGCGTCGAGGCTTCCGTGGTAGATGTACACAACAGCGTAGGGTGGAGAACGGAGGGCAGCTCCTCTGTCTGGCTTAGCGATGCAGTGTAGCGGAAAGCAGGCAGGCGGTGAAGTGGGTGATACAAACCCTTGGTAGAACGAAGAACCTGGCCGTGTAGATAAAAACGCCATTAATGTTAGCTATAAATAGCTTAAGCATGAATTGAGCTGCGATGTAGGCCACATCCTCCATGTTTCCTTAGAGGCCATCTCCGTGAGGCAGGTGCATGAGGTTAGATAGATGAGGTTAGGAAGCATGGTTATAGCAGGACACGTGGGAACCACATCGCAGCAGTTTACAATGATAGATGATAATATTTAGGTGCGCAATAATCTATTTTTTTAAGGGAAATGTTGTACAATATAAGAAAACAGCATGTGACATGGGTGACCACGCCCATAGGTATTTTACTCTAAGTTTTTAGCTATTAAGTTTTAATTTTTGAAAACAATTATGTGCAAGAGCTATTAAAATGGAAATTAATCAGTTTTTGAAATAGGAACTTACCCTTTTAGAGGGGTTTTCACATAAATTTTTGGTAAAACGCCTGCTCGCAGAGCGAGCTCAAGAGAAAAAGGAATTTGACAGTTCTTTTTTTTTTATATATACGAAGGCTAGTGTGGTCCGTTTTGTAGCTGACACGCACAGCGGAATTCGGCGCACTACAAAAAGGATGTGCAGCAATTCACGATGTGACAACGTTTGCATTTCAAAACATTGGCATTAAATAGCGGCTCAATCTTATCTTTATTCTTTTTTATTGTGGATATTGTAGAATGAGATACGCCAAACTCCTTTGCGAGTGTTGCATTTGATTCACCGGCTTCCAATCGATGTGATATTGCACTTTTTTCTTCAATTGTAAAACACTTTCGCTTCACTGAACTCATTTTGTCGAGCTTTATGAACTTGTCATAACAGGTGACAAACACGAACTGACTGTGATTTACGCGCGCCAATAAGGAGGTGAAGCGCGCGGGGCGGGGGTGCGAGTGCGTAGGTAAACAAAACATTGCGCGTGTCGTTTTAACCGGACGTATTATCATAAATAATGGTCGCTATAAGCAGTTGGTCGCTTAAACCGGAGTCGCACTAAACGGTTATATTTTCTTAGTAGCTTTTTTTTTTTATTAAAAATTTGAGTGCGTTTGACTGCAACTCACCTGATGGTAAGTGATGATGCAGTCGAGGATGGTACACGCAAACTGAAATAATGCCTATGCCTACCTATCTACGAAACCTAACTTGAGTAAAGATTATCGTCGCTAAAACCGATTAGTTGTTATAAGCGAAGTCGTTATATATTAATTCTACTGTATTTTAAATATGAATTGATTGAGAGAACTAGTAAAGGTCAACGGCCGGGCACAGTGCACAGTTTCGTTGCGGGTGGTTGCGGCACGGCACGAATCCAGCGATGTAAACTAAACAGGGCCGCACAACGAGAATATTATTTATTTAAGTAGGCAATAATGTAATGTAGCGATTTTTTTTAGAATTCGGTATGGTCGCTGAAGAAAAAGTTGTTCAGTTTCGTTTACTGAACTTGCCCTTAAAATAGTTTCAGCTAATTTTGTTAGACCTTATATATATATATATATATATATATATATATATATATATATATACCACAAACACTCTTGCATCCTCCTATTGCCAAATTCTCATTTAATCCTGCGTCCACCGCGCTATTGCGTCCGTATACGGACGCCAGATTGCAATCGCCGTTATTTTTACTTCAGCGACAGTTCTGCCATCTAGGCTATTATTTAAGAAGTTTTTGTTCGGA
Source organism: Coleophora flavipennella (assembly GCA_947284805.1). Lineage (NCBI taxonomy): Eukaryota > Metazoa > Arthropoda > Insecta > Lepidoptera > Coleophoridae > Coleophora > Coleophora flavipennella. Next base: position 6,797,251 of record OX369270.1, on the reverse strand, counting down.
CGTAATTTTGTTCCGAATGTGAAATTTTAATTCGCAACTCCGCCGCACGTCACTGGGGCGCTGCACGCGGCGACGTATACCTTTCCCCCCGCGCGCTTTACCCCTTAAATGTATATTTTAAACCATCCTAACAACTGTTTTGCGCCCTTCGGCACAAACTGGTTCTCACCCATTACCCTCTTCTGTACTGCCTATTGCGGTGCGGTGCGGACTCATTTTGCCGCCGGACGCACAATAGTGAGTACGCAGTAAATAGGTTGTGCTGTACTTGTGTATATACCTGTGTTATTTGAATGGTAAATTGATTGAAAATGTATTTAACTAGGAATAGAAAAAAGATTGAAGAATTAAAAAAAAGGAAGTTGCTTGTTGAGTGCTCTGTTACTGGTAACTGTAACTCTGTAACTGTTTCCGATATTTATTTACTAAACTAAACTGTTAATAGTAGGTAACGTTTTATTGTTTTCTATAGTAGGTACATCATAATTTTAGCAAGTTTTGAGGTGAGGCTTGTAGGTACAACTGTTCGTCTGTTTGTTTCTAAAAAATAATAGTACCTAATTAGCTAAGTAGTTTCAGTCGGTATCAAAATAGATTTGGTATAGGATATAGTAGGTACATTCCATGTAATAATAACTTCTTTAAGATTAGCTAGGTACTATTTTCCTACTTATACCTAACTACATCATTATTACCTTGCTAGTACAAACATAACTAAAAGAGAATAGGGAACATGCAATATTTATATTTTTGTTTTCATTTTAAAGAATTCAATGTAGAATAGGCCACAAATGTATTAAAAAATTAAAACACCGTAATTTATTAGAAAAAATGTGGTTTTAAATTAACAGTTTAAATTTTCGCGCCAAAGCGGACCTATAGTTCTGATGACGTCATTCCCGTCTGACTGGTTGTACTTGTTCGTCCCTGGCATTCATACTTTTGCCTAGTATCTCGACTTAAGATTTTTTTTTGTAAAAATTTTAAATAGACTACCTATCCATTTGTTGTGTGGGCTTAACCTTTATTTAAAATTAAACAAAAAAAAAATGCCTCCATCGTCTAGTGGTTAGTGCGTCAGGCTCACGATCCGGAGGTCCTAGTTTTGATTCCCGGTGGGGACATTCTCAGAAATCACTTTGTAAGTTTTTCCCAGTTTGGTTAGGACAATGCAGGCTGAATGACCAGGGCTCCGTTTTATAAAACTACAAGTCACAAGATTTCAAGTGTAATTCAGTGTACGTTGCATTGCAGAGTCAGGTCAAGACTTCAGGGAGCAAACCGGCTATGCAATGAACATCGAATTACACTTGTAAACTTGTAACTTGTAGTTTTATAAAACACGACTCTGATTGTCCGAAAGTAAGATGATTCCGTGCTTCAGAGAGCACGTTAAGCCGTCGGTCCCGGTCGTTATCATTGGTGGCGGTCGTTATACAAACCACGTCAGAGCCCAGAGGCCTTTAGGCGATTTGAAAACTCTGACACCAGGGTTAGTCAGGTATGACTACACAAATACGATAAGAAAAAATAAAAAATAGTATTTAAAAAGCATACGAGTTTAATTTATAAATTTACAAGATAGTTTTATTAAAAATATGCTTATAGATCTTGTAATTTTGGCATCTATCCAAATTTTTTTTTGCAGTAAGTATACTTAACAGATACACTGCTGTTATCATATGGCACATGATTATAAATATCTACTTCTTTTGATTTTTTTAAATTTTGGTGTGCTACACAGAAAAGTGCTATTTTCCTTTTGCTGAAAAACATTTGAAGTAGTACTTGTGTCCAACATTTTGGTGCCATTTTATTATCTTTTAGATATAAAATTATATAAGAGCTTCTGTTGAAGGTCATTTAATCTCTATTGTGTAATTTTCAGTAAGCCCGTTACGTGTTGCAACAAAAATAGGATACTCGGCATTAAGAAAAAGTCCAGTTTCTTCAATTTTTATCTGAAATGCAGAAACAATGATATTAATTATTACAGAAGCCTTGAATTAAACATTATAAATAGTTTTATTCAAAATATTGAAACAACAGAAAAACTATTCGTTACCTTTTCTTTTTTATTCACTATGTTGAGAACTACTTTTTCTAGTTTTTTTTCCTCTATCCATCGCAATGGAAGTAAATTTTAAATGTTCTCCCATAATTTTGTTCAGATGAGATAGTTCTACAGTGAGCTGCTTCATAAATAGTTGAGCCTGTAATTCTTCCGTATCTGTAAAAATAGAAAAAATAAAAATCTGTTGCTTACGATAAATTTTCCAATCAAGTTTACGCTATATGGGTATGATAATGAGTTTGCTTGTCCAATTTTTTTTTTACACATTTCTTATTTATGCTTTTTTGTGATGTGTATTAAACTTGAAGCTTCACTACTCACCTCAACTCAAACCATAATGGGAAATCATTTTGATGATCATTTTGGTGGTTGAAAAAGTCATATAAATATTATCAGTCGTCATTTGCTTTGATAAATATTTCATGAAATGATTGCGGAGAGTCTAACTTTCCAATCAAGCTTGAACATACATAGTTTGTGAATGCTTGTGGTTTGTTGGTCTTTTTCATCTACAAATTCATATAAAATATCCACCTGAAAATATAAAGCTATTATTGTAACACACATTTATAATTTCTCTACATAAAAAAAAACAAAAATCTACTTACTTGAGAGAAACTGTTAGTGACTGAAATACAACGCATTTCTTTGGCTTTTATAAGATTTTCCAGAAACACATGTAGATGATTTTGACTTTTTGACTTATTTCCAATAACATGAGACGGACATAATCAGAGGCTCCTCGGATCTTTTGTGCAACCATAGCAACTACTAATAGTCTAGGAGCTAGGCCGCGGACAGACAGACAGACAGACAGACATGACGAAACTATAAGGGTTCCTTGTTGTACTACGGAACCCTAAAAACTAGAAAACTTTTCCAAGATTTTTTGCTTGTAATTGAATTCTCATAAGGTCAACTTTTTAGGACTAAAATTTTCATCTTTAAATTAAAAATCTAAACAAGTGACTTTATGGTTTCTAAGTAGCCCTGAAGAATATTTCATCTCTTCAGCTTCAATATTTAAGTCAAAAAGTAGCTCTCAAAGAGCTACTTTGGTTAGAATTGGCCTGTAAAGGCAACGAGGTAGAAAATTCTTAAAAGTGGGCATGTCACCTGTTTATATTTTTAATTTAAAGATTACTTTAGTCGTAAGAGGAAAATATGCTGAGACGACCCCGAGTAATTGAGAAAGGGCAAGGAAATGATGATGATGATTTTAGTCGTAATTAACCAAACCGTTTTTTTTTTCAATTTAAACCAAATTTCCATAGCTTCCACTAAAGTTACGAAGTTGGTTGTTTTATGCATAATAGTAAAAGTTATGAGAATTTAATTTCAAGCAAAAAGTCTTGGAAAAGTTTCTATTGGAAATGGGCTCAGTGAAAAGAAAACGTGTACTCGGCGTAACGATTATTTATTGAATGAATTCAATAGAACGAGCGAACATATTTATATTGTTCGTCGAACGAACGAATATGATGACTGAGTCGAATGACCATAGATTATATTAAACACACTTGGATATTTGTTAATACCAACAGTCCCCCTCAAATATTCGAGTGTACATAAATCAATAAGAAATTAATGAAATACAATTACATTATGTATGATTAGGTGTAACATAGAAAATCAATTTAAATTACATTTATCTTACACCTTAATTCTAGAAACTTCGTTGTGGGTACCATTTTCGTGAATATATCAGCCAGTTGATTTCCTGTTGAAATATATTCCAGTTTTATTACTTTGTTAGTAATTTGTTCTCTTGTGAAATGGTACTTAATATCTATATGCTTAGACCGCTTGTGATTTGTAGGGTTATTAGCAATGCTAATACAACTGTTATTATCTTCATAGATAGTTATTGGTTGTAGGACTGGAATCGAAATACTTTTTAATAATGACTTTAACCATATGGCTTCCCTAGTAGCCTCGAATAAAGCCATGTATTCAGCCTCCGTTGAGGAAACTGCGACTGAGTTTTGTTTTCGCGTATTCCACGAAATTGTACAATTATCGAACACTTTGAATATGTATCCTGTTGTACTTTTCCTGTCTAGTACGTCACCTCCCCAATCGGAATCGACATAGCCAATAACCAGTTGTTTATAATCACATTTTTGGTAGGTCAATTTTAAATCAATTGTTCCTTTTATGTACCTTAAAAGATGTTTTAGGCATTTCCACAATTCTTCGTTATTTTTACTTTGATATCGGCTTAAGATGCCTATTGCAGCACAAATGTCTGGTCGCGTACAAAGCATCGCATACATTAGACACCCAATAACGTTTCTGCAAGGGGCCTCATTATTACTATCAGAATCCAAATTTACATAGTCTAATTTGGATGGAAAGGGTGATTTACAAGGATTACAGTTATTCATAGAGAATTTGCTCAAAACATTTTGAAGATACTGTGACTGATCTAAAGTCAATTTACCCTTACTCCTTTCTACCTTTATGCCCAAAAACAATTTTATTTCTTTTAAGTCAGTCATGTTAAATTCACGCATTAAACTATTTTTATATACTTGTAAAATGTGTATATCTTTGGTACAAATTATTAAATCATCTACGTACAAAACAATGTAAATGTTTTTATCTATGTCACCTTTATCTAATACATATAAACAAGGATCAACTTGAGAGTTCTTGAAACCAATACCCTTAAGAGTACGATCGAAACGCTCAAACCAACATCTTGATGATTGCTTCAAGCCATACAGCGTTTTGTTTAGTTTACAGACCTGATTTGGCTTAGCAGAAACACCTTCCGGTACTTCCATATAAATATCTTCTTTAAGAATACCGTTCAAAAAGGCAGTTTTCACGTCCATATGATGTGCATGTAAATCATATTGGTTGGCAAGTGCTAACAAAAATCGAAAAGTTGATATTCGAGCAACTGGAGCGAACGTTTCGTCGTAGTCCTGTGGGTGTTGCTGTGTGAAGCCGCGGGCAACTAAACGCGCCTTGTACCTCGTTGGTTCACCGAATTCATTATTTTTAATTGTAAAAACCCATTTAGAACTGATTATATTTACATTTTTAGGCCTTTCAACAAGACTCCAAGTTTTATTACTGTGAAGTGACTCAATTTCGCTGTCTATGGCTTTTAACCACTTGTCAGAATCGCTCCTTTTAAAGATTTCATTATAAAAATTAGGTAACTGTTCAGCCGTAAGCGATAAGAAATATTCGGGATCATTAATTTTTTGGTAATCTTTTGCGGGTAGATTTTGAATTCTTGCACTACGTCTCAGTTTGCTAGATGAAGGTCCAGCTTCTGAGCTATCAGTAGGTAGATCTTTGTGTTTGTTGCCTATTAATTTTGCCGATTCATTTTCGGGCTTATTAATTTCGGCGGGAATTTCAACAGGTTTTTCACTAATCGGCCTTGAAAGTTCAAAATTTGACTCATCGAATACAATGTCACGAGCTATGATAAATTGGCTGTTTTCGACGTTAAACAACTTGTAACCATTTTGGTCGTAACCAACCAGTATGGCTTTGAATGATTTTTCGTCAAACTTTGATGTTTTGGTTTTGTCATGGACATAGGCCGTCGAACCGAATATTTTTAAATGATTTATTTTCGGTTTCCTGTTATGCCACATTTCATATGGTGTTTTATTATTTGATAAAGCTTTTGTGGGCAGTCTATTTATTAAATACGTTGCCGTTAATATAGCTTCACCCCAAAAAGTTTGGTCGAGCTTCGCACTTGTAACCAATGTTCGAGCCATTTCGGTTAACGTACGATTCATGCGCTCGGCAACACCACTTTGTTGTGGCGTGTAAGCTACCGTCAAGTGGTACGTTATTCCCTTACAAACACAAAAATCTTTGAATTCATTAGAAAGATACTCTCTACCGTTATCGCAATACAAATTGGTCACTTTTGAGTTGAATAAATTTTCACTTTTGGCTACAAAATCCTGAAAACATTTTAATACTTCTGACTTCGCTTGCATTAAATATGTAACAGTATAGTGTGTAAAGTCATCAATGAAGGTAACAAAATAATTTTTATCATCTACAGTGGAAGGTGTTATCGGACCGCATACATCAGAATGCATTATAAAAAGTGGTCTGTTATTTTTGTAAGATTTATCTTTTGATTTCTGGAACGGTAATCGGGATTGTTTACCAAGTATGCACGGTTCACATAAGTCGTCAGTAGGTTGAATATTATCAATCAATTTACTGTCATCCGTGTTAACAACATTTCTGAGTAATTTAAACTTTTGTTTATTCAAATGACCAAGCCGGTTATGCCATAATTTATAGTTATCTTGGTCTTGGTGATTATTTTTAGCTACGTTTAAATTACAACGCGATCTATTTATTTCGAAAGTGATACTAAAAAGGTTGTTAGTATTTTCACCGGTCATGTAACACTTGTTATTTTTATACACTTGAACACCATTATTACCAAAAATAACCGACATACCTGTCTGTTGTATGCGATTAACCGATAATAAATTATACCGAATTTCCGGTGAATATAAGACGTTGTCGATGGATCCATGTAACCCCAAGTTTGTGGTTACTTCAATTGTCCCTTTACCCAACGCAAGAATGGAGGTCCCGTTCTTTGCCACGCCGATCTTTAAAGGTGTGGGTAGTTTGACATAAGACGTGAACACTTCGCGACTGTTTACAATGTGGTCAGTCGCCCCAGAATCTAAAAGAAAACATATTTCATCGTTAGATAAACGATTATCAGCAGCAATAGGTAACTTACATTTTGAGAGCATAAAAACGAAACCGTCCTCGTCGTCGCTGCAGGTTTGAACGTTATTTGCCGTTTTCTTGTAGCCGCTAGGTTGACCGCTTTGCTGTTGATTTTTGTAGCCACTAGGTTGACCGCTTTGCTGTTGATTTTTATAGAAACGGCAGTCCCTTTTAATATGGTTTCGTCGTCCACAATGGTCGCAATACATATTTGAAAACTTGTGCGTTGAATTTCCGGGTTGAAAATTTTCTCTCTTTTGAGGGTACTTTTGGGGGTACATTTTCTTCTTCTTTTTAGGTATAGGTGAATTTTGCGTAAAGGGCCGTTTAGTACCAGTATGTAAGGCCTTAAATTCGGTCGTGGTCTCAGCCTTTAGTTTTACTTCGTGGTCCAAAAGACGAGTCTTCACGAAAACCAAATTTAGGTGTTCTTCACTCAATGTTTCCAATGCTGTTATTACACCGTCGTATGAAGTAGGTAGCGTGAGCAAAAGATGAGCAATTTTGTCCAACTCGTCGAGTTTAGCACCAGCGGAAATTAATTCGGTAATCAAATTATCAAACTTTGTAAAATGTTGCAATAATGTTTCATCTGGTTGCAATTTCAGGTTTAGCAATCGTTTGCGAAGCGCTAATTGTGAAGCCAAGCTTCTTCGCTCGTATATCTTATCAAGATCTTCCAATATGGATTTTGCAGTAGTGGAGTCCTTGGCAAAACTCAAAAATGCGTCACTCAAATATTCAACGATCGTACCTTTTGCAATCATGTTTTTCTTCAACCAGTCTGTATCAGGATTCGTCGGGATGGCTTCTTCAACAACACTCAGCACTTGAAGTTCTTCTAACAACGATTTTATTCGAAATTTCCACGTACTATATCTCTCGCCGTTAAATTGTTTTATATTCCTTTTATTTCGCGACTCCATTTTTAACGATACCGTAAATACTCGCACTGAATTTTATTTTACTTAATTTGCACAGTAGAAAACGTGTCCTGGGCACATTGTTGGCCCGGCAGAAATTTTCCAAAAATCAAAAAAAAATCAAAACTTGAAAATTATCAAAAATCGCGGAACATAAATGGACGACACAAGGGCCAATTTTTTTCTTTGGAAGTAAATTGTCTGGCCACCCTGTATAATAGGTACCTATCCCATTTTACCCCTTCAGTTACGGAGCTTTCTTTATTAGGATTGTCTACCTATAGTTTCTTGCTACAATTTAAACTTAGAGTGGAACATAAATATTTGAACGATGAGTAACAAGTCCGGGGGATCCAGGAATCGCAGTTCTTCCGTCGAGAGTGTGTGGAGTGTGTAATCAAAAGAAACATGTTTAGCACGGGACACCACCGATAGTGAATCATCATTTAGTGATATCAGTCACAGCGATGTCACATCGACATTTGACCAGATGATTTCTACAGCAATCAACGACTCATTTAATTTGGCGGATTCTGAGCGGACGTATTTGGACAGTAGTGACTCCGAAATAGATTATCACTATTTTCTAAAGTGCGCTCTTTGTGGAAAAGACAACAGTAACCCTTTATACTACAGCTACTGCGAAAAATGTTTGAAGATCAGAAAATGTTTCAAATCGAAATCTAACCGAAACAGCAAAGACAGTACAAATAAAAAAATCAGTGAGCAGGATTGTACGGTGCGGCCGGGCTTCGCAGGAGTACTAAGCGTACGGCCAACCGTACGGGAAACGCGCCTCCTTTAGCGCTGCTGGACAGTTTGTAGGCGGAGAGCAATGAAAGACTCGTTGCTTGTTCTAGAGTTGTCTATAGCTGTTTATCCGATCAGGAGCTCTATGATGGTCTGGCTGTGGTTTCGTAATGGTATGGTGCGGTATGCCAATTTGGCGCTGTTTATATACTATTCTGCGCCAAAACGGGGGTGAAGTAGCGCGGGGAGGCGGTACCGTTCTGAAGAGAGGGACGACTGTGTGAAAGGGACGGAGAAACTAAGACCCCTCTTCGGAGCAATACCGTAACAACGACCATACTTTGAGCTCCTAATTGAATTAAAACACTTAAACAATTGTTTATTTAAGTAAACTATTTACAAATATTATGAAATACAAGAAGCACTATCTATCTATAAATTTTAACAAATGCACTTAGCTATATTAAACTGTACAAATTTAATGAAAACTGTTCTGTCTCGCACATTTCTCCCGCCGTGCAGTGCTTGCATCTGCATCTTTGCTTATTGTTGCGAGACGTCTCTGGTTGGCAGGATCACGAGGCGTTTTACAGGTCTTCGCAGGACGCCACCCTTGGTCTTGACGTCCACTATTCTTATGGCTCCATCTGGTCCAGGGTAGGTGGCGATCACGACGCCTCGCGGCCAGGTGTTTCGGGGTAGGCTGCCATCCACGATCAGTACCACGTCGCCTTCTGCGACCGGATCTCCTGTTCCTCTGGGCTCCCGCCTGTTTTGGAGCTCCGGCAGGTACTCTTTGACCCATCTGGCCCAGAACAGGTCGGCTAGGCGCTGCGAGGCTCTCCAGGGGCTTCTGTTGTCCAGGTCTCTGTCATCGAAGGTGCCGGACGCTGGCATCAGGGCGGACCCTCCAAGCAGCAGATGATTTGGAGTTAGCGCTTCGTCATCCTCCGTCTGTACTGAGACATGCGTTAGTGGGCGGCTGTTGACCGTGTATTCAGCTTCCGCCAGCAGGGTGTGAAGGACCTCTTCGTGCGGGTGGCGCTCGTGCAGGACGGCGTAAAGTGCCGTCTTTGTGGAGCGTACGAGGCGTTCCCACGCCCCGCCCAAGAACGGTGCTCCCGGCGGTATGAAGCGCCAGGTGATGGCACGGGCAGTGGCTTCCTTCTGTGTAGCTTCTAGCGCGGCGCGTCGTAGCTCTGCATCAGCACCTCGGAAATTCGTGCCGTTGTCTACCACATCTCCGCCGGGCATCCTCGTCTGGCTATAAAACGACGCACGGCGAGAATAGCTGAGTCTGTAGATAGTGAGGAAGTCATCTCAAGGTGTACCGCCCTCATAGTCAGGCAGGTGAACAGAGCCACGTAACGTTTTTGATGTTGTCTGCCCACCGTCACGCTGAGCGGGCCGAAGTAATCCACTCCTGTGTATGTGAAGGCGCGACGGTGGTGAGCGAGACGGCACGACGGTAGGTCCCCTGTAGGTGGCTCTGTCGGCATCACTTTTCTGATGCGACAGTGTAGGCAGTGGCTTATGACTTCTTTCACGATCGGGCGCAGTCGGAGTACCCAGTAGTGCTGCCGGCACTCGTTGACTGTTGTTTCTACGCCAGCGTGTAGCAGCCGTCTGTGGATGTAGGCGGCCCACAGTTTGGTAGCGCGGTGATTTCCGTCCAACACAGGCGGGTTTTTCTGTTGGTCTGTCACTCCCGCCGCTGCGTTGACCCGGCCTCTCAGATGAATGACGTCATCGATCAGTACTACGGATAGAGAGTGTAGTCTGTCTGTTCTGTGTGTAGCTCTCCCTTTCCGCAGCGATTTAATCTCTTCGTTAAAGGATTCTTCTTGTATTAGACGTACAATTTGTTTTTTGGCTCTTCTGAGGAGGTACGCTTCAATCGGTAAGTATTTTCTGTCTCGCTCTTTCTGTTCGGACTTCTCTTTCAGGGGCTGTTTGCGGCTTGATTGTCTGTCTCGCTTCCACTCGGGGTCGCGCTCTCTGTTTCTCTTGGTGCGGCTGTACCCAACATGCAGCTGCCTGCCTTCTTTACATTTTTCTATGAACTGCAGTATTCTAGCTGTAGTCCGCAGGAGGCGTTCCCATCTGGAGAAACGGCTGGCTTCTGGGGTGGCGCGTGCAATCTTTTCTTCTTTGTTAGTGGTGAGAAACACGACTGTTTTTTCTTCTCCTGTAGGTTCTGAGTGTGTGAGTTTCTCTGTGGGCCATTCAGACGAGTTTTGGAGGAGAAACTCGGGCCCTCTGTACCATCTGTGCTCACTGCTGAAGTCGGTTGGTACCTTTCTCGTTGCATCGTCGGCCACGTTCTGTTTGGTCGGTATCCACCGCCACTCAGCTGTTGATGTGATTTCTTGAATGGCGGCGATTCGGTGTGCAACGAATGCCTTGTACGACCGCGCTCCGTTTTTCAACCAAGCGAGTATTGTCAGGCTGTCCGTCCAGAATGTCTTGGATTCCGGCTTCTGGCTGTGTTCATCTAGTACGGCGGCTGCCATTCTGCTGCCCAGAACGGCTGCTTGAAGTTCCAAGCGTGGCACTGAAGTGAGTTTAAGAGGTGCCACGCGAGCTTTGGCTGTAATGAGCGATATGTGCACGCTACCGTCGGGTGCCTCCGCTCGCCAATAGAGGGCGGCAGCGTAGGCAGTAGTGCTCGCGTCTGTGAAGACATGTAGCTGGAGCGAGCGTGCGTCACTATATTGTGGGTAGCACCTGGGCACGCTGATGTTTCGCAAGTCTTGTAGGTGTTTCATCCAGCTCGTCCACTGGTCAGCCAGGTCTTCATCTATCTTGTCATCCCATTTCGTGCCGCGGCGCCAGGCTTCTTGCAGGACTTTCTTGACTTGGACGGTGATGGGTGACGCCAGGCCTAGCGGGTCGTAGACGGACATGATGATTCTGAGCGCTTCTCGCTTTGTGGGCGCTTGTTCTGTGAGCAGAGCAGGTGGGATACGAGCCAGGTCGAGATTGAATGTCAGCTCGTCTGTTTGAGGCTTCCAGATGAGGCCTAGCACTCGCTCAGCTTTTGGTCCGTTGTCCAGTTTCACCAGCTGTTTCTGTGTGTTTTCTGCTAAGGCTGTGAGCGTCTCGGAGGAGTTAGACGCCCAGCCCCGCAGGTTGAAGTTGCCCTTGTTGTGTATCTCTTGCACTTGTTTAGAGACTTCGATGGCTTCTTCATAGTTCCGGAAACTGTCTAGGTAATCGTTCATGTAGTGGTTCTTTACTATAGCGGTGACAGCGGCCGGATATACGTCTCTGTATTTTTCAGCATTCTTGTTTTTGACGTATATCGCGGTGGATGGTGAACTCGTCGCACCGAAGATGAGCGAAGTAATGCGATACTCTTCGGGAGGCCCGTCTCGCCTCTCCCCTCTCCACAGGTAGCGCAGCGCGTCTCTGTCCTCCTGTCGTATGCCGACTCGCAAGAACATCTCGGCAATATCAGCTGTGACAGCGACTCGATGCTGGCGGAACCTCATCAGTACTCCTGGTAAGGATTGCAGGAGGTCTGGCCCGGTGAGGAGATGGTCGTTGAGAGACTGACCCTTCGTCTTGGTGGCGGCGTCTAGTACTATCCGCACTTTATCCGGTTTCATAGGGTTTAAAAACGGGAAGTGCGGTAGATACCACGTGCGATCTTTTGTGCTGTCTGTGGGTGCACGTTCTGCATAGCCTTTCTCGATGAGTTCCTCCATTTGCTTATTATACTTTTGTTTCAAATGGGCGTTCTTGTCTATACGCCTTTCGGTCATCACGAGTCGCTTGAGTGTGCTGTCGTAGTTGCTAGGTAGTTTGATTTCATCTCGCTTCCACAGTAGTGCTGTCTCATAGCGGCCCTCTTCCGTCTCTTTCGTACATTCGTCGAGGATGGCGAGTGCCCTTTGTTCTGGCTCGCTTCGCGGCTGTTTGGGTTGGATATCAATGGATTCCAGGGCGAAGTAGTGCCTTAGTTGTTCGTCCATTCTCTCTTCTATAGTTTCGGCTTGTTCTGACGAAGATGTGAGGTGATGTACGAAGTTGACTTGGCGACCAATAGTGCGCGTGTCGGAACCGTGCAGGACCCAGCCGAGCGGTGTTCGTGATGCGACGAGTTGGTTTCGGCTGCCCTTTCTCATTTCTGTGGCTATTAGGAGGTGCCAGTTATCTTGCCCTACGAGGATTGTGGGCTTCGCATCTTCATAGAGGAGGTTTTGCTGTATATCTTTTAAGTGTTCGCAGCCCCACACGTGTTGTTTTTCTATAGTTTGTGATGATAGCCTCAGTTTTTCTATGGTGTGGGCTTGTATGTCGAACGGTCGGTCTTGCCCTCGTACTGTGATGGTTACGCGGCGTGATGAGCCCGATGATAGATCGTCGGAGATCGTTTCCAAGTTAAGCGGCTCCTGAGGTCCTTTAGCGCCGATCTGTTTAGCTATGTTGGCGCTTATCAGAGTGACGGTCGAGCCGTCGTCTAGGAGAGCGTAGGTGTTGACTTGTCCGCCAGGTCCGGATACTCGAACAGGTATTATCTTCAAGTGCGCGTGCTTTTTTCTAGCGGAGAATGTCGAAGCGACTCTCTCTGTCTCTTTCTTTTCTTCTCTGTCTCTGTCTGACTTTGGTTCGAAGTGCAACATGGAGTGATGACTTCGTACGCAGCCGTCTCTTTCGCACTTGCGTCTCGGGCATTTGTGCGTACTCTTTCTTGGGCGTAGGCATCTATAGCAGAGGTTGTGCTTCTTCGCCAGTGCCCATCTGCCGTCACTGTCGGCTTCTATGAACGTTGCGCATCCCGTCTCCTCGTGCCCCCTACGCTCACAAATGGAGCATGGCTGCTCTTTTTCCTCTTTTTTTGAGGTGAGGTGCGTCCGCTGCCCGCGCTTGTTTGTTCGCGGTGTGGTATCCTCGACCATCTGTTCGGGCGGTGCGAATCGGCTGACTCTATCGGCTTCTCGCTCTAAAAAGGAGCTGAATTGTTGCAGGTCGGAATCTGTCTGCTTTTGGTCCGTTGCGTAGTCATACCAGCGGTAACGAAGCGTAGGGGTTAGTTTCTCTATTATATTCTTCATGGTCTCGGGACTGGCTAGGTAGTGTGTCTTGCCGAGGTACTGTAGGGTGGCCACGCAGTTCTTCACTTTGTTTGCGAAAATGCATATGTCACGTGGCGAGTCTGTGGTGCGTGACAGGTTGCGTATCTTTTCTAGCTCGGCGAGTGCGATGTAGTCTGGACGTCCAAATCTGGCTTCGAGTGTCTTCATGATGTCTTTAGGGGTAGAGTTGACGATCAGTAGGCTTCCGACGGCTTCTTTAGCTCTTCCCACCAAGGACTGACGCAATCTGGCTGTGTTTTCCACCGAAGAATAATGATCTGATGACTCGAAGTAGGCGGACTTGAACGGAAGCCACTCGTTATGAGAACCATTGAAAATTGGCAGCTTGCCGAAGTATTTGTGCGGCGTAGCTGTGCGCGCGGCCATAGTGAAAGCTCGCGCTAGCTCGGACAAATCTGTTTTTCTATCTTCTTGAGGGAGTGGGCGACTGGATCTGTGAGGCGCAACCTCTTCTTTCTGTGGTGTCTGTGTGAAGTAAGTTGCTTTCTGTGTGGCTGACATCGCTGCCGGGGCTTCTGTAGTGAACTTCGCTGCTGTGGAGTGACGAACGTCTTCGGATGGCAGGGCGGGCGTGTCCCCTGCCTCCTCTTCAGCTTGGCTCTTCTGTGACTGTACCCAGTTAGCGGTGCGTTTCAATGTTTCGTTTCGTGATGAAGAGAGACTCTCGTTGTCTTCATCCTCACTCTCCTCGGTCTCGAGAACTAGAGCCGCCTTCTGTGCCACGGCGAGCTCGAGCTTCAATCTCGCTATTTCTTCATCTTTTTTCGCCATCTGCAACTGTTTTTGGCTTCGTTGCGACGATTTCTTGCTTCTTTTTTCTGTTTGCGAACCGGTCCTTCACTGCGAATTGGGTCTGAGGGAGAATTCGGCGGGTTTTCGTGGCGAAGTGGAGGATTTTTCTCCGTCTGTCCTGCGTTCTGTTCTGTGTTCTGTTCTGTGTTGTTTGCAGGTGTTCCTCCATCTTCCTGGTTCTGTGGCGGCTCATTGGCGGTTCTCTCCACGGCGGAAACGCCAGCAGCGGTCATGGAGCGTGTTTTCGGCATGGTTTCTGTTCATCCGGCGTCGAAGGACCAAAATGTACGGTGCGGCCGGGCTTCGCAGGAGTACTAAGCGTACGGCCAACCGTACGGGAAACGCGCCTCCTTTAGCGCTGCTGGACAATTTGTAGGCGGAGAGCAGTGAAAGACTCGTTGCTTGTTCTAGAGTTGTCTATAGCTGTTTATCCGATCAGGAGCTCTATGATGGTCTGGCTGTGGTTTCGTAATGGTATGGTGAGGTATGTTTTTTTTTTTTTTTTTCGAAAGGACAAGCTTGTTGTTGGCCATTGGGGCCTTTACAACTTCACCGGGCAGGGAGGTGCGGTATGCCAATTTGGCGCTGTTTATATACTATTCTGCGCCAAAACGGGGGTGAAGTAGCGCGGGGAGGCGGTACCGCTCTGAAGAGAGGGACGACTGTGTGAAAGGGACGGAGAAACTAAGACCCCTCTTCGGAGCAATACCGTAACAACGACCATACTTTGAGCTCCTAATTGAATTAAAACTATTTACAAATATTATGAAATACAAGAAACACTATCTATGTATATATAAATTTTAACAAATGCACTTAGCTATATTAAACTGTACAAATTTATAGAAAACTGTTCTGTCTCGCACAAGGATCTTAGGAGGAGAGAAGACATGACTAATGAAAACACGAGATTATATAGGTGTTACTTGCGATCACGCAAACGCTGCGCTGGAGATTCTGCTTTGGAGCAACCACCGCAAAAATATGCTAAACAAGATTTGGATGTTGTGCAGTACTCTGTTACTGGGCGTTTCATAATTATACTGAACATATTGTGGATGTTTAATTTGTCTAGTTGGGCTAGATTTATTTAAAGGACCCTAATGGTCTGCCTGCAAACATTGAAGGATTTGAAAATTAGAATTTCCATTAAGATTTCTCATGATAACAGCTCGGTGCTGTCATTTCTTACTACTTACCTACTGTATTTCTAAAAATAAAAATAGCACACTAATAATAATAATAGTACCTATTTTTATCAATTCTATATTTATCAATAATAAAGATGTGATTAGTATTATTATTTTCTACTTTGATATAGTATGGTAAGTAGATTTTTTTCTTCTCAATATTGATGTTACTAGAGTAAGTAGTTATCGAAATTGCATTGATTTTTTATTAAAACACACACTCACAGGGCGCACCATGTGTAAGTAGGTATGAAGGACTGCGAGTGTGTGTATTATTTTGCTTCATTAAGCTGTTCTTGTCTGAACCTACAATGAAACTTTAAACGTCAGTATTACGTATAACTATATTTTTCGCAGTAGCTGTAGTATAAAGGGTTACTGTTGTCTTTTCCACAAAGAGCGCACTTTAGAAAATAGTGATAATCTATTTCGGAGTCACTACTGTCCGAATACGTCCGCTCAGAATCCGCCAAATTAAATGAGTCGTTGATTGCTGTAGAAATCATCTGGTCAAATGTCGATGTGACATCGCTGTGACTGATATCACTAAATGATGATTCACTATCGGTGGTGTCCCGTGCTAAACACGTTTCTTTTGATTGCACACTCCACACACTCTCGACGGAAGAACTGCGATTCCTGGATCCCCCGGACTTTTTACTCATCGTTCAAATATTTATGTTCCACTCTAAGTTTAAATTGTAGCAAGAAACTATAGGTAGACAATCCTAATAAAGAAATGTCGACTGCTTTGAGCGCACACAACATGCAACGAAACCATCTAACACAATAATAATAATATACTCCTAAATTGTTTGGTATTCATTTTGTAATTAAAATAAAAGATTTGACCTCGAACGGAATCGACATTCGCCGCAGAATAGGAGGAATTAGTATGGAGAGTGAAATGAAAAATGTATAGTACATTTCGCATGTTACGATTAAGTAAGTGCTACTTTCGCCATCTATGTAATTATTAGGAAAGTATTCACAAAAACTACAAGCGGGATTGACAATAAAACAGGTGGACGCAGATTTAGCGGATTTCTGGAAAGACGCAGAAATGATACTGGGATTTATATATATATATATATATATATATATATATATATATATATATATAAAATACCTCACCTGATGGTACTATGATGCCGAACATGGAAGCGGGTTTATCAAGACTCCCCAACGCACTTGGCAACTGTCTGTTCGAAATGAATAGGTATCATTGTTGTACTCGTCGACATGGACAGATGTGGTGGTGCGAAACCCTCAGAGCGCGAGGACGACACGCACTTGGCCGTTTTTTGTCCTCTTGGTGCGGTACCCATTAGTCACAGACTAGTAAAAAGATATACAGTAAACTACATAATAAGCAGTTTCTGTTGTTTAAAATTAGTCTTTGGTTTGTACACGTCTTTTGCCATTTTTTTGTAACTTTCTCTTTTCAAGGTCTACTGGAAGAAATTTCGTATGGAAATAAGGTTGTACCTTTTGTATGTTTTTATCTTGTATTTTAATGTTTGTTTATCCCTCTTATTTCTGTGTACATAAATTGTGAAATAAATAAAACCTTATTTTTGCAATACGCTTTCTGAACGTAGCTTACTCTTTGATCTGCGCTTTCTATATAAACCAAATTGAGGCTTTAAGTTGCTTTAATCCGAGCCTTGTTGAAGCCCGCATTGATTTTAACTTAAAATGAATAGACTTACGTTCGATATTATTTTAACACGTATCAACCTACGTGTTAAAATAATATCGAACGTAAGTCTATTCATTTTAAGTTAAAATCAATGCGGGCTTCAACACGGCTGTTACGTTGAAACCAAACGCCCAATTCTGGATTTTTACATGTTTTTATTACTTTTCTATACTTTCAAATAAGTTTAAAAACATGTGTTCAATTAAAATGAAAGTCACCGATTTTCGGGTGTTGGTTTCATTTAACATGAACTTTTTGATCCGTATATTTTTTTACATCAAGTGGTAATATTTTTAAAATTGTATACCATTAAACCGATTTTTTATTACTTTAAGTATATTATGTATTATTTCGTACTTTTATACTGATAAGCAATTCGTGCAAAATTATTCCCTAACCATTCCAAAATATCAAAAATGCACAACGTTAATATTCAAGTTTTCACTTCTGCTGGCACTCCCGGAGTGCAACCCGTCGTTTTTTATATCCTTTTTTTCATGATTTTTACAGCCTATAACAACACAAAAAGCCATTATCATATGGAATATCTTTCCACCGCACTCTGCAATTTCCCGCAGACGACTGAGTCGCGCGCGAATGTGCGAAACTTGCTATTTTCGCACCAATTCGCTGGGAGCAGTCGCGCGCGTGGGCCGGGTCCTTACGTCAGTATAGTCCAGTCATTTAAGCTTAAATTAGGTAAGAATTACGGAATTCGAGATACCCAACTGTAAGTCTGTAAGTACTTGTATATTGACACCCTAAAAGTTGTCTCAAAACCTACATATGGTAGGGTGTAAGCAACTATTAAATTTCAAGGTCAAAGGTCACAAAAATCGGTTTTTTGCGCTTTTTTTGGAAATATCTCATTTCCTATGGGTTTTTTGCTATTTGTATTTATTATCAATATTGTAGAATACAAAATTCTCTACAAATTTTGTTTAAAAATTTTTTTTATACGGTGAACCGTTTTCGAGATAGAGGGCGGAGAGCACGCGGTCACAGCATCACTTCAGGTCAATCGGTGCCTCCGGTCGAAAACGCGCCATAAATAGTTGATGAACTATCGATAGATCAATGATTATAAATATTTGTCAATTTTTATTAACTATTATATTATATTTTATCATATTTTTCCTAACTTATCCACTTTTTATTCAGTATTAATTTATTTAACAACACTTACCTGCCCATGTAATTGCAGAATTGTTAATGAAAATATAGGAATTATATTTGAATTTTAACCTAATTAATATTTATAACTTCTTACATGATGAAAAAAAAACAAATAAATTATGAATTAATCTTTTTATTAAAAATATCATTGAATACATTTATTTTTATTGAAAGTAAAGAAATGGAATAAAGGGTACAAAAACTACAATTTATAATTTTAATCATCTTCTTCCTCTTCATCGTCGTCTTCTGGCTGCTGGTAAATTTCAAACTGGTCTTCATTATCGTCTTGAACGACATTTGTCTCAAGTTCTTCCATGATTTCGGGGTCAAAGGTTCCATCTTCGTTAATGTCGCTCTGATATGGTAGAGCATTGAGACAAGCTTGCCCATTACATTGGCCACAAGCTAAAGAGCATTGCAAGCCCGCTTTCCTTATTAGCGATTTCCTTATTTCCTTATAGCTTATTAGCGAGTGATGATATAAAGAATGATGTCAACAAATTACTAGAAACATTACAAGAGAAACTTAACAAAAATGCTCTTGATTTAATTGAAAAGTCAACTCGAAACCAATGTAAGAGCCCTTTCTGGTATGACCTAAGATATGCTAGTATAACTACATTCAAAGCATATGAGGTTAGTCCCTGCTAAATACCAGATGGATCATTAGTAGCTGCGATCATGGGAGCTAAAACACCTGACACATCAGCTATGAAAAGAGACTGGAAATTGGTATCAGTTATAAAAACTGTGCAGGCAGAGTAAACTTAAAACCAAAGTCGAGCCCTGTTTTGTGCCTGTTTAGACAATCGTACTTAAGTAGTAAACTCCAGTTGTGAGTCGGAGCTGACACACACAGTTTTTTTTTCTTACTGGAATATCAAACAGTCAAAGCTATTGACTTTTTTAAGGCGAATCTCGATTTTTCTCAGCAGTTACAAAACATATGAAAGTAATATTTGACCTGATTCTTCATTCCAATAACTTTATATAGATCATAGTTACTTACCGAATGAATTTATGAAAACTAATGTGGTGCCTGTAATTAAGAACAGAACTGGTGACGCCTCCTGCCTGTCAAATTACCGCCCTATTTCCTTAGCAACTGTACTATCTAAAATATTTGAACGTTTAATAAATAGTCATTTAAATGAATTTAATGTCCCAATAAATAAAGCTCAATTTGGATTTAGGGGTGGCCTATCCACGGATTTAGCAATATTTGCACTTAAAAATACAGTACACCACTATAACTCAAGAAACACTTCTGTATTCGCGTGTTTCCTTGATTTAAGCCGTGCTTTTGATTCTATCAACTACAAAATGCTTTGGGAAAAATTAAGAAACACCAAAGTGCCTTCTAAGATAATAGATCTTCTAGAGTATTGGTATTCTAATCAAGTGAATCAAGTGAAATGGGGAAATAGCTTATCTGAAACCTATAAACTGAAATGTGGCGTAAGACAAGGTGGATTGACGTCCCCAGTGTTGTTTAATTTATATATGAACCGACTGCTGGAGGAGCTGAGCGGCGCCAGAGTCGGATGCCACGTAGGCGGAGAGTGCCTCAATAACCTCAGTTATGCGGACGACATGGTGCTGCTCAGCCCCTCGGCAGGTGGACTTAGAAAACTTATCGCCATCTGTGAAAGATATGCGGCTGCACATTACCTCAAATATAATGTAAATAAGACGGAAGTAATGATTTTTAAACATAGGAAAGGGCCACAAAATGTACTTCCCATTAACTTATGTGGTTCCGAACTTAAAATTGTAGACAAATTCAAGTATCTCGGACACATTGTGACAAATGATCTTACAGATAATATGGACTTGGAAAGACAAAGGCGTAGCATCGCTTGCAGAAGCAATATGCTCGCGAGACGATTTGCTTATTGTTCGTCACAGGCTAAGGCGACCCTATTCAAAGCGTACTGTCAGGCGCTCTACACCAGCCAACTTTGGTACAAGTACGCGAAGAGTACCTACAATACGCTCCGTGTACAATATAACAACGCATTCCGGGCCATGCTCAATCTGCCCTGGCGGTGTAGTGCGTCTGGTATGTTCGCGGAGAATAGGGTTGACGATTTCTATGCTGTGTTGCGTAGGTCTAAAGCATCTTTCCACATAAGATTGATCAAATGTACGAACAGTATAATTGTTGCTGTGTTCCGCACCATTTATATGAATACGAATCATTTTAACCTGACATTGTGCTGTTAAACTATCATTGTATTAATTATGTTATTGTTATGACATTTTTATTATTTTATTTTGACATTTTTTTATTTTATTATATTTTGACATTAATCCTTCTATGGGTAAAACTTTGTGCGTAATATTATGTACTAGTGTGCCTGAAATAAAGATTTATTTATTTATTTAAAACAGAGATTTGCATTCTAAAGGCAGACCAGACCTCTAAACTTTCTTAGTCGATTAGTCTAAACACACACTTTGATATGCCAGTTGGATTTTTAAAAATTAATTGTAGTTTTTTATTAAAAATAAAACTGCAAAAGTGTGGTTATTTCTTTTACCCTTTACACGTAAAGAAAAATAAGTTTCAATCAATGCCTTGCCTTAAGGACATTCTTCCACATGGTGGAACGACGACTTGGTAAAGGTCGCGGGAGGCCACTGGACGCAGGCAGTACAGGGCCGTTTGTCGTGGAAATCTTTACAGGAGGCATTTGTTCATCAGTGGATTATGAATATTATGATAAAGCTCATTCTAGACATTAATTTCTATGTCGGTGGTTTGTCAGATTTCCGTAAAAAATCTAAATTCCATAAAACTATCGACATACTTTTTTAATACCGTAGAGATTTGTATGAAAGTCTCTACGGAATAAGAAAAATATGTCGGAAATCTGACACACTGTCGACACAAAACATTAGTGTCTAGAATGTTTAAATTTTTTTAATAAGTTTGGTTGATTAATATGAAAATAGGAACCAAACTGCGTTTGTATGCAGCGCGATTGAGCGGCCCGCAGGGAGAATAGCCTTTACATCTCTTTGGGGGATCGAATTTTAAACTTCCTCCTTTCTTCAAAAAAACAAAATAAACCTATATACTTACCTGCCAGATAATTTATATTATAAGATAATAAAAACTTGAATTGAATTTACATAATTTATAATTTTAAGTAATATTTCTAGGTTTAGTTGTCTATTATGGGTAAATATCTTGATTCTCCGCTTTTTCTTCACATTAACGCTCTCCTCACAAATTATCCCCATTAAGACTGAAATTCCCCGCAGTTTGGGTAATTCCCTACAGATTGGCAACACTGAATTTTTCGAACCACTGAAACCACAGATCTACAGATCTGTGACTGAAACAAACAACGTTTCCGGGATTTCCCGAAAAAATATTTGACGTACAAATTTTGGTATTGCCATTTTTTAACAAATGGTCTCCCATTTTATATGGGTAAATTATGTTATCCAATTCATCAGTCATCCATCACTCATTAGATAGATCATGAAACGTTACTGCTTAAATAAATTGTACAGCCACGCTGCGTATACTTTCTCACGTAGCTTTCACCGCATGACGTAATTAGGCAAGTACAAACTAACCATTACGCTTACTTAAGTAGCAAAAAATAAAGGTATATACTTATCATATTATACAGGGTTATTGGTAATTAGACCGGATCCTCTTAAGAGGGTATAGGGGCGGTTATTTGGAATAATTTTGACCCCATATTGCATTATCCGAAACTCAACCGTTTTTGAGATATTTGCTTTTTAAGAGTTTTTTTGGACAAATCAGATTTTCGTCTTCAAAAATTTAAAAAAGTAACAAACAAGTTGAATTCGTATAGGAGGTACATTATGCCGATTTTTCCTGAAAGCCATGTAAAGTTATATTGAGCACAGAATTTCAATAAAATCGTTCAAGCCATTTTTGATTAAAAAGGTAAGTATCTAATCTATTTTTAATAGGTACCTATAGATATTAAAAATAAAATTTACCTAACCCCAATTGCATCCAAATCAGCCCAGTAGTTTAGGTAATAGAGCATCACATAGATGCGTTCACACTTAAACAATCATTTTTATTGTATTGTGTTGTGGACTCAGTGTGAGACAAGACAATCGATTCCCATTCAAATCTCAAGTTCAATTGTTTTTTGCCATACTTACTTATTACTTTTTCTTACTTCCAAAGTAAAAACTATTGGCTTAGCTTAATAATTTCTTTTTTTAGTTTTTTACTAACTAGATGTAGCACTTGAAGTGAGGTTACGATTTCCCAATGCGATAGGTAAGGTAGAAGGAAAATTTGCAAAACCTCGTGCATTCTTCTGTAAAACAGCAGCATGTATAATATTTGATAATTATTATTGCAATCAGTTGATATGATAGTAGGTGGTGCTGATAAAAAACAATGGTTTAAAGTTGAGGGGTGAATTAAAGTTTTTGTGGCAATACATAATTCTCAAAAAAAAGTAAAGAAATGTCATATTGTTTGTTGCTCGGTCTGGCCGGGCGAGGTTGGAATTTATTTCGGCGAAACAGATGCCTTAGTTGAAAGAAATAACTGTGTTAGAATAATTTCAAGTGTGTAAACAAGTATTATAATTAATCAATAACCTATACTATAATAACTGTTGATTAAATTTTGAACGCATAGTCGTTCGGAGCGTATTTACGTCGAGAAGCATCCATTGTTTGAACTTTTGGTGAGTAGGTACCTACTATAAATATAATGACTTGTTATTTTAACATCTAAACTCGCCCGACTGATGCTTTGAATATTACAGTAAATAATCAAAGGACTGATAGTAAGCACTAAGCAGATAGGATAAGATATTCTTCCAGTCCAGAGTCCAGTGTCGGTTTTGTTACATTTATCCTGGTTCTAAATCCAACAACGATAGATTGACGTAATCATTCATACATAACCACCCAAATTGTCGTACATAAAAGTGAAACGCTGTGTCTCAATCCAGGGGTGACTTCAGTTTAATTGAAACTTCTAGATAGTTTATAAAACAGATTTATACTTATATTTCACAGTTTTACACTAAAGATTCTTATTTTTACTATGATAAAGACTAATAAAACAATTCGAAATACTCAGAGCGCTACACCGCTCCGGATCTCACTCACTCACTGACTGTGTTGCCCGTCTAATCGAGGCCCTTTTCCACACTGCTACTAAACTAAGCGCCGTGAGTATTCTTAGAAGAAATAAATTAACACTGTTTTACAAAAAGAGGGCTCTCAATAAATACCATAGCTAAGATATTTAAAACACAAGCAAGGTGGACTTTTGCGTAAGTACGCACGGTTGGGGTCAGAGGCGTATTTACCTTACGTCCAGGGGGGCAATTTTTCAGTTGTTCTTTCGCAAGTCGTAGTAGAAAAAGTTAGAGCAAAATTTGATTTAGGTATTCGATAATTTATTTTAGATTTTCTTCCAAAAAGAAGGTTACAGTAAGGTGACATTTATTGTGTGGCAGTATGGAACCCTTAGTGCGCAACTCCAACTCGCTCTGGGCTGATTTTTTGACACTTAGAGGGGTGGGTTTTTTTGTGCCTGTGGCGTCGGATTCTTATATACACCTCTAGTTGGGGTGTACTTAACAGGACTGCCCTATCAAAAAAATTTGAGTGTCATTAGTATTATCAGTGTAATAGATAATGAAATATATACCATAAAGTATAACAAAATATAGAGGTACATAATTTAGTGTGTCATGTAATTACCATTTTTTACACTTAATAGCACCTAAAAATGTTGTATGTATACCTAAAAAGAATCTTGACGAACTGTAAATGGTAATACCCATCTTACAAAAAAAGGTTAAATACTTTTTCTCCAAAATTAAGCTAATAATATAAATTAATTAAATCAAATAGACATAACATAAAATATACCTTAGACAAAGAGAAAATTGAGTAAATTGCTAAGGATGTTAGAAAAATTTTTACAATTGAGGAAACTTACTTTTCCGGGGTGTTATAGTTTAGTTATACCTTAGACCATAGGTACTTTCAGTTGACCTAGAATTATGAAATTGGCAAGAAGCAAGTTCTCATAGTCCTCAGTGTTCACTTAAAAATACTGTGTTTGATGATCAAAGGGAATCCTTTGAACCCTTAGACCATTTTAGAAAGGGGAGCCTTCTTGATTTTTGGTGCAGATGGAAGTTACTCGTATGATGTCAAATGTAAAACTAGTATAAATAATATCCTAGCATAGAATTAATAATAAATTTATTTCACAAAAAGTTTACAAGTTAGAAAAACAAGGTCTTAATTCTAGTTGTACATCTTAGATTTACTTATTGGAACTCTGGCTACTAAACTAGGCTAGATAAAGCCTGTACCTTAGCAGTCAGCGAGCAGAGATAGGATAGTGTGTCTGTCTGTCTCTGCGTGTGTGTGTATGCGTCTGTGTGTGGGGATGTATGTATGTGTAGATGGTTAATAAAAAAAAATGTATGCCGCAATTAAGTAACAGGTAGAAGTAACTGTTCAGTTTCTAGATAGTTAAGGTATTGGATCCAACAATGAACTTTATTTTTTAATTTATGTCTGCTTAGTAGATCTATATTTAAATGTTTATGTACTTTATTGTAATGTCTGGGGCTAAGAACTTTATAGTGTTTGCTAGCTAGCATAGAGTTTTGTGTTTTACAACAGGGTATATAGGGGTGTTACGGCGTTTGTTAAGAACAGTTTTAAGCGGGGGACCAGAATGTTTACGCAGAATAGTTCTTAGGATGTAAAGCTGTCTAACCGTTGGAACTTTACAGTCACAATAAAGTTGATCAGTAGGATACCTAAAGGGTCTAAAAGTCATGACTTTCAAAATTGCTCTCTGAGCTCTTTCTATTTTCATAAAAACTGTTTTGGATGCGCCACCCCAAACTGTGATACAGTAGGTAAGAAGTCTGACACAGTGAAATATAAATATTTTTTTAATGTGATACAATCCACAGAATGACACAGGTTTTTAAAAACATATATGAGCCTTCTAATCCTAGAACCCAAGATATCTAACTAAGCATTCCATTTCAGATGTTGGTCAATATATACACCAAGGTATTTCATCGTGACAATGATAAGCACTGACAATTTGGTGACTGCTTATTACAGAATTGTGATTTAATTTCAAAGTTTAAAGGAGGTTGTGAATTTGACTTCATTGAAAACGGAACGTACATGGTTTTCGTTAAATTTAAAGTCAGAAGATTATTTTGTAGTCATTTCATCACAGTTTCAAAAGAAGTTTCTGCATGGTTTTTAACATCAGCCTAGTTAGACCCACTGACTAGGAGTGCTGTGTCATCTGCATAAACAAAAATTTCACAGTTTGTAAGCTTCAAGGAAGAGATCATTTATGTAAATTTGGAAAAGAGTTGGTCCCAAGATACTTCCCTGTGGCACTCCATACTCCAGGGTTTGTTCATCACTAAGATAATTGCCAATCTTGACTTGCTGCTTTCGTCCTGTCAAATAATCTTTAAATATGTTAAGAACCATTCCACGAATACCAATGGCTTCAAGTTTTGAAAATAGAATTGGTATGCAAACCGCGTCGAAAGCCTTAGACAAGTCGAGGAAGATCCCTATGCACTTCTTTTTATCATCAAGATTAGTGACGATAGAATTAACTAAGTCGTAAACAACATCCTCAGTTGATACCGCTGCTTTAAAGCCAAACTGATTATTGCCAATTACATTCTGATGATCAAGAAATTTAATGAGACGGTTATTAAGCACTCTTTCAAGAATTTTGGATAAGGATGTTAAAACCGAAATTCCGGGCATTTGTTTATCAACTTAAAAGATATACCATCCCAAGCAGTTGCACAGTCTTATCGGAGATGTATGATAAGATAATATTTTTTATTTCGGATTTGTCGACCTCAAGTATAGCCATAGAACTCAAATTACCTATTGAAGAATGATTGTCTTGCAGAGGTTGTGTATTTGTACGTATTTTGGAAGCTAGATCTTTTCCTACATTGGCAAAAAATGAATTAACATCATTAACAGATGAAATCAGATCAGCAGATATTTTTAAAAGTTCATTGGGTGTGGAAGTGACTTTTTGAGTGTTTGTGATTTGTTTAGTAATTTTCCATAGCGCATTAGGATTATTTTTTGATTTTTCAACTTCCGATTTTTCGTAAGCTCTTTTGACCTTACGGAGTAAGTTGGTATAGAAATTTCTGTATCTGGTTTATGTTTGCCGTATTACTATTAGTCTATTCTGCTTGGATTATGAGTTGCAAAACCATCCATTCACTTATTGTTTTTATTACAGATACTGATGCACAAAAGTGTGAAGATGGATGGTGAAGATGAATCCCAGCCTGGTAGATAATCCTTATTATAATATTATAAATGTGAAAATGTGTTTGTTTGTTTGTTACCTTTTCACGCTTCAACACCTTTACCAATCTAGATGAAATTTGGCATACAGATAGCCTGTGTCACTGGGAAGGACATATGCTACTTTTTATCCCCTGAAAATAGCATAGTCCGATGCAGTTCCTGAGGGAACTGAAAAAATACTCTTTTTTGGTTAATTTCTCTTACATCGCAAAATGGCCTGCTGTGATTTTTTGCAAAGATATGGTTGAGGGGGTGGGATATGACATAATTTACTTATTAGCATATCCCGACATAGTTCCTGAGGGATCTGGGGAAAACTCAATTCCACGCTCGCGCACGTCAGCGTCGTTAAAACGGAGCGACGGATTGAAGTGATTTTTCTATAGAATTGGTTGAGAGGGTGGGAAGTGACATAGACTGCTAATCAGAATAGCCCGATATAGTTCCTGAGGGATCTGGATAAAACTCATGTCCACGCTCGCGAGCCGGTTGCGGCTCGCGCACCACTCACCCTCGAAGACAGTCATAAAAACGATGTCCACGCGGGCAAAAGCTAGTTATTTATATATTTAAAAGATTAAGGCGAGGCATTGGAAACTTGGTCACAGGGATCTCAATTTTTCTCAACAATTACGAAACATATTAAATTTAGGGTGTCAATTAAATGGTTAGCATAGTATTGTTATTTCTGTGAGCAGAAAAATATAATCGGTGAGCAGAAATAGCTAATTGGTCAGCAACTCATGGTCAGCAAACATTTCAAAATCAATCAGCAATTTATGTCATTCTGGATGGCTGTAATTATTTTAAACATCCCCGTACTACACTCTTCCTACAGTGTTGAGTGGTCGACGGAGCCCCTTCGGGGCTCCTACTTCTGTGTTCTCATGTTAAACCTAACACTACGACTGTGCGGGGAGGCGAGCTTAGCTCGCCTCCCCGCACAGTCTCCGAACCTAACGGATCCGAGTCGGGGTGCTCCGCAAGTCCGAGCTCGCTTCGCTCGCTCCCGCTTCCATTTAGAACTCCCCGTACCACACTCTTCCTACATGTTTTTCTGCCGCTCAATCATGAAATCTTGCCGCTCAAGTAGTTATTTTGCGGACTGAATGTTTATTATGCAGATAAATAATATATTTACCTTAAATTTATATATTTTAACACGATTCTAACAGAAAAAGACATATCAAAAAACCTCTTTTAAAACAGAGATTTGTATTCTACAGCAAACCAGACCGATTTAAACCTCTAGTTTTTCTTAGTCAATTCGTCGAAACACAATTTAATATGCCAGTTAGTTTTTTTTTTATTAGGTAATTGTAGTTTTTAATTGAAACGAATAAACATCAAAAAGTGCAAAGGTGTGGTTATTTTACACATAAAGAAAAAGAACCGAGACAACTGTTCCAATCAATGCCTTGCCTTATGCTATTGTCACGTGTTTGTATCTAGGGTAAGCCAGTCTATATTGTTGTCTCTCACCTCCTCCCGTCCCCACTTCATCTACGTAAATAATAAGATTTAGTTTTTATTACCTTCATAACGAAAATCTTAAGAATTAAAGAAATTTGTAGCTGTAATTAAAATACTTATCAACATTTTTATTAGAGATGGAATGGATAATGATTTGGCCGGAGAATAATTAATTGGCGGAATGCCGCATAGCCAGATATTCGACCCGACTTAGCTGCCTAACGACAAATTTGTGAACATCTTCCTTAGTGCTTAGATCCGAGTGACACCGCGCGAGTCTTCGCATTAAGGAGTATTTGACAAAAAATCGTCAACAACTTTACGTTTTATCGCCATCCTTGAAATGACACTACTAGTCTGGTTCACTCTGTTTAGATTGAGATCTTCGCGGGTATTTTGTGAAAAGTATGAAAACCATACATTTTTGAAAAGGGCATAGTATAAGGCGGTAAGAGAAGCAATGTTTCCGTTCCCGCGAAATTACACAGTGAACCCAACCTTAAGAATATTTAATACTTGGTACTACAAAATTGTTGAATTATAAACTAAAAATTAATTTGAATAATAAAATAAAATATCTCATTTTATATTTTTGTATAAATAACAACTTCCTCTGTTTTTCATTAAAAAAAATTATCAAACCAAAAATATTTATTTTTAATAGGTGTTTACACACACTTTTAAATAGTCGAAACAAACTTATTGTTTACAAATAATGTCAATTCAGATTACAGTCTCAGGTTATGTTATTTGTTATAGAATCTCTCTCTCTCTTATCGTGTGGCACAATTAACCGTGCTATCCAAGGGATAGATGGTGGTTGCCTGGTGTTGCACTTAGCTTCACCCGTGCAGTGGTCACGTGTAGGGAATTTAGATTAACACCTAACGGACGTGTGCAACGCGACCTTCATACAGATCTGGAATTCGATGTGCAGGTTTCCTCACGATGTTTCCTCACCGTCAAAGCAATCGGTAAGTATATGTACGTAAGTTTCGAAAAACTCATTGGTACATTGGCCGTCCGGATTTGAACCCGGGACCTCTAGTTAGGAGGACCGAGTCGTTACCGGTTAGCCACCGACGATATAGAATCAACACAACCATACATCTTTGTAATATTTTATAATATCCTCTAGAGCACTACAAGCATTTTTTGACATGAGTCTTGCATTTATTATTATCTGACAAATTAGTTACATTTTCAGGAATTTTATTGTACAATCGTATACACTGCCCCACAAATGACTTTTTACTTACTCAGACACGAATAGGTTATACTATCTATTTTATTTACATTTCTTAAATTCAAATTATGCCTGTCACTGTTTTTAGGAAATAAATGCAAATTCTTACGAACATACATGATGTTTTCATATATAAATTGACTAGCAACAGTTAAAATATTGTATTTTTTTAACTTATTCTGTAATGACTCACGTGATCGCATTTGATAGATTGCGGGGATAACTCTTTTCTGCAAGATGAAAATAGTTTGTATGTCAGCCGCAAGCCGCATGTAAAATGCCATAAGACATTATACTATGGAAGTGACTAAAATACACTAATCTCGCAGAACCTACATCCTTTAACTGTCTTATTTCTTAACGGCATAAGCAGCTAAACTAAGCCTTCCTGCTAAAGTTTCAATGTGTGGTCCCCATTGAAGTGAAACATCCAAAGTTATACCAAAGAACACTGTAGTATTTACTAATTCTAATTTATTGCTATTTAATATTACACTATTAATGAACTTTTTTTAATTTGGCAAACAAAATTATATACATTTTGGTTTCTTACCATTTAATAATACACAGTGAACCAGTACCATATCTTTAAAATAATGTTGTTTACTTCGGTAATTTCGTTTTCTTTCCTATTCACTTTAAAAATAAGAGAAGTATCATCCGCAAACATTTGACAGATGTACCTTAATTGGCAAATCGATAATGCAAACAAGGAAAAGAAAAGGCCCTAATATGGAACCCTGGGGCACACCAAATTTCACTCTAGATCCAGATGAGTTCGTGGCATTCACTTCACTTGATTTATTTGTATAAGTATGAATTTAAAACACTAAGAGCCCCATCCTCTACAGCATAATGCATAAAAATTCGTAGACGTTAATCAGCATCATTATACCAGCCAACAGACGTCGACTGCTGGACAAAGGCCTCCCCTAATTATTTCTATAATGATCGACCGGTTTTTCGGTCATCGGTCCATCGATTAGGAAGCCTTCCTATGCTGTAAGTACGTCTTGAGCGCCATCGCCACTCGAAAATTTACTGCCCCAACGGCCGTCCATTTGACGAGGTATACTCGTATGTGCCCGCCCACTAACACTTGAGTTTAGGATTAATAGCTTGTAGACGTGGCTCATAAGTGAGATGGGTCTGTAATTCTTCAGCAGGATGTTATAAACCCCTTTTGAACGTCAATTCCCTTATCACTTGCACAACTTGTTTCAGTTTTTTTTTACAGATGCCATTTTTAAAACATTTTAGCACCTAATTTTACGTTTATACTCGTAAGATTTTGTGTTTTTTTTTGCATCAGAAAATCAATTTGAGAGTTTTTCCTGAAATTTTGAATGGATATCCGGCCGCAGTTGGATATTGAGCTATTATCCAGTATCCGGCCGTATTGTATTGTACATGGCGAGATAGGCAGGCTAGATACCGGATAGTTACCAGATATCAATTTCATCCTAATTTTGTGATATAGTTTAGGTTATGAAATGGGTGACACAAAAGGAGCATGCCCTCTTGTACATTTACCAGATACGCTAAACTACTAGGTTTATGATATAGCGTCCCCACTTACGACCCTTTTTACCATAAAAGGAGAATGCTCTCTCGTACATCTACCAGATACGCTAAACTACTAGGTTTATGATATAGCGTCCCCACTCACCGACAGCTAGGTCCAAATAGTGAAGGCCGCTATACCATAAAAAGTGCAATGACAACAATAATGTGGATTCCCCTATTGTTGAATAAATAAAACTTTATACAAATAGTGAAAAACTGGCGTATTGGAGGACGCGGCCGTGGCGGTGGTGGCGTTAGATGGCGAAAGAGGAACACTGAAGGTAGTGGATTTAACAATAACATGGAACAAAACCAGCGAGGAGGCAAACGGGGCCGCGGTGCCTTTCGCAGGAATCCCCCACGAGGTAGGTACCTACGTACTTAACAAGTCCTACAGCGCTATCGACTGTCAGTTTGCCATACTAAATTCTAATTCTGTTTTCTTGTAAATTAATATTTTTGTTCTAATGAAACTTTAAACACCTAACCACACTAACTAAGCTAAACACGAAAATGTAGAGAATTAACTAATTACTTTAATGCTTAAAAAAAATGATTAGTGAAAAATATTGTCTAGTGGTAACCTTGTTCGTAGGTAACAACACTATTTATCGATATAATAAGTCTTTCATTCCCTACAACTTCGTGCTGGGTTTGCGTGTATAAAGTTTTATTAGAATCTGCGTAATCATTTTTAAACATGTGAATTGGAAATTACTATTTAAATAGCCTCTTAACATTTAAATAGAAAACTTAACACGAAAATATTTACAGGAGCACAAAATCAAGGAAGACCCTTGATGTCCTTGATGGACTTAGAATGTGATACTCCAATGGATGTTGATATTAATAACGACGGGAACCGAAGCGGCGGCGGTGCCAGGAGACGTGACACTCGACGATTTCCTCTTCCAGGCAAGTACCTACCTGCTAAGTCCTGAAATTGGCCTACAAGCGATATTTGTTGCATGCTTATCAATCGTTTACCCGGCTGCTAAAACAGACGGTAAGGTTTTTCGGGTTTAGCTATGTACGTATGTATGTCTGTTTCTTCAGCTGAGCCTGTAGCCCAACGGCTTAGATTTTGGAGTGCGAGGTGTGGTTAGTTTCGTCTTGATCTTGTGCATGACATTTTTACCCGATTAACCAAAAAAGGCGTGTCTTAGATTGTCGGTGGCGTAACGGTTAGGGCCCCTACCCTCTGTCCGAGAGGACGTGGTTCGAATCCTGCCACGTACCAATGTGTTTTCGAACTTTGATTTCATATGTACGTTTATCCGACGCTCTTACGGTAAAAGAAAACATCGTGAGGAAACCTGCACACTCCTGCGAAGAAACTCGAAGGTTGTGTGTGAAGTCAACCAATCAGCACTGGGCCCGCGTGGTCGACTAAGGACCGATGGCCCTTATTCAGGGTAGGCTCGAGCCTCTCAGTGGGGACTTATATGATATGATGAACCAGAAAATAGGGGTGATGTTTTGATGCAGTCAGGCTTGTAATTCTTAATTAAATTGGTTAGGTTATTGGCGTTCACTGGGTTATTGTGTATTTACAATTTACAGGACTTCAAGAACAAGAAAGATCCGGAAATGAATCGGATAATAATAGTGAGAGACAAGACAATCCCCGTCGTCGTAACGACAATAAAAGAAACCGCGACTCGCGACCCCTGGGCTTCAGAGCTCTGGAGGAGATATCACAGGCAGAGATCAAAGAAATCATTTTGAAAATCAATGAGAGAAAGGAATCATTCTTCAAGGTCTTAGAGTCGTCCATCGAAGATGATAAAAGGGACACGTTTGCGCTTGTATTGAAAATAATATCCAAAGTTTGTGCATCGTCTTTTGACGAGTTAAAACTCAAATTTCTCCTTGACATATGTAACTCTAAATTTATTGGAAATTTTCGCATCTATCTCGGAGATTTGCCGTATGTAGAACGGAAAATACGAAACCAGCTATATTGGAACAATCCGCACGAGTTTTGGGAAAATTTCATTATATTTTGCGAGTCCTTAGTGAACCTGTCTCCATCGACAGCTCTACATAAATGCAGACCATTGATAGAAGGTGTATCGAAGTTTTGCCTGGAGGAGTTAAGCAAAAGACATGACTTCAGGTTGCCTGAGAGACAGACATCCAAAATAGATGAACTGCGAGAGAGACTGGTGTTACACGAACAAGAAAAGGTTTAGTACTTATCCATTAGTATTAACCCTCTTAGATCACATATAAAAGAACTAGATCCATGGTGTCATACACAACAAACTTCAAAAAATGTCCAGTCAGTTGTGATAATTGTAAGGACGAGATGATTTCCACAACCAGGCGCCCGATGCGCCCATTTTGCGTGGATTGCTGGCATCACTGTCAGCTCAGCTCCTCCAGGAAGTTCAGTAGCCCCCGCGGCTTGCAGACGACTTCCGGGAGTATCCTCGGGTCTCCGAGATGCTCGGCCCTAGACGCTGCCATCCCTTTGTAATCCAGAAGGATGTGGGCAGCTGTCTCCTCGGCCTCCATGAACCCGCGGCACAGTGGGCTGTCCGTGATTCCTAGGGTGAACAGATGTTTTTTAAAGTAACCGTGGCCAGTGATGACTGGCGTTACTTTTTGAAGCTGGAGTCGCCCAACCTTTCTGGCCAGGCCAGGGTTGGTCAGCGGTAGTGCCTGTCTCGCCTGACGACAGGCATCCATTCCTGTCCAATACCGGTTATAATCTGACCTTGTGCACCGCCGCAGAGTGGATCTGAACCAGCCTGCGGGAAGGGGTAAGATGGGTTCCGGTTCCACAGCTACGAGTTCTGACTCTCTCTTGGCTAATTCATCGGCTACGTCGTTTTCGCGTGAATTGCTGTGCCCCTTGATCCACTGCAGAGTTACGTTCTGTGGTAACATATCACTGTTTAACTCTGTTGTTCAAAGACAGTAAAGTTATGTGACAGGACACAAGGATAGAAATATTCAAAAATCTAGATGTGAGCAAAAAGGGTTACTACGTATATTTTTACTTTGAAGATTACAAATCTTACAAATATATTTTTTAAATGTAATTATTTTAGTTAAACTTATAAATATTTAGCTGTAAATTTTCCGAATCGGTCATCATATCAGCCAAAAGACTTCCACTGTTGGAAAAAAGGCCTCCTACCCCAAGGATTTTCACAACGACTGGTCTTGCGCTGCCCGCATCCAGCAGTTTCCTGCGACCTTCACCAGGTCGTCGGTCCACCGAGTCGGAGGCCTTTCTACGCTTCCGAATAGGCAATACATTTTTAAAAAGTCACTTTTGACCGCTCGTTTATTTATATGTGATCAAAATAACCCTTATTCATTTTGCAACATGAAACTGGACGCCCGCTATACATAAACGAATCATCATTATATAGATAAGCTGAGAAAGGGCCTCTCTTAAGAATTTTCACAATGACCAGTCCTGCACTGCCCGCATCCAGCGGTTTACTACGACCTTCACCAGGTTGTCGGTCTATTGAGTAGGAGGCCTGCCTAACCTACGTCTTCCGGTGCATGGCCGTCTTTCTAGAATAAATCCAATGGCCATCTGCTCTACGAGCTATGCCCCCCGCCCACTGCCACATAAGTTTAACGATTTTGTGGCTATTTCGGTTACTTCAGGTCTTTTACGGATCTCATCATTTGTGATTCGATCACGTAAGAAAACTTCGAGCATAGCTCGCTTCATCGGTCTTTGAGTGACATTAAGCCTAAAAGCCCATAGTAAGCGACCATATCTCATTTCCGTATAATACGAATACATCATACCAACACAACGAATCATACAAATTAATGACTTTAAGGAATCACTGGCCATCAAGCAGAAAATAGTGGTGGAAGAGGGTGAGCCACCAGACGACTTTCGTCAGTTGGGCGTGCTGCCGACCCACGAGGAGCTGGTGGTGCAGGAGCCGTTCGTGCGCAGCAACGTGGTGCAGGGCGGCTACCGCGACGTGCATCACTACCTCGACGTGCAGTTTCGGCTGCTGCGAGAGGACTGCTTCGGCCCTCTCCGGGAGGGTATACGTGAGTTTTCTACAACAAAAGATGGTTGGCAAAATAATATGCAGCCTGGTCCAAGAGCTGCGATGTATGTGTGGTGTACAAGCTAAGCGCACTTCAGTGGCTACAAGCTGGAGGTTGTCCCATCAATGATATGTATAATTCTTTCATTTGACACCCTCCACATGGCTATAAATAAAACCAGTCCAAATGTTGACGTTGACCAATACGTGAGTTTTCCACAACAAAAGATGATAGGCAAAATAATATGCAGCTTGGTTTAAGAGCTGCCATATACGTGTGGTGTGCAAGATAAGCACACTTTAGTGGCTACAGGCTGGCCTGGAGGGTGTCCCATCAATGATATGTATAATTCTTACATTTGACACCGTCCACATGGATATAAATTTAATCAGTCCAAATGTTGACGTTTTGTACCAACAGTCCTCTAGCAGTTAGCAAGTAACAGTTGCTACGTTTAACAGCAGTTAACTCAAGTCTCCCGGGCCAGATTTTGATTGGACCACCACCAGTCTGCAGCCACTGAAGTGCTCTTACTTTTTAGTGGATATACTACACATCTGTGGCGGCTCTTGGACAACTTTTACACACCATCGTTTAAAAACAAAAACAATGTGTTCTAAATTATTGATGAGACTTGGGGTCAGTTCACACCGACATGCGACACGGTGCGCACTTTTTAAGATAGAGATACAAAACATAACTTTATTTACTTCACAATAAGATACACATTTTATTAAGATATGCCCCGCTGTCACGCTATGCCGCGCTGCTCCTCGCATCGCAGCGTAGCGCGACGTATCTGGACGCAGCGGTGTTTCGCCGTTATGCTTCACCGAAAATTTAACTTCGCTTCGCGTCTCGGTCTGTACTGAACTTAATGCCGTATCATCATTTCAGCTCATATACGACCCCACCGAGGGGCTCGAGCCTACCCTGAATTAGGGCGATCGGGCCTTAGACGACAACGCGGGCCCAGTGCGGGTTGGTCGACTTCACACACAACCTGCGAGTGCAGGTTTCCTCACGATGTTTTCCTTCACCGTAAGAGCGTCGAAGAAACGTACATATAAAATCTAAATTCGAAATCACATTGGTACGTGCCAGGATTCGAACCACGACCTCCCAGACAGGAGGCGGCGGCCCTAGCCGTTACGCCACCGACGCTCTTAATGCCGTATATATTGCTTTTCAAAATTATAAAATGGGTGCGTGTACTCCTCAAATTTTTGTTGGAACGTTAAGTAGTCATCCCTGGTCACCTTTTAGTGCGGTATAAGTTGTGAAGAATGTCTTGGTTGGGATGAGCGGTTCCTCTCAGTGTGTCTGATGTTCACCCTTGTGTCGATTGATTTGCAGATTATTCTTTCTTGGTTAAATCTCGTCATATTTGGCCATTTTATTGTTTTCTTTAATTTCAATATCCATTTTCTTCTGGGTAGGCTTGATCTACTCGGTAGGGACGTATAAGAGCCGATGATCTTTATGGATTAAAAACTGATGGTTTTTTTTTTTCAGGCAAATTCATAGAGAAACCTACTGAATACAAATACGACCACATAAGGTAAGTTCTATGTTGTATATCAATGTAGAATTATTTGAAACGAGACGATGATGAACAGCAAGTGGATAATCCTCATTATTATTTATTTTAGAGTTTACCGCAACGTGAAATTTATAGATTCATACATAAATAATGGAAAAGTCGGCTCGAAAGTTCAGTTGGACCATCAAACGATGAAGCGATTTAAAAAAGTCAATTGGGCGCACAGTAAAAGATTTATTTATGGATCGCTGCTGTTATTTACCAAAGACAACTGTAGAAGTTTCATTACTGCAACCATCCTTGACAGAGACACGAAATTGATCACCCAAGGCAAGGTTGGAAAATGTTTAAATAAGCTAGACTCTCAAAATGCAATTGTATCTTGTATATCACCATGTTTTATATAACTGTGTTTTATATTAATATGTTCCAGATACCTGTGTTATTGGTAGGGGGAGTCCATGACGATAGTATCTATGATGGAGATTCCTATACCATGATCGAGAGTGAGGTTTACTTTGAACCTTACTATCATGTCTTGAAAGCTTTACAGGAGCCCAAATTTGCCCAGCACCTTGCTATGCAGAAATACATCGTCAAAGTTGATGTGAGTATTTGAAAATTCATCACCTATACCGTCCTATGATTTTATCAAAATGTAAATCATGATCGTTTTTGCAGCCTATACCCAAACCACCAGCATATCTGAGCCCCGAGGCAGTTTTTGCTGTTGAAACACAGCCGGAAGTAAAAAACAAATTTTGCGTATTGCAAGATGAGACATGGCCTAGCAATGACGACCTAAGTCTGAACAACAGTCAGTATGAAGCTTACAAACTAGCACTGAGTCACGAGTTTGCCGTCATTCAGGGTCCACCCGGTACCGGGAAAACTTTCCTAGGTGTGAAAGTAGCTAAAACATTGCTGGAAAATCTTACACCGGAACACGGAGCCTGCTTGATGCTAGTCATTTGTTACACGAACCATGCGCTAGATCAGTTTTTGGAAGCTATACTGCCTGTGACACCGTCGATGGTGCGTATTGGGGGCCAATCTCGCAGTGAGGAGATGAAAAAGATCAACCTCAATGACTTGCGAAAAAATTCACCAAAGAGCTCCGAAACGAAAAGAATGTCTCACATGCTTTACGAACAAAGAAGCATATTAAAGAACATTATAAGCGATCTTCAAAAAGCCCAAGCAAATATCGATACTCTAAATAATGGAATCATAAGCTTTGGTGATCTCAAAAGATACGCCCCAGAGTGTGAACTTGTGGCAAATTATTACAACGGAAGAAGAAATAATGTAGATGACCCACTACGGTACTGGTTGTTCGAAAACATGAATCTAGGGGATTTCCAAAACGCATTAGATGAATACAAGGACGAAGAAATTGAGGCAGTTAACGAAGACGATCCTGATGAGGATATTTTTGATCGGATCGAAATGATATTAGACGATTTCAAAACTGCAAATGTAGCAGTTTTTGATTTAAATCATGACCAACCGATACACACTTCTTTTTTAGTCAAAGACACAGAAGATAATTTAAAGAAACTAATATTAATTTATGAAACAGTTGATAACAGGAATAAACAAAGACAGTTGCAAAGAGAAATAGTGGACCTGTATTCCCGTATTAATCACTTCTATGTAAGTTTAATGCTTGCACCAATTCATATCACTCTAATTTAATGTAAAACCTTAGATGCTTTTGTGCACTTAGATGATAAGTAAGTACCTAGTAATGCGAATTTAATTACTTTTTTTTCTTATAGGAGATGTCCAGAAACCGAACACGAGACCCTCAAATAGAATTGAACGCATATCAAGCAGATGTAAGCAGGATTCCCATGGCAGACCGCTGGTCTCTCTACTTCAAGTGGGCTGATAAAGTTTTAATTGACTTCAAAAAGTTAATGGATCCTCTGCAGGTAAAGTGAAATGTTTTAGAGTAAGAGCAATTTAAGTATAACGTGGCTGAATATTCCAATTTGAAGAATACACTAATTTCGCAATTCATGTTTTTGCGGCGTGTAGTATGTATGTACATTGTAATGTTAGTTACGAGCGCCCGAGCGCAGCAAGGGAGCAAAAGAAAGTGCCGTGAAAAAAGTTTTACCCAAAATATGCTCTATATCACTAGTAGAACCTGGGCGACTGCGCGTTGCTCAGAGTCACGGTCCCGGTGGTTAAGTGGTCTGCGCTTCTGCCTGCTGGGCCAAGGGCCGTGAGTTCGATCCCCACCCAGGGTGAACGAATGCAAGACGAACAGATTTTTTGTTCTGCCTCTGGGTGTTAATTAACAAACAAACAATGGCGATTGTTTCCGGGGTAAGCACCTCGACCTATCGGCCTATATGACCAGCGTCTTCAACAGTCTGTCGTCCAAAACGAAATTCCTTAACCCAGTTCTTTACAGCGCTATAGCACAGTATATATATTAGTACTAACGTATATATGGCTATAGGAAGGGGAAGACTCGCCATACACGCCATCCAAACGCTGTTTGATTGTAGCGGGGGAAATACCTTCCATGTCGAGTGCCGTGGTTAAAAATCAATTAGCGAAAACCGGTTTATTTGAAACAGCTGTTTCGCGTAACGTTCGAGTCTAAAAGGAATTTAATAACATTCCGGTACTCAATTTTTTAAATTTAAAAAAAAACTATTTTCTTTACGTTCTCTTTAATTGGGTATCGCGTTCAAACTAACGATTGCAGGCTGGTACAAGTTTCATAGCATGTTATTAAAGAGTGAAAGATTCCTAATATACCGCAGTCCAACATTTTCGAACATCGTGTTTAGAAATGAAATATATATTTTTTAAAGGCATAATAAACATTCAGTCCGCAAAATAACTACTTGAGCGGCAAGATTTCATGATTGAGCGGCAGAAAAACATGTCTATAAGCAGCAACTCAACACTGTAGGAAGAGTGTGGTACGGGGAGTTCTAAATGGAAGCGGGAGCGAGCGAAGCGAGCTCGGACTTGCGGAGCACCCCGACTCGGATCCGTTAGGTTCGGAGACTGTGCGGGGAGGCGAGCTAAGCTCGCCTCCCCGCACAGTCGTAGTGTTAGGTTTAACATGAGAACACAGAAGTAGGAGCCCCGAAGGGGCTCCGTCGACCACTCAACACTGTAGGAAGAGTGTAGTACGGGGATGTTTAAAATAATTACAGCCATCCAGAATGACATAAATTGCTGATTGATTTTGAAATGTTTGCTGACCATGAGTTGCTGACCAATTAGCTATTTCTGCTGACCGATTAGCTATTTCTGCTGACCGATTATATTTTTCTGCTCACAGAAATAACAATACTATGCTAACCATTTAATTGACACCCTTTAGAAATATATCAGGCCAAGTCATTATGGGACCGCCTGGTATATATTTATGTATATCAAAAACTTACGTACATACTTACCGATTGCTTTAACGGTGAAGGAAAAACATCGTGAGGAAACCTGCACACGCCTGCGAAGAAACTCGAAGGTTGTGTGTGAAGTCGACCAACCCGCACTGGGCCCGCGTGGTCGACTAAGGCCTAATCGCCCTGATTCAGGGTAGGCTCGAGCCCCTCGGTGGGGACGTATATGAGCTGTAATGATGATGATGAATCAATTAATGCATATCAGTGTAGTTCCCATTTCCCATAGTACAGTGAACCCAACTTTGGGGCCAGATGACCGTGTGTGATTTTTCCCTAAATAGTTTTGCCGTTTTGCCCCACACAATAATGTAGAATGAATGTAATAAATCTTATTATGTTATATACATTCAGTATGAGTCTTCAAACTCACAAAATTTATTTATAAACTAGATTTTGAAAGCGGCTTTGCTCGCGTGAACGTAGTTTCTATAACTGTCTTCGAGGGTGCGCAGTCCGCGAGACGCAAGCGGCTCGCGAGCGTGGAAAAAAGTAGCCTATATGTTAATCCAGGTCCTTATCTGTCTACCTTCCAAATTTCAGCCAGATACGTTCATTAGTTTTTGCATGAAAGAGTAACAAATATCCATACATACATACAAACCACATTTAGATTAGGATTCACAACCTGGAATAGGTTGAAAAGAAAGTTCGGTCAGTCAACCATCAATAGTTTCAATACAACATTCTTTGGTAATAAATATATTTGTATTTGTATTATTATTACTTGTATTTTTTTTCTAGAAATCGCTCGAGTCCGCAAACAAAGAGTATGATGAAATAAGGATGATGATGGACCTGCAAATACTGAAGGGGGTCAAAGTGATTGGCATGACCACAAGCGGCGCGGCGCGGCTGCGGAAACTGCTGGAGATGCTGTCTCCGCCGATCGGTAAGGATGTCTTATTGTCTAGCTGTATTGGCAAGCAAGCAACTATATTGGTACAACTATGAATGTCCATATTGGTAAGGATGACTTTGACTACCCACATTTTTATTGTTTATTTATTTGGAATATCAGCAGCCATATTACATGAGATTACTAGTACAAAATATACAAAGTAAAAGGCCAATTGTAGATAATATGTACATCCTTATTATCCTTACTATATTATAAATGTGTTTGTTTATTACCTTTTCGCGCTTCAGCACCTCGAAATTTGGCATGTTGGCATTTGTCCCGTGAAAATAGCATAGTCCGATGCAGTTCCTGAGGAAACTGAAAAATATTTTTTTTTGGTTTATTGGGGTGGAAAATGACATAATTTATTAATTAGCATATCCTGTCATAGTTCGGGAGGGACGGAACGGAGGGCGTCGCAACGGAGCAACGGGTTGAAGTGTTTTTTTTTTATAGAATTGGTTGTAGGGGTGGGAAATGACATGACTGCTAATCAGAATAGCCCGATATAGTTTCTGCGAGGAATCTGGAGAAAACTCACGTCCATGCTCGCGAGCCGATTGCGTCACGCTCACCTCTCACCCTCAAAGACAGTTATAAACACAATTTCCACGCAGGTGAAGCCGCGGGCAAAAGCTAGTACATTTATATATAAGGTGTAACAAAATTAGCTAAAACTATTTTAAATGGTGCGTCTACCCTTGAAACTGAACAACTTTCCCCATGAAACCCATAGTCAAATCTCAAAAAAAAAAACTTCCCATACTAAGTTGGCTGATCAGCTGATCGAGTTAGTATGGGAGAGCAAAATTTTTTTTGCGATATGGGTTCCATGGGGAAAGTTGTTTAGCTTCATGGGTAGAAGCACCAGTTAAAATAGTTTCAGCCATTGAATTACTACTACTACATATATGAACAGCTAGTCAAAACAAATATCTTGCGCTGCTCGGGGGTCGCGAGGAGTGCGCGGGGGCGGGACTATCGCGTGACGTTTTTGAAGAATAAATAAACAGATGCGACATTCACTACAATGGAGTTATCTGCCTAATTAGCACTAACACTTGAGCAACCCGACTGCTCACCAAAACTACGCTAGTACTCTTTATTGTTCTGTGCCAAAACCTTTTTCGGGTATAATGTGTGTTTGCGTGTGTGTGTGTTTTC
Source organism: Coleophora flavipennella (assembly GCA_947284805.1). NCBI lineage: Eukaryota > Metazoa > Arthropoda > Insecta > Lepidoptera > Coleophoridae > Coleophora > Coleophora flavipennella. The sequence goes on along the minus strand of OX369270.1, from coordinate 6,755,064 downwards.
GTATGGGTGTGGGTGTTGTCCGTTTCATTGTTACCGCATGTAGCCAAAGCGGCTTGTTGGATTTTGTATTGTGAGGTGTCGTTAGATTTGTACAGATTAACAAGGATTTTTTTTGCTGACTACAGAAAAAACAAAAAGAGCGTTGTGATTTTATACAGTCAGGTTTAAGGTATTGTGTTAATTCGTTCAAGTAAGGTGTATTCTTACTCATGATTTGAAACTAACTATTTTTAAAAGCTTTTATTTAACTTGCAATGTATGTATGTATCACAAATCCGTTGTCAGAAACGCGTCCTATCTGTATGGTTAACTATTCATAATATATGATTTTCAAACAAAATGTCAGCATGTGGTAGAAAAAAATGTAGAAAAGAACTAGTTTTGCTTGGTTTTCATTATTAATATTGCATTTACTTACCGATGATAAGTCACGCCACTATCTTTTTTCTTTGCATTGGATCGATTTTTACAAGTTTTTAACACGCAAGCCGGCATTTTTGGTTTGTTCTTAGGTATCAGCACGCGGGTGATCGCTTGAGCGTTAGGCGAAAGACTAAACGCGTTGTTGACAATTGTCAACAACACACGGCGCAAAATACTGGTTCGCGGCGTCGGTTCCATACGTAGTAGTAGTAATTCAATGGTTTCAGCTAATTTCGTTACACCCTATATTTACATCATAAATTTGAGAACAGAACAGTTATTATTAAAGTTGGTTACTATTGTACAGCATAATAAATCAAACTAGTGAGGATTTATTTAGCTGCACATTGGTAACCTTAACAATATGTTAAGGTTACCAATGTGCAGCTAAATAAATCAAATTATTGTGGATTTCTAGTCATATTGTATGTCTTAGCCATACTCGACATTTTTACTTTCGAGAGCAAATAGAAGGTTAGTGATCATCCGAAAAACCGACTAAGAGATCTTTACGAAAAATTAAAGTTTAAAAAACTTATTTTTTTTTGAGGTCGGTATCAGCATACTTACGTATCAAAAGTTTTAGATTCGATGGCATTGCAGACACCGACCTCAAAAAAAATTTAGGCCCCTAATTTAATTCCTAGCCACCTTTGATTTCGTTATTGTTGGTTAATGTCGTGTATCTAAGTAAAATAATATTATTTCAAACTTTTGAGTGAATTTCATTTTGAAGTCGGTTTCTAAGTTTTTTCAACTTTTATTTTTATTTTATTTATTTTTAGTGATAACTATCTATCTAACAACGTTATACCCAATCAGCCACTCGCCAATAGGAACCATCAAATCATAATTCATAATGCATGTGTTTCATTAACAGATACAGATTCCTGTGGCTTCCATCATCATCATCTCAACAGCATGAAAGTTAAGGAGTTAAATCTTCTATCATCAGCTCATCTGAATAACCTGAAAGAATACAACTATCGCTACGTGAAGTTTTTAAAGAATTATCCTCCAACTCCTAACCGTTAAGGAGTTGTACCTTCCTTCATCAGCTCATCTGATGATTATTATGATGAGATGATGACTACCAGACGCCAAAACTTACATAGTTTTAGGAAATATATGAAAAACGTAATATGTGCCTATAAAATTTGAGGGTTGTTCTCGATTTCCCTGGGATCCTATCATCAGATCCTGACTTGGTGACAATGGGACCCCCTCGGGAGTATACTCTTTCAAATAAAAAAAGAATTTTGAAAATCGGTTCACAATTGGCGGAGATATCGCGCAACAAACATACAAAAAAAAAACATACAGTCGAATTGAGAAACTACTCCTTTTTGAAGTCGGTTGAAAAGTCACCCGTGCGCGCTAGCACTTACTTCAAAATCGGACCAACAGTTTCTCTGAAAATCAGCGATGCACGTTTCACGTTACCACGAGAAACTTTAGAACGAAACTACTTAAGCACAATAAGTAGGTAGAAGCGACGAGACCTGTTGTAACGCATGAAGTAAAATTAGAAAAACACGAGAAAAAAAAACCGACTTCCATCGCAACAACTTAGTACAATTTTGCATTATTATTTTTGGTTTTTGTTAATTTGCTAATAAAGTACGTACTATACCGATTCTGATAATTTTTTATGGGACCACACGGGAAGCACTAGCTTTCAAATAAAAAGAGAATCGTCAAAATCGGTTCACCCAGTCAAGAGTTCTGGGTAACACACATAAAAAAATACAGTCGAATTGAGAACCTCATCCTTTATAGAAGTCGGTTGAAAAGTTTAGTGGTATAATCGTTGTTGGTTGTTTATTAGAATGATAAATCAGTAATATTATTACACAATTAAAAAAAAATCCAATAATGAATAAAAAAAATACCATAGCTATTACATGACTATTAGACTTACCTTACTTTAAATTGTTTTAGTGATAGTGGAGGAGGCTGCTGAAGTGTTAGAACAACACATCGTCACCTCGCTGACTAAGAATTGCGAACACCTTATTCTAATAGGTAAGATAATCCTAAATATATGTTTTTAAACTAATCTTAAGTGGTAATCGTACAACAGATGGCCGTTGGGGCAGTAAAGTCCTCAAGTGCCGACTGCGCACTGGAAGACGTAGCGTAGGAAGGCCTCCCACTCGGTGGACCGACGACCTGATGAAGGTCGCGGGAAGCCGCTGGATGCGGGCAGCGCAGGACCGGTCGTCGTAGAAATCCTTGGGGAGTGGACATCCTTCGGCTCATATGATGATGATGATGTAAACGAACTAAGGTCCGACCGAGACTGCTTTTTTAATCTCGGCCGAGACCGAGACCGAGAGTAAAATAATTTTTCGGCCGAGACCAAGACACGGAAAAATAGTTTTTTTTCTGTATTTTCATTTTTTTATAATAAAAACATCCATTATAAACATAAAAACGTAAAATAAATTTTAATTTTTTTATTCACAATTGGTAAGCCCTTGGCAATCAATCATTCAATGGTATAAGTGACGATGAAATGACGTTACTTCAACAAATCATTTTTGAAAAAAAATTAACGAGTTATCAGCGGGCTGCGAGCGCGGGTGTCGGTAAAGTCGCATGACACGGACCTGGGCGGGGCGACCAATCAAAATCGCAAGAAAAGCTCGCGCCAAATCGAGTGCCTTGTAGTCTTGGCCGCGGACGAGAATCTCGGCCGTTTTGCGCCGAGACCGAGATCTCGGATTTTTGGCCGAGATTTGCCGAGACCGAGACCGAGATCTCGGTCGGACCTTAAAACGAACGAAAATAATTGTTTGTGAAAATGTATTCATGGAAAATTAATATTTCTTTGTAGCTCCTTCTTTGTGCACTTAAAGTAATATTTAACAAAACTTGGTTTCGATCTTGTACCTCCTAAATCAAGGCTTTCAGCCTCAAGTTCTTGGATGTAAAGCCGTTCCCTAATTGAAACGAAATATCTTATTAATATACCAGGTTTTTTTGTTTATTTATGCATTTTTTTATTTTAAAGCCTCACTCACAGAAATAGCATTGGGCGGGAGCGAATGGCTATCTTCTTCTTCATCTTATCAGCTCATATATGTCCCCACCGAGGGGCTCGAGCTTACCCTGAATAAGGGCGATCGGTCCTTAGTAGACCACGCAGGCCCAGTGCGGATTGGTTGACTTCACACAAAACCTTCCGAGTTTCTTCGCAGGCGTGAGCAGGTTTCCTCACGATGTTTTCCTTCACCGTAAGGACGTCGTATAAACGTGCATATGAAATCGATATTCGAAACACATTAGTACGTGGCAGGATTTGAACCACCGCCTCCCGGACAGGAGATAGCGGCCGTAACCTTCACGCCATCGACGCTCTATCATTCAATCAAACTGCTATCAATATGTACTAAACCAACTAAAACACTCGCCTCTCCCGCTTGTTCATTCTGAACATTCTGCGATTCAATACTACCTCTCCTGCTCCCTTTCTAAATGTGAATAAGCGGTTAATCAGCTGTAGTGAAACAATTGAATTTAATGCTTAATTAAGTACATTATAGCTACAAGCATAACAAAATCAACAATTGTAGATTAATACGTTAAATAATGCACTCGACTTACCCAAATAGAGGGGGAATCGTTTATTTAACTTCCACAATGTTTAGTTAGTGAAACACGAGGAATTTCTCAAATATAATTTGAGCTATATGAGTGAGCGTCTCAGATGATCGCAATATTATGCTGATTCATTGTCCGTCTGCTCATGCGCAGAATTATGATAGTGAGGGCACAGAAATATTAGTTTGATCGATTGTAGTGCGTCGCTCGATTACTTTTTGAGATAGAAGTATAAAATTTATTTTAGTTAGTTATAATAAACGCTAAAATGTTGACTCACTGAATCGCTCGTAAACAGGCGACCACCAGCAGCTGCGCCCCTCAGCTGCGTACATGAAGCTGGCGCGCAAATACAACCTCGAGGTGTCTCTATTCGAGCGCATGATCACCAACGGCATACACAGCCGGCGCCTGAGCGTGCAGCACCGCATGCGGCCCGAGATCGCCTCGCTGGTCGGCACGCACATCTACCCGGATCTCGCCAATCACCCGTCTGTGGAGTGGTTCCCCAGGGTGCGGGGAATGGTCAAAAACATGTACTTCCTGACGCATAACTTCAAGGAAGAGGTAAATTTATTGATTGTTACCATATTATGCCAACAAAAATCCTACTGGTCGGCAAGCACATCTACCCAAATCTAGCCAATCACACCCGTCTGTATAGCAGATCCTCCCTGGGTTGCGAGGAGTGGTCAAAATCATAATTAACTTCCTGACACAATTTCAAGGAAACTTTAAGTTTCTTGTTGCCTACATAAGTGTGCTTATAAAATCAGCTTTGTCAAACCGATGTCTTTGATCACCAACGGCATCCAACGGCACTTATCTCCCTGGATCTGGCCACCCGTCTGTGGAGCGGTTCCCTAGGGTTCGGGGAATGGTCAGAAATGTGTTTTTCTTGACACTCAGTGAAATTTCTTGTAAAATAATAGTATCTCTGTGTCTGCTCCTCTCTCTCTCTTGGCATCCCTGCCTTCAACAGCTGTTTGACCTGCCGAATAAATTTTTTCATGCAGAATTATTTGATCAGCGATACAATGTATACCGCACTGACAGAGATTACGAGCGATTAGGAATGTCTTTGGGAGGAGGAACGCTGATAGCGGTACGGGACAAGTTTGCCGTAGACGTGCGGCTTCCGCGCGCGCTCCCCAGTCTGCCTGATGCTGACATAACCTGCGTTAATATTACTCTTTGTGATGATCCATCATCGAAAATATGTTTATTCTGTTGCTATTTCCCACAAGCTCCGAATCACGTATTGTCAGAGCAGGTTTTGTTTGACTACCTATCAGATTTGAATATTTACTTCCCAAATGATGAATTTTTGATTGTAGGAGATTTAAATGTTAGGGATGCTACTTGGATTCATGCCTGAGGTTTGGAAACGCAGTCTAGTTGTACCAATCTTTAAGAATGGTGACAGACATAATGTGCGCAATCACCGGGGTATATCCAAGCTTTCCGTTATTCCTAAATTATTTGAAAAAAATATTTATGACACTTTATTTCCCGTAGTTAGACAACATCTTATAACTGAACAGCATGGTTTCAGTGAAAGACGTTCAACTGAATCCAACTTCTGTGAATTTTTAGACTTCGTTCTCGATCATATGTCCAACGGTTACCAGGTTGATGTCGTGTATACTGACTACTCAAAAGCTTTTGATAATAAATCTCATAACTTGTTAATATGAAAACTTGAGAGATTTGGTATACACGGTGATTTGCTGCGATGGCTTGAGTCATACCTTCGTGATAGAACACAGGCTGTAGCTGTTAAAGGCTTTACTTCTTCCTTTATCCCATTTAGCTCCGGGGTTCCCCAGGGATCTCATCGCGGCCCTTTGCTTTTTAATATATTTATTAACGATGTTTTACATTGTTTTAAAAACTCAGAGGTCTTATTATATGCTGATGATAGATATATAAAGCCGTTAGGTCTTCCGACGATTGTAAACTTCTACAAGAAGATCTCGATAGACTGAGTGTATACTGTCTATTAAATAAGTTATATTTGAATGTAGATAAATGTAGCACTACCTCATACTCCAGGAAAAAATATCCAATTAATAATTATTATAGTTTACATAACAAAACTTTACAAAGAGTGTCTGAGGTGAGAGACCTTGGAGTTTATTTGGATAATCAATTATTATTTACCTCTCATATTGTTAAAATAACAGCCAAAGCGTACAAGATGTTGGTTTATATTTAGACAAAGTAAAGAGTTTAAAAATTATAACACTTTAATACTGCTATATAATTCGTTTGTTAGATCTCATGTAGAATACGCATCGACCGTTTGGAACCCTCAATATTTAAAACATGCAGACTGTTGAGCGTATCCAACGCAAATGAATGAATGAAGTTTCAAGGAATTTGACCCTAGTAAAATTATACCGCTCGAATCACGAAGATAACACAGAGATCAAATACTGTTATATAAAATAATACACAATTATTTAGATTCTCCATATCTAGTAAATAAGATTTTATATAAATGACCTCGAGCAAATTTGCGCTCAAATCTTATATTTGCTATTCCTTTTTGCCGAACAAACTATGCCAAAAATCGTTACATTATAAGATCTTGTTCAAAATATAACGAAGCTTATCAAAACGTTGATATTTTCTCGTCAAAACTCAAACAATACATTTCTTCAATCAAAAATGTTAATTAGAGTTTATAAGATTGTCTCTTAGTCTCTTACATAAGTCTTTTTGTAAGTTATACTTATCTACATAAATCTAATGTTTACTTGAACGAAATTGTCCATAACTATTAGTGGAAATTTTATTGGCTTATGTTTCAATCTTTATGTTATGTTCTATTTTGTGTAATTACAGCTGTTTTGCCCCAATAAATAAAAAAATAAAAAATAAATCAAAATTTTCAGTGTAATAGCGGCGCCGCCGACGTTACCGCACAGATTCTGAAGATACTTCGTCTAGCAGTAAAAGGATGAATTATAAATAAAAAATACCTATTCGGGTTCGGGTCTACTGCGGCTGATTCCCCAAACGTACTTGTATATATGCTGCTGAGGTCATAATATGTTTCCGGTAGCTTAAACATTATTTTTTTTCATTTAAAATTTGAGTAGTTCTGAAAACTACATCTAACTATAGTTTATATTAAGTAAATAGGTGTTGGGTAAAATTTAGCATATTTTTAAAGGTTACTTCTACTCATGAAACTGAACAACTTTTGGTTTTGTTTTAACGACTTTGTTGAAATCGTAAAAAAATACTTTGAGCTTGGACTTCACGATTTTTATGAGATTTTGTTGTTACCTGTCTGCCCAAGAAGGCGGGTTAGGTTTTTGAGTGTATGTATGTTGGCTGTTTATTTGTTTGAGCGTGTAACCTAAACGGCTTGAAGGATCTCTTTCATTTGAACTATTGCCCATTTTAGTTGGTTAAGTTGGAGGGAAGCTAGGGTGAACATTCAACTCGCACATACCGCGCAACATCTATGGCGAGCTGCTTGCGGGTTGCGCACCGCGCACCATCAATTGCGAGCCGATTGCGTAGTCGCGGCTCAACCAATCCATAATCCAAAAATATGCTGCAGGGCAGCACGGGTCCTTCTCGTTATTTATTAAATAGGGAATCGGACTGCATCAAAAATAAATTCTGCTTGAAGTTTCAAAAAACCTTGTTTGTTTTTCCGTCACGTCCTCAATTTTTATTTGATCATATTCACAAAATAAGTTCGTCAATGAAGCTAAAAATCTATGACGTGACTTGTGGGTATTTCAAACATTTTTAGAACAAAATTTCGTTTTTGACAGATCATAAAAAGTAACTCAAATGACTAGCACTCCGATCCCCTATTGGTTATATTATTGCGATTTCAGCAATGTTTTACAGTTTCACGAGTATGTAGAAGCCTATTATAAACAAAATTGCTAAACAATATTTTATTAACGTGTTCCGTAGGAAGTCGCCGATTCCTCCAGTAGATCGAACCACATGGAATCGGAATTGGCGATGCGTCTGGCAAACTATCTGATGCAGCAAGGGTGTTACAAGGACACTGACGTCACCATACTGGCTGCCTACTCTGGACAAATGTTTCACATGAGAAAGGTATTTTTTTGAATAAGTTCTATGACCCCACAATTCATTTCTAACCGACTTCCAAAAAGGAACATGTTCTCAATTCGAACTGGTTTTTTTTGTGTGTTTGTTACGCAAAAAAGACCGCAACAGACAAACAAAATACATTAGTACATACTTATCAAGGTTTCGTTCGGCAACTGGATTCATTTTACGTGACTATTGTGGCTCATTTTAAATGCCCGGGAGAGTAATCTCACTTTGTTTTCCCTATACCTACACATAGGTAAGAATATTACATTTATAATTTTTTTTGTATTCACAAAGTAAACTATTCAAAATTATGTGCTAATGTTCAAATGAAAATGCGCCTTATGTGCTAGGCACACATACGCATAAAAATAATAATTTCCTAAATAATATTTAAAGCATAAAAACTTTGGAAAAATGACCTATACCTTGGTGTTACCTATGCGCTTCATGGGTTATCAAACGATCTCCTCCAGACACAGGCCTCTGGGGTATTTATTCTCCTGTCTTCACAAAGATGTAAATTAAAGAGAAAAAACTAACTAACGTTACCAACTCGGAAAAACAACCTATCTCTTTTAAAATTCTTCTTTCAAAAGTCTCAAAGAAGGTTCTGATCTTTGGTTGTTATAATCTTTTTATTTGCTAAAAATGTTCCTCCGAGCTAGAAATTAAAATAAAGTGGCAAAGTAAAAAGGACTTGTGCGGTAAAATCAATTTTGCGCACAGTTAACTTGCAAATAAAGTACCACTATTCGAGCAACTGTATTGCAAAATCTTTTACTTGACTGCTCTTTTTCGTCGAGCATTAAAAGGGCATTGTCTCTCTTTTTAAGACTAGCTTTTGCCCACAGCTTCGTATTTGTACGGAAAACGAATTTCGGTAAGGCCCTAAGGGTCCGTTACATATCTAAGAGTATGTGAACTTTGTGTTATGTGGCACTCATGCGCGGCGGTATGCAAAAGACAGGAACAGATGCGTGAAAGAATTTTTAAAGAAAATAAATATAATATTCTAATCATAAATAAATGACGTATAATTTAAACTCACATGAAATAAAAGATTCCGTCTTTGTTTTGTTTCTTTTTATATGTGAGTCTGGAAACACGTGACTGAGAACAAAATTTTGTTCCGTCGTGATTGGAGCAAAACTTTGTATAGTACCCCGTTTTCGAAGCGCTAACACTATATCTACCATTAATTACTAATCCGAGGTTCTTGCACAGTAGCTCTCGCATAACTTGCATGTATCTTATTCGAAATTACAGCAACGTGAAAAGTACAGGCACCTGAGCCGAACCAAAATAACGGTGCTGGACAACTACCAAGGGGAAGAATCCAAAATAATCATACTGTCCCTCGTAAGAAACAACGATAATAACAACATTGGATTTCTGAGAACCGAAAACAGAGTGTGCGTCGCCCTCTCACGAGCACGAGAAGGTAGGTATAGAAATATAGATAAAACTTTATTTCACTAAAAAAGGCACAATACATTTTTAACATACACAAACAAAGGAGTTATAAACTTAGTAAATATGAAACAGTGTCAGTGGTGCCAAGTTAGCGAAACTTGTCCAGGCTCAGCATAAATGTTGTGGGTCGCAAAGTACTCACAACGCTGTTTTTCAGCCAACACCAAGAAAAACGTACACGCACCTCAGTTGTCAACCATACCTGCCTATAATAGTATAGTTTTGAAAAAAAAAGTGCATTTATACCTGTGATGGTGATTGAGGAAAGACGACGACAGTGCTCGCATAGACATGGATAAGGCAAAGAAACATAATATGTACGCATACACGGCTGCTTTAATCTGAGTAGATATACATGTAACACTTTAAACTTTAACGATTATCCATAATGAATGACAAATTGAAAGCGGCACTTGACGTGATTTTATAAAATATATTAGCATGTATTGATGTGGTTTTTACCTCTATGATTCGATAGCCGTGGTCGCGAGTAGACTCAAGTCTCGCTTTCAATTTGTCATTATAGATATACATACTTACAAATACCTTAAGTAGTTTTATTTACGTCCCCACTGCTTGGGCACGAGTCTCTTCCCGGCCATACTCCACACACGGAGGCCAGTTTTACATTGTCAGAGATTGTAGGGCTAGACAGTAGCGAGCCCCACTTTCAGAAGTTTTCAAACTGCTTAAGGCCTCTGACTCGGCTGACATCATCCAGTTATTGACCGTAATTATAGTCAGTTTACCTGCGTGATCGACGAGACCACTTCCGACCTATTTTTATTTACATAACATGTTTTAAGTATTATATTTTACTTTGACAGGATTCTTTATGCTGGGAAACATTAAAATACTGAGACGAAACGCCAGCATATGGGAAAAAATTGCAGTCACATTGCAAAACCAGGCAGCACTAGGGCCCAAAATGCAACTGAAATGCGAAAACCACGAAGGCCAAATAACTGAAGTGAGTGTCTACTTTAGAAAGTAATAGAATTCTGAAAATATCTTAGTTTGTAATTCAGTTTGTGAAACTGAAGAACTTTCCGAAATAAACTTACTCAATTTGCCAAAAACTAATTGAACATCTGATTAACTTAGTGTTAAGAGGTTTGCAGTTACGTTCCAGTCACCTTGTGTATTAGCTGTAAGATTTAGACGCGTGCCGGCATCGCACTGGGCGTCGTCAATGTAGGTACATTCCAGTTTATTATCACACATAGTCACGTTATAATTTTCCTTCTTCTGCGCCTAAAGACGGATGCTAGCATGCAGCTGGGCAAAAGTGGGCCCTAGAAGATCAATGGCCATTGTTAATTTTACGCGATTGACAATAACGGCATCAATTTCAAAAAACTGGAATTGTCAATACACGTAAATTGGACCTGAAACGGCATAAATTTCATTTCAATTGGAATTGTTACTACATGTAATAAACTTAATGTTTAATGTCGCAATTGACAATATTATTGATTTTCTAGGGGGCCCTTAAACGTAATTATTAATTGACTAGGAGGCCCTCAACATGCGCGCTCCCTTTGTCGACCCTTTTCTCCTCATATTTATTTGTATGACGATAGGCGAGGAAATGCGACGAAACAATTTTGTCGCGCTTTGAATGTCAAGCTGGTTAATCTAGATATTTGCCTACACTGTGATTCACGATGGAGACTCGATAATACATTGTTATATTAAAATATTAATGGTATTCTAATATTTCTAATCGTTTCCGAAGTTTCCTAACTGAACATTGGACAAGTAGAATTGTTTCTGTTTTGGTCGATTCCGTTAGGTAAAGAATAGGGTACCTAACTACCTAGTCGACTCTAGTCATTCGAGTTACGTTTTATCATATCTGTTAAAAACTAAAAGTTGTAAACATGTTTGAAATAGAAAGGCGCGACGTCATAGTTTGTTCAGCGTCATACATAAGTAAATGTACCTACAAATTTTGCGTAAAACTGGGAAATTACAAATCTGGCAACAGAAATACAGAGTGAGCGACTAAAATATTGAGTGAACAACTACAATATAAAGGCGACGCGACGCATTGGAAACTTTGGTCGCTGGGATCTCGATTTTTCTCAGCAATCACAAAACATTTGAAAGTGATGTTTTGTAACCTCATTCTTCCTTTCCATGACTTCATTTTGTCAGTTGCAGAAATACGATTGTGCAAAAGTGTGGTTATTTCCTTTACTCTTTACACATAAAAAAAGAGACAACTGTTCCAATCAATGCCTCGCCTTAAGTAAGACAAAAGCATTCTCAACTGGATTATAGTTGAGCGAACGAAACGAGCGATAACAGTTTTCGCGAGGCTAATATGTGTGGCGAATCTGACAGTAACGAGAAAAAAGACGTTTGGTCAGTCGCTCACTTATCAATGACCCATGTTCTTTATTGTACAGTCACTCGTTATAATACTACCCATTAAAAAAGACGTAATGGAAAGCAAAACTAATAAGGTGTTTTTGATATTTCCGCAGAATGGCAATTTAGTGTTCTACTTATAATTTAACCACAGTGTAAGAATCTATACAGTGGTCCAACGTCTTTGATGTTTGTGTCAAAGCCGACATCACTGATCACGTCCTTCTCCTCCTGCGCCGTCGCCTTAATGAATTGAATGAATTGTCCCGAACTGTGACTGAGAGTTAGTGCTTGACGGGCTTGACTCCGTCGTCGCGGACCTCGGCCCGCCTAGTCGTATGTGTTGGACGATTGTATGGATTCTTTAGACTGTGATGTACTCAGTTACATCATGTAACAGGACATAATCCAAATGTTTTATTTCTACTTCATGACTTACATAATGTAGTTCTCAGGAACTCATTACATGTCGCTAAAGCCCGCCAGGCGTCAGTCTAATGTCATGTGATTTTTTTTATTTTTTTTGTGAAAGGACAAGCTTGTTGTTGGTCGTTGGGACCTTTACAACTTCACCGGGCAGGGGAGGCGAGTACGGAAGGCACTCAACCTAGTGCAAAGCAAAAAGATGCAACTGCCTAAGGGCGCCCAGGTGGGCACGGACCTCGGCTTAGGTCGTTGCTTGGACGTGGGAGGATCAGAGAGAAGCGGCCTGGTATATGCCGGTAGCGCTGGTAAGCGCCAGAAGCGGGGGGACGCCGCCCTCGCCGGCGAGGGCAGAATGTCGGTGCAGTGTTTCTCTGTGGGTTAGGGGGCGGGGTCAGGGCAGCTACGGCTAGCGTGGTCGGGTCGTCGGGGTCAGTGAGTACATGTCTGGGGCGTCGGATTACGCGAATGGGGTTCGCGGGTAGCTCGTAAACGGCGGCGTTTACGAGTAGCGGTTTGGGGTGGTGTTCGGAAGACTTAAAGTATCGGATGGAAGCCTGCTTCAGGTATTGAGCTATGGTGGGGAGCTCTAAATCGCAATGGAGCTTTTCAACCTCGGGCAGCCCGTGGCTCTACGCATGAAGCGATTTCGGATTAGCTGAAGTCGGCAAATGAGGCGGGGACTGGTGTGAGCGGGAGCTACATCGGCATAGGTGAGGATGGGGCGGATGCAAGTTTTGTAAAGTGTCACCTTATTTCTAAGGGACAGTTTACTCCGCTTGTTGGTCATGGGGTAGAGACGGCCTATTACGAACGCGGCCTTGTTTCGAACTCGTTCTATGTGATCCTTGAACGTCAGTCGACTATCTAGGGTTACCCCCAGATACTTGACCGAGCGTTCCCAAGGGATAGGGCTACCGAACATAGTGATGTTGCGGTCGATGGGGTTGTTGATAGAACTGAGTCGTTTGAAGGTAAACAGAATCCTCCATTTCCTTATGTCATGTGAACTATTATAGAAGCGTCGGTGGCTTAACCGGTAACGACCCGGTCCTCCTAACTAGAGGTTTCGGGTTCAAATCCGGACGGCCAATGTAAAAATGTTTTTTTCGAAACTTAAGTACATATACTTACCAATTGCTTTAACGGTGAAGGGAAACATCGTGAGGAAACCTGCACATCCTAACTCTAGATGTGTATGAAGGTCCCGTTGCACACGTCCGTAGGTGTTAATCTAAATGCCCTACACGTGACCGCGGGTGATGCTAAGTGCAACACCAGGCAACCGCCGCCGTCTATCCCTTGGATAAGCACGGTTAATTGTGCCACACGATAAGAAAGAAGAAGAAACTATTGTACTTACGTTTTGGTCACTGAAACCAATAAATTGATGAATAATTCGTCTACACACCGAAAGAATGACAGCGCTATGGGCAGGTTACCCTAGCTTGCGGCATTATGCCGAATCTGGGCCGGTTCAGCAAATCGCACATAGGAAGTCCCAATGTAGTCTAAATATATCAATAAAATAATGTAGTTTTGGAAAATTTTTACTACTTTAGGTACTTTACTTTTTGTTATTTTTAATTCATATTGTCTTTTTTTTCTTTTGCTGCTTCCTATCCTGTTACATATTTATTTTTTCTATGTGTAATCACACTAATATTATAAATGCGATAGTACGGTCGTTTGTTTGTTTCACTTTTACGTAGGAAGGTACTTAGATCAAGCACTGGATTAAAACAGATTACATTCAAAATAAAAACTATAAACACGCGGGCGAAGCTATTTGTAGAATAACATTTGCCTTATCCTACCTATTGCGATACAGGTCTCGTCGGCCGCGGATTTCGATAAAGCGCCTGAGGGTGGGTGCCTCCTGAAGTGCTCCTACGAGCTGGCCTGCGGCCACCGGTGCGAGCTAGTCTGCCACGGATATGACCGAGGCCACGAGAACTATAAATGCTTCAAAGACTGTGAAAGGTGATAAATCATATCTACGTTGTTATACAAGGGTGGAAAATTCTTAATTATCAACTAAATGACACCGCAATGATACTGTACCATGGTCAAGAGTTTGCAATTTACTCTTTACATCCATGTATCATACGGCGTTTTTCAATACAGTTGTGAAAAACTGCAAAATAAATTTTGTGTTAAAACACAGTTTAATTGTACTTAGTTTAATACTTTTGTTTTCTACTGATTTATTCACTCTTTTCATAGATTATTTTGGTTTGTGTATTTTTTGTGTTCTTTTATAATTTGGTTTTTAATTACATTTTTTCATTTATATAAAATTAATTATAGTTTTAAAATTCAATGATTGTCGACGGCTTAACGGCTAAGGCCGCTACTCGTATCTCCTGTCCGGGATCCGAATCCTGCCACGTGCCAATTGTGTTTTCGATTTTAGATTTCATATGTACGTTAATCCGACGCTCTTACGGTGAAGGAAAACGTCGTGAGGAAACCTGTACACGCCTGCGAAGAAACTCGCAGGTTGTGTGTGAAGTCGACCAACCCGCAAAGGGCCCGCGTGGTCGACTAAGGCCCTATGGCTCTAATTTAGGGTAGGCTCGAGCCCCTCGGTGGGGACATATAGGTTATATGATGTTAAGTATTTACCTATCTCAAGATATGCTAAATCCCGTCGCGCAGTGCTTAAATATTCACTTTTGAGCCATGTACACTGGTATGTAAATATTACCTTTAAACCATGGGTACTGGCATATACAGTACTAAACTTGAGCAACTATGTTGAAATGTTGAAATTTAGTGAAAATGAAGAATCTCTAACTAACTGATGTGACTGTCTCTGACAGAATCCTCTGCGACAAAGGACACAAATGCCCTCAAACGTGCTGGCAGAAGTGTGGCGATTGCAGAGTGATAATAGAGAAAGATTTGCCGTGCGGTCACAAGATGATGGTGCAATGCTACTTGGACCCAGCCGATCCTTCCGTTAAGTGCAAAACTGTTGTCAAGGTCACCTTGCCGGCATGCAAACATGAGGTAAGCAATGAAAAGACATTAATGAAACGTAGAACACGATAAGACCGTCCAAATTGTACGTCTGTTAGTTATTAATTTAGTTTTGTGCATGTATATGTTTATTTTGATGCACAGTAAAGAGTTATTTGAGTTTAAGCTTAAGAACATTAAGGTGATCCGTAGGAGAACCAAGATAACCGATATAGCTCAGAGAATCACAAAACTGAAGTGGCCTTGGGCGGGGCGCATAGCTCGTAGAACAGATGACCGTTGGGGCAGTAAACTCCTCGAGTGGCGATTAGGCAGGCTTCCTATTCGGTGGACCGGCGACCGATCTGGTGAAGGTCGCGGGGAGTCGCTGGATGGGTGCAGCCAGCGCAGCATCGGTCGCTGCGGGAGGCTTTGTCCAGCAGTGGACGTCTTTCGGCTGATGTAATGATGATGATATAGACAGACACAATTTTAAGTGGGGCTTCTACTCATGAAACTTCTCAATTTTCCCCAAGGAGTCCATTTCCAACAAAACTTTTCAGGATGGATTTGTTTGAGAAGTCAATTTTTTTCGTGAAATTTCTAACAATCTTTAGAAAAGTTTATTTTTATGGAGGGGGTCGCGGATTCTATTCCTGGCTGGATCTAACTTTGTAAGACTCAATTTGGTTATTATTAGGCCATTTTCTAAGCCCGCCCGGCTATCTACCACCATTTCATCTAAGTCTAGCAACCAAACTATTACTAAACTAGCGCAATCTATCAGATGCGATCACGTGAGTCGTTACAGAATAAATTCAAAGAAATCAATATTTTAACTATTGCTAGTCAATCTATATATGAAAACATCATGTACGTTCGTAATAATTTGCATTTATTTCCTTAAAACAGTGACAGGCATGATTTGAATTTAAGAAATGTAAATAAAATAGATATAGCCTTTTCGAGACTGAGTAAGGTTAAAAAGTCATTTGTGGGGCAGTGTATAAGATTCTACAATAGAATTCCAGAAAATGTAACTAGTTTGTCAGAGAATAAATTCAAGACATGTCAAAAAATGCTTGTGCTCTAGAGGATATTATAAAATAATTGATTATGTAAATGACAAAGATATATATGTTGATTCTATAACAAATACCATTACCTGAGACTGTGATCTGAATTATGCATGACACTATTTGTAATATATACAATAAGTTTTTTTTTTGACTATTTAAAAGTGTGTGTAAACACCTATTTAAAATAAATTATTTTTATTTGATTTGAACATCAATGTTAATAATAGCATTGGTGTGTTTTGGCATGAAGATAATATACTGGGTACGTACTCTTACGGCCTTTGATAATGTCGTCAAAACCGACATCACTAGTAACTGGCCACCACGCCTGAATGTGTGAAGTTTTTCGAATTGTGACTATGGAAACTGGGATTTGTTCTCCCCCGTCCCGCTCTTCGGCTGCCGCACGATTGTCCTGTCTAGACATCTCCATTGGACGAGTGTTAAGGATTCTTTAGACTGTTGTACGGTTGTACAGAGGCCAGCATATCAAGCTATACACTCGTAGTGCGATTCTGATCCATACGCATTAGGCATAAAAACGGTACAAAGTCCAAAGTGTGTAGCTTGATGTGCTGGCCTGTGTACGTAATTGACCTCAACTTAGCGAGTTCTTTGGCCACTTCGTTTTCGAGTGGTCACCACTCCAGAGCTTCTTTCACCATTGACCTCAACTTAACGAGGTCTTGAACCACCTTCATCTGACGGTTTCGTAGAAACTTCACTAGATCCCGAGACTAGATCATCAGTCCACCAACACTTCATCTTCAAGTGGCCGCCACTCCAGAACTTCTTACACCATTGACCTCAACTTAGCGAGATCTTGAGACAATATCCGACGGTTTCATACAAACTTCACTAGATTCTTAGACTAAATAATTTCTTCTTTTAGTGGTCGCCAATCCAGAAACTGTCTTCTCCATCGGTTATCGGTTCTGCGAGCTATTTGATCGCCTGATCATTGGTCATTACAAACTTGCTAATTCTGTCAGATTATAGTTACAAACTTATTAGGCACGCCCGCCCGACTGATACAATGAAGAGACTGATGTTCCTAAACTAGACGTCTTATTGCCAGAGATTATAATTATGATGTAATGACTTACTCTGTGATCTCGTAGTAAGGGCTCCCGCCTGCTAGGCCGAGGGACATGGGTTCGTTTCGCGTCCAGGGCAAATATTCGAGTGATGAACACGTTTTATGCACTGTGTCTGGGTTTTTATATCTATAAATTAATATTACATTACTGCAGCGGTCAACAAAAGAGGCATTAATGGACGAAAGTGTAAATGTGGGCCGAGGCACACTTAAGTCCATCAATGCCTAGTTGTGGCCAAGGCTTGTATAGTACTTTTCTCAAATAATGCGCGGAAATTAAAACTTCAGTAACTACTTTTCAAAATCAATGACGAACAGCAATAATTTTTCATGCGCCATAGTGTTCATTTGTTTTTTTTATTCAATAAACAGCGTTCTATTTGCAAGTCAATTTGAAAATTTAATTAAAACCTTTGCTAAGTAACCTCTTTGGTTGCCATGTTTCGGAGTAAAATATAGTTCCATTTTTAAATTACACGACAGATATGAGTTTATACATAGTAATTTATTTGGCCGCTAAACACGACAGAACTTTTGCCGGCCGCTGCTCGCATGTATGTAACCAGTACAGCAATTTCGATTTATCTCGAAGAACGTTGTCAAAATATTGCTCAAATTCCCAAGCATGTTTGAGAAAACTATATAATGTCTCTCTGGTTCCCGTAGGTACAAGAAATTCTTGATTGGGACTAGAATATGACCGTGTGTATTTTTTCTCTGTATATTTTATTTTAATATCGGATCCGCTAAGTAAAGTCATTATTTTTTTTGTTTAGGCGCAGAAACTGTGTCACGTGGACATAAATCAAGTGAAGTGTCCTATGCCGTGTGAGACCCGCGTCGAGCCGTGCGGACACCAGTGCGAGTTCACGTGCCACGTCAACGTAGACCCTGATCATGAGAAGGTAACAAACTATATCACGTAGACATAAATCAAGTGAAGTGTCCTGTGCCGTATGAGACCCGCGTCGAGCTATGCGGACATCAGTGCAAGTTCACGTGCCACGTCAACGTTGACCCTGGTCATTAAGGGTAACAAACGTAGACATAAATGAAGTTCAGTATCCTGTGCCGTGTGAGACCCACGTCGAGCTATGCGGACATCGTACGAGTTCACGCACCACGTCAACGTTGACCCTGATCAATTGATCCTAAGAAGGTAACAAACTATATCACGTTGACATAAATCAAGTGAAGTGTCCTGCGCCGTATGAGACCCGGGTCTAGCTATACGGACACCAGTGCGAGTTCACGTGCCACGTCAATGTTGACCCTGATCAATTGATCATGAGAAGGTAACAAACTATATCACGTAGACATAAATCAAGTAAAGTGTCCTGTTCCGTATGAGACCCGGGTCCAGCTATATGGACACCAGTGCGAGTTCACGTGCCACGTCAATGTTGACCCTGATCAATTGATCATGAGAAGGTAACAAACAATATCACGTAGACATAAATCAAGTTAAGTGTCCTGTGCCGTATGAGACCCGGGTCCAGCTATACGGACACCAGTGACAGTTCACGTGCTACGTCAACGTTGACCCTGATCATTGAGAAGGTAACAAACTGTGTCCATCTCCCTAGTGAAGTGGTTATTCCACTCGCTTCACACCATTCGCGGATTCGAATCCCAGCGGGGTCTCACTTTGTAAGACTCAGTGTTGGTGTCAGGGCTTTTTCTAAGCCCACCTGGCTAGCCACCAACATTTTATCAAAGTTTTGCCGCAAAACATCAATGTTGACAGCTTTGATGTTTTCCGGCATAAGTATAAGATAGCCCGTTTTCCATTACGTTTGGGAATCTTGGTTACGCCGCTCCTATCTTCGGCATCATCCTCACTTTCCATCGGGTGAGACGATGCCAAGGACTAACCAATTTTGTATTATTAACCTAGCTTTACTGTTGTTTCAGTACTTCTGCCACAAACCGTGTGCAAAGGCGAAGAAAGGCTGCACGGCCAATTTGAAAGGAGACCGCGGTGCACATCAGTGTCGGAAAATGTGCTTCGAAAGTTGCGACGACTGCACTGTCCAAGTACGTATAAAAAGAAACCTAATTGTAACTTTACTAATTATCTTGTTTTTACCCGACTAAGGCACAACTTCAAGGGTTATGGATCTCACAATCTTGTGTATGTAGTTTTTAATATGTTAGACAAAGATATGCTGATTTACCATCTCATATACAGCCAAAACTACTGAAGCGAGTTCAAGAGGATTGTGAACCCACGGTGAAAATTTGACTTTTCATACAAACGGCGTTAGCGATTTTCAAACATTAACCGATTTTGACCAATTTTCGGTAGGTGGTTGTCAGTCAGAACAAAAGCTAGGTTTATATGTTTCCTTTTTTTAAATTATTAACAAAATTGGTGTATTCCTACTCGTCATTATATTGTAAGCAATTTTCCCCAAGAAACTAATAGTCAATACGTATGAAGACTCCAATATTTTTATTACGAATTGATCATAAGTTCCTTGGAGAATGTTGATCAGTAACAGCATGATGAGTAGAATCCCCAGTTAACGGGTACTACACAAATTTTATTATACAATTCTTACAATTCACGAAGGCGAGCGGGCTTTACTTGTGGTTGAACGTGTACATGCACATTGCGGTAGTGTGCGTGTCTGGCAGAGCGATCAGTTACTTGTACTTATTGTTAACGCGACGCTAATTACCACGTTGTACTGTCAGCATGTCAAAACGCAAAGTGTTTCATAGCGAGGTAACTTATTTTTATTTTTTCGTTAATAGTACAAAAAGCATGTACCAAAAACTGAAAAAGAATACATGAAGTATTTTGATTATAACTTCGAGTTTGTCATTGATGTAGGCGAAACAAGTGACAGCGACAACGATGGGTTTGGAAAGTGACAGTGACAGTTTATGCAAAGAAGATTAGGTATTGTACCAACTGAATCTAATTATTACATAATTAAGTCATTTTTCCTGCATTTTCATTTTTTTTTTGAACTCTTTGCCTGCGTCAGTGTTTCCCGATTCCTATAATTTGGGGATCTTCAAGGCAAGAGTGAATAGGCATTATTTGAGTTTGCGTGTACCATCCTCGACTGCATCATCACTTATCATCAGGTGAGTTTCAATCAAACGCACTCAAATATCTAATAAAAAAAAACATTATTTGCAAAAGTTTTGTCCGAACAATATTTATTTAAATTTAGGAATATTTATTTTGTTTAAGCTAGCCGTACCCACTTACGCTCTCACACACACTTTTAAACATATACAGATACGTGTTCACCACAAGTTAGCCCGCTCGCCTTCGTGAATTTTAGTAACTGTAGCTTATAGTTCTTGACTTTGTTTGTCTTAGGCCACACGACCTTACCAAAAAATCAACATGGTGAACTCTAGACGTCGGTTTATAAATGTCTTTGCGCTTCCACTTAATTTTTCGAAATAATTCAGACTACAGACTACCACTTACTAATTTGAACTTCTTCACCCGTGTTTGGAGTTTAGGCTCACGGCTCACCTTCCCACGATATGCAAAGAGACCCGCGCCATAGCAGTTGGGACGCTAAGTATATAGTCCGAGAGCCCACTGCAAGAAACCCTACCTGGTAAGGTAATTAAACAAATCCACTTTGTACGGAGAGCCGACACTTGGTCAGCACTTTGTACGGAGAGCCGACACTTGGTCGGCCGCGGCACAGCTTGGCAGGTTTAGCGTGGTAAAGTTGGTCAAAACAATATACCTCATCGTGTACCTAATAGAAAGAAAGTAGTGTGATAGGTTGGAATCCGTTCAGTAAAGAGTAAAAAAACGCTAAACACGTTAAAAACCGACTTCCATCGCAACAACTTAGTACATTTTTGCATTATTATTTTTGGTTTTTCTTAATTTTCTAATAAAGTACTACACCGATTTTGATAAAATTTATATGGGACCACACGGAAAGCACTAGCTTTCAAATAAAAAAAGAATCATAATCGGTTCACCCAGTCAAAAGTTCTGAGGTAACACCCATAAAAAAACATACAGTCGAATTAAGAACCTCCTTCTTTTTTGAAGTCGCTTGAAAACTTGGTCGGCTAGGTTCTGTATTGGCAAGTTCCGGTGTCTGACCAAATTTAGGGTGCCATAGAACCGGTACATTTCACCTCATCAAGTAATTGAATGAAAACAAAGTATAATATTAGCTTAATTAATGCTGTTCACATAAGTCTTGGTCTTCCTGACCTCAGCCGGCAGTTTTCCTAGTCCGACCATTTTTGTGTTCAAAAAATCAATTCCTTGGTCGGCCTGACCTCAGTTTTCTTAGTCTGACCACATTTACGTTACAAAAATCAAAATAGGTATATTTTACCTCATCGAGTACTTAATTGAATGAAAACAATGCATTATAATAGTTTTTTTACATACATATACATTATACTCTGTACACACTAACTCATGCCTTTCTTCTTAGGTTAAAGTACCGTTGCAGACATTGCAAAATAAAAATTTTTTTTTTATACTACATGCTACTAAGTAAATACCTAGTTCATTGGAAACGTCATTTTTATTTAAAAAAGAAAAACGGACACATAACAGGTGATTAAATATTCAGATTAATAAAATTATTCTAAAAAAGATGTCTACGTAGTCAGAAAAGATAAGAGTTACGCGATAGAAAGAGAGGCAACTTGTAGGTAAATATAAATGTAGCTCTGACTGACCTGAATTGCACTTTATTATATTTTAGCAAGAGTTGCTAATTATTTAAATGATTTTATCTACTCTCATATCGTAAAGTTCGCATTATCAACTTCAAAACGATTTTATATTGGCATACTTTATAAACACAATACCGTAATTTTTTTTAAAAATTACATTATAACATTATTTTGTTAGAGAAATAATGTTATAATGTATTTTTTTTTTCCATTACGATACAAGTTAAAGCAGAGATAATATCACCAACGAAGTTCCATATCAATTTTTATTTATTGGAACGCACATGCGTTTCGCGCCATTTTTACAGCAATACAAAAAGTTTTCATTCCAATTTTTACTTGTCTGTGACAGCGCCCGCTTTAACGCATGCGCGGTGATGTGTTGGTTTTTCAATTAATTTTGTTGTAGATACTGAATTTCGTGGATAATTTTTATTCTTGTTTTAAAATGTCTGAGATCAGTGAAAGCATTAATTGTTTTCACCTGTCTGTGACACCGTCCGCTTCAGTGCAAGCGCGGTGATGAGCTGGGATTCAGCGCTATGACACGTTTTGTTGTAGGTATTTGTTGTAGATCACACAAAACATTATTTTAAGAAGCGAGCCGCAAGCTTTCTTATTCGCTGAGAGCGGACGAGGCTCTGAGGGTTGCAATATGTTATAAGTATCCATGCAGTGGTTCAACGCCGTTGATGTTTTTGTACTATTAACGAAAAAATAAAAATAAGTTACCTCGCTATGAAACACTTTGCGTTTTGACATGCTGACAGTACAACGTGGTAATTAGCGTCGCGTTAACAATAAGTACAAGTAACTGATCGCTCTGCCAGACACGCACACTACCGCAATGTGCATGTACACGTTCAACCACAAGTAAAGCCCGCTCGCCTTCGTGAATTTTAGTAACTGTAGCTTATAGTTCTTGACTTTGTTTGTCTTAGGCCACACGACCTTACCAAAAAATCAACATGGTGAACTCTAGACGTCGGTTTATAAATGTCTTTGCGCTTCCACTTAATTTTTCGAAATAATTCAGACTACAGACTACCACTTACTAATTTGAACTTCTTCACCCGTGTTTGGAGTTTAGGCTCACGGCTCACCTTCCCACGATATGCAAAGAGACCCGCGCCATAGCAGTTGGGACGCTAAGTATATAGTCCGAGAGCCCACTGCAAGAAACCCTACCTGGTAAGGTAATTAAACAAATCCACTTTGTACGGAGAGCCGACACTTGGTCAGCACTTTGTACGGAGAGCCGACACTTGGTCGGCCGCGGCACAGCTTGGCAGGTTTAGCGTGGTAAAGTTGGTCAAAACAATATACCTCATCGTGTACCTAATAGAAAGAAAGTAGTGTGATAGGTTGGAATCCGTTCAGTAAAGAGTAAAAAAACGCTAAACACGTTAAAAACCGACTTCCATCGCAACAACTTAGTACATTTTTGCATTATTATTTTTGGTTTTTCTTAATTTTCTAATAAAGTACTACACCGATTTTGATAAAATTTATATGGGACCACACGGAAAGCACTAGCTTTCAAATAAAAAAAGAATCATAATCGGTTCACCCAGTCAAAAGTTCTGAGGTAACACCCATAAAAAAACATACAGTCGAATTAAGAACCTCCTTCTTTTTTGAAGTCGCTTGAAAACTTGGTCGGCTAGGTTCTGTATTGGCAAGTTCCGGTGTCTGACCAAATTTAGGGTGCCATAGAACCGGTACATTTCACCTCATCAAGTAATTGAATGAAAACAAAGTATAATATTAGCTTAATTAATGCTGTTCACATAAGTCTTGGTCTTCCTGACCTCAGCCGGCAGTTTTCCTAGTCCGACCATTTTTGTGTTCAAAAAATCAATTCCTTGGTCGGCCTGACCTCAGTTTTCTTAGTCTGACCACATTTACGTTACAAAAATCAAAATAGGTATATTTTACCTCATCGAGTACTTAATTGAATGAAAACAATGCATTATAATAGTTTTTTTACATACATATACATTATACTCTGTACACACTAACTCATGCCTTTCTTCTTAGGTTAAAGTACCGTTGCAGACATTGCAAAATAAAAATTTTTTTTTTATACTACATGCTACTAAGTAAATACCTAGTTCATTGGAAACGTCATTTTTATTTAAAAAAGAAAAACGGACACATAACAGGTGATTAAATATTCAGATTAATAAAATTATTCTAAAAAAGATGTCTACGTAGTCAGAAAAGATAAGAGTTACGCGATAGAAAGAGAGGCAACTTGTAGGTAAATATAAATGTAGCTCTGACTGACCTGAATTGCACTTTATTATATTTTAGCAAGAGTTGCTAATTATTTAAATGATTTTATCTACTCTCATATCGTAAAGTTCGCATTATCAACTTCAAAACGATTTTATATTGGCATACTTTATAAACACAATACCGTAATTTTTTTTAAAAATTACATTATAACATTATTTTGTTAGAGAAATAATGTTATAATGTATTTTTTTTTCCATTACGATACAAGTTAAAGCAGAGATAATATCACCAACGAAGTTCCATATCAATTTTTATTTATTGGAACGCACATGCGTTTCGCGCCATTTTTACAGCAATACAAAAAGTTTTCATTCCAATTTTTACTTGTCTGTGACAGCGCCCGCTTTAACGCATGCGCGGTGATGTGTTGGTTTTTCAATTAATTTTGTTGTAGATACTGAATTTCGTGGATAATTTTTATTCTTGTTTTAAAATGTCTGAGATCAGTGAAAGCATTAATTGTTTTCACCTGTCTGTGACACCGTCCGCTTCAGTGCAAGCGCGGTGATGAGCTGGGATTCAGCGCTATGACACGTTTTGTTGTAGGTATTTGTTGTAGATCACACAAAACATTATTTTAAGAAGCGAGCCGCAAGCTTTCTTATTCGCTGAGAGCGGACGAGGCTCTGAGGGTTGCAATGTGTTATAAGTATCCATGCAGTGGTTCAACGCCGTTGATGTTTGCTTCAAAGCTGACATCATCAGTCACTGGTCACCTCTGGCGCTTCCAATGTATTGTCCCGAACGGTGAAATTGGGGCTCGACCTCGCCCGTCTCGCCCCTCGTTACCCGTTTGATGGCTCTTTCTAGACGCCTCCATTGGACGACTGTATGGATTCCTTAGACTGTGACATCCACTTAGGGTTGTTAATATAGTTGATACACTTATTTAAAAAACGGCATTGACAGATTTTATTAAACCTATTTTCAGGTCAAAAAGACGAGAAACTCTTGTAACCACAAGAAGTTAGTTGCTTGCTGCGTAGATGTTGATGTGGAGCCCTGCCGACAGAATTGTGTGCGAATTATTCCAGCCTGTGGTCATCGCTGCAAGAACAAGTGTTTCCAGCCTTGCGGGGACTGTAATCAAATGGTATGTAAAAATCTCGCCGCTTCCTGATGGCGCAAGCATGGTAAAATCCAGAACCCGCGTACGGCGATAAAAGTGAAGCAACGTGCACTAGTATGGAACTAATCTAATTTAGAGTAGTTTTAACCCTTCTGCACGCAGGTAATTTATTTTTGTGGGTAAACAATTAAGTAGTGGTTATTTCTTAACTAACTCTAAAAGTTTTAAAATCGTAGGGCATTTAGATTTACACCTACGGACGTGTGCAACGCGACCTTCGTACACATCTAGAATCAGATGTGCAGGTTTCCTCACGATGTTTTCCTTCACACCGTTAAAGCAATCGGCAAGTAAATGTATGCAAGTATAATTTTATTGATGCTTATATATCTGTAGCAGCCATATTGTAGAATTAGCCATTTTACAACACGGCGCTCCGCTTTTCAAACTACTGAGTAAAAAACTCCGTGTAAAATCGAGTCGGACGGACGGACAGACGGACAGACGATTAGGTTAGGTTAGCATGTCTTGTTCTACCGTGAAAAGGAGTCTGTTTCATTTCAAGTTTTTAACACGCTTCTATTAGCTTAATTATCTCAATTAATAATCTTAATTTGACCCACTTGCCGGTCTTCGATTAGGATGAAATTTTGCACACGCTCCGAGTTCTGATGACAATACATAACTAGCTAAGAAACGTCATTACAAATTGTTTTATATGGTAGGTCAGCTTGCCGAGAGACGCGAATGACATTGATACAACCGTGGCTAGTTGCAGACTGCTTTATTCACCAGACAACATTTACTTATAACTAATTTAACACAATAGGTAGCAACTACCACGCATCTATCTATTGCTACGCTAGATAGATAAACATATGTAACACAAATCCAATATGGCGGCCTCCCCAAGATGGCGGACTGGCTGTTTGAAATCCACCCCCATGATATGGGTATCAAATGAAAGGGTTTGCTGTCAGGAATACGACAAAAATAGTCACGTGACTTAAATCCAATATGGCGGACGGGCTATTTGAAATGCACCCCCATGATATGGGTATCAAATGAAAGGGTTTGCTGTCAGGAATACGAAAAAATAGTCACGTGACTTAAATCCCATAGCGGACATCCAAGATAACTACTTAACGTGTTTACTAAAAGCGTGTTTTTTATTTTTTTAAACTAATTGATGATTATTTTATTCTATAGTTTTAGTGAAAGTTAAAGATTATTTTTCTCGTAGGTCTCCAAAATGCTGCCAGAATGTCACCACGAGGTGACGTTACAATGCAAAGAAGAGCCGACTGCCAATCGTTGCACGTTTCCCTGCGAAAGAATACTCTCTTGCGGACACCAATGCAAGAAGCGATGTAACAAAAAATGCGATTCTCTCTCGTGCGCTGAGATGGTGGCCGTGGAGGTACAGTCGCCGTGTGGTCACATAGTGGAGCAGTTGCCCTGCAATATTTTTAGAATGCCTGAAGGTATGTTCATCGTATCAGCCAACCGAAAGACGTCCATTGCTGGACAAAGCCTTCGTTCCCCAAGAATTTCTACAATGACTGGTCCTGCGCTGCCCGCATCCAACGGTATCCCGCAACCTTCACCAGGTCGTCGGGCTGAGTAGGCCTTCAAACGCGCGGCCTTCTAGTGCTCGGTTGCCTTTCGAACTTTACTACCCCAACGGCCATCTGTTCTACGAGCTATGTGGCCCGACCACTGCCACCTAAGTTTAGCTATTCTGTGAGCTATGTCGTTTACCTTGGTTCTCCGACGGATCTCATTTCTGATTCGAAGGTATAAAATTAGCTAATTAATGGAGATACGACCAGATGGCGACTCGACTATAAATTATTTTTTGTGTAGCGAAACTGTGTGCCTCCAGATTTTCCGTGCTGAGAACTATTGGCGTTCTAAAGTACGCGAAGTTGAGAAAATGTCTGGAACAAACATTTATGTTATGACACATATGATCGACGGTAGATGAAGTTGTGAAAGATAACAACTTGGGTAATACTTACGGTATACATACGTTACTTTCGAGCTAAGAAGAAGATATGTGATAGATGATTTTGATATCACTTTAGACACCGAAAAAGTGGTCGATAAATAATTATGTGTGTCCGTATCCCTGATTTTCGGATAATTTGTTGGACTGATTTAGATAAAATTATGAACTAGATGTTGAAAATATTTGCCAAAGGTCGTTTAATAATTTTTTTTCATAATGTTAAGGGTATGTACCGCCCATACCAAAAAAGTTATGTGTATCCGAGATGATTTTGATATCACTTTAGACACCGAAAAAGTGGTCGATAAATAATTATGTGTGTCCGTATCCCTGGTTTTCGGATAATCTGTTGGACTGATTTAGATAAAATTATGAACTAGATGTTGAAAATATTTGCCAAAGGTCGTTTAATAATTTTTTTTCATAATGTTAAGGGTATGTACCTCCCATACAAAAAAAGTTATGTGTATCCGTATCTCAGATTTTTGGAGTAACTGCTGGACCGATTTGGATGAAATTTTGGACATAAATGTTGAGAAATATTTACCAGGGGTCATTTTTTAAAAATTTACATTAAAGGTACCTCACAAAAAAAATACAGAAATTGCGCTGAAGATGTTTTTCAAATTTTTGTCATCAACAACACTTACTTATAACACTTTATACTTTTACGATTATTCATTATGACAAATTGAATGCGGGTTCTTGACGTGATTTTATAGAACATAGGTAATGATTTTGTTATTACCTCAACGTTTCGACAATGCTTCGATAGCCGTGGTCGCGAGCAAACTGAAGCCGCGGTGTTAAGACTGTACTCATCCCTCCCGCTAAGATAGCATGACCCGTACGTGCACCTAAGGATTCTCTACCGACCGCTGAAGGTAAGGTCCCTGGGGTGTACAAAGTCGACTTTAGCTGTGGAAGTTTACTGGATAGAGCTTCATGACCCAAAAATCCTGTCGACGGATCGCCGGTACTACCGAAGAATCGTGCGTGAAGCCATTGAAATTAAGAAACACGAAAACTTCAAGGGTACAAGCTTTCCTCGTCATAGGATCTGGTGATTAATAAGTTTCGATAAATAAACTGAGAACTTCTTCTTATTCGTGTGAGAGTTATAGCTGCTTGAGCCAATGTTTCACGACCGCCACGGCTTGAGGGGAGGCCGACGCCATATCCTCGTCAGTGCAAGTGAATGGGCACTGCGGGCATTGTTTGAGGTGTTGAGTGGACTGCACCTGCCCACAAATGCAGCCCGTACTGATGTGGGGCGGCAGTATACCCCATCGTTGTAAGTTTGCTTTGCTCCTTCCAACTCCTGCTCTGAAACGGTTCAGACCCTTCCATATAGGCCAGCTTTCAGAGGCCCCAGCGGGTAGATGCTGCGAACAAACAACCATGCGGCCTGTGGAATGTGTTAGTGTAGTGTATCGTGACCCTAACCCTTTACAAAATAAAGTGAGGGTAGATGGAGGTGTTCCTGCGACGCGCCGGCGGCTCATCGCGGCTTCAGTCTGCTCGCGACCACGGCTATCGAAGCACATTCGAAACGTTGAGGTACAAAACAACATCAATACCTATGTTATATCTATAAAATCACGTCAAGTCCCGTTTTAAATTTGTCATAACACTTACTTATACCTAAAATATGCCATGTGTGATATGTCTAAAAAATGTTTAGATATCTTTTACTTTAGGTAAGGTAATATGCAGTGTACTACTCTTCTTTTATTTATTTTTTCTTTGATAGGCTGGCCCACTTAAATCAGTTCATATTTTACCTTTATACAAATTATGCTGGGAGAATGCTTAGCTACTTGGGTCGTACCGTTCAATTTTTACAGGGAGGGACTCGGCGGAGTGGCGCGAGGCCCTGCTACAGCACTGCAGTGCACCGTGCGGACGCGAGCTGCAATGCGGGCACGCGTGTGCGGGCTCGTGCGGCGCTTGCCGCCAGGCTCGCCTGCACGTGCCCTGCGCCGCCCCCTGCGGCCGCACGCTCATCTGCGGCCATCAGTAAGTGCAACTAGCTTGTGCAGGCACGCGTGCCTGCATTTATCAGTGTATACATCGTTTGTCCCTGCTTATCAAACAATCACGCGAGAATAACTAGTACAACTATGTAACTTACTGGCCTCTGGTCAGTCTTTTACATAAATATGTCAAGAAAATTAGCCATCGTTCTACCGAGCTACCGCTTAATCGTATCGACGGCAGCACGGAAAGCGAAAAGGTCATTTAAAATACATCAATGCCATAATTGAAAACGCTAAAAACGTTAAAAAAACCGAGTTCCATCGCAACAACTTAGTACAATTTTGCATTTGTATTTTTGTTTTTCTTAATTGTCTAATAAAGTGCTTAAGATTTTGATAAAAAATGTATGGGACCACACGCGAAGCACTAGCTTTCAAATGAAAAAAGAATTATCAAAATTGGTTCACCCAGTCAAAAGTTCTGAGGTAACACACATGAAAAAAAAATACAGTCGAATTGAGAACCTGCTCCTTTTTGAAGGTATCGCGTGCGTCGCGACTGCTCACCTGATTGCTCAACAATTGCGCACTAGGACACTAAAGTTACTCCCTACTGTTCGAATATTTAAACAGTAATTTATATGAGCAATGGGGAGAAAAGGCACCTAACTAAGGTCAAAGTACCTCTTCCAACATCAAAATTTTAGATTAAAAGTAAATAGGAGTTGTGTTCAATTATATATTTTCTATATTTTACTTGTTATGAATGTAAAAATTTACTTGTTTACTATTAAGGTGCAAAGAACCCTGCAGCCAAGAGTGCCCGCCGTGCAGGATGCCCTGCGAGATTCGATGCGAGCACTCGAGTTGCAAGAAGCTCTGCGGTGAACCCTGCGTCGCCTGTAAGGTTAGCTTTGATCATAAGATTCGTGCAAATAGCAAACTATTATATAACCTACAGTGGTGGTCACATAATCCGGTATTTGACTGCTAGTCATTTGAGTTTTATTTTACTTTTTATCAACTGTCAAAAACGACATTTTGTTCTGAAATTGTTTGTGTTACAAACTTGTGACGTCATTGTCTTTGACGAACTAATTTAGTGATTTTGATAAATATAAATTTGAAATTAGGATAAAATGTTAAATGAATAAGTTTTTATGCTTTTGTAGGAGAAATGCTATTTAGTGAATAAAATTTTCAAGTTATTTTAAACACTGTCAAATACTCTATTAAGAACGCTTCATAATCAGACATCGCTTTAAAATGTACATGGTTAAAGATATTTAAACCTTATTAAACAATATTAACTATACTGCTTGTTAGTATATTTATGAGGCCAACATAATAAAAAAAGAAAACTAGAAAATAATATTTAATATTTAATTTAATCCGCTGTTGTTTAGGTATTGTCCACATAGCATTAGGCGAAAGGTTGGACAAATAATAAGAAAGAGTTAAAACCTTGTTTATTAAAACTTACAATAATTTTATAATTTATGTTATTTATTAATTTAAAGTGAATTTAACATCGTTTTTCTTAATGAAATCAACTTGTTTTGTAAAGTTAGTACTTAGTTAGTTGGATATCTGCTACCGTGGATAACTGCATGACTGCGGCGCGGCATTGATGCTATTAACCGTGGGTAGGTTTCAACTGAAAAAAATGCATTGTAAAGTTCATTCATGTTACCACACACTCTGTTCGACAATTTCTTGATACCACAGAATTTCTATGGGATAAGGATTAGGCTATTTGGTGGCCAGTCTAACACAGTTACCATTTGCCTATTGAGAAATGTTTTTACAGAGTTGGCAGTGTGTTTTGGGTCATAATCGTGCTGGAATGTCCAAATTACCGGGAGATTATCGTCAGCGTATGTATGGCAGCATACATTCTTTCGAGTATTCTGTTTATATTGGTGTTGGTCCATGTTACCTTGTATCAGACTGGTAGGTCCCATATGCCATAACCGGCAAAGCAACCCCACATTTTGACGTTTCCAACGCCAAGCTTTACCATATTTTTTGTTTATTTTGGGTCGAATTCCTTATTTGCAGGTCGGCGTACGTACTGCTTGCCGTGAGAGCATATTCTATTTATTTTGGTTTCGTCAGAAAAAAGTACATTCTTCCATTGCTGTTCTGTCCAGTTTACATAATTCCTTGCAAACGTAATTCGGGCCTGTCTATGACACGGTGTCAACATGGGGGTACCTTTCTGGTTCATCTCCCAAATAACTGTGCCTCCACCAAACGTCTTCGAACGGTGCGCGCCGAGACTGCTTGAGGGTTATTCATTTTTATCTGATTAGAGCCTTTAAATGGGTCCTGCTTAGCAAAGTGAACTGTTCTTAAATAGTGTCGAGGACAGATTATTAGAAGTAGTTTTATGGGTATTAAAATACAGGGTCTTCGGCAGATGGTTGAAAATACGAAAATGGGGGATAGGTGGGGTCGCCTCCCACCTATTTTGAGAATTAAAAAAAATCTAGGACTTGTAATTTTTTTTACAGGATTTTTTTTCCTTTTTTTAGACATTTTGCCATTTTTATACCTCTGAACACATGTAACTTTTTGTTTTTTAAAGCTAGCTCCAAAATCTTTTTTTTAATAGACTTTTATAAGATTGTCGGCTCTAAAAAAATTATGTTTGTTTTAAGTTATTGCTAAAAACAAAAATGTGGGCCCCCGAACTTAAAAAAAAAAGTTGAACAAAAATTTAAAACTCAACTTTGCGATGCATTTAAAAAAAAATAATGGGGCTGGAAGGCTTCTGATTTTTTTAAAACATCTCTAAAGCTTAGGCTTTTGAATGGTATGTAATTTGTTTCGGTATCTTTTTTGTAACCGGAGTTGTTAATTTTTTTTACTCAATTGGACCATGTTGACGAAATTCCACTAGTTACATGTTTTGTGAAATGTATCAAATGCAAAGTTGAAAATAATGTAAATACTTACTGTTGGGACGGTTACAAAGAGCAGGTACGTTTTTTTAACATTCTTGCACACACATAATTGTCATTTATTGGCATATTGGAGTAAGCACTTCCATATGCCAATAAAATGTCCGCATATTCCGCATTGGTAAATTGAGCCATTTTAAACCACAACAAAGTCTTAACAAAACGTCTGATAATAACAAAAAGTGACAAACAACAAAAAAACTTAACAAAATCACAAACGTTAATAACGATAACGTTTTTTTTTTGTTTTCGTTAATTTCACTTTGCTGTGTTTGTGATTTTGTTAAGTTTTTTTGTTGTTTGTCACTTTTTGTTATTATCAGACGTTTTGTTAAGACTTTGTTGTAGTTTAAAATGGCTCAATTTACCAATGCGGAATATGCGGACATTTTATTGGCATATGGAAGTGCTTACTCCAATATGCCAATAAATGACAAAAGATAGCCATTATGTGTGTGCAAGAATGTAAAAAAACGTACCTGCTCTTTGTAACCGTCCCAACAGTAAGTATTTACATTATTTTCAACTTTGCATTTGATACATTTCACAAAACATGTAACTAGTGGAATTTCGTCAACATGGTCCAATTGAGAAAAAAAAATTAACATATCCGGTTACAAAAAAGATACCGAAACAAATTACATACCCTTCAAAAGCCTAAGCTTTAGAGATGTTTTAAAAATATCAGAAGCCTTCCAGCCCCTTTTTTTTTTTTAATGCATCGCAAAGTTGAGTTTTAAATTTTTGTTCAACTTTTTTTTTAAGTTCGGGGGCCCACATTTTTGTTTTTAGCAATAACTTGAAACAAACATAATTTTTTTTAGAGCCGACAATCTTATAAAAGTCTATTAAAAAAAAGATTTTGGAGCTAGCTTTAAAAAACAAAAAGTTAAATGTGTTCAAAGGTATAAAAATGGCAAAATTTCTAAAAAAAGGAAAAAAAAATCCTGTAAAAAAAATTACAGGTCCTAGATTTTTTTTAATTCTTAAAATAGGTGGGAGGCGACCCCACCTCTCCCCCATTTTCGTATTTTCAACCATCTGCCGAAGACCCTGTATATCACAGCCTGGTACACCATCGTTTTAGAGCAACCCAAAAGCTTGGCAATTTTTTTATAAGACCTATTACGACCACGCAACTTTATTATTATTTCTCTAGTAAAAACACACTGTAAGTTTATTAAAATAATTTCCCATAAAAAAATGATGACTCAGCACTTTCTTCCTAAGAGATTTTTTTAAGAATGCCGGGTCAAAAATTTTGTTTTGACCCTTAGTGAACGAGTGCCAAACAGCTATAGTGTACATCGATTTGCGGTTTCTTTCCGTACACCTTCCACTATCTTGACTACTGTGACGTCAACAGCGTAAGATGCATATTGACATGTACATTAATATTGATGTCCGTATGACGTTCGTTCCGTAGGAGCCGTGCAAGCGCGCATGCGCGCACGGCACTTGCAACCGGCGCTGTGGTGAGGAGTGCTCGCGACCGCCATGCGACGTGCCGTGCCCGCTGCGGCTGGGGTGCGGGCACGCTTGCCGCGGGCTGTGCGGTGAGCCCTGCCCCCCCGCCTGCTTCCTTTGTCACCCCGACGACTTCCCCAAAGGCCTAATAGGCGAAGACATCGAGGATAATGAAATGTAAGTGACTATACATAGGACTGGCACATCTGTCGCAGAACCGATAACCGCAGGAAAACCGCGTTAAGGCAAATGTAGTGTGGGACGCCCCCAGCCCCCAGGCGCACCCTGGACACTTCATACAAAGGGCCAGAAATGACATTTCAAAAAACGAACGACGGAACAAACAAAATGGCGGCGAAACCCTATACGTTCGACAAACAAAATGTAACCAATCTGTGTGAGGTCGCAATCTAGAGAGCGGCAGGGAGTGTCCATACTTATGTTACTAATATATATACTTTGCCATGGGCTAGATGGAGCGATCATTTGCGCTTGATTGCTGCCGACAGCTGAATGCACGAACAGGTCCGAAGATCGGTATATGTGGTGCGTCTTGGCCTGTGTCCAGCAGTGGACTAACTAATCAGAACTAACACTGAAATATCGTGACAGACATCTGAAATACGCATTGGACGGTCGACTTCTGCTCCCGAAACTTTTTATCTAAAATCGACTAAAAGCGTCTCAGGACCTTCAGCCGCGGCTCCCCGCAAATTAGTGTCTCATCCAAATATCGAAAAACAATTAGTGGCCTGAGAAGATACCCGAAATCTGACGTCCCCTTTAACAAGCACGCGGGACAACGCGGATTGCCTTACCGAATATCCCTTGGTTCTGATGTAACTAATGATGATACAGAGCAGAAGCTGTCGATGTTTCTGATTTATTCAAAGTAGCTAAATAAATAAAAATAGAGTCAAATATTAAAGATTAACTGATTGACCTACTTTGTATAGAAAGTGAATTATTTTTGCTACAAATAGTAGCCTTGTAGTAATCCAATTTTATGAGTAAATGCTTGGTTTTAAAGGCCAACTATTTCAACTAATTTACGAATCATCATCATTTCATTTTCCATCTCAGCTGGAAGATTTCGAGCCACGTGCACCAAAGGCTTCATGTAACCCTCAAAAGATAATCAGTGTACCCGCTTAAGGGTCCAGCACTTGCTGGCACGATGAAAAAATAACAACCTCCACCAACCCGGACTTAGCCCTCATGTTTGGTGTGTGGAGTATGGCCTAACCTTCCAGAGTTTGGGAAGAGAAAGACTCCTACCCTAGCTGTAGGGATGTGGGTTATTAACGATGTGCACAAGTATTTGCGTAAACATTTGCCAAAATCTTTGCCAAAGTCTTTGAAGCTATATGATTAGAAGAGCCTTTACAGTAGGTTTCTGCAAATAATGGACCCCATGCATACTTTTCGTCGATACATATACAATTGCGTGCCACTAAAGATGAGATTTGACACACCACTTAGTTTGACTTGCGCAGTAGACGATTTACTCTTTAGCGGTATTCGTTCCGAGGCCGGTAAGGACCGCGCTAGATCGGGGCGGAGAAAAGAGGGCAGGAGGCGCCTGCGCATCGCGTTTGTTGCCTCCCCTTACCCCGTGCACCCTCTGCTTGACTCTACAGTGCAACCTGTGTTTATAAATTTCTACTTTTTATAGTTATGCGAGTACAATCTTGATTATGCCTCGAGGTAAAACATTAAGAAGAAAAAGTAGGCAGAGGGTTTGCCTATATGTCAAAAGACGCAAAGGAAGGTGAATTATGAATAACTATTTCGTACGCGACTGTACCTGCCCAGGATCCACACTACTGACGCTCTTCAAGTCTTATCTTTCGTGACACGCATTGTACCTACATACATACGAGTATATGTAGGAAGTAACATTTCAATCACTTCTTACAGACTTGTCAAGTTGGAGGACTGCCCGCATATGATAGAAGTTGACACGCTGGACACATTGATGAGGACTGACCAAATGAGCGTAAGGATTCGTTCATGCCCGTGGTGTGCCAAACCCATCATAAACACGCCGCGCTACAAGGACATCGTTAACGAGATGATAAGAAACGACATCAATCCTATCAAACAGAAGTTGTATGGAAACACTAAAGAGATAATATCTAAAAGAGATGAGGTCACTTTGAGAATTACACAGCTAATCGAAAAATATCAGTACATTTCTGAAGGTAAGTCTTACTTACCTATCTAAATTTAACTATAGACAGAATAAATTGTATTTATGATACAAAATAATAATCAGGGGTTATTAATTGAGTCATCAATAATGGGGCTTTGTGAACTTTTTTCACTATGCCCCATTAATATAGCAATATTAATGTGTCATTGGATTGTAGCCAAAAGGCTTACAAATCCCTAACTGTTTAAAAAAATAAATACAAGCAGCATACATTATGTAATGACAGCAGTCTTTATTTTAAGAACTCATGATTGATCAGTTATATAATAAGGCAAATAAATTTTATGTAGGTACTATCTACGAAGAAGTTATTCGTAGGGTACTATGCAAAAAAACTGCTAAAGTGCGAGTCGGGGTCACACAGAGTTCCGCACTAAAACTTTAACCACCAACAGAACAAGACCTCTCAGTAAATACTTTGTTCTATGTAAATAGGGGTCTATTTTTTCTGGACCATATCATTTTATTTTTCCTGTGGGAACGAAAGAACTTGAGATTATCCCATAATCTATGCATTCAACCTCAAGTACTATGATTTGTTCAATATTTTAAGCCCAGTAGTTTCGGAGATAAAGGGGGGAATGGTCAATATTCACCTATTTTCTATGACTAAAACTATTTATCTAGAAACTATAAAAAAAAATATTTTGGATTCTCACAACAAGTTCTTTCATTTGATGTTTTGTCATACAATACATTTTGAAAAACTTTTGTTAAACATTTTCTAATTTAGCCCCCAAAAATGGCCCTCATGTTTAATATTAATTTATTAATGTTACATGTTAGTGTATTACTACGAGTAGCACTGATCGAAATGGCTTAAGAAGTACATACAAAGAAAAGTAAAAGTAGAGAAATTCTTGTTTTTAGTAATTTATGGACTACAAAAATTACATAAAATGAATTTTTTTTAACAATTTTGAAACTAATATTTCTTAGGTACTTACCTTATTTAATCATTATAAATATTTACAATTTATTTTTTTATTTGTTTTTTATTTGCATGTCTTCATAAGACTGAATATGTTTACTGGCATTGTACTTTTTAAGATCTGTATATTTATGACTTAAGTATTCTTGCAAATACATGATTTTGATTCTGAATAAAAGTTATTACGTTGTCAATGTTGTCATCTGTAATTTTTTTTTGTGACTACAAAAAAAAATCCCGATCACTACGCTGGATAACAGAGATTATTACGAGTACCTACTTTGAACTATTGCCAATTGTATACAATTACTAATTTTTAAGTAAAAATCACACGTTATGTGTGCACATCCTAACTTTTCTGTGCTATCTTTTTGCGTCACTCTGCGCAACCGACTCGTAAAAGTTTTTGCGTCACAAAAGTGCTATTTGTGACAAAATCTACGGTCTGACCCAGATACTAGTTACTTCGCCAAACCGTTCAAATTAAAAATCAAAATAAAAGTGCTGATTTTTTTTTTGACCAAATATATCTTTAATTTTCTTTTTTTTTTCAGAAATCCCTTGTCTCAAACTCACCTTGACAAGAATAAATGTGGCAATGAGGTTCCAGAAAAGAGTGTCCCTTTCCAGGGTGTCGATGCAGGCCCAGTATTTGGAAATATTAGATATGATCTTCCAATTGTATGAAAAGTATAAAGAGTCCAAGATAACTGTTCTGAGACAAGACTTATTGGATGTGATAAAGGCGGCTTGCGACGCTCTCATTAAGAACATACAAAAAATAAGCCAGCAACTGCAAATGGACATTGCAAACGAAATCAGGCGCATGAACTCAGTAGTTCAGCTGGCGCAAATTTTGAGCCATGCTTCGTTTGAATCGGCGAAAACGTCAACTAAAGTCGTGGAGTGTGAGAGTCGAGCGAGGAGCGCCGTGCTAACGTGGGACGTGTTTGACGAAACCGCGGCCGTCATCGCTTTGAAAGAGCTGCAGGAGTCTGTTAGGCTGTCCGGTATCGTGAGCAAACAAGAGCGGGATTTGATCGTGAAAGCCATCGGCTCGAAGACTGGCTCGTGGTACAAGTGTCCCAATGGGCATCCCTATTGCATTGACTCGTGCGGTGGAGCCATGCAGGTACAGTTTCAAAGCTTCTTTAATTATTCAAAATACTTATGAACATTTTTTCAAAATACTTATGAACATTTTGTTTAAGGTGGTTCTTTTGGTTTTTTAATTTTAACTTTTTTAATTTTTGTGATTTTTTTTAAGAAGTTTAACGTGTTCTGCGACAGTCTTACATTATTTTTTACCCATTTCAGTGAATTTGTCAAATGAGAAATTCCTTATTTTTGTATATTTAGCGATAACCTAAAAAATGAGATATTTTGTGATTGTTCTTCAAAATAGGTATTTCGAAGTTTTCATTAGAGCTTTGTATGCAGGTGAGCCGTTGCGCGGACTGCGGAGCGCCCATTGGCGGCTCCAGCCACACGTTGCTGTCTACCAACAGCCACGCAGGGGAAATAGATGGCTCCCAGCACCCAGCATGGTCTAACGCCTATGATAATATGGCTAACTTTAATCTGAACTAAGCTCAAGATAACTAGGAATTCATTAAAAATAAAAAAAACGACTGCGTAAAAACGTTAACCCCTCTTTTTTGCTCAGTCGGGTAAAAATTATCCTATGTCACTCATGGGATCAAGACGAATCTAACGACACCTCATAGGTTAAATAAAACCCTTCAAGCCGTTCAGGCTGTAGCAGGGAACATAGAAATCTACATACATACACTCGAAAAACATAACCCTCCTTCTGAGGCAGTCGAGTAAAAAAGGCTTCCTATGACCATACATCTTAGTCTGACGTAACTTTCTTACTATTTATTATAATTTATCCAATATGTATAAGTACTCCGGAATTATCCCAAAGTTTCGGAAATTATCCAAATAATCGAAGTTTTTATTAGTGCATCTGTATGCAGGTGAGCCGGTGCGCAGACTGCGAAGCGCTTATCTGCGGCTTCAGACACAGGCTGTTGCCTACCAACAGCCACACAGGGTAAATAGATGGCTCTTAGCGCATGCATGGTCTGACGCCCACGATAACTAACTTCAATCTGAATCTAAACTAATCGGCTAGGATAGGTATGTATGATGTTTAACACTTTCACAGTCTCCATACAAATGCTGAAATCTTTCCGTGGAGTCTCAATCTTTTTGTTTGGGTCCTACATATGGGTCCCGTACTTGTCTGGACATCCGTGAGTTTGCTGGAGGAAAAAGACCATTTGCTCTTGTTACAACTCAACTATAATAATAAAGAAATGTGACCTCTACCTTCTATTATTTATCGTTGGTACAAAACTGTGTCATTATCAATGTGTTATTCCCTTCTTAAACTTGTTGAAAAAATACACAAATGCGTCCGATACATAATTTTTTTCTAACAAAGTGAGTGAAGTGTTTGACCCATATGTGGTAACCGGACACATGTGCGGCTTGTCTACCGGGACCCACAAGTGGTACCCAGGACTGTGAAAGTGTTAAAGAGTAAAATAGATATGATTATGATAAAGCGGTTTCGGTACCTATAATTTCGGGCCAGTAGCAACTGATGATGCCACAAGCTGAAAATACTGTGACTTAATTGTAATTATTATTTATAGAATCTACTATATTCAATGCTAGTAAGAATTATTCGTGATCAGAACCAACCCTACCCGATTTAGTAAATGAGAAGTAAAAGCAGCGCTCATAGAAAATCACCCAACGCGTGACAGCGAAGTGTCTAAAAAAATCTATAAAAATTTGTATAAAAAATTGCATACTTCCGGTTGTCATACTTGAGGCACTCTGGAAGGGTACTCGAGGGAATTTTTAAAAACTTCTAACAGCACCACCGCCTTTTCTTTTTCCTTTTATTTTACCGATATTCATTGCACTGCATCACATAAACTTTCTTCTTCTGTACTATATTCTTTAACCTTTTCCATTATTATTAATTATTGTAAAAATGGGCACTTCCGGTTGTCATACTTACTTGAGGCACTCTGGAAGGTACTCGAGGGAATTTTTAAAAACTTCCAACAGCACCACCGCCTTTTCTTTTTCCTTTTATTTTACCGATATTCATTGCACTGCATCACATAAACTTTCTTCTTCTGTACTATATTCTTTAACCTTTTCCATTATTATTAATTATTGTAAAAATGGGCACTTCCGGTTGTCATACTTACTTGAGGCACTCTGGAAGGTACTCGAGGGAATTTTTAAAAACTTCCAACAGCACCACCGCCTTTTCTTTTTCCTTTTATTTTACCGATATTCATTGCACTGCATCACATAAACTTTCTTCTTCTGTACTATATTCTTTAACCTTTTCCATTATTATTAATTATTGTAAAAATGGGCACTTCCGGTTGTCATACTTACTTGAGGCACTCTGGAAGGTACTCGAGGGAATTTTTAAAAACTTCCAACAGCACCACCGCCTTTTCTTTTTCCTTTTATTTTACCGATATTCATTGCACTGCATCACATAAACTTTCTTCTTCTGTACTATATTCTTTAACCTTTTCCATTTTTATTAATTATTGTAAAAATAAACAAAAAAAAAAGTCGCTGGCGCTGCTGAAAGCCTTGAATATTTCGCTCGCTTCCCTTCTAGGCACAGATTCAGGTCCTCTCCTAGTAGTAAATTACATACTGCCCCTGAATGAATATCCGTTGCAATTTTTTGTATGTTAGCCAGTAAAGTTGACTATTACTCATTTTTAGCGGTTTGTCAGATACGTCCCTGACAGAATTGAGGCATTTTTAACCAACTTCAAAAAGCAGGAGGTTCTATATTCCACTGTATCTATTTTTTTATGTATGTTCACCGATTACTCTGTCAATTGTGAAACGATTTTCAAATATTTTTTTTTATTCGAAACAATACTAATAAGTCCACCTTTGCTAAATGTATTTTCTTTTGTCTAAATATTTAATGTATTTGTTTTAAAAGCAATAAAGAGTTTACAAACAAACAATACTCCCTAGGTGGTCCCATTGTCGTCATCAAGTCAGGATCTGATGATGGAATCCCAGGGAAATCGAGGACAACCCTTAAATTCTATGGGCTCATATCACGTGTTTCATGTATTCTCTAAAGCTATTCAAGTATTTGCGTCAGGTAGTCATCATCTCATGTTGATGAGCTGATGAGGGAAGGTACAAGTCCTTAAGGGTTAGGAGATGGAGGATAATTCTTTGAATATCATATGTAGATACGTAGGTACGTATAGACCGATAGTTGTATTTGTCACCAAGTCACGACCTGATGATGGAATCCCAGGGAAGTCTAGAGCAACCCTCAAATTTTATGAGCATGTATTACGTGTTTAATATATTTTCTAAAAGTTTTCGCATCTGTTAGTCATCATCTCATGTTGATGAGCTGATGATGGAAGGTACATCTCCTTTACGGTTAGGAGTTGGGACGATCATTCTTTAAGTACCATAAGTAGGTACGTATAGACCGATAGTTGTATTTGTCACCAAGTTAGGATATGATGATGGAATCACAGGGAAATCAAGGGTAACCCTCAAATTTTATAGGCTAACTTTCATGCTGCTGAGATGATGATGGAAACCACAAGACTGTATCGGTTAATGAAAGACATGCATTATGATATGATGATTCCTATTGGCGAGTAGGTGATTGTATTTAAGGCGACCGCGCACGTGAACAACACTTAGGGTGCTTATCCACTACAAATAATTTTTGAATTTTCGTTGTCCGATGCGGCAGACCAAGTATTTTTATGGGCGCTTGTGCACTAGACAGAATTTCACCTGTCGGATTTTTTTTTAATTGAATGTTTCACTAACCTAAATACCGCAAGTAAACGATCCGTAATAAAGAATAATTTACTGAGTTATATAGGGTGGCCCCAGATCCTGTCTCCCGAATCGCAGTGTATTATTTTATTAAAGGGTAACATCGTCAAAAAACCTAGGTGCATTAATAAATCCTTGTCTGTAGACAAGGCA
Organism: Coleophora flavipennella; assembly: GCA_947284805.1. Lineage (NCBI taxonomy): Eukaryota > Metazoa > Arthropoda > Insecta > Lepidoptera > Coleophoridae > Coleophora > Coleophora flavipennella. The sequence continues at coordinate 6,712,864 of OX369270.1, read as the reverse complement.
CAACAGGGTCACGCTAGCTTTTAGTTTTTTTACCATCTGTCAAAAACAAATATTTTTGATAACAATTGAAGACAAATCACAAGTATGTACGTAAGCCCATAAGGTTCTTGATGTTTCACTAGAAGGGCAATTTTGTGAATATTATTTTATAAATAATTTGTTTTAAATCTACAAAACATTGATTATTTACTCTATAGTATAGAGCATCACCTTGTATTACGTCACCATTATTATTTCATAAATAATTTATTTTTAAGCAGCAATTATTTTTAATCACAATAGACGAGAGTTTAGTGAGTGGACCTACGAGTACACTGCTAATAAAACTAAACATCTTTTCTCAAGGAACACCTACTAAATCTACAAAACATTGATTATTTACTCTATAGAGCATCACCTTGTATTACGTCACCATTATTATTTCATAAATAATTAATTTTTAAGCAGCTTTTATTTTTAATCACAATACACGAGAGGTTAGTGAGTGGACAGGCACTTACCTACGAGTACACTGCTAATAAAACTAAACATGTTTTCTTAAGAAACTCCTACTTATTCTACAAAACATTGATTATTTACTCTCCTTGTAATCAATGCGATAAAAACGGACTAGTTTTTTTATGCTTATGTGCGTGACAACCACTGTTTTACAACCGCGCCTGTCATACTATTTTTCTCGGCGTGCGTGGATTACCGGAGAACAGGTTGTCCGTTATTTTTCGACGCATCTGCACCGTCGCGCTATATATTTAAAAATAATTGTATACTTATCTTTGTATGGACGGAGTCTACAATTTTTTTTTGAATTCAGTGTGAGTTTCTTGGAGAAAGGTGTCATCATGAGTAAAAAGCCTACATTTTTTTATAGCTTGCACATCTGTTTCCTCTCCTATATAATAGTCAATATTGTAATGTTTGAATTTTAAATAATAGTTAAACCATACGGAAAAGATGACATCAGGAGTACTGTAAAGCCTACACTATTGCTTGTACACTAGTATCCTTATAATGTGTGTAATTTTTAATAATGTACCCATCAATAAATTATAAATAATATACATTTGATTACAATATACATTTAATTCTTACCTTTTTATTTGTTTTTTTTTAATATTCCATCAACCTTAGTGTAGTGTTACAGACCCCAGCAGAAAAACCAACATACTTTACATAGGTACCTACATAGAATACAGGGCTATTTTTGGACCCCCTCCGCCAAAACTTCAAAACTCCCTGAGGAACATGCCGCAATTTCAAAAAGGAATTGTATGGACAAAGTTGGCTAGTCAGCTATTAAAACATTTTTTGCGATTTCATAAAAGTTGTATAAAAAAAGTTCAGTTACGTTAGTACTAATATATAAGGTGTAACAAAATTAGCTGAAACTATTTTAACTGGTGCTTCTACCCATGAAACTGAACAACTTTCCCCATGGAACCCAGTCAAATCGCAAAAAAATGTGGCTCTCCCATACTAACTCGATTAGCCAACTTAGTATTGGAAGTCCAAATTTTTTTTTGAGATTTGACTATGGGTTCATGGGGAAAGTTGTTCAGTTTCACGGGTAGAAGCACCAGTTAAAATGGTTTCAGCTAATTTTGTTAGACCTTATATAGTTTGGTTCAGTTACTAGTTTCATAAGAAGTAAACTCCACGAAGTAAGTAAGAAGTAACTCCAGTCGTGCGTCGGAGCTGACACACACACTTTTTTTTATTTAAACACCTTATTATAATCACAGTTACAGTTTTGCACTAATTTTTTATATATAATCGATAGATTTTGACGAGAGCTGACGATTGAAACTTGAATGAACGTCGTAGCTTCACCGAGTCGAAAGTTATACTAAATAAATCTCGATACTCGATACGCAGCAAAATGACCTTCAAAATGGCGGGGCTGCCCCCTCCCCCGCGCGCGATGTGTTACAGTCCTTACTTAGCGTAATAAATTCTTTAATTCTTTAGCTATCAAGTGGTGTAAACGAAATTTGGATGGAGATGATAGATATGTAGCTACAACACTAAACTGTATCCCCCGATTTTGTTATCATTCGTTTTTTTGGATTGCATCCCTATAGAGGTAATTTTAGACTTATTCACGTCAAAATCGACGAACCCTGAAGAAGAGGCAAGGGAGAATAGCCCCCGCTTCCGCCGCCCCCAATGCCGCCAACACCACCGCCGTGCCCTCCCAGAGCGACCTCCGCAAGCTCTGGGAGTGATCCAGCAGTTGCTCGTCTCAGCCGGGGCTGGAAAGGCTGCCAAGGGCCCTGTGCTCAGCCCAAGGACCCGCTCATCGTAATGGGCGGCGGAAGCAGCCACGTCAAGGAGGCTACGCCTCGGGGAAGTCTCCCCATCGCCCCCTTCGGGGGCAACGAGAAGAATACCACGGACTACCACTGACGCACATCGCTAGCAGTCCATTATGACCACTAGCACTTGAGCATCACTTGAGGGCGGAACGTCGCGTTGTTCTCACCTGTGCCTACAGTTCTCATTAAAAAAGACCCACATTATACATCATATGGGGAATAAAAGGTCATCTTTGACTAAGTAAAAACTTTAGTTTGTTAAACTCTCTTTGCTAAGTACACTAGACAGCGCCATCTATGATTTTTTTAAAGAACGGAGCCTGGAATGTTCGACTTTCGACTTTCCAGGCTCCGCGTGGTCGACTAGGGCCTGATCGCCCTAATTCAGGGTAGGCTCGAGCCCCTCGGTGGGGACGTATATGAGCTGATGTGATGATGAACAAATGGTCTCCCATTTTATATGGGTAAATTATGTTATCCAATTCATCAGTCATCCATCACTCATTAGATGGATCATGAAACCTTACTGCTTAAATGAATTGTACAGCCACGCTGCGTATACTTTCTCACGTAGCTTTCACCGCATGACGTAATTAGGCAAGTACAAACTAACCATTACGCTTACTTAAGTAGCAAAAAATAAAGGTACCTATATACTTATCATATTATATCAGAATAGATGAAAAATTTACAAATGGTTTGGGTTTGTGTAGGACTCACTTTATTCAGATTTTTCCTGGAATAATGAACAATTTAGTGTTAGTCCTGGTTATACACAAATATTTATTAAAATAATGAGAACCATTTTTAAAAAAGTAACAAACAAGTTGAATTCGTATAGGAGGTACATTATGCCGATTTTTCCTGAAAGCCATGTAAAGTTATATTGAGCACAGAACTTCACTAAAATCGTTCAAGCCATTTTTGATTAAAAAGGTAAGTATCTAATCTATTTTTAATAGGTACCTATAGATATTAAAAATAAATTTTACCTAACCCCAATTGCATCCAAATCAGCCCAGTAGTTTAGGTAATAGAGCATCACATAGATATGCGTGCACACATATACAATCATTTTTATTGAATTGTGTTTTGGACTCAGTGTGAGACAAGACAATCGATTCCCATTCAAATCTCAAGTTCAATTGATTTTTGCCATACTTACTTACTACTTTTACTTACTTCCAAAGTAAAAACTATTGGCTTGGCATAATAATTTCTTGTTTTAGTTTTTTACTCACTAGATGTAGCACTTGAAGAGTGAGGTTACGATTTCCCAATGCGATAGGTAAGGTAGAAGGAAAATTTGCAAAACCTCGTGCATTCTTCTGTAAAACAGCAGCATGATATAATATTTGATAATTATTATTGCAATCAGTTGATATGATAGTAGGTGGTGCTGATAAAAAACAATGGTTTAAACATGAGGGGTGAATTAAAGTTTTTGTGGCAATACTTAATTCGCAAAAAAAGTAAAGAAATGTCATATTGTTGCGCCGGCTGGCGGTTGGAATTAATTTCGGCGAAACGTAGTGATTTCTATACTCCTTGGGCGAAACAGATGCCTTAGTTGAAAAAAATAACTGTGTTAGAATAATTTCAAGTGTGTAAACAAGTATTATATAATTAATTAATCAATAACCTATATACCATAACTGTTGATTAAATTTTGAACGCATAGTCGTTGGGAGCGTATTTACGTCGAGAAGCATCCATTGTTTGGACTTTTGGTGAGTAGGTACCTACTATAAATATAATGACTTGTTATTTTAACCTCTAAACTCGCCCGACTGATGCTTTAAATATTACAGTAAATAATCAAAGGACTGATAGTAAGCACTAAGCAGAAAGGATAAGGGCTCAACTGTACAATAGGGTCCATCGATTTGGCAGTCCACGATTTTTTTGGTAAGAGATAGGCTTTAGCTGAACATCCATACCAAATTTCAAGGTTAGGAAACCAGCGGTTTTTGAGTTATGAATTTTTGGAAATTAGTATTTTTACATACTCTTTGATCGGAAAACTCGCTACCGCTTATTACAAAAAGGTGTAAGTCAATTGGGGCTTAGCCCCCGCCACCCATTTAAAACCCCCCAACAAACCTTCGGGATCCGAGGGGATGTGGGAGTATAAGGGCGGGGGGAAAGCACGCGGGGCCGACTTGAGGGCGGACAAACTCTGGGGTAACAAATCGAAAACCAGGAGGTAATCCGTCAAGGTCAAGGTCAAGGTCTAAGTCAATTTGATCCTAAAGATTCATAATATGGGGTCCGCTTCGCGGCGGGGCGTAGCCTCCGCCACCCATTTAAAACCCCCAACAAACCTTCGGGTTCCCAGGGGGATGTGGGAGTATCAGGGCGGGGAAAGCATGCGGGGCCCGGACCCCTAACGGGGGCGTAGCCCCCGCCTCCCATTTAAAACCCCCCAACAAACCTTCGGGATCCGAGGGGGATGTGGGAGTATCAGGGCGGGGAAAGCACGCGGGGCCCGGACCCCTAACGGGGGCATAGCCCCCGCCAACCATTTAAAACCCCCAACAAACCTTCGGGATCCGAGGGGATGTGGGAGTATAAGGGCGGGGGGAAAGCACGCGGGGCCGACTTGAGGGCGGACAAACTCTGGGGTAACAAATCGAAAACCAGGAGGTAATCGGTCAAGGTCAAGGTCAAGGTCTTAGTCAATTTGATCCTAAAGATTCATAATATGGGGTCCGCTTCGCGGCGGGGCGTAGCCCCCGCCACCCACTTAAAACCCCCAACAAACCTTCGGGTTCCCAGGGGGATGTGGGAGTATCAAGGCGGGGAAAGCATGCGGGGCCCGGACCCCTAACGGGGGCGTAGCCCCCGCCTCCCATTTAAAACCCCCCAACAAACCTTCGGGATCCGAGGGGGATGTGGGAGTATCAGGGCGGGGAAAGCACGCGGGGCCCGGACCCCTAACGGGGGCATAGCCCCCGCCAACCATTTAAAACCCCCAACCAACCTTCGGGATCCGAGGGGGATGTAGGAGTATCAGGGCGGGGAAAGAACGCGGGGCCCGGACCCCTAACGGGGGCGTAACCCCCGCCTCCCATTTAAAACCCCCAACAAACCTTCGGGATCCGAGGGGGATGTGGGATTATCAGGGCGGGGAAAGCACGCGGGGCCCGGACCCCTAACGGGGGCATAGCCCCCGCCAACCATTTAAAACCCCCAACCAACCTTCGGGATCCGAGGGGGATGTGGGAGTATCAGGGCGGGGAAAGCATGCGGGGCCCGGACCCCTAACGGGGGCGTAGCCCCCGCCTCCCATTTAAAACCCCCCAACAAACCTTCGGGATCCGAGGGGGATGTGGGAGTATCAGGGCGGGGAAAGCACGCGGGGCCCGGACCCCTAACGGGGGCGTAACCCCCGCCTCCCATTTAAAACCCCCAACAAACCTTCGCGATCCGAGGGGGATGTGGGAGTATCAGGGCGGGGAAAGAACGCGGGGCCCGGACCCCTAACGGGGGCGTAACCCCCGCCTCCCATTTAAAACCCCCAACAAACCTTCGGGATCCGAGGGGGATGTGGGATTATCAGGGCGGGGAAAGCACGCGGGGCCCGGACCCCTAACGGGGGCATAGCCCCCGCCAACCATTTAAAACGCGGGGCCAGGACCCCTAACGGGGGCATAGCCCCCGCCAACCATTTAAAACCCCTAACCAACCTTCGGGATCCGAGGGGGATGTGGGAGTATCAGGGCGGGGAAAGAACGCGGGGCCCGGACCCCTAACGGGGGCGTAACCCCCGCGTCCCATTTAAAACCCCCAACAAACCTTCGGGATCCGAGGGGGATGTGGGATTATCAGGGCGGGGAAAGCACGCGGGGCCCGGACCCCTAATGGGGGCAAAGCCCCCGCCACCCATTTAAAACCCCCAACAAACCTTCGGGATCCGAGGGGATGTGGGAGTATAAGGGCGGGGGGAAAGCACGCGGGGCCGACTTGAGGGCGGACAAACTCTGGGGTAACAAATCGAAAACCAGGAGGTAATCGGTCAAGGTCAAGGTCAAGGTCTTAGTCAATTTGATCCTAAAGATTCATAATATGGGGTCCGCTTCGCGGAGGGGCGTAGCCCCCGCCACCCATTTCAAACCCCCAACAAACCTTCGGGTTCCCAGGGGGATGTGGGAGTATCAGGGCGGGGAAAGCACGCGGGGCCCGGACCCCTAACGGGGGCGTAGCCCCCGCCTCCCATTTAAAACCCCCAACAAACCTTCAAGATCCGAGGGGGATGTGGGAGTATCAGGGCGGGGAAAGCACGCGGGGCCCGGACCCCTAACGGGGGCATAGCCCCCGCCAACCATTTAAAACCCCCAACCAACCTTCGGGATCCGAGGGGGATGTGGGAGTATCAGGGCGGGGAAAGCACGCGGGGCCCGGACCCCTAACGGGGGCGTAACCCCCGCCTCCCATTTAAAACCCCCAACAAACCTTCGGGATCCGAGGGGGATGTGGGAGTATCAGGGCGGGGAAAGAACGCGGGGCCCGGACCCCTAACGGGGGCGTAACCCCCGCCTCCCATTTAAAACCCCCAACAAACCTTCGGGATCCGAGGGGGATGTTGGATTATCAGGGCGGGGAAAGCACGCGGGGCCCGGACCCCTAACGGGGGCATAGCCCCCGCCAACCATTTAAAACGCGGGGCCAGGACCCCTAACGGGGGCATAGCCCCCGCCAACCATTTAAAACCCCTAACCAACCTTCGGGATCCGAGGGGGATGTGGGAGTATCAGGGCGGGGAAAGAACGCGGGGCCCGGACCCCTAACGGGGGCGTAACCCCCGCGTCCCATTTAAAACCCCCAACAAACCTTCGGGATCCGAGGGGGATGTGGGATTATCAGGGCGGGGAAAGCACGCGGGGCCCGGACCCCTAATGGGGGCATAGCCCCCGCCACCCATTTAAAACCCCCAACAAACCTTCGGGATCCGAGGGGATGTGGGAGTATCAGGGCGGGGAAAGCATGCGGGGCCCGGACCCCTAACGGGGGCGTAGCCCCCGCCTCCCATTTAAAACCCCCCAACAAACCTTCGGGATCCGAGGGGGATGTGGGAGTATCAGGGCGGGTAAAGCACGCGGGGCCCGGACCCCTAACGGGGGCATAGCCCCCGCCAACCATTTAAAACCCCCAACAAACCTTCGGGATCCGAGGGGGATGTGGGATTATCAGGGCGGGGAAAGCACGCGGGGCCCGGACCCCTAACGGGGGCATAGCCCCCGCCAACCATTTAAAACCCCCAACCAACCTTCGGGATCCGAGGGGGATGTGGGAGTATCAGGGCGGGGAAAGCATGCGGGGCCCGGACCCCTAACGGGGGCGTAGCCCCCGCCTCCCATTTAAAACCCCCCAACAAACCTTCGGGATCCGAGGGGGATGTGGGAGTATCAGGGCGGGGAAAGCACGCGGGGCCCGGACCCCTAACGGGGGCGTAACCCCCGCCTCCCATTTAAAACCCCCAACAAACCTTCGCGATCCGAGGGGGATGTGGGAGTATCAGGGCGGGGAAAGAACGCGGGGCCCGGACCCCTAACGGGGGCGTAACCCCCGCCTCCCATTTAAAACCCCCAACAAACCTTCGGGATCCGAGGGGGATGTGGGATTATCAGGGCGGGGAAAGCACGCGGGGCCCGGACCCCTAACGGGGGCATAGCCCCCGCCAACCATTTAAAACGCGGGGCCAGGACCCCTAACGGGGGCATAGCCCCCGCCAACCATTTAAAACCCCCAACCAACCTTCGGGATCCGAGGGGGATGTGGGAGTATCAGGGCGGGGAAAGAACGCGGGGCCCGGACCCCTAACGGGGGCGTAACCCCCGCGTCCCATTTAAAACCCCCAACAAACCTTCGGGATCCGAGGGGGATGTGGGATTATCAGGGCGGGGAAAGCACGCGGGGCCCGGACCCCTAATGGAGGCATAGCCCCCGCCACCCATTTAAAACCCCCAACAAACCTTCGGGATCCGAGGGGATGTGGGAGTATAAGGGCGGGGGGAAAGCACGCGGGGCCGACTTGAGGGCGGACAAACTCTGGGGTAACAAATCGAAAACCAGGAGGTAATCGGTCAAGGTCAAGGTCAAGGTCTTAGTCAATTTGATCCTAAAGATTCATAATATGGGGTCCGCTTCGCGGCGGGGCGTAGCCCCCGCCACCCATTTCAAACCCCCAACAAACCTTCGGGTTCCCAGGGGGATGTGGGAGTATCAGGGCGGGGAAAGCACGCGGGGCCCGGACCCCTAACGGGGGCGTAGCCCCCGCCTCCCATTTAAAACCCCCAACAAACCTTCAAGATCCGAGGGGGATGTGGGAGTATCAGGGCGGGGAAAGCACGCGGGGCCCGGACCCCTAACGGGGGCATAGCCCCCGCCAACCATTTAAAACCCCCAACCAACCTTCGGGATCCGAGGGGGATGTGGGAGTATCAGGGCGGGGAAAGCACGCGGGGCCCGGACCCCTAACGGGGGCGTAACCCCCGCCTCCCATTTAAAACCCCCAACAAACCTTCGGGATCCGAGGGGGATGTGGGAGTATCAGGGCGGGGAAAGAACGCGGGGCCCGGACCCCTAACGGGGGCGTAACCCCCGCCTCCCATTTAAAACCCCCAACAAACCTTCGGGATCCGAGGGGGATGTTGGATTATCAGGGCGGGGAAAGCACGCGGGGCCCGGACCCCTAACGGGGGCATACCCCCGCCAACCATTTAAAACGCGGGGCCAGGACCCCTAACGGGGGCATAGCCCCCGCCAACCATTTAAAACCCCCAACCAACCTTCGGGATCCGAGGGGGATGTGGGAGTATCAGGGCGGGGAAAGAACGCGGGGCCCGGACCCCTAACGGCGGCGTAACCCCCGCGTCCCATTTAAAACCCCCAACAAACCTTCGGGATCCGAGGGGGATGTGGGATTATCAGGGCGGGGAAAGCACGCGGGGCCCGGACCCCTAATGGGGGCATAGCCCCCGCCACCCATTTAAAACCCCCAACAAACCTTCGGGATCCGAGGGGATGTGGGAGTATAAGGGCGGGGGAAAGCACGCGGGGCCGACTTGAGGGCGGACAAACTCTGGGGTAACAAATCGAAAACCAGGAGGTAATCGGTCAAGGTCAAGGTCAAGGTCTTAGTCAATTTGATCCTAAAGATTCATAATATGGGGTCCGCTTCGCGGCGGGGCGTAGCCCCCGCCACCCATTTCAAACCCCCAACAAACCTTCGGGTTCCCAGGGGGATGTGGGAGTATCAGGGCGGGGAAAGCACGCGGGGCCCGGACCCCTAACGGGGGCGTAGCCCCCGCCTCCCATTTAAAACCCCCAACAAACCTTCAAGATCCGAGGGGGATGTGGGAGTATCAGGGCGGGGAAAGCACGCGGGGCCCGGACCCCTAACGGGGGCATAGCCCCCGCCAACCATTTAAAACCCCCAACCAACCTTCGGGATCCGAGGGGGATGTGGGAGTATCAGGGCGGGGAAAGCACGCGGGGCCCGGACCCCTAACGGGGGCATAGCCCCCGCCACCTATTTAAAACCCACAACAAACCTTCGGGATCCGAGGGGGATGTGGGAGTATCAGGGCGGGGAAAGCACGCGGGGCCCGGACTCCTAACGGGGGCGTAGCTCCCGCCTCCCATTTAAAACGCCCAACAAACCTTCGGGATCCGAGGGGATGTGGGAGTATAAGGGCGGGGGGAAAGCACGCGGGGCCGACTTGAGGGCGGACAAACTCTGGGGTAACAAATCTAAAACCAGGAGGTAATCCGTCAAGGTCAAGGTGAAGGTCTAAGTCAATTTGATCCTAAAGATTCATAATATGGGGTCCGCTTCGCGGCGGGGCGTAGCCCCCGCCACCCATTTAAAACCCCCAACAAACCTTCGGGTTCCCAGGGGGATGTGGGAGTATCAGGGCGGGGAAAGCATGCAGGGCCCGGACCCCTAACGGGGGCGTAGCTCCCGCCTCCCATTTAACACCCCCAACAAAACTTCGGGATCCGAGGGGGATGTGGAAGTATCAGGGCGTGGAAAGCACGCGGGGCCCGGACAAACTTGTGGGTAACAAATCGATAACCTGGGGGTAATCCGTCAAGGTCAAGGACAATCAGTCAAGGTCATTTCAAGGTCTAGGTCTAAGTCAATTCGATCCCAAAGATTCATGCGTAGCCCCCGCTACCCATTTAAAACCCCCAACATACCTTCGGGATCCGAGGGGGATGTGGGAGTATCAGGGCGGGGAAAGCACGGGGGTCCGACTTTGTCGACAACTTAACACTGTAGGAAGAGTGTGGTACGGGGAGTTCTAAATGGAAGCGGGAGCGAGCGAAGCGAGCTCGGACTTTCGGAACACCCCGACTCGGATCCGTTAGGTTCGGAGAGAGAGCTTAGCTCGCCTCCCCGCACAGTAGTAGTGTTAGGTTTAACATGAGAACACAGAAGAAGGAGCCCCGAAGGGGCTCCGTGGACCACTCAACACTGTAGGAAGAGTGTAGTACGGGGTGTTCTAAATGGAAGCGGGAGCGAGCGAAGCGAGCTCGGACTTTCGGAACACCCCGACTCGGATCCGTTAGGTTCGGAGAGAGAGCTTAGCTCGCCTCCCCGCACAGTCGTAGTGTTAGGTTTAACATGATAACACAGAAGTAGGAGCCCCGAAGGGGCTCCGTCGACCACTCGACACTGTAGGAAGAGTGAGGTACGGGGAGTTCTTAATGGAAGCGGAAGCGAGCGAAGGATTAGGCCTACTGGGGAGACCACTTAAAAAATAACGCGCCCTGTGCTCTACCTCGAAAAGGTGGTGTGGAAACGAGCCATGAACCACCCTCACATCTCCCAAACCCTGTCCTCCTTCCTTATCCCTCCCCCCTCCCAAAAAAATTATTTATTCGGCAATTTCGTAAAATTATATATTATGTATTAAATTAAATAATAAATAAATATTAAGTATTAGTAAAATTAAAATTTGTTTTATTTTAATTTCGACAAGGACAGAATGGATCAATATCAAACTTGCATACTTTAAACAGTACATCTTTGGGACCAAATGGACTCTGGCTTGACCTTTAAATGACCTTGACCGCTTACCCTAAACTTTTCGGATTGGGAACCCCCTCTTGTTTGTTCACCCTTAAGTCAGACTCGCGTGCTTGCCTTGAATCTCACACATCCCCTTCGGATTCTGAAGGTTTGTTCTGACCTTGACCTTAGACCTTGACTGACTTCCTCCTAGTTTTGCTTTCCCCGCCCTGATACTCCCACATCCCCCTCGGATCCCGAAGGTTTGTTGGGGGTAGTAAATGGGAGGCGGGGGCTACGCCCCCGTTAGGGGTCCTGGCCCCGCGTGCTTTGGGCGGCGGGGGCTTCGCCCCCGTTAGGGTTCCGGGCCCCGCGTGCTTTCCCCGCCCTGATACGGACCCCATGCCCCATATTATGAATCTTTGGGATCAAATTGACTTAGACCTTGACCTTGAAATGACTTTGACGGACTACCCTCTGGTTTTCGATTTGTTACCCCTAAGATTGTCCGCCCTCAAGTCGGGCCCGCGTGCAGCATCGTTAGCAGCCGGTTTTCCGACCAAAGAGTATATAAAATTACCAATTTTCAAAATTCAGTTTCTCGAAAACTACCCTCCTCCTAACTTCCATCTTCTAGGGGAGGGTTCCCTTCCCCCCACTCCCAACCCCCAAAGCTATGGACCCTATTGAACAGTCCTACCTTTTTTTGTTGAATTTTATTATAAAAAGATTTTCGTATACCCACGTGGAATGACGTAAAGAGAAAGGCACTTTCGTAGAGCTAATATTTAAGGTCATTTTTTAAGGAATGTAATGAAAGCGTAGATGGAAATGAAATAAGTTAGGGATGGAAATGAGTGTGTTTGGATGATAATGATATTTACAAAGAATTTAATAAAATTGTGATGATTAAGGCGGGAAATGTAAAAAGGAAATGTGGATATAGGGGGATGACTGCTAAAAAAAAATAATTAAAGACTTTCCTTGTTACGAAAATTTGTGTAATTAAAAAAAATGAAAATAACACGTACATAATGTGGAATACCTACTTAATTCAGTTTTCCATGAGTGCCATCTCAAAAAAACAAACTTCACATGCTACGTTAACACTGATAATCATATAATTAGTAACAAAATCAAAACCATAAACACTAAGGAGGAACATAGCTATAAAATAAATGCACTTTAAAAAATTTACAAAATTAGCTTCTCAAAAAATAAAAGGAAACCACTTGTTTAAAAACAATCTTCATAATGTAACAAAAAACTAAACTAATTATTTTTTCATGCATGGGCTACAAACTCACCCATTTAAACACTTAAAAGGACACCTTATAAGGTCCTAATTTATTAGTTGTCATCCTTTCAAACACAGCTTCTACTCCTGATACTGAACAACTTTCCCTAAGGAACCCAATAACCCATTGTAAAAATCGCAAAAAATCTAAATATTTTTTTTGGAATTTTCATACTTAGTTGGCCGATCAGCTGATCGACTTAGTTATGGGAAAGCGCAATTTTTGTGATTTGCCTGTGTGTTCATGGGGAAAGTAGTTCAGTATCAAGAGTACAAGCTGTGTTTGAAAGGATGAAAGAAGTGCAGTTTTTTATATTTTATCAGCCTTGATTGGTTATTTGCTAGTATGTCCTGCACAAAAGAACTTTTTTCAGTCTTCATCAAAGTCTGGTATTGTTTTGTTAATCCCCGAGAGAGAGTTTCCTCGAACAACAACTTTTTTTTTATTTCTTGAACTCTGTTTTTTGGAATCTCCCTTACTAAGTGGTTAACTTTCTTTTCCAGTGTATCTTCTAATGGCTCTCTTACTTCTTCTTGTTGAAACTTTTTTACTTGTTTCTTTAAAATGTTATTTTCTTTTTTTAATTTTTCCATTTCGCTTTTTAAGTTTTTTATTACTTTTTCAAACCTATAACGTAATCTTCTTGCTGGAACAGACTTAACTTTCGCGTCCATTAGACTCGGCTGATTCTCATTTCCTAAAGGATCAATATTCGGATCTCTTGGAACTGGTTCTTCGTTATTGTCACTGTCAGGTGGCGAGTTATCTATTAAAATTCTTTGTATCTTTTTCTGTTCTTTTTTTTTCAAATATTTACGACTATTTTTGCGTCATCTTCGTCTCTGTTCTCTCTGATCTCTTGGTCGCATTTCTTTAATACTCTGAATCTTCTTTTGTTGTTTTTTCAAAAGATATCTCTTTCTTTCCTTTTCTTTCTGCATGCTGTATAACTCAGGATTATTTTTTATCTCCATATATTTTTGTTTTTTCCGCTTTTTTTTCGTCCTTGCCATTGTAGTAAACTGATCTGTAGAGTAGAAAAAACCTAGTGAAGTTATATTACGTATAGACAAATAAAAAGTCAAAATGACGTAGGATCACAATTATTTACCTATTACGGTTCATGAAATACAGCCCGTTGACAAACAGACGGACAGACAGACAGACAGCCGAGGCCTGGTGATAGGGTCCCGTTGATGATCACCTAAAAAATATAGCCAAATCGGTCCAGCCGTTCTCTAATGATGCGCTTACTAACGAACAGCATATTTTCATTTTTATTTATAATATAGATTCCTATAAAATTTGTCTTAAGTTTGATTTACCCTCATAGTCTCTTCCCTTAGCGGAAAAAAGGTTTTTTTGATGAAACCAGCACCATATTTTAGTATGTTGTTAAGCATGTTATTCAGACTAAAAAACCACCGGGAGACAGTTTCTAACGTGGTTGAGTCACCAGCTATGACGTCATCAAAATGGCCGCTGCCGCGTTCAGAATATTGCGTATACAACAGAAAGTATGTCACATGTAAGCTTGTGCGGGGTGTCATAAAAAGCAAAATTAAATGCGCTACAATCCTGTTTTACATTTGACCTTGTAAATACCATAGTTTGTGAGAAATTTTAATTTTTATTTAAACTTTTCAAAAAAAACTTTCGTTTTTTGTTTTCATCAACTTTACTAGTAACTTTACAGTAAAACATTGTCTTAAGATATTAATGCTACATTAATAAGCTATAAAACGCCATTAAAATTTTGAAAATTGGTTTATAAACAAGCAGAACACATTAGTTTTGTTCCATATCGGATGTCACCACCAAGACTGGATTTATTTTTTGTAACATTCAATTTGTATAAAAAAAGGCAATCACACTTTTTTTTATTTCTTTTTCCTAAAAATATTTTTTTTGATGTAAATACAAAATCTTTCTACCTTGCGCAAGGTAATTATTTGCGCAGCGTCTGGCAACCCTGTTTGCGAAAACGAGTGGAGGCGCGCGCCGCTGGCGCATTCGTGTCAGTGGCCATTCTTTGTTGGCGCGCGGTTAACCTGTAGCCATGTCATTGCGTCATTTAAGTATCTGACGTTTTTTTAACAAATAAGATAATTAGTCCTTGATAACGATAAACGGTGTGTTCTGGGAATTTCATCAACTTTTCCAAAGAACGACATCAACTCTTAAAATTGGATCAGATATTCACCGACATGCAGTTTTGTTACAAGATGAAATTATTTTAAAGAAGTTGCACTCTACCGCTTTAATTGCCATGGAAGTAAAATATAACAAATCGTGTAATATGAAGCTACTAAACAAAGTTCGCAGTATTAAAAGTCAGCAGTCAGTACCTGAACCAGAAGTATCAGTTCAAACAGCATACGGTTCTACGTTGAGTGAGTTAGTAACGTACATTCAAGAGTGTTACTTGTACAGTGCTGGAGCTCCGGTTTTTCGTCTTGTTAATCTATCCACAATGTTTAAGAAAAGAATGCAAGAGCAAGGTTTGGAAAACTTTGAAGTCAACAGAACGAAACTGAAACAACAGCTTCTCGAGTTCATTCCTAGTCTTCGTGAGAATAAAGTTGGTCGAGAAGTTTTACTTAGTTTTGAAGATAATGTTGAAGCGTTGTTGAAATTGCTTGCCAAAACAATGCAATGAGCGATGGTATGTGCTTAGCTCGTGCTGCTTAAATTATTCGTGACCAAATGTTCAATGAATAACCGAAATTCAACGAATCTTCAAGATTCTTTTACTGGTGAAAACTGTGTTCCTAACCAATGCGTTTTCACTGAAAATTTTGAAAAAAGAGAAGAATCGCAAAGGGTCATAAACTTGGTCGCGACAAACATTGCCCAACTGATCAGATTTAACTGCAAAAAGAAAGCCACCCAAACTAGGACCAGTCAGCGCCACTCACTAGACCGAGAAACACCGTTACCTTTATATATTGGTATCAAACTGTACAACGACAATGTGCAAAAAGAAGTGATTGACAACATGTGCGACCTGGGTTTGAGCGTATCATATAAAAGGGTAGTTCAAGTGTCTGAAATAGTGGCTAGTAATGCGTGTACGTTGAGCGCTGCTACAGTAACCTCGTGCGCATAGCGGCTTCGTTTTACATGAGACGATTTAAGCATCCCTTCGGCTCTGCCTGGTGTAGTTAGTTATACCGGCCTCCACTAAATAATCAGTCCAGCCACTGTCTTTCAACCAAGTTGCATTCTTTTCTTAAACATTGTGGATAGATTAACAAGACGAAAAACCGGAGCTCCAGCACTGTACAAGTAACACTCTTGAATGTACGTTACTAACTCACTCAACGTAGAACCGTATGCTGTTTGAACTGATACTTCTGGTTCAGGTACTGACTGCTGACTTTTAATACTGCGAACTTTGTTTAGTAGCTTCATATTACACGATTTGTTATATTTGGCTTCCATGGTAATTAAAGCGGTAGAGTGCAACTTCTTTAAAATAATTTCATCTTGTACCAAAACTGCATGTCGGTGAATATCTGATCCAATTTTAAGAGTTGATGCCGTTCTGTGGAAAACTTGATGAAATTCCCAGAACACACCGTTTATCGTTATCACGGACTAATTATCTTATTTGTTAAAAAAACGTCAGATACTTAAATGACGCAATGACATGGCTACAGGTTAACCGCGCGCCAAAAAAGAATGGCCACTGACACGGATGCGCCAGAGGCGCGCGCCTCCACTCGTTTTCGCGAACAGGGTTGCCAGACGCTGCGCAAATAATTACCTTGCGCAAGGTAGAAAGATTTTGTATTTACATCGAAAAAAATATTTTTAGGAAAAAGAAATAAAAAAATGTGTGATTGCCTTTTTTATACAAATTGAATGTTACAGAAAATAAATCGAGTCTTGGTGGTGACATCCGATATGGAACAAAACTAATGTATTCTGCTCGTTTATAAACCAATTTTCAAAATTTTAATGGCGTTTTATAGCTTATTAATGTAGCATTCATATCTTGAGACAATGTTTTACTGTAAAGTTACTAGTAAAGTTAATAAATACAAAAAAACGAAAGTTTTTTTGGAAAAATTTAAATAGAACTTGAAATTTCTCACAAACTATGGTATTTACAAGGTCAAATGTAGAAACAATAATATAGCGCATTTAATTTTGCTTTTTATGACACCCCGCACAAACTTACATGTGACATACTTTCTGTTGTATACGCAATATTCTGAACGCAGCAGCGGCCATTTTGATGACGTCATAGCTGGTGACTCAACCACGTTAGAAACTGTCTCCCTGTGGTTTTTTAGTCAGAATAACATGCTTAACAACATACTAAAACATGGTGCTGGTTTCATCAAAAGAACCTTTCGGGTCTTATATGACACTAAGGGAAGCGACTATCAGTATAATCACAAAAAATCATTACCTTCTAAATAAGCTCATTACCATCCGCCAAAAATTTGGAGGGAATGGAAGGTAATGCAACGGAGAGGAATGAAATAATGACAGTTTGGCTCGATCTACTCAGATACCATATGTTTTTTTAAATCTTGGAACTAAACCAAGAAAAGGCCTACAATATTAGTTTACTTAAGTATTATACAGAAAATTTTACATTACTACTTATACTGCAAAAACCGCAGGAAAGTAATGACGAAAAACGATGACAAACTTGCCTTTCGTGTCGTTTATTTTCGAATATTTTTAATAACGAACGCACGTCTTCCCTTTACTAGAGTTAAAGGCACACTGAACTGAAGGAGCGCGGGAAGGGCAGGGATTAGTACCCACCATCGTGCAGAGACGGACTTAGATCGAATTTCAATTTCCGTATTGCTAGAAGGAAATGAAAGTTTTCGCTTCACAAAAACTTAAATCCCATTATTTTGATGTTCCCACCACTTAAAAAGGAGTCAGCTTAGAGAAAATAATCGTTAAATAAGTTACTCTAGTAGGTTAATATATAAAATTAGGATGTTTTCTTTCCAGAAGTTTAGTAAAAACATCAGTTAATATGTCAGTTGGTAGTTTGGACGAGGAGGGAAATGAAATTTGGCATCAATTTTATTATCAATTCGGTTTAATAAAGTACGTAGACCTAAGCCTTTTAGTAGCCCCTTAGTACCATTCTGAGTACGTCCTTTTTCAATTAAGACATTTTTTTTATTTACTTTTTCCTACCTATGTTTGGCCTGGAATGGTGATTTTAACAACTCGCGAGAACGACCCTTATCCACCCAAATTGTCTTACATAAAAGTGAAACGCTGTGTCTCAATCCAGGGGTGACTTCAGTTTAATTGAAACTTCTAGATAGTTTATAAAACAGATTTATACTTATATTTCACAGTTTTACACTAAAGATTCTTATTTTTACTATGCTAAAGACTAATAAAACAATTCGAAATACTCAGAGCGCTACACCGCTCCGGATGCCATACTCACTGACTGTGTTGTCCGTCTAATCAAGGCCCTTTTCTACACTGCTACTAAACTAAGCGCCGTGAGTATTCTTAAAAGAAATAAATTAACACTGTTATACAAAAAGAGGGCCCTCAATAAACACCATAGCTAAGATATTTAAAACACAAGCAAGGAGGACTTTCGCGTACCCCTATGTCCAGGGGGGCAATTTTTCAGAGTTGTTCTTTCGCCAGTCGTAGTAGAAAAAGTTAGAGCAAAATTTGATTTAGGTATTCGATAATTTATTTTAGATTTTCTTCCAAAAAGAAGGTTACAGTAAGGTGACGTTTATTATGTGGCAGCATGGAACCCTTAGTGCGCAACTCCAACTCGCTCTGGGCCGATTTTTTGACACTTAGAGGGGCGGGTTTTTTTTGTGCCTGTGGCATCGGATTCTTATATACGCCTCTGGTTGGGGTGTACTTGACAGGGCTGCCCTATCAAAAAAATTTGAGTAAAAAATATATAAACAAAGGTATAATGTTTTTATATGCAGTCCAGTTTTTAATTATATTGGTAAGGGTTTTTAAGACCAGGTCATACAGACTACTCAATTATCAGGGTCAGTGTCATTAGTGGTATCAGTGTAATAGATAATGAAATTTATACCATAAATTATAACAAAATATAGAGGTACATAATTTAGTGTGCCATGTAATTACCATTTTTTACACTTATTAGCACCTAAAAATTTGTATGTATACCTAAAAAAAATCTTGACGAACTGTAAATGGTAATACCCATCTTACAAAAAAAGGATAAATACTGTTTCTCCAAAATTAAGCTAATAATATAAATTAATTAAATCAAATCAAGTACACATAACATAAAATATACCTTAGACAAAGAGAAAATTTAGTAAATTGCTAAGGATGTTAGAAAAATTTTCACCATTGAGGAAACTTACTTTTCCGGGGTGTTATAGTTTAGTAACACCTTAGACCATAGGTACTTTCAGTTGACCTAGAATTATGAAATTGGCAAGAAGCAAGTTCTCATAGTCCTCAGTGTTCACTTAAAAATACCGTGTTTGATGATCAAAGGGAATCCTTTGAACCCTTAGACCATTTTAGAAAGGGGAGCCTTCTTGATTTTTGGTGCAGATGGAAGTTACTCGTATGATGTCAAATGTAAAACTAGTATAAATAATATCCTAGCATAGAATTAATAATAAATTTATTTCACAAAAAGTTTACAAGTTAGAAAAACAAGGTCTTAATTCTAGTTGTACATCTTAGATTTACTTATTGGAACTCTGGCTACTAAACTAGGCTAGATAAAGCCTGTACCTTAGCAGTCAGCAAGCAGAGATAGGATAGTGTGTCTGTATGTCTCTGTGTATGTGCGTGTGTGTGTATGCGTCTGTGTGTGGGGATGTGTGTATGTGTAGATGGTTAATAAAAAAATAAATTGTATGCCGCAATTAAGTAACAGGTAGAAGTAACTGTTCAGTTTCTAGATAGTTAAGGTTTTGGATCCAACAATGATATTTAGTTTTTAATTTATGTCTGCTTAGTAGATCTATATTTAAATGTTTATGTACTTTATTGTAATGTCTGGGGCTAAGAACTTTATAGTGTTTGCTAGCTAGCGTAGAGTTTTGTGTTTTATAACAGGGTATATAGGGGTGTTACGGCGTTTGTTAAGAACAGTTTTAAGCGGGGACCAGAATGTTTACGCAGAATAGTTCTTAGGATGTAAAGCTGTCTAACCGTTGGAACTTTACAGTCACAATAAAGTTGATCAGTAGGATACCTAAAGGGTCTAAAAGTCATGACTTTCAAAATTGCTCTCTGAGCTCTTTCTATTTTCATAAAAACTATTTTGGATGCGCCACCCCAAACTGTGATACAGTAGGTAAGAAGTGTCTGGCACAGTGAAATATAAATATTTTTTTAATGTGATACAATCCACAGAATGACGCAGGTTTTTAAAAACATATATGAGCCTTCTAATCCTAGAACCCAAGATATCTAACTGAGCATTCCATTTCAGATGTTGGTCAATATATAAGGTGTAACTAAATTAGCTGAAACTATTTTAACTGGTGCTTCTATCCATGAAACTGAACAACTTTCCCCATGGAACCCATAGTCAAGTCGCAAAAAAAAAATTGGCTCCCCCATACTAACTCGATCAGCTGATCAGCCAACTTAGTATGGGAAGTTCAAATTTTTTTTTGAGATTTGACTATGGGTTTCATGGAGAAAGTTGTTCAGTTTCATGGGTAGAAGCACCAGTTAAAATAGTTTCAGCTAATTTTGTTAGACCTTATATACACCAAGGTATTCCATGGTAGACGCGCGTGACACTGATAAGCACTGACAATTTGGTGACTGCTTATTACAGAATTGTGATTTAAATTCAAAGTTTAAAGGAGATTGTGAATTTGACTTCATTGAAAAAGGAACGTACATGGTTTTCGTTAAATTTAAAGTCAGAAGATTATTTTGTAGTCATTTCATCACAGTTTCTAAAGAAGTTTCTGCATGGTTTTTAACATCAGCCTAGTTAGACCCACTGACTAGGAGTGCTGTGTCATCTGCATAAACAAAAATTTCACAGTTTGTAAGCTTTAAGGAAGAGATCATTTATGTAAATTTGGAAAAGAGTTGGTCCCAAGATACTTCCCTGTGGCACTCCATACTCCAGGGTTTGTTCATCACTAAGATAATTGCCAATCTTAACTTGCTGCTTTCGTCCTGTCAAATAATCATTAAATATGTTAAGAACCATTCCACGAATACCAATGGCTTCAAGTTTTGAAAATAGAATTGGTATACAAACCGCGTCGAAAGCCTTAGACAAATCGAGGAAGATCCCTATGCACTTCTTTTTATCATGAAGATTAGTGACGATAGAATCAACTAAGTCGTAAACAGCATCCTCAGTTGATACCGCTGCTTTAAAGCCATACTGATTTTTGGCAATTACATTATGATAATCAAGAAATTTAATGAGACGGTTATTAAGCACTCTTTCAACAATTTTGGATAATGATGTTAAAACCGAAATTCCGGGCATTTGTTTATCAACTTAAAAGATATACCATCCCAAGCAGTTGCACAGTCTTGTCGGAGATGTATGATAAGATAATATTTTTTATTTCGGATTTGTCGACCTCAAGTATTGCCATAGAACTCAAATACCTATTGAAGAATGATTGTCTTGCAGAGGTTGTGTATTTGTACGTATTTTGGAAGCTAGATCTTTTCCTACATTGGCAAAAAATGAATTAACATCATTAACAGATGAAATCAGATCAGCAGATATTTTTAAAAGTTCATTGGGTGTGGAAGTGACTTTTTGAGTGTTTGTGATTTGTTTAATAATTTTCCATAGCGCTTTAGGATTATTTTTTGATTTTTCAACTTCCGATTTTTCGTAAGCTCTTTTGACCTTACGGAGTAAGTTGGTATAGAAATTTCTGTATCTGTTTTATATTTGCTGTATTACTATTAGTCTATTCTGCTTGGATTATGAGTTGCAGAACCATCCATTCACTTATTGTTTTTATTACAGATACTAATGCACTAAAGTGTGAAGATGGATGGTGGAGATGAATCCCAGCCTGGTAGATAATTCTTCCTTACTAATATTATAAATGTGAAAATGTGTTTGTTTGTTTGTTTGTTACCTTTTCACGCTTCAACACCTTAACCAATCTTGATGACATTTGGCATACAGATAGCCTGTGTCACTGGGAAGGACATATGCTACTTTTTATCGCCTGAAAATAGCATAGTCCGATGCAGTTCCTGAGGGAACCGAAAAAATACTCTTTTTTGGTTAATTTCTCTAACATCGCAAAATGGCCTGCTGTGATTTTTTGCACAGATATGGTTGAGGGGGTGGGATATGTCATAATTTACTAATTAGCATATCCCGACATAGTTCCTGAGGGATCTGGGGAAAACTCATTTCCACGCTCGCGCACGTCTCAGCGTCGTTAAAACGGAGCGACGGATTGAAGTGATTTTTGTATAGAATTGGTTGAGAGGGTGGGAAGTGACATAGACTGCTAATCAGAATAGCCCGATATAGTTCCTGAGGGATCTGGATAAAACTCATGTCCACGCTCGCGAGCCGGTTGCGGCTCGCGCACCACTCACCCTCGAAGACAGTCATAAAAACGATGTCCACGCGGGCAAAGCCGCGGGCAAAAGCTAGTTATTTATATATTTAAAAGATTAAGGCGAGGTATTGGAAACTTTGGTCACAGGGATCTCAATTTTTCTCAACAATTACGAAACATATTAAATTTATATTTTTTAACACGATTCTAACAGAAAAAGACATATCAAAAAAACCTCTTTTAAAACAGAGATTTGTATTCTACAGCAAACCAGACCGATTCAAACCTCTAAATTTTCTTAGTCAATTCGTCGAAACACAATTTGATATGCCAGTTAGATTTTTTTTTATTAGGTAGTTGTAGTTTTTAATTGAAACGAATAAACATCAAAAAGTGCAAAGGTGTGGTTATTTTACACATAAAGAAAAAGAACCGAGACAACTGTTCCAATCAATGCCTTGCCTTATACTATTGTCACGTGTTTGTATCTAGGGTAAGCCAGTCTATATTGTTGTCTCTCACCTCCTCCCCTCCCCACTTCATCTACGTAAATTTAGTTTTTATTATCTTCATAACGAAAATCTTAAGAATTAAAGAAATTTGTAGCTGTAATTAAAATACTTATTAACATTTTTATTAGAGATGGATTGGATAATGATTTGGCCGGAGAAAAATTAATTGGCGGAATGCCGCATAGCCAGATATTCGACCCTACGTAGCTGCTTTACGACAAATTTGTGAACATCTTCCTTAGTGCTTAGATCCGAGTGACACCGCGCGAGTCTTCGCATTAAGGAGTATTTGACAAAAAATCGTCAACAACATTACGTTTTATCACCATCCTTGAAATGACACTACTAGTCTGGTTCACTCTGTTTAGATTGAGATCTTCGCGGGAATTTTGTGAAAAGTATGAAAACCATACCTTTTTGAAAAGGGCATAGTATAAGGCGGTAAGAGAAGCAATGTTTACGTTCCCGCGAAATTACACAGTGAACCCAACCTTAAGAATATTTAATACTTGGTAATACAAAATTGTTGAATTATAAACTAAAAATTAATTTGAATAATAAAATAAAATATCTCATTTTATATTTTTGTATAAATAACAACTGCCTCTGTTTTTCATTAAAAAAATTAATCAAACCAAAAATATTTATTTTTAATAGGTGTTTACACACACTTTTAAATAGTCGAAACAAACTTATTGTTTACAAATAATGTCAATTCAGATTACAGTCTCAGGTTATGGTATTTGTTATAGAATCTCTCTCTCTCTTATCGTGTGGCACAATTAACCGTGCTATCCAAGGGATAGATGGTGGTTGCCTGGTGTTGCACTTAGCATCACCCGTGGTCACGTGTAGGGAATTTAGATTAACACCTACGGACGTGTGCAACGCGACCTTCATACACATCTGGAATAAGATGTGCAGGTTTCCTCACGATTTTTCCTCACCGTCAAAGCAATCGGTAAGTATATGTACGTAAGTTTAGAAAAACTCATTGGTACATTGGCCGTCCGGATTTAAACCCGGGACCTCTAGTTAGGAGGACCGAGTCGTTACCGGTTAGCCACCGACGATATAGAATCAACACAAGCATACATCTTTGTAATATTTTATAATATCCTCTAGAGCACTACAAGCATTTTTTGACATGAGTCTTGCATTTATTATTATCTGACAAATTAGCTACAAATTAGTTACATTTTCAGGAATTTTATGGTACAATCGTATACACTGCCCCACAAATGACTTTACTTACTCAGACACGAATAGGTTATACTATCTATTTTATTTAAATTTCTTAAAATCAAATTATGCCTGTCACTGCTTTTAGGAAATAAATGCGAATTTTAACGAATATACGTTATATGATCTTTTAATATATGAATTGACTAGCAACAGTTAAAATATTGATTTTTTTAACTTATTCTGTAATGACTCACGTGATCGCATTTGATAGATTGCGGGGATAACTCTTTTCTGCAAGATGAAAATAGTTTGTACGTCAGCCGCAAGCCGCATGTAAAATGCCATAAGACATTATACTATGGAAGTGACTAAAATACACTAATCTCGCAGTACCTACATCCGTTAACTGTCTTATTTCTTAACGGCATAAACAGCTAAACTAAGCCTTCCTGCTAAAGTTTCAATGTGTGGTCCCCATTGAAGTGAAACATCCAAAGGAACACTGTAGTATTTACTAATTCTAATTTATTGCTATTTAATGTTACACTATTAATGAACTTTTTTAAATTTGGCAAACAAGATTATATACATATTGTTTTCTTACCATTTAATAATACACAGTGAACCAGTACAATATCTTTAAAAGAGTGTTGTTTACTTCGGTAATTTCGTTTTCTTTCCTATTTACTTTAAGAATAAGAGAAGTATCATCCGCAAACACAAATATTTGACAGATGTACCATAATTGGCAAATCGATAATGCAAACAAGGAAAAGAAAAGGCCCTAATATGGAACCCCCTGGGGCACACCAATTTTCACTCTAGATCCAGATGAGTTCGTGGCATTCACTTCACTTGATTTTTGTTGTCTAAGTATGAATTTAAAACACTAAGAGCCCCATCCTCTACAGCATAATGCATAAAAATTCGTAGACGTTAATCAGCATCATTATATCAGCCAACAGACGTCGACTGCTGGACAAAGGCCTCCCCTAATTATTTCTATAATGATCGACCGGTTTTTCGGTCATCGGTCCATCGATTGGGAAGCCTGCCTATGCTGTAAGTACGTCTTGAGCGCCATCGCCACTCGAAAATTTACTGCCCCAACGGCCGTCCATTTGACGAGGTATACTCGTATGTGCCCGCCCACTCCCACTTGACTTTAGGATTAATAGCTTGTAGACGTGGCTGATAAGTGGGATGGATCTGTAATTCTTCAGCAGGATGTTATAAACCCCTTTTGTACGTCAATTCCCTTATCACTTGCACAACTTGTTTCAGTTTTTTTTACAGATGCCATTTTTAAAACATTTTAGCACCTACTTTTACGTTTATACTCGTAAGATTTTGTGTTTTTTTTGCATCAGAAAATCCATTTGAGAGTTTTTCCTGAAATTTTGAATGGATATCCGGTCGCAGTTGAATATTGAGCTATTATCCAGTATCTGGCCGTATTGTAAAACATGGCGAGATAGGCAGGCTGGATACCGGATAGTTACCAGATATCAATTTCATCTCTAATAATTGTGATATAGTTTAGGTTATGAAATGGGTGACATAAAAGGAGCATCCCCTCTTGTACATCTACCAGATACGCTAAACTACCAGGTTTATGATATAGCGTCCCCACTTACCGACCCTTTTTACCATAAAAAGAGAATGCTCTCTCGTACATCTACCAGATACGCTAAACTACTAGGTTTGTGATACAGCGTCCCCACTCACCGACAGCTAGGTCATATAGTGAGGGCCGCTATTCCGCTATACCATAAAAGGTGCAGTGACAGCAATAATGGCTGTGGATTCCCCTATTGTTGATTAAATAAAACTTTATACAAATAGTGAAAAACGGGCGTATCGGAGGACGCGGCCGTGGCGGTGGTGGCGTTAGATGGCGAAAGAGGAACACTGAAGGTAGTGGATTTAACAATAACATGGAACAAAACCAGCGAGGAGGCAAACGGGGCCGCGGTGCCTTTCGCAGGAATCCCCCACGAGGTAGGTACCTACGTACTTAACAAGTCCTACAGCGCTATCGACTGTCAGTTTGCCATACTAAATTCTAATTCTGTTTTCTTGTAAATTAATATTCCTGTTCTAATGAATCTTTAAACACCTAACCACACGTAACTAAGCTAAACACGAAAATGTAGAGAATGAACTAATTACTTTAAAAATGCTTTTTAAAAAAATGATTAGTGAAAAATATAGTCTAGTGGTAAACTTGTTCGCAGGTAAAACACTATTTATCGATATAATAAGTCTTTCATTCCCTATAACTTCGTGCTGGGTTTGCGTGTTAAAGTTTTATTAGAATCTGCGTAATCATTTTGAAAAATGTGATTTAGAAATTACTGAGATCGGAGACGATTTTGTGTACGGCCTCTTAACATTTAAATAGAAAACTTAAAACGAAAATATTTACAGGAGCACAAAATCAAGGAAGACCCTTGATGCCCTTGATGGACTTGGAATGTGATACTCCAATGGATGTTGATACTAATAATGACGGGAACCGAAGCGGCGGCGGTGCCAGGAGACGTGACACTCGCCGATTTCCTCTTCGAGGCAAGTATACCTACCTGCTAAGTCCTGAAATTGGCACTACAAGCCGTACTTGTTGCATGCTTATCAATTGTTTACCCGGCTGTTAAAACCGACGGTAATGATTTTCGGGTTTAGTTATGTACACATGCCAGCACATCAAGCTATATACACGTAGTAGTGCGATTCTGATCCGTATGGTATCCATTCGGCATAAGAACGGTACAAAGTCCATAGTGTGTGTGTAGCTTGATGTGCTGGCCTGTTTACGTATGTATGTCTGTTTCTTTAGCTGAGTCTGTAGCCCAACGGCTTAGATTTTGGAGTGCGAGGTGTGGTTAGTTTCGTCTTGATCTTGTGCATGACATTTTTACCCGATTAACCAAAAAAGGCGTGTCTTAGATTGTCGGTGGCGTAACGGTTAGGGCCGCTACCCTCTGTCCGAGAGGACGTGGTTCGAATCCTGCCACCTACCAATGTGTTTTCGAACTTCGATTTCATATGTACGTTTATCCGACGCTCTTACGGTAAATGAAAACATCGTGAGGAAACCTGCACACTCCTGCGAAGAAACTCGAAGGTTGTGTGTGAAGTCAACCAATCCGCACTGGGCCCGCGTGGTCGACTAAGGACCGATGGCTCTTATTCAGGGTAGGCTCGAGCCTCTCAGTGGGGACGTATATGATATGATGAACCAGAAAATAGGGGTGATGTTTTTATGCAGTCAGGCTTGTAATTCTTAATTAAATTGGTTAGGTTATTGGCGTTCACTGGGTTATTGTGTATTTACAATAGGTGAAAGTGTATAAAACGTGTTACAATTTACAGGACTTCAAGAACAAGAAAGATCCGGAAATGAATCGAATAATAATAGTGAGCGACACGACAATCCCCGTCGTCGTAACGACAATAAAAGAAACCGCGACTCGCGACCCCTAGGCTTCAGAGCTCTGGAGGAGATATCACAGGCAGAGATCAAAGAAATCATTTTGAAAATCAATGAGAGAAAGGAATCATTCTTCAAGGTCTTAGAGTCGTCCATCGAAGATGATAAAAGGGACACGTTTGCGCTTGTATTGAAAATAATATCCAAAGTTTGTGCATCGTCTTTTGACGAGTTAAAACTCAAATTTCTCCTTGACATATGTAACTCTAAATTTATTGGAAATCTTCGCATCTATCTCGGAGATTTGCCGTATGTAGAACGGAAAATACGAAACCAGCTATATTGGAACAATCCGCACGAGTTTTGGGAAAATTTCATTATATTTTGCGAGTCCTTAGTGAACCTGTCTCCATCGACAGCTCTACATAAATGCAGACCATTGATAGAAGGTGTATCGAAGTTGTGCCTGGAGGAGTTAAGCAAAAGACATGACTTCAGGTTGCCTGAGAGACAGACATCCAAAATAGATGAACTGCGAGAGAGACTGGTGTTACACGAACAAGAAAAGGTTTAGTACTTATCCATTAGTATTAACCCTCTTAGATCACATATAAAAGAACTAGATCCATGGTGTCATACACAACAAACTTCAAAAAATGTCCAGTCAGTTGTGATAATTGTAAGGACGAGATGATTTCCACAACCAGGCGCCCGATGCGCCCATTTTGCGTGGATTGCTGGCATCACTGTCAGCTCAGCTCCTCCAGGAAGTTCAGTAGCCCCCGCGGCTTGCAGACGACTTCCGGGAGTATCCTCGGGTCTCCGAGATGCTCGGCCCTAGACGCTGCCATCCCTTTGTAATCCAGAAGGATGTGGGCAGCTGTCTCCTCGGCCTCCATGAACCCGCGGCACAGTGGGCTGTCCGTGATTCCTAGGGTGAACAGATGTTTTTTAAAGTAACCGTGGCCAGTGATGACTGGCGTTACTTTTTGAAGCTGGAGTCGCCCAACCTTTCTGGCCAGGCCAGGGTTGGTCAGCGGTAGTGCCTGTCTCGCCTGACGACAGGCATCCATTCCTGTCCAATACCGGTTATGATCTGACCTTGTGCACCGCCGCAGAGTGGATCTGAACCAGCCTGCGGGAAGGGGTAAGATGGGTTCCGGTCCCACAGCTACGAGTTCTGACTCTCTCTGGGCTAATTCATTGGCTACGTCGTTTTCGCGTGAATTGCTGTGCCCCTTGATCCACTGCAGAGTTACGTTCTGTGGTAACATAACACTGTTTAACTCTGTTGTTCAAGTCAGTTAAGTTATGTGACAGGACACAAGGATAGAAATATTCAAAAATCTAGATGTGAGCAAAAAGGGTTACTTCGTATATTTTTACTTTGAAGATTACAAATCTAACAAATATTTTTTTTAAATTCAATTATGTTGGTTAAACTTATAAATATTTAGCTGTAAATCTTCCGAATAGGTCATCATATCAGCCAAAAGACTTCCACTGTTGGAAAAAAGGCCTCCTACCCCAAGGATTTTCACAACGACTGGTCTTGCGCTGCCCGCATCCAGCAGTTTCCTGCGACCTTCACCAGGTCGTCGGTCCACCGAGTAGGAGGCCTTCCTACGCTTCCGAATAGTCAATAAATTTTTAAAAAGTCACTTTTGACCGCTCGTTTATTTATATTGATCAAAATAACCCTTGTTCATTTTGCAACATGAAACGGGACGCCCGCTATACATAAACGAATCATCATTATATAGATAAACTGAGAAAGGGCCTCTCCTAAGAATTTTCACAATGACCAGTCCTGCACTGCCCGCATCCAGCGGTTTACTACGACCTTCACCAGGTTGTCGGTCTATTGAGTAGGAGGCCTGCCTAACCTACGTCTTCCGGTGCATGGCCGTTTTTCTAGAATAAATCCAATGGCCATCTGCTCTTCGAGCTATGCCCCCCGCCCACTGCCACATCAGTTTAACGATTTTGTGGCTATTTCGGTTACTTCAGGTCTCTTACGGATCTCATCATTTGTGATTCGATCACGTAAGAAAACTTCGAGCATAGCTCGCTTCATCGGTCTTTGAGTGACATTAAGCCTATAAGGCCCATAGTAAGCGACCATATCTCATTTCCGTATAATACGAATACATCATACCAACACAACGAATCATACAAATTAATGACTTTAAGGAATCACTGGCCATCAAGCAGAAAATAGTGGTGGAAGAGGATGAGCCACCAGACGACTTCCGTCAGTTGGGCGTGCTGCCGACCCACGAGGAGCTGGTGGTGCAGGAGCCGTTCGTGCGCAGCAACGTGGTGCAGGGCGGCTACCGCGACGTGCACCACTACCTCGACGTGCAGTTTCGGCTGCTGCGAGAGGACTGCTTCGGCCCTCTCCGGGAGGGTATACGTGAGTTTTCTACAACAAAAGATGGTTGGCAAAATAATATGCAGCCTGGTCCAAGAGCTGCGATGTATGTGTGGTGTACAAGCTAAGCGCACTTCAGTGGCTACAAGCTGGAGGTTGTCCCATCAATGATATGTATAATTCTTTCATTTGACACCCTCCACATGGATATAAATGTTGACGTTTTGTACCAACAGTCCTCTAGCAGTTAGCAAGTAATAGTTGCTAGGTTTAACAGCAGTTAACTCAAGTCTCCCGGGCCAGATTTTGATGGGACCACCACCAGTCTGCAGACACTGTAGTGCTTACTTTTTAGTGGATATACTACACACTTGTGGCGGCTCTTGGACAACTTTTGGACACCATCATTTAAAAACAAAAACAATGTGTTCTAAATTATTGATGAGACTTGGGGTCAGTTCACACCGACACGCGACACGTTGCGCACTTTTTAAGATAGAGATACAAAATATAACTTTATTTACTTCACAATAAGATACACATTTTATTAAGATATGCCCCACTTTTTCACGCTATGCCGCGCTGCTCCTCGCATCGCAGCGTAGCGCGACGTACCTGGACGCAGCGGTGTTTCGCCGGTATGCTTCACCGAAAATTTAAACGGCTTCACGATGCGCCCGCGCTGCGCAGCTCGAAACAACTGGCCTCTTCGAGCATCGTCGCGTCTCGGTCTGAACTGAACTTAATGCCGTATCATCATTTCAGCTCATATACGACCCCACCGAGGGGCTCGAGCCTACCTTGAATTAGGGCGATCGGGCCCTAGACGACCACGCGGGCCCTAGACGACCACGCGGGCCCATTGCGGGTTGGTCGACTTCACACACAACCTGCGAGTGCAGGTTTCCTCACGATGTTTTCCTTCACCGTAAGAGCGTCGAATAAACGTACATATGAAATCTAAATTCGAAATCACATTGGTATGTGGCAGGATTCGAACCACGACCTCCCACACAGGAGGCGGCGGCCCTAGCCGTTACGCCACCGACGCTCTTAATGCCGTATATATTGCTTTTCAAAATTATAAAATGGGTGCGTGCGTGCACTCCTAAAATTTTTGTTGGAACATTAAGTAGTCATCCCTGGTCACCTTTTAGTGCGGTATAAGTTGTGAAGAATGTCTTGGTTGGGATGAGCGGTTCCTCTCGGTGTGTCTGATGTTCACTCGTGTGTCGATTGATTTGCAGATTATTCTTTCTTGGTTACATCTCTTCATATTTTGCCATTTTATTGTTTTCTTTAATTTCAATATCCATTTTTTTCTGGGTAGGCTTGATCTACTCGGTAGGGACGTATAAGAGCCGATGATCTTTATGGATTAAAAACTGATGTTTTTTTTTTTCAGGCAAATTCATAGAGAAACCTACTGAATACAAATACGACCACATAAGGTAAGTTCTATGTTGTATATCAATGTAGAATTATTTGAAACGAGACGATGATGAACAGCAAGTGGATAATCCTCATTATTATTTATTTTAGAGTTTACCGCAACGTGAAATTTATAGATTCATACATAAATAATGGAAAAGTCGGTTCGAAAGTTCAGTTGGACCATCAAACGATGAAGCGATTTAAAAAAGTCAATTGGGCGCACAGTAAAAGATTTATTTATGGATCGCTGCTGTTATTTACCAAAGACAACTGCAGAAGTTTCATTACTGCAACCATCCTTGACAGAGACACGAAATTGATCACCCAAGGCAAGGTTGGAAAATGTTTAAATAAGCTAGACTCTCAAAATGCAATTGTATCTTGTATATCACCATGTTTTATATAACTGTGTTTTATATTAATATGTTCCAGATACCTGTGTTATTGGTAGGGGGAGTCCATGACGATAGTATCTATAATGGAGATTCCTATACCATGATCGAGAGTGAGGTTTACTTTGAACCTTACTATCATGTCTTGAAAGCTTTGCAGGATCCCAAATTTGCCCAGCACCTTGCTATGCAGAAATACATCGTCAAAGTTGATGTGAGTATTTGAAAATTCATCACCTATACCGTCCTATGATTTTATCAAAATGTAAATCATGATCGTTCTTGCAGCCTATACCCAAACCACCAGCATATCTGAGCCCCGAGGCAGTTTTTGCTGTTGAAACACAGCCGGAAGTAAAAAACAAATTTTGCGTATTGCAAGATGAGACATGGCCTAGCAATGACGACCTAAGTCTGAACAACAGTCAGTATGAAGCTTACAAACTAGCACTGAGTCACGAGTTTGCCGTCATTCAGGGTCCACCCGGTACCGGGAAAACTTTCCTAGGTGTGAAAGTAGCTAAAACATTGCTGGAAAATCTTACACCGGAACACGGAGCCTGCTTGATACTAGTCATTTGTTACACGAACCATGCGCTAGATCAGTTTTTGGAAGCTATACTGCCTGTGACACCGTCGATGGTGCGTATTGGGGGCCAATCTCGCAGTGAGGAGATGAAAAAGATCAACCTCAATGACTTGCGAAAAAATTCACCAAAGAGCTCCGAAACGAAAATAATGTCTCACATGCTTTACGAACAAAGAAGCATATTGAAGAACATTATAAGCGATCTTCAAAAAGCCCAAGCAAATATCGATACTCTAAATAATGGAATCATAAGCTTTGGTGATCTCAAAAGATACGCCCCAGAGTGTGAACTTGTGGCAAATTATTACAACAGAAGAGGAAATAATGTAGATGACCCACTACGGTTCTGGTTGTTCGAAAACATGAATCTAGGGGATTTCCAAAACGCATTAGATGAATACAAGAAGGAAGAAATTGAGGCAGTTAACGAAGACGATCCTGATGAGGATATTTTTGATCGGATCGAAATGATATTAGACGATTTCAAAACTGCAAATGTAGCAGTTTTTGATTTAAATCATGACCAACCGATACACACTTCTTTTTTAGTGAAAGACACAGAAGATAGTTTAAAGAAACTTATATTAATTTATGAGACAATTGATAACAGGAATAAACAAAGACAGTTGCAAAGAGAGATAGTGGACCTGTATTCCCATATTAATCACTTCTATGTAAGTTTAATGTTTGCACCAATTCATATCACTCTAATTTAATGTAAAACCTTAGATGCTTTTGTGCACTTAGACGATAAGTACCTAGTAATGCGAATTTAATTACCTTTTTTTTATAGGAGATGTCCAGAAACCCAACACGAGACCCTCAAATAGAATTGAACGCATATCGAGCAGATGTAAGCAGGATTCCCATGGCAGACCGCTGGTCTCTCTACTTCAAATGGGCTGATAAAGTTTTAATTGACTTCAAAAAGTTAATGGATCCTCTGCAGGTAAAGTGAAACTTTTTAGAGTAAGAGCAATTTAAGTATAACGTGGCTGAATATTCCAATTTGAAGAATACACTAATTTCGCAATTCATGTTTTTGCGGCGTGTA
Source organism: Coleophora flavipennella (assembly GCA_947284805.1). Classification (NCBI taxonomy): domain Eukaryota; kingdom Metazoa; phylum Arthropoda; class Insecta; order Lepidoptera; family Coleophoridae; genus Coleophora; species Coleophora flavipennella. The sequence continues at coordinate 6,679,732 of OX369270.1, read as the reverse complement.
GTATGTATGTACATTGTAATGTTAGATAACCAATCCAATCTGTAAACCAATTATGACTGAATAAATAAAAGAAAGTGCCGTGAAAAAAGTTTTACCCAAAATATGCTCTATATCACTAGTAGAACCTGGGCGACTGTGCGTTGCTCAGAGTCACCTAGGCAAGTAAACAATATTATATTTAATAACACTGATTTTTCTCACGAATAACATATCTAGATAGACTTGTAATGTAAAACATTATCTTTAAATATTAAATTTCTTCCTAATCATAGAGCTATGAGTATGTCCGAGAAAACAATTTTGTATACAAAAATTGCTCACTGAAAGTAAAAAGATAAATAAAAAACTCACGTCACGTGTCCTGACGCGAGTTTAACATTTTTTACCCATTACAAAAAAAGTACACAACGCCGCTAAAGAAGTTTTTACTCTCCATCTGTCTTACGAATTTTCGATCAGGTTACGTGTCCTGACGCGAGTTTAACATTGTTTACCCATTACAAAAAAAGTGCACAACGCCGCTAAAGAAGTTTTCACTTCAAAAACAGAACCGCACACATAGGGTTCCGTACCTATTCTTGATGTTTCTTAACGTTTCCAAAAAAACATGTTTTTTGTATGAAGACTCATTTTTTTTCATTCATTTTAGTATTTAACAATAGCGGCAACAGAAATACATCATCTGTGAAAATTTTAACTGTCTAGCTATCACGGTTCATAAATACAGCCTGGTGACAGACAGACAGACGGACGGACAGCGAAGTCTTAGTAATTGGGTCCCGTTTTTATCCTTTGGGTACGGAACCCTAAAAACAAAGTAAAAATTTTGGGGGGTATGTATTTACAGGAACACTTTAAACTTTCACGATTTACATACTGACAAATTGAAAACGGGGCTTGACATCAATTATATAAAATCACGTCAAGCCCCGTTTTCAATTTGTCAGTATTTACAAGAAATCTGATTTTTATGACTGTCCCGGTGGTTAAGTGGTCTGCGCTCCTGCCTGCTGGGCCAAGGGCCGTGGGTTCGATCCCCACCCAGGGTGAACGAATGCAAGACGAACAGGTTTTTTGTTCTGCCTCTGGGTGTTAATTGTCTATATACGTTGTAGGTCCCATAATAAATTGCATTAACTGGGTTGTGAAAGTAGAAATGAAATAAAATCGGCATTACTCACGCGTTTTAGATCGCTGAACCAACATTTCAATACCTTTGAAAAATTAGTCTGAATTTTTGTCTTCGAAGTGGCCTAAAACAGCTAATACAACAGAAGGACACCTTTAAGCTATTTAATTTTGAGTTTTTCTTTAATACCGTCCCTCAACTTATGCATAAGAATGGCATAATAAGGCATATTTACAACAGTATTTCGTTCTTTGAAATCAACCATCAGCAGACCTTGTGAATCCCAAAAAACCGTTGAAAATCAATTTTTCGTTGACTGTTGCACTCTTGCCTTACTCGGCGGCTTTTTTCCCTTATAATGCCACTCGATGGACTCGCGTCTGCTCTCAGGATCATAATAAAACACCATCGTTTCATCACCAGTAACCATCCGATCAATCGTTTGTTCAGGGTTTTCGCCAGACAGTTCCAAAAATGCAGAAGCGCATCGCACTGTTTCCTCTCTTTGAACAGCCGAGAGAAGTTTCGGCACCTATCTTGCGCTCACCTTACTCATATTAAGATGGTCGTGAATTGCACGATGAACGGTACTCTTAGAAAGCCCGAACCTAGCTGCAATTTTCTCGATGTTTAATCGGCGATCACTCAACACCTCCTTCTCGATAATGGCGATTGTTTCCGGGGTAAGCACCTCGACCTATCGGCCTATATGACCAGCGTCTTCAACAGTCTGTCGTCCAAAACGAAATTCCTTAACCCAGTTCTTTACAGCGCTATAGGAAGGGGAAGACTCGCCATACACGCCATTCAAACGCTGTTTGATTGTAGCAGGGGAAATACCTTCCATGTCGAGTGCCGTGGTTAAAAATCAAATAGCGAAAACCGGTTTATTTGAAACAGCTGTTTCGCGTAACATTCGAGTCTAAAAGGAATTTAATAACACTCCGGTACTCGGTTTTTTAAATTTAAAAAAATAACTATTTTCTTTACGTTCTCTTTAATTAGCTATCGCGTTCAAACTAATGATTGCAGGTTGGTACAAGTTTCATAGCATGTTATTAAAGAGTGAAAGATTCCTAATATACCGCAGTCCAACATTTTCGAACATCATGTTTAGAAATATATCAGGCCAAGTCATTATGGGACCGCCTGGTATATATTTATGTATTTAATCAATCAATGCATATCAGTGTAGTTCCCATTTCCCATAGTACAGTGAACCCTACTTTGGGGCCAGATGACCGTGTGTGATTTTTCCCTAAATAGTTTTTCCGTTTTGCCCCACACATTAATAATGTAGAATGAATGTAATAAATCTTATTATGTTATATACATTCAGTATGAGTCTTCAAACTTACTTAATTTATTTATAAACTAGATTTTGCCAGCGGCTTTGCTCGCGTGAACGTAGTTTCTATAACTGTCTTCGAGGGTGCGCAGTCCGCGAGACGCAAGCGGCTCGCGAGCGTGGAAAAAAGTAGCCTATATGTTAATCCAGGTCCTTATCTGTCTACCTTCCAAATTTCAGCCAGATACGTTCAGTAGTTTTTGCATGAAAGAGTAACAAATATCCATACATACATACAAACTTTCACATTTAGATTAGGATTCACAACCTGGAATAGGTTGAAAAGAATGTTCGGTCAGTCAACCATCAATAGTTTCAATACACCATTCTTTGGTAATAAATATATTTGTATTATTATTACTTGTATTTTTTTTCTAGAAATCGCTCGAGTCCGCAAACAAAGAGTATGAAGAAATAAGGATGATGATGGACCTGCAAATACTGAAGGGGGTCAAAGTGATTGGCATGACCACAAGCGGCGCGGCGCGGCTGCGGAAACTGCTGGAGATGCTGTCTCCGCGTATCGGTAAGGATGTCTTGTCTAGCTGTATTGGCAAGCAAGGGTATCTAACTATATTGGTACAACTATGAATGTCCATATTGGTAACGATGACTTTGACTACCCACATTTTTATTGTTTATTTATTTGGAATATCAAACTACGCTAGTACTCTTTATTGTACTGTGCCAAAACCTTTTTCGGGTATAATGTGTGTTTGCGTGTGTGTGTGTATGTGTGTTTTCGTATTGGTGTGGGTGTTGTCCGTTTCATTGTTACCGCATGTAGCCAAAGCGGCTTGTTGGATTTTTTATTGTGAGGTGTCGTTAGATTTGTACAGATTAACAAGGATTTTTTTTGCTGACTACAGATAAAACAAAAAGAGCGTTGTGATTTTATGCAGTCAGGTTTAAGGTATTTTGTTAATTCGTTCAAGTAAGGTGTATTCTTACTCATGATTTGAAACTAACTATTTTTAAAAGCTTTTATTTAACTTGCAATGTATGTAGGTATCACGAATCCGTTGTCAGCAACGCGTCCTATCTGTATGGTTCACTTTTATTATTATATGATTTTCAAACAAAATGTCGGCATGTGGTAGAAAATATTTAGAAAAAAACTAGTTTTGGTTGGTTTTAATTAATATTGCATTTACTTACCGATGATAAGTCACGCCACTATCTTTTTTCTTTGGATTGGATCGATTTTTACAAGTTTTTAACACGCTAGCCGGCATTTTCGGTTTGTTCTTAGGTATCAGCACGCGGGCGATCACTTGAGCGTTAGGCGAAAGACTAAACGCGTTGTTGACAATTGTCAACAACACACGGCGCAAAATACTGGTTCGCGGCGTCGGTTCCATACGTAGTAGTAGTAATTCAATGGTTTCAGCTAATTTCGTTACACCCTATATTTACATCTTATATTTGAGAACAGAACAGTTATTATTAAAGTTGGTTACCAATGTACAGCATAATAAATCAAACTAGTGAGGATTTCTAGTCATATTGTTAAGGTTACCAATGTGCAGCTAAATAAATCAAATTGTATGTCTTAGCCATACTCGACATTTTTACTTTCGAGAGCAAATAGAAGGTTAGTGATCATCCGAAAAACCGACTAAGAGATCTTTACGAAAAATTTAAGTTTAAAAAACTAATTTTTTTTTTGAGGTCGGCATCAGCATACTTACGTTTCAAATGTTTTAGATTCCATGGCATTGCTGACACCGATCAAAAAAAATTTAGGCCCCTAATTTAATTCCTAGCCACCTTTGATTTCGTTATTGTTGGTTAATGTCGTGTATCTAAGTAAAATAATATTATTTCATACTTTTGAGTGAATTTCATTTTGAAGTCGGTTTTTAAGTTTTTTAAACTTTTATTTTTTTATTTATTTATTTTTAGTGATAATTCTATCTATCTAACAACGTTATACCCAATCAGCCACTCGCCAATAGGAACCATCAAATCATAATTCATAATGCATGTGTTTCATTAACAGATACAGATTCCTGTGGTTTCCATCATCATCATCTCAACAGCATGAAAGTTAAGAGTTAAATCTGCTATCATCAGCTCATCTGATGATGATGATGATGATGAGATGATGATTACCAGACGCCAAAACTTACATAGTTTTAGGAAATATATGAAACACGTAATATGTGCCTATAAAGTTTGAGGGTTCTCGATTTCCCTGGGATCCTATCATCAGATCCTGACTTGGTGACATTGGGACCCCCTCGGGAGTATACTCTTTCAAATAAAAAAAGAATTTTGAATATCGGTTCACAATTGGTGGAGATATCGCGCAACAAACATACAAAAAAAAATACAGTCGAATTGAGAACCTCCTCCTTTTTGAAGTCGGTTGAAAAGTAACCCGTGCGCGCTAGCACTTACTTCAAAATCGGGCCAACAGTTTCTCTGAAAATCAGCGATGCACGTTTCACGTTACCACGAGAAACTTTAGAACGAAAATACTAAAGCACAATAAGTAGGTAGAAGCGACGAGAACTTTTGTAACACATGAAGTAAAATTAGAAAAACACGAGAAAAAAAACCGACTTCCATCGCAACAACTTATTACAATTTTACATTATTATTTTTGGTTTTTGTTAATTTGCTAATAAAGTACGTACTACACCGATTCTGATATTTTTTTTATGAGACCACACGGGAAGCACTAGCTTTCAAATAAAAAAAGAATCGTCAAAATCGGTTCACCCAGTCAAAAGTTCTGCGGTAACACACATAAAAAAATACAGTCGAATTGAGAACCTCATCCTTTATAGAAGTCGGTTGAAAAGTTTAGTGGTATAGTCGTTGTTGGTTGTTTATTAGAATGATAAAACAGTAATATTATTACACAATTAAAAAAAATCCAATAATGAATTAAAAAAAATACCATAGCTATTACATGACTATTATACTTACCTTACTTTAAATTGTTTTAGTGATAGTGGAGGAGGCTGCTGAAGTGTTAGAACAGCACATCGTCACCTCGCTGACTAAGAATTGCGAACACCTTATTCTAATAGGTAAGATAATCCTAAATATATGTTTTAAAACTAATCCTAAGTGGTAATCGTACAACAGATGGCCGTTGGGGCAGTAAAGTCCTCAAGTGCCGACTGCGCACTGGAAGACGTAGCGTATTTCACAAATTACGAGGCGTATCCTCTTTTCTCCCCTTACCGGGGACGACGGCACTTGATTTGTGTCATCTGGCCCGGTAAATACATCAACGGGATCATTATAGGACCTTTTAAATCTAGTTATTTTATTTAATTGTTTTTTTTTTTTTAATTTTTTTATTCACAATTGGTAAGCCATTGGCAATCAATCAATCAATGGTAAGTGACGAATACGACGTTACTTCAAAAAATCATTTTTGAAAAAAAAAATAACGAGTTGTCAGCGGGTTGCGAGCGCGGGTGTCGGTAGGGTTGCCAGATCTACTATATAATATAGTATCTTACTATATTTTGGGCCAAGATACTATATACTGTTGAAAAAATATATAGTAGACAAATCTACTATATTTTAGCCATACAGCGACGTGTCTGTCATACATACTTAAATCGAGTTAAAAAAACACGCGTTCAGAAACGAACCCCGAAATCCTTAACAAAACTGAGCAGATCATATCATAAGTAAAAATTGTGTTTCTGAACGCAACTTTTAAGAGTCATATCATGTCACTGTCAAGTGTCAATGTCAAATATCATTCTGTCTGTATGATGTCCTAGCACCAGTTCTTTGTACCTTTATTGTTCGGTTCGCCTCTTTTGTGTGAAATATACTTACAAAATGAGTGATTTAAATGCTGAAAGTGGAAGTGAAGAAGATATAGATAGGGAATCAAAGTTAACTGGGCCTACCCGGCGGAAAAAGCGATTAATAATAAACTCATTAAAATGGCCCAAAGTTCCCAAAAATATAATTACATGAAAAAAGAAAGTCTACTATATATTTTAACTGGATACTGTTTTCTTTTGACCCCCCTAAATGGAAATCTCCTATATTCTTCTTGAATTTTTCTGGTAACCCTAGGTGTCGGTAAAGTCGCATGACACGGGCCTGGGCGGGGCGACCATTCAAAATCGCAAGAAAAGCTCGCGCCAAATCGAGTGCCTTGTAGTCTTGGCCGCGGACGAGAATCTCGGCCGTTTTGCGCCGAGACCGAGACCGAGATCTCGGCACGATTTTTGGCCGGGATTTGCCGAGACCGAGAACGAAAATGATTGTTTGTGAAAATGTATTTATGGAATATTAATATTTCTTTGTAGCTCCTTCTTTGTGCACTTAAAGTAATATTTAACAAAACTTGGTTTCGATCTTGTACCTCCTAAATCAAGGCTTTCAGCCTCAAGTTCTTGGGTGTAAAGCCGTGCCCTAATTGAAACGAAATATCTTATTAATATACCAGGTTTTTTTGTTTATTTAAGCATTTTTTTATTTTAAAGCCTCACTCACAGAAAAAGCATTGGGCGGGAGCGAATGGCTATCTTCTTCTTCATCTTATTAGCTCATATATGTCCCCACCGAGGGGCTCGAGCTTACCCTGAATAAGGGCGATCGGTCCTTAGTAGACCACGCAGACCCAGTGCGGATTGGTTGACTTCACACACAACCTTCCGAGTTTCTTCGCAGGCGTGTGCAGATTTCCTCACGATATTTTCCTTCACCGTAAGGGCGTCGGATAAACGTGCATATGAAATCGAAATTCGAAACACATTGGTACGTGGCAGGATTTGAATCACGGCCTGCCGGACTGGAGGTAGCGGCCGTAACCTTCACGCCATCGACACTCTATCATTCAATCAAACTGCTATCAATATGTACTAAACCAACTAAAACACTCGCCTCTCCCGCTTGTTCATTCTGAACCTCTTCGAGCGATTCAATACTACCGCTCCTGCTCCTTTTCTAAATGTGAATAAGCGGTTAATCAGCTGTAGTGAAACTATTGAATTTAATGCTTAATTAAGTACATTATAGCTACAAGCATAACAAAATCAACAATTGTAGATTAATACGTTAAATAATGCACTCGACTTACCCAAATAGAGGGGGAATCGTTTATTTAACTTCCACAATGTTTAGTTAGTGAAACACGAGGAATTTCTCAAATATAATTTGAGCTATATGAGTGAGCGTCTCAGATGATCGCAATATTATGCTGATTCATTGTCCGTCTGCTCATACGCAGAATTATGATAGTGAGGGCACAGATGAAATATTAGTTTGATCGATTGTAGTGCGTCGCTCGATTACTTTTTGAGATAGAAGTATAAAATTTATTTTAGTTAGTTATAATAAACGCTAAAATGTTGACTCTCACTTCATCGCTTGTAAACAGGCGACCACCAGCAGCTGCGCCCCTCAGCTGCGTACATGAAGCTGGCGCGCAAATACAACCTCGAGGTGTCTCTATTCGAGCGCATGATCACCAACGGCATACACAGCCGGCGCCTGAGCGTGCAGCACCGCATGCGGCCCGAGATCGCCTCGCTGGTCGGCACGCACATCTACCCGGATCTCGCCAATCACCCGTCTGTGGAGTGGTTCCCCAGGGTGCGGGGAATGGTCAAAAACATGTACTTCCTGACGCATAACTTCAAGGAAGAGGTAAATTTATTGATTGTTAGCATATTTTGCCAACAAAAATCCTACTGGTCGGCAAGCACATCTACCCAAATCTAGCCAATCACACCCGTCTGTATAGCAGATCCTTCCTGGGTTGCGAGGAGTGGTCAAAATCATAATTAACTTCCTGACACATAATTTCAAGGAAACTTTAAGTTTCTTGTTGCCTACATAAGTGTGCTTATAAAATCAGCTTTGTCAAACCGATGTCTTTGATCACCAACGGCATCCATCGGCACTTACATCTCCCTGGATCTGGCCACCCGACTGTGGAGCGGTTCCCTAGGATTCGGGGAATGGTCAGAAATGTGTTTTTCTTGACACTCAGTGAAATTTCTTGTAAAATAATAGTATCTCTGTGTCTGCTCCTCTCTCTCTCTCTCTCTTGGCATCCCTGCCTTCAACAGCTGTTTGACCTGCCGAATAAATTTTTTCATGCAGAATTATTTGATCAGCGATACAATGTATACCACACTGACAGAGATTACGAGCGATTAGGAATGTCTTTGGGAGGAGGAACGCTGATAGCGGTACGGGACAAGTTTGTCGTGGACGTGCGGCTTCCGCGCGCGCTCCCCAGTCTGCCTGATGCTGACATAACCTGCGTTAATATTACTCTTTGTGATGATCCATCATCGAAAATATGTTTATTCTGTTGCTATTTCCCTCAAGCTCCGAATCACGTATTGTCAGAGCAGGTTTTGTTTGACTACCTATCAGATTTTAATATTTACTTCCCAAATGATGAATTTTTGATTGTAGGAGATTTAAATGTTAGGGATGCTACTTGAATTCATGCCTGAGGTTTGGAAACGCAGTCTAGTTGTACCAATCTTTAAGAATGGTGACAGACATAATGTACGCAATCACCGGGGTATATCCAAGCTTTCCGTTATTCCTAAATTATTTGAAAAAAATATTTATGACACTTTTTTTCCCGTAGTTAGACAACATCTTATAACTGAACAGCATGGTTTCAGTGAAAGACGTTTAACTGAATCCAACCTCTGTGAATTTTTAGACTTCGTTCTCGATCATATGTCCAACGGTTACCAGGTTGATGTCGTGTATACTGACTACTCAAAAGCTTTTGATAATAAATCTCATAACTTGTTAATATGAAAACTTGAGAGATTTGGTATACACGGTGATTTGCTGCGATGGCTTGAGTCATACCTTCGTGATAGAACACAGGCTGTAGCTGTTAAAGGCTTTACTTCTTCCTTTATCACATTTAGCTCCGGGGTTCCCCAGGGATCTCATCGCGGCCCTTTGCTTTTTAATATATTTATCAACGATGTTTTACATTGTTTTAAAAACTCAGAGGTCTTATTATATGCTGATGATAGATATATAAAGCCGTTAGGTCTTCCGACGACGATTGTAAACTTCTACAAGAAGATCTCGATAGACTGAGTGTATACTGTCTATTAAATAAGTTATATTTAAATGTAGATAAATGTTGCACTATCTCATACTCCAGGAAAAAAGATCAAATTAATAATTATTATAGTTTACTTAACAAAACTTTACAAAGAGTGTCTGAGGTGAGAGACCTAGTTTATTTGGATAATCAATTATTATTTACCTCTCATATTGATAAAATAACAGCCAAATCGTACAAGATGTTAGTTTTTATATATAGACAAAGTAAAGAGTTTAAAAATTATAACATTTTAATACTGCTATATAATTCGTTTGTAAGATCTCATGTAGAATACGCATCGACCGTTTGGAACCCTCAATATTTAAAACATTTAGACTCTGTTGAGCGTATCCAACGCAAATGTATTAAACGAATTAAGTATCGTTTCAAGAAATTTGACCCTGGTAAAATTATACCGCTCGAAACACGAAGAGAACACAGAGATCAAATACTGTTATATAAAATAATACACAATTATTTAGATTCTCCATATCTAGTAAATAAGATTTTATATAAATGTCCTAGAGCAAATTTGCGCTCAAATCGTATATTTGCTATTCCTTTTTGCCGAACAAACTATGCCAAAAATCGTTACATTATAAGATCTTGTTCAAAATATAACGAAGCTTATCAAAACGTTGATATTTTCTCGTCAAAACTCAAACAATACATTTCTTCAATCAAAAATGTTAGAGTTTATAAGATCGTCTCTTAGTCTCTTACATAAGTCTTTTTGTAAGTTATACTTATCTACTTAAATCTAATGTTTACTTGAACGAAATTGTCCATAACTATTAGTGGAAATTTTATTGGCTTATGTTTCAATCTTTATGTTATGTTCTATTTTGTGTAATTACAGCTGTTTATTCCCCAATAAATAAAAAAATCAAAATTTTCAGTGTAATGAGAGTGTCAGATGATATTCGATATTAATGACGGAATCGGTCATTGATAAAAAGCGTCGGAGGTGTGCATTTGAACCGTGTAAAAGCCAAACTCGGTCGGGGTGTTCCAAATGCAGCGCAGGATTGTGCTTATAGTGTAATAATTAACCACTCCACGCATAAGTTTTATTTTTAATTTTTGATAAAGATTCTAATAATATACAAAGTACTATTATCACTGAAAGATACAATTAACATTACCTGACTTGACTTGATTTCCCTATATTGCAACATACTAGGTATGTAATTTATATTATTTTTATGTATGTTTATTATTTATTTAATGTTTGCAGTAAGTATATTATTATTATTTAATTATGTATGCAGTAGGTATAAATTATATTATTTGTTATAAGTTACATATTACTTAGGAACTTATATCTTATAGTTTTTTTTTTACATTCCCAATAACAACTTTTGTACACACCTCTACCCGTTCGTATTTCATTTCTTTCTTACTTACTGGTTTGTTGGCAGAAAACTCTTACCGAGTTAAGCATACCAATTGTAAATCTTATGTTTTATTTACAAGTATTTCTCATTTACTGTGTACAATAAACAATAAATAAATTAATTAATAATTAAACTCATAAATAAGTTATGATGAGAATATTTGCATGAAATGAGTAATTTCATTTGTACTACTGGTAATTTAAGAAACAAAATGCTGTGGTAAAATGCCAATAGGCCTAGCGATGAAATTTGGCATCACTAATTTTTTTTTAAATGACGCGCACAATATTTCTCCATGATTTATCATCAAACACATCCCCAGTGACAACATAAGTATAATGTGGCGACATCTGCAGTACCCGCCACTAACAACTACGTTGCAACAGCTCAAGACTGAACCATCGATCAAACTATATGGAGAGTTGCATCTTCACCTCGATAGATGGCACCATCATCGCAAGAAGGCTATTAACAAAACATCTACAACGCACTATCAACATTTACTTGCTCTTAAGCATATATACAAGCACCAGCCATACACCGTTGGTCCACGGCCGGACCCCAGGCACACCACCTCGCCTGGCGGAGATATCTCCCTTTGTTCACGTCATGTAGGAATACACCGTTCCTACATTGGTGAACCCGACGTGATACTTTGACGCACCTTCGGCAACAACTCCTCAACAGCCCTCCAGTTACGAAGTAACTATTTAGTAATCTGTGCCTCCAGCCGGTAAAGCAAGCCAACAGCAGCATAGCAGTCCAATGCGAAATTTACCAGGACCATCGCAGCAGTCATATCGAGCTTCCTGGCCCTGCACTACACCCCGAAGCTTCACATCAGGTTCGCAGCCGTCGACGCAGCATCAAACTCCACGGACCTGCAGCTTCACTCTTCAGACAGCAAGTTGCCGGCAGCTCACGCTGTAGAGCACGCGCTCCACGTAACCTGCTTCCCTTGCTCCATACGCCTGAACCACCTCCTCGTCCCGACTCACCGTGGACTCGAGTAGAGCAACATTGGCCTGGCGTCTCGACTCACCGCAGACGCCGCATCGCGACGCGTATCGTCGCTCCGCCGCACCACAACATTGGACTGCCAACTCAATATGGACATCGACCTCCGGTCTCGGAGGGGGAGTAATGTGGTGACATCTGCAGTACCCGCCACTAAAAACTACGTTGCAACAGCTCAAGACTGAACCATCGATCAAACTATATGGAGAGTTGCATCTTCACCTCGATAGATGGCACTGTAGGCTACTCTTTATATTTCATACATGTAATTACTATAATATCCGTATTAAAATGTACCAACTAATGTTGACGTGATGGATCCCGTATTCGGATCGATACATTGGAGACGCGCACTCGCGACTGATTCTTTTGTTCAACGTGTGACGTCATATAGCCGCGCCCGTTCACTTAGCCCGGTCGGTAACCGGTACCACCAGTCGAGCCTAGAACGATTGTGACGGTAGACGCATGCTATTCTTGCTTAGCCTTTTATATTTAGAAATCGCTGAATACCGCATAATCTATGTATGTTTTTAATATTATCTGCGTTAAAATTTCTATTGCTTTTCCTGTGAACTATCCTCTTGCTTACTTGCTATGTAGTGTATGTGCTTCCTACTCCTTCTGTATATCGTGAGTGTGTGTACTTTGACTGGACATTATAACTTCTGTCAACCGTAAGTTTGGACTATTTATTTACCCACACATTTCACCTACACTGGTGACCCCGACGTGAAATGTAGAAATACACCGTTCCTACAATAATTTATGCAAATCCGTGACTTCAAAAAAACTTCGCCGTTAGACTCCGCCGGGAATCGAGCCCGCGACATCCTGATGTGAAGCTAATGAGCGTTACCATTAAGCCACGGTGACGATCAAAAAAGTATAAGTAAGTAAGCGCAGTACCTATGTGAACAACCGCATGTGTTCCGTCACCATTCACACCAGAGGACCCACTGAATACTGAATAAGCCTTTCTAGCGATAGTTACTAAAAGTACGGCTATCTCTTTTAATATAAACTTAATTAAAAAACCCCCGACAAAAAACCGCTATTATGTAGAAAATAATATGTCTTGGCCCTATAAGTTTAATATAATATTATGATCTAAGATTCGTCACGTAGGGGGACCGCTAAGTTGTCAAATTATTAGTAATTAGTTGTAGTAAAGTAAAAGCAGTTGTATTCTGTTTTTATTTTATTAACTTAGCATCAGGTCAAGGTTACCATGTTCTATCTAACACCTAATATTCATTAAGACTATTCCAATGAGCTAAAATACAATGCTTCTGCTGGGTGAATAGTTGCGTATCCTGCAGATTCCAGGAGATGCTGTAGCATCAGTTCAAGATTACTATGGTTTTTCAATATTATTACAGTAATGGGCACCCAATTTTGAATCGATCAGACCTGTATAACAAAGTTTCCCACATTCCTTCATCACCTAGATAAGAGCTAATGTTCCTCAAACGGCAGCACAGGTCTTCATAAATTATAGCTAAGAACCACCTCGATCACGTCAGCTTTAAAAAAAACCGCATCTAAATCGGTCCATTCGTTGAAGAACTACGATGCCACAAACATACACACAGATACACACGTTAAACTAATAACACCCCTCTCTTTTTGCGTTGGGGGTTAAAAAGCGCCTTGTACAACAGATGCTTTGTATTTTTCAATATTATTACAATAAAATAATAATAATAATATAAGCCATTTATTCCCATTCCAAAAATTTTTGATTTACATTGTACTTCATGCAAAAGTATTACTTTAAAATTATGAGTAAGTTCGTTAATTACTCTTTTACATTACAATAATTTATTTTACATTAAAAATAATGCGCAACAAACATGCAATATTAATTATTTAATTACGTTGTATCAAATCAACTTACATTCAAATTTTGATCTATAATACATTAATATTAAAAATAAAACATTCATTCATTATCAATATCAAATTGAATAATAAAACATGTAAATTAATATCATTAAAATATCAGATTGCATTTTAATCTGCTATGTACCTACACTCATTAATTTACTAATTTAGATTACTTTTTTTTATAAATTTATTACATTAATTACATGAAGCAATAATCAATTCCAACAGTATTTACGTTGTGTCAATAAATGTCTATTGTTTTGACGTGAATACGTCTTTAAAATTACCTCCATAGGGATGCAATCCAAAAAAACGAATGATAACAAAATCGGGGAATACAGTTTAGTGTTGTAGCTACATATCTATCATCTCCATCCAAATTTCGTTTACACCACTTGATAGCTAAAGAATCAAAGAATTTATTACGCTAAGTAAGGACTGTAACACATCGCGCGCGGGGGAGGGGGCAGCCCCGCCATTTTGAAGGTCATTTTGCTGCGTATCGAGATTTCCATTTAGTATAACTTTCGACTCGGTGAAGCTACGACGTTCATTCAAGTTTCAATCGTCAGCTCTCGTCAAAATCTATCGATTATATATAAAACATTAGTGTAAAATTGTAACTGTGATTATAATAAGGTGTTTAAATAAAAAAATAATATCAAAAAATATATAATGTCGGCCTATACGCGTCGAAAAGCCAAATCGAAATACAGAGATCGTATACGGTTGGAAAGGGCATCTAAACAGCAATCGAATGGTACCAATAAAACACCATATGATCGAGTCAAGCAGTGCCGGCAACGTAAAATAATGAATGCGGCCGAGCGGATCAACGACGGTGCCAGTACATCTGCAGCTGGGACGGTTGAAATTACGCAGATAATAATATTTGTGGGCGCGAACGTTGTAATCTGATACAATTGTTTACTTGCTTGAAACTTGACACCTTGTTTTCGATGCTTGGTATAAACACTCACGGTACTTTGCCTTATTAATAATTGCGCTCTAGAACAATCCAGCAAGCGCTGCCGTTTGATAACACTGTAACCTGAAACCATTGTTTGTATGCAACCCTGAGTAATTGTATTTCTAGAAAAATCCAACCAGTGTAAACAGGTTGTTTGTGACATAATATAAATAGACGGGACTGAAGCCCGGCAGATCAGAAGTTGTCCAGCCAACGGGCACGGCACCACCGAGAGTGCTCTGAACTGCAATAAAATATGTCGAACGAGGACTCTGCGTTTGAATCAGCACCTTCCCCGCCTATATATTAATAATAATAATATTTTATATAGAAACTACATATTACCCGTTACGAGACGTATTCACGTTAAAACCAACGGCCGTGTGCCCCGACACAGCCCCACCCGTTTTTATATTTATCTGTTTATATTTATATATTTGCTATAGGTATAGTTATCTAATTATTGGGACACCCACTGTAGGGCGTAGGCCTCCTCCATTCGCTGTCACGTAGTTCTGTCCAGGGTGAGGCGGGTCCAGGTGCAGCCGGCTAGCTGCGCGATGTCGTCACTCCAGCGGCGGCGCGGGTGGCCGCGCGGGCGCCGCGCCTCTCGCGGGTACCAATGCAGCACGCGTTCGCTCCAGCGCCCGTCGGTCCTTCGCGCCACATGACCTGCCCATCTCCACTTCAGGCGGCATGGCATTTCAGCTGCGTCGATTACTTTTGTTTTCGTTCGGAGATCTTCGTTTCGAACTCTGTCTCTTAGTTTTATGCCCAGCATACTTCTTTCTGTAGCTCTTTGGAAAACTTTTATTTTCTTAACTATTTTTTTTGTAAGAGGCCAGGTTTGACAGCCGTATAGCAGTGTAGGCAGTATCACTGAGTCCATTGCCTTTCTTTTCAAATAGACTGGTAGGCTTGATTTGAAGACTTCTTTCATTGACCAATATTTATTCCACGTCTTAGCTGTTCTGCGCTCTACTTCTTTAATCGACCAATTTGAGAAAGATATAATTTGTCCCAGGTATACATAGTCCTCTACATATTCAATTTCCTTCCCTTGGATACGTATTATTATTTTTTCTGCATTTGACATTACACAGGTTTTGCTGGGGTTCATTTCTAACCCACACTTTCTGCTTTCTTGGTCCAGAGTTTCTAACATGTGCTGCAGATATTCATGCTTTTCGCTCAGTATAACTATATCATCAGCAAATCTGAGATGAGTAAGGAGATCGCCGTTTATGTTTATGCCAAGGTGGTCCCAGTCTAGTTTTCTAAAAATCGTTTCAAGTAGAGCCGTGAATAACTTAGGTGAGATGGGGTCGCCTTGTCGAACCCCTCTTTTTATCTGAAAGCTCTCTCCTTTTCTTTCCAGTTTTACCAAAGCCCTGCTCTGATTGTATATTGTTTTTAATAGTAAGATGTAATGGCTGTTAACACCTTGTTCATGCAGAGCGCTCCACAAAGCGTTATGTGAGATAGAGTCGAAAGCTTTGGAATAGTCAACGAAAGCTATGTATAGTTTCTTGTTATATTCAGTGTATCTTTCTATGATTTGAGTGACAGTAAACATATGATCTACTGTGGAATAGTCCGCTCTGAATCCGGCTTGCTCCCTTGGTTGGTTGAAGTCGAGTACGTTTGTCATTCTTTTCATTAATAGTTGTGTAAAAAGTTTGTATAATGTTTGTAGCAAACTTATGGGTCTGTAATTACCAATTATCTTTGGATCGCCTTTTTTGTAGAGCAGACTTATAACTGCAGTTTCCCATTCCCGGGGTATATGTAGACTCCTTAAAATCTCATTAAATAATTTAGTCAGCAGTGGGGTAACTGGTTCAATGATAGCTTTTAATGTATCGTTGGTAATTCCATCCTCACCTGGGCTTTTTAGGGATTTTAGTGACTGAATTGCACGACTCACTTCACATTCTAAGAATAGAGGAAGTTGGTCTTTGTCTTTGACTTGGTTATTTTCAATTGGGTTTTGGTAACAGTTTTCGTCATTTTGACAGGCATAAAGTTGCTCGTAAAATTTTGTAGAGAGGTCCAATAATGCAGCTCTATTTGTAGTTGCAACTCCTTGTTGATTTTCTAACGAGCTAATCCAAGTTTTTGTAAAGTCTAGTTGTTTTTGAGCTGTTTTCCATGAACATTCTCTATCTAAGCTTTCTTCTATGATATTTATTCTTCGCGATTTCATTTCCTTTTTCAGTTTTTTTTATTTGACGGTATAGATGGTGTAGATTTTTCTTCTCTCTTTTGCTTTTATTGGGTTTTACTTGTAATTAATATCCTCTTTTTTGTATTAGATTTTTAATTTCTGCTGTCAGTATACTAGAGTTTTCTTCTTTTCGCTGTCGAGGTAACTTATCTAGACTCTCTTGTATTTTTGAGCTATGATTTCATAACATTCTTGTATTTCGCTGGTATTTATATCAATAGTGAGTTCTTTGAAGATATTTTTCAGAAATTCAATTTCGATCTGTGTAAATTTACAAGTTTTAATGTTTTTTCCAAAAAAAATTCTAGATTTTTTAATTTTTTTATCCAGATAGTAAGTAGCTCGGACTAAGCGATGGTCGGTGGTTGGATGTGTAGTTTTCAGAACATCTATATTTTTTATTTTGGTCCTATTTGTAGTCGTGATGAAGTCAATTTCGTTGCGGGTTTGACCATCTGGTGAGATCCATGTCCATTTTTTCTTCATTTTTTTCTTGAAGTGAGAGTTCATAATGAAGAGTTGGTTCTCTCTACAATATTAAAGAAAGATGTTACCCCTCTCATTTCTCTCACCGATTCCAAAGTTCTTTATAACTGGTAAATCTTCAGGGGCAGATTTACCTATTTTTGCGTTGAGATCACCCATTACTATAAGGTTTTTTTGTTGTACTTGGCATTGCAGATGACAGGTCTTTATAAAAGGTTTTTATCTGTTCTTCAGATTCTTTACTACTTACGGCTGTTGGAGCGTAAACCTGGATAATATGAAAGATTGAACCTCGCCCAAAATCCATATCAAGTCTCGCAACTCTGTCCGATATGGCGGTGAAGTTTATAATATTATTTTTGTACTGATTCTTGACTATGAACCCAACGCCATTTATTCCGCTTTTTTCTCCATGGTACATTAGAATGTATTTTTCGGTTTCAATTATATTTGTTCCAGTTTTCTTGACCTCTGATAAACCTATTATATCCCATTTTATTTTATCCAGGGCATAGTTAAGTTCTAATTGTCTATGACTTTCTACTAGGGATCTAACATTATAAGTACAAATGTAGAGTTCTAACTCCACCGTTTTACATTTGCGAATAGAGGGTTGTGGTCTTCTACTCCCACGGGGACCAGCCGTACTGGGAGAGTTTCGTTCTGTCCTGTCTAGTTTATAATTATTATTACAGAGGGTGCCCGCAATTTCATATTCCTGTATTTGCTCTTTGTTGTTTGAAGATGTTTGTTCGAGATATTGCTTAATTGATTTATTTTTCTTTACTATTGGTTTGATTTTGCTATTTTTCTCAATAGTTTTTTCATTTTCCGGTGTTAAGGATAAATTTCTTTTATTATTTCTAATACTGTGGTTTGTATTAGTAATTTTTATAATTTTATCATATCTCAGTATCACTATGTTACCTTGTTCTTTTTTATGTTTCATTTCTTCCTGTAGTTCTCTGCGTTTTTCCAAAACTTTAAGAGGATAGTCTTCTTTTATGTAAACCAGTGAGTAATGCAGATCTTTCCTTTGCCTTAGAACTTCAATTTTTCTGCCCATTGTCGTTAGAGTAACGACAATTGGTCGCAATTTATCGTTCTTTTTAAAACCCATTCTTCGGACTGTGTCTAAAACAGAGCGTTCACAGCTCGTTTTCATGATATTTTTGGTAACATTAAGCACTAGGTTTTCCAATTCTGTATAGTTTCGCTCTGTTTCTTCTACTCCAAACAATATAATGTTTTTTCTTCGCGCTTGTTTTTCTAAATAGTCTAATGTTTTTTGTTGCTCGTCTAGTTTTTTTTCCAACTCTTGGGTCTTCAATTCAGAAAATAAGAGTTTTTCATCAATTGCCTTTTTTATACTTTCTTCCATTCTTTTCATTTCTTGTTTCTGAACTGTCATTTCTTCTTGAATATTTTTTAAAACTTTCATTACCTCCTCCATTATTTTTATGATAGTCGCTCCCTAGTGTCGAGTAGCGGTACTAGCACAAAGTAGGTATACAAAGGATTTCTGCGTCCAATATTTTGTTGTGCTATTACTATTGTCCGATAGAGGTCGCTTTTATCAATGCAAGAAGATCACAACGCAATTTTTAATTTAGGAATATTCTCAGTTTTTTAATTACAGACATTTACTCACAGTTTTGTGTATCTTTTTGTAGTATAGCACTTCACTTTTGTTAGCATTGCACCATTGATTGCCGTACACCTGACACTTTAGTAAATTCAGATAGATGTTTTATGTTGGGTTTTTCGAGACAAAATCTTAATTTTTGGACGAGATAACACTACCACAGTGGCTTTAGGCCTATATCTTCACAAATTGACACTTTCATAGAGCTTTAGTTTACTTTCACTATTTTATTTAGCAAAATACTGCGGAGTCGATGTTAACAAGAGCACTACCTACCCTCGTTTTATTAACTTAGCATCAGGTCAAGGTTACCATGTTCTATCTAACACCTAATATTCATTAAGACTATTCCAATGAGCTAAAATACAATGCCTCAGCTGTAAGTTGGTGAATAGTTGGATATCCTGCAGATTCCAGGAGATGCTGTAGCATCAGTTCAAGATTACTATGGTTTTTCAATATTATTACAATAATGGACACCAAATTTTGAATCGATCAGACCTGTATAATAAAGTTTCCCACATTCCTTCATCAATCGTCACCTAGATAAGAGCTTATGATCCTCAAAAGGCAGCACAGGTCTTCATAAATTATAGCTAAGAACCACCTCGATCACGTCAGCTTTAAAAAAAACCGCATCAAAATCGGTCCATTTCTTTAAGAACTACGATGCCACAAACATACACACAGATACACACGTTAAACTTATAACACCCCTTTTTTGCGTCGGGGGTTAAAAATCGCCTTGTACAACAGATGCTTTGTAATACGTAGTACGTAAAGTTCGTTCGCTGAATTAGCTGCACCTTTGCTCGCCGCTGCCGGCTCGCGTCAAACGGTTACGTCAAAGAGGCCGCCCCGAGTTCAATCGCGGCGCCGCCGACGTTACCGCACGGATTCTGAAGATACTTCGCCTAGCAGTAAAAGGATGAATTATAAATAAAAAATACCTATTCGGGTTCGGGTCTACTGCAGCTGATTCCCCAAACGTCATCATCATTACAGCTCATATACGTCCCCACCGAGGGGCTCGAGCCTACCCTGAATCAGGGCGATTAGGCCTTAGTCGACCACGCGGGCCCAGTGCGGGTTGGTCGACTTCACACACAACCTTCGAGTTTCTTCGCAGGCGTGTGTAGGTTTCCTCACGATGTTTTCCTTCACCGTTAAAGCAATCGGTAAGTATGTACGTAAGTTTTTGAAAAACTCATTGGTACATTGGCCGTCCAGATTTGAACCCGGTACCTCTGGTTAGATGGAACGAGTCGTTACCGGTTGAGCCACCGACGCTTTTTCCCCAAACGTACTTGTATATTATTTACTCTGCTGAGGTCATAATAATATGTTTCCGGTAGCTTAAACATTATTTTTTTTCATTTAAAATTTGAGTCGTTCTGAAAACTACATCTGACTATAGTTTACATTAAGTTAATAGGTGTTGGGTAAAATATAGCATATTTTTGAAGGTTACTTCTACTCATGAAACTGAACAACTTTTGGTTTTGTTTTAACGACTTTGTTGAAATCGTAAAAAATACTTTGAGCTTGGACTTCACGATTTGTATGAGATTTTGTTGTTACCTGTCTGCCCAAGAAGGCGGGTTATGTTTTTGAGTGTATGTATGTTGGCTGTTTCTTTGTTTGAGCGTGTAGCTTGAAGGATCTCTTTCATTTGAGCTATTGCCCATTTAAGTTGGTTAAGTTGGAGGGAAGCTAGGGTGAACATTCAACTCGCACATACCGCGCAACATCGATGGCGAGCTGCTTGCGGGTTGCGCACCGCGCACCATCAATTGCGAGCCGCTTGCGTAGTCGCGGCTTAACCAATGCATAATCAAAAATATGCTGCAGGGCAGCACGGGTCCTTCTCGTTATTTATTAAATAGGGAATCGGACTGCATCAAAAATAAATTCTGAAATATGATTTCCTAAATTGCTCTCCGCTTGAAAAACCTTTTTATTTGATCAAATTCACAAAATAAGTTCGTCAATGAAGCTTAAAATCTATGACGTCACTTGTGGTTATTTCAAACATTTTAAGAACAAAATTTCGTTTTTGACAGATCATAAAAAGTAACTCAAATGACTAGCACTCCGATCCCCTATTGGTTATATTATTGCGATTTCAGCAATGTTTTACAGTTTCACGAGTATGTAGAAGCCTAAACAAAATTGCTAAACAATATTTTATTAACGTGTTCCGTAGAAAGTCGCCGATTCCTCCAGTAGATCGAACCACATGGAAGCGAAATTGGCGCTGCGTCTGGCAAACTATCTGATGCAGCAAGGGTGTTACAAGGACACTGACGTCACCATACTGGCTGCCTACTCTGGACAAATGTTTCACATGAGAAAGGTATTCTTTTAATAAGTTCTATGACCCCACAATTCATTTCTAACCGACTTCCAAAAAGGAACATGTTCTCAATTCGAACTGGTTTTTTTTGTGTTTGTTACGCAAAAAAGACCGCAACAGACAAACAAAATACATTAGTACATATTTATCAAGGTTTCGTTCGGCAACTGGATTCATTTTACGTGACTATTGTGGCAGGAAGAGTAATCTCACTTAGGTAAGAATCCTACATTCATTATTTTTTTTGTATTCACAAAGTAAACTATTCAAAATTATGTGCCAATGTTCAAATGAAAATGCGCCTTATGTGCTAGGCACACATACACATAAAAATAATAATTTCCTAAATAATATTTAAAGCATAAAAACTTTGGAAAAATGACCTATACCTTGGTGTAACCTATGCGCTTCATGGGTTATCAAACTATCTCCTCCAGACACAGGCCTCTGTGGTATTTATTCTCCTGTCTTCACAAAGATGTAAATTAAAGAGAATCAAAGTAACTAACGTTACCAACTCGGCAAAACAACCTATCTCTTTTAAAATTCTTCTTTCAAAAGTCTCAAAGAAGGTTCTGTATCTTTGGTTTTTATAATTCTTTTTATTTGCTAAAAATGTTAATTATTTTACCGCACAAGTTCTTTTTACTTTGCCACTTTAATGTTATTAAAGTGGCAAAGTAAAAAGAACTTGTGCGGTAAAATCAATTTTGCGCACAGTTAACTTGCAAATAAAGTACCACTATTCGAGTAACTGTATTGCAAAATCTTTTACTTGACTGCTCTTTTTCGTCGAGCAGTAAAAGGGCATTGTCTCTCTATTTAAGACTAGCTTTTGCCCGCAGCTTCGTATTTGTACGGAAAACGAATTTCGGTAAGGCCCTAAGGGTCCGTTACATATCTACGAGTATGTGAACTTTGTGTTATACCTCAGATTTTGTATTATACGTATACAGTAGTGACTTAGACTAGTGTCCGATACGTGACAGCTCCCATCTTTCACTGTAATTAAAACAGGTGGATGCGTCAGAAAGAAATAACAATATATCAGATTAAAGAACAAGTAACATAAACAAACCATAACTTAAAAATTCACAGTAATCAAACTCTGTAAATCGAACCAAAATGAAACATAAAATTAGGATGACTAAATGGGTTGGTTTTATAAAATACTAGTGGGTGCTCGCGGCTTCGCCCGCTCAGTTCCTGTTTTTTGGTGTTCCCGTGGAAATTTCCCGAAATCCTCTCTTAGTGGATACCTACGTCATAAAATCTACCTGCATGCCAAATTTCAGCCCGATCCGTCCAGTGGTTTGGGCTGTGCGTTGTCAGTCAGTCACCTTTGAGTTTTATATTATAAAATAAGTACAATTTGTTCAAATCGCCAGTATATAGACGCAATATGGGCGTTGAAAATTTGTCGCATAGCACGAGTATCTTACTTACTGTTATCTCTGTGTTCTGTGGCACTCATGCGCGGCGGTATGCAAAAGACAGGAACAGGTGCGTGAAAGAATTTTTAAAGAAAATAAATATAATATTCTAATCATATATAAATGACGTATAACAATAATGATTTAAACTCACATGAAATAAAAGATTCCGTCTTTGTTTTGTTTCTTTTTATATGTTATTCTGGAAACGCGTGACTGAGAACAAAATTTTGCTCCATCGTGATTGGAGCAAAACTTTTTATACCCCGTTTTCGAAGCGCTAACACTATATCTACCATTAATTACTAATCCGAGGTTCTTGCACAGTAGCTCTCGCATAACTTGCATGTATCTTATTCGAAATTACAGCAACGTGAAAAGTACAGGCACCTGAGCCGAACCAAAATAACGGTGCTGGACAACTACCAAGGGGAAGAATCCAAAATAATCATACTGTCCCTCGTAAGGAACAACGATAACAACAACATTGGATTTCTGAGAACCGAAAACAGAGTGTGCGTCGCCCTCTCACGAGCACGAGAAGGTAGGTATAGAAATATAGATAAAACTTTATTACACTAAAAAAGGCACAATACATTTTTACCATACACAAACAAAGGAGTTAAACTTAGTAAATATGAAACAGTGTCAGTGGTGCCAAGTTAGCGAAACTGGTCCATGCTCAGCATAAATGTTGTGGGTCGCAAAGTACTCACAACGCTGTTTTTCAGCCAACACCAAGAAAAACGTACACGCACCTCAGTTGTCAACCATACCTGCCTATAATAGTGAAATGAAATGAAATGAAATATAATTTATTTGCTTAGTTTTGAGTACAAAATTTGGTGTTAACAATAAATTAAAAAGTTCATTTCAAAACCTGCTCATAATTTAAGCGTGCAAATATTTAAAGGGAATTGTCTTAATTACATTATTATTCATATATTTTATGTCAAGGTATAAATTCTTTCATTGAGTAAAAACATTTATGTATTAACCATTTATGCAGGTTTTTTTTAATATTCCGCCAGACAACATTCTTATTTCGTCAGGTAAAGCGTTGTATACTTTTGCTGCCATAAAACAAACATTTTTCTGTGCCATTGTCTTATATTTGGGTATTAGTACTGTATTGGCTTTCCTAAGTCGCAATAGTATAGTTATGAAAAAAAAAATGTGCTTATACCTGTGATGGTGATTGAGAAAAGACGACGATAGTGCTCGCATAGACATGGATAAGGCAAAGAAACATAATATGTACGTATACGCGGCTGCTTTAATCTGAGTAGATATACATGTAACACTTTAAACTTTAACGATTATCCATAATGAATGACAAATTGAAAGCGGCACTTGACGTGATTTTATAAAATATATGAGCAGGTATTGATGTTTTTTTACCTCTATGATTCGATAGCCGTGGTCGCGAGTAGACTCAAGTCTCGCTTTCAATTTGTCATTATAGATATACATACTTACAAATACCTTAAGTAGTTTTATTTACGTCCCCACTGCTTGGGCACGAGTCTCTTCCCGGCCATACTCCACACACTGAGGCCAGTTTTACATTGTCAGAGATTGTAGGGCTAGACAGTAGCGAGCCCCACTTTCAGAAGTTTTCAAACTGCTTAAGGCCTCTGACTCGGCTGACTCAATCGGCACCAACGGCTTGAAAGTGCCTTGAGAAGCACCGAAAAGGTCGAGATAAATGCCACATCCAGTTATTGACCGTAATTATAGTCAGTTTACCTGCGTGATCGACGAGACCACTTCCGACCTATTTTTATTTACACAACATGTTTTAAGTATAATATTTTACTTTGACAGGATTCTATATGCTGGGAAACATTAATATACTGACACGAAACGCCAGCATATGGGAAAAAATTGCAGTCACATTGCAAAACCAGGCAGCACTAGGGCCCAAAATGCAACTGAAATGCGAAAACCACGAAGGCCAAATAACTGAAGTGAGTGTCTACTTTAGAAAGTAATAGAATTCTGAAAATATCTTAGTTTGTAATTCAGTTTGTGAAACTGAAGAACTTTCCGAAATAAACTTACTCAATTTGCCAAAAACTAATTGGACATCTGATTAACTTAGTGTTAAGAGGTTTGCAGTTACGTTCCAGTCACCTTGTGTATTAGCTGTAAGATTTAGACGCGTGCCGGCATCGCACTGGGCGTCGTCTATGTAGGTACATTCCAGATTATTATCACACATAGTCACGTTATACTTTTCCTTCTTCTGCGCCTAAAGACGGATGCTAGCATGCAGCTGGGCAAAAGTGGGCCCTAGAAGATCAATGGCCATTGTCAATTTTACGCGATTGACAATAACGGCATCAATTTCATTTCAACTGGAATTGTCAATACACGTAAATTGGACCTGAAACGGCATAAATTTCATTTCAATTGGAATTGTTACTACATGTAATAAACTTAATGTTTAATGTCGCAATTGACAATATTATTGATTTTCTAGGGGGCCCTTAAACGTAATTATTAATTGACTAGGAGGCCCTCAACATGCGCGCTCCCTTTGTCGACCCTTTTCTCCTCATATTTATTTGTATGACGATAGGCGAGGAAATGCGACGAAACAATTTTGTCGCGCTTTGAATGTCAAGCTGGTTAATCTAGTTAATTGCCTACACTGTGATTCACGATGGAGACTCGATAATACATTGTTATATTAAAATATTAATGGTATTCTAATATTTCTAATCGTTTCCGAAGTTTCCTAACTGAACATTGGACAAGTAGAATTGTTTCTGTTTTTGTCGATTCCGTTAGGTAAAGAATAGGGTACCTAGTCGACTCGAGTCATTCGAGTTACGTTTTATCATATCTGTTAAAAACTATTTGTTGTAAATATGTTTGAAATAGAAAGGCGCGACGTCATAGTTTGTTCAGCGTCATAAATAAGTAAATGTACCTACAAATTTTGCGTAAAACTGGGAAATTACAAATCTGGCAACAGAAATACAGAGTGAGCGACTAAAATATTGAGTGAACAACTACAATATAAAGGCGACGCGACGCATTGGAAACTTTGGTCGCTGGGATCTCGATTTTTCTCAGCAATCACAAAACATTTGAAAGTGATGTTTTGTAACCTCATTCTTCCTTTCCATGACTTCATTTTGTCAGTTGCAGAAATACGATTGTGCAAAAGTGTGGTTATTTCCTTTACTCTTTACACATAAAAAAAGAGACAACTGTTCCAATCAATGCCTCGCCTTAAGTAAGACAAAAGCATTCTCAACTGGATTAGAGTTGAGCGAACGAAACGAGCGATAACAGTTTTCGCGAGGCTAATATGTGTGGCGAATCTGACAGTTACGAGAAAAAAGATGTTTGGTCAGTCGCTCACTTATCAATGACCCATGTTCTTTATTGTACAGTCACTCGTTATAATACTACCCATTAAAAAAGACGTAATGGAAAGCAAAAATAATAAGGAGTTTTTGTTAATTGCGCAGGATGGCAATTTAGTGTTCTACTTATAATTTAACCACAGTGTAAGAATCCATACAGTGGTCCAACGTCTTTAATGTTTGTGTCAAAGTCGACATCACTGATCACGTCCTTCTCCTCCTGCGCCGTCGCCTTAATGAATTGAATGAATTGTCCCGAACTGTGACTGAGAGTTAGTGCTTGACGGGCTTGACTCCGTCGTCGCGGACCTCGGCCCGCCTAGTCGTATGTGTTGGACGATTGTATGGATTCTTTAGACTGTGATGTACTCAGTTACATCATGTAATACGACATAATCCAAATGTTTTATTTCTACTTCATGACTTACATAATGTAGTTCTCAGGAACTCATTACATGTCGCTAAAGCCCGCCAGGCGTCAGTCTTATGTCATGTGTTTTTTTTTAATTTTTTTGTGAAAGGACAAGCTTGTTGTAGGTCGTTGGGACCTTTACAACTTCACCGGGCAGGGAAAGCGAGTACGGAAGGCACTCAACCTAGTGCAAAGCAAAAAGATGCAACTGCCTAAGGGCGCCCAGGTGGGCACGGACCTCGGCTTAGGTCGTTGCTTGGACGTAGGAGGATCGGAGAGAAGCGGCCTGGTATATGCCGGTAGCGCTGGTAAGCGCCAGAAGCGGGGGGACGCCGCCCTCGCCGGCGAGGGCAGAATGTCGGTGCAGTGTTTCTCTGTGGGTTAGGGGGCGGGGTCAGGGCAGCTACGGCTAGCGTGGTCGGGTCGTCGGGGTCAGTGAGTACATGTCTGGGGCGTCGGATTACGCGAATGGGGTTCGCGGGTAGCTCGTAAACGGTGGCGTTTACGAGTAGCGGGTTGGGGTGGTGTTCAGAAGACTTAAAGTATCGGATGGAAGCCTGCTTCAGGTATTGAGCTATGGTGGGGAGCTCTAAATCGCAATGGAGCTTTTCATTCCGTAGAAACCGCGGGCAGCCCGTGGCTCTACGCATGAAGCGATTTCGGATTAGCTGAAGTCGGCAAATGAGGCGGGGACTGGTGTGAGCGAGAGCTACATCGGCATAGGTGAGGATGGGGCGGATGCAAGTTTTGTAAAGTGTCACCTTATTTCTAAGGGACAGTTTACTCCGCTTGTTGGTCATGGGGTAGAGACGGCCTAGTACGAACGCGGCCTTGTTTCGAACTCGTTCTATGTGATCCTTGAACGTCAGTCGACTATCTAGGGTTACCCCCAGATACTTGACCGAGCGTTCCCAAGGGATAGGGCTACCGAACATAGTGATGTTGCGGTCGATGGGGTTGTTGATAGAACTGAGTTGTTTGAAGGTAAACAGAATCCTCCATTTCCTTATGTCATGTGAACTATTATAGAAGCGTCGGTGGCTTAACCGGTAACGACCCGGTCCTCCTAACTAGAGGTTTCGGGTCCAAATCCGGACGGCCAATGTAAAAATGTTTTTTTCGAAACTTAAGTACATATACTTACCGATTGCTTTAACGGTGAAGGGAAACATCGTGAGGAAACCTGCACATCCTAACTCTAGATGTGTATGAAGGTCCCGTTGCACACGTCCGTAGGTGTTAATCTAAATGCCCTACACGTGACCGCGGGTGATGCTAAGTGCAACACCAGGCAACCGCCGCCGTCTATCCCTTGGATAAGCACGGTTAATTGTGCCACACGATAAGAAAGAAGAAGAAACTATTGTACTTACGTTTTGGTCACTGAAACCAATAAATTGATGAATAATTCGTCTACACACCGAAAGAATGACAGCGCTATGGGCAGGTTACCCTAGCTTGCGGCATTATGCCGAATCTGGGCCGGTTCAGCAAATCGCACATAGGAAGTCCCAATGTAGTCTAAATATATCAATAAAATAATGTAGTTTTGGAAAATTTTTACTACTTTAGGTACTTTACTTTTTGTTATTTTTAATTCATATTGTCTTTTTTTTCTTTTGCTGCTTCCTATCCTGTTACATATTTATTTTTTCTATGTGTAATCACACTAATATTATAAATGCGATAGTACGGTCGTTTGTTTGTTTCACTTTTACGTAGGAAGGTACTTAGATCAAGCACTGGATTAAAACAGATTACATTCAAAATAAAAACTATAAACACGCGGGCGAAGCTAGTTGTAGAATAACATTTGCCTTATCCTACCTATTGCGATACAGGTCTCGTCGGCCGCGGATTTCGATAAAGCGCCTGAGGGTGGGTGCCTCCTGAAGTGCTCCTACGAGCTGGCCTGCGGCCACTGGTGCGAGCTAGTCTGCCACGGATATGACCGAGGCCACGAGAACTATAAATGCTTCAAAGACTGTGAAAGGTGATAAATCATATCTACGTTGTTATACAAGGGTGGAAAATTCATAATTATTAACTAAATGACACCGCAATGATACTGTACCATGGTCAAGAGTTTGCAATTTACTCTTTATATCCATGTATCATACGGCGTTTTTCAATACAGTTGTGAAAAACTGCAAAATAAATTTTGTGTTAAAACACAGTTTAATTGTACTTAGTTTAATACTTTTGTTTTCTACTGATTTATTCACTCTTTTCATAGATTATTTTGGTTTGTGTATTTTTTGTGTTCTTTTATAATTTGGTTTTTAATTACATTGTTTTATATAGATAAAATTAATTATACTTTTAAAATTCAATGATTGTCGACGGCTTAACGGCTAAGGCCGCTACTCGTATCTCCTGTCCGGGATCCGAATCCTGCCACGTACCAATTGTGTTTTCGATTTTAGATTTCATATGTACGTTAATCCGACGCTCTTACGGTGAAGGAAAACGTCGTGAGGAAACCTGCACACGCCTGCGAAGAAACTCGCAGGTTGTGTGTGAAGTCGACCAACCCGCAAAGGGCCCGCGTGGTCGACTAAGGCCCTATGGCTCTAATTTAGGGTAGGCTCGAGCCCCTCGGTGGGGACATATAGGTTATATGATGTTAAGTATTTACCTATCTCAAGATATGCTAGATCCCGTCGCGCAGTGCTTAAATATTCACTTTTGAGCCATGTACACTGGTATGTAAATATTACCTTTAAACCATGGGTACTGGCATATACAGTACTAAACTTGAGCAACTATGTTTAAATGTTGAAATTTAGTGAAAATGAAGAATAACTGATGTGACTGTCTCTGACAGAATCCTCTGCGACAAAGGACACAAATGCCCTCAAACGTGCTGGCAGAAGTGTGGCGATTGCAGAGTGATGATAGAGAAAGATTTGCCATGCGGTCACAAGATGATGGTGCAATGCTACTTGGACCCAGCCGATCCTTCCGTTAAGTGCAACACTGTTGTCAAGGTCACCTTGCCGGCATGCAAACATGAGGTAAGCAATGAAAAGACATTAATGAAACGTAGAACACGATAAGACCGCCCAAATTGTACGTCTGTTAGTTAGTAATTTAGTTTTGTGCATGTATATGTTTATTTTGATGTACAGTAAAGAGTTATTTGAGTTTAAGCTTAAGAACATTAAGGTGATCCGTAGGAGAACCAAGATAACCGATATAGCTCACAGAATCGCAAAACTGAAGTGGCCGTGGGCGGGGCGCATAGCTCGTAGAACAGGTGACCCTTTGGGGCAGTAAAATCCTCGAGTGGCGATTAGGCAGGCTTTCTATTCGGTGGACCGGCGGCCGATCTGGTGAAGGTCGCGGGAAGTCGCTGGATGGGTGCAGCCAGCGCAGCATCGGTCGCTGCGGGAGGCTTTCTCCAGCAGTGGACGTCTTTCGGCTGATGTAATGATGATGATATAGACAGACACAATTTTAAGTGGGGCTTCTACTCATGAAACTTCTCAATTTTCCCCCAAGGAGTCCATTTCCAACAAAACTTTTCAGGATGGATTTGTTTGAGAAGTCTATTTTTTTCGTGAATTTTCTAACAATCTTTAGAAAAGTTCATTTTTATGGAGGGGGTCGCGGATTCTATTCCTGGCTGCGGCTGGATCTAACTTTGTAAGACTCAATTTGGTTATTATTAGGCCATTTTCTAAGCCCGCCCGGCTATCTACCACCATTTCATCTAAGTCTAGCAACCAAACTATTTTCATCCTACAGAAAAAAGCTATCCGCGCAATCTATCAGATGCGATCACTTGAGTTGTTACAGAATAAATTCAAAGAAATCAATATTTTAACTGTTGCTAGTCAATCTATATATGAAAACATCATGTACGTTCGTAAGAATTTGCATTTATTTCCTTAAAACAGTGACAGGCATGATTTGAATTTAAGAAATGTAAATAAAATAGATATAGCCTTTTTGAGACTGAGTAAGGTTAAGAAGTCATTTGTGGGGCAGTGTATAAGATTCTACAATAAAATTCCAGAAAATGTAACTAGTTTTTCAGAGAATAAATTCAAGACATGTCAAAAAATGCTTGTGCTCTAGAGGATATTATAAAATAATTGATTATGTAAATGACAAAGATATATATGTTGATTCTATAACAAACTAGCTGGCCCGGCGAACTACGTACCGCCTTACATTACATTACACTGCCCTACCCTACCCTACCCTACACTACACTACACTACCCTACCCTACACTACACTACCCTACTCTACACTACCCTACCCTACACTACTCTACCCTACACTACACTACACTACCCTACCCTACACTACCCTACACTACCCTACCCTACACTACCCTACCCTACCCTACATACACTACACTACACTACCCTAACCTATACTACACTACCCTACACTACACTACCCTACCCTACCCTACACTACCCTACCCTACACTACACACACTACCCTACCCTACACTACCCTACCCTACCCTACACTACTCTACACTACACTACACTACACTACCCTACCCTACCCTACCCTACCCTACCCTACATAAAAACCTTCTCCTGACAATAACGAACTCGACAAAAAAAGAATTAGCGAAATCGGTCCAGCCGTTCTCGAGTTATGCGCTTACCAACACATTTTGCGATTCATTTTTACATATTAGATACCATTACCTGAGACTGATCTGAATCATGCATGACACTATTTGTAATATATACAATAAGTTTTTTTTTTATTTAAAAGTGTGTGTAAACACCTATTTAAAATAAATTATTTTGATTTGATTTGAACATCAATGTTAATAATAGCATTGGTGTGTTTTGACATGAAGATAATATACTGGGCACGTGCTCCTATGGCCTTTGATAATGTCTTCAAAACCGACATCACTAGTAACTGGCCACCACGCCTGAATGTGTGAAGTTTTTCGATTTGTACTATGGAAACTGGGATTCGTTCTCCCCCGTCCCGCCTTTCGGCTGCCGCACGATTGTCTAGGCATCTCCATTGGACGAGTGTTAAGGATTCTTTAGACTGTCGTACGGTTGTACAGAGGCCAGCATATCAAGCTATACACTCGTAGTGCGATTCTGATCCATACGCATTAGGCATAAGAACGGTACAAAGTCCAAAGTGTGTAGCTTGATGTGCTGGCCTGTGTACGTAATTGACCTCAACTTAGCGAGTTCTTTAGCCACTTCGTTTTCGAGTGGTCACCACTCCAGAGCTTCTTTCACCATTGACCTCAACTTAACGAGGTCTTGAACCACCTTCATCTGACGGTTTCGTAGAAACTTCACTAGATCCCGAAATTAGATCATCAGTCCACCAACAAACACTTCATCTTCAAGTGGCCGCCACTCCAGAACTTCTTACACCATTGACCTCAACTTAGCGAAATCTTGAGACAATATCCGACGGTTTCATAAAAACTTCACTAGATTCTTAGACTAAATAATTTCTTCTTTTAGTGGTCGCCAATCCAGAAACTGTCTTCTCCATCGGTTATCGGTTCTGCGAGCTATTTGGTCGACAGATCATTGGTCATTACAAACTTGCTAATTCTGTCAGATTATAGTTACAAACTTATTAGGCACGCCCGACTAGGGTTACCATCTTACCGGATAAATCCGGTCTAGACTGGATTTTAAGAGTGTAGACTGGACTCCGCCCGGATTTCATTCAAGACCGGATTTTTCGTCATACTAATAAAATAACAGGCGCCGCCTGCGCGAGTGTGACGAATTTTAAAGTGAAAATTCTACAAAATACGATTTTTTTAAAGCTGTTGCCAGTGAACAGAAATATTAATTTAAGTACAAATATTACAATTAGTATAATAATTACAGATAATAATTATAGATAATTATTACATGAAACGTACTTATATTCTACTGTTTTATTTTCAGCTAAAGACCGGATTTTTTTACAGGAATCAGGACTTTTTAACACTTGCAACCGGCTTTTCGGTTTAGTCCTGGTAACCCTACGCCCGACTGATACAATGAAGAGACTGATGTTCCTAAACTAGACGTCTTATTGCCAGAGATTATAATGATGATGTAATGTCTTACTCTGTGATCTCGTAGTAAGGGCTCCCGCCTGCTAGGCCGAGGGACATGGGTTCGTTTCGCGTCCAGGGCAAACATTCGAGTGATGAACACGTTTTATGCACTGTGTCTGGGTTTTTTATATCTATAAATTAATATTACATTACTGCAGCGGACAAACAAAATAGGCATTAATGGACGAAAGTGTAAATGTGGGCCGAGGCACACTTAAGTCCATCAATGCCTAGTTGTGGCCAACTTTTCTCAAATAAGCGCGGAAATTAAAACTTCAGTAACTACTTTTCAAAATCAATGACGAACAACAATATTTTTTCATGCGCCATAGTGTTCATTTGTTTTTTTTTTCAATAAACAGCGTTCTATTTGAAAGTCAATTTGAAAATTTAAATAAAACCTTTGATAAGTAACCTCCTTGCTTGTCATGTTTCGGAGTAAAATATAGTTCCATTTTTAAATTACACGACAGATAAGAGTTTATACATAGTAATTTATTTGGCCGCTAAACACGGCAGATATGGCTTTTCATACAACTTTTGCCGGCCGCTGCTCGCATGTATTTAACCAGTACAGCCATTTCGATTTATCTCGAAAATGTTGTCAAAATAATGCTCAAATTTCCAAGCATGTTTGAGAAATTTATAATGTCTCTCTGGTTCCCGTAGGTACAAGAAATTCTTAATTGGTACTAGATTATGACCGTGTGTGTTTTTTCTCTGTATATTTTATTTTAATATCGGATCCGCTAAGTAAGGTCATTATTTTTTTTGTTTAGGCGCAGAAATTGTGTCACGTGGACATAAATCAAGTGAAGTGTCCTATGCCGTGTGAGACCCGCGTCGAGCCGTGCGGACACCAGTGCGAGTTCACGTGCCACGTCAACGTAGACCCTGATCATGAAGAGGTAACAAACTATATCACGTAGACATAAATCAAGTGAAGTGTCCTGTGCCGTATGAGACCCGCGTCGAGCTATGCGGACATCAGTGCAAGTTCACGTGCCACGTCAACGTTGACCCTGGTCATTAGAGGGTAACAAACGT
Source organism: Coleophora flavipennella (assembly GCA_947284805.1). Taxonomy (NCBI): domain Eukaryota; kingdom Metazoa; phylum Arthropoda; class Insecta; order Lepidoptera; family Coleophoridae; genus Coleophora; species Coleophora flavipennella. Next base: position 6,645,851 of record OX369270.1, on the reverse strand, counting down.
AGGCATAAATCAAGTTCAGTATCCTGTGCCGTGTGAGACCCACCTCGAGCTATGCGGACATCGTACGAATTCACGCACCACGTCAACGTTGACCCTGATCAATTGATCATGAGAAGGTAACAAACTATATCACGTAGACATAAATCAAGTGAAGTGTCCTGCGTCGTATGAGACCCGGGTCCAGCTATACGGACACCAGTGCGAGTTCACGTGCCACGTCAATGTTGACCCTGATCAATTAATCATGAGAAGGTAACAAACTACATCACGTAGACATAAATCAAGTGAAGTGTCCTGTGCCGTATGAGACCCGGGTCCAGCTATACGGACACCAGTGCGAGTTCACGTGCCACGTCAATGTTTGTCAATGTGCAACATTTTATCAAAGTTTTGCCGCAAAACATCAACGTTGACAGCTTTGATGTGTTCCGGCATAAATATAAGATAGCCCGTTTCCAATTCCAATCTAGCCCTGCTTTTGTTTCAGTACTTTTGTCCATTTTATCAAAGTTTTGCCGCAAAACATCAACGTTGACAGCTTTGATGTGTTCCGGCATAAATATAAGATAGCCCGTTTCCAATTCCAACCTAGCCCTGCTTTTGTTTCAGTACTTCTGTCACAAAGCCCACCTAGCTAGCTACCAACATTTTATCGAAGTTTTGCCGCAAAACATCAATGTTGACAGCTTTAATGTGTTCCGGCATAAATTTAAGATAGTCCGTTTCCAATTCCAATCTAGCCCTGCTTTTGTTTCAGTACTTCTGTTCTGTCACAAAGCCCACCTGGCTAGCTACCAACATTTTATCGAAGTTTTGCCGCAAAACATCAATGTTGACAGCTTTGATGTGTTCCGGCATAAATATAAGATAGCCCGTTTCCAATTCCAACCTAGCCCTGCTTTTGTTTTAGTACTTCTGTCACAAAGCCCACCTGGCTAGCTACCAACATTTTATCGAAGTTTTGCCGCAAAACATCAATGTTGACAGCTTTAATGTGTTCCGGCATAAATTTAAGATAGCCCGTTTCCAATTCCAATCTAGCCCTGCTTTTGTTTCAGTACTTCTGTTCTGTCACAAAGCCCACCTGGCTAGCTACCAACATTTTATCGAAGTTTTGCCGCAAAACATCAATGTTGACAGCTTTGATGTGTTCCGGCATAAATATAAGATAGCCCGTTTCGAACTCCAATCTAGCCCTGCTTTTGTTTCAGTACTTTTGTCACAAAGCCCACCTGGCTAGCTACCAACATTTTATCGAAGTTTTGCCGCAAAACATCAATGTTGACAGCTTTGATGTGTTCCGGCATAAATATAAGATAGCCCGTTTCCAATTACAACCTAGCCCTGCTGTTGTTTCAGTACTTCTGCCACAAACCGTGTGCAAAGGCGAAGAAAGGCTGCACGGCCAATTTGAAAGGAGACCGCGGTGCACATCAGTGTCGGAAAATGTGCTTCGAAAGTTGCGGCGACTGCACTGTCCAAGTACGTATAAAAATAAACCTAATTGTTACTTTACTAATTATCTTGTTTTTACCCGACTAAGGCAAAACTTCAAGGGTTATGGATCTCACAGTCGTATGTATCTAGTTTTTAATATGTTAGATGAGGATATGCTGATTTGCCATCTCATATACAGCCAAAACTACTGAAGCGAGTTCAATAGGATTGTGAACCCACGGCGAAAATTTGACTTTTCATAGAAACGGCGTTAGCGATTTTCACCTCTTAAATATTAACCGATTTTGACCAATTTTCAATAGGTTGTCAGTCAAAACAAAAGCTAGGTTTATATGTTTCCTTTTTTTTTAATTATTGATTAGAAATAAACAAATTATGGCTAAAATTCATTTTGTATGAAAACACTAAACGACAAACACAATTAAACTTATTAATTGCATTGAAAAAACTAAAACCTATAAATCTACCTTTTGTTCGGACTGAAAACCTATTAAAAATTGGTCAAAATCGGTTAACTTGTATGAGGCTATTAAAGGTTTGTATATGAAACGTCGCGGGTTCACAATTCTCTTATCAATAAATTTACGGTTAGTTAATTGGTGTATTCCTACTCGTCATTTTATTATAAGAAATTTTCCCCAAGAAAGTAATAGTCAATACGGAAAAAATTGATTCTCCAATACAAAGAATCAGCTGATAGACCAATTTTGTTACGAATATTTTTATTACGAATTGACCATAAGTTCTTTGGAAAATGTTGTATGAAGAGTCCAATATTTTTATTACGAATTGACCATAAGTTCCTTGGAAAATGTTGTATGAAGAGTCCAATATTTTTATTACGAATTCACCATAAGTTCCTAGGAAAATGTTGTATAAAGAGTCCAATATTTTTATTACGAATTGACCATAAGTTCCTTGGAAAATGTTGTATGAAGAGTCCAATATTTTTATTACGAATTGACCATAAGTTCCTTGGAAAATGTTGTATGAAGAGTCCAATATTTTTATTACGAATTGACCATAAGTTCCTTGGAAAATGTTGTTCAGTAACAGCATGTAGTGAACGGGTGCTACACCAATTTTATTATACATTTCTAGCGATTCACGAAGGCGACCGGGCTTTACTCGTGGTTAAACTTTAAACGTGTACATGCACATTGCGGTAGTGTGCGTGTCTGACGGAGCGATCGGTTACTTGTACTTATTGTTAACGCGACGCTAATTACCACGTTGTACTGTCAGCATGTCAAAACGCAAAGTGTTTCATAGTGAGGTAAATCATTTTTATTTATTCGTTAATAGTACAAAAAGCATGTACCAAAAACTGAAAAAGAATACATGAAGTATTTTGATTATGACTTCGAGTTTGTCATTGATGTAGGCGAAACAAGTGACAGCGACAATGATGAGTTTGGAAAGTGACAGTGGTGTCGATTCGGTGTTACACGACTTAACTTAATTGACAGGATTAAACTAAATTTGCACATTCTGTCTTTTACTTTCTGTATCGAAAAGACAAGGATAGAATGCTTAAATTTAGTTTAGTCCTGTCAAATAAGTTAAATCGTGTTACACCGAATCGACACCAGTGACATTTTATGCAAAGAAGATTAGGTATTGTACCAACTGATTCTAATTATTACTTAATTAAGTCATTTTTCATTATTTGCAAAAGTTTTGTCCGAACAATATTTATTTAAATTTAGGAATCTTTATTTTGTTTAAGCTAGCCGTACCCACTTACGCTCTCACACACACTTTTAAACGTATACAGATACGTGTTCACCACAAGTTAAGCCCGCTCGCCTTCGTGAATTTCAGTAACTGTAGCTTATACTTAATCTTGACTTCGTTTGTCTTAGACCACACGACCTTACCTAAAAATCAACATGGTGAACTCTAGACGTCGGGTTATAAATACCTTTGCGCTTCCACTTAATGTACATTTCCAGTTTCTGTAAAGTTTTTTGGTATGCAATAAAGAATATTTATTATTATTATTATTTTTCGAAATAATTCAGACTACAGACTACCACTTACTAATTTGAACTTAGCCACCCGTGTTTTTGGAGTTTAGGCTCACGGCTCACCTTCCCACGATATGCAAAGAGACCCGCGCCATAGCAGTTGGGACGCTAAGTATATAGCCCGAGAGCCCACTGCAAGAAACCCTACCTGGTAAGGTAATTAAACAAATCCACTTTGTACGGAGAGCCGACACTTGGTCAGCACTTTGTACGGAGAGCCGACACTTGGTCGGCCGCGGCACAGCTTGGCAGGTTTTGCGTGGTAAAGAAACAAGTTCGTCAAAACAATATACCTCATCGTATACCTAATAGAAAGAAAGTAGTGTGATAGGTTGGAATCCGTTTAGTAAAGAGTAAAAAAACGCTAAACACGTTAAAAACCGATTTCCATCGCAACAACTTAGTACATTTTTGCATTATTATTTTTGGTTTTTGTTAATTTTCTAATAAAGTACTACACCGATTTTGATAAAATTTATATGGGACCACACGGAAAGCACTAGCTTTCAAATAAAAAAAGAATCATAATCGGATCACCCAGTCAAAAGTTCTGAGGTAACACACATTAAAAAAACATACAGTCGAATTAAAAACCTCCTCCTTTTTGGAAGTCGCTTGAAAACTTGGTCGGCTGGGTTCTGTATTGGCAAGTTCCGGTGCCTGACCAAATTTAGGGTGCCATAGAACCGGTTTATTTCACCTCATCAAGTAATTGAATGAAAAAAAAGTATAATATTAGCTTAATTAATGCTGTTCACATATGTCTTGGTCTTCCTGACCTCAGCTAGGCAGTTTTCCTAGTCCGACCACATTTGTGTTCAGAACATCAATTCCTTGGTCGGCCTGACCTCAGTTTTCTTAGTCCGACCACATTTACGTTACAAAAATCAAAATAGGTGTATTTTACCTCATCGAGTACCTAATTGAATGAAAACAAAGCATTATAATAGTTTTCTTACATACTTATACATTATACTCTGTACACACTAACTCATGCCGTATACCGTTAAAGTACCGTTGCAGACATTGCAAAAGAAAATAATTTTCTGACTACATGCTATTAAGTAAATACCTAGCTTATTGGAAACATCATTTGTTCATAAAAAAAAATAGGCACATAACTGCTAATTAAATATTCAGATTAATAAAATTATCCTTTAAAAGAAGACAACCCTGACGTAGTCAGAAAAAATAAGAGAGAAAGAAAGAAAGAGAGGCAACTTTTAGGTAAATATAAATGTAGCGCTTCCTGACCTGAATTGCACTTTATTGTGTTGTAGCAAGAGTCACTATTTATTTAAATGATTTTATGAAGTTAATCTTCTTTTACATAGTAAATAGTCTTTATTCTTTGGTAGTAGTGTAATACCACAGTGCAAGTATTTAGTGGTTGCGTGTCTCGTTGGATAAAAACTGCAAATTGTATTTTTTTCAATCAGGATGTTAATCTTGCACAAATTCAGGTTTTTACACGGAATTTAAGATTAATTGTTATTTTTACATTCAAACTTAGACAGAACAGAAAAAAACAAAAATGTCAAATCATAGCCGCCATAGATCACACAAAACATCATTTTAGGAAGCGAGCCGGCAGCTTTCTTATTCGCTGAGGGCGGACGAGGCTTTGAGGGTTGCCATGTGTTATAATTATCCATGCAGTGGTCCAACGCCGTTGATGTTTGCGCCAAATCTGACATCATCAGTCACTGGTCACCTCTGGCGCTTCCAATGTATTGTCCCGAACGGTGAAATAGGCTTGTTTCCACTAAGAATAAATCGGATGGCTTTGAGTTTCTAATGATTAACCCTCATAATTAGTAAACAAAAAAACAACTTTTCTATTAAAATAATAAAAGATTAATAATATTTTTGGAAAATAAAATCGACGAAATGAGGCGTTTAATCACGTGACATTAAACGCCAATCAGAGAAGCGCATGGAAACGTGACGTCACGCCTCGCGAAATGAGCGCGAAACGCTATGTTGTATCTGTCATTTTCGTATAAAGTGAACAGGTTATTTCGAGTTTTCAGCAATTATTGTTAAATTAATACAGTTCGTTTTTAGTTTCATCTTGAAAGACAGGTATAATTTGCCATGGAATCAGGATTTAACAAAGCAAACAGCAGTAATTTGCCCAAAATTGACACCGTTATGCTTGGCAATTTTTTTGCAATGAACACCGACTTTTGTTCATCGGAGTTTCGCAATGTTAAAGCTTCTATGTAAGTATTATGTGAAGAACAAACAAAGTCTTATTTAATTAGCAGTTACCAGTCCCTATGTTAGTATACCCAGTCCCCAATTTACGTATTGTAGATTTGTTATGGTGCAAAAACCTATTTTATAAATAGATACATCACGTTGTGTTCAATACTTACATCAAAATGACCTTTACAGAAATAAATTGTGGAATCAATTGATAAAGTAAGAGCATCTTGCATCCTTGCCATTTTTAACCACTTTCTTCGTATTTGTTTATTGTTTGGAACGTATATGAATAATTTGTTTGGCGTTTTATCGTTGTACTTTTACATTGGGTGGGGCACTATACAGTATTTATAATACGAGGAATTCATTATTTATTAGAAAACACAATTGACTGACATATACAAACACGGCTGTTTCGCGAGGTGTGACGTCATTCAAGACGCCATGACAGTCTTGGCCTTTTTCGCGGTAAATTTCAAGTTCATTTCTAAAAACTCAAAATACTAATGTAAAACACCTATTTTTCTTAATATAATATATTTTTGGGGTGAAATAGATGCTTAGCTATAGTTTTAAAATAATTTCCAAATATTGTCAACTAGCCTATTGGGGCTCGACCTCTCCCGTCCCGCCCCTCGTTACCCGTTTGATGTCTCTTTCTAGACGCCTCCATTGGACGACTGTATGGATTTCTTAGACTGTGACATCCATTTAGGGTTGTAAATATAGTTGATCCACTTATTTAAAAAACGACATTGACCGATTTTATAATACTTAATTTCAGGTCAAAAAGACGAGAAACTCGTGTAACCACAAGGAGGTAGTTGCTTGCTGCGTAGATGTAGATGCGGAGCGCTGCCGACATAATTGTGTGCGAATTATTCCAGCCTGTGGTCATCGCTGCAAGAAGAAGTGTTTCCAGCCTTGCGGGGACTGTAATCAAATGGTATGTAAAAATCTCGCCGCTTCCTGATGGCGCAAGCATGGTAAAATCCAGAACCCGCGTACGGCGATAAAAGTGAAGCAACTTGCACTAGTATGGAACTAATCTAATTTAGAGTAGTTTTAACCCTTCTGCACGCAGGTAATTTATTTTTGTGGGTAAACAATTAAGTAGTGGTTATTTCTTACCTAACTCTAAAAGTTTTAAAATCGTAGGGCATTTAGATTTACACCTACGGACGTGTGCAACGCGACCTTCGTACACATCTAGAATCAGATGTGCAGGTTTCCTTACGATGTTTTCCTTCACACCGTTAAAGCAATCGGCAAGTAAATGTATGCAAGTATAATTTGATTGATGCTTATATATCTGTAGCAGCCATATTGTAGAACTAGCCATTTTACAATACGGCGCTCCGCTTTTCAAACTACTTAGTAAAAAACTCCGTGTAAAATCGAGTCGAACGGACGGACAGACGGACAGACGATTAGGTTAGGTTAGCAAGTCTTGTTCTACCGTGAAAAGAAGCACCGCAATGCCGGGCTCCATTCGACTCTGTTTCATTTCAAGTTTTTAACACGCTTCTATTAGCTTCACTTGTAACTATGTAAGAAAATCTTGGAATCTTAATTTGACCCACTTGCCGGTCTTCGATTAGGATGAAATTTTGCACACGCTCCGAGTTCTGATGACAATACATAACTAGCTAAGAAACGTCATTACAAATCCAATATGGCGGCCTCCCCAAGATGGCGGACTGGCTGTTTGAAATCCACCCCCATGATATGGGTATCAAATGAAAGGGTTTGCTGTCAGTAATACGAAAAAAATAGTCACGTGACTTAAATCCAATATGGCGGACGTGCAAGATGGCGGACGGGCTATTTGAAATGCACCCCCATGATATGGGTATCAAATGAAAGGGTTTGCTATCAGGAATACGAAAAAATAGTCACGTGACTTAAATCCCATAGCGGACATCCAAGATAACTACTTAACGTGTTTACTAAAAGCCTGTTTTTTAGTTTTTTAAACTAATTGATGATTATTTTATTCTATAGTTTTACAAAGTGGCGGCGGCGCGCCGTTTTGTACAACGGCTAATTCTACGATATGGCTGCGACATATCTGTGTAACTGCTTTAGCATCAATGTCACTTACCATCACAAAATATGATTTCAAATGCTTACCGGCTGTAAATAAAAAAGTAAATTATAAGTATTGTCAGGAAACTGAATAAGTAGAGTATTTAAGTACTTGTCTATTTTCATTATCATCATGTCAGCCGAAAAACGTCCACTGCTGGACAAAGGCTTCCCCCAAGGATTTCCACGAAGACCGGTCCTGCGCCGCCCGCATCTATAGGTTTCCCGCGATTTTCACCAGGTTGTCGGTCCACCGCGTGGCAGGCCTACCTATGCTACGTTTTCCGGTGCGCGGTCGCCACTCGAGAAGTTTACGGTCCCAACGGCCATCTGTTCTACGAGCTATGTGCCCTGCCCACTGCCACTTCAGTTCAGCGATTCTATGAGCTATGTCTGTTACTTTGATTCTCCTGCGGATCTCCTCGTTTCTGATTCGATCACGCAGAGCAACCCCGAGCATAGCACGCTCCAATGCCCTTTGGGTGTGAGCCTTCTTACGAGGCCCATAATAAGCGTCTATATCTCAGTTCCGTAAGTTATCACTGGCAACACACACGAGTCAAAGACCTTAGTCTTGAGACACTGCGGTATTTGGGACGTTAAGATATTGCGAAGCTTCCCGAACGCTGCCTATTTTAGTGAAAGTTAAAGATTATTTTTCTCGTAGGTCTCCAAAATACTGCCAGAATGTCACCACGAGGTGAAGTTGCAATGCAGTGAAGAGCCGACTGCCAATCGTTGCACGTTTCCCTGCGAAAGAATACTCTCTTGCGGACACCAATGCAAGAAGCGATGTAACAAAAAATGCGATTCTCTCTCGTGCGCTGAGATGGTGGCCGTGGAGGTACAGTCGCCGTGTGGTCACATAGTGGAGCAGTTGCCCTGCAATATTTTTAGAATGCCTGAAGGTATGTTCATCGTATCAGCCAACCTAAAGACGTCCATTGCTGGACAAAGCCTTCGTTCCCCAAGAATTTCTACAATGACTGGTCCTGCGCTGCCCGCATCCAACGGTATCCCGCAACTTTCACCAGGTCGTCGGGCTGAATAGGCCTTCCAACGCGCGGCCTTCCAGTGCTCGGTTGCCTTTCGAACTTCACTGCCTCAACGGCCATCTGTTCTACGAGCTATGTGGCCCGACCACTGCCACCTAAGTTTAGCTATTCTGTGAGCTATGTCGTTTGCCTTGGTTCTCCGACGGATCTCATTTCTGATTCGAAGGTATAAAATTAGCTAATTAATACGACCAGATGGCGACTCGACTATAAATTATTTTTTGTGTAGCGAAACTGTGTGCCTACAGATTTTCCGTGCTGAGAACTATCGGCGTTCTAAAGTACGCGAAGTTGAGAAAATGTCTGGAACAAACATTTATGTTATGACACATATGATCGACGGTAGATGAAGTTGTGAAAGATATCAAGTTGGGTAATACTTACGGTATACATACGTTACTTTCGAGCTAAGAAGAAGATATGTGATAGATGATTTTGATATCACTTTAGACACCGAAAAAGTGGTCGATAAATAATTATGTGTCTCCATATCCCTGATTTTCGGATAATCTGTTGGACTGATTTAGATAAAATTTTGAACTAGATGTTGAAAATATTTGCCAAAGGTCGTTTAATTTTTTTTTTTCATAATGTTAAGGGTATGTACCTCCCATACAAAAAAATGTATGTGTATCCGTATCCCAGATTTTTGGAGTTACTGCTGGACTGATTTGGATGGAATTTTGGACATAAATGTTGAGAAATATTTACCAGGGGTCATCTTTTTTAAATTTACATTAAAGGTACCTCACAAAAAAAATACAGAAAATGCGCTGAAGATGTTTTTCAAATTTTTGTCATCAACAACACTTACTTATAACACTTTAAACTTTTACGATTATTCATTATGACAAATTGAATGCGGGACTTGGCGTGATTTTATAGAACATAGGTAATGATTTTGTTATTACCTCAACGTTTCGACAATGCTTCGATAGCCGTGGTCGCGAGCAAACTGAAGCCGCGCTGTTAAGACTGTACTCATCCCTCCCGCTAAGATAGCATGACCCGTACGTACACCTAAGGATTCTCTACCGACCGCTGAAGGTAAGGTCCCTGGGGTGTACAAAGTCGACTTTAGCTGTGGAAGTTCACTGGATAGAGCTTCATGACCCAAAAATCCTGTCGACGGATCGCCGGTACTACCGAAGAATCGTGCGTGAAGCCATTGAAATTAAGAAACACGAAAACTTCAAGGGTACAAGCTTTCCTCGTCATGGAATCCGGTGATTAATAAGTTTTGATAAATAAACTAAGAACTTCTTCTTATTCGTGTAAGAGTCACAGCTGCTTGAGCCAATGTTTCACGACCGCTACGGCTTGAGGGGAGGCCGACGCCAGATCCTCGTCAGTGCAAGTGAATGGGCACTGCGGGCATTGTTTGAGGTGTTGAGTGGACTGCACCTGCCCACAAATGCAGCCCGTACTGATGTGGGGCGGCAGTATACCCCATCGTTGTAAGTTTGCTTTGCTCCTTCCAACTCCTGCTCTGAAACGGTTCAGACCCTTCCATATAGGCCAGCTTTCAGAGGCCCCAGCGGGTAGATGCTGCGAACAAACAACCATGCGGCCTGTGGAATGTGTTAGTGTAGTGTATCGTGACCCTAACCCTTTACAAAATAAAGTGAGGGTAGATGGAGGTGTTCCTGCGAGCCTGCGACGCGCCGGCGGCTCATCGCGGCTTCAGTCTGCTCGCGACCACGGCTATCGAAGCATATTCGAAACGTTGAGGTACAAAACAACATCAATACCTATGTTATATCTATAAAATCACGTCAAGTCCCGTTTTAAATTTGTCATAACACTTACTTATACCTAAAATATGCCATATGTGATATGTCTAAAAAATGTTTAGATATCTTTTACTTTAGGTAAGGTAATATGCAGTGTACTACTCTTCTATTTTTTTTTTCTTTGATAGGCTGGCCCACTTAAATCAGTTCATATTTTACCTTTATACAAATTATGCTGGGAGAATGCTTAGCTACTTGGGTCGTACCGTTCAATTTTTACAGGGAGGGACTCGGCGGAGTGGCGCGAGGCCCTGCTACAGCACTGCAGTGCACCGTGCGGACGCGAGCTGCAATGCGGGCACGCGTGTGCGGGCTCGTGCGGCACGTGCCGCCAGGCTCGCCTGCACGTGCCCTGCGCCGCCCCCTGCGGCCGCACGCTCATCTGCGGCCATCAGTAAGTGCAACTAGCTAGTGCAGGTACGCGTGCCTGCATTTATCAGTGTATACATCATTTGTCCCTGCTTATCAAACAATCACGCGAGAATAACTAATACAACTATGTAACTTACTGGCCTCTGGTCAGTCTTTTACATAAATATGTCAAGAATATTAGCCATCGTTCTACCGAGCTACCGCTTAATCGTATCGACGGCGGCACGCAAAGCGAAAAGGTCATTTAAAATACATCAATGCCATAATTGAAAACGCTAAAAACGTTAAAAAAAACCGAGTTCCATCGCAACAACTTAGTACAATTTTGCATTTGTATTTTTGGTTTTTCTTAATTTTCTAATAAAGTACTTAAGATTTTGATAAAAAAATTTATGGGACCACACGCGAAGCACTAGCTTTCAAATGAAAAAAGAATTATAAAAATTGGTTCACCCAGTCAAAAGTTCTAAGGTAACACACATAAATAAAAAATACAGTCGAATTGAGAACCTGCTCCTTTTTGAAGGTATCGCGTGCGTCGCGACTGCTCACCTGATTGCTCAACAATTGCGCACTAGGACACTAAAGTTACTCCCTACTGTTCGAATATTTAAACAGTATTTTATATGAGCAATAGGGAGAAAAGGCACCTTACTAAGGTCAAAGTACTTATTCCAACATCAAAATTTTAGATTAAAAGTAAATAGTGGCGTAAGGAGTTGTGTTCAATTATATATTTTCTATATTTTACTTGTTATGAATGTAAAAATTTACTTGTTTACTGTTAAGTTGCAAAGAACCCTGCAGCCAAGAGTGCCCGCCGTGCAGGATGCCCTGCGAGATTCGATGCGAGCACTCGAGTTGCAAGAAGCTCTGCGGTGAACCCTGCGTCGCCTGTGAGGTTAGCTTTGATCATAAGATTCGTGCAAATAGTTTAATACACCTACAGTAGTGGTCACATAATCCGGTATTTGACTGCTAGTCATTTGAGTTACTTTTTATCAAATGTCAAAAACGACATTTTGTTCTGAAATTGTTTGTGTTACAAACTTGTGACGTCATTGTCTTTGGCGAACTAACTTAGTGATTTTGATAAATATAAATTTGAAATTAGGATAAAATGTTAAATGCATACGTTTTTATGCTTTTGTAGGAGAAATGCTATTTAGTGAATAATATTTTTTAAGTTATTTTAAACACTCAAATACTCTATTAGGAACGCTTCATAATCAGACATCGCTTTAAAATGTACATGGTTAAAGATATTTAAGCCTTATTAAACAATATTGACTATACTGCTTGTTAGTATATTTATGAGGCCAACATAATAAAAAAAGAAAACTATAAAATAATATTTATTATTTAATTTAATCCGCTGTTGTTTAGGTATTGTCCACATAGCATTAGGCGAAAGGCTGGACAAATAATAAGAAAGAGTTAAAACCTTGTTTATTAAAACTAACAATAATTTTATAATTTATGTTATTTATTAATTTAAAGTGAATTTAACATCGTTTTTCTTAATGAAATCAACTTGTTTTGTAACGTTAGTAAGTACTAACTAAGTAGTTGGATATCTGCTACCGTGGATAACTGCATGACTGCGGCGCGGCATTGATGCTATTAACCGTGGGTAGGTTTCAACTGAAAAAAATGCATTGTAAAGTTCATTCATGTTACCACACACTCTGTTCGACAATTTCTTGATACCACAGAATTTCTATGGGATAAGGATTAGGCTATTTGGTGGCCAGTCTAACACAGTTACCATTTGCCTATTGAGAAATGTTTTTACAGAGTTGGCAGTGTGTTTTGGGTCATAATCGTGCTGGAATGTCCAAATTACCAGGAGATTATCGTCAGCGTATGGCAGCATACATTCCTACGAGTATTCTGTTTATATTGGTATTGGTCCATGTTACCTTGTATCAGACTGGTAGGTCCCATATGCCATAACCGGCAAAGCAACCCCACATTTTGACGTTTCCAACGCCAAGCTTTACCATATTTTTTGTTTATTTTGGGTCGAATTCCTTATTTGCAGGTCGGCGTACGTACTGCTTGCCGTGAGAGCATATTCTATTATTTTGGTTTCGTCAGAAAAAAGTACATTCTTCCATTGCTGTTCTATCCAGTTTACATAATTCCTTGCAAACGTAATTCGGGCCTGTCTATGACATGGTGTCAACATGGGTACCTTTCTGGTTCATCTCCCAAATAACTGTGCCTCCACCAAACGTCTTCGAACGGTGCGCGCCGAGACTGCTTGAGGGTTATTCATTTTTATCTGATTAGAGCCTTTAAATGGGTCCTGCTTAGCAAAGTGAACTGTTCTAAAATAGTGTCGAGGAGAGATTATTAGAAGTAGCTTTATGGGTATTAAAATATATCACAGCCTGGTAACCATCGTTTTAGAGCAACCTAAATGCTTCGCAATTTTTTATAAGACCTATTACGACCACGCAACTTTATTATTATTTCTCTAGTAGCAGCAGTCAAAAAACACACTATAAGTTTATTAAAATAATTTCCCATAAGAAAAATGATAACTCAGCACTTCCTTCCTAAGGGATTTTTTTTAAGAATGCCGGGTCAAAAATTTTGTTTTGACCCTTAGTAAACGAGTGCCAAACAGCTAAAGTGTACACCGATTTGCGGTTTTTTTCCGTACACCTTCCACTATGTTGACTACTGTGACGTCAACAGCGTAAGATGCATATTGACATGTACATTAATATTGATGTCCGTATGTCGTTCGTTCCGTAGGAGCCGTGCAAGCGCGCATGCGCGCACGGCACTTGCAACCGGCGCTGTGGTGAGGAGTGCTCGCGACCGCCATGCGACGTGCCGTGCCCGCTGCGGCTGGGGTGCGGGCACGCTTGCCGCGGGCTGTGCGGTGAGCCCTGCCCCCCCGCCTGCTTCCTTTGTCACCCCGACGACTTCCCCAAAGGCCTAATAGGCGAAGACATCGAGGATAATGAAATGTAAGTGACTATACATAGGACTGGCACATCTGTCGCAGAACCGATAACCGCAGGAAAACCGCGTTAAGACAAATGTAGTGTGGGACGCTCCGAGGCGCACCCTGGACACTTCATACAAAGGGCCAGAAATGACATTTCAAAAAACGACCGACGGAACAAACAAAATGGCAGCGAAACCCTATACGTTCGACTAACAAACTGTAACCAATCTGTATCAATTTTGGCGACGAGGGGGTGAGGTTGCAATCTAGAGAGCGGCAGGGAGTGTCCATACTTTATGTTAGAGTTGCCCCGGGCTAGATGGAGCGATCATTTGCGCATGATTGCTGCCGACAGCTGGATGCACGAACAGGTCCGAAGATCGCCTATCGATCGCGATCGATAATCAGAACTAACACTGAAATATCGTGACAGACATCAAAAATACGCATTGGACGGTCGACTTCTGCTCCCGAAACTTTTTATCTAAAATCGACTAAAAGCGTCTCAGGACCTTCAGCCGCGGCTCCACGCAAATTAGTGTCTCATCCAAATATCGAAAAACAATTAGTGGCCTGAGAAGAAACCCGAAATCTGACGTCCTCTTCAACAAGCACGCGGGACAACGCGGATTGCCTTACCGAATATCCCTTGGTTCTGATGTAGCTAATGATGATACAGAGCAGAAGCTGTCGATGTTTCTGATTTATTCAAAGTAGATAAATAAATAAAAATAGAGTCAAATAGATTAACTGATTGACCCACTTTGTATAGAAAGTGAATTATTTTTGCTACAAATAGTAGCCTTGTAGTAATCCAATTTTATGAGTAAATGCTTGGTTTTAAAGGCCAACTATTTCAACTAATTTACGAATCATCATCATTTCATTTTCCATCTCAGCTGGAAGATTTCGAGCCACGTGCACCAACGGCTTCATGTAACCCTCAAAAGATAATCAGTGTACCCGCTTAAGGGTCCAGCACTTGCTGGCACGATGAAAAAATAAGCACCTCCACCAACCCGGACTTAGCCCTCATGTTTGGTGTGTGGAGTATGGCCTAACCTTCCCGAGTTTGGGAAGAGAAAGACTCCTACTCTAGCTGTGGGGATGTGGGTTATTAACGATGTGCACAAGCATTTGCGTAAACATTTGCCAAAATCTTTGCCAAAGTCTTTGAAGCTATATGATTAGAAGAGCCTTTACAGTAGGTTGCTGCTAATAATGGACCCCATGCATACTTTTCGTCGATACATATACAATTGCGTGCCACTAAAGATGAGATTTGACACACCACTTGGTTTGACTTGCGCAGTAGACGATTTATAGCTCTCTTTAGCGGTATTCGTTCCGAGGCCGGTAAGGACCGCGCTAGATCGGGGCGGAGAAAAGAGGGCAGGAGGCGCCTGCGCATGCGCGTTTGTTGCCTCCCCTTACCCCGTGCACCCTCTGCTTGACTCTACAGTGCAACCTGTGTTTATAAATTTCTACTTTTTATAGTTATGCGAGTACAATCTTGATTATGCCTCGAGGTAAAACATTAAGAAGAAAAAGTAGGCAGAGGGTTTGCCTATATGTCAAAAGACGCAAAGGAAGGTGAATTATGAATAACTATTTCGTACACGACTGTACCTGCCCAGGATCCACACTACTGACGCTCTTCAAGTCTTATCTTTCGTGACACGCATTGTACCTACATACGAGTATGTGTAGGCAGTAACATTTCAATCAATTCTTACAGACTTGTCAAGTTAGAGGACTGCCCGCATATGATAGAAATTGACACGCTGGACACATTGATGAGGACTGACCAAATGAGCGTAAGGATTCGTTCATGCCCGTGGTGTGCCAAACCCATCATAAACACGCCGCGCTACAAGGACATCGTTAACGAGATGATAAGAAACGACATCAATCCTATCAAAAAGAAGTTGTATGGAAACACTAAAGAGATAAAATCTAAAAGAGATGAGGTCGCTTTGAGAATTACACAGCTAACCAAAAAATATCACTACATTTCTGAAGGTACGTCGTACTTACCTATCTAAATTTAACTATAGACAGAATAAATTTTATTTATGATACAAAAGAAAAATAAGGGGTTATTCAACTTTACCCCGTTGACTTGCCCCATCAATGAGGTTTTGTGAACTTGATTCCCACTGCCCTATTAAATTAATTGAGTCATCAACGGGGCTTTGTGAACTTTTTTCACTTTGCCCCATTAATACAGCAATATTAATGTGTCATTGGATTGTAGAAAAAAGGCTTACAAATCCCTAACTGCTTAAAAAAAATACAAGCAGCATACATTATGTAATGACAGCAGTCTTTATTTTAAGAACTCATGATTGATCAGTTAATAGGGCAAATAAATTTTATGTAGGTACTATGCAAAAAAAACTGGCCAAGTGCGAGTCGGGGTCACACAGAGTTCCGCACTAAAACTTCAACAGAACAAGACCTCTCAGTAAATACTTTGTTCTATGTAAATAGGGGTCTAGTTTTTCTGGGCCATATAATTTTATTTTTCCTGTGGGAACGAAAGAACTTTAGATTATCCTGTAATCTATACATTCAACCTCAAGTACTATGATTTGCTCAATATTTTAAGCCCAGTAGTTTCGGAGATAAGGGGGGAGGGGGGGAATGGTCAATTTTCACCTATTTTCTATGACTAAAACGATTTATCTTGAAATTATAAAAAAAAAATATTTTGGATTCTTGCAACAAGCTCTTTCATTTGATGTTTTGTCATACGATACATTTTGAAAAACTTTTTTTAAACATTTTCTAATTTAGCCCCTAAAAATGGCCCTCATGTTTAAAATTAATTTATTAACGTTACATGTTAGTGTATTACTACGAGTAGCACTGATCGAAATGGCATAAGAAGTACATACAAAGAAAAGTAAAAGTAGAGAAATTCTTGTTCTTAGTAATTTATGGACTACAAAAATTGCAACACAGTGACATTTTTTAACAAATTTGAAACTGATATTGGTTAGGTACTTACCTTATTTAATTATTATTAATATTTACAATTTATTTTTTATTTGTTTTTAATTTGCATGTCTTCATAAGACTGAATACGTTTACTGGCATTGTACTTTTTAAGATCTGTATATTTATGACTTAAGCATTCTTGCAAATAAATGATTTTGATTCTGAATAAAAGATATTACGTTGTCAATGTTGTCATCTGTAATATTTTTATTGTGACTATAAAAAAAAAACAATTTTCCCGATCATTACGCTGGATAACAGAGATTATTACGAGTACCTACTTTGAACTATTGCCAATTGTATACAATTACTAATTTTTAAGTAAAAATCACACGTTATGTGTGCGCATCCTAACTTTTCTGTGCTATCTTTTTGCGTCACTCTGCGCAACCGACTCGTAAACGTTTTTGCGTCATTTTTGTGCTATTTGTGACAAAATCTACGGTCTGACCTAGATACTAGTTACTTCGCCAAAACTTTAAAATTAAAAATCAAAATAAAAGTGATTTTTTTTCTGACGAAATATTTATTTAATTTCCTTTTTTTTCAGAAATCCCTTGTCTCAAACGCACCTTGACAAGAATAAATGTGGCAATGAGGTTCCAGAAAGGAGTTTCCCTTTCCATGGTGTCGATGCAGGCCCAGTATTTGGAAATATTAGATATGATCTTCGAATTGTATGAAAAGTATAAAGAGTCCAAGATAACTGTTCTGAGACAAGAGTTATTGGATGTGATAAAGGCGGCTTGCGACGCTCTCATTAAGAACATACAAAAAATAAGCCAGCAACTGCAAATGGACATTGCAAACGAAATGAAGCGCATGAACTCTGTAGTTCAGCTGGCGCAAATTTTGAGCCATGCTTCGTTTGAATCGGCGAAAACGTCAACTAAAGTCGTGGAGTGTGAGAGTCGAGCGAGGAGCGCCGTGCTAATGTGGGACGTGTTTGACGAAACCGCGGCCCTCATCGCTTTGAAAGAGCTGCAGGAGTCTGTTAGGCTGTCCGGTATCGTGAGCAAACAAGAGCGGGATTTGATCGTGAAAGCCATCGGCTCGAAGACTGGCTCGTGGTACAAGTGTCCCAATGGGCATCCCTATTGCATCGACGCGTGCGGTAGAGCCATGGAGGTACAGTTTCAAAGCTTCTTTAATTATTCAAAATACTTATGAACATTTTTTCAAAATACTTATGAACATTTTGTTTAAGGTGGTTCTTTTGGTTTTTTAATTTTTACTTTTTTAATTTTTTGTGATTTTTTTTAAGAAGTTTAACGTGTTCTGCGACAGTCTTACATTACTTTCTACCCATTTCAGCGAATTTGTCAAATGTGAAATTCCGTATTTTAATGAGATATTTTGTGATTGTTCTTCTAAATAGGTATTTCGAAGTTTTCATTAGAGCTTTGTATGCAGGTGAGCCGTTGCGCGGACTGCGGAGAGCCTATTGGCGGCTCCAGCCACACGTTGCTGTCTACCAACAGCCACGCAAGGGAAATAGATCGCTCCCAGCACCCAGCATGATCTAACGCCTACGATAATATGGCTAACTTTAATCTGAACTAAACTCAAGATAACGTTAACCCCTCTTTTTTGCCCAGTCGGGTAAAAAATATCCTATGTCACTCATGGGATCAAGACGAATCTAACGACACCTCATAGGTTAAATAAAACCCTTCAAGCCGTTCAGGCTGTAGCAGGGAACATGGAAATCTACATACATACACTCGAAAAACATAACCCTGCTTCTGAGGCAGTCAAGTAAAAAAGGCTTCCTATGACCATACATCTTAGTCTGACGTAACTTTCTTACTATTTATTATAATTTATCCAATATGTATGAGTACTCCGGAATTATCCCAAAGTTTCGGAAATTATCCAAATTATCTAAGTTTTTATTAGTGCATCTGTATGCAGGTGAGCCGGTGCGCGGACTGCGAAGCGCTTATCTGCGGCTTCAGACACAGGCTGTTGCCTACCAACAGCCACACAGGGTAAATAGATGGCTCTTAGCGCATGCATGGCCTGACGCCCACGATAACTAACTTCAATCTGAATCTAAACTAATCGGCTAGGATAGGTATGTATGATGTTTAACACTTTCACAGTCTCCATACAAATGCTAAAATCTTTCCGTGGGGTCTCAATCTTTTTGTTTGGGTCCTACATATGGGTCCCGTACTTGTCTGGACATTATAAATTTTGATCCGTGAGTTTGCTGGAGGCAAAAGACCATTTGCTCTTGTTACAACTTTACTCAACTATAATAATAAAGAAATGTGACCTCTTCCTTCTATTATTTATCGTTGGTACAAAACTGTGTCATTATCAATGTGTTATTCCCTTCTTAAACTTGTTGAAAAAATACACAAATGCGTCCGATACATAATTTTTTTCTAACAAAGTGAGTGAAGTGTTTGACCCATATGTGGTAACCGGACACTTGTGCGGCTTGTCTACCGGGACCCACAAGTGGTACCCAGGACTGTGAAAGTGTTAAAGATTAAAATAGATATGATTATGATAAAGCGGTTTCGGTACCTATAATTTCGGGCCAGTAGCAACTGTTGATGCCACAAGCTGAAAATACTGTGACTTAATTGTAATTATTATTTATAGAATCTACTATATTCAATGCTAGTAAGAATTATTCGTGATCAGAACCAACCCTACCCGATTTAGTAAATGAGAAGTAAAAGCAGCGCTCATAGAAAATCACCCAACGCTTGACAGCGAAGTGTCTAAAAAAATCTATAAAAATTAGTATAAAAAATTACATACTTCCGGTTGTCATACTTACTTGAGGCACTCTGGAAGGGACTCGAGGGAGTTTTAAAAAACTTCTAAAAGCAACACCACCTTTTCTTTTTCCTTTTATTTTACCGATATTCATTGCACCGCATCACATAAACTTTCTTCTTCTGTACTATATTCTTTAACCTTTTCCATTTTTATTAATTATTATAAAAATGGGCTTAAGATAAACAAAAAAAAGTCGCTGGCGCTGCTGAAAGCCTTGAATATTTCGCTCGCTTCCCTTCTAGGCACACATTCTGGTCCTCTCCTAGTAGTAAATTACATACTGCCCCTGAATGAATATCCGTTGCAATTTTTTGTATGTTAGCCAGTAAAGTTGACTATTACTCATTTTTAGCGGTTTTTCAGATACGTCCCTGACAGAATTGAGGCATTTTTAACCAACTTCAAAAAGCAGGAGGTTCTATGTTCCACTGTATCTATTTTTTTATGTATGTTCACCGATTACTATGTCTAATTGTGAAACGATTTTCAAAATTATTTTTTTATTCGAAAGAGAATACTCCCGAGGTGGTCCCATTGTCGTCACCAAGTCAAGATCTGATGATGGAATCCCAGGGAAATCGAGGACAAACTCTAAAATTTTATGGGCTCATATCACGTGTTTCATGTATTCTCTAAAGCTATTCAAGTATTTGCGTCAGGTAGTCATAATCTCATGTTGATGAGCTGATGAGGGAAGGTACAAGTCCTTAAGGGTTAGGAAATGGAGGATAATTCTTTGAATATCATATGTAGATACGTAGGTACGTATAGACCGATAGTTGTATTTGTCACCAAGTCACGACCTGATGAAAGAATCCCAGGGAAGTCTAGAGCAACCCTCAAATTTTATGAGCATGTATTACGTGTTTCATATATTTTCTAAAAGTTTGCGCATCTGTTAGTCATCATCTCATGTTGATGAGCTGATGATGGAAGGTACATCTCCTTTACGGTTAGGAGTTGGGACGATCATTCTATAAGTATCATACGTAGGTACGTATAGACCGATAGTTGTATTTGTCACCAAGTTAGGATCTGATGATGGAATCACAGGGAAATCAAGGGCAACCCTCAAATTTTATAGGCTAACTTTCATGCTGCTGAGATGATGATGGAAACCACAGGACTGTATCGGTTAATGAAAGACATGCATTATGATATGATGGTTCCTATTGGCGAGTAGGTGATTGGCTTTAAGGCGACCGCGCACGTGAACAACACTTAAGGTGCTTATCCACTACAAATAATTTTTGAATTTTCGTTGTCCGATGCGGCTGACCAAATATTTTTATGGGCGCTTGTGCACTAGACAGAATTTCACCTGTCGGAAATATTATTTTTTTTAATTGAATGTTTCACTAACCTAAATACCGCAAGTAAACGATCCGTAATAAGTTGTATAGGGTGGGCCCAGATCCTGTCTCCCGAATCGCAGTGTATTATTTTATTATAGGGTAACATCGTCAAAAAACTTAGGTGCATTAAGAGATTTGTTACCATAGATGGGTTATGCACTAACAAACAACATTTGAAAATCGAAGCCATTTACACACACAATGTTATAGGTAGTTCCCTTCTATTGCACTAAATGTTACTAAGAAAAGAGATGCCAATTGGCATCTTTTTTTTGCTTCACTTTTTAGACGCATGTAACCTATCTACCTCCCCTTATATATAGCATATCTCTGGGCACAGTATATATATTAGTACTAACGTACTCTGGGTGCATTAATAAATCCTTGTCTGTAGACAAGGCACAACAGGGTCACGCTAGCTTTTAGTTTTGTTACCATCTGTCAAAAACAAATATTTTTGATAACAATTGAAGACAAATCACAAGTATGTACGTAAGCCCATAAGGTTCTTGATGTTTCACTAGAAGGGCAATTTTGTGAATATTATTTCATAAATAATTTGTTTTTAAGCAGCAATTATTTTTAATCATAATAGACGAGAGATTAGTGAGTGGACAGGCACATACCTATGAGTACACTGCTAATAAAACTAAACATATTTTCTCAAGGAACTCCTACTAAATCTACAAAACATTGATTATTTACTCTATAGGTATTACGTCACCATTATTATTTCTTAAATAATTTATTTTTCAGCAGCAATTATTTTTTATCACAATAGACGAGAGATTAGTGAGTGGACAGGCACCTGGGCATTTTCACTTTCGGTTGCAGCGTGACGTATATGGAAGTGACGAAATAAAAAATCGTTTATTATGTCTTAAATATAGATAGTAACGTAGAAGATATATGTAGGATTCATAATATATATATGTGTCGGCATAAATATTTTAAAGTATTGAACAAAACTGTTTTTTTTGTGGAAAGTATGAAACCCACTGCTCCGTTACGTCACGAAATGTTTTAGGCTGTAAATTGGTAAGGCGAGTTTAAAGTAGGCAAAGAATTTATTATAAAAGAATGCAAACTTAAACATTATTTTAAAATAATAATCAAATGAAAGAAAACCATTTTAAGTACGAAAATATTACGTGCAATTGTTCCATAACGTCACTTTTCGATTCAAACCACTTCTTGTTTTTCTGTACGCTATTTATACGGCAAACTTTACACAAGCAATTACAATTTTTAAATATAAAGAATTAAAAGCAAATCCAGATAGAATAGAAACATTTAAAGTACCTGGAATACTCAAGCAATCACGTTAAATTTTCACTCCCTAAAATATTGGGACAGTGACGTTAATGGAATCTTATGTTACGTTAGTGGAAAGGTAAGGCACATTCTACATAGTGGTCAAAATGTATAGGTATCGGAGTCTCACTAACAGTCTTAAAATATGATATATAATGATAATGAGATGACGACTAACATGATAAATTATCAATAATTTAATGCTTCTTTGTGGGAAACTAATGTGTAACTAAACTAGCGTGAGAGCCATAGTGTCCTAAAACAAAAATATATATTATGTATACGTAAACAAGAAAATCAAACAAGCTGAATTCATTAAAAAGAAAAAAACCCGACTGCTTTTTTATGTCAAAGTTGTGTTTTTTGCGTTTTTAATCCGCTATTTTGGATTTTTGAAATTTTGGTACAGCCTGTGTCACTCGCGCTGCTGAGACGAATCTAACGATACCCCACATGTTAAGATCCAACAAGTCCTTTAGGCTGTAGCCCGTGAAAAAGAATTTATAGTCCACATACATACACACATACATACACACATACACACAAATACACATACATACACACACACAAACAAACACACACACACATACATACATAAATACATACTCTCGAAAAACATAACCCTCCTTCTGAGGCAGTCGGGCAATAAGACTCGATTCTAAAACAGTCTCATGTCAGCAATGTCAAAAAGTAACACATTCCAGTGATATGTTTCACTATACTATTATGAAGAATAAATATACTGTGTGTTTACATTGAGATCACTAAGAAATCCCTCAATATTTATGTCCCTGTCCAGAACATAATTTATGTGTCATATAATTAATCAAATTATTAATTTAATACGAAATCCATGTATGTGAACTATGCCTTACAATTCCAATACGTCACTTTTTGTTATCCGCATATAAGTGACGTGACGTTGTGGATGTGACGAACTAGTCCACATTATTTTGAAAAATGATTTAAATATATAAATCATGCAAATAGACAGTCAGCCTGCACAGTTTTGCATGCTGTATAGTGCAACATCGTAATAAAATATTGTATTACATGCATTAAGCACTACTTACTTTGAAGAACTGCGTAAATGCGTGGAATGTAGATTTTGACCCCGACGAAACATAAGCACTCTTCACCACATATTTTTGACACTGAACGCGCTAGAACATAATGGCGGCTTGACTAGATCATATAAATGTTGCCATTATTATAAAACAACAATGTTTTGGTAGAAATCATAGAAGAAGTTGCAAAAATAGCCCGTGACGTTATTAAGGAATTCCACTTCATGCTATTTCGTGGGACAACGTATTTAAGTAATTTATTCTATTTTATAGCCTATTTTATGATGTTTAAGGTTCAGAATTGAATTTTTAAGCTTATAATCTTCCAAAAAAATGCTACCAACTTAGCCTATAAAATCGAAAATATTTTGAAACTCGCGCTGAAACTTTAAAAATATGGTTGGGACATTAAAAAAAAGCCAATCTTTAACACGAAAAACTGCATTTATTAATTGATTTTAAGATCAGAAACGATTAATTGTTACTGAACAGTTAGAAAATTATACAAATTATCTGAAATATCTGATAATTAGTGCACAGGTTTAATAGTTTTACAACAACAGTTGTTCAAAGTCATGGGACAGCTAGATTTTTGTCTTTGCAACCGAAAGTGAAAATGCCCACCTACCAAGAGTACACTGCTAATAAAAGTAAACATGTTTTCTTAAGAAACTCCTACTTAATCTACAAAACATTGATTATTTACTCTCTTTAAAGAGCGTAACCTTGTAATCAATGCGATAAAAACGGGCTAGTTTTTTTTATGCTTATGTGCGTGACAACCACTGTTTTACACCCGCACCTGTCATACTATTTTTCTCGATGTGCGTGGATTACCGGAGAACAGTTGTCCGTTATTTTTCGACGCATCTGCACCGTCGCGCTATATATTTAAAAATAATTGTATACTTATCTTTGTATGGACGGAGTCTACAATTTTTTTTGAATTCAGTGTGAGTTCTTGGAGAAAGGTGTCATCATGAGTAAAAAGCCTACATTTTTATATAGCTTGCACATCTTTTTCCTCTCCTATATAAAACCAATATTGTAATGTTTGAATTATAAATAATAGTTAAACCATAGGGGAAAGATGACATCAGGAGTACTGTAGAGCCTACACTATAGCTTGTACACTAGTATCCTTATAATGTGTGTAATTTTTATTAATGGACCCATCAGTAAATTATAAATAATATATATGTGTTAAGGTTCAGTGGCGGGTACTGCAGTTGCCGCCACACATTTGATTATAATATACGTTTAATTCTTACCTTTTTATTTGTTTTTTTTAAATATTCCATCAACCTTAGTGTAGTGTTACAGACCCCAGCAGAAAAACCAACATACTTACCTACATAGAAAACAGGGCTATTTTTGGATCCCCTCCGCTAAAACTTCAAAACTCCCTGAGGAACATGCTGCAATTTCAAAAAGGAATTGTATGGACAAAGTTGGCTAGTCAGCTATTAAAACATTTTTTGCGATTTTATAAAACTTGTTTAAAAAAAGTTCAGTTACGTTAGCACTAATATATAAGGTGTAACAAAATTAGCTGAAACTATTTTAACTGGTGCGTCTACCCATGAAACTGAACAACTTTCCCCATAGAACCCATACTCAAATCGCAAAAAAATAGGTCTCCCATACGAACTAACTCGATCAGCCAACTTAGTATGGGCAGTTCAAATTTTTTTTGAGATTTGACTATGGGTTTCATGGGTAAAGTTGTTCAGTTTCATGGGTAGAAGCACCAGTTAAAATAGTTTCAGCTAATTTTGTTAGACCTTATATAAGGTGTAACAAAATTAGCTGAAACTATTTTAACTAGTGCTTCTACCCATGAAACTCGATCAGCCAACTTAGTATGGGCAGTTCAAATTTTTTTTGAGATTTGACTATGGGTTTCATGGGGAAAGTTGTTCAGTTTCATGGGTAGAAGCACCAGTTAAAATAGTTTCAGCTAATTTTGTTAGACCTATAAGGTTGTTACATTTAAAACAAAAAATTAACAAAATTAGCTGAAACTATTTTAACTGGTGCTTCTACCCATGAAACTGAACAACTTTCCCCATGAAACCCATAAGTCAAATCTCATAAAAAAATTGAACTGCCCATACTAAGTTGGCTGATCGAGTTTCATGGGGAAAGTTGTTCAGTTTCATGGGTAGAAGCACTAGTTAAAATAGTTTCAGCTAATTTTGTTACACCTTATATAAGGTCTAACAAAATTAGCTGAAACTATTTTAAGGGCAAGTTCAGCAAAAGAAACTGAACAACTTTTTCTTCAGCGACCATACCGAATTCTAAAAAAAATCGCCACATTCCATTACTGCCTACTTAAATAAATAATATTCTCGTAGTACGGTCCTGGTTTTTGTTTACATCGCTGGACTCGTGACGTGTCGCAACAAAACTGTGCACTGTGCCCGGCCGTTGACCTTTGCTAGTTCACTCAATCAATTCTTATTTAAAATACTTAAAACCTTACAGTTCCTTTTAGCTGTAGGTAGTAAAATACAACCTAACAGGTATTTTACACTTTACGAAAAAGAAGAAATTGAAATTGAAGGCGTTTTAAGGCGTTTGAGGTCGTTGAACGAACCACGCGAAATGTACCTACGAGTTACGAGCAAGCGCCTACAAGCAACTGTGAAGTAAATAAATATCTCAGTTACTCTCGCGCACTCATTGAGTTACGTTGCTCAAAGCCTAACCTATGACATTTTGTGAATTTTTGTATTGTGCCTAAGTTAAGTGTTTCGTAGTGAAAATGCCGTACAAAAGTATTTGGACATGGTGGTGTGCTATGAAGTTTGTAACCACAAGTTTGGGATGTAAGAAGGAAGGCTGCGGGTAAAGAATCGGAATGATCGGAGCGGAGGCTTGTGCTACTATTATCATCTGTGGCGGAGGCGCGTGGGCTGCGTGCGGCTGCTACGGTACGATGGCCAGTGCCGCATTCATTAAGATTTCTTATTTTTTTAATTTAGATTTTTGTAGATTTTTTTTCTAAGATTTCAGTATGGTCGCTGAAGAAAAAGTTGTTCAGTTTCGTTTACTGAACTTGCCCTTAAAACAGTTTCAGCTAATTTTGTTAGACCTTATATAAGGTCTAACAAAATTAGCTGAAACTATTTTAACTTATATAAGGTCTAACAAAATTAGCTGAAACTATTTTAACTGGTGCTTCTACCCATGAAACTGAACAACTTTCCCCATGGAACCCATAGTCAAATCGCAAAAAAATGTGGCCCTCCCATACTAACTCGATCAGCCAACTTAGTATGGGAAGTCCAAGTTTTTTATGAGATTTGACTTATGGGTTTCATGGGGAAAGTTGTTCAGTTTCATGGTTAGAAGCACCAGTTAAAATAGTTTCAGCTAATTTTGTTAGACCATATATAGTTTGGTTCAGTTACTAGTTTCATGAGTAGAAGACACTGATGTTTTGGCGGGGGATCCAACTGATAGGTAGTACAGTGGCTGTCTGATCACGGCACGGATGAATAGCCAGCGTCGAGTAAACCAGCACGCGACAGCAAGACCAATAGATTATCTTTGGCACGACCATCATCCGGTCTTATAGGTACATGTTGTGCACAGATATGCGTCGTCAGTTTTCCGGACATAAAATGTAGTGCATATTATTATAACTAGAGCAGCCATCGTCCCTTTTTCCCCACTGCTCAACCAGTTGAGCATTGGGTCATCGCATTGTATGTTCGAACTTTGTTCCCCACTGCTTTACTACTGCTCAACTATCATTCACAATTCGTGACAGGTCTCCGAATTTGAGTCATTGTGGAATTAGACTTGGAGATACCTTTAAGCGCTTAAGTTTGAATTCGAAAGTGCCTATCACTAGAGGAGTGCCAAGATTAGTTTACCCTACCGTATATTAGTAGTTTCGGAAATAATGCTAATTTTTTTTTAATATCTTCTAAAATATATACTTTAAAATTATGCAAAATATATTTGTAATCCAACCCTTTTATTTGGATTTAAAAAAAATATGTTTACTGTATGACTTGCATTGAACCTTTTTATTTGTTACACTAACTGTTTATACCTTTATTTTTCCACTTTTAGACTGACGAACAGATAGGGGCTGTTCTTTTATAACGTAAGACAATATGAAACGAATGAACGCTCAAAAGAGCTTTTACCCAGAGACGTTAAAATATTTTACTCAACCAATGTTAGATACCCAAAAGCAAAGATGACCAATTTTTTTTTTTTTGGTTTCTTCTTTCCGGCTAACAAAAAGCGCGGAAAAGGCAAAGGTTACTAAAAGACCATACAGCCAGGTCTGACGTATTTAAGCTTCCATATCTTTTGGATTTGTAATGCTAGTGCCGGTGCATTACAAATCTTCTCTGAAGTTCTTGAGAGCATTTGCAGCAGGTACATTCTGAGGTGGAACACCCAGTTGCTGTAAGGCGTCTATAAAACTGCACCTAGAACAAGTTGGGTTCTCACGTCCTCCTTCGTTTTATTTTCTTGTTCTCCACATTGCTCACGTGCACTAGGCAATTTTCTCCAAAATGCACCACTTTTTAAACAAAATCCTAGCAGAAAACAATGAAAAAACAACAAAATAAAACTACGAATGCGACTACCACAAATACCGCCAAAAAAAAAAAAAAAAAAAATCTGACCTACTATTATTAACGTCAAGCGGCGTAGACAGCAAACAATTCGACGCTGGCAATGACAACCCTGCCTGGCCTGCTGATGTCAATGTCATATGCATCGTGCGTGATCAAAGAGAATATAATAAACTACGTTTTTAGTGCGTGATAGTGAATTCGTGCGTGAGATTTGTTTGAGAAAGGAAGGAAAGAGCTGAGCTGGAGTCTGCGTCTGCTGGAGGCTTTAGCTCTTAAATAGCACCGCACGTGTAATTCTTTGAACAACGAATTTTACTCCTACACATGGATGATAATGATGCAGAAGAATCCCAAGATTTGGGACCCGTTGATAACGCATGGGCCATGAAAATCCCAAAGTTTAAACCAGAAGATAACCCTCATAGCCTCCTCGAAGAAAGCAAGTTCGCTACTCTCTTCCCGAAGTACCGAGAACAGTATCTTAAGGAGTGTTGGCCGCTGGTGCAAAAAGTGTTGAAGGACCATTATGTAGTTGCAGAATTAGACCTCATAGAAGGCAGCCTTACAGTCAAAACCACCAGGAAGACTTGGGATCCTTATATTATAATCAAATCCAGAGATATGATGAAACTTCTCTCAAGAAGTGTCCCTTTCGAACAAGCAGTCAGAGTTTTAGAAGATGAGATAACCTGCGATATAATAAAAATAAATTCATTTGTTCGAAAGAAGGAAACATTTCTGAAACGACGTCAGCGATTAATTGGACCTAATGGAGTGACACTCAAGTCAATAGAACTCTTGACCGAGTGCTACGTTCTTGTTCAAGGAAACACTGTGTCAGCTGTTGGGCCCTATAAGGGATTGACACAGGTGCGGCGTATTGTAGAAGACACAATGAAAAATATTCATCCAATGTACAATATCAAAAGTTTAATGATTAAAAGAGAATTGATGAAGGACCCTAAATTAAAGAATGAAAACTGGGATAGATTTCTGCCAAAATTCAAGAGCAAAAATGTTCCAAGAAAACAACCTAAAAAGAAAGTCAACAAGAAGCCTTACACACCTTTCCCACCACCACAGCCAGATAGTAAAATTGATAAGGAACTGGCAACTGGTGAATACTTCCTCAAGGATGAACAAAAGAAATCTAAACATAGATATAATAAAGAAGAAAAACAAACACAAGCAAAAAAGGTACGAGAAGAGCAAAGGCAAAAAGATTTTGTACCTCCAGAAGAAAAAGTTACTACAACTCCAACTACTTCATCTGAATTTTTAGTAGATATTGGGCAACTTAAAGCTAAGATGAAGAAATTTTCCAAAGGACACAAGGAATTAAAGAAGAAGAGAAGTGTAGACTAATACTAAGATGAAAATAAAAATATAATATACAATTTAATAGTTTTATTTTTTGACTTTCATTAGTTTTAATTCAGGCACACTATTATTTTTAGTAATGTATTTTTTGCTCTTCATATAAGGCTGTAATATTTCTGGGATAAATATTTTTCCTTTTGGATCTTGATGGGTTTCAATTAAAGCAATCATCATTCTGGGCACAGCACAAGCTGTTCCATTCAAAGTATGTACATATCTGGTGACAATTCCATCTGAGTATTTGATATGCAGTCTCCTTGACTGATAATCTGTGCAATTGCTGCAACTGGATACTTCTCCATAACTGTTTCGACCAGGCATCCATGCTTCTATGTCATATTTTCTGTAAAAAAAAATATAATTGTAATAAAACCCAATCAACACATTTTATTGATAACATGCTTTGGCAAGTGAATATCGTTTTTAAGACTAACCAAGGGTGTACAGTGCACAAATATGTAAAAATTTTGTAATTTGATTATACGTAAAATTTAAAATTAATGAAAAAGTAAGGTTTTTATATATTTTAGAAGGTATGCTTTTTATTCACTAAACTGGAAAATACCCTACATGAAGATTTCCCCACACACATTCATATTGAAATCAAAGTATTAGCACTCTACTAAGGGGAGTGAAACTTTTTAAGAAGTGTATAGAGTGCCGCAAGCGGCATTGTATCGCACTCGGTTCAGGAACCGTAAGTTTACGGCATAATAGTGACACCGTCTAATCTGCTGTAAGGAGTATGCTAGGCGAAATAACGCGACTGTTTAAAGAGCCGTAAAGTTTGTATTGCATAGCACTGTCATTTCTTATTTTATGCTCGTGTGTTGACTTGTTGAGGTTAGGTTACCGGCTTGATTGGCGTTGTTTTGAATATGTGGTATAATAGAAAAACACTATAATGACTTAATTTACGTCGTTAAAGGATTTAGATTCATATATTGAAAAGTATGAAAAGAAACATTTCATACAGTTGTGGAAGCGTGATGCAAGTAACATTGAAACAATGAAAAAGGTATTTCCGCATAAATTGATCAATTGTAATCCAGAACTACAGTACTACAGTATAACGTGATGTTCCGTGCGGCTATATAAATTGTCGGGCCAGCTAGTCGCTCAGTTCGACTTCGTAATTTTCTTAAACTTGTCCTTTTTCTTAATTGTCACTTTCCTAACTCGTCACTTTATTAACTGGTCTCGTTTTTACACTTGACACTTTCCTAACTCGTCACCATATTCTTGATTGATGATTTCTTCTTCTGCGAAGCATTCTGCCGCCCATCGGGGGGCCCATCTTTGACTGTATGATCAATCAAACCTGAACGAACCTAATATCGCTCGCTCTTTTACAGTTTTTAAAATAAAACTTGAGTAAAAAACTGTAAATGAGCGAGCGAAGCAAGCGATATTAGGTTCGGTCAGGTTTGATTGATTGTACATTCAAAGAGCCTCGCGAAGCTAGGCTCCCCCCCATGGGTAGCAGAAAAAGGCGAGTAAAAAAGGTGACGAGTTAGGAAAGTGTCAAGTTTGAAAACGAGACCAGATAAAAAGGTGACGAGTTAGGAAAGTGACAATTTAGAAAAAGGACAAGTTTAAGAAAATGACAAAGACATACTGAGCGCGGCTAGTAAGCCGCAAGCTTACGGCACTGTAACTGACTGCACTATGTTACCACTTACGGCTATTTAAAATTATGTACTAGTGTGCCGTAAGCTTACGGCATCGTAACCGATCGTAATACGTTACCGTTTGCGGCACTCTATACACTTCCAACTTTTAAACTCTGTGTATATGTCAGCGGCCGCTTGTATGCTTAGGCATTTAATAATCTACCCGACACGATACAGGGGTTGGGGCAATAGAACATGCATATTTAAAAATATAATAATAAAATTAATACATAATGGATAGGTAAAGTAAAATTATCAATTTATTACTAAACTAGCTGTCCCGGCGAACTTCGTACCGCCTTATACTACACTACTATGCAATACACTACACTACACTGCACTGCACTCCACTTTACTCCACTGCACTACACTGCATTCCAATGCACTCCACTCCACTGCACTAAACTACACTATTCTACATTACATTGCACTATTCTTCACTACATTACACTACACTTCAATACACTATACACTACACCCTTCACCCTTCACACTACACACTACACACTTCACACTACACTACACTACTTTTTGTTGATAATTCAGGAATTTTTAGGTAATTTTTTCACACCTTGGGTTACAGTTTTAGAAACGATCCCTATTTGAAAATATAATATAGCCTATAGCAACCGCACGCCACACACACACACACACTGCCCCACTGTGCACGTCGTCCCAACAGCCTAGAGTACCAAATCATGACATAAGGCATTATTTGAGTTTGCGTGTACCATCCTCAACTGCATCATCACTTACCATCAGGTGAGTTGCAGTCAAACGCACTCAAATTTTTATTTAAAAAAAAAGAAAGGTAGAGGGCAAAAGAGCTCGGGGAAGACCGCCTGCCAAGTGGTGCACCCAAGTCACCAGCACCACCGCTCTGCAGCTACACGAAGCAGTGCACGCAGCGAGTGACAGAGCCCGGTGGAGAGCAATCTGCGCCCCCTCGATGACATGACGGTCACGATCCCCAGCATTGGGGGAACGACTGATTGATTGATTGATAGCAACCGCGAATAGTGTAGCTTCCCAACAGTGAAAGAATTTTTTAAATCGGTTCAGTAGTTTCGGAGCCTGTTCAATGCTATCAAACAAATCCATCCTCTTCATAACGCTTACGGCTGCATTGCTTGGGGCCACACCGGTCATAGCGCGGTGGCCGTTTTTATTTTCATAAATTCTTAATATCTTCTGAATGGTATGTCCAATTTAAGTAAATCAAAAGGTTATCTATAGGTATCGAAACATTTTTGATTATGAAATTATTTATTTGGATAAGGGTTAATACTAAGGTATGTGTGATGGTCATGTGTGATGCGGAGTACGAAAAATAAATACATATCAAATCATTCAGGCAGAGTTTCAATTAATAACACGCCTGGATATCAAGATTATCAAAGTATGGTTATCAATCTGTCTGATTTTGGTCAGTTTTTTATTAACTTTTAAAATGTAAAAAGTGGTTATAGTGAAATAACTACAATAGTTGGACATATAGTATCGGGAAGTTTTTTGTAGGTATTGTTAGGTTCTTTAATATTGTAAAACATTTCGTTGTTCTATCATCAATAGTATGCGTATGCGATGAAAGAAATTTGTAAACATTTTTTTTACACCTTGGTTCACTTTACTGAAGTTTTATCAAGGATCCCTTATTATTTCTAGTAATAAATATAGCCTATGTTACTCAGCGATAATGTAGCATTCTAATGGTAAAAGAATTTTTAAAATCGGTTCAGTAGTTTTCGAGTTTATTCATTATAAACATACAAAAATACAAATCTTTCCTCTTTATAATATTAGTGTAGGAGTTTATTTTTTAACAATTACACCATCTAAGTGATGTTCCTCTCGGTTGCGGCACTTCTTCAATCGCAAACGGAGATTTGCAAAAACTTTTCTCAATAGTTTTTACGCCTTTTCCTCGTTCCTTCATGTTCTTGGACGGCCTTTAGCACGTAATTTAAATATTGAAAAACCTGTTTATTCGAAACATTTTACCCACATTTTAATTTTGCACTCGGAACTTCTGGAATTTGGCGTAATCCGTATTCAGAGCAATACGCAATAAAGTCGCCTAGTTGCGATGTAAGACATCCATAACATTATCAGCCAGTTCACACGCTAGAAGAGGGAGACCCAGCTAGACGGCTTGAAATTTGCCGCTTTATTTTAAATGCCGATGCCGAAGAGGTAAATTTTTAAAGAAACATTTTATGAACGGACGAATTTAAATTCGACAAAGATGGGATTACTAACTAATCAGAACTTGCACTACTGGGCTCCAAAAGCAGATAGAAATCCAAAAAAACAGATTTTCTTTAAATGTATGGGTGCCATAAACAATAAATTAGTTGGCCCACATTTCTTGCCCAATAGGGGATCGGACTGCATCAAAAATAAAATCTGAAATACGATTACCTAAATTGCTCTCCTCTTGAAGTTTCAAAAAACCTTACTTGTTTTGTTTTTCCATCACGTCTTCAATTTTTAATTGATCAAATTTACAAAATAAGCTCGTCAATGACGCTTACAGTCTATGACGTCACTTGTGGGTATTTCAAACATTTTTAGAACAAAATTTTGTTTTTAACAGATCATAAAAAGTAACTCAAATGACTAGCAGTCCGATCCCCTATTTGAATGGGGAATTCTACGAAGTTTTTTAGAAACCATTTAGGAAATCTACTGACAGAAGCGATGTTTCCGAAGAAATCATAGACATGATGTTCCAACATGATGGTTGTCCAGTACACTATCGTATCAGCATTCGACAGTTGCTTGACAACACATATCCGAACAGATGGATTGGAGAGTTGGGCCAATTCCATGGCCTGCGCGGAGCCCAGACCTGACGCCCCTAGATTTTTACGTCTGGGGCTATAAGAAGGCATTAGTTTACGAGACTGACCAAATCTATGGAATAAATTAAGACAGAAATCATCAATGCAGTGGAGCAGATGAAACAATCATTTTCGTCACGAGTGACAAAAACCGAAGCAAGGATGCGAATTCGGACTTGCATCCCTAATCAAGGGAGACACATTGAGCGAGGTGCATAAAAAAAATGTGGGAGACAGACGTTTTTAGTACAAGAAAAATTACCAACATTAATTGTGTGAATTTCGTTATGTTATGTGGGTATTTATTGTAAATGTACTGACAATAGTTGATTTATAGTAATTTTTACGTTTTGTGTCATTTTTTTTAGCTAGGTAACATTTTTTGACAAGAAATGTAATAATTTAGTTTTTTTTTTTTCAAATTATATAGTGATTTGAAAATGTTTAGTATTTTTAGTTATTTTATTGCTGTGTTAGTTTAGTCAAGGTACCTATCAGCTAAAATTAAAAATACCTCAATCTACTTTAATCTACTTCTGATTTATTATATATCATTAAACATCTAAAACAAGTATTTTTTTTATTTGGAGTTAAGTGTAAAAATTTCAACCTAAGTAATTTAGAAAAAAATTATGTAATTGTCTCGAAAACTATTGGTTTTCGACCATACATAGTGAGGGTTAAATTTTTCACATTTTAAGCCCCCTATACCCTCCTGCAAGGAAGTTATCGAGTTACCAGTAACCCTGTATAACCTATGTACCTGTAAGCAGGAGCTCCTAGTTCAATAGGCGGCATATCTAAAATCCTCATGTGAAATCCCAAAGGAGTGAACAACTCCTCCTCCGTTCTTCTCAAGTATTCTAGCATGTCCTCGGATTGTTCAGGGGTAGTGACTGCAAACATCTCTACTTTTGTGAACTGATGAACTCTGTGGAAAAGAAAGATTTTAAAGTTTCTACCTAGACTGCTTAATGCGCCACATAAAGCTTCTGTCCATAGGGAAAAGCTTAATTCGTGTGAAATTACCTAATTGCATTGACATAGAGTTTTTTTGTACTGACTCGAGCAATTTTTGTGACTGAAACCTAAGCATTCTTTTTCAACATGTTCTTTCAATTATTGTCGATTTTTATCTCGTTTTGTTATAAGTTTATTAGTTCATCATCATATTAGCTGAAAGACTGCTGAACAAAGACCTCCCCAAAGATTTCCAAAACAACTTGTCCTGTATTCATCAGGACATCGGTCCACCAAGTGGGAGGCTTGCCTATATTCGTCGTTATATCATAAGACGTAAATTTTGATTAGGCATGTCAGGCAATAGAGCGTCGGTGGCGTAACGGTTTGGGCCGCTACCTCATGTCCGGGAGGTCGTGGTTTGAATCCTGCCACATGCCAATGTGTTATCGAATTTCGATTTCCTATGTTTGTTTATCCGACGCTCTTACGGTGAAGGAAAACATCGTGATGACACCTGCACACGCTTGCAAAGAAACTCGAAGGTTGTGTGTGAAGTCGAACAACCGCACTTGGCCCGACTGGTCGACTAAGCTCTTTGGTGGGGACGTACATGAGCTGATGTGATGAGGCATATCAGGTATTTTACAGACGCGCACATAGACTGCTTTTACGCAAGAGGTGCGACGGGTGCGGGCCAGCCCCAACAGTGTCCAGACAATTATATCAGCATGTCCTCTGCTGCAGACTTCACATCCCTAGCAGTTAAACAATATATTCAATTGTATTTTACATTAAATAACTACTAACACCTAGGATAAGTGTCCTGAGTCCTGGTAACTTGAAATAAATAAAGTAAAAATAAGTACCAAGTATTTTTTTTTTTTGTGTTGGTTTCATACAACATTAACTATTTATTTTCGAGAAATTTTACAATATTGTAAAATATTAAGTAGTAAATAAAATATTGTTAAGTAAGAAACACCTAAGAGCGTCGGTGGCGTAACGGCTAGGGCCACCGCCTCCTGCCCGGGAGGTCGTGGTTCGAATCCCGCCATGTGATTTCGAATTTAGATTTCATATGTACGTACATCCGACGCTCTTACGGTGAAGGAAAAACATCGTGAGGAAAACTGCACACGCTGGCGAAGAAATTCTAGGTTGTGTGTGAAGTCGAACAACCCGTACTGTGCCCGCGTGGTCGACTAAGGCCCGGTCGACCTAATTCAGGGTAGACTTGAGCCCCTCGGTGGAGACGTATATGAGCTGATATGAGGAAACACCTATATATTCCCCTCTCTTCAACAAGATTAGAAGTTTCAGAGCGATAGCAACGGCTCACGGCAGCCAGCTTGAGAGGCAGCTTGTGTTGCTGATGTGTGGTGTTCATTAATAGACCCGCCAGAGACATCTCAGCTGTGCCGGACAGATACAGATCTGGGCCGTGATGTATGGGATCCAAAGAGTATATCTGAAACAAAATCTAATTTAGGCGCTTTGCACACGGCGGGGCGGGGCGGGCCGGTCAATTTCGCCGCCAACGATAGCACAAAGGGAATCCTATACTACCAACGCACATGGAGGACAATAAGACCGCGCCGCCTCCATGTGCGTTAGTAGTATAGGATTCCTTTTGTTCTATCGTTGGCGTCGAAATTGACCGGCCCGCCCCGCCCCATCGTGTACAAAGCGCCTTACCATTCAAAATAAAAACGATACCCACGCAAGCGAAACCATGGGCAAAAACTAGTTAAAATGTAAAACAAAAAAAACCTGACTCCTGGAGTACCGGCAGAAGTGATAACCAACCTCCTTAAAGTCTTGTAACTTGTACTTGGGCACCAGAAACAAATTATACAAAAATGTATTTGAGATGGGAAAAAAACCATTGAACTCGAGACACCTTACCGTTAACTTTTATAGAAACTTTTAAAACTTTTCTTACTTTTATAAAACGATAGGATACGATGCGATAGGATACGATTATGAAAGTATTAAAAAACCCAACCACTTGGTCTCGGGGAGTGCCGACAGACCTGAAACCAACCACCTTAAAGTCTTTGTAACTTGTACACCAATCACCAATTGTTGTTTTTTTAATTCTTTCATAATCGTATCGTATTATAAAGGTAAGAAAAGTTTTAAAAGTTTCGGTAACAGGTAACGGTGTCTCGAGTTCAATGGTTTTTCCCATCTCCAATACAGTTTTATACAGGGTGTCCCAAAATTAGCACGTCACACTGACACCGGAGGTAGATGGACCCAAGACGCATTGAACAAGCCTAACATAGAAAAGCCCATAGAAAAGTTTCGTGGATTTGAGTTATGACCAGTTTTAGTCATTTTTTAAAAATCACCATTTTTTTGTAACGTTTGTATCAGAGATTTTTCAAAATGCACTTTATTTTCTTTTTTTTTATGTGTACTCTCTCAACAATAGTTACTTATTATGAAACAAACAATACTTAGTCGATAAGTAATGTGAAATAGCGACAGTTGATAGTCAATCTCAATTTTATTCTCACATAAAAATAGATAAAAATAGAAATAGTTTCGACTTTGAGCAGCCACCATGAAAAAAAATTACTTCAAACATAATGAACAAATACCTTTAAAAACTTCCCTATGCCATGCCGATTCCAAAATGGTGTAACACTTGCCCTTTGATTTTTTACACAATACGTGAGAGTGGGAATAAAGCTGTTGAGGCGAAGATGACGTCATACACATTTTACCTGCCATTTGCCTGGGCGGCCCAACATGGGTTCTGAATAACAAAAGAAACGCTGTAAAACAAGTTTTAAAAAGAAAGAGACGGCCAGTTTGTTACCTTGCGTTTCGTGCTACCGATGTGTTCTCTGCGCCTCTGCATTTTGTTTTGTGATTTTCAACGTGTTTTTGGCTTTTCTACTGAACTCTGTTTTGCTTCTGAATTTAGACTATTGTAAAGTGGAAACGACGACTCAGCGCTCAACCGGACTCTGATTTTCTTGGGAATTTTGTGAAACGGGTACGATGGCGAATCCCAACGTCTCTTACTCTCATAGCGAGTATGCAGACATGCACCTAATTTATGGTGAAATCAGGCGAGTTTCGACTCGCGGGAACGTAACTTACAATGCGAGGTTGGCTGCACGATTGTATGCGGAACGGTATCCTAATCGTACGCCGCGTTGTATTTTGTCGCCAAATGATTGCTAAATGGAGAGAAACCAACATTAACCATAAAGTATCTCACCTGTGTCCTATCATTATTGACAGTCATGCCACAGCTTTCCAAAACACTGCTAGGTAGAATATCTGGTACTGACACTAACTGAAAATCTCTACTCAATAATGACTTCACTGTATACTTAATAAGTGCTTCTTCTAATTCGGCTAGCTCTTTTAGGAAAAAGTAGCTCTTGTGTCCGCATGTCTGCCCAAGTTTGTCAGTCCTCATCAAGTTAAGACGCCTAGCTATTTCACTAAATTCCAAAGGTTTATAGTCACCGAAGTCTCTTTTATCGTGAATTTCGTGAACACAAACTGGCTCTTCTCTATATCCTTTCACAGAAGGGTGGGTCCTGTTTGGCAGTCTACTGAGCTCTCTAAACAAATCTTGTTTGATAGCAGAATAGGAACCGTCGGTAGCTGGAGTTTGTAGATAAATCTTGTAGGTATCCAACACACGATTAATGTTTCCGACGCCCTTTCTGATATTAATATTTTCATTTATTTCCGTGGCATTGTTTACATTGCAATAGTAATCTAAATCGATGTCGGGAAATGTTATAGACGAAAATAACCTATAAGTTGACTTTCTAAGTCTTTTACAAGACTGAAACATTATTTATATCTTCACACAATTTAACTAAATAGAAGGTCATGTAGTAAGTAGGTACAATTAATTCACTTTCACTCTATAATTCAAATAAACGCAGAAACATTTTGTTTGATGGTTTATCTCTATTTCCTCCAAGGTTTATAGTGATTCTCAAAGAGAATATAATACACTACGTTATGTGATTCTATACTCATTGGGCGGGCGAAACAACTCCGACGTGATTCCGACCCCGACGCTGGCCACAGATAACTATTACCCATTACAGCAATCTCGATTTACATAAAACTCCACAGATCTACTAATTCAATAGATTAAACACAAATTAAAATAAAACTGCGACGATATTGCTGTGTGCTTACGCAAACTAACCCTCCATATGAGAAAAGGAGATGACTCTATTCTTGTCAGTATGCCGATTTCATGCCCCGTACAGCCCTAAATGTCAAACTCTGGCCACCAGGGATGTGCCGTACAGATTTAATCGATATCGAAAGAACCCAAAAGCTGGCAGCTACCATAATTTAGCTATGGGCATGTTTTATCCTTACTATTCCTTACTTATTATTTATTATATCAGCTCATATACGTCCCCACCGATGGGCTCGAGCCTACCCTGAATCAGGGCGATTAGGCCTTAGTCGACCACGCGGGCCCAGTGCGGGTTGGTCGACTTCACACACAACGTTCGAGTTTCTTCGCAG
This sequence comes from Coleophora flavipennella, assembly GCA_947284805.1. Lineage (NCBI taxonomy): Eukaryota > Metazoa > Arthropoda > Insecta > Lepidoptera > Coleophoridae > Coleophora > Coleophora flavipennella. The sequence goes on along the minus strand of OX369270.1, from coordinate 6,606,348 downwards.
GCCTGTGCAGGTTTCCTCAAGATGTTTTTGAAAAATCATTGGTACTATTCCTTACTATCCTTAATCCTTAATATCTGGGGGCACGGCAGTGCCCCCGCCAAGTCGAGAAAAAAAAGCGGCACGGCCGTACCATCCTTTTCTCGAAGCAGTTCAGGCCATTTTCGACCCCCCCACAACTTCGTTGTAGATAAACCTAGAAGCCTGAATTTTCTGTACCCAAGCAGGCATCATATAAGCACGGTATATTCCAAATTTCATTCAATTTGAACCAGTACTTTAAGAATTATAACTAGTCAAAGTTTCCTAATTTGTCACTCACTGACTGACAGATCATCAAAATTCCAAGGCACTTCTAGCCGACATAGAAGATTCAAATTTAGAATACAATTAGTCTTTAGTGTATAAAGCAAGGAAAAACTCAAACATTTTGCAATTTCGGTCCAGTTTTCTAGTTACACAAACTACATAAATAACTTTGTAATCCCATATAAAATATATAGGATTACAAAGTTATTTATGCAGTTGCAGGACCGAACTCCTTGATTTACTAGTTTTTAAGGCGCAGTTCATGAATCAATTTGTAGTTTTCTACAAAAATAAGTGAAATCCCACCAAAAACATCCTGTAAAAACTAGCCAAGTCTCGATTGAGCTGCTTGTTTTTTTTATAAAAAGTAATGAAATCTCTAAGCAAAGCCAAGCCTAGTCCAGGGTTCTTTACTGCGATTTCTTTATTATTATGGTTAGATTGTATGTGACTTGGCCGTTGACTTGGATGTCTCAAGGAGTAAATATGCATAAAGAATGTTCAACGGCAGGTCACATAAAATCTAACCATAATAATAAAGAAATCGCAGTAAAGAACCCTAGACTAGGCTTGGCTTTGCTTAGAGATTTCATTACTTTTTATAAAAAAACAAGCAGCTCAATCGAGACTTGGCTAGTTTTTACAGGATGTTTTTGGTGGGATATATATATATATATAAATAGGGCTATTCTGATTAGAAGTCCTCAACCAATTCTATACAAAAAAACCGTCCGTAGCTCCGTTGCGACGCTGACGTGCGCGAGCACGGAAATGAGTTTTCACCAGATCCCACGGGAACCATGTAAGGATTTGCTAATTAGTAAATTATTTCATTTCCCACCCTCTCAGCCATCTCTGTGCAAAAAATCACAGCAATCCATTGTTCCGTTGCAATGTTAAAGAAACTAACAAATAAAAGAGTATATTTTCAGTTCCCTCAGGAACTGCATCGGACTCGGACTATGCTATGCTATTTTCACGGGATAAAAAGTAGCCTATGTCCGTCTCAGTGACACAGACTACCTGCATGCCAAATTTCATCAAGATTGGTTAAGGTGTTGAAGCGTGAAAAGGTAACAAACAAACACATTTTCACATTTATAATATTACTAGCTTTTGCCCGCGGCTTCGCCCGCGTGGACATCGTTTTTATGACTGTCTTAGAGGGTGCGCAGTGCGCGAGCCGCAAGCGGCTTGCGAGCGTGGACATGTATATTCTCCAGATCACTCGGGAACTATGTCAGGATATGTGGCACTGGAAAAAATCCATGTCCACGCTCGCAAGCCGCTTGCGGCTCGCGCACCGCGCACCCTCTAAGACAGTCATAAAAACAATGTCCACGCGGGCAAAAGCTAGTATATATATATAATATATAATAATATTATAAATGTGAAAGCGTGGATGTTTGTTACGCTTTCACGCAAAAACTACTTGACGAATAATCATGAAATTTTGTACACATATTCTGGGAGGTACTAGAAGTAACATAGGGTACTTTTTATTGAAAAAAAAAATTTTAAAAAAATTGTCAACAAATATCAACATTTTGCTACTTTAGCGCCATCTAACATGGGAAATGACGTGATTTACTAATAAGCATATCCTGACATAGTTCGCGAGTGATCTGGAGAATACTCATGTCCACGCGCACCTCTAAGACAGTCATAAAAACGAGCAAAAGCTAGTAATATTATAATTGTGAAAATGTGTTTGTTTGTTACCTTTTCACGCTTCAACGCCTTGACCAATCTTTATGAAATTTTGCATGCAGGTAGCCTGTGTCACGGGGAAGGACAAAGGCTACTTTTTATCCCGGGAAAATAGCATAATCTGATGCAGTTCCTGAGGGAACTGAAAAATTACTCGATTGTTGTGATTTCTTGCACAGAGATGGTTAAGTAGTTGGGAAACGACATAATTTACTAATCACCCTTAAAAACAGTCATTAAAACGGAGTCCACGCGGGTGAAGCCGCTGGAAAAACCTAGTCATTAATAATTATTGTAAACATAATTCAACCGTTATCATTATGTACATGCCAAGTGAATGTAAATTAATGTGAATGAGGTGAAAAATAGTTACACCAACTGTGAGGTGGGTGTGACATACGCAAATACATAATATAGAAGTTGTCGATTTTGATAACTGAAATGACTACTTATTACTGTAATATATTAATTTACATTAGGGACGTGAGGTAAAATGATAAAATTACCGAGTTCTAGTTATAAAAGTATTTATATTTCTATAAAAAAACAAAGTAGTGTTTTTTTACACAAAAATCAAAAGTATTTAGGAACTATGACTTACTATCTAAAAAACTGAGATATTTTTTTAGACAACTGTGCACACGAAATTAAAAAAATACATCTGTCTAATATAATTTAGCTAAAAGATAACATAAAATCAACAAAAAATATTCTAATAACTTATTTTATGAGGTCGTGACTAATGACAGTTCGTAAATTGTATGTTATAAATATCATAATGAAAAAACATGAATCTCTCAATTTTAACCAGTATTTATTAAGTAAAATAAGACTTACTCCAAGACCATTAGAACTAGTTTTGCAAGGCACCAGTACAATACGTTATCAACTTTCTTATATAATACTGTGAACAAAAAAACTTAATATCTACCCTATGACTTACTATGAATGCAAAAAAACACGTGATTGAATGGCTAAAAATTCTAAACTATGAAGAGGTAGAAGATCTACTTACACACATATCCTAATTACAATTGCAAATTTACTCCCTCACTATCTCTTTCCTTGATTCACGCACACACACATACATATACACAAACACTCAGACGCTCGCGCCTTCTTTATATATAATTTAAATTTAATTATTATTATTTTTTAATCTGACTTAGAGTATCAAAAAACTATTTATGTATCCATGTTTTTGGTAAAGATGGGCGAATACTTCTGACACAGGCAGTTATTAACATTTCTTAAAAGAAGTATTCAGAAACTGTAAATTATTTTGTAAATTGAATGATGTTATAAACAATATATTTTTTATACAAAAATCAACAATATTTAGGAACTATGACTTACTATCTAAAAAACAGATATTTTGACTACTGTGCACACAAAATTAAAATATATATCTGTGTAATATAATTTAGCTTCAATATAACATAAAGTCAACATAAAACATTCTAATAACTTCATTTATGAGGTCGCATATTCCGTACCCGCTGTGTTTTCGCAAGTGTAGTTCACTAGATAATGTTTAAATATATTAAAAAATCCCTTAAAATCACTCCTCGCGGCACCCCCTCCGGCTACCGAGCCAGTCGAGTTCCAGGAATCGCGGAGTTTAGAAATATTTAGTGTTTTATGAATTGATGGTTATGAGATACCCGACCTCATCCACGCCGGGTTGCCATGATGCCAAGGGCTTAACCAAATGAAGATAAAAAACCGGCTAAGTGCGATTCCGATAAGCACTCTGAGGGTTCCGTACCACCACGTCTCCACACAACTACATAGTATAACGAAATGATACCTATTCACATTACAATCAAAAGACATCAACGCGAGCGACAAATGTATGCTTTTTTTGTCACTCAGTTCGGACTTCTTAGCGCAAGTACGACTCACACTTGCCCAATTTTTATTATTTGTTGTGTTACTTCAGTATTATTACTATAATCACACCAAGTATCACGCTTTTAATGTATTACCGTTTTTACAATAGAGCTAAATCAAAAACCTCTAAAGACCTATAAAAAAACACATTTCTTTGTATGGAGACCCCCTTATTTTCTCCATTTTTTAAATCTTTTTTTCTGGTTTGGCAATGCGCCCTTCCTGCACTGCAATGATGGTACTCGTTGTCGTAGTCTCATCTAATAATCCCTGAAGGCAAAAGTTAAACTTGTCAATTACTTCAATCAATGCAAAAATGTGAATGTGCGTTTATCGAATTAATCGTAACACCAATTTCACAAGACCTCTCGGTAATACATTGTCTAATATACTATCTACTATATATATCTATGCTGGACTATGGTTTTTAGTTTTTTGGGAAAACTATGACATAAAAACGTACTTAAATAAACTCATATTAATACTTTACACCTTAATATACATATATATGTACTTAAATAATTTAATAAGCTCTTTGCAGTGAAACACTGCAAATCGCTCATTATTTATACGTATGTATCTTATTTGAAAAAAAAATTAGCCTAAATAATTAAAAATGCTACCCAAAGACATTATTCCACGCGGACGAAATCGCGGGCACAGCCAGTATGATCCTTTCTAATATTATAAAAGCGAAAGTTTGTATGGATGTATGGATGTTTGTTACTCTTTCACGCCATAACAGATAAACGGATCTGGATGAAATTTGGTAGGTAGACAGATGCGGACCTGGATTAACATATAGGCTACTTTTTTCCACGCTCGCGAGTCACGTGTGGCTCGCACACTGCGCACCTTCGAACACAGTCATGAAACTATGTTCACGCGAGCGAAGCCGTTGGCAAAAGCTAGTATAATATATAACAATGTCGAATTCAAACTTTCTACGTAAAACAGTATCTGAGAAAAACGGGCGTGACAAACGGACAAATGGACGCGTAAGTAACCTTGTATGGGTTCTGTTTTTCCATAAGGAAAGTATACAACCCTAAAAGTCATTAGCTTACCATTGTTGCGGTTGCTTGTGGCGTAGGCAGGCAAGTGGCATTAATGCTATTTGGATCGCCAGCTATATGTGGCATGGAATGCTGAAAAAAAAAAAAACTTTCTATGTTAAAAAGTATCTGAGAAAAATGGACGTGACAGACGGACGGATAGACGCGTAAGTGATCTTGTAAGGGTTCTGCTTTTTCTTTTGAGGTATGTGAGAGTGGTTGCAGTTGGTTGTGGCGTAGGAAGAAAATTGGCATTATTGTCATTTGGATGGCTAGCTACATGTGACATGGAATATAGAAAAACTTTGAAGTACGATAAAATGTAAACAAAACAGAAATTTTAATGACTATACGAGTATGTAGACTGAAAAATCGAGCACGTGCGATGTTGTCAAAGGCTTACCGTGGTTGTGGTTTCTTGTGGCATAGGCAGCAAAGTGTCATTAGTCCTACTTAGTTCGTTAGCTACATGTGACATGGTTAATATCCTGAAAAATATATTAGACTTTGAAATACGATAAAACATAAACAGAAAACAACTAACTTTAAGTTAAGTGTACATTAAAAAACTGGCATAGTGCGAGTCAGACTCGCGTAAAATAGGGTTCCGTAGTTATTTAAAAAAAAAATGTTTATTTAAAAAAAAAATATTTTTTTTAGTTGGTGATATAACATTTTGTATGGAAAATCCATGAACTTTTTATAAATCGAACTGCTTAATATGCCAACAAATCTTTTTATAAATCTTAAGTTGGACGACTATTACTCCTAAACTAAAAAAGCCTACTTAGCTGTGATAGTTTTCCCTTTAAATTGATTATATATCCTACTACGAGTATTCACATTTTTTTCCACATGTCCTGAAATAGAAGTGTAGCTAGTATTTATTATGATTTTGTAAAAAAAAGTTATAATACAGTAAGTGCTCGAATTGTGGAGAAAACTTCCTTCGATTTCTTACTCTACCACTTCATTAATTTATATACCCTTGCCAAATTACAGCTTTCTAGTACCTACTAAAAGTCTCTGATTTAGCTAAGCCAGGGGGGACATTGCGAAACTATAAGGGTTCTTCTTAAAGGGTTAATCTTTGTTGACTACGGAACCCTAAAAATAGAAAGCATGTGCTATATTATTGTCAAGAAATTTACCGTGGTTGTGTTTGATTGTAGCCTAGGCACAAAAGGCTCACTACAACTTCTTGGTTCGCTTGCTTTTAACATCGGGAAATCCTGAAAAAAAGTTTATTTAACATTGAGATACCATAGTTAAAAATAAACAAAAAAGTAGTGTTAATTGAAAAACTGGTCAAGAGCGCAAGTAGGACTCACACAAACAGGGTTCCGTATCAAAATTTTTGTGACCGGTATAACAAGACCTCTAATTACATACATACATTGTCTCACATAATCAGAGATCTGCTTTTACTGGACAATGCTTTTATTTATTTTTTGAAAATCTATGATAATAACGATATTCCAGGCAGTTTTCAAGTAATCTGTGATCTAAGTTGTAGTAAACTGTATTAATTTCAAAATTTTGGCTTCAGCGGTTTTGAGTGCGAATAGTGTTTTGGCAGATATTTTGAGCAATATCTCCAAAACAAACAAAGGTAAAATTTGGAAGAAATACTATATGAATGCTTAGTAGTAACCTTTTTTAAACGACACTCAACACGTAAGGGTTCATATATTTTTTTGTGATCACCAAACTTGCCACCTCCTAAATTCCCCAAAAAATATTTTTATTGTTGCAAAATGTGTGGGTTAAAACTATAGTTACGTCAAATTTTAACTTTCTGCGTTAAACAGTCGGTGAGAAAAACAAGCGTGACGGACGGATGGACGGACACGTGACTGGTCTTATAAGGGTTTGGTTTTTCCTTATGAGGTACGGAACCCTAAAAATGGAACGCATGTGTCATGTTCTTGTCAGATGCTTACCATGGTTATGGTTGCTTGTGGCATAGATGAAAAAGTGTCATTAGTAATACTTGGTTTCGTAGCCCCATGCAAGATCGTAAAATCCTGAAAAAAAATATCAAACTTTAAAACGTGATAAAATAATAAACAGAAATTATATAAGTAAATGTAATGCATAGAAAGTATGTGCGGATAAAACAGTGATGTAAGAAAAACTCGAAAAACGTTAGATGTATCTTTCTACTAAGATATTAAAACTCAAATTTTCATATTCACATTCATCAAGTTTCATGCGCCCCATATTTTCCAAGTTCACTTGTTAGCATGTACGTGGTAGTTGTGTGTGTTTTATGTGTGTATGTCCTCTTGGATCATCAAGACCCATGAAGCGTTATTTTATTCTTTTTAAGGCAAATAAAAAAGTGGATTTTAGTTTATTTAATGCAAAATTCCACCCAGAACGAACAAATAAAAACATGTTAATAGTTGATGTCCTCTGACATCTGTACTATGAATTCTTACAAAAATATGCCACCTACATACTATGCCACTGGTCACATACCTATCAATCCATACATTTTAACCGGCATCCCAGTATATTCTTAGGAGTTGTATCAATCCATACATTTTAGCCGGCATCCCAGTATATTCTTAGGAGTTGTATCAATCCATACATTTTAGCCGGCATCCCAGTATATTCTTGGGAGTTGTATCAATCCATACATTTTAGCCAGCATCCCAGTATATTCTTAGGAGTTGTATCAATCCATACATTTTAGCCGGCATCCCAGTATATTCTTAGGAGTTGTATGGCAAAGCCCCGAGCTGAATGTATGTTTTCTATAGCCATATTCAAATGGTAAATTTTTATTTCAATCCCTCACAGGACAGGCATTGCTTAGTATGCGGTCAGCAGTCAGGTCAAAGCGAACACAGCGTCATGACCACAGACCGCATCCAGTGTGACAAGTCCTTCAGTGTTGGGGACAGCGTATACACATATCAAATATTGTAAATATCTGTCATGGCAATTGACATTTTATATTCATTTGAGCATAAAAAACTCTGTTCAAATAAAAACTAAAATTGTAATCTATAATTTATACTATAAAGTTCCTTACCACAACTGCTGTCTTATCGGGTAAATTCAAAGTGGGTGCGGCATCTTCTCGTACTTGTAATAAGTTTCCTCGTATAAAGCACTCGGGGCTGAAGTGTCTTGAGCACAATCTCCAAGATTTTTTATGCTGCTTCTCATTTTTGCTAATGGCGTCAAACCACCGCTAGCGAAATTGATCACTTTGGGGGAACCTTAAAGAAAATAATTAAAATGTAAGATACCATTACTATTACTAAGTGAGGTAGGCCTTTGTCCAGCGATGGACGCCTTTCAGCTGATATGATGACTAAGTGACGCACATTTATCGACCATAATTTTCACGTCACTAGTAACCTAAAAACAGTTTTGTTTATTTTTACAATTTTTGTTCTTATTTTCACTCTTAACATTATAGTTTCATTTAGATTTGTAAAATGAGCCTTCATGAAAGTCTTGTCTCATTGATATCGAAACATTTCGTGGTTCATTTAACGAGAAAACGTATTTCTTTTACTCACGTGTGGAAACTGCTATTATCACTCGAGTTTTCTCTATTTCTCGAATGAGATTTGCAACCACGCACAATGCACGACATTCTCCATGTATTGTTCACTATTCCACAACCAAAAATAAACACTTAACTATTTCTTTAAGATTGTTTAAAACCTTTTTCGTCCGACTAGGCACCTTAAGACCGACGCAAATGACAACGCAACAAAATTTTAAAGAACTCCGAATGCTTGTTACCCTTTGGGCTAAAAGTGCCTTCTTTATTTGGTAGCTTGGACAGATATCCATAGTTATCCAATTGACAATTAGGGTGGTACGGTTTGACGTCATCAATGTTTAATCTATTGAATTAGTAGATCTGTGTAAAACTCCTTGGCAATCTCAAATGTATTTTTTTTAATTTATTTTGTGGCTCTGGATAATAAACATGTCAATTTTATCACCAATTTCGTTGAATTTTTTTGTGAATCGGTAACTTTCCACTCTCTATTTTTTTCCCTGAATGTTGGCTGTTGTGACAAATTTGGACAATCAAGAAACAAACAAAAGTAAACCCTAATGACGTTTGTTCTGACTATTTCGACGCTGGTTTCTATGGGTTACCAGTTGTGGCGTCATCACACACCGGCCAGCTAGCCAGAGTTTATAATTACCTACTGTTACTAATGAAGAGGTACATTTTGACTCAGAAGAGCCAGACTTAACCATATTATATATTCTTTAATCCGAGACGAGACGAGTGTAGGTAGTGTAATGGTGTTTTGTGTGATGTCAGTAACCCTATCAAAGACTTCAAAGCATCTATAAAGCTAAAGCAACTCATACATTATTTAAAGCATTTTAGTCAACTTCTTTCCATGTGGCGAAGTAGGAACGTCGCGTCTTGAAGGCTAGGTAAATCGAAAGAAAAAAGGTAGTAAGTAGATAGAAATCTTTGCCTATATGCAGTACGCACCCAATAAAATGAGGAAGAGACTGTGAGTGCCCCAGAAGAATTAGGTAAGTGCTTTTGGAAGGACGTAACGGGAGCCCAATACCAAAGGAGAGACTTGCAAGCAAATAAATAAACCTATGTTGAAATAAGCTTTATATCTTCGCGATCGATGCGTACTAGCCACAAACAAAGTTATCTGCAATCGAACTGCGCATGACACATGAGTTTGAAATGTTTATAGAATGAGTTGTCCACATCATTCCGGTTGAATAACTTGTAGGTGACGTGTCTCAACGAATCATTGTGATCGAAGGATTTTTTCGTCGATGACTTATACACTGGATGTAATGACGAGTACCAACTACGTCACATAAAGTCATCAGTCATGACTGCATTAAACGCAGCGGGTTTTAATTTACGAAAATTTAAAAGTAACCCCCCACAATATTCGAATCATCTGATCTAGACAGACACCCAAGAAAATCTAATTATAAGTGAGTCATCAAACACGCTCGGCCTCGGATGGAACCCTTCCAGTGACACAATTCACTTCCCCATTAAGTTTCCATCCCAAAGTGAAAAAATTACAAAAAGGGTCATTATGTCGAATTCTTTTAGAATATTTGATCCTTTAGGTCTACTAAGTCCATTTATCATGCAAGCAAAAATGATATTACAAAGTTTATGGTCACAAAAAATTGATTGGGACGAGCCTGTACCCCAAAAAACCGTAAATGACTGGTGTGAGTTTGTCAAAGGTCTACCATATCTTATGGATCTAAAAATACCTAGACACGTCATATGCAATCTCCCCAGATACATAGAAATGCATTCCTTTAGCGATGCTTCGCAGCGTGCCTATGGCGCATGTGTTTACATACGTTCTGTGAAAAATAACGGTGACGTAACTGTGAAATTATTATGCGCTAAATCAAAAGTCGCGAGCCTTAAACCGGTTACGATCCCCAGGCTCGAGTTATGCGCGGCGCTACTCGCTGCAAGATTGAGTCGTGCAATCACAGATACAATTCGCTATACACCTACACGAATTATCATCATTCATCATTACAGCTCATATGCGTCCCCACCGAGGGGCTCGAGCCTACCCTGAATCAGGGCGATTAGGCCTTAGTCGACCACGCGGGCCCAGTGCGGATTGGTCGACTTCACACACAACCTTCGAGTTTCTTCGCAGGCGTGTGCAGGTTTCCTCACGATGTTTTCCTTCACCGTTAAAGCAATCGGTAAGTATGTACGTAAGTTTTTGAAAAACTCATTGGTACATTATACACGAATTATACATTGGTGTGATTCGAGTGTGTTACTCGGTTGGTAGAAATCCGACCCCTGTAAACTTAAAACTTTTATAGCGAATAGGGTAGGCGAAATAAACGAGTTGACTGAGTCATCTTCCTGGCAATATGTACTTACCGAGTCTAACCCAGCTGACCTTATTTCGCGTGGAGTCAACGCCAGTCAGCTGCTTAACTTTGACTTATGGTGGTGAGGTCCTAGCTTTTTACGCCATAAAGTGGGTCAGTGGCCCGTGCTAAATTCACACATCGAAAAGGAGAAGTTACCTGAAACAAAAAACTTAGAAACTAAATTAAAAACTAAAGAAACTAACTTAAAAACTAAAAACTTACCTAAAACGTCATACTCATTAAGCAGTCAGAATCTAACTTCACCTGAAAGAAAAACAAAAACATTAAATACAAATTTCGAAAGTATAGTACAATTTGTATTTTTTTCTAAATTAAATAAATAACAGCGAACGTTTGCCTACGTTCAAAGATTTATTTACTAATCAAAAAATCCTAAAAATAAATGTACCGATTTGTTAACTACCGAAGAATTAAAAAAATCATTTAATTACCTGTGTTTTGTTTTATTTAATTACTAGCAGCAAGCATTTCCCGACGAGTACAAATTATTATTAAACAAAGCCCCACTGAAACAAAAGTCCAAAATTCTGTCACTCTCACCTTTCTTCGATATCAATGTGATACGAGTGGGTGGTCGAATTGGTACCTCTGATTACCCCTACAACAAAAAACATTCCATTTTGTTAGATGCAACTCACCATTTAACTAAATTTTTATTTCAACGAGAGCACATACGGAACCTACACGCAGGTCCGCAACTTTTGTTGTCTTCTGTACGTGAGTTTGTTTGGCCGATTAATGGAAGGCGACTTGCACGGCGTACTGTACGCAACTGCGTCCGCTGCAGTCGATTACAATACAAAACAATACAACCAAAGATGGGTGACCTTCCGTCTCAACGATTAAATTATCCAATTCCCCTGACGACTTCCTTTTCCTATCTCCAGGACACTTTCTCGTGGGTCGGCCGTTAACTGCGCTGCCTACGCCCTCATTGGAAACCCGTGCTGAGTCATCCCTCACGCGCTAAGCTCGCCTTCAAAAAAACAATCAGCACTTTTGGAGCCGATGGCAAAAAGAGTACATAGCTGAATTACAACAAAGAAAGAAATGGAAATACAATAGTACTAGAAAACTGGAGATTGGTGACTTGGTACTTCTACAAGAGACAACGTCCCACCACTCAGCTGGCGTCTTGGTCGAGTTCATCGTTTGTTCCCGGGCCCTGACGGCATCACAAGAGTAGCGGATGTTAAGACGATGAGAGGTTGTGTTCACCGTCCGCTGGTGCGTTTGTGTCTTCTGCATCCAACTTCGTCTGAGTCCTGAAAGGTGGACCTTTCAGCGAGGGGGGAATATGTTGCGGCCAACGCCTACAGCCAATATTAATTATTATTAATACGTTTAGTATTTGCTACTAATGTTTTGTCAGGCGCTTTGCCTATGCAATACACAATCTTATAACGAACTCATTAGCTAATTCACCGTCATATAATTAACACCTTTATGTACAACTTTAAAATATATAATTAAATCTATTCAAAACTAACTTTGGGCCTTTATATACTAAGTTTAAAGACCCCATTATGTTCACGAAACACTATCAATATTATACATCAAAAACCACGAAATATAATTTTTCGTACAATAAAAGAAAAATGACAAACTGTACGCTACAGATTCCCGCCAAAAAGTCCGTTCGAGTTCAGTTGTCAGTAGTGGTATACCAGATCGTAATATAGCGTAAGATTTTTTTCCCTTTGGTGAATGGACTTTAAATGTTCTTTAGTATCCAGCCAGTGTAGAATACCTTTTAGTACGAATGAAGCACAGGCTTGAATGGTAATAACAACAGTCATCTAATATTGTTTAAACTTATAAACTTTCACTTTAAGGTACGGTCTCTCCTCAAACTGGGTAAGGTTGGGTTATAATTTACACATGGGTTTTTTTTACACATTATTTCAGAGAAGTAACGGCAACCAAGTTCGGATTGGTGGAAGTTGTAAGGCTTGTGGTGAAACCCACTGAAATAAGTTTTTTAAGCCATCCATCTGACACAGCTTAGCAACTGCCATCTAGAGATAGCATTCGACACCAACGGCTTAACTTTCCTAGCGAAGCAAAGAAATGGTCAATAGAAATGCCATTAACAGTCCAACCCATTCAGGTCGTAACTTCAGAGCAGGTTAACCTGCGTGATCGACGTAACCACGCAAGTCGCACTGATACACATAATTAGTTAAAATTTACTAATTACGAACTCGTCAACACCGAAAAAATTATAGTCATGTAAGTTGTGCTTCATTGTAAACTTTGTATCTTTTGCTGCAAAATAATACCCTTTGAAGGCTACTCGTGGTACAAAATTGCCATCATGGACTGGCATCATTGGCCGCGACATAAAAAAAAAACTAAATTTTTTGGCGACATTTGTGGTGTTCTGCACTTCGGAGAAAATCATGTGCTGTACGTGAGCAATATGAAGAACAAGAAAATTAAGTTAAGAATGATGTGAAGACCCGACTTGCACTGGGTGCAATTTTTTTGACACCCTACTGCAACCGGTTGTTTCACTACAGAATGAAGCTGCTGCAAATGTTGTCAAGAACTCCAGAGAAGATTTTCAATGCACCGGCACTAGCATTGGGCACTAGCATTGGGAATCAAAAAACAAATGAAGATTAACTATATGAAGATTGTCTTATAGTGCGGCCGTTCAGAGAATGCTGATTTGACACTTCAAGACAGCGATAGAATGTAACATTCGATGAAACTCCGAAATTGTAAACAAATCAATCTTTAGTTTCTAAGCTTAAAAAACATGAAAAAAACCTTTTTTTCTTACTAAATAATAGTAACGGAACACATTTTTAGTTTTATGTTTATGTATAAGGACAACAGAACGTGTATTTTGTAACTATATGAAACGTTAGTAAAATGTTTACGTTCTATGGTCATTTCTTCTTAAAATAATGATGATAAAATAATGATGTTACCACTTGTATCCATTGATAACGTATTTGTAACTATTATGAATATACCTATTATGAATAATTCATTACCACACAAACAATTATTCTTTGTTTGTCAATCAACCAACCATAAGAGTTTCAGGCATAAAAGTGATATGTTGTAATAACACTAGTAGATTGTTCAACAAGAGAATAAAACAAGCCATTTTACCCGAGACGTTCTTTAGGCAAACCGAGTCGCTACGGCGAGGGATGATTTTTACATCGAGGGTGAAATAGGTTTCATGCTCGAGTTTTACACTCTGCTTTTCATTTCGATTGCAAGGAAATAATAAATATTCAACCGCAGTACAAAAAAAATCGCTAATTTTGACGAATAACTAGTTTCCCGCCACACATTTTTTATTATTTTCCACCCCCTTCACCCATTACCACCCCTAAAATCGACGGTTCACGAAGTACACTTTAGCCTCGGGTTTGGCAACACTATTTTGGTAATAGTTATTTTATTTCGTTATATGTTACAGCTACATGATAGGTACAAAGTATCTACTGTGGATGTCTCTGGTCACATCACTAGTTACGTCAAACTAGCATAATATGTCTTATCAGCATTCTCTGGACGGCCGCAGTATAGTAGGGATTTTGTACCTAAAAACGTTAATACATATATTCTTAAAAAAAGGTTTAATTAGTAGGTACATGAGATGCCCTTCTGCAACTGGGATTTCCACCTCAGAATAAGGCTTCTGCAAATTCTGTCAAGAACTCCTGAGAAGATTTGTAAAGCACCAGCACCAGCGTTGCAAATCAAACAAAAATGAAATGAGATTAACCACTCAGGTACTTTGATTTCATTGAAATAACTCCGTCAAGCCCCGCCTCTCTGCGCGCGCAGCAGCGCCGTGCCGCCGCGGCTAACATAAATAAACAAAACTCGAGAACTATTTCTTCTATTCATAAAAGGTCTTTTGTTTTGACTTCGTGGAACTCTAATCTCTATGTTCTCTAAAAGACTACAGCCATCCAACCATTCATTCATAGCAATAAATGGTCGACTCCACAAACATGCGCCAGACACAAAAACGTTGTTTTATAGCTAAATGGCTAATAAAATAACTATATAAAAATAGACGCAGTACTTACAGTACTTGCATGAGAACACAAAAACACCTCACAAGTCACAAAAACAATTAAACTCGAGAAACGCCGCACACCGTACACACAGCAAATTCTGAGTGAGACAGGTATCTATGGGATTTTTTCAATAAAACTACATGAAACCATAGACAAAAGTTGTATCTTATCATTATATGCCTGACTACTTAAAGAATCATGAACAAAAACGTCATACAGGATTATGCAACGTATTAATTAACTAAGAGGGCCTAAAGTTGCGTACGTCACATCCACCGATATCGGTGGTACGGGGCTTGAGTGGGTCTTTGGTTTAGTCAGCCGATATCGGTGATTCGGGGTTTTAGAGGTTAAATAAATGAAGAATGTCTCAAAAAGCCTCGTACCCAGAGATGTTGATATAATCTTAAAAAACTTTGTTTTGCTTTCAAGATTTCGCGCCATATATTTGACATAAACATAAAGAAAGATTATAGAAATTAACACAAAAAAGAAATAGGACTGACTATTGTAAAGTATTTTATTATGCTATAAAAAAAAAGTGAATAATTAGTAGATAAAGTGCGATGTCTGTCAATAAACGAATTCCTTTTGTTTAGTAATTATTAGTTTTAAGTGCTAAGTGAAAATGCCCGCGTTTTTGGATGAAAATTGCTCCCCCGGCAGTTCTTCAATGGACTTTTTCGAGTCGAATAATAAAGGCCGTAGACCTGTGGTTCGGCTGAACCGAATTCCTAGTTTAGAGAAGAACACACCGAAATCGCCGTCTCAAAGGTATTCGCATTATTTATTTCAAAAAAAGTTCGTAAGTAATAATTACACCAACAGTTTTAGGTTATGTCTAAGATCATTTCGCAGCTTTTAGGCAAGAACTTCGAAACAATTGATATAGGTTGAAGAGACTGCTGGCCATATCCTACTTGATTGAAGAGAGTTAGCAATGTACAGTGTTCCAGGTGGTTGTTGGCGACCCAAAGTTGCTACTGGACTTTCTGCACAGTACAGCGGTAAAGGCGGTTGTTGGCGACCTAAAGTTGCTACTGAACTTTCTGGAGGATGTGGATTGGCGATAACACTGACCAAACTGGGTGCATCGGTCACCTGTCTGTGGAAAACAGCCTGCCTCTATTATTATTATTGCCTTTGGTCCCACTCCTAAGGGTACTCTGAGACCCCAAGCATTTCTGTTGGTCATATGTCAACCCCATAACTTGGACCAACAGCAGTAGTCGTGACAGTGGCATTCTCTTAGCAGTGGCCCTTAACTTTATACTAACGAAGCAATATTTAGTGGTTACATTACATATCACATTAACCTCTAAACTCGCCCGGAAACGCGACTTCCGGCTTCCGTTCATTTGCGAATTTTAATGGCGGTGCGGATTGCGAATTTCCGATTTTGCAAAAAATAGTTTTTTTATAATAAGTATTTTGTCCAGAGTCATGAAATAAAAATTAAAATACAGTCAAACATCTCTATTCTATGTTTCATTTTACAGCTGATAGTCCAATACTGATTTATTTGTTCAATATTTTGATGTGAAGTCTACAAAGGAACAAAAAAGTATGCATTTCACAAATTATGTGTTTTTTCAGTGAATATTTATCCAATTGCAATATAAATAAGGGAAACAATACACTGAATACATGTAATAATCAATACTTCCGTCAGTTTACTTCCATGAAGTCCGAATTCATTCACAAAATTACACAAATAACTACACTTCGCTGCCGCTAAGCACACCAAAGAGCACAAACATAAATTTCTGATTTTTTGGCTAAGAATGAGTTGAATTATTATCTGGCAAAATTAAAGAGTACATATCTATCTTATTCTCTCACATAAAACACCATAGGAAAGAATGAACTCTAATACATGTCCTTGGTACTTTTGTATTTGGTCGTAGCGCACGACACATGTGCCGCCTTCCCGAGTCAACGGGTGTAGGTATTATAACGGCACATGTGCAGCCTTCCCGAGCGAGCAGGTTAAACACATGGCGATACATGAGTAAATTGTACACATAACAGCTCTTACTTTGATTTATTCTGGAAGTTGGACACAAGAACGGCATATATATTTGTGTCGCCTGCTCTAGCTTTGGAACTCTCGGCTCGCTTGGTGATCACGTGGCATGAGCTCAAAAGAAACAACATGCTCAGTGCATCTAAAATATAATAAAATCTAATTGTTTTCATGGCAAGAGTGAGATGTTTTAATAGACTATGGTAAAAAAGGTAACTCCACAGTCAGGTTTAAGTTATTATAGGATTCTGAAGCTGCAACTTTTCATACAAACGGTGTTAACAATTTTAATCTCTTTAATGTTAACCGATTTGGACTAATTTTTTAAAGGTTATCAGTCAGAATAAAAGCTATACTTAAATATTTTTGTTTTTTTTGATAATAAGTTTAATTTTATTGTTCTTCACCTTTTTTCATACAAAATTGATTTCGGCAATTTTTTGTTTATTTATTAATTGCCTATCTTTTGTTCTGACTGACAACCTACATTTAAGGCTCAATTCACACCGGGACGGCAGCGGCCGGCAGCGACGCGACGAGCACTTTCAGTGTAAAACAATTTTAAACTTTATCTTCATGCTTATAAATATTAGTATTTGGTATCTACTCGCCGCTGCCGGCCCCTCCCAGCCGCTGCCGTCCCGGTGTGAATTGAGCCTAAGAGGTTAAAATCGTTAACACCATTTGTATGAAAAGTCGCAGCTTCACAATTGTCCTAACTTTTAGCTTACTTTTCTGGTGTGCAATAAAGAATATTTACTTACTTAGTTACTTGTATTTTTAACATATTTTATATTAGCAACACTGAAGGCTTGGCCCATGATTAAGGGCTTTAGGATTATATCTATCACTGCCTCTCTTTTTCTAGGCTAACTCGAAGATCTATCAGGGATAGCAAGGAGAACCAATTAAAAATAACAAGCATGTTTGCTACAAAGAGAAGCAGAAGTCCAGAAAAACCTTATGAACATAACATTGTAAGTTGGCAGTGGAAAAATACTTATTTAACGTAATAATATGAAAAAATTATACTAACATTCTTAGTGTTAGTAGTAGCACTCCATTAAAGCATTTATGTATTAATGTTTTTTTAACGAACTGCCCAAAAAAGAGGGTAATGTTTTTCGTATGTATGTATGTTTGTAAACATGTATGTATGTGTGTCTGTTTCGCTCCTCTAAAATGCATCAAGCCATTGAGAATACAGGCTTTCTCAACGGCTTGATGCATTTTAGAGGAGCGAGGTGTCATTAGATTCATCTTGATCCCGTGTGTGACAGGATCGCTTTTCACCCGACTGCCCATAATGTTATACTGCAGTCAGGTTTTAAATTTTTATTAAATTGATAAGATTATTTATTATTAAGATTAGTTTTTAGGGTTCCATACATCTGAGAAAAAAGAGATCCCTTATAAGATCACTCATGTGTCTGACTGTCCATCCATCCCCTCTACCATTTGATTTTCTCCAAATCTACTGCACGCTAAATGTTCAAATTTCAAATTTGTTAATAACCCGTCACACCTGCTATGACACCATAAAACACATCTACTGTCAAAATATACTTTGTAGTATAGCTTTAGTGGTTTGGGCTAGGCAATGATTGTGATTGGCACTCAGAAAGAGCCTTAATTATAAGCTTATAATTTGCCCCCGAAAATCAAAATTCATTCATTTATTGGGTCAACAAACACATTTATATGTGGGGGCAAATTAAGAAGGCGATTTTTCTTGTTTGACATATCAAATGAAATGGCTTGTTATAAAAAATACAAATATACATAATAACATATACGAAAATCGAGCATCCGCCTCCCCTTTATCTCCAAATATTATCTCTTATAATTTTGAAGAAAACCTAAACAAAAATCTTAATCTTAATATTTTTACGGAAAACTGAATAGTACGGAACATCTCCACGCTAGTTTGACTCGTATTTGACAGGTTTTTTTTCTTGTGTTATAGAAAAAAATAAAGGTTCACATAGCTGAAGTAAATTTGGAGTCATCAGAAACAGACTTCAAATCCAAAGAAACAAAGGAGAACAATGAATTGAAATCAGACAATGAAGAACTTCAGATAGTCTGTAAAAATACAGATAAGGACATTGAACTTCCACTAAGTGAAAACCAAACAGCAGCTAATACAGACACAACTGAAATAAAACTAGCTACAGATGACCACATCTCAGAAGATGAGAAATGTAACAATGACAAGGAAATAACACAAAGTGGAGACATTTCTTGTGAAAATGATGATATTTCGTCACAAGACTTTAACTCTTGTAGTAACATTTCTAAAATAGAAACTGAAGAAAACAATAATAGTGACTTAAAGGAAAATCCTGCTAAAAATGATATTGAAATTAATGAAAGGCAAGCTCCAAATATGGAAAAGTGTAACATATGTGGTCAGTTTTTAAATGACTCTGATATTATTTACTACCAAGGACACCCACAAGACGCTGTGGAAGAGTTTGTTGCTTTGACTAATGAAAAACTTATTTTATCAGCTGGTAAGTGTTTTGATGATAAAAGTAAAGTACTGAAGGGATTATTAAAATATTTAATGAAATGGTTTGTTTCTTTAGGTGATGAAGGTGACATTATGGAGAGACCACAAACAAATGTTACTGGATTTTCAATATTTGACAAAGAAGGCCACCTGGTTGCTATAGACAGTGGTATTATTGAAAATGATATGCGTGTTTACATGTCTGGTTACTTGAAGTCAATATGTTCAGATTCTCTTGATATAGATGAAGAATCTGTGCCAGTTAAAGATGTGGGCCCTATAATAGAATGGTAAGACATCAATGTTTTTTGAACTTGTTTAATTTAGCCAATGCTTATGAAATTTTCTATTAGGAAAGAAAAGGTTTTGTCCATGCAAAGTATGATCCTCTATTCTACACCCTCTAGGGCACAAATTTAGAGAACTGCAAAAATATGTGTTAAATATTGTATATTTTTTATACACACGTCTTATGTAAGTGTAAAAAAAGTAAAAGTTATCTATATGTATAGATTCCTACAAATAAACTTTTATGCCACCCCTATTTTACACCTATAGGTCTGAGCCTTTAGGAGATGAATTAATAAAAAAACTTTTTTATCAGTTACCTGTGTGGCTGGTTATGGTAACCCGCCACACCTGCTATGACACCATAAAACACATCTACTGTCAAAATATACTTTGTAGTATAGCTTTAGTGGTTTGGGCTGGGCAATGATTGTGATTGGCAGTCAGAAAGAGCCTTAATTATAAGCTGATTTAGTTTGCGTTTTTATTTAGTCTTTAGGTGCTATTTAAATATATATAAATATATACAGTATAGGAGATATAGGTTACTTGAAATACACTTCTATTTTGCAGGTTCATTCATGGATTTGATGGCGGTATGAAAAACTGCATCACATTATCAACTGAATTTGGAGAATATAATCTTTTGAAACCAAGTGCTGAATATACTCCGCTTATGGATAATTTATATGAAAAAATATGTCTGAGTAAAGTAGTTGTTGAGTACTTGGAAGAATTTCATTATTTACAGCCAACATATGAAGATTTACTATTAGTAATTAGAGAAAGCACTATACCAGAACTTGATGACAAACAAATGACAGAAGAAATGCTACACAAACATGCACAATTTGTATGTGATCAAGTTGTGAGCTTAGAAGCAGATGAGGATGATGAACCATTAATCACTTTACCTTGCATGAGAGAACTGATAAAATTCATGGGCATTAGATTCGGAAAACGTAAATTCAAAACTAAAATAAATTTTAAAAAGGTGGATAAAAAGGCGTGGACGAAAGCTACAACAACACCTCTAGTTAGGAAAACATTTGAGAGTTTCTTTACAAATCAATTAGACAAAACAAATCAGGAATTAGTATTAAGAAGAAAAAGGTGTGGTATATGTGAAGCTTGCCAGCTACCGGATTGTGGAGAGTGTAAAGCCTGTCGAGCTATGGCTAAGTTTGGTGGCCATGGGAGGACAAAAAAGGCATGTGTTCGTAGATTATGTCCTAATATGGCAGTACAACAAGCTGATGATTCAGAGCCTGAAGATGATGAAGAATATATACACGAGAGGAAAATACATGATAAAATAGATGATGCCGTTCCTGTTAAATTGACTAACACATGTAGCAAAAATATAAAATGGATTGGGGAACCTGTAAAGTCAGATGCTACTAAAGTGTATTATGAGAAGGTCGAAATAGAAGGTTCCGAACTTCAGATAGGTGATTATGTCATGATAGAAACATCACAACTAAACATTCCTTCGTTAGTTGCTAAAGTTGTATATATGTGGAAAGAAACTTTCAATCCTAGAGCTGGGTACTTCCATGCTGAAGTGTTTATTAGATCTTCAGACACTGTCTTAGGTGAGGTTGGTGATCCTCGAGAGGTATTTTTAGGTGATAGATGTTGTCATGCTGCTCCACTTTCTTCTATTTTGAGGAAAGCTTGTGTAGAAAGAAAAGAGACACCCACAGATTGGTTTAAACTTGGCGGTAAAGAAGTAGAAGACGACAATTTTGAGGATGACGGAAAAACATATTTCTACCAAAAATATTATGAAAGATTTACTGCACGGTTTGAAGACCTCCCTAAAGATCCAATCTGCCCTAATGAGTTGAGAAAACATAGATTTTGCCCAACATGTGAAAGGAAAATGCGAAGAGACGCTAAGAATATTCCTAAAGTATCTGGTAAATTGTCTCAAAATTCGGAACTGGTGAAAGAGTTAAACCGATCAGAATGGACCACCGTGCGGTGGAAGGATTACGACTATAAGTCAGGTTGCGGAGTTTTTTTGAAGCCAGGCACTTTTAAATTCAAAAATAGCATGAGTAATGCTATCAAAGATATTAAACCAAAACTCGAAAAAGTGGACGAAGATGTTTATCCCGAATATTACAGAAAAAGCGATAATTACTTGCGGGGCTCCAATATAGACACGGGTGAGCCATTTTGCGTCGGCTTTATCCTCGCCGTCACGGCAGCCGGTGCAGGTCCTCTCATTAGTCCACAAGATATTTACCTTAAAGTAAAGGTGATGTACCGCCCAGAAAACACGACTAGGAGATTTCCACAACAGGAAGACCTTAACGTCGTCTACTGGAGCGATGAGGTACGCGAGGTACCCTTCTCATCAGTGATGGGTCCCTGCCAACTGTTTTATGAGAAAAATATTCCCGAACAAGATTCAATTCAGGAGTGGCTCGAAAAAGATCCGAGCAGGATCTACTTCAGAGTGTCTTTCGATAAATCAAATGGGGAATTCTTCGACGTCCCGAAACACGCCGAACCGATCGGTCGCTCCGAGAAACCCAAAGACAAGGGCAAGGGGAAAGGGAAATCGAGTAAACCGCAGGAACCTACCGTCGGCAAGGTGGACGAGGTTAAGATGAGACCGCTGCGGACTTTGGACGTATTCGCGGGGTGCGGGGGGCTGTCGGAGGGGCTCCATCGGACGGGTGTCGCCGAGTGCCGCTGGGCCGTCGAAAGCAGCGAGCCAGCCGCCCACGCGTACTCGCTCAATAACCGCTCGTGCGTCGTCTTCCAGGAGGACTGCAATGCGCTTCTCCGCGCCGCCATGGAGGGCGGGTCGCACTTTGGCGGGCGGCGCATTCCTGCCCAGGGCGAAGTCGAGCTACTGGTGGGCGGCCCGCCCTGCCAGGGTTTCTCCGGCATGAACCGGTTCAACTCCAGGGAGTACTCAAACTTCAAGAACTCCCTCGTCGCTTCCTACCTCTCGTTTTGCGATTTCTACAGACCGAAGTACTTCATTCTCGAGAATGTCCGCAATTTCGTCGCGTTCAAGAAGGGCATGGTTCTCAAGTTGACGCTGCGGGCTCTGCTGGATATGGGATATCAGTGCACGTTTGGAATATTGCAGGCCGGCAACTACGGCGTGCCGCAGACGAGGCGACGGCTCATTATCTTTGCAGCCGCACCCGGGTACAAACTGCCGCTTTATCCCGAGCCCACACACGTGTTTAGTAGACGCGCTTGTTCGCTGACGACCACTATAGACGGGAGAAGGTTTGCTTCGAACATTCAGTGGGAGGAGTCAGCGCCGCGAAGGACGTGCACCATTCACGACGCGATGAGCGACCTGCCGGAGATATGCAACGGAGCCAACAAACTGGAGATCGAGTATGGCTCGATGCCCGAGAGCCACTTCCAGCGGATGATTCGCAGTAAGGACGAGAGTGTGAAACTGCGGGACCACATCTGCAAGAACATGGCGCCGCTCATACAAGCCCGGATCTGCAGGATACCGACCACTCCCGGCTCCGACTGGCGGGACTTACCGAATATATCAGTGACACTGTCAGATGGAACAAAATGCAAGGTGCGTATTTTAGTCATATTTGAATGAGACGTATTCTCAATTAGCACAATAGCTCTTTTCTCCACTGTACTCTACTCTCTACAAGCACTACTCTCTACTCTCCACTCTACTACGTGCTGTATACTACTGGCGACGAATGTAATTTTTTCCCCATTCGTCAGTGGTGATGAGTGGGAATTTTCTATTACCATTCGTTACCACTGGTGACAAAGCCAGTGGTGACGACTAGGAATATTCGCTATGAATTTAACACAAACCTACAGTCTCTCTTAAGCATTTTTATAACCACCGTGGTATTCCATAAGCATGGCCTCAAAACAAAATGAATAATTTCACGTCGCAAACGAAAAATGTAGTACATAGTATTTTATTTAGCGCTGATGATGACGCTCGCAACTGTCGCGCCTTGGCGAGCGACTACATGATCTACTGAGCGAAATACATGATCTTTTACTCCGTCTGCTAAACATTGCTCGATTATTCCGAAAGCCCACCTAAAATTTGGATATCTAAACATGTTAAAGAACCGACTTCAATCACAGCAACCAAGTCCAATTTTGATAAATATTTTTTAAAATTCCTGGTATTAAACCGATTTTGACGAAATTTCTATTGGATTACTCTGAAAGTATATCCTTTCAAGCGAAAAATAATTTTCCAAATCGGTTTATAAAAGCTGGAGTTCGGAGATAAGATAACAAAAATAAGAACCTCCTCCTTTTTGAAGTCGGTTTAAAGCTGCGTGCGCGAAATTTTTAAATTTCAATCTCAGTACATTTAAATCATTCAGTTATTGATTATTATGGGGGATTTACTAACAAATAATAAATAGTAATTAAGTAAAAAATTAAGGCAATACAAAAAGTGTGTTTTTAAAGGGTTTTTTTTTGTAATTCATACTTTTTGTGAGTAGTACTCTGTTTAAGGAGTCCAAAATAAATGAGATAAATAATCATTTTTCTGTCGTTTGCGTTGATGTCTTTAGTTTGAAATGAATAGGTATCATTGTTACATTTGCGTGGAGAAGTGTAGTAGTACGAAACCCTCAGTGCGCGAGTCCGATTCGCACTTAGAGCCCTGAACTTGAGAGAGATGAGAGATTATAACATATAGAAGTGAGCGAGATTTATTTAAAATTTTGTGTGGAGAAGTGTGGTGGTACGAAACCCTCAGTGCGCGAGTCTGATTCGCACTTAGAGCCCTGAAGTTGAGAGAGATGAGAGATTATAAGATATAGAAGTAAGCGAGATTTATTTTAAATTTTGTGTGGAGAAGTGTGGTGGTACGAAACCCTCAGTGCGCGAGTCCGATTCGCACTTAGAGCCCTGCACTTGAGAGAGATGAGAGATTATAAAATAAAGAAGCGAGCGAGATTTATTTTAAATTTTGTGTGGAGAAGAGTGGTGTTACGAAACCCTCAGTGCGCGAGTCCGATTCGCACTTAGAGCCCTGAACTTGAGAGATTATAAGATATAGAAGCGAGCGAGATTTATTTAAAATTTTGTGTGGAGAAGTGTGGTGGTACAAAACTCTCAGTGCGCGAGTCAGATTCGCACTTAGAGCCCTGAACTTGAGAGAGATGAGAGATTATAAGATATAGAAGCGAGGAAGTGTGGTGGTACAAAACCCTCAGTGCGCGAGTCCGATTCGCACTTAGAGCCCTGAACTTGAGAGAGATGAGAGATTATAAGATATAGAAGCGAGGAAGTGTGGTGGTACAAAACCCTCAGTGCGCGAGTCCGATTCGCACTTAGAGCCCTGAACTTATAGAGATGAGAGATTATAAAATATAGAAGCAAGCGAGAGTTATTTAAAATTTAAATTTTGAAGACGAATTCATTTAGTTATTTTTGCGCGCGCTTTTGAACTTGTATCAGAGTTGGTGTACTACCTACAACATTTAAAAGTAAAAAATTGTATTGTCTCACCAGGTCTTGCAATATCGGTACGATGACGCGAAGAATGGGCGCTCATCGACGGGCGCGCGGCGCGGCGTGTGCGCGTGTGCGGAGGGCGCGCCCTGCACCGCAGCCGACAAGCAGGAGAATACGCTCATACCGTGGTGCCTGCCACACACTGCCAACCGACACAACAACTGGGCCGGCCTTTATGGTACGTGGCAAACAACACCTCTCTATGTGTTTTTTTTTAATCCAGCAAATTTTAAAACCTTTTAATACTTAATTATTTATTGTTTTTAATAAAACGGGTAGTACCAGGGTAAACTCCTCAAGAGACTTGGGAGTAGTCTTCAACAATAAACGTTTATATTTTGATAAACATATAGACACTGTTGTCTCCAAATCAAGCAAGGCCTTATAATGAGAATTTATGCAAATTTTGATTAACTTTAAAGTAATTAAAATCTTATGTAAAGTAATAAAAATAAAGCGTCGGTGGCTCAACCGGTAACGACTCGGTCCATCTAACCAGAGGTACCGGGTTCAAATCTGGACGGCCAATGTACCAATGAGTTTTTCAAAAACTTACGTACATATACTTACCGATTGCTTTAACGGTGAAGGAAAACATCGTGAGGAAACCTGCACACGCCTGCGAAGAAACTCGAAGGTTGTGTGTGATGTCGACCAACCCGCACTGAGCCAGCGTGGTCGACTAAGGCCTAATCGCCCTGATTCAGGGTAGGCTCGAGCCCCTCGGTGGGGAGGTATATGAGCTGTTATAGTAATAATAATAAAATTAAAATCTTGTGTTGTGCTTTCGTGCGCAGTGACCTTGAATACGCTTGCCAAGTATAGAATCCCCAATATGAGATCTACAAGTCTCGTATTGAGGGTATCCAAATAAAGATTCTCAGATATCTCGATTTCAAGTCACGACAAAGTATAATTGAAAACGCTAAACACGTTAAAAAACCGACTTCCATCGCAACAAATTAGTACATTTTTGCATTATTATTTTTGGATTTTGTTAATTTTCTACTAAAGTACTACACCGATTTTGATAAAATTTATATAGGACCACACGGGAAGCAACCACATCGCAATATAAACTGTCTTGGTCTACTATCAACAATTAATTAATTTACGCACTGACTTAGGTACCTACTAGACTTTCGTAAACGAGCACTCTTGCATTTACCGTACGTTAGAACGAATTACAGACAAAATTCATTTACAAATCGACCCCAAGTTTTACGAGTTCTCGAATAAATACGACTTTTACCTGTTTTGTTACCAGCATTCCTACAGCCCGAAGGGTTCTTGCTTCTTGTTCGGTCTCATCTCTAATCTTGTCTAATCCTCTTCATCTGCTCTTTTTAATTTTGTGTTTTGATTATAATATAAGTATCTATCTACATTTCTTTCTCCTCATCATATTGTTTTAATTCTTTTATGTTCGTACAAGCTCTTATTTTTCAACATCTATCATTGGTGAAAACATGCATAATGCATGGGACAAATTATTGAATGTTACTATTTAACTCTAAGTTTTCCAAAATGAAAAATAATAATGGGTTTGCGATCGCAGCGTGGGATGTGTTGGCACAGTACGCGCAGAAGAAGCTGCTGTCCATCCTCTGGTTTAGTACCTGTCGTCTCTTACGACACTCACAGGGAGAGATAGGATGGCCTTTTCTAAGCCGGGAGCCATGCGGATCTCCTCTAGACGAAGTTATTCAGTTTGATGAATACAATCTAACATTTTCAGTGAATAAACTAAAGAAAAAAATATATTCATTTAGGTAAATGAAATGTCTGTTTCACTAATGTTAGATATCTAAAAATAGAGTCCGTTTTAAAATCTTCACAGATAAGATTTTGACATTCTTGTACAGTCACGGAATTTAATTGTTTATACTGCGACCGTCCAGAGAATGCTGATTTGACATATGTTAGTTTGACGTAAGTAGGGATGTGCCCATAGACATCCATAGTAAATAAATACTATGTACCTATCATATCATGTAGATATAACGTATAACGAAATAAAATAGCTTTTTCCAAAATCGTGGAGTAATATATTTCCAAATTTGTGGACCGTCGATTTTAGGGTTGGTAATGAGTGAAGGGGGTGGAAAACAAGAAAAATTGTGTGGTGGGAAAATTCGTCATAATTAGCCAAATTTGTTGTATTGCGGTTGAATATTTATTATTTCCTTGCAATCGAAGTGAAAAGCAGAGTGTAAAACTCGAGCGTGAAACTCATTTTACCCTCGACGTGATTATCCACCCTCGCCGTACCGGCTCGGTTTGCTAAATGATCTGGGGTTAAATGGCTTGTTTTATGCTCTTGTGCAATATACTATTGTTATTACTTAAACATATCACTTTTATGTCTGCAACTTTTATGGTTGGTTGATTGACGCATCAAGAATTTATTGTTTGTGTGGCAATGAATTCATAATATTTTTAACAAATTTATGGTTACAAATACGTTATCAATAGTTACTTGTGGTAAGAAATGACCATAGAACGTACCTAAACTTTTAACTATCTTTTCTTATAATTACAAAATACACGTTCTGTTGTCCCTAACGTAAGCATAAAACTAAATATGTGTTCTGTTACTATTATTAACTAAAAAAAAATGATTTTTCATGTTTTTCAAGCTTAGAAACTAAAGATTGATTTGTTTACAATTTCGAAGATTCATCGAATGTTACATTCTATCGCGGGCTTGAAGTGTCAAATCAGCATTTTCTGACGGCCGCACTATAGCAGATCACGAAACTTTAATAGGCAACATGCAATATTTTTATTTTTGCTTTCATTTTAAAGAACTCCATGCAGAATAAACCAGTGGGTCGTCCGCGCAAGTGGCGTCGGCATCGGTATCGGCTTCAATTTGACAGCCAACGTCGATTTCGTACCGCGCAATTTCCCAAAACGACGCGTTGGTTTGGATAACGATGACGACGGCAAAAGAACGAATGAAATTGATATTTTGACAGTTGATTTGACGTAATAGCGTCCGCGCAAGACAATTGAAACCGACGGCCGACGCCGACGCGTCGTATTGAAATGTCATTTCAATACGGCATCTCTTGAGTCGTCGTTTTCGATTCGTCTTTTTGATAAAGAATTGAATTGAAGCTTCTCTAGTCGCGTGTGTGTGTTGAAACTTTAACCATGGCTTGGGTAGCCCTCCGGGCTGCTGCGGAGGAACGCGGCTGAAGAAAATGAACATAACATGCAGAAGGATTGAGCGCTCACTGGCGAGGCCGATGTTGCTTCCCGATACCGATTTCGTTGGGCGGTTTCATTTGACGAAATCTAAATTTGTGCGGCTGTGCGAAGAACTTATACCGCTCTTGTCGCCAAATGAAAGGGCCAGCGGGATTAGACCCGACATTAATAATTTACATGCAAGTGGTAGTTACCAAAGAAGTGTGGGTGACAATGATATTCTTCACCTGAGCAATTGCTTGCTTGATGTGACAGACGCACTCAACACTCCTGCCATTTTGAGGAAATATATCGAATTTCCACAATCCCAGGCGGATCGAGTCTCTGGAGCAATGAGGTACCTACCTAATTTCTATTGCATTAACGGGTAGGAAGTTACAATAAGCACTCAAGTCATTGTGCTCTTTAAAACCACAAGCCACGACTCTCACGTGTGGAACATGTGTCCGGTCAATCTAGTCATGCGTAGACTGCATGATGAAGGGCAGGATTTCTGGCTTTTGGGTAAGCAGAATAAAGTGATAGCTTAAACAAATTTATAAATCTCTGTTTATAGTTATTTTTTACACAATAATTGTAATTTGTAACACTAGAAGATGAAATAGATTCTTAGCAGCATTCCATAACTACTTGTTGGTATAATAAGAAGAATGACAACAATTTTAAAAATTGCAGGTGACTGGCTATGCTCAGCGTCCGTGGATGATGACCCCTATTCTCAATGCTGAGCCGAATTCACCGCAGGCGCATTATACACTTGTCCACGTCCGCACACGGAATGTCGTCGAACGCACTTTAGGTGTGCTCAAGTCCTGGTTCCGCTGCCTGTTGGCGCACAGAACCTTGCACTACAAGCCACGAAAGGCAACACAGATTGTGTACGCATGTGTTGTTCTTCACAATTTCATAAATGACCCAAATTTCGAGGTCGACGGTAAGCTAATGGGTCGTGATGAAGAACACTAGCCTCCTCTTGAGCCTCAAGGAGGCGGACGCTTGCATGACAGGCAACATATAGTGCAGAGGTTGTGGCACAACCAACGATAATTAAGAAGATGCTCCGTAGTAAAAAGTCATTACTGAGCGAAGAGGTTGAAGCTGCTGGGAGCCGGGAGACCCATTCAAGCCTGTGATGCGCTGATGTGGCAGGGCGCTGGGTGTTTTTTGTTCGGGATCAAGTGAGGAGCAGCTTGGCGTGTACGAGTCCCGGAGCGAAGAAAACTACACTACACTATCCTATTCCTACCCTACCCTACCCTAAAACCAATTATTTTTTGAATGATAATATTTTTTATTGATAAATATCATATTTTAATACTTATTATCCTACTAGCTTTTGCCCGCGGCTTCGCCTGCGTGGACATCGTTTTTGTGACTGACTTAGAGGGTGCGCGGTGCGCGAGCCGCAAGCGGCTCGCGAGCGTGGACATGATTTTTCTCTAGATCCCTCGGGAACTATGTCAGGATATGCTTATTAGTAAATTTTGTCATTTCCCACCCCCTCAACCATCTCTGTGCAAAAATCACACAATCCAT
The DNA here is from genome assembly GCA_947284805.1 of Coleophora flavipennella. Taxonomy (NCBI): domain Eukaryota; kingdom Metazoa; phylum Arthropoda; class Insecta; order Lepidoptera; family Coleophoridae; genus Coleophora; species Coleophora flavipennella. The sequence continues at coordinate 6,576,336 of OX369270.1, read as the reverse complement.
TGTTCCGTTGCGATATTAAAGAAATTAACCAAAAAAGAGTATACTTTCAGGTCTCTCGGGAATTGCATCGGGCTATGCTATTTTCATGGGATAAAAAGTAGCCTATGTCCTTCCTTGTGACAAAGACTACCTGCATGCCAAATTTCACTAAGATTGGTTAAGGAGTTGAAGCGTGAAAAGGTAACAAACAAACAAACACATTTTCACATTTATAATATTAGTAAGGATTCCGGACTAAGACAATTGAACTCGCGTGGAGAGGGTTCCGTACAATGCCAAAGTCAAACACAAATTATCACATTTGAAATCCTCACAGTAAGATGCGAGTTTTTGTTTTATTGTGTTTGGCTGCACCTCACCTGATGGTAAGTGCCGATGCAGCCGAGGATGTAACACGCAGGCTCAAAAAGTGCCTATTCACTATCGTCTTGAAGATTCCTAAATTTTACGAATCGGGGAATACAGACGCCGGAAGGGAATTCCACCCCTTGGCCGTTTGCATGATGAACGAAAAAGCAAAACGCTTCGTGTGTAAAGTTGGAACATCATCATCATCATATCAGCCAAAAATCGTCCACTGCTGGACAAAGACCTCCCCCAAGGATTTCCAGGACGACCGGTCTTGCGCTGCCAGCATCCATCGGCTTCCCGCAATTTTTACCAGGTCGTTCGGTCCACCGCGTGGGTGGCCTGCCTACGTTACGTTTTTCGGTGCGCGGTCGCCACTCGAAAACTTTACTGCCCCATCGGCCATCTATTCCATCATCTGAAGTTGGACCTACCTAGCTGGACTGTTTGTCCCACGTATACATATTCGTCAACAACTTCCATTGTAGAGTCTCCAACCTTTAGAGGGGTGGGTGCGACACGGACATTTAACATTATTTTCGCCTTGTCCATGTTCATTTTAAGACCCACTTGTTGAGAGACGTTACTGAGGCTATCGAGCATTGTGTCTTCCATAGTCTCAGCCATGACCACGATATCGTCAGCGAATCGGAGGGGGGGTTATGTACTCGCCGTTGATATTGATGCCGAACAGTTTCGGAGATAGAACGTCTCCCTGTCTCACCCCTCGCTGCAACTGGATAGGTTTCGAGTTCTGATCCTGGAGGCGAACCGACATGGTGAATGAATCCTGTAGAACACCGATAGACTATTTTCTATTATGACTAGAACTTTATTCCGTAGGTGAACGTATTACATTGAGTTTACCACTTTTTTCAATTGATAGAATTCTTATAGATTTTCCTATAATCTACTAGCCATGAAGTATATTTTGTATTTTTTCAAAAATTTTAGGCTCACTAGTTTCGGAGAACAGGGGGGGGGGGGAATGGTAAATTTTCGTCTTCTTTCATGAATAAAATCAAAACTATTTATTTTACAATTGAAACAAAAATATATTTAAGATCCTGATAACGAGCCCTTTCATTTGATATATGACACAATAAGGTTTCCAAAACTTTTTTTTTAATTTCCTAATTTGTCCCCCGAAAATAACCCTTATTTAAAAAAAAAATGTATTTCCTTAATATGTATACCTGGGACAAACAGTCCAGTTATGTAGGTCCAACTTCGAGAAAGAGATCAATCGTCGAATCCAACTCGGCTGGGCAGCGTTCGGGAAGCCTCGCAATATCTTTACGTCCCAGATACCGCAGTGTCTTAAGACCAAGGTCTACGACCAGTGCGTGTTGCCAGTGATGACATATGGAACTGAGACATGGTTGCTTACTATGGGCCTCATAAGAAGGCTCAAGGTCACCCAAAGGGCAATGGAGCGTGCTATGCTCGGAGTTTCTGTGCGTGATCGAATCAGAAACGAGGAGATCCGCAGGAGAACTAAAGTAACCGACATAGCTCACAGAATCGCTAGACTGAAGTGGCAGTGGGCAGGGCACATAGCTCGTAGAACAGATGGCCGATGGGGCAGTAAAGTTCTCGAGTGGCGACCGCGCACCGGAAAACGTAGCGTAGGCAGGCCTCCCACGCGGTGGACCGATGACCTGGTGAAGGTCGCGGGAAGCCGATGGATGCGGGCAGCGCAGGACCGGTCGTCGTGGAAATCCTTGGGGGAGGCCTTTGTTCAGCAGTGGACGATTTGTGGCTGATATGATGATGATGATGTACGGAACCTAAAAATCATAAAAATTGGTCCAGCCGTTCTTGAGTTATAAATGGTGTAACTTTCTTTTACATATATATAGATTTAATAATTTCTTATCTCGAAGGAGCAGAAAGTAGGTGGCTTCCCTCTTGCAGAGCTTCTACAGAGTAGGGCCTCTGAATTCAAACACAGGAAATGCAGTCATCAAAATCAAAAACAATTTATTTTAAATAGGTGTTTAAATAACATTAATTCAATTTTTTTTACAATTTCAAATACCTAGCAAAATACTTTAACCTGAGTTGTAAGAAATTAATAGTATCTTAAAATCATGGATATTCTTATTTACTAAAATAACAATCAGAGTTATGCTTAACAATTTATTTTTGACATATCTCCATAACTAAATAGGTGTATCCAAGTAGGGATCTTCATAATCATCATATTATGACTTTCTTTGCTTATGTCTTTTAAGTCTCCGCTCCTTTATGATCTCTTTTAGCAATTTATTCATATAGTATGGACGAGTTCGACTGCAACCAGTCTGTGACTGTATATGAGAATAATACGAAGTCCATTTGGTATTTCGACCACATCTATCTGATCAATATCCTTGTAGAGAGCTTTTTCATGTATTAGATGGAATATGTTCCAGTCTATCTTCAAGACCGGCTTTGCATTGTGTAAGTTCAGCTCTCCACTCTTATACGGATTGTTATGAATGTAAAGAACCCTTTGTTTCGATCCCAGAATTACGATTTTTCCGTGTTGATAAATTATTGAATTTTTCAACTTTGTGAATGAAACTTGAGCACCGCTGTAACGGGAAACTAGCCTATTATAAATTTCCATACAAGTCCAGTCCATACTGCTTTCCTTCAATTGTGGTATGATCGAGTTTGGCTGTGCCAAATCTATTTTGAATTTGCACTCAAATTGAACCCAGCGCGGCTCCGGGATTTCCGCTGGATCTGGAGAAATAAAAACATAATGAAAGCAACCTTCCCAGATGGACACAAACAAAAAAAACTTGAAAATATTTATATCACATTATAGCATAGCTTTGTTTTTGAAAGTTTGTTAACTGCCTTCGTGGAGAAATGGTTAGTCCATTCGCTTCACACCAGGAGGTCCCGGGTTCTATTCCCGGTGGGGTCAACTTGTAAGACTCGGTTTGGTTGGTGGTAGGGCATTTTCTAAGCCGGCCTGACTAGCTACCACCATCTTATCTTATCTTTTATGTAGGCTTGTGTGGGGACATGGGTCCAACACGTAGAGGCCCCTTTTAGACAATTTAATTATTATTCGGGGTCACCGACAAGTGGTGTTTCTTGCACCAATCCTCAACCATTTAAAGGGCGGAGTGCATTAGGTTGCTTAAAATGTTTTCATGTTTGCCACTGATCACAATGTCATCAGCATACATGACTTGTTGAGCCAGCCTTTTATAGTTGGGAAGAATTTATCCTTACTAATATTATAAATGTGAAAATGTGTTTGTTACCTTTTCACGCTTCAACGCCTTGACCAATCTTTATGAAATTTGGCATGCAGGTAGGCTGTGTCACGGGGAAGGACATAAGCTAATTTTTATCCCGGGACAATAGCATAATCTGATGCAGTTCCTGAGGGAACTAAAAAAATACTCGATTGTTGTGATTTTTTGCACAGAGATGGTTGAGTAGGTGTTAAATGACATAATTTACTAATCACCCTTAAAGACAGTCATAAAAACGATAGCCATGCAGGCGAAGCCGCAGGAAAAAGCTAGTAAATTATAAATAACACTAATTATTTTTGTTTCTTTTCTTGAAGAAAAACTTTGTATAATGTACCAACTTAAATGTAATAATGTTATTTATACTTACAATTATTTTTTAACTTGTAAATGTATTATCCTTTACCAATAAATTACTATTATGAGACTATTACATTAGTTTGAACTCACTGCCTGCCGTGGGGGTCGCTCGGCGCTTTCGCTTCGCAGCAGCTGGCGAGTCTCCCGCAGATGGAAGTCCTAAATAAAAACATAAATTTTAGACAAACGTTAACTAGATAAAAACTACCTAACAACTCATCTAAGCAATTTTCAATGGAATTTATACGTAAATTAATTTATGAACATTCCTTTTTTACTTCTCGGCTATGTTTTCGAACAACCAACCCATTCAACGACACTCCGAACAAAAGGATAGACGAGAAAAAAACTTGCCTTCAACTGGAGGAGCATGGCTCGTGCTAGGCTGGGAGGCTGTCGACCAAGGCGGTGGGGCTGGCAGCCTAGGTGGTGGGGCTGGCAGCCTAGGCGGTGGGGCTGGCAGCATTACTGGCGCGTCGAAGTCAGGGGTGCAGTAGGCTTCTACTACTACTTCAGCACCAAGCGAGGGTGGGCTTGGCAGTGCGGGGGGAGCGATCTCTTCCTCAAGCTGTGAATGAGTTCTATCTGCAGGAGGCTCACTTTTCTCAGGGCAGACATCTACAATAGGAATAAATTGACTAATTTATAGGCTAGGTAGGTAATTTGGAGTACTAAAAAGCAAAACAGTGTTTACTTACTTTATTTTTCCTTTTTATAAGCTTTTTATTAGTTTTTTATTCACAAATTCCGCCGCAAATGTCGTAAATATACATAACCTCTACTCCTGTCAATCAATTTTACGTTCCGTTACCGACACACGCGTTTAAAGAAAATTAAATAAAAAACGTTGTAAATAGCTCGAAATTAAACAACTATTTCAAGAAATCAAATAAACAAAGAACAAGTGTCCTAAATGTACCTTTTAATCAAGAAATTTGTAAAAATATTTCAACAACTTTTTTGTGCCGAGTTAAACGATTTGAATAAAACGGAACGGAAGACGACGGAGTTTTTTCATTCACTCATGATGACGACGGTCGCCAAAACGACGCTAAATTATTTGCGCGGTACGGATCATGCAACAGCGTCGTCATCGGCATCGTCTTCAAGCGTCGGTATCGTCTTCAAACCAACGACACTTGCGCGGACGGGCCACAGGAGTATATTAGAAAAATAAAAAAAACTTGTTTTTTTAATTTTAAATGCGGTTTTAAAGTAACCGTTTAAATTTGCGCGCGCAAACGGACGTATAGTTCCGATGACGTCACTCCTGTCTGTCACTCAGACCAAAGAGATTATAATACATTACAATTACAATGTATTATATTCTCTTTGGTAGGATTGAATATATGTAATACATTACAATTACAATGTATTATATTCTCTTTGGTCTGAGTGACAGACAGGAGTGACGTCATCGGAACTATACGTCCGTTTGCGCGCGCAAATTTAAACGGTTACTTTAAAACCGCATTTAAAATAAAAAAAAAATAAAAAAATATTTTTTTAATATATTTATTTCTATAATAGGTTTATTCTGCATGGAGTTCTTTAAAATGAAAGCAAAAATAAAAATATTGCATGTTGCATATTTCGCCGGGTTATAAGTACCTGGAAATTTTTCGGCTCATATGATGATAAGTACCTACCTATACATTTCCGAGATATTTATTATACTTACCAAGAAGAAATTACATCGATATTAAAATTTCTTTGAATAGGGAAAACTAATTTCATAACCCAGCAAAATTAAGAGACTTGAATCTGCTAAACATTTAATTTCCGTGACTGTACTTGCCTGCGGTTAGCTTATCGGCTGTATTAGTACGGTATTTCCACCTCGGCTCCATCATTAGAGGTGGCCCAGAGCCTAACTTGTGCAATGTGTTGTTTGTAGGTCGTCTCTCGTGGGACGGGTACTTCAGCACGACGGTAACGGACCCCGAGCCGATGGGCAAGCAGGGGCGCGTGCTGCACCCAGCGCAGGCGCGCGTGGTGTCGGTGCGCGAGTGCGCGCGCAGCCAGGCGTTCCCCGATCGCTATCTGTTCGCCGGCTCGCTGCAGGACAAGCACCGCCAGGTGACATGCACACACTGGACAACAAGGATAGGGGCAGAGGCGCGCTGGGGATGTCATAAACACACACTACATAAACACATTTTCTTCCTGTCGATAAATTGTATATTGTTACTCGTATCTGTGAAAACTTTTTATCAGCAGGAGCAAGTTTTCAAAATACAATTAAAATTATCTTCTAAATTAAATTGCTAAGTATCTTATTAGCGTGCATAGTTTGGTATTTCTTGCTATTGGATATTATGAATAATGATACTGCGCAAACAAAGTATTATTTTTTACTATAATTAATTACTTTCATGAGCCGTGAGAAGGTAGAAAAAATATTTTAAAAGTTGGCGTATCTGGTGTTGGCACATAGTTCGTAGAATAGATGGCCGTTGTGGTAGTAGTTCTCGAGTGGCGGACACGCACCGGAAGACGTAGCGTAGACAGACCTCCCACACGGTGGACCGACGATCTGGTGAAGATTGCGGGAAGCTGCTGGATGCGGGCCGCGCAGAACCGGTCGTCGTGAAAATCCTTGGGGGAGGCCTATGTCCAGCAGTGGACGTCTTTCGGCTGATATGATGATGAAATCTGGTGTCAACTGCAAACCTCTTAACTCCTGTTACTGAATAACTTTCATTATATAATCTGTACTCGATACGCAACGAACTTCCTGCACTTTGTCCAAAATATTTTACCATATTGAGTATAGATTCCTTAGGGAAAATTGTTCTGTTTCTCGAGCTGAATCACCAGGTAAGAGGTTTGCAGTTACGTGCCTGTCTTCGCCCCTGCTGTTCATACGTTAACAACCTAATAACGTCACCTCTGTTGGGGCACAGGTCTGTTCCCAAACTTTGGGGCAGGTTAGGCCAAGTCCCGATTGGTGGAGGTTGTAGAGCTTATAGAGAACTTAGGTTACTGCTCAAGTCGGCTATAAGGCATCTGAAAAGGCTTATCGACTAGCGATAGCCATCTAGAGATATCAACCGCCACCAATGGCTTAACTAACGTGTTTCATCCCAACACAAGCTAATATGATTTTCCCTTTCCAGATTGGTAATGCAGTGCCACCGCCGCTTGGTGCAGCCCTTGGCAGAGAAATCTTGAAGGCGCTAGCTGCATCTCAATCCACTTAAAAAAATCATGAGAATATTTTTTCAATTGTTAAGTTTTAGCTATAAGTACAACTTTTCACAAAATTATGTTGAACCATTTTTGTATTCGTATTTCACATCAATATTTTGTATGTTCTATTAAACTGACGTATAACAATAAGCAAACCAGCATTTGTTCATTTAATTAACATAATTTATTTTTTATTAACATTTTTCGTTTTGCGTTTGATATTTTTCACTAGGAGGCTTAATTCAGCGTCTTCTTTAGATCTCTTAGGTGTGGTCTCGCTGGCAATATAATTATCCGCAGGTCTTCTCTTTAGTTTCTCTTGTATCAGCTTCTCCATATTCTTAGTTTTCTTATAGTTCGGATCACTAGGATCAATGTTATAAAGATGTGAGTCATATAATGCAGAAAACCTTTTATCATTCAAGTCGATATCAAAATTTGGTTCAACTTTTTTCTGCTCTAGCATTTTTTCTTTTAGTTTCTTCTTCCTCCTTGATTTCTTTGTGTTATTTTCTGCTTCTTGTATTTTCTTCAGACTGAAATGTGCTTTACCGTCATCTTCGTCCAGTAATAGTTCCAATTCAGCCTTTCCCCTCTCTTCCTCATCATGATTTGTTCTCTCCTTGTTGCCTTCAATACCTTTACTTTTCGATTTCGTCTTTTTGAACTCTGGTTTATTGAACTCCTCAGCAAAGTACGGGTCATTCAAGTCAACATCAGACGGAACATCATCTGACTCTTCATCAGATGTAACTCTGTTTTCGTCATCTTGTTTTTGTTTTATCTTTAGCTTCTTTTTCTCTTTTCTTTTCTGAAGCATTTTCTCGAAGGGAGTTAGGTCTTTGTTGTCTGTAAGAGAAATATAATTTATAGTTAAAATACACAGTTGCCAGTGATGACATACGGAACTGAGACATGATCGCTTACTATGGGTCTCATAAGAAGACTCAAAGTCACCCAAAGGGCAATAGAGCGTGCTATGCTCGGAGTTTCTCTGTGTGATCGAATCAGAAACGAGGAGATCCGTAGGATAACCAAAGTAATTGACATAGCTCTCAAAATTGCTTAAATTAAGTGGCAGAGGGCGGGGCACATAGTTTGTAGTTTGTTTGCCGTTGGGGTAGTAAAGTTCTCGAGTGGCTAAGGCCTCCCACTCGGTGGACCGATGACCTGGTGAAGGCCGCGGGAAACCGCTTGATGTGGGCAGCGCAGAACCGGTCGTCGTGGAAATCCTTGGGGGAGGCCTATGTCCAGCAGTGGACGTCCTTCGGCTGATATGATGATTATGACATAGTTTGAAGGCACTGCCCATTGCGTTGGGGAATCTTAAAGGAATTCTATCTTTGTAATTGTTACTTAAAAAGAAAAACTATAACATCTAGTCATTTTAATCCAGATGAACAAATGACCTTCGGGGCAGTAAAATTCTTGAATGGCGACCGCATACCGGAAGACGTAGCTAACATCTAGTTATTTTGATCAGATGACAGTTGGGACAGTAAAGTTCTCGAGTGGCAAATGATTGATTTTAACTAGACTACAGTCAAAGTTGGGGTTCCCACCTCTCCTGGAATTCCGGAAAGCTCCCGGATTTGAGCTCTGAAAATTAAAATCTCCCAGTTCCAAAAGGAATTATAAATAAACAAAGAACCCCGTACCAAAAGTATGGAAAGTGTTGTTTCAGTTAAATTTTCTGAGATTTTGATATAATATAGATTTTAACGTCCTGAACAAAAGTCTCTATGGGGGCTACCACTGTTGCCGAGTCCCTTTCAGAGTTAAGAATGCTTTTGTATCAGACAACAAATCATTAATTAGATGCAATTACCAACTATTTATTTAAACACTGTCACTATTACAATTACTAATTATTTATTAATTATTAATTACTGTAACTATTACTATTGTTTATATTACTGTCACTGTGACAAGGTGCGAATTGGTACTAGAGTCGATTTCCTTGAGGGTACAAAATCAGTCGTAACTCTGAAAGGGACTCGGCAACAGTGGTAGCCCCCATAGACACTTTTGTTCAGGACGTTAAAATCTATATTATATCAAAATCTCAGAATATTTAACTGAAACCACATTTTCCATACTTTTGGTACGGGGTTCTTTATCCCGGAAATAAGTTGCTCGAAAATAACGAGACGCGCTGTCGAAATGGATAACTTGCAAAATTGCACGATATAATGATTGAAATCCGCCAAAAAATTATAAATATAGAAAAAGGTATTTTTGGTAGCTCGGTAAAAACGGATTAAAAAAAATTAAATGAAACATTAACTATGCTACGTTTTACAAGGAAGCAGACATTTTCTTTCAGAGATGTTTGGATTACCTGAATAAATGGTATAATTCCGAATGAATGAATTCTGAGTACAGTAAATTGAGCATACTTTTATTAAAAATCGGTATATTGACAAAAGAAAGATATCGATTAATGAAGAACAAGTCAAGGCGGAAATCATAACATTTTTTAATTTTGAAATGGAATGCAGTTTTTTAAATTTATCAATTCGAGACCAGACATCTGTTCGTTAAATTTTATTTTATTAAAAATTTGAGTGCGTTTTACATATATCTCACCTGATGGTAAGTGACGATATAGTCGAGAATGGAAAACTCAAATAATGCGTATTCACTCTCGCCTTGAAGATTCCCAAATTGTAGGAGTCGGAAAACAGACGCAGGCAAGGAGTTTCACTCCATCGCTGTCCGCATGACAAATGAGGAAGCGTAACTCGCCGTGCGTATGGGCTGAATATCAACAACAAAGGGGTGAGGGGCGTCTCGTTGACCGAAGGTAGAATGGAGCTGGGGGAATGAGGTCTTGAAGTTCTTGTGCACACTCCGAAATGAAAAGTTCAAAATAAAATTGAACGTTATAAAAATCATTTTTTTCTCCCGGATTAAGACAGCTAAGATGTGGTAACCCTAGTGACAGTGTAAGAATCCATACAGTAGTCCAACGCCTTAAGGGCATACCGCAAGCGTAGCAAGCTGAAATAGAGTTCGTTTATTCGTTTTCCATACTACAGTTCACACCGGGACAGACGCAAGTGACAAGTCTTCATTTTCCGAATGAGACTTATGTGAAAAATCATGTTATCAATCTGTTTTACGTTCTTTTTAAGATATTCAACAATTCATTAGCACTTAATATGGTCGGCCGCAGTTCAGTCAAAGTATACAGTGTGATAATATAAAGCAAAAACGAGCGAAAAAATTACGTTTGTTGTATGGCCTCCTTAAATAATTGTTTTATTTTATTTTAACTATTTATTTTAAAAGTGAATATACAGGTGTAAAAAAATTGGTGTAGGACCCGTTAACTGGGGGTTCTACTCATCATACTGAACAACTTTCCCCAAGGTATCAGTATTCAATTCTCAAAAATAAATTGGACCCTCAACTACAACTACAACCTAGTATAACATGCACAAAATTGGTCGATCAGCTGATCGATTTGTATGAAGAGTAAAATTTTTTATTTGCAATTTCAGCAAAGTCATAAAACAAAAATTGTTCAGTATGATGAGTAGAACCCCCAGTTAACGGGTCCTACACCAATTTTGTTACACTCTGTATAACGAAATATTCTGTGAATATTTCAAGCGTCTACCTGATGCCGTTATCAATATCGAGCAAAAACGAGCATCACGTTTGTTGTATGGGAGCCCCCTTAAATATTTACTTTATTCCGTGTTTTTAGTATTTGCTGTTATAGCGGCAACAGAAATACATCATCTGTGAAAATTTCAACTCTCTAGCTATCACGGTTCATGAAATACAGCCTGGTGACAGACGGACAGCGAAGTCTCAGAAATAGGGTCTCGTTTTTACCCTTTAGGTACGGAACCCTAAAAAAGGAGAGGAGCTATGACGTAATCTTTTGTTTTTATGAGATTTTTTTTTGTTCTTAAGCCTATCGTGTGTGGTATCATATTAAAGAGCTTTTTGAGTCGATTCTAAAAATTGTGTAATTTTAGTTACTTGTTTAAATTAAAAAAAAAACATTTTCAAAACATACCAGGATACGATATGGTTGAATATTTTTTTGTAAAATATACCTCAAATGATACAATAAAATATATTTTTTTATTAATAATTTCCTTGTTACAAGTCATATTCTATATTATAATAAGCTAATTTAGGCTTAAAAAAATAAAAATATATCTTATATATAAAAATGAACCCCTATTTCTTCTGGTCATCGCATCACGACTGGCTGGACCGTTATCGCTAATTCTTTTTTTGTTGATTTCGTTATTGTCAGGAGAAGGTTCTTATGTAGGGTAGGGTAGGGTTGTGTAGTGTAGAGTAGGGTAGTGTAGTGTAGTGTAAAGTGGTACGAAGTTCGCCGGGACAGCTAGTTTAATAAATATATTAATCACATTGAAATCTCGACATTATCATATCAGCCACAAATCGTCCACTGCTGGACAAAGGCCTCCCCCAAGGATTTCCACGACGACCGGTCCTGCGCTGCCCGCATCCATCGGCTTCCCGCGACCTTCACCAGGTCATCGGTCCACCGCGTGGGAGGTCTGCCTACGCTACGTTTTCCGGTGCGCGGTCGCCACTCGAGAACTTTACTGCCACATCGGCCATCTGTTCTACGAGCTATGTGCCCTGCCCACTGCCACTTCAGTTAAGCGATTCTGTGAGCTATGTCGGTTACTTTAGTTCTCCTGCGGATCTCCTCGTTTCTGATTCGATCACACAGAGAAACTCCGAGCATAGCACGCTCCTTGCCCTTTGGGTGACCTTGAGCCTTCTTATGAGGCCCATAGTAAGCGACCATGTCTCAGTTCCGTAAGTCATCACTGGCAACACACACTGGTCAAAGACCTTAGTCTTGAGACACTACGTCCCAAATGGACGTGAAGATATCGCGAAGCTTCCCGAACGCTGCCCAGCCGAGTTGGATTCGTCGATTGACCTCTTTCTTGAAGTTGGAGCTGCCTAGCTGGACGGTTTGTCCCAGGTATACATATTCGTCAACAACTTCCAGTGTAGAGTCTCCAACCTTTAGATGAGTGGGTGCGACACGGACATTTAACATTATTTTCGTCTTATCCATGTTCATTTTAAGACCCACTTGTTGAGAGACCTTACTGAGGCCATCGAGCATTGTGCTTAGGTCTTCCATAGTCTCAGCCATGACCACGATATCGTCAGCGAATCGGAGGTGGGATATGTACTCGCCGTTGATATTGATGCCGAGTCCACCCCAGTCCAGAAGCTTAAAAACATCTTCCAGGGCGGCGGTGAACAGTTTCGGAGATATAACGTCTCCCTGTCTCACCCCTCGCTGCAACTGGATAGGTTTCGAGTTCTGGTCCTGGAGGCGAACCGACATGGTGGCGCTTTCATACAGGCACTTCAACACCTCGATGTATCGATGGTCAATTTGGCACCGCTGGAGAGACTGTAGCACAGCCCAGGTTTCGACTGAATCAAAGGCCTTCTCATAGTCCACAAACGCCAAGCATAGTGGCTGATTGTACTCTTCGGTCTTCTGTATAATCTGCCGCAGCGTATGTATGTGGTCTATGGTACTAAAGCCTTTTCGGAAACCGGCTTGTTCGGGAGGCTGGAAGTCGTCAAACCTGCGTGCGAGACGATTCGTAATGACTCTCGAAAACAGCTTGTAGACATGGCTCAGAAGTGAGATGGGTCTGTAGTTCTTCAGCAGGGTGTTGTCACCCTTTTTGAAGAAAAGCACGACCACACTTCTGTGCCATGCCTTAGGCGTTTGTCCCTCGAGTATAACGGAATTAAATAACTTCTGAAGAGCTTCTAGTACCGGTGATCCACCTGCTTTCAGAAGTTCAGCCGTAATTCCATCATCACCCGGTGCCTTGTTGTTCTTGAGCTGTTTGAGAGCCATTCTAATCTCGTACAGGCTGACGTCCGGGATATCTTCGGTATAGTGTCGGGTTAGTCTGGCTCTTGGGTCTTTAGCCAGATCGCTGACAGGCAAACGTGTGATCTTGTACAATTGTCCATAGAACTTCTCAACTTCTTCCAGCAACTCAGTCTTAGACGATATGGTCCTGCCATCCTCAGTCTTCAGCTTGGTCAGTTGGCTTTGTCCAACAGTGAGATCTCTCGCGAACACTTTTAAGCCCTTGTTGTGCTCAATCGCCTCTTTAATACAATTTGTATTATATTGGCGTAAATCGCGAGTTAGGGACTTAGAGATCTGCCTGTTTAGTTTCCAAAACTGAGTAGCGTCTTCAGAGGACTGCAAAACCAATCTGCGTCTTTCTTCCATGAGGTTGCTGGTGAAGTCGGAGATTTTTTTGGTTCTGTTTGAACGGCGAGTTTTAAAAATCTTAGACCCGACCGTTTGAACAATTTCCACGAACCTGTCATTATAATCGTCCACATTCTCGCAGTCTCCTAGGCATTCGAAACGATTGTGCAACTCGAGCTGAAAGCTCTCGGGGTTTTGGAGCTGGATGGGCGCTGGTCGGAGCGTAGACTTCATCAGTCGACATCTTTCTAGCTTGGTCTTTAGATTCAATGTGCCTCTGACCATCCGGTGATCGCTTCCTGTTTTGACTGAATTGATCACAGAGACATCATTGAATATTTGCCTCCTTGTCGACAAGATGAAATCTATCTCGTTTTTTGTTACGCCATTGGGATGCAACCATGTCCACTTCCGCTGTTTTGACTTTTTAAAGAAGGAGTTCATCATAAAGAGGCTCTCCTTCTCCATAAAGTCGGCCAGCATCTGGCCACGTGCATTTCTTACTCCATATCCAAATTGCCCAACTCTCAGCTCACCATCGCTTCGTTTGCCCAGTTTCGCGTTAAAGTCCCCCATAACAACGGTATAATGGGTCCTGGTGCTATGTAAGGCTGTAGAGATGTCCTCATACATAGTCTCTACCTCGTCGTCGGAGTGTTCCGTAGTCGGCGCGTATACCTGTATGACCTTCATCGAATACCGTTTGGTGATTCTGAGTATAAGGTATACTACCCTTGTCGAAACGCTCACGATTTGGACCACATTGTTAATGAGGGACTTGTGGACGAGAAACCCGACACCACCCTGGGACTGTTGGTCGCGGAAATAGAGCAGGTTTCCGGATTTAAGGATCATGGTGTCCTCTCCCTCTCTTCGGACTTCACACAAACCTACGATATCCCACCGTAACCTGCTCAATACTTCTTCGAGTTCTGTACGCTTGGCAGGCGGGTTGGCGATCGCAGTTTGATTGCAGGTGTGTTGCAATGCACGGAAAGACGCTGCTGCCCATCCTCCGGTTTTAAGTCCCTTAGTCGTCTCTTACGACACCCATTGGAAGAGATCGGATGGTCCTATTCTTAGCCGGGAACCATACGGACAATAATTATATTTTTATATTATTATAATTATTGCTCGACATTAATTATATTTTTATGGTAAATTATAAAACACATGGCTTAAATACGTAATATCCTCATCACTAACTCCAAAAAAGCATTATTTTTAAATATTTACATTTAGTATTTTTTTAAATTTTTCATTTCATTCATTAAATTGATTTTTTGTATGGAGGGTCTGAAATTCGAAATTATTTTTTTTAGAATTTGCTATGCGTTCTTTGGAGAAAGTTGTTTATTGTGATGAATAGAAGCCCTAGTATTTTTTCCCATACAAATAATTTTTGAAAACCTAAAAACTTTTAGGTACAAGCTTTTAATATTGCATTGGCACGAGATATACATATGCATGCAAAATTTCAGCTCAATCGAAAAACGGGAAGTGGGTCAAATTTAACTTCCAAATTTTCACCCAAACAAACATACATACATTGCAAGTTAAATAAGAGCTTGTAAAAAAAAGACTTATGTCAAACTCCTCTCCGTTTATTGGTGCTACGGGTCTAAGTGATTCATATGGCCTAAAGATCAATCGTACCGATTTTCATGCTTTTAACACCATTTGCAGCTATTTACTGAATTTCGGGGGGTACCGCTAGCACTAGGACGGTGACTAGGGCAGACCCCGGACACTTCATACAAACGAGCTAGAAATGATATACATATAAACAACTGACATACTCGTATCTATAGGCATGCATGCACGTAGGGCTGAATCACCGGCGGCATTGGTTTGTTAAATATTTACTGCATGTAACAATATCAACGGTGACTACTTGGTACATTGATAGGCACTTCCATGAAAAAAATTGTTCTTCAAACAATCTCCATGAGCGCTGGTCGTTGCTTTTGTCGGTGAAACAATCTCATATAGGTTGACAACCTACAATAACAGTCAAATCTCAATCTATTATTCCGTGATCACATTCTATAATATCACATCACTACATATTTCTATACAACTCATATATTTTCACACCATCTAATAAAATTAGTGTTTCAATTACGAACAATCATTTTAAATAAAGTAAACATCATCCACGAACGAACGAACCTACGAAAAATACTAAACTCCATTCATACTGCATTTCTAAAAGAATGTACAATTAGATACAATGAAGATTCATACAACTGATTGTTCTTCGATTTAGTCGTGTAATACCGGGGTGAACGAACCGCGCTGCCGTGACAAAATACGAAATAATGAACTGGCTTTTTGTGTCTCTTTTTATCCAAAGGATATCTGTTAAAGCTTTTTTTTCCTGCCTTTTCTAACTATGTGAAGTAAAACGTCAGTAAAATGAACAGTTTACCAAATTTGGACTTAATAATTTCCAAACGAAATCACAGCGGCCAGGGCGCGGTTACGTAGCTCATCCTTTTCGTTCGGTAACCAAACTGTAACCAATGCGTGACAAGGGCTGAGCGGCAGGGATTAACCATACTGTACGTTAGTACTAATATATATACTTTGACTAGGGTAACTGGCGCTCGAACTCCCCGTCTCACCCCGCACGATAGCCCTATCGATACGTCTTTGTTGAACTCTTTGTATTAACTATTTGTATGGACTCTTTAGAATGTGCTACAGTTATGTATGTGTGAGTCACGTTATAAATCCATGGGTTGATGATGAATCTAGTGTTGACGGTAGCGCCATTTATCCACAGGCGGAGGTTAATATGAAAAAAATACTACTTCAACTACGATCTTTGCATACATCCGGCATTAGATCTTTATAAATTTTTCTTTAATAAACGTTTAAAAATCAAAATAAACAATTTATTAGAATCACCTCGCATTTACGAAGACACGAACCCCAACATTAAGCACTAATTTACCTTCATTCATTTTCTTTTTAACAAGTTCCTCTGCCTTGTCCTTGATGCCCAGTCCCCATGTGATCTCCATCTCCATGTCTTTGTTCTTCTTTTTATCTTCTTTCTTTTCAATTTCTTCTAGAAGCTTCTTGTATTTTAGAATAGGATCTTCGTCTTCATTTTCCGAATCAGATTTTTTGCTTTCATCAGCTTCTTCGTTTTCATCTTAAAATAAACACATAAAATTATTAATATATTGTGTACTAGTAATACAATACCCTGAGCCCAGTGCCCGTCGCGTCTCGTTCGCGAAAACATGCCCCCGCGCGCCTGTATTTTGTTTTATGTGTTTGAGTTTTAATGGTGGCGTACACAAATGAACAGTGGACAAAATACGCCAGCTCTTGGAGCAACATCATTGAAGCTCGTAGGATGTACGCGTTATTGTTCCCTGGGAAACCTGTGCCCAATCTTGAATATTGGCAGCTTCTGAAAGGATAGGTACGTACGTACTACCAGTTCACTATGCCAGCCCACGCTTAGGGTTGTGGCAACCAGCAGTTGCCAGTAAATCTTCAAAAAGTCATCCTGAATTTCCTAAAGCACCCAGAAGAAAAAAATATAAGGCGGTCGTTGACCTCGAAACTTGGGCGCATAGTGTGTCTGAATTTTCGAGCGGTTGGAAACTAAAACTGATTTTAAAAAAACCTACGCCACTCACAGGATCTAGAAGAATGTAACGACACCTCATACTCCAAAATCTATCAAGCTGTTTAAGCCAAAAGCTCATATATAAGGTCTAACAAAATTAGCTGAAACTATTTTAAATGATCCAGAATTTTGAGGTTGCCATCAAAAAATATTGTAGTTCCATCCATTTTCAACACTTTTTAGTTTATACCCGACTGCCTATTTAGGAGGGTAATGTTTTTCGTGTGTTTATTATAGTTTAATTTCTTTGACGTCACAAATGTCAGATCCTAATATAAAATGTCAATAGTGATGTGATCGTCAAAGAAAAGAAAGAAATGCTGAGATTATATTGAGATATAAATGAGATATACAAGGTGTAACAAAATTAGCTGAAACTATTTTAATTCGTGCTTTTGCCCATGAAACTGAACAACTTTCCCCATGAATTCTTTTTTGAACTTCCCATACTAAGTTGGCTGATCAGCTGATCGAGTTAGTATGGGAGAGACAATTTTTTTTTGCGATTTGACTATGGGTTAAATTGGGAAAGTTGTTCAGTTTCATGGGTAGAAGCACCAGTTAAAATAGTTTCAACTAATTTTGTTACACCTTGTATATCTCATTCATATCTCAATATAAGGCAAGACAAGACAAGATCTTTATTGGCTCAAGGTGTAGTTACAAAAGCGGGTGGAATCCCTGTTACCCGTGGTAGTTAGAAACTGTGTTACAGGTAACAGTGTCTTCCCCCAGTAAACGCATAACAAAAATATAATCTCTGCATTCCTTTCTTTTCTTTGACGATCACATCACTATTGACATTTTATATTAGGATCTGACATTTGTCACGTCGAAGAAATTAAACTATAATAAACACACGAAAAAAATTACCCTCCTAAATAGGCAGTCGGGTAAAAACTAAAAAGTGTTGAAAATGGATTATGATGGAACTACAATATTTTTTGATGGCAACCTCAAAATTCTGGATCATTTGTTGAATATGCTCGAATGTTGCCATTGAGGAAAAAACAGCTAGCGTTTAGATTCAAAATGTTTATTCCAAATAGGTGCAAATTACACTCTTTCTGATAGTCATAAAATGTCATTTGTGAAAATTTTAAAAAATAAACTATCATTGATATAAAACAAATCGTGTCATTGGAACATGAAAACAATACGACACGAGAAGTTTTACATTTAAATTATTGAATGTAATTAATGCCTTTGACAAGAGTAGGTCAGTTCACACTAATAGCACCCCGTCACGAGTATAACGCAAGAGTCAGCCATCAACAAACTCATTTAACGTCAACTCTTTTTTAACACACTGTAGATTTAAGACACTATTCGGTTCGATTCTCAGTATGAAGGTTTGTTTGGTAATAATTTGGTACTAGCTAAAGATAACCTCACCTTCACTACTAGACGCCAGGTAATCCCTAAGCTCTAGATCGTCAATCTTGCCATCGAGCGCACTCTTAATGGTTTCCGCGCGGCTGGGGTTGGTGGCGTCCCACGTGAGCTCCACCTTGGCTTGCTGCAACGCTGTCGTCGTGAACAATCGGGGCCTGTACTTCGTCAGGTCCGGTAGCTTGGAGCATTCCTCGCGAGGTTCCTAGATATGACACAGAAAATAATTTATATACTTATTTTGTTTTATTACATTACACATAACACATCATCTTATCAGTTCACAAATGTCCCCACCGAGGCTTTCGATCCTACAATGAATTAGGGCGATCGGGTCGTAGTCGAGCACGTGGGCCCAGTACAGGTTGGTCTACTTCACACACAACCTTCGAGTTTCTTCGCAGGAGTGTGCAGGTTTCGTCACGATGATTTCCTTCGCCGTTAGAGCGTCGGATAAACATACATATGAAATCGAAATTCGGAAAACACATTCGATTTAAGAATAGTTTACCTTGCTAAGCAGAACCACAGATGAGATACTAGTACCCATTCAAAGGTCCTAATCAGATATAAAAAATGATTTTGGTGAGAATAACCCTCGCAAGCAGTCTCGGCGCGCACCGTGTGAAGACGTTTGGTGGAGGCACCAGTGGATTTGGGAGAGGAACCAGAAAGGTACCCATGTTGATACCACGTTATAGACAGGCCCAAGTTGCGTTTGCATGGAAGTATGTAAACTGGACAGAACAGGAATGAAAAAATGAACTTTATTCTGACGAAACCAAAATAAATAAAATAATTATGCTCTCATGGCAAGCAGTACGTACGCCAACCTGCAAATAAGAACTTTGACCCAAAATACACAAAAAATATTGTAAAGAATGGCGGTGGAAACGTCAAAATGTAGGGTTGCTTTTCCGGTTATGGCATGGGACCTATATACCAGTCTGATACATGGACCAATACCAATATAAACAGATACTCGGAGAATGTGTGTCAGTATAATAAATAATAATCTCCCGGTAATTTGGACGAAAATGACCCAAAACACACTGCCAACTCTATAAAATCATTCCTCAATAGGCAACTAGTAAGTGTGTTAGACAAGTAACTAATATCTCATCTGCGGTTAGACTGGCCACCAAATAGCCTAATCTTAATCTCATAGAAATTATGTGGTACCAAGTTAAAAAGAAATTGTCGAACAGAGTGTGTGGTAACAAGAAAGAACTTTTCGATGCATATTTAGATGAGTGGGACTCCATTTCAGTTGAATCCTGCCAAAAGTAAATAGCATCAATGCCGCGCCGCCGTCATGCAGTTATCCACAGTACAGGACATCGTACTAAGTACTAACGTTAGAAAACAAGTTGATTTCATTAAGAAAAACGCTGATAAATGAACTTTATAAATAACTCAAATTATAAAATTATTGCTAATATTATTATAAAGTTTTTACTCGTTCTTAATTATTTGTCCAGCCTCTCGCTATATGAACACTTAAAAAACAATTAATTTAATTAAATATTCAATATTATTGCGTAATTTTCTTTTTTGATTATTTTGGCCTTATAAATGTACTAGCCAGCAGTATAGTCAATATTGTTCAATAAGGTTTAAATATCTTTATGTTGACCACGTAAATTTTAAAGCGATTTCTGATGAAGCATTCTTAATTATATGACCACTACTGTATGTAACCGTTTATAGCATAAGACAAAGTGTTGATTGAGAAATTTCCTATGTTACTTTAAATACCATAGACTTCTTATAGGTTTTCTTTTATGATAGATAAAGATCTATTTTCTGTTTTTTTTTATTATTTTAGACCCAGTAGTTTCGGAGCAAATTGGTTGTGACAGACAGACAGACGAGTGATTCTATAATGGTTCCGTTTATTCCTTTTGAGGTACGGAACCCCAAAAACGTTTAATAGACAAGTTTTTTTGTATGGAGACTCCCCTTAATTGTTCGTAAATCTCCCATAATAATAACACATATTCTGTGAAAATTTCAGTCCGCTACATATTACGCTTCAAAAGATAACAGCTCTTTTTCCTTTGGTAATAGGGCCCGTTACCTGGCACAGGTTGCTCGAAGCGACCTGACAAAGAGTTGAAGATTTTAGCTCAGTATTCGGACGGACAGACCAGTACCAAAGTATATATATTAGTACTAACATACAGTATGGACACTCCCTGCCACTCTCTAGATTGCGACCTTACCCCCTCGTTACCCAGATTAATACAGATTGGTTACAGTTTGGTTGTCGAACGTATAGGATTTTGCCGCCATTTTGTTTGTTCCGTCATTTCTGGCCCTCTGTATGAAGTGTCCAGTGTGCCAGGATACATGAGCGACTGTATCATTTGTCTCGAGACAACCCCTGCAGAGCGGACTAATAGTTGGGGCGCTTGTCTAAGAAAAAAACGGCAAACCTTTAGAAATCATGACTATAGCTTGAAACTTGGCACAGTTGCTCGGGGAGTTAAGAGGCCGATCGAGATCGGTACCCCACGGGAGCGTCCCCTCTGGGGGGGAAAGGGGGAGGATCAAAGGGTCACTCCGACTTGACAAACTAGAAAAATTGAAAACGTTAGAATATAGCTATCAGGTTAAGTTTGGTATCATTATCGTGTAAATTAAGGACGAGGAATTCATTTCTGCTATCTAAATTGCAGTTTTTGTAAGTAGATAAAAAAAAAGACAAAAATTGAACATATAAAATATATTAAAACCGCTATTGCTTTGAAACCTTTACGGAAACTATTATTATTAAAATATCCTAATATATAAAGGACGTCTTAAATATTTAGAGAGGTTGGTAAGTATATTCATAAATGAGTTGCTTTAATTTAATTCCAATAAGTAAATCATGTTGATTTTTATCTACTGGCCGAATGTCCCGTCGCACATAAGGCCGTCAACGTCGTGCAGTCGCGCCCAGTGTGTGCAGGGACGAAGTAGCAAGCGGCCCATGCGCAAGGCCACGACTAGACACGTAGGGATTTACGATCCAGCTGATAGCGGGCTGATCCATCCAATAAGTGAGAATAGTACTTCATACAAAATCGGACTTGTGCTTGATATAATGAAAGAAGCTGTTCAGGTGTGAAGTACCGTCTCTCCTTAGATAGAATGCCCAGCCTTTTTGCAGCAACTTTTGCCTTGAACTCAATGTATCGACCGAAATTGAGATTAGGTGTTAATTCCATGCCAATAAGCTCAAGGTGGTCGGATAGCTTAATGAATTCATTCCGGAAAGTAGGAGTCAAGTTGAAAGGACTCCTTGTAACGAAAAAAAGAGACACGCCTGTATCTTAGAGGCATTGAACCTTAAGAGGTTGGAATCACCCCAATCAGACAGAAGGGATAGGTTCATGCGCTCTATCATGGCCTCTCTCAAAGACAGCGTTTTAGCGCCGTTCGCTCGTGCACTGGATAGATACCTTTCCACAACTGTGCTATCGTCTGCATACCCAATAATACCCGGTGTCAGCAGATCGTATATATAGCAGGAAAAAAAAATTAGCGGAAAGAACAGACCCCTGAGTTACCCCGGCATCGATTACCAATTGGTCAGACGAGCATTGCAGCCATCAATGACTACTCGAATAGACCGTTCCCTCAGGAAATCAGATACCTAGTTACACAAGCCCACAGGCAGTCCGTATGAAGGAAGCTTGCCAATAAGGCTAGCGTGCCAGACTCGGTCAAAGGCCTTCGAGATGTCAAGAGACACGATGAGAGGCTCACCGTATTTCTCGAAGGTCTCACCCCATATATGCGTAGCATATACTAAAAGATCTCCAGTGGACCGACATTGACGAAAACCGTATTGTCGATCACTAAGGAGGTCATTGTCTTCTAGGTATGCCAAAATGCGAGTGTTCAATACACGCTCCACACGCTCCATAATCTTACAGATTTCATAGATGATTGATATGGAGCGGTAATAGGCCGGGTCTGCACGAACTGCCTTTTTTTGCCTTTTTGACGACTGCCGGACAAATCGCTAGTCCACACAGACACTAAATGTGCTACTT
This sequence comes from Coleophora flavipennella, assembly GCA_947284805.1. Classification (NCBI taxonomy): domain Eukaryota; kingdom Metazoa; phylum Arthropoda; class Insecta; order Lepidoptera; family Coleophoridae; genus Coleophora; species Coleophora flavipennella. The sequence continues at coordinate 6,553,824 of OX369270.1, read as the reverse complement.
TGAAGGTTAATTTATCAATATTATAATTTGAGTGAAAATTGCATCTCAAAACGTCAGTAAAATAAATAAATAAAGTTATATAAAGTTGTAAACTATTTGTAATATTTGTTTACGTAAACATAACACGTAGAGTAGACTTTGTAGTTTAAGTTATTTCGTCTGTACCTTTTATTTATTGCTTTTATACTATATGTTGAAAAATAAATCAAACATATCTATATTTGTCACAACAATATTTATATACTTTGTTTTATATTCTTTCACCATTTTAATATTTTATCACAGAAAAGAGATACAACACTCTTCAAAGCACTCAATATTGATATTAAACATTGGTACAGTAAAAAAAATGTGGTTGTAACAATTATTTTTAATCACAAACTTTAGGTAATTCTGCTCAATAACATTAATTTTTAATGTACTTAAGTCATGTCTCGCATCCCGGGACACATGTCCTAGAAAAAAATATTGTTAAGTATTGTAAGGAAATCTCTAATTTCGTCTCTGTTCCTCGAAGTTTAGGTAAATAAAGGGCTTATTTTTATTCCTATCTCTGCTAAGCAGAGAAGTTAACCCAAAAAAACAACAAAATCTCTTTTAGTTACTTCATTCTCATGCATCGAATACGATTTTTTTTTAAATGTCTGCATTCTGTCGCAAGAGCTGGTAGCGCAACTTCGCCTGACTACGCGGCTCAACGTACAAGATATTTTTTTTCAGCATAATTATATAAGATTACCTATACGTAAGGTATATTTTTATGAATTGAAATAAAATATGCTATATTTAAGTATTTTTAAAATACTCATTTATGTATAGGTTTTAAAGTTATAGCTGTTTAAATGTATTTTTACAAGTTATTTTTTTTACTTTTCCATATTTTTTTCGGAAACCACTTGCACAAAATGAAATAAAGATACCAGAAATGAATTCCTCGTCCTCAATTTATACGATAATGATACCAAACTTAACATCATAGCTATATTCTAGCGTTTACAATTTTTCGAGTTTGTCCGGTCGGAGTGCCCCTTTGATCCTCCCTCTCCCGCCCCAGAGGGGTCGCTCCCGTGGGGTACCGATCTCGATCAGTCTTTTTTGACCCCATGAGCAACTGTACCAAGTTTCAAGCCAAAGTCATGATTTCTAAAGGTTTTTCTGCTAAGCGCCCTAACTACTATCATCCCTGGCATGATTAAAACACCTTGTTTTAGAACACGTATTTTAAACAGTGTTTGAAAACAAATAATAATTTTTATTGTGTTTACAAAACATTAACAAAAAAGGGCTTAAAACAACTCTTAATTGCGAATTAATGAAAATAAATGAAAACTAAAAAATTTTTAGGCCTCATGTTGTATAATTGTCATTTAAATTACGAATTATAAAATAACTTTATTTGGCCTTGTAATTAAAACATACATATTTTTATTACTTAATTTACACAGCAGATAAAAAGACTGGAAATTTCTGGTAGTAAGACAGAATGTGACTATTGTTACATTGAGGTAAGTTAAGTGGGTGGGTGAAAAATATAAGTCAAGTTACTTCGTACAAGGGAGTGGATAATGAAATGAAATATTAGAAAGAATGTCCCTTCTATTTTATATTTCATAGGTAATGTCCCGTCTAGAAATAAATTATATTAGGCCTGATTGATTGGAAATTGATGACGAATTCTAATTACTGAAAAGGAAAAAAACACTTGTAGAAAACATTTTATGCAGGTTTTTTTTAATAAAAAGATATGTTTTTTTCCAACCCTGACTATCAGTCGCATCCATGATGAATGATGCTCGGTGATATTACAACTATTCGAAGACCGCGTCGGTTGAGGCTCTGGGTACGAAGTAACTATTTAGTAATCTGTGCTCCGGGTCATTCGAGTATAGGTTGTAATCTGTGCGAGAAAGACAAAGAGAGGTGTAACTGAGATTAACTTTACTGATATTACCTGATCAAAAGTGACGTCATCAGGAATGAACCGCATATCGAGGCGGGTGGCGCTGCTCTCGTACTCCATACCATCGCACTCGGCATAAAGTTTGTCGGCGGTTTGCACTGTGTCACATTCAACCACCGCGTAGTAATATTTCAACCTGTTCAGCTGGTAGCGACGCAACTTCTCCATGTGATATGCGGAACCTTGAGAAGATAATAAATATCCAATGAGTTTTGGGTGTTATAAATAAAGACGGACGCTGTCATGGCACACAAAATAAGAGTAATATGATTAAAATAAAATTAAATCACGGAATTAAATAGACTATGTCAAATAAAATCATAAAGCATGTCAAATAAACTTAAATACTCTATGTCAAAAATATGTCAGAATAATAAAGTTATAAAGAAAGTTAGAATATAGGTAGACCGCTTAAATGTGTCTTCGCCCGCGTGGTACAGAGGCGCCTAAGGGGATCGAGAGAGGAGCGGGCGGCAGGCGCATTATTGTGGCAACAAATCACGGGCGGCAGGCAATTAAAGCGCATTGTTGCCACAATGCGCCTGCCGCCCGCTCCTCTCTCGATCCCCTATGTCGCCTTACCCCCGCGTCCCTGTACCGCGCGGGCGAAGAGTCATTTAAGCGGTCTACCTATAATTACTATAACTAAATGTTAAATAACAATATTATTATGGTATACGGTCCTCGATTAAAATAATAAATATCAGCTACATGAGAAAGTCAATTAAATGCTGTGTCACTGTTATCGAGAAATTCTTTAACAGAGTAAAATGTCTTATTGGTGAGTAAGTGAAATAGATTATTCTTAAAGCCATTAATTGTGGAACATATTTTTACATCAACTGGAAGTTTGTTGTATACTCTTGGCGCCATTGCTAGCACACTATTTTGAAGGAGGGATCTTCTACCTTGTCTTGGGCAGACTTAGGTTTTTGAATAGATGTGGGTATTTTTTGTAAAGATAGCAATTTCATAAATGTAAAGTGACGGCATTGTTAATGATTGGAGACTTTTGAAATAAGGCCGGCAGCTCTCTCTTCTTTTCAGACTACAAATAGCTCTTACGCATTTTTTTTGTGCTATAAATATACTCTCACTATTTGTTGCATTTTTCGTTCTACATGTACGAGTATCTCCAGAGAAGCAATCTTTTTTCACGACTCGGCGGAGAAGTGGAGCCCAGTGACAGATTCTGAATCTGTCTCACTCACTACTCCAGCCTATGAGTCCCCCTCATGTTGCAATTTATTTTTGTTGTTCACTAAATTGTCCTTCTATTTAAATGTAAAAAAAATTACTCGATTTGTTTTCCATCTAGTCCACATCACAAAACTAGAACATGAACGATGCTGAAAAACTATGAAGTCACGTCTTGCTATTTCAAACATTTTTTATAACAAAACTAGCTTTTGCCTGCGGCGTCGCTCGCGCAAGCATCGTTTATGTGATTGTCGTTGAGGGTGAGTGGTGCACGAGTCACAAGCGGCTCGCTCGGGAACTATATTGGGCTAGTCTGATTAGCAGTCTATGTCACTTCTTAGTAACTAATTCTAGGCAAAAAATCACGTCTATCCCTTGCTCCGTTGCGCCGACGACATGCGCAAGCCCGGAAATCAGTTTTCCCCAGATCTCTAGGGAACTATATCGGGCTATGCTTATTAGTAGTACATGCCATTTCTCACCCCTTGTACATCTCTGTGCAAAAAATTACAACAATCCGTTGCTCCGTTGCGTAGTTAAAAAAATCAACCAAAAAAGAGACTATTTGCGAGTTACCTCGGGAACTGTACCGGAATGCTAATTTCACAAAATAAAAAGTAGCCTATGTCCTTCCCCATGACACAGACTACCTGTATGCCAAACTTCGTCAATAATGGTTCAGGTGTTGAAGCGTGAAGAGGTAACAAACAAACAAACACATTTTCACATTTATTATGTTAGTAAGGTTGTTTTTTTGACAGATGATAAAATGACTAGCAGTGAATTACCCTAATATAAATTGCTATTAAATGTTAATCTATATATCTATATATATATATATAAAATGCTTATGTTAGTACGTAAAGCCAGGGTTTTCTCTATCACCACTAACTCCAATCAACTTCCCGTTGGGGTGGTAAATACCCCTTGGTCTCCAGGTGGGAGTAAGGGAGTTTGGTCGCGGTGGGTGGAAGTGGGTGGTTGTGGGTGGCGAAAATGTATTCAGATATATATCTGTCCTTTTCTATCTCATGAAAACTCTTGAAAAGATCTAAAAATTTCTGGAAAGATCTAAAAAGCTCCAGAATGTGTTAAACTGAATATTATCGATCTGGAATGTTCTAGAAAATTCTAAAAATTTCTGGAATGATCTTGAAAGCTCCAGAATGAGTTAAACTGAATATTATCATCTGGAATGTTCTAGAAAATTTTAGAGATTTCTGGAATGATCTCAAAAGCTCTAGAATGAGTTAAGCTGAATATTATCGATCTGAAATGTTCTAGAAAATTCTAGAGATTTCTGGAATGATCTCAAAAGTCCTAGAATGAGTTAAGCTGAATATTATCGATCTGGAATGTTCTAGAAAATTCTAGAGATTTCTGGAATGATCTTGAAAGCTCCAGAATGAGTTAAACTGAATATTATCATCTGGAATGTTCTAGAAAATTTTAGAGATTTCTGGAATGATCTCAAAAGCTCTAGAATGAGTTAAGCTGAATATTATCGATCTGGAATGTTCTAGAAAATTCTAGAGATTTCTGGAATGATCTCAAAAGTCCTAGAATGAGTTAAGCTGAATATTATCGATCTGGAATGTTCTAGAAAATTCTAGAGATTTCTGAAATAATCTAGAAAGCTCCAGAATGAGTTAAACTGAATATCATCATCTAAAAAGCTCTAGAATGTACACAACTTAATGTTATGGATCTGGAAAGCTCTAGAAAGTTCTAAAAATTCTGGAATGATCTGGAAAATTCTGAAATAAGTACAAGTGTTATAATTTATCTACCAGACCTAAATCTAAATGATATACATCTGAATATTCTAGAGTGTTCTGGTACTAGAAATTTCCATGTCTGATGCTATATAAGCCAAAATTCAGTGACTTTTCGTCAGTTCAATCGTGTTAGCAATCGAGTATAGATCAATCGGAATCAAAAGTGAATAGTGCTCAAAACAATTCAAATGATTTTGACAAATAAAAAATAACAAGCTATCTGCATGTTCTAGAGTATTCTAATTCGAGAAATTTCTATGTCTTATGGTATATAAAGCGAAATTCAGTGACTTTTCGTTAGTTCAATGGTGTTAGCAGTCGAGTGAAGATCAATTGGAGTCGAAAGTGAACAGTGCTCAAACTAATTCAAGTGATTTTGACAAGTAAAAAATAACAAACTACCTGTATGTTCTAGAGTGTTTTAATACGAGAAATTTCTATCTTTGATTGTTTATAAACGAAAATTCAGTGTTTTTTCGTCAGTCTTATTATCGTAACAAGCAAGAGATCGATTTGTGTAACTTTATTATATTACATATACAATATGCCAAAGCGTAAAACAATATTTACAAAATCTAAAGTTGATTCAAAAAGAAAAAAAATAGCACGTCAAAATGAGACAGAAGAACAAAGGGAAAAACGACTTTCGAATATTCGTAAAGGTGTAAAAAGAATTAGAGAAAATCAAACCGATGAAGAAAGAGTACACACTAACGAGGAAACCCGGTCCCGAGTACAGTCGATTCGAAATCGTCAATCTGCTGACCAACGTGAAATGGAAAAGAGCAAAAGTAAAGAAAAAATGGCTGCTTTACGCCAACGACGCGCTGCTTCGCGAGAGAGTCTAGAACACAAACCATATATCTAGATAGACTACGCGAGTGTATGTACTTCGCGTGTCCAAACTAGGTTTATAACACTTAGTTGACTCTGGCCTACGCTCAGTCCGCGCTTGCTGTTCGCCGAGGAAAGACGTGAATAAAATTCGAGTAAAATGCCGAATTGCGCGGTTATAAACTGTAGAAACTCCACAGCTGTGAGTCGCCAAGTTCGCGGATATGTTTCCTTCCACCGGTAAGTAATTTTCTAATCAGAATATGCATTATTTATTTAAAAATCAAATAAAGAATATTTGTGGAAAACGAACGTGACAAACATGGATGCCAAATCATACGGAATGATTCAGAATACATTGCGGCTTTTACTTGGCGCAATAGAGATGGCGTCGTATGTTAACGTGCAATGAATTGCGTTTTCTCATTTTTCTGTTCTCATTTTTCTGTCAAATTTTGTGGTTAGTGATGTTCATTCGATGCAACAGTTCTCGATTCAAATCGATTTTGTAATCCGACAGAAAAATGATAATTTGAATGAGCAGTTTTCCAGCATAAACAAAGAAAAAAAGCATAGATTTTTTGTCATTTAATACGTAGACACTAAAATAATGGTTCTTTGTTGTTTGTTTTTTTTTCAGTTTTCCAAGTGACCCGAACATAAAAGAAAAATGGATCGAGGCAACGGGAAATAAAGATTGGTTTCCAACAAAATAACGATTGCAATTTGATTTGTAGTTTCTTAGAAATACGCGGACAAACATACATACAAACATACATCCACTTGTAAAATTGGCACACGTGTTTAGAAGCCCATATAGACTAACATATATGAATACTGTGCTATTCTGACAATATTACATACATACGAGTCGAATTGATAACCTCCTTTTTTTAAGTCGGTTAAAAAACCAAATAATTTTAGATTTATCATTCCTCTGTCATTTTATCATTCCTCTGTCGATGAACTAAAATAATCGATTACAAAGTCGATATTATAAAGTTATTATTTTTTACTCACATAACCACCACATAACAAAATTAAAATACCTATCTATACACAGCTACTTACAAGAAATGCCTTATTTCCTTTCCTTTTCGGGATACCTACCAAGCAGTGTCAAACAAATAGGTACATACTTACGGCCACTTTAACTAACAATATTTCATATTTCTTACTAGTCCACTCTGCTGGAACGAAACTTAATGCTATTCCAATAACATTTTTACATACCTCTAAACAATACCAGGCAAGCGGACTGGATAACTGGATGCACGCGCGCGACCTTTCACTCCAAAGACTAATGGCGTACTGGCGGACGGGACCGTAAATCGCTCTCTCAAGCAACGATGATAAAAGATACGTTACCTCTGATAACATTTCAACAATTGCTTGGGGTAGTGAATTAATAATATGAAAAATCATAATTTAATAAAATGTTTTGTCCGTGCCGAAAGACGGCGGCGGGGTCTTTGAATCGTTTACGCGCGGACGGGTAGTTCCCATCACTAAATCACTCATGTGACGTCACAGTAGGTAGAAAAATAATGGCACGCTTGGTTTCTATACAGAGGAATGAGACAAGCGTAGTCTATTTAGATATAAGTCTGTGGTCTAGAACTTCAGGCGTTCCATTATGATTGCAAAAAAAAATATAACGAACATCCAAATGTTATCATCGGCAAATTGGATACGATATGCAAGTATTGTCATGCACGAAAATTCAAGGGAGAAACTGCTGGTATGTGCTGCTCAAGTGGTAAAGTAAATTTACCAGCATTAAATGTACCACCATCAGAGTTACTCGCATAATATGCGATATTATATGAATGGAGAAACGCCAGATTCCAATCATTTCCTTCAAAATATACGTCGATATCATTGTTGTTTCCAAATGACTTCATTTGGAGCAACTTTAGTATGCAAGGAAGAAAATTTCAGCCCAGTTTTCAAGGTTCAAGGCCAAATTTATCATCGAGTAGGATCTCTGATGCCAATGTCCGATGGAACTGCAAAGTTTCTTCAAATATATTTTATTGGCAACGAAGAACTTGAAATAAATCAACGTTGTTCTCGCATTCAGGGGCTACAACGAGACATTATTCAAAAATTACAGCGTCTACTTCACGATAATAATCAACTTATCAAGGTGTTTAAAACTTCTTTAGACAAAATGGTTGCAGACAATTATAAGATCGTCATTCGAGCGGATAAAAGACCAGCCGGTCAACATGAACGAAGGTTTAATGCACCTCAAACGGACGAAGTTGCTGTAGTAATTGTTGATAATGAATATAGCCATCGTGATATTATTATTCAACGCCGAAGTAATCAATTGCAACGTATTGCTGAAACACATCGAAGTTATGATGCCCTACAGTACCCGTTAATTTTTTGGCAAGGTGAAGATGGTTATCACTTAAATATACAACAAATCGATCCCGCTACAGGTGTAGAAACTAACAAAAAAGTATCAGCTATGCAATTTTATGCTTATCGAATTATGACTAGAAATAGTGAATATAACCATGTTTTAAATTGTCGACAGTTATTTCAGCAGTTTATGGTTGATATGTATGCTAAAGTGGAGACGGAAAGATTAGAATTTATTCGCCATAATCAACGAAAGTTACGTTCTGATGAATACATTCATTTAAGAGATGCTATGATAAATGATGGAAACGTTGATAACATGGGAAAATTGGTCATCTTGCCTTCTACGTTTACTGGAAGTCCACGTCACATGCATGAATATGCCCAAGATGCGATAACTTATGTCAGAAAACACGGCCGACCAGATTTATTTATAACATTTACATGTAATTCTTCATGGGCGGAAATCAAAGATGAATTACAATATAAACAGGCGGCCAGCGATCGACATGATATTGTTGCCAGAGTTTTCCGCCAAAAACAAATTAAATTTATTGATGCCATCACAAAATATCAAATATTTGGTGCTGTTATTTGCTGGATGTATTCAATCGAATGGCAGAAACGAGGATTGCCACATTCTCACAACTTAATTTGGCTTCAAAATAAAATTCATCCGGATCAAATAGATAATATCATCAAAGCTGAATTTCCAAACCCGGAAGAAGATCCTGACCTTTATAATATAATAGTGAAAAACATGATTCATGGCCCGTGTGGTGAACTAAATAGAAGTTCTCCATGCATGAAAGATCAAATATGTACGAAACGTTATCCAAAGCCATTTTTAAATGAAACAGTTACCGGCGAAGATGGATATCCGAAATACAGACGTCGATCACCAGAACAAGGCGGATTTACAGCTAAAATTAAAATACGAGGCAATCAAGAAATTCAAATTAACAATCAATGGGTAGTTCCGTACAATCCACTTTTATCCAAAATGTTTAATGCCCATATCAATGTTGAATACTGCAGTTCTGTCAAATCAATTAAATACGTATGCAAATACATTAATAAAGGCAGTGATATGGCCATTTTTACAGTGGCCAAAGAAAACCAACATGATGAAATAGTTCAGTATCAAATGGGTCGTTACATTAATACCAACGAAGCGGTTTGGCGAATTTTAAGTTTTCCGATTCACGATCGAGATCCGCCGGTTCTCCATTTATCCGTCCACCTGGAAAATGGACAACGTGTGTTTTTCACTACAGAAACGGCACAGAAAGTTGCGACAGAACCACCATCACGAACAACTTTAACAGCGTTCTTTGAATTATGCCAGAAAGATCCATTTGCCAAGACTTTACTTTATTCAGAGGTACCAAGTTATTATACGTGGGATACAACAAGTAAAAAGTTTAATCCTCGAAAACGTGGAATGCCAGTTGAGGGACATGATGAAGTATTCAAGAGTAACACAATAGGGCGAGTCTACACAGTGCACCCAAAAAACGCTGAATGTTTCTATTTACGTTTATTACTACACACTGTTCGAGGCCCAACGTGTTTTGAAGACTTAAAAACTGTCGATGGTTACATTTGTGAAACATACCGCGAAGCATGTCAAAGATTGGGTCTACTTGAAAACGATAATCATTGGGAGTCAGCTATGAACGAAGCAGCCCAAACAGCAACAGCAAGTCAACTTCGTGAACTCTTTGCAATTATATTAACTACATGTAATCCTTCTAATCCAAATCAGCTATGGCTAAAATATCAAGAATATATGAGCGATGATATCTTAGCTGAACTACGACGACAAAACCCGGACTTAGAAATAACTTTTAATGAAGAAATTTTTAACAAAGCTTTGATATTGATAGAAGATAAATGTCTAGCAATATCTAACCAACCGTTAGTAGAACTAGGTGTTCAATGTCCTAAACGATGTCATTTGGATGCTATGAACAGTGAATTTTTAAGAGAAACAAATTATAATACAGAAGAATTGAAACTTTACATACAACACAACAAACCTCGATTAATTCAAAGTCAAAAACAGGCATACGATACAATAATGGATTATTATAGAAATCAGCAAGGTGGCATAATATTTTTAGACGCACCTGGTGGCACCGGGAAAACATGGTTGTTGAATTTAATTTTAGCTGAAATCCGTGCAGATAAAGAAATTGTTCTTGCCCTGGCGTCATCTGGGATAGCGGCTACTCTTATGGATGGTGGACGAACAGCGCATTCTGGGTTGAAATTACCATTAAATGTAGCTGACTACGAGTTTCCGGTATGTGACATATCAAAATCATCAGCACGTGGACAAATATTGAAACAGTGCAAAGCGATTATATGGGATGAAAGTACAATGGCCCATAGAAAATCTCTAGAAGCACTTAATAGAACACTTCAAGATTTACGTGACAACAAGCATATAATGGGAGGTGTGTTGTTAATACTATCAGGCGATTTTCGTCAAACGTTACCTGTCATTCCCAAATCGACACCAGCAGATGAAATTAATGCTTGCTTGAAGAAGTCGTTCATATGGGATTACGTAAAAATAATTAAATTAACAACAAATATGAGGGCGCAAATTTCAGGAGATAAAAAGGCACTAGAATTTTCAGAAAAACTTTTACAAATAGGAGAAGGCACCTATCCAATAGATAAAAATACTGGCCAAATAATGTTAACTAACGAGTTATGTAATGTTGTTGAAACACCTGAACAACTTATAAATGAAATATATCCAAATATTGTTGAGAATTATATCAATTCAGAATGGTTACGCGAACGAATTATTCTAGCTACAAAGAACGACGTTGTCAACAACATCAACAGCATCATCCAGGGAATGATTCCGGGAGAAGAAAAAATTTACACATCAATTGATACAATGACTGATGAGGCAGAAAGTGTTAATTTTCCTACTGAATTTTTAAATTCATTAAATGTTCCAGGAATGCCATTACACTGTCTTAAATTAAAAATTGGTTCACCAGTTATTTTATTACGAAATTTGAACTCGCCGAAACTATGTAATGGTACGAGACTCTGCATCAAACAACTACATAATAATATTATCGAAGCCAGTATAATGACTGGTAAAGATAAAGGACAGATAGTATTTATACCACGGATACCTTTAATATCAAATGGATTGCCCTTTACTTTTAAACGCTTACAATTCCCGGTAAAGTTGGCTTACAGCATGACTGTCAATAAAGCACAGGGCCAAACATTTCAATATTGTGGCGTTGACTTGAAAGAACCGTGCTTTGCACATGGCCAACTATACGTCGCATGCTCACGAGTAGGATCACCTCAAAATTTGTTTATTTATAGTCCAAACAATAAAACTATAAATGTAGTGTATAAGCAAGTATTAGAAAAATAAATTTAAAACAAAAAATATATAATCATATAATATAAACAGAAACGTGTACAATATATGTTAATGTATAGAGTAATATGTATATATATATATATATATATATATATATATATATATATATATATATATATATATATATATGTATATGAATGATATAATATGTGAATAATTGTATGAATAAAACATAAATTTTCCATTTATTGAACTGTTTCTTAAAATTATTTTAATTCTCTAATTAGTTTATTGGATATAGTTTATATACAACGTATGTTTAATGACAGAAAATATTTCAGATAGGAATGTTTAATATTTATATTAAAAAATGGATTCTTATGTATTTTTGACACTACTAAACATGCGGTGTATTTTAACCCGTGCAACGCCGGGTTTCGCTGCTAGTTAATCTATAAATAATATTTTATAGCAGAATGGCTCTAGTCAAGTTTTTAATATGTTACAGTGAAATTAATTTGTTATTTTCCAGTTTTTTTAATCACCAAAAGTACGGACAAAGGATAAAAAAATTACTCTTAGCTGAAAATACTTAAAAAACATGGATGTTAATAAACTTGAATAAGCACACAGTATATTCATATTAGAGAGAAGATAAGTCTCTCAACAAGTGGGTCAAACAGTCTAGCTAGGTAGGTCCAAATTCGAGAAAGAGATCAATCGACGGACCCAACTTGGCTGGACAGCGTTCGGGAAGCTTCGTAATATGATCATGTTCAAAATAACGCAGTGTCTCAAAACTAAGGTCTTTGACCAGTGTGTGTTGCCAGTGATGCCATACGGAACTGAGACATGGTCGCTTACTATGGGACTCATAAGAAGGCTCAGGGTCACTCAAAGGACAATGGAGCGTGATATGCTCGGAGTTTCAACCAAAGTAAGCGACATAGATCACAGGATTGCTAAACCTAAGTGGCAGTGGGCATGGCACATAACTTTCTATGTTATGTGCCATGTTATCGAGTGGCGACCGCGCAACGGAAAACGTAGTGTAGAGAGGCCTCCCACTCGGTGGACTGACGACCTGGTGAAGATCGCGGGAAGCCACTGGATGCAGGCAACGCAGGAGTAGTCGTTGTGGAAATCCTTGGGACAGGCCTTTGTTCAGCAAGCCTTGAGCTAATTGTCATCATCATCATCATGATAAAGTAACGAACCTTCTTCATTCCCTTCAGCATCAAAGTCGTCTTCTGCCTTGTCTCCTGTGAGCTCGATAGGGCCGCGAACTTCCTCTTCCTGCATTCTTTTCAAACCAAACTCTGAAGGGTACACCTGAAACAGTTATGGCATGTAATGTTAACAAATGTACAAATGCAAAATTTTAATGATACTAAAGAATAAATACAGATACGGTTAACAGTTAAGCATTTTACTTTTAGGTTTTGCTCTGGATTTAAAGAATTATTACGGCCCTGACTGGCGCAGCGTTTGCAGCGCAGAATTCTCGTAGCGTGCGTGCGTAGTATTCGTGCCTACTGGCGAACACACACAAACAAAGCGCGCGAGGTACGGTTGTATGAAGATAACCTACTATTCTGTTTCTACTATGTCTAAATTCGATTTTTATTAAATTATCTATTATATTTTTTTTAACTCCCAACGGAAAAGAGAGGTGTTATAAGTTTAAAGCCGATGTCTGTCTCTGTGTGTCACATGTCATCGCAGCTGCTAAACGGATGGACCGATTTCAATGCATTTTTTAATTAAAAGCTAGTTAACTGACATAGTTCTTAGCCATGTTTGATAGAAATCCATTCTGCCGTTCATGGAGATGGTCAACTGCCCGCCGAAATGGTAAGAGATAGAGGGGTGAACAATGTACACCAAGATCAGGTTTTAGGTGTAGTAAAGAAATCAAAATGGCGGAAAACAATATGGCCGCCGAAAGTAAAAGTTGCTGCAATTTGGTCACATATATTTAATATCAGTTAAAATTAATTGCATTTTTAAGATTATTAATTGCATTTCTTCCCAGCATTTATTAATTTGAAAGTGTGATGCACATCATGTTAGTGACCTAACAAATAAAATCCTTACTAAAATTATAAATGTGAAAATGTGTTTGTTTGTTACCTTCTCACGCTTCAACACCTTGACCAATCTTGATGAAATTTGGAATGCAGGTAGCCTGTGTCACGGGTAAGGACTAAGGCTACTTTTTATCCCGTGAAAATAGCATAGTCCGATGAAGTTTTGAGGGAACTAAATTACTCTTTTTTTGGCTTATTCCTTTAAAATTGCAACGGAACAATGGATATTTGTGATTTTTTGCACAGATGGTTGAGGGGTTTCATAGATTGCTAATCACAATAGCCCGATCTGGGATAGGGATCTGGAGAAAACTAATTGCCACTCACCCTCAAAGGCAGTCATAAAAACGATGTCCACGCGGGCGCGGAAAAAATCTAGTAATAAAATAAGTAGGCTATTAACGATATATATTATCTTTTTGCTTTTTCAGCATACACATAGAACAAAAGTTTTTCAGACATAGATGTTAGAGTAGGAGCACATCTTAAAACTTTTTGTTAGATCCTGGTTATATAAATCTATTTCCTTTTGTTTTCCAGTCACTTTATCGAGTAATAACTTTAATCTACAATTAGCACAAAGGGCACATAGCTCGTAGAATAGATAGCCGTTGGGGTAGTAAAGTTATCGAGTGGTAACCGCGCACCAGAAGACGTAGCGTAGATAGGCCTCCCACTCGGTGCATCGACGACCTGGTGAGTCACGGGAAGCCGCTGGATGAGGGCAGCGCAGGACCGGTCGTTGTGATAATCCTTGGGGGAGGCCTTTGTCCAGCAGTGGACATCTTTCGGCTGATATGATGATGATGACAATTAGCAAGCCTTGAGCCTTGGCACCATCTCACCTCATCATTACAGCTCATATACGTCTCCACCGAGGGGCTCGAGCCTACCCTGAATCAGGGCGATTAGGCCTTAGTCGACCACGCGGGCCCAGTGCGGGTTGATCGACTTCACACACAACCTTCGAGTTTCTTCGCAGGCGTGTGCAGGTTTCCTCACGATGTTTTCCTTCACCGTTAAAGCAATCGGTAAGTATGTACGTAAGTTTTTTGAAAAACTCATTGGTACATTGGCCATCCAGATTTGAACCCGGTACCTCTGGTTAGATGGACCGAGTCGTTACCGGTTGAGCCACCGACGCTTATTCTCACCTAATCGTAAGAAATGATGATGATGCTAGGATGCTTTCATCGGGCTTACCAAAATTTCCAACCCAATGGGGAACTGACTATCTTATGTTCATGCCGGAACACATACATCTTTTAACATTGATATTAGGCGGCAAGAATAAGATAAGATGGCGGAAAAATGACCTACTGCCAACCAAAAAGAGTATAACAAAGTTACTGCCAACCAAAAATAGTGTAACAAAGTTAGACCCCGCCAGGAATCAAACCCGTGACCTCCTTGGGTGAAGCGAATGAACTAAGCACTACGCCACGGAGGCGGTTGAAACTTAATTTATTTAAGTATATAGGACACAGAACTGACATAACTTACAGTAACTTTGTGTATGACACCACCAGGAGGCAGGAATGAACTGAGAAGCACCATTATGTCCGTAGCCTTGATGTTATCCCAATCCATGTTGCAGATTGCAATTCTAAAATAGAAAACATCCTTACTTATACAGGGTGTAACAAAATTGGTGTAGGTCCCGTTAACTGAGGGTTCTACTCGTCATTCTGAACAACCATCCCCAAGGAATTCAAAATCGATTCTCAAAAAAAATTTGGACCCTCCATACTAAAATACACCAAATTGGTCGATCAGCTGATCGATTTCTATTAAGAGTAAAATATTTTTTTACGTTTTCAGCAAAGTGGTAGACCAAAAGTTGTTCAGTATGATGAGTAGAAGCCCCAGTTAACGGGACCTACACCAATTTCGTTACACTCTGTATATACTAATATAATAAACAGGTAAAGTTTGTAAGATTGTATGTAGAAGGTAATATCTAGAACTACTCATCCATCCGGTTTCAAAAACTCTTTTACCAATATGTAGAATGGACCTTCAGGGTGAACATAGGCTAAAAAATATCGCGAGCCACTTGCGGCTGGCGTACCGCGCACCCACGATATCCATGCGGGCAACTGCTTGTTATATCATAAATCCAAGTGTCTGTCTGCTTGTTTGTTACTTACGCTAAACCTATCAGTAGTTAACTGATTTTGCTGAAATTTTGCATAGAGCTTAAGCAAAGGGTGCAGAAGAACATAGGACTTTTTATCCCGAAAAAATGCAAAGTTCGTGAGATACCTGGCAAAAACTGAACTTTCACTCTCGAATACAGTCATAAACACTAATTAACGCGAGCAAAAGCTAATCTTCTATAAATTTTCTGTTGTAAATTTTAAATTTCGCCGATGAAAATGACATGGTCCAAAGTATTAAAACGTTCATTCTGAATTAGATAAGTACCTATTAAAATTTGTTTGCGTAGAAAATTTTGGACTTATGCCTGGATACCAACCATACAGGGGTGCTCTCAAAATATCTGCCGCCGCTGCAAGGGGTGCTTCAAAAGTAACCCATGGTCAATTCGCAAAAAAATACAAGTAAATACCTACCTCTTAGCGGAGTCATCTTTGGTACCGGCTTCTGCATCAAACTAAGTCTAAGTCTTGCCGCCAAACATCAGTGTTAACAACATTGATGTGTTCCGGCTTGAAGATAAGATAGCCAGTTCTCCATTGCATTGGGGAATCTTGGTAAGCCCGCTTCCATCTTCGGCATCATCGTCACTTACCATCAGGTGAGATTACGTCAAGGGCTTACCAATTGTGAATGAAAAAAAATATAAAAAAAACTCGCCCACACCAGCTCCAGCTCCGCCTCGCTATTCTCCTCATCTGACGAACTTTCGGTAGCACCTACCTCCAAGCGGAGTCATCTGTGGTGTCGGCTTCGGCGTCTAACTCGCCCCAGTCGTGCTTCAGGCCCACCTTGCTACTCTCCTCATCTGACGATCTGTCGATAGAACTTCCTACTAGTGGACTCATCTGTGGTGCCAGACGCGCCCCACTTGTGCTCCAGTCAAGCCTCTCTACTCTTCTCGTCTGACGAACTGTCGGTACATAGAAATTACCTCCTAGTGGAGTTATCAGTAGTGCCGGCGTCTGCGTTCAGCTCGCCCCAATCGTGCTCCAGTCCCCCTGGCTACTCTTCTCATCTGACGAATTGTCGGTAGTACCTACCTCCTAGTGGAGTTATCTGTGGTGCCGGCGTCTGCATCATCATCTTATCAGCCGAAAGACTGCTGGACATAGGCCTCCCCCAAGGATTTTCACGACGACCGGTCCTGTGCGGCCGCATCCAGCGGCATCCCGCGACCTGAACCAGGTCGTCGATCCACGTGTGGGAGGCTTTCCTACGCTAAGTCTTTCGGTGCGCGGTCACTACTCGAGAGCTTTACTGCCCCAACGGTCATCTATTCTACGAGTTCTGTTCATACTGTTCGTGCTCCAGCACCGCCTCGCTTCTTTCTTCATCTGACGAACTGTCGGTCGGTAAAACGTACCTTCTAGTGGAGTCATCTGTGGTGCCAGCGTCTGCGTCTAGCTCGCCCCACTCATGTTCCAGCCCCGGGTCCTCCTCCGCTTCACTGCTCTCATCGTCTGATGAACTGTCGGTAGCCAGCACACCTGTAAGAAGCAAAATTTTTTATTAGGTACATTAAACTGTAAAGGGGCCGGAAAAAATTTGTATCAATAGAGACTGGCATAGAGAGTGGCATAGAGACTACATATTTATACAAACAGCATTTTTCCAAATCTTAGGAAGACAATCAAACTAATATATATTTCGAAAGGGGGTGCAAATACAACAAAAAATATATAGGTAATTTTGACTTAACCCGTGACGGCATTGCTGAGATTATATCACTAACATGACAAGTGATTTTCCTTTCTTCTTTCTTTTAATTTTCCGCCTATCTATATTAACAAGCAAACAGTGTTTGCAGTTTGAATTTCCTGCAATAATTGGTTTATAATAATAAGTGGTTTGAATCCTGTCACATACCAATGTTTTCGAATTTCGATTTCATATGTACGTTTATCCGACGCTCTTACGGTGAAGGAAAACATCGTGAGGAAACCTGCACACGCCTGCGAAGAAACTCGAAGGTTGTGTGTGAAGTCGACCAAGCCGCACTGGACTAAGGCCCGATCGCCCTAATTCAGGGTAGGCTCGATCCCCTCGGTGGGGACGCATATGAGCTGATAAGATAAGATAATAAATAAACCACAAAGACTGCTGTTTGCTACTAACATCAACAGTTGACACGTTACGTCAAAATGTCTAATTTTAAAATACATTACATGAATATGCCAATTCAATCCCGGATCCTGAGATTTGTGAATTTGTTAAGACTAACTAGATTACATTGTAATCTACATACTAAAAGAATTGATGAAGTCAAATGCGAATCCAACCTATTTGCCAATATTTTTTTAATGAAAGGTGTTTTATGCATAGGGGTTCGGACTGCTAGTCATTTGAATTACTTTTTATGATCTGTCAAAAACGAAATTTTGTTCTAAAAATGTTTGAAATACCCACAAGTGACGTCATAGATTTTTAGCTTTATTGACGAACTTATTTTGTGAATTTGATCAATTAAAAATTGAAAACGTGATGGAAAAACAAAACAAGTAAGGTTTTTTGAAACTTCAAGTGGAGACAATTTAGAAAATCATATTTCAGAATTTATTTTTGACGCAGTCCGATCCCCTATTTCGCTCTAAAAAAACAAAAAAATTTTTCAAGTTCATCCGGCAGTTCTATCAAATCGATTTACTATTTTTTTTAAATGAAAGGTATTTAACCTAACCTAACTTTCGTCCTTCTCAAGTTATGACCCAAAACTCAAATGCGATTTTTGTTGTTTTCTTTCTCAATATCTCCGGTTAGTACCTATGCGATTCATTATGGTCTAAAAACACTTGCTGGAATGAGCTCTTTCACTTGAGCTATTGCCTATCTAAATAGGTTGAGTTGAGGGACAAAATGAAAACAAAAGTCCTTCTGTTCCCACAGGAAAAATAAAGTAGACCTCTATTTACCTAGAGCAAAGTATGTACTGAGAGGTCTTGTTCTGTTGGTAGTTAAAGTTTTGGTGCGGAACCCTGTTTGTGTGACCCGAGTCGCACTTGGATGGTTTTTTTCTATAGTACCTACATAAGATTTTTTTAATATTGTGTTTTTCTTTTAATTATATGGTGTGTGCAATAAAGATAATTTGTCTTATCTAACTTATCTTTTTCTATACTGACAGTTAAATTTTGATGAGTACTGAGTTAAAAAAGTAAGCGCGGTCATAGGCGGTCGCGATTTTCGGGATTTTGTGAGTACAAGTTGTTGTGCTCTCATTTATGAGTGTTGGAAAGAAAACGAAAAGTGCTTGGAGGATGTATGAAAGCTAGGTGTGAATATTCAACAGGCACATTCTTGCACACCACGCAACTTTGATGGCGAACCGCTTGCGGGTTACAGTGTGTATTGGATATGGTTAGGGATATTCTAAGGGCGTATAATACACCACATTTCATCGTCGAAAAACTACTCCATTAAGGGGTCGCATTCTTTTCCCCTCTAAATGGCAGCCATGTAAAATTATTCTTTATAAATGATCGCCCTGATTCAGTGTAGGCTCAAGCCCCTCGGTGCGGACGTATATAATATATAATAAAAATGATTATATTGTATTGTATTGTTTGTATTTTTATTTTCGTATTAATTTTTTTGTAGCTGTTCATGAAAAATATGTTTTCTCTTGAAATAGCAGCAGTACAGATCTCATTTGAAAGGTAATTTAATTTCTCTGATGATTCACATATAAAATTAACTGAAAAATTGGGGGAAAACACATAGAGTTTAAGAAAAAAAAAGATTTCTTTTTCTTTTTTGAACCTGCTGCAAAAACGACGTCATTAACGTCTTGATTGTTTCATCTTAATTGATTGGATTTGAGCTAAGCTATAAAACAACACCAAATTATGTAAGTACCATTAGATTATTACTTAGTGTGCCAATTTAAGGTTAATACGCAACCCTCTTGGTTTGTTGCTTTGAAGTGGTGAGACGGGCCACACAGCAGGTTATAGTAAGAGCTACAACGTGTCTGCAGAACGGAGGCAGTCACTTTGAATAATTGTTTTAAGTAGTGTTTCAGTTAAAAACATTCAAAAAAGTTTATACTTGTGAATTTACAATTAAAGGATTGTCAAAACCCTTCACAAGGGTCTCTTAACCATCGATTTGCAGCATTGCGTAAGTAACTAATGGAAGATAATTTAGTGTCATTTTGTGCCTTAGCTTAAAATCTGTCGACTAAGAAGAAAAAACGGGCCAAGTGCGAGTCAGAACTGCACACATAGGGTTCTATACCATTATATTAGACAACGCTAGTTTCTTTAGTTCCATACTGACATACTAAATGGCGCTAGTTTCTTCACGTTTAAAAAAAACACATTTTTTGTATGGAGACTTTCACTTTTAAATTAGTATTTGTTGTTATAGCGGCAACATAAATACATCATCTGTGAAAATTTCAACTGTCTAGCTATCACGGTTCATGAAATACAGCCTTGTGACGTCTTAGTAATAGTTAGACTTTAGGTACGAAACCCTAAAAAACAACATATTAAATAACTCATTTTTGCAATATAGGTTCAAAAATAGCATTTTTTTTTAATCACTATTGGTGAGCCCTTGGCATCATCTCACCTAATGGTAAGTGACAATGATAATTTCTTTTAATTTTTGTGTTTTTTCCTCAAATGTTTTGTTTAATTTTAATGTATGGATCACCAGAGAAATTAAACAACCTTTCAAATGAGATTATTTTGAAGTATGTGCTGCTGCTAATTCAAGAGAAATCATATTTTTCATGAACAACTACAAAAAAAGGCTGCCAGTTAGAGGGGAGAAGGATGCGACCCCCTCATGGGGAGTATTTTGTCGATGAAATGTGGTGTATTACATGCCCATAAAATATCAGTAACCCTATTCAATACACACTGTATAGTTATCCATAATCCTTTGCTTCTTTTGACATATAGGTGTACAGTACACATTATAAACCATCTACCTTCTTTCTCATCTTTAGTGGCACGCACTATACTCAATTTGTTTTAATGCTAGCGTTATTGCTAGACTAACTTCGAAAGTTAATTGTAGCATGTGGGACTCGGACGTTTTTTCAACTCTGGAGTTATTGGATGTTCAACGCTTAACTTCGCAACTCCAGATTTGATAAATTTTGTAGAATTTTAAAAAAGTGCAAGAATGTCTGTACTGTCGGCCCATAAGTTTTATTTGTACAGTCTTTTGTATGTTAAGTTATTCAGTAATTGTCGTGTTTTCAACATTTAAATTATATATTTAAGGCGAGGCATTTGTAAAACAGTTGTCTCTGTTTTTTCCTTTATGTGTAAAGAGTCAAGACTTTGCACTTTCTTAATGTTTTACATTATTATTTCTCTTAAGACTTCAACTTAAAAAACTAAAATTTAGCAGATTCTCTGTAGTCATCATTACAGCTCATATACGTCCCCACCGAGGGGCTCGAGCCTACCCTGAATCAGGGCGATTAGGCCTTAGTCGACCACGCCGGCCCAGTGCAGGTTGGTCGACTTCACACACAACCTTCGAGTTTCTTCGCAGGCGTGTGCAGGTTTCCTCACAATGTTTTCCTTCACCGTTAAAGCAATCGGTAATTATATGTACGTAAGTTTTTGAAAAACTCATTGGTACATTGGCCGTCCAGATTTGAACCCGGTACCTCTGGTTAGAAGGACCGAGTCGTTACCGGTTGAGCCATCGACGCCTTGTTCATTCTCTGTAGTGCTTAAAAAGAAATATCTCCATATAAAAACTGTGCAAATTTATAGACTTTAAATTTTAGACTTTTTTTTAGGCGTTTTCGACCTGTTTTTGGGATTTTTTATGATCGAGTAAGTACTTTACTATCGTGTAAAATATTAGCACATTCCTCAGACAATATCCTTAAGTAATATTTTTTTCAAGAACAATATTTAGTAGTAGTTACCCAAAAAATTTGATCTAGCAAATGGGTTTCTCCACTTCTCCACTGGTGCCTCGCCTTAAGTTAAATACTTATACTTAACTCCTTGAGCGTGTTTTGGACTACCGGTAGGCCAGAAAAAATGTCTCCGTGGAGCGTGTTTTGGACTACCGGTAGACCAAATAAACTCTTATGTGATTGGTTGCCGTCTTACCGACCGTATAGGAACAAATCTTTTTATACACAAACTCTATCATTTCGTGACCTGTTTTATCCTCTTTTTATCGCTCAGCCATTCGAATATCATTCAAAAATAAATTATTTCCAAGCCGGGCGGCCATAGTCAGCCATATTGTTTTGCCGTGTCGTTTGTATTGTGAGAATAGTAAAGTGTGAAAATGAGTTTCAGACGTAAACGGTTCGTGTTGTTATATAAATCTCATATCAAATTACTGGGAAAAGAATGAAGATTATGTTAAAATGATTAGTTTTTGAAATAATTGCAAAATAATTAGTTAAAACTGAGACGAAGTTTTGGTAACGGCAAAATGGCGAATTTTATTTTTTTGAACAAATGAAAAATTAATTTCAGACGTAAATAGTATGTTTTGTTATATAAATCAAATATCAAAATACTCGGAAAAAAATGTACATTATGTGGAAGTAATTAGTTTTTTAAATATTTGCAAAAATAATTTGTGAAAAGTACGAAGTACTGTGCAAAACGGCAAAGTGATGAACTCCGTTTTTTGTCGTTGGAAACTTATCCTAATTTTGTAGTAAAACTATTGTGATTCAAAGTGAAATATTTAGTTTATATACACTTATGAAAGTGTATTATGCTATGATACTTTTATTTTTTGCGAAAATGTGTAATAAGGTTGTGTAAGTGGGTGCATTCAGCGACTAAAAGTGCAAAAATCAAGATTTTTTTTGAAAATGATGATGAAAACCACAAAATGTCTTCATCAGGTGAGTTATTTCTAAATATATTTTACTTTTAATACCTAGGCAATTTATTAATCTTTACAACGGTATATAACAATAGTATATAACTTAATTATATATTTACAAAAAACTTGAAAAAATAGGTCCTAGCCGAGTCTGAATGACGTCATCCATGACTCAACACGCTCAAGGCACTTTAGCGGAAAAAATCGAATTACGCTCCACGGGTTAATTATTATGTAACATTTCATATGGGGTGACCTTATTACCGAGTGACCTATATATTATACGGCCGCCAAATTTTAGTGTCTTTTTGAATTGTGTTTGTATGTGTGCACTGTGCAGTTTCTAATATAAAATATGTATGTAGGATTTGATTAAAAAAAACTGTACCTGTACGAATCCGGTAAGATACTCAAACAGTACGGTACTAAAAACCGTACAGTAGTGAAATGATCTTTTGCTCACATAACACAATAAAGTTAATATTATCAATATTTTTTTAAGCCGAATAGTGTTTGTATCACTATTCGGCATATCTCTGATAAAAATAGTCAAAATTTAAAAACTAGCCATTAATTACGGTTGCAACTTCACACAGTTGATCAGATTATATTTTAACAAAACAGTCAAATCGATTTAACAACTTTTACCGATAATTTTGTGTGGGGTTCTTTCTGAAAGAGATTATTTAAGGCCTGATCACCGTTATTGGCTTCTTTTTGACATTTTCTTACTTTTCTTGTGGTTTTATAATAAAATTATATTAATTAAGACCAAAGAGGGGTTGGGATGCACATAACCGGGCTGTCATACTAAATCCAGAAGCGAGGCTCTCCCCTTATGGCAGCTTTGTTATGTGCATCCCAATCAATTTTTTTTTTAAATCTTACTAAACTATGTAGGAATGGAAGTTGAATAGTTTGTTACCTTCTCCACGAGCATAATCAATTTCCAGATCTAGTAATCTTTTCTTGGTCTTCTTATCCAACTTCCCACGGACTAACTTGTCATTCTCAAATTTCTGTTTTTCTCCTGGATGGTCTTGGTCGAGAGTGGGGCACCTAACGAAACGCCCTGGTGTAGATTCTGATTCATCTTCGTCGACTTTTCCAACCTCGTTTTCTCCTTCTTCTTCAGATGAACTGTCCTCAGAATCCTCTAAGTCATAGTATTTTCTCAAATTCTCCGTTGAAGTCTCATTCACGGGCCGTCCACGTTTGTCCACTGTATATTTCACTTTGAACTTTTCATCGCTGAACATAGACTGAAACCTTTTGTCAATTTTAACTTTTCGCTCATGTTTAGGTATTTGTCGGTAGCGGGGGTCATTTAGATATTTAGCGAAACGACTGTCTTTGAGTATATCACTCATACTTTTAGGTTAAAAACGTGCGTTATGTCTGACTGTCTGTGTTTACAGCTCATTGAACATATTTTGATTTACATACCAAACATAACCTCAAAACCACGAAACTAAAAAATATTTTTTTTCGCCCTTTTAGGGCAGGCTAAGGCTCATTGGCCATACCGCCTAGTCTTCAGTATATGTTTTTCAGCAGTATTAATTTGTAGAATTCACGTCTTCAGTAATTTTTAGTATATTTTTCAGATTATGTAGTATTTATCTCCTTTTCAGTCTTCAAGGTCACTGTTTCTTCACGTTCACATCATATTAGTCTTTAAACTAACGTAACCTACATACTCTAGCAAAATGATAGCACTTTTGCTAAAGCTTGCTCGGACTTCTTGTGGGAACTCGAAACTTTTAATTCATTATTCTACACAAGAAACACATAAACGATACTTCGCTGATAAATACACCGTCAATAATATACATCAAAAACCACTAAATGTAATTTTTCGGATAATAAAAGAAAAATGACAAACTAAACGCTACAAATTCCCGCCAAAGACCTAAATTTTTTTTAAATTTGTTATTACATTCTTTTTGCTTTGCTTGAACCACAGATCACTATCACTACTATTTCTACCACATTTCTACTATATCGCTCACAGATCTACTACAAAATATCGCTATATTGCTGCAAGCAAGATAGCTCGAACCTCAGCACACTAATATAAATATTTTGCTTAAACGAAGTGGTGATATCTTTGAGTATACATTCTGTAGGGTGATAAAATGAGCTTTGAGCACTATCAAAGACTTCAACCAAATAAAAAAGTCAAAGATGACCTATTATTAAGCTACTACGATCCAATTTCAACAACAATTTGCAGACTCAATGTAATGCGGACCGACGGATTGCAACGTCAACAGATGTGATGGGAGCGTGGCTCAACATGCTGCGTGTTGTATCGCTCGCACTAGCAATCTGTAAATTGTCTCAGCAGATTGTGTGCGCATTGAATCGTAAGTAGTGAGATTATCTCAATCTCGGCTCAGTCGCGCTCATGCCATCTCACTATGATTAATAGTTAATAGTGTTCTGTGCTGTGATTATAACTTGTAACAAAATATACATAAAGAAGAATCTTCTGATATCAAATAATACATGATGATATAACACTTTAAACTTTCACGATTATTCATAATGACAAATTGAAAACGGGGCTTGACGTGATTTTATTGATGTTGTTTTTACCTCAACGTTTCGACTATGCTTCGATAGCCGTGGTCGAGAGTAGACTGGAGCCGCGGTATCATCGCCGCCGGCGCATCGCAGGAACACCTCCATCTACCCTCACTTCATTTTGTGTAGGGTTAGGGTCACCACAAATTTCACTTAATAAGTTAGGGTCACGACACACTACACTGACACAGTCTACAGGCCGCACGGGTGTTTGTTCGCAGTTTACTTGTCTACACTTATCAATCACCGGACTCCATGACGAGGAAAGCTTGTATCCTTGATCACGATTGAGGTAAAAACAACATCAATAAAATCACGTCAAGCCCCGTTTTCAATTTGTCAATACATGATGATGTTCATATTATACGTTTTTTTTTCTTAATAATAACCACTTTTTTCGCAAAAACTTTTTTTGTATCGCTCCCTGGGTATAACATGATGAAGAAATAGCAATTGCAACACCCGCATTTTGTGATAGATTCGGCGGACTCATTATGAATGACGAGCACGTGTTCACGCTGTGGTGCCCAATATTGTAATCAAATTGTGAGCCCTGCTGTATCGTGAGTAGAGCACGGTCAACTCGACTTCAATTATGAAGATAAAAATGCAGTTTACTGTGTTTATCAATTGTTAATTTCTTGAGTTTAAATAAAACTGCGTCATCTTCATGGAAAAAACAATGACAGAGAGAGCTTTATTATAGATTTGACAGTTAGGTTTTCGTCGAAAATAAAAAGGTAAAGTACGTTCCGTTTACAAACATTCAGCCCCCCGGAACAAAGGCAAGCTACATCTAAATTAAACATAATAAATGTAAATTTGTTATTTCACAGGTAACGGTACAATTTTAGTAATTGGACGGGAAAATATACCATTTTTGGTTTTAACATCAACAGCTCGGATTTTATTATCTTTCCCTTTATGAACATTTTCAATTTTACCTAATGGCCAACTTAGTGGTGGAGTGTCATCATCTTTAAGTAGAACTATATCGTTAATTTTTACATCAGGTTCAGTTTTATACCATTTGTACCGTAATTGCAATGAGTTTAAATATTCTAGGTGCCAACGTTTCCAAAACAATTGTCTGAATTTACATATTTGGTTGTACACTGTTAATTTATTGTCAGGCATATCGATTACAGAGATTTCAGGGAAGGAAGTTAATGGTTCTCCAATGATAAAATGGCTGGGAGTTAAACACTGCAAATCTGATGCATCATTACTTAAAAAACTAATTGGTTTTGAATTAATTATAGCCTCTATTTGCGTAAGCAGAGTATTGAGATGTTCATAACATAGCGCTGTGTTACCCATTACGCGTTTTAGATGATGTTTTACCATCTTGATACCGGCTTCCCATATACCTCCCCAATTTGGAGCTGTTGGAACGATGTATTTCCAAGTAATTTTTTCATTTTGTAAGAAAGAGTCTAAATCGGGATTACGCTTGAGCATCTCGTAAAGACCGTGAAGCTCTTTGTGTGCGCCCTTGAATGTGGTGGCGTTGTCGCTGTGCAGCTCCAGACACTTACCTCTTCTTGATATGAATCGCTTCAGTGCGTTCAGAAACTCCTTAGACGTGAGGTCACTTACCAACTCGAGATGAATGGCTTTCGTGCTGAGGCAAATAAACAAACAAACATACCCTTTGGTGATGATTGGCTTGCGGATCCTGCTTTGCTTGATGGTAATCGGACCTGCGTAATCAAGACCAGTTATTAGAAAATGTCTGTTAGGGGTAATGCGATATTTAGGTAGATCAGCCATTAGCTGCGTGTGCGCCTTGTTCGATAATTTAGCGCACGTGACGCAATTGTGTATGATATGTCTCACTCTATTGCGCGCCTGCACTGGCCAAAAGCGACTCCTTACGCTACTTAGTGTCATTTGCGGTCCGGCATGCAGCAGCCTGAGGTGCTCGTACCTGAGAACGAGATCTGTTACGTGACATCGAGCTGGCAACAACATGGGAAACTTCTTATGAGAAGGAAGATCGGAGTGTCTTAAGCGACCTCCAACACGCAATACACCACCGTCTGGAAATATACTTAGGTACTTTAAATGTTGCTGTGTGAAATCTTTGTGCCCACTAAAATCTGAATTGGACATCAGATGCTTGAACTCGTTAGGAAAGTGCGATCGTTGCACCGAAGATACTATGACACGAACGGCAGCCTCGCGTTCAGCGACAGTGATGCTTTCTGTAAGTATACTCTCGTGTTTTACTCTTCTCTTAAGGTTGTCTACAAAACGCAGGACACGGGAGAAGACATTCACCAACTTTGACCAAGACGAGAATTTCTCGAATATGGTTTCAAAAAAAGACATTTGGACAGTCTGAGAAGTATGAACCACGCTTCGCTGCTCCGGAATGGGGAAGTCAAATTCATAACCCTCGCTGGGGGTCGCGCGCTCGGGCGCGATGTTACCCTCGGTCAGCCAGGCGGGTCCGTGGAACCACAGCTGGGATTGAGCAAGCGTCGGTGGGTCGCAACCTCTGGACACCAAGTCGGCGGGATTATCTTTGGTACTCACGTGATGCCAATTATCGATAGCAGATAGTTCCTGTATTTGGCTGACGCGATTCGCCACAAACAAGTTCCACCTATTCGGATCTCCACGTATCCAACACAATGTTATCGTGGAGTCGGTCCAATAGTGGATGTTGGCTACGTCGACCTGCAACGCTTTACGAATGGAATCCATGAGCTGAGCTAACAACACGGCGGCGCAGAGCTCCAACCTCGGCAACGTCACGGGCTTAATGGGGGCTACTCGGGATTTAGAGCATATCAAGTGGACTGTATTCTTGAGAGAGCAGCTTCTCGCATACACCGCACAGCCAAAGCCTTTAGTCGAACTGTCTGCAAAGCCATGAAGCTCCAGCTTGTTACGATCGGGATTTATCATTAATCGAGGGATGGAAATATTGCTTAGATAATGCAACTTACTGCAAAAATCTTTCCAGAGCGTGAGTATTTTGTTTGGAACGTCGTCGTCCCATCCGATGTTTTCGCGCCAAATTGCTTGCATCATTAATTTAGCTTGAAGAGTCACAGGGCCTATGAACCCCATAGGATCATATATTTTGGCAATACAAGCAAGGATATTGCGCTTTGTGTTTTTGGTATTATCCAAATTTTGAGGACACACTACCTGAAATTTGTCATGAGTGGGGTCCCACAATAGCCCCAGAGTTTTAAGGGCTGAATCTTCATCATCGAAGAACTTTATCTTGCATATTTGTCTCTTTTCCTCTGGAATGTGATTGAGCAATGTAGCTGAGTTGGAATAAAACTTATGCAGTTCAAAACAACCACGACCCATGAGCTCCACTAATTCATCGATCAGAGACTGGGCAACCTTGCAATCATCATGACCTCCGAGACAATCGTCCATGTAGATATTAGATTTAATTGTGTCAGCTGCTAAGGGATACTTGTGCCCTTCATCATTTACCAACTGCAGCAAGGTGCGAGTGGCCAGAAAGCTGGCAGGAGCAGTTCCATATGTGACCGTGCTTAGCTGCAGGCACTTCAAATCATCTTGCGGGCTATCTCGCCAGAGCACCCTTTGCAGTGACTGATACTTTTTGATGTTAATCTGTCGATACATCTTCTTTATGTCGCATATGAATGCGAATTTGTGACATCTGAATCGAATTAATATCGTCACTAGATCAGGTTGTACCACTGGCCCTACATACAGTATATTATTCAGACTCAAACCTGACGCAGAGGGGAAACTGCAATTGAAAACCAGCCTGAACTTCGTGGTCGCGGCGTCCGGCCGCAGAACAGCTAGAGTCGGCATGTAGTAAGTTGGCTGTCCATTGTCTGCATGAGGGAAATCTGAAACCCAATGACCATGACCCAAATCAACAATTTCTTGTACAAATTCAGCATATTTTTTGTGCAATTCAGGGTCAGATTTAAAGCGCTTTTCAAGATTCAGAAAACAACCTAACGTTTTATTAAACGAATTGCCTAGCTGATCTAGAAGCTCAGTTTTCACAGGTAAGTCAACCTCATAACGACCATCATTAGTTCTCGAGACAGAGTCACAAAAAAGTTTTTCACATTGTTTATCTTGTGGAGATAATACCCTACCTTGGGGCGGTTCTTCCAATCGCCAAAACTTTGATATTGCATCGTGCAGTAAGGCATGACAAGCCACTTCCCGCTGATTTCCAAGGGAGATCTCGGTAGATGAAAGGGTTAAGTCGCCACATACTAGCCAACCAAATGCAGTGCTTATGAGACCGGGAAGACCTGTGCCCAGTTCCTTTACTGACTGACGCAAGCACAAACGAAACTCATTGGCTCCTAATATCATATCTATGGGTTGCGATAAGTTGTAGTCAGGATCGGCCAACTCATACTTGCTTGTTAAATTTAGAATGTTCCTGTTAAAGGACACTGTTGGCAAGTTTTCAGTAATCTTACCTATGATATTAAATTCTGCAGTGTTTCTGTAGGCTGTGACGCGAGAATTAAAGTGAAGAGTGGTTTTGGCTTTTATATTTTCACTCTGACCGCCAATACCAGACACAGTCATGTTTACTGGTGATGCAATAACCTCTAACTTTTCCACAAACCTAGCAGAAACATAGTTGCTCATACTGCCTATGTCCAACAAAACGCGAGCCTCATGGCTCCGCCCATGTGCATCATTGACATTTATTACAGCAGTGGGAAGTAAAGAAATTCTTACTTGATCGCGACTACTCGATAAAACATTAAGAGACACCTCTGGCTCCGTGCAGTGTGAGCTGCTAGTAGTGCACCCGACAAGATTTTTTGCCAATGGAGTGCTGCCATCTTCACTCTCAGAAGCAGTACAAGACTTGTCTCCTGAAATGCACGAAAAACATTTTTTGGTAGTTTCCACATGCAAAGTGGTGTGGTGCTGCCCGCCACAATTTCTACATTTGAAATCCTTTTTATTACAGTTGGCAACATTATGATTACTGCTCAAACACAGAGAACAAAGATTAAGGGACTCAACTGTACGCAATCTTTCATCAACTGACATTTTTATATACTTGAAGCATGTATTTGTGAAGTGACCCTTATTACAGACTGAACACATCACCTTTTCCTTTTTAGGTGCAGCTGTGCTAGCATGAGCCGACACTCTTTGACTTGTTACAGGAGGACGCGTTGGAGTGTAGTCCGGAGCTATCATCTCTAAGGCCTGGCAACGATGCTGTAGATATTCGATGAACTCATCAAGGGAAGGACTAGTTTTTCCATCTCGCTGCAACTCGAAGTCACGCAAACTCTGAAAATCCAATTTATGTGATATAACATGAATAAGGATTATGTCGCACAGATTTTCCATTTTCAGGGATGTGATGGAGTTGTAGTGTTGCTGAAAATCACTCAACAGCTGCCTTAAACTTTGACTGTTGCTTCTCGTCAATTTATTTAAATTAAATATGGCAGCTATGTGATGATTTGCCATCAAAACCTTGTTGTCATATCGCTCTAGTAATGACTCCCAAGCCTTATGGTAGTTGTCGCCCACACAGTCCAATGTTGCGATTAATTGAGCAGCTTCACCTTTAACGCTACTTTTTAAATAATATAATTTTTGCACCTCAGATAAGTCTTTATTATTGTGTACAAAACTTACATACAAATCTTTGAAATTGAGCCAACTATTAAAGTTACCATCAAAACATGGCAGAGAAACCTTGGGTAAGTAATCAAAGGTCTTACCTTTTTCTTGTGGTACCTTGCTCTTCTTTTCTGCTATAGTTTTTAGAATATCTAGATACTTTTTCTCGAGACATAAATTTTCAGCTTCTTGAGTGCTGTCCAGCTCCTCAAGCTCAAGTGTTACCTGTTCCAACGTTTTGAAAATTTCCCGAGCCCTTTCTTCCAACAATTTCAAATTTTGCTCGGAAACACCTACCTCTGCTAAAATTTGGTTTTCTATATTTGTCAATCTACCCTTATAGTACTTCCTTCTATTAATAAGCTTTGTTATTTGTTCTGCCATCTCAACAGTTTACAACACAAATAGAGGCTACAACTATATAGGTTAGGTACAAAAATTCAACACAGTAGGTAAGACAAACGAAGGTATCAAGATAAATAAAGTTATTAAAGCAACACACTTCACTCAGTAGCAGTCTCTACTTCGACGTCACGGTATTTAAACGCCGACAAACGAAGCAACCGCCACCATCACTTTCTTGCCGTGATACCTTTACGGCTGACAACCCTGCAGTCAAGATGTTTATAGGTAAATCTGGAGGCCACACTCTAAATATCGCTTCAATTAGGTGTTTAGAGTATGGCCTCCAGTTTTCCCTATAAACTTCTTGCTTGCAGTGAATTTACGCACGTGTAAAAAGTGTAGGTACTTATCTCTGGTCCAAAGTACGGAATGTCATAAGTGTGCCAGAGGTGAGCCACTGATAACTCAAGTCCATGCATGAAAATTCGGCCGAGTATTATCATTATTAGTCGTGCATTATCAAGTCGGCTATTATATGGACCCAGTTAATGTGCTACTTAAATCCTAATATTTTCTTTCTTGTTCGATTTTCCGATAGCAGGGCACAATAATTCACGATTATCGGTATTTAATGCTGATGAAAATGAATAGCATCGGTGAAGAGTGTACAGAACTGAAGAAAAAGTACGATGACTGTTTTAATAGTTGGTTCACAGAACGATTTCTGAAAGGTGATCACGATGATTCAGTGTGCGCCGATATCTTCAAAGTCTATCAAGATTGCGTAAAGGTTATTAAAATTTCCTCAAGTTCATGGAGTCCACTAATTATAATGTGTAAGCCGCACACTAAACTGAGCTACATATAGGTAGGTAGGTCATCATCATCATATCAGCCGAAAGACGTCCACTGCTAGACAAAGGCATCCTCCAAGTTTCACAATGATCAGTCCTGCGCTGCCCGCTTCATCGGTCTACTGAGTGGGAGGCTTACCTATGCCATATCTTCTGGTGCGCGGTCGCCACTCCAGAACTATACTGTCCCAGATATCTGTTCTGCAAGCTATGTGTCCTGTGCACTGCCACTTTAGTTTAGTGATTCTGTGAGTTAAGTTTGTTACCTTGTTTCTCCTCATGTCTGATTTAGGTAGGTATTTACTTTATAGAAATCTTTATGCAAAGCAAGATCAGCATAACATATGGTCAGTGTTACCACTATTGGTGCTTGAACTCCCAAGTTTATGGCCACCATATCAATGTTAACTGAACTTTGATATAAAGAAAACTATAATATGCATACTGACTGGACAAGCTGTGTGTCAAGAGTAAAACCTGATTTTTTTCCTTATTCTTTCAGAATGCAATGAAACAACAGAACATTGATTTCAAGGAAATTGAGAAAGATGTGCTTGGCACCGATAAGGAGAACAAGGTGCCCCCTTCAAGCCACAGCAGTTGACAGTTCTACAATCTGATCTGCAATTTGAATCCAGCCATGTGTTGGAACATATCCATCAGAGGGGGGTTTGAGACCATCTTAAAGGGTTCACATGAAAACAAGGTGGAATATGTCAACAAGAAAATAAATCAATGTGCGCCGTAGTATCAACATGTCCAGGTGGCATTTCATTTTTGAAAAAAAAGACCAATATAGGTACTCTTACTTTTTATGTAGATCAATGTCAATAACAACATCTTTATGTAGATCAATGTCATTATAGGATTAGCTGCATCAAAAATAAATTATGAAATATTAATTCATAAATTTCTCTATTCCTGAAATTGTAAAAATGCTTACTCAGTTGGTCTTTCCATCAATTCTTAATTAATAAAATAAGTATGTCAATGACACTGAAAAACTATGTCACACCTTGCTATTTCAAACAATCATAAAAAAAAACAGTTTTGACAATTGATGATGGAAAGTAACTCTAATGACTAGCAGTCAACTATTAAGCGGGCAACACATTTTTTTGACATTCTTGACCATTCCATTTCATCAGAGCTTAGATTAGTAGAATACCACCCTTAAACAAATATTTGTGTATGTTTTCTAGTTAGAAACCATTCCTAGCTAAGTGATCCCTGCCTGTCAGCTGCTTTGAAAGCAATCATTCAATCAATCATTTATTTTTCTGTGTATGCTTGTAGTGTTGGGTAAAATAGCCCGGGATAATTTTTAACAGAAGTTGAGGTACTTCTAAATTGAGGCTATTATATGAATTAAATATTGATGGCTGCTGCTGCAGTACATTTCATCATTGCTTTTAACTATGTGTATTATCTGTATAATGCATTTAATTTATTGTCGTTACCTACTCATACTTTTGTTAGTAATTACTCTTATCTTTTACGTGTAGCTTAAGCAAATTATAAATATATAAATGTTAAGGAATGTACCTTCTTTAGTTTCACTGAAATAATACCAGTATTACTTTTTTTTAGGTATTTATTAAATTAAATTAGATGCAAATATACTTAAGATTCTGAGAGAAAGTAAAAATTATCTTTGACTTGTGTCCCTTGGCCTGTATGCTATTCCACGGCTCTTCATTTCTCGAATTACACCAGCTGGGAGTCGCCCTGACACAGATATGGCATAGACTCCTTTACAGAACCTACCTGGAACAAAAAAGAGGTTGAACTTTGGTTTTTTTTGGGTTTTTTTTTATTCACAACCCTTGACAACATCTCACCTGGTGGTAAGTGACGATGTTGCCGAAGATGGAAGCGGGCTTACCAAGATTCCCCAACGCAATGGGAACCTGGCTATCTTATCTTCATGCCGGAACACACCAATGATATCAACATTGATATTTGGCGGCAAGACTTAGATAAGATGGTGGTAGCTAGCCAGATGGGCTTAGAAAATGCCCTACCACCAACCAAACCGAATCTTACAATTGACCCCGCCGGGAATCGAACCCGCGACCTCCTGTGTAAAGCCAGTGACCTTTGCCTATGAGCTACGGAGGCGGTTAAAAAATGGATAAAAAAATGAGTGTTAAACTGCAACTTAACTGATAGGAAGTGATGATGCTGTTGTCAATAGTACAAGCAAACTCAAATAATACTCTCATCTTGAAGGTCTCAACTAAGAATCCGAAAGAACTGACGAAAGGGTTTCAAATCCGTCTCTGTTCACATAATAAATTAAGAAGCGTGATGCAGGCACAGTATTTCAATATAGCGGCTTACAGTAGTGCAACTAATATACTTACGCAGAGCAACGGAAAGGTACTTGCGGGGCAGCGGGCGGCGGGGCACAGCCTGGCAAACTCCCCGAGCAAAGTATATACCTATATATTAGTACTAACGTACAGTATGGACACTCTCTGCTGCTCTCCAGATTAGACCTCACCCCCCGTCACGCAGATTGGTTACCGAACGTAAAGGTTGAGCTATGTTACCGCGCCCAGACCGCTGTGATTTCGTTTGGGAATTATTAAATCCAAATTTGGTAAACTTCATTTTACTGATGGTTTAGTTCACATAATGACAAAGGCAATAAAATAAAGCTTTTACAGATATCCTGTGGATAAAAAGCAACATAAAAAGCCAGTTCATTATTTTATTTCGTATTTTGTCACACTTATCTGGAGAAAACTCATTAACCTTGCTGTTTTTTTGTAAAGCGTCTTAAATAATTCTCAAGAATTAAATTACAAAACATATGATGATTTGCTAGTGTAGAAATAAAACCGGCCAAGTGCGAGTCTGACTTGCACACGTAGAATTACGTACCATCGTATAAGATTAAATATCGCATTCCAAAAAAATAATTGATTGTTATTGTAGGTACCTAACCTACCTTTACGTAATTTTTTTAAGCTTATCACCTTATATTTTTTTAATCTACAGTTGATAAGTCCTTGGCATCATCCCACCTGATGGTAAGTAACGATGATGCCGAAGATGGAAGCGAACTTACCATGATTCCCCAATGAGGATCTGCTATCTTATCTTCAAGCCTGAACAAATCAATTCTGTTAACATTGATGTTTGGCGGCAAGACTTAGATAAGATGGTGTTAGCTAGCCAGGCGGGCTATGAAAATGCCCCACCACCATCCAAACCAAGTCTTACAAAGTTGACACCGCCGGGAATCGAACCCGCGACCTCCTGGTGTAAAGCGAATGGACTTACCATTGATTTTTAACCGCCTCCGTGGCGTAATGGTTAGTCCATTCGCTTTACACCATCAGGTCACGTGTTTGATTCCCGGTGGAGTCAACTTTGTAAGACTCGGTCCACTCTTCGGTCGGTAACACGAGGTCATTGCTCTCCGGGGTCACGTCTACGGTTACGTGATTTGACTAAGTATTCATTATTAAAGTAAAACACATTATCCTTCATAATTTCATAATTATTATCAACGGTCGGTACCTCGAGGATAATGCTCTCCAGGTCACGTCAAGGCTTACGCGTTTTTATTTTGCGCGGGAAAATAGGAACTTACCGTGCGGGGATCATTAAACTGTTACTAGCGGGGGATTTAGTTGCATGTGTACATACCTATTTAGCTATGTTTGAAGAACAATTTTATTCATGTAAGTTATTTTATGTATGTTTAGGTAGCCACTGTTGATTGTTCATCATCATTACAGCTCATATGCGTCCCCACCGAGGGGCTCGAGCCTACCCTGAATCAGGGCGATTAGGCCTTAGTCGACCACGCGGGCCCAGTGCGGATTGGTCGACTTCACACACAACCTTCGAGTTTCTTCGCAGGCGTGTGCAGGTTTCCTCACGATGTTTTCCTTCACCGTTAAAGCAATCGGTAAGTATGTACGTAAGTTTTTGAAAAACTCATTGGTCTTATCTTATCTTATCTTTGTAAGTGGGGGCTGCAGTTGCAGCGACACTTCGACCCAATGGGATCTTTTGTGTCTACCCCTATAACCTTTGCACCCCAACCTACTCGAAGATGTGCTGCATTAATGCAGCAATTCCGCTGATTGGAAGGTGCTTGTAGTCCTCCGGTGTTGGGTAGCCATCACCTAGGAGGTACATACGCTTACTAGCCAGGACATCGCAGTGACACAGTAAGTGTTCCATTGATTCTATATCTTCACCACAGGCCCTGCAGGTCGGGTCGTGCGTCAGGCCGATTTTTTGCAGGTGTGCATTTGTGGCAAAGTGGCCCGTCAACGCTCCTGTTATCGCCCTGACTCGCGTCCTGCTGTTATTCCAAATGTACTTGGTTGCCCCTGTGGTGACCTCGCCGATGAAGAGCTTAGAGTGTTTATGTCCATCTCTGGATAGCCATGTCAATCTGTGTCTTCCCTCGGCCTGTTCCTTTAATGCCCTTATAATAGTGCTCCTTGGTAGCCCTATCCTCGGTTCTGGACCACACATTGTTGTTTGTGATCCCATTCTAGCCAGTTTGTCTGCTTCTTCATTGCCTTCCACTCCTACGTGTCCAGGGACCCAGACCAGTTGCAGTTTGTTGTGTCGGCCCACCTTATTGAGGACCTTTACACAATTTAGCACTAGCCCGGAGTCAACCCTGGAGTCAAGAGCTTTAAGAACAGCTTGGCTATCGCTGAGAATATAGATGGTTTTGTCTTTGACTTCCTTGTCTATAATCTCATGTGCGCATGCAATGATAGCATAAGTCTCCGCCTGGAAGACTGTTGCATATTGCCCTAGACTAATACTCGCTGAGTAATCCTTAGCATAAACGCCTGCACCAGCACCAGACTCCATTTTCGATCCGTCTGTATACCATGTAAGAGTGTTTGGTCCTTGTTGTTTAAGTCCTTTACTCCATTCTTCCCTCGTAGGAACATAGATTTTATATTCTTTTTTGAATATGTGCACAGTCCGTATTTTGTCACATCCCATGCGCATAAGCCTTTCCATACCTGTGTCTAGTTGTAGATTGGTATGTCTTGTTTTGGGCATGTCAAAATTCCACATGCCATTTAACGATAACCTGTGTAGGGCCTTGGCCGCCTCTGTTTGAATGTGTATTTGAAGTGGCTTTAGATTTAGCAGCATTTCCATGGATGCAGTAGGTGTTGTACGAAATGCTCCGGTAATTGCCAGGCAGGCCAACCGCTGAAGTTTTGTCAGTGTTTGCCTGCACGTGCCTAACTCCGTTCTAGGCCACCACACAATGCTGCCATAAGTAATAATGGGTCTTACTATCATTGTGTATAGCCAATAAATGACTCTGGGTTTCAGGCCCCATGTCTTCCCGTACGCAGATCTTAGCATACAAAAGATTTTTGTGGCCTTGACCATGATCCTTTCTGTGTGCAGACTCCACGTTAGTTCTTTATCCAAGGTCATGCCTAGATATTTGACACTCGTGGACCAGTTTAGTTCTGTACCATACAGTTTGAGAGTTTGTAAACCTTGTAGGTTTCTTTTCCTTGTGAATGGTACAACCGTTGTCTAGCTAGGGTTAATCGACAGGTGATTTTCACCACACCACCTTTCAACTTTTCGCAAGGCCTTTTGCATTATTTCCGATACTGTGTTTGGAAATTTGCCGCTGATTAGTATAGCTAGATCGTCAGCATAACCAATCGTGTAAAGAGGTCCGGTGTTCAGCTCCTGTAGGAGCGAGTTGACCACTAGGCTCCAAAGTGTTGGTGACAGAACGCCACCTTGTGGGCATCCTTTTGTAGTGGTGGCAGTAACCTCGTCCCCCATTAGTGAAGATGTTATAATTCTCTTCCTAAGCATGATATCTATCCATTTGCATAACGTTTGGTCTATGCCATGGGAGATAGCTGCATTCTTGATTGCCCCGAAAGTAGTGCGATCAAAGGCTCCTTCTATGTCAAGGAAGGCAGCAGCACATACTTCCTGGTTCTCCAACGCTCTTTCAGCACGTGATACTACAAGGTGAAGTGCTGTTTCAGTCGACTTGCCAGACTGATATGCACATTGTAGTCCATGAAGTGGTTTTTTCCGCAAGGGACCCTCCTTTATATGTTTGTCGACCAGCTTTTCCAAAGCCTTTAGCAGGAATGACGAAAGGCTTATGGGTCTATAAGATCTCGGTTCATCATATCTGTCTCTTCCTGGCTTTGGCAAGTAGACAACCTTCACACGTCTCCAGATTTTAGGAATATATCCGAAGGCAATACACGCTTTGTATAGCCTGCATAATGGCTTAAGTAGCGCCTTTGATCCTTTTTGTAGTAGGATGGGGTAGATCCCATCTGGTCCTGGCGATTTCAATGGTTGAAAGCTACCTATAGACCATAGAAGCTTTTGCTCATTTACTACCTTCTTAGCTACGTCCCAGTCTTTTTTTTTTGGTAAAAACTCATTGGTACATTGGCCGTCCAGATTTGAACCCGGTACCTCTGGTTAGATGGACCGAGTCGTTACCGGTTGAGCCACCGACGCTTTTGTTGATTGTTACGTGCAGTAAATATCTAACAAACATTTCGTGACCAATACCGCCGGTGTGATTCACCCCTACCTGCATTGATGCCCATAGATACGTCAGTTGTGTATATGTATATCATTTCTCGCTCGTTTGTATTGAAGTGTCCGGGGTGTGCCGCGAGTTTGCCAGGCTGGCTACAGGCTAGTACTGCTAGTACAGAGGCCAGCAAATCAAGCTGGACACTCGTAGTGCGATTCTGATCCATACGCATACGGCATAAGAACGGTATAAAGTCCAAAGTGTTTAGCTTGATGTGCTGGCCACTGTACCTACGCCGTGGCGGCATCGTGCGACATTAAAGACGTTGCGCTACTGTAAGCCATATCGTAATAGTGTGACGCACCATTGCACAGTGTAGGTACGAAAGAGCCGCAAAATATGATTTTTTTTATTCTTTTCATCAGGTGCACATTCCTTTTTGGGATAGAAAATGTATCAAATGCCTTAGCTAAGTCCAGGAATATTGTTAAGCATATATTCTTGCCATCCAGATTTCTAGCTAGTATGTTGGTAACTTCATGTAGTGCGTCTTCTGTTGATTTATGTTTCCTAAAGCCATATTGATTTCCTGATAGTAAGACATATTTTTCTAGATAATTTACTAGTCTATTATTGAGAATACGTTTAAAAATATTGGAGATAGAGGGGAGGATCGAAATGGGTCTGTAAAATTACTAACATAGTTTTTGTCTCCGCCTTTGTGTAAGGGAGTAATAATTGAGTTCTTTAGTGTGTCTGGAAAACAGCCTATGTCAACGCATGTATTAATAATATGGGTCACAATAGGAACTATCAGGTCTTTAATGGCTTTCAGATTAGATACTGAGATACCGTCAAAGCCAACTGCAGTATCAGCTCTTAGGTTACGTAATAGGCAATCTACCTCAACTTCTGATGTTTCTAAGAGAACAAAAGATTATTTCATGGAGCTTGATATATATGGATTGGTATCAGAATTCGCAGACGTTGAATCAGAAGTATCTGTGAGTATTCTTGAGGCTAAAACCTTATCAATACTAGCAAAGTAAGAATTAACATCATTTATAGAATCCCGTTCAGTTTCCTTTAGATATAGTGTGGGTTGTAAGGTAAATAACAACACGGCACAATTAATTTTCTACACTGTTTATATTATGCGGTGATAAGCAATAAGCAAGCAATACAACACAGCAAGAACTAAAGCGAACAGATAGCTTATTTAGCGGAGGCACCAGCTGATTAAAAGCGGCGCGGGCTTCGCGTCGATTGCTTCGAGTCAGGCAATTTGGTGGGACGTTATTATATGTTCCCACATATAGTAACTCAGATGGTTTGTCATTTGGCCTATTCAGATTTGTTATATATCTTTGACAGTGAACCATAGTTTTTTTACTATTACCTTTAGCAGCAAGAAGTAGTTTATCATACCTCACAGTTACCTACAATACAATCTATTCATCATCATATCAGCCGAAGGACGTCCACTGCTGGACATAGGCCTCCCCCAAGGATTTCCACGATGACCGGTTCTGCGCTGTCCGCATCCAGCGGCTTCCCGCGACCTTCACCAGGTCATCGGTCCACCGAGTAGGAGGCCTGCCTACACTACGTTTTCCGGCCACTCGAGAACTTTACTGCCCCAACGGCCATCTGTTCTACGAGCAATGTGCCCACCGACTGCCACTTAAGTTTAGCAATTCTTAAAGCTAGTCGGTTCCTTTCGTTCTACGGATCTCCTCGTTTTTTAATTTGACCACGCAGCGAATTAAGCATCAAAAATAAATTATGAAATAAAATTCATGAAATAGCCCTCGTTTGGCAATTTCAGAAAAAGTTACTTATTTGGTTATCCATAAACATTTTCTATTTTTAATCAGAAACAAATAATTAGTATGTCAACGGCAATGAAAAATATGACGTCATAGTTCAATATTTCAAACACTTTTTGAACAAAATTTTGCCCACGGTTTTCTCCTAAACTATATAGAGTGTGCACCTGGGAGTTTTAGTTGCGTATGTATAATTATAAAGCCTATCCAAAAATGGAATGAATACAAAATTTCAGATTTATCGGCTCTTCCGTACACTGTGCATTGCTATAATAAATGAGGAAGGATCAGGGTTTGTGAAGATAGGCAGAAATTCAACAACAAATGGGTGGCCCATCTCTGCATCTTATTGACTGAAGGTGATTAATGAGGATCAGTATACCCCAAAATGGAACTATAGCTAATGGGCTTTGATACAGACTTCACTCTGGTACACACCAGACCAAGATATCAGATATCTACAAATGAGGTCTTACAAAAACTAAACTTTAAATATTTGTACTAAAAAAAACAGCTCCCAAGAACTATTTATTGGACCGATAATTAAGGTATGGTTCTTTACAGACTTCACTTTAGCGCTCACCAGACCAAGATAACTTTTATCTACAAATGAGGTCTTACAAATTCTAAAAAGTATTTGTTTTACTAGAAAAAGTAGACCCCAAGAGCCACTTATCGGACTAAGAATTAAGGTTGATAATAGAGTCACAGGTGATGGGCCATTGGTGCCATTTTATTTAGATATAAGATCTTTGCTGTATAAAGGGCACTTATAAATACTTTTTGCACTTACTTATACGTTGCCATTTACAGACCCAGCTGTCTTCAGGGCTCATCACTGCTATCATGCTGAAAAGAAAGAAGAAAAACAAATTGAAATTGTGATTTATAGTAAAATATGACAACCTACTTAGTTCAGTGGTCAAATCCAGAAATGTTCTAACTAAAGTATCAATGAAGTCAAGCCTACAACCTTCCTGGGTTTTGATATTGATGGCAGGGTCACTTGAGACTGTCACATTGACAAACTGTGTAGTAAACTGGGTGGTGCATGCTTTGCACTGTGGAGCGTAGCACGCGTAGTACGCGTAGTCCCAAAGGATGTTGTGCGTGTTGTGAGTTGTTAGTGATTTACCTATAAACTCATATTATTCCTATTACGGATAAATCTGTCTTTGGTGGTCAATCTAAGTGCAGATTTATCTGTGTTGAGAATGAAAAGGTAAATCGAAAAAAATATGAAAATATAAATCTTACCCATCAAAATTGTTGCTTGTGCAGTCATAAACATTATCTTTATTATTTTTCATGCGTAGGAACTCATCGCAGTTGTCACATCCATCATATTCAAACTGCTCAAATGTCTGAAATTAATATATACAATTAGTATCATTAGTTACAAAATTAGTGGTAGGTCTTTAATGCAAGGTGTGGGTGGATTCTGTGTTCTGGCTGGAGAGGACAGATAGCCAGTGAGATTACTTCATACCTTAGGCCTCGAGGGTCAGCAAAGCAGAATGACTCCCCTGGCACAGTACTAATACTAGGAATAATCATAATGCTGACCATGATGTCATACAGTTGTTTATAGACCATCAGACTTTCACAAACAAAAATTCTACCGCTATGCTGTACATAATGCTATGCTGTTTTACTGATGTTGATGAAGCTTGGATACATTTTACACAGACAACACACAATGCCATTCAAGATATTTATTCAAAATAGGTGCAAATTACACTCTTTCTGAAATACATTTCATTGAAAAACATATAACCCTTGAAAAACCACGAAAAAAGGAAAACATCGATAAACCCTGGATAAGTCAACAAGTTTTGGATAAGGTGGAACTTAAAGGGACTCAGTGGAAACAGTACACACTAACTGGCTCTGAGGATATGTATAAGGAGTACAGGAAGGTAAACAATTAACTGGTAACCATAGTAAGGAACCTTAGAATGGAATTTGAGAGAGGAATTGTTAAGAACGAACCAAAATCCTTCTACTTCTATGTTCGCCAACAGTTATCTTCAGCAGTATAGGTGCCACCATCACTGAAAGACGATAGTGGGAATATAACAAG
The DNA here is from genome assembly GCA_947284805.1 of Coleophora flavipennella. Classification (NCBI taxonomy): domain Eukaryota; kingdom Metazoa; phylum Arthropoda; class Insecta; order Lepidoptera; family Coleophoridae; genus Coleophora; species Coleophora flavipennella. The sequence goes on along the minus strand of OX369270.1, from coordinate 6,511,371 downwards.
TGACCAAAAAGATGTTGCCAACCTTTTCGCAAGACAATTCGAAAAATCATTTGTAGAGGAACCAAAAATATACCATCCCCGAAATTAATATGCCGAAAGTAGACAATGCAATCGAGTCACTTGTCCAGATAAAGTGTCAAAAGCCTTGAAAACTTTCAATGATTCTACTTCAATGGGACCAGATGCTCTGCCATCAGTATTGCTAAAACAGTGCAGCGAGATTCTGAGTCATCAGTTAGCACATATCATGAACCTATCTCTTATCAACGGAAAATTACCACAAGAACTGAAAGAGGCTCATGTCACTCCAATATATAAGAAAGGCGACAAGTATGCTGCTGCTAATTATCGACCCATCAGTCTTACCAGCATAGTGTGCAAAACGATGGAGAAAATAATTGCTGTCGAACTAAGAAATTTTATTATCACGGAAAACATAATCATTGACGAGCAACATGGCTTTGTACCAAAGAGATCAACAATCACTGTGCCTCGATAAATGGACATGTAACTGGGATAAGCGCCAACCGACAGATGTCATATACCTAGACTATGAGAAGGCATTTGACCGCGTCCCTATAAAAAGACTGATAACCAAACTAGACCGTTTCGGAATCGGTGGACAGCTTCTTAGATGGATAGAAGACTTTCTAACTGGTAGAAAATTTAAAGTGAGAGTAGGAGACACTCTTTCAGATTCTTTTGACATTCACAGTGGCGTGCCGCAAGGATCTGTTCTTGGACCAATTCTGTTTGGGATCTTTATCACTGACTTGAAAAATGTCATTCAGTCTGATCTGTCAATATTCGCAGATGACACTAAAATAATAGGAAATCCACTCATCACTCACAACATAATACAGCAAGACCTGGACCGCATCATTCAGTGAACAAAGGACTGGCTTATCGCACTGAATACCACATACTAATCCTGAACTACAATACAACATAGATAATGTGCCTCTCCAAGCGGTTTGTACACAAAAGGATCTTGGTGTTACAGTAACACAGAACCTTAAGTGGGACGTGCACATTGGTAACATAACAAAAAGAACCAATTCCATGCTCTACATGGTCAGAAAAGCATTTTATAATATTACGAAGGAACTATTTATAAAAATTTATAAAACATACATTCGTCCACTGCTGGAATACGGTTTCCAAATATGGAGTCCCTATTTCAAAAGAGACATAGAAATGTTGGAGCAAGTTCAGAAGAGAGCAACAAAAATGGTAACATCTCTGAAAAAGAAGTCATACGAAGAACGCCTCCAAGAACTCAACCTGACTACACTGGAACAGAGACGGACTTATAGAAACATACAAGATACTCAATGAACATTATAATGTGAGATATTTAAAGGACCTGTTCATGATGAACCAGAATAAAGGTTTAAGAGGGCACTCCTTGAAACTAACAAAACCAACATGTGCTAGCAACCCCAGAACACACTTTTTGCCATTTCGAGTGATGAAGCTATGGAACTCTCTCCCAGAAACAGTCATAAGTGCTCCAACAGTCAACAGTTTTAAAAACAGACTTGATGATCATGTTAAAACACAAGTGCAGTGATATACACGCATCAGCTCTTAGAGCTGCTAGTGTATCAATCAAATAATAATAATAATAATAATAATACTTTCTCTTGAAACTTACACCCTCTAACCTAATGTAGTCCGGCATACACAAATCAAAAATAAACACAACACTTACTAAAGTATCAAAAAATAAACAAATTTTTAAATAATTATGTGGGTTTGTAAATTATTTTACTAAGAAAAATCTGAATGGGAGGTACCTTATTCAGATTTTTCTTAGTAAAATAATTTATCCAGTGCAGAAGGCCTAATTTCAAGCCCTGGTTATTTTTTTTTATTCACAATTGGTAAACCCTTGACAACATTTTCATTAAATTCACAGTTTCATTATATTTGTGAGAAAAATGTCATCATTATATCAAATATATAACATATCAGCTCATAATATACCGCCAATGAGGGGCTCAAGCCTTTCCTGAATTACGGCGATCGAGCCTTCATCAACCATGCTAGCCCACAGGTTGGTCGACTTCAAACACAACCTTCAAGTTTCTTCGCATGCATGTGCAGGTTTCCTTCCTCACAATGTTTATTCTTTTAAGAATATGTTTGTACTGTGAACAGTACGAGCGTCGGATAAACATACATATGAAATCAAAATCACATTGTTGGCAGGATTTGAACCTCAACCTTTCAGACAGGAGGTAGCGGCCCTAACCGTTAGGCCACCGACGCGCCATATAGTAAAGTACAGTTTCATCTTTGTTACGGACTTCAAATTAACTAGTACTAATTTCGACTGTATATATATATTTTTTTAATGTATGTTCACCGATTTTTCCGTCAATTGTGGTCCGATTTTCGAAATTCTTTTTTCATTCGAAAGAGTAAACTCCCGAGGGGGTCCTATTGTCACCAAGTCAGGATCTTATGATGTGATCCCAGGGAAATCGAGAGCAACCCTCAAATTACTCATTACGTGGGCACTTATTACATGATCCATATGTTTTCTAAAGCTATTAAAATACTTGCGTCTGTTAGTCATCATCTCATGTTGATAAGCTGATGAAGGAAGGTACAACTCCTTAACGGTTAGGAGTTGGAGGAAAATTCTTTCAATATTATATACGTAGTTATGTACGTTATATATATGTATGTAGGTACACATCGCCCTGATTCAGGGTAGGCTCGAGCCCCTCGGTGGGGACTTATATGAGCTGATATTAAAAAAAAATGTAGGTATACATAGACCAATAGGTTGTATTCTTTCAGGTTATTCAGATGAGCTTATGATGGACAATTAACTCCATAACTTTCATGTTATGGAGTTAAATCATCCATCATCATCTGCTGAGATGATGATGGAAGCCACAGGACTTTGTATCTGTTAATGAAACACATGTATTATGATTTGATAATTCCTATTGGTGAGTAGGTGATTGGGTTTAATGTTGTTAGATAGATAGCATTATCACTAAAAATAAAGAAAATAGAAATAAAAGTTGAAAAAAACTAAAAACCGACTTCAAAATGAAAATCACTCAAAAGTATGAAATAATATTATTATACTTAAATACACAACATTAACCAACAATAACGAAATCAAAGGTGGGTACAAATTAAATTAGGGGCTTAAAATTGTTTTTGAGGTCAGTGTCAGCAATGCCATTGAATCTAAAACATTTTAACATAGTAACTGTGTGCTGGTACCAAACTCAAAAAAAATTTAAAGCCCATAATTTAGTTCATACCCAACTTTGGTTTCATTATTGTTGGTTAACTTTGTGTATTTAAGTATAATAATATTATTTCATACTTTTGAGTGAATTTCATATTGAAGTCAGTTTTTAGTTTTTTTAAACTTTTATTTTACAGGGCTATATTTGAGTAAAAAATATGGCAAACCTGGTACCTTGCCGAAATACATATAGCAAGATATACCTGTGTCCCAGAAGTAAGGAGGAGGAGAACGTTATGGGTTGCATCACAGCCTTCTCTATTTAGAGAAGGCTATGGTTGTATTGCAGCCTTCTCTATTGTCTTTAGAGAAGGCTATGGTTGTATTTACCGGTTATGTTAGTTTTGTGCCATATTTATATTAGCTGTATAATGTGCAATGTTATCTCTCTACATTGATAGAATTATAGACTGTCAGTAAGGCGTAGAAAGGACAATCTATAATTTCTTTGCAGTAGCTATTTACCTTTACTAGCGAACAAACCAAACAGGCTCTTAATCCTCTCAACTCTTTTGGCACGGTATTCAGAGACATGGTTATAAATAAGAACGGTTATGAATGAGTACTGTTTACAAAACACGAGAACTCAATCGCACCTAATTACCAATTTATTTTACAATTTCACATTTATGTACTTTTTTGTGTTTGCATTGCAAGCAGTTGCTTGTTTTATTTATTCTAATACACAACAAAAAAAAAAAAATTATGTCACAGTGTCAGTCACTATTTACGCCAGTAGTCACAGATCTACTAATCAGTAGTACAGTCACAGACAGTGTTGCCAGATTTTTTCCACCTTCCCTTCTACATGCATTTAAAAAACCCCTAGTTACTTAAGTACGATTCATAAAAACCTCTGACGATTTTCGTAATGTCTTGTTTTTATCAGATTGATGTAACATATAATGATTAATAGGTACATACAAGCTACATAATATTGACTTGAGACTATTCCAATGAGCCCAAACACGATTCATCTGCTGTAAGTTTTTGAAGAGTTGGGTATCCTTTAAATTCCAGAAGATGCTGCAGCATCAGGTCAAAGTTTCTATATTCTATCTAAAACCTATTCATTGGGACTATTCCAATGAACCCAAATACGATACTACTGCAATAAGTTGGCGAGGAGTTGGGTATCCTGCAGATTCCAGGAGATGCTGCAACATCAGGTCAAGGTTACCATGTTCTATCTAATACCTATTCATTGAGACTATTCTAATGAGCCCAAACACGATACCTCTGCTGTAAGTTGGTGAGGAGTTGGGTATCCTGCAGATTCCAGGAGATGCTGCAGCATCAGGTCAGGGTTACCATGATTTTAAAATATTATTACAGTAACAGGATTACCAAATTTTGAATCGATCAGACCTGTATATTGTTTAAGTTGCCCACATCCCTTCATCACTTAGATAAGAGCTGACGATCCTCAAACGGCTGAACAGATCTTCATAAATTATAGCTAAGAACCACGTTGATCACGTCAGCTATCAAATAAAAAAACCGCATCAAAATAGATCCATTCGTTTAAGAACTACGATGGCAAAGAGAGACGCACAGAATTACAAATACACACGTTAAACTTATAACAACCCTTTTTTTGCGTCGGAGGTTAAAAATGTTCAGAAGGCCAGGTGTAAAAGTTGCAAGGATTGCAAAAACCTTTAGGAATTAGATGGATTTAGTGATCCCGAAACCTCCAAAAACCCCTAAAATTTAGGGAAAACCTCTGAATCTGGCAACACTGGTTACAGACAGAAAACATATCGTTTTTTAAAGAATATATTAACGTCTCTAGGTACAAGCCTTTTTGAGACAGACCATTTAGTCGTCTTCATTTCTTTTTTTGATTTGAAAAGCTAGTTCCAGTGCATTACAAATCTTCTCTGGAGTTTTACAGCAGACTCATTCTGAGGTGGAACACCCAATCGCAGTAGGACGTCTATAAAACTCACAAATCTAATAAATCTATAAGATCTGTGATAAAACTACACCCAGTGTAAGTCGGGTCTTCACGTGCTTCTTAATTTTATTTTCTTGTTCTCCACATTGCTCACGTAAACCTGACGATTTTCTATAAAACGCACTACTTTTTGGAGTAAATTTCTAGCAGAAAACAACACAAAAACAAAATAAAACTACGAATGCGTCCACCACAAATCCCCAACACAAACATAATAGTTTTGAAGTGAAAACTTCTTTAGCGGCGTTGTGCACTTTTTTTGTAATGGGTAAAAAATGTTAAACTCTCGTCAGGATACGTGACCTGATCGAAAATTCGTAAGACGGATGGAGTAGTGAAAACTTCTTTAGCGGCGTTGTGCACTTTTTTTGTAATGGGTAAAAAATGTTAAACTCGCGTCAGGATACGTGACCTGATCGAAAATTCGTAAGACGGATGGAGATGATTTTTTGTTGATTTTTCTGAGATATAAACTTTTTAATGTAATATAAATTGTCATTTTTGTGTACGATAGCGCAATAAATAAATATTGTATTCTACCACATAAATGATAGTACTTTTATACTGATAATCAAAGCAATTCGTGCAAAATTATTCCCTAACCATTCCAAAATATCAAAAATGCACAACGTTAATATCTCAGAGTAATCATTTGTATGCTCAAAGGTTAATATTCAAGTTTTCACTTCTGCCGGCACTCCCGGAGTGCAACCAGTGTTGCCGCTGATCATTTGCAGGGTTGCCGTACGCAAGAGATGAAATTACCGTATTGAAACAAAAATTGCCGTACATTTTTTTATTTAACTATTTACATGAAAAATTTAAATATAGACATGAAATCACTCGTCTCCTCCCATCAAATCCACAACATCACCTAATAAGACATCTTCTCCTGTACATTTTGTTCTTTTCAATTTAATATCGGGTGCAATTTTCGAATCGGGTATACTTTTTATTATTTCACTTAAATGATCCATGGTTTGGAACGAAACGTTATGCTCAGCCATAAATGAACAAAGTTTTAATTCAAGTTCAGCAACAGAATTTTCATGGGGGCAATTAAAATCTGTTTATTTGAAAAATGAAGGTATCGGCTAGGCAAGTTTTTATTTCTTATTTTCCGCGAATGTTCAACTTGAAATTTCTACTTTAAAGAGACACATGTCCAAGTGTCTCTTTAAAGTAGAAATTTCACAAGAGATTTTCACATCACATAGTTTACAATATACCTTATAAGAATTATTTTCCACAAGGCGAATCCAATCTTTAAATTCGCCTTCAGTTTCCCATTGGTTTTTATACTTTTGGGCTCTGTGTTTGGTTTTCTTACATTTCTTAGGTGTTGACGGACCTGTGGCATCTTCTTCTGAATCCGAGGTCATTTTATAAATATCACCGACCACTGCACTGAGAAAACTCTGTTCCAAAAGTAAAAACTAAGTTCTATCTTGATTCGAATTGATTTGATACGAAGAACTAACAAGTATGACGAGCCGAGCGGTGAGCAAGGCAAAATGAATAGAATAGGATTAGGGAATTCCCCGAATACCAAAGGCAATAAATACAATAAGTAGAGTTGCGTTTATGTTTACGAAAACGCTGATTACGTTTCATCTACAATTTATTAAATTTCGTTTTTCTTATGCTATGATTGCCTGATTGCCGTATTTTAGCGTACGGCAATGACCACTCTGCCGTATACCGTAAAATTCGTCTTAAAAGAGCCTGATTGCCGTATGAAACGGCAACGCTGAGTGCAACCCGTCGTTTTTTTTTAAAGAATATATTAACGTCTCTGGGTACAAAAGCCCTTCTGAGACAGTTTCATTTATCTAATCTTCATTTGTTTTTTGATTTGCATTGCTAGTGCCAGTGCATTACGAATCTTATCTGGAGTTCTCGACAGCATTTGCAGCAGCCTTATTCTTAGGTGGAACACCCGGTTGCAGTAGGGCGTCTTTAAAACTGCACCCATCAGTGCAAACTAGGTTTTCACATTCTCTTTCATTAAATTTTTTTGTTCTTCGATTTTGTCTAAAACGAACCAATTTTTGAAGCAAATTCTAGCAGAAAACAATGCAAAAACAATAAAATAAAACTACGAATGCGTTCACCACAAATCCCGCCAAAAAACTCCAGATATAACAAATTTTATTAAGAATATAGTATTAACGATTTTGGCTACAAAGGCACTTTTGAGACAATCTTAATATAATTAATCTTCATTTGTTTTTTTAATTTGCAATGCTAGTGCCGGTGCATTGCTAATCTTCTTTGGAGTTCTTGACAAAAAAATGGGTTTAGCCTCAAAGCTTAAATTTTATTTTGATGTGCACTACTATTTTGCTACTAAACTTAAAATAATTGGCAGTTACCATTTAGTTTTTTTTATTAACTTTAAAAGTTTTTGAAAGAGGTAAAGATGAACTTAAAAGTAAATTTTACATGAGTACAAAAAAAAAAACTTAAAGAGATCGGGATCTTCCAACTCCCTCAAAAGTTCTCGATTCTCTTTCCAACGGTATGCCACATGCCTTAATAAAAGAACTTCACTAAAATAAAATTTGTGCATCGGGCAAAATCAGGCTGATATTCAAAATTCAGGTTGAAACGTTTTTATCACGTGCGAAACAGGTAATAATATGAAATGTTGGCCTTTGTTACGAGAGCAGCAAGGCGCGACTTGTTCGGAATGAAATATGTCTAATATGTCTCTTTTTTTAAATCTTTTTTTTCCTCGCACTGGCGATTGACTGTGAGAGAGCACTTAGACAAAGCTTGCGATGCAATGGCCCTATTCAATGGCCTCCACGTTCCCCAGAACTAATTCGTTAGATTTTTATGTACGGCGACGGGCCAAAGAAATTATGTACAAGACGGAAGTGGCAACAAGGGAGGAATTAGTACATCGTATAGAGGCGGATTTCATCACTATTAGGGTAGAAAAATGCCACTTTATACAACTACCGTAGAAAAAAGGAAAATATGTCGTGCCTGCATTCGTAACCGAGGTCAACAATTTGAACAGGACTTGTAAGTTTAATCGAACAAGATTAGATTTAATGATGATTTCAAAATAAATGATTAAAACAATTGTTTTTATCTTTAATTTTTAATAAATTTCCAATAAAGACAGAGATGAGACATGTTTTATTTTGCAAAGGTGAGACCAGTTTAAACGTGTTCACACGTGCTATTTACGCAAAAAATTGTTTCAACCTGAATTTTGAATATCAGCCTGATTTTGGCCAATGCACAAATTTTGCGAGTTATAAAGTTCTTTTATGCCATGTGGCATACAGTTGGAAAGAGAATAGACTAGAGAACTTTTGAGGGAGTTGGAAGATCCCGATCGCTTTTAGTTTTTATTATACTCATTTAAGTTCTTTTATGCCGTGTGGGTGCCGGGTTCAAATCCGGACGGCCAATGTACCAATGAGTTTTTCGTAACTTACGTACATATACTCTCCGATTTTAACCGCCTCCGTAGCTCAGAGGCAAAGTTCACTGGCTTTACACAGGAGGTCGCGGGTTCAATTCCCGGCGGGGTCAATTGTAAGACTCGGTTTGGTTGGTGGTAGGGCATTTTCTAAGCCCGCCTGGCTAGCTACCACCATCTTATCTAAGTCTTGCCGCCAAATATCAATGATGATATCATTGGTGTGTTCCGGCATGAAGATAAGATAGCCAGTTCCCCATTGCGTTGGGGAATCTTGGTAAGCCCGCTTCCATCTTCGGCAACATCGTCACTTACCACCAGGTGAGATGTTGTCAAGGGTTTACCAATTGTGAATAAAAAAAAAAAAAAAAAAAAAAGATTGCTTTAACGGTGAAGGAAAACACCGTGAGGAAACCTGCACAACACACCTGCGAAGAAACTCGAAGGTTGTGTGTGAAGTCGACCAACCCGCACTGGTCCGACGTGGTCGGCTAAGGCCCGATCGCCCTAATTCAGGGTAGGCTCGAGCCCCTCGGTGGGGACGTAAATGAGCTGACATGATGATGCCGTGTGGCATACCGTTGGAAAGAGAATAGACTAGAGAACTTTTGAGGGAGTTGGAAGATCCCGATCGCTTTTAGTTTTTATCATACTCATTTAAAATTTACTTTTAAGTTTACCTTTACCTCATCCGAAAACTTTGAGAGTTATTAAAAAAAAAAAATGGTAACTGCCAGTTAGGTAGGTCCAACTTCGAGAAAGAGATCAATCGTCGGATCCAACTCGCCTGGGCAGCGTTTGGGAAGCTTCGCAATATCTTTACGTCCCAGACACCGCAGTGTCTTAAGACCAAGGTCTTCGACCAGTGTGTGTTGCCAGTGATGACATACGGAACTGAGACATGGTCGCTTACTATGGGCCTCATAAGAAGGCTCAAGGTCACCTAAAGGGCAATGGAGCGTGCTATGATCGGAGTTTCTCTGCGTGATCGAATCAGAAACAAGGAGATCCGTAAGAGAATCAAGGTAACCGACATAGCTCTCAGAATTGCTAAACTTAAGGTGGTTGCAGAGGCGTCATTTTCATACAAAACGTTTGACCAATACACTCATCGAGTGTTAGATTATTAAGTTATCAAACAATGTCAAAAAAATGTTTAAAAAATCTTGTTTTCGCGAATGAAATCAGATTTGTGATAAATCGAACAATTGAAAAGTTATTAAGGTTTTAAATCTTGTTCAAAAGTGTCGATTTTACGTATGTGTGCGTTACATTTACACAACATAGACACTTATGCGTACCGTAAAGCTGTATATGAACAGTGCGTTCTGAAACTCTACTTGTGTTATAGGAATCTAAATATAAAATGTTTTTTCAGAGTGAATACAAATCGATTTATTTTTTATTAATAACACCCATAATTAATAGTGTAAAAAACTAATACAAAGATTCAGTTTTTCAAAGATGTTCTTATATTTTTGTTAAAAAAATTAAAACAACACACTTTTTGAACGCACTTATCCCCGTAACACTCTGTGGCTGAATATGAATGAATCAGTGTTGCTATATATACGGATTTATCTGCACTCGTATGGATTTTTGAGGTCTAATGTGGATAATTCATGATTATGGATTTACGCGACACAAATATCATATTCCTTCATCTAAAGGTATTGTTTACAGGTTGAATTTATGTATATTCCTTTCGTTTTCTTTAAAATTTGACTTGTACTCATGTAACTGAAAAACTTTCCCCAAGGAACCGGCTGCTGTGTCATATTCATACAAATTTAGCTTTGTTGGACTTCTCAAACTTTGTATGGAGAGTCCAAACATTTGGATAAATAAGATAACAAAAAAATATATATTACACTTTAGACTTCTGTACATATTTTTACGAGAAAGTTTATGCGACTTGTGGCGTATCATTTTTGTCATACGGTATAGGGTATTTGACAGTGTTTAAAATAAATTAAAAAATACTATTCACTAAATAGCATTTCCTACAAAAGCATAAAAACATTCATTTAAAATTTTATTCTAAATTCAATTTTATATTTATCAAAATCACTAAATCAGTTCGTCAAAGACAATGACGTCACAATTTTGTAACACGAACCATTTCAGAACAAAATTTCGTTTTTGACCGTTGATAAAAATTAACTCAAATGACTAGCAGTCAAATACCGGAATGTATTAACAATTTTAACTGACAATTATTTACTGTTGCACGAATTTTGTCCAGATTTTGGACTGAAGATAGATTTCTTGATTCCTCCATATGGCAACACTGTTTTTTTGCTCTGCAGTTAGTTTGTGAATTTGGTAAACAAATGGCTTTTGTAACAAAATGAATTAACGCTTTTACAATAAATACGTATACTCAGGACGCAAAGTAAACCCAAAACGATCGCGAGCCGGTTTGTTACGGTATCATGCACTAGAATAGAAATGGCTTCGTAAGTACCTATAATACAGGCAATCCTCTTCGGTGTTTGTGAATATTACTTACACTGTTGGTGTGTCGCTATCAACCGTTCAGAGTGCTCCAGCGATTTGAAGAGACTGGATTCAATATGCACAGACCAGGAACAGGCCGAACAAGGTGCACGACAGCGCGGGACGATCGATATATGGTGTCAACAATATTGAGAAATCGATTTCAAACGGCTGTTGAAGTCAAAAATCACCTTCTACGTGCTGAAGAGAGCAATCCGGGCACGTGTACAGTGAGGCCGCGTCTTGCTGAAGCGAACATGAAGCCATTTAGACCCACCAATGGTCCAAAACTCGGAAGCCAGCATCGAAATTCAAGGCTGAGTTATGCTAGAGAACACATGAATTGGACTTTCAATGACTGGTCAACAGTTATGTTTTCGGACGAGTCGAGTATCATGCTATACAAGCACGATGGGAGACGAACTTTAACTGCAGAGAGATACGTGAATGAAACCTTAAATGAGTATGTTGGCCCACTTTTAGTAAACATGCGCAAGAATGCCATCCTTATGCAAGATAATGCTCATCCCCACACAGTGGCCAGCACGCAGCCCAAACTTGAACTTCATCGAGCATGCTCGGATGAAGCAGTGATAGATGAATGGGAGAATAATCCTCAGCATCAACTCAGAAATCGAAAGTGGAAAGCATGCTAAACCGTGTAACAGCTGTTTTAATAGATCTCAGTGGTAATACAAAATACTAAAATGTGTGAAAATTGCAATGGAATAAATATAATGTAACTGCATAATAAACATTCAGTCCGCAAAATAACTACTTGAGCGGCAAGATTTCATGATTGAGCGGCAGAAAAACATGTCTATAAGCAGCAACTCAACACTGTAGAAAGAGTGTGGTACGGGGAGTTCTAAATGGAAGCGGGAGCGAGCAAAGCGAGCTCGGACTTGCGGAGCACCCCGACTCGGATCCGTTAGGTTCGGAGACTGTGCGGGGAGGCGAGCTAAGCTCGCCTCCCCGCACAGTCGTAGTGTTAGGTTTAACATGAGAACACAGAAGTAGGAGCCCCGAAGGGGCTCCGTCGACCACTCAACACTGTAGGAAGAGTGTAGTACGGGGATGCTTAAAATAATTACAGCCATCCAGAACGACATAAATTGCTGATTGATTTTTAAATGTTTGCTGACCATGAGTTGCTGACCAATTAGCTATTTCTGCTGACCAATTAGCTATTTCTGCTGACCGATTATATTTTTCTGCTCACAGAAATAAGAATATTATGCTAACCATTTAATTGACACCCAATTGCAATTTCGAAATCTAGTGAAAAATTTTCATTTTTTCTTAACTTACTTTTATTCAAAATAAACTTTATAAACTTTTATGACTTATTTTTATTATTATACTAGCTGTCCCGGCGAACTTCGTTCCACCTTACACTACACTACACTATCCTACCCTACACTACCCTACCCTACCCTACACTACACTACCCTACACTACCCTACCCTTCCCTACACTACACCTACACTACACTACACCTACACTACACCTACACTACACTACCCTACCCTAAAACCAATTATTTTTGACTGATATTTTTTTTATTGGTGAATATCATATTTTAATACTTATTATCCTATTCCAGACAAAGACAAATGCAAAAACACAAAAATCATAAAAATTGGCCCAGCCGTTCTTGAGTTATAATGGTGTAACTAACACAACTTTCTTTTATATATATAGATGCACTATAAAATTGTCTATAATACAGTCTTTATTTCATAAAGCTTGTTACAATATTTTGGAAGTTATTGAGGTTTTTGTTACAGACCCATTTCCTTTGCTGTCGAGTGTATTTACACAATAATTAGTAAATTGTATATCGTAATGTGATATTTTTAGGCCGAACACAGGCAACAACAGCAATCACTAAAATATACAAAGCTGTTCATAAGTAAGTAAATCATAGATATTCCATTTGATAAGTTTAAAAAAAAGGAAAAAATGGAACCCTTATAGGATCACTCCGTATGTCTGTCAAGACCTTTTATTTCGGAAACGCATGGAGGTATCGAGTTGAAATTACAACCGTATAGTCCGGTCTACAGTCCCTTGAAGCTGTGAAAAAAATCAAGCTTCTAGGTTAACGTAAAAAAAGATACGGCCGTTTATGCTGCAAAAAACGTATATTTCGACACTCTCAAGGGAATCAAAATTCATAGGGTATTTTCCGTTGACCTAGAACTGAAATTTGGCATGTAATACCGTCTTGTACTACAAGTATAGGGATAAATCTGAAAACTATGCATTTGTAAAAATATAATCTTTATATAAAGTATGTAATCAATTATGAACGGCGGTCCAAATTTTGAATTGAGATAAGCGTGTCATATGAGGTATCCTATGAAAGGGCTTCATTGTCAGAAGCTTAAACAGACTTTTAATTATTTTTTTGATGTATAGTTTTTGATTTATGACAAACTGTAAAATTAATTAAGACAAAATGTAAAAAAACTCCCCTTTTTTATATGTGTAGGTAGGTACCTAATGATTTTGGCGTATGTAGTACCTAACAGTCTGCACTGTTATGATTTATAATATGGATCTACAATTTTGTACGGAACCCTCGGTGGGCGAGTCTGACTCGCACTTGTCCAGTTTTTTGTAACTACAAAACTTATCGAGAGCCATTTTTGAGAAACCTATGTTTTACCCTTTTCTCATGGCAGGTCGTAAGAGTTTTACCAGATAAAGTACCACCTGTAGCATATTATAGATATTAAATTTGAAAAACATCTTGAAGAATTTTTTGGGGATCAAACAAAGATTTATAGATGAGTTATGCACTAACAACATTTGAAAATCGAACCCCTTTACACACAGTAATAAAGGTAGTTCACTTCCATTGCACCGAATGCTACTAAGAATGCTTTTATTTGCTTCACTTTTTGTATGCATGTATCCTATCTATATCTCTGGGAATAAATGATTAAAATTGAAAAAAACATGATATTGAATATGATTATTTTATTTTATGTATGTCCCTTGTGCCAACTTTTAACCGCCTCCGTGGTGTGATGGTTAGTCCATTTGCTTCACACCAGGAGGTTGTGGGGTCAACTTGTAAGACTCCGTTTGGTTGATGGTAGGGCATTTTCTAAGCCCGCTTGGCTAGCTACCACCATCTTATCTAAGTCTTGTCGCCAAACATCAGTGTTAACAATGTTGATGTGTTCCGGCTTGAGGATAAGATAGCCAGTTCTCCATTGCATTGGGGAATCTTGGTAAGCTTGCTTCCATCTTCGGCATCATCGTCACTTATCATCAGGTGAGATGATGCCAAGGGCTTACCAATGGTGAATTAAAAAATAATAATAAGGCTTCAGCAGTGCCCATGAAAATGGTTATTATGTGTAAAGGTGGTGATCATCATCATATCAGCCAAAAGACGTCCACTGGTGGATAAAGACGTCTCACATCCAGCGATACTTTTTATATATTTTTGCTGATCAACTGTTATTACATTCCTTTCTTGATCTACATTGATATTCATTTCTAGATATCATCTCACAGGACCTAGGTTTTCATATCTTAAACCACGATCTGCTATACTAAATGATTAAAACAAAAGTTTATTTGGGCTGGAAGTACTTATATTTTTACAATGAGAAACAAATCAATCACAACAATAAAGTCTCTGTCACACCATAGAAGAGACAGAACATAAAGACTTAATGGAAGATATGCAAACTTCGCGTTTAACTACCAGAGAGAAGGTGTCCTCATAATCTATTCCAGGTTGCTGCGTGAAACCTTTTGTCACTAGTCTCCCATGATAACGCACTTTGTTGTTCACATCAAACTGTTTATTTAGCACCCACTTGCGCTTATCAACTATTGTTGCACCACCTGACATATCAATAAGCTCCCGAGCATTGTTTTCCCTGAACGACTGCTATGGCTCAGCAGCTGGATATGTACACACGGAGAAACCATATCTATTGAGGTAGGTAGTTTCCTCTCTCTGTTTTCGTTCTCTATAGCACATGGAGTAGACATGGGCTTTCTTTCAATTCCCCCACTGAATCTGTCCTCCTGGCTGTCTTCAGGTGACTGTTCTTCTCCATGAAACCAGATAACACTATTCTTCAGTTTCCTCATTTCCATTTTGTCTTCCATTACAATCACGTCTCTGCTAGTTATCTGCATTTTTACAAGGATTCTACACTGTATCCAAAAAGATAATCGTAAAAACGATTTCTGAAAATCCGATGTGCTCTCTGTTTTGCTTTTTAGTCCTAGGAATAAAATGTAATTTTGTTTATGAAGGTATATTTCGTAGTGATTTCTATTCTCTTTGTATACCGCTATTGTAAACTGACAGATATTACGCGACTTTTTATTGAATGAATTGCACTCACACACTTACAATTCGTGCCTGCAGTGTGCGTGACTGCTATCAGCTGCTAATTGTGGGATAACACGGGAGAATAAAACAATAAATGAAGTTAAACACTTACTATATCATCGAAACATCAATAAAAGGGCTCGCGAATAAACAAATTTTGCTTCAAACTTATCTAATTTACGAAATATTTGTCAAAAACAACAATATTTGCTCGCCAGCGCCATCTAGGTTGCGATGTCTATTTTTGTTTCCTCTGCAACCGCCTTAAGTGGCAGTGGGCGGGAAACATTGCTCGTAGAACTGATGGCCGTTGGGGCAGTAAAGTTCTCGAGTGGCGACCACGCACCGGAAAACGTAGTCTAGGCAGGCCTCCCACTCGGTGGACCGATGACCTGGTGAAGGTCGCGGGAAGTCGCTGGATGCGGGCAGCGCAGAACCGGTCGTCGTGGAAATCCTTGGGGGAGGCCTATGTCCAGCAGTGGACGTCTTTCGGCTGATATGATGACGATGATGAACTGCCAGTTATTTTTAAGTTTAGTACTTAACACCATACTACAGTTCACATCAAAATAATATTAAACTTTGAGGCTAGACCTAATTGTTTTAAAAAAAATCAAGTTTAAATGCAGAATTTTTAATTTTCTTCAAAATTGTCAAAAAATTGATTTAAAAAAAAACCGTAGGGCATAGGAAAGATTAAGAGAGCTGAAGAGATAGCTACTGACCTCTCCTATCGGCCAATTCAATTTGGCACACGATGCACCAAATACCCTGTTTATAGGGTGTAACACCCGATTGCAGTAGGACCGTCTATAAAACTTCACTTAGTGCAAATTGGGTTTTCACGTCCTCCTTCATTTATTGATGTGTAACATCTTTGCTCTCGCTTTCCTGCAATTTGTGGGAGTGATTTCGTGAAATGGGACGGAAATGTGTCCCATGGGACGGAAATGTGTCCCAGGGAGTAGCGTTTTTTCAGGCTTTAAAAGCGCGGAAAAGGCAAAGGTATCTATGACCATACAGCCTAGTCTGCCGTATCTTTGCCGTCCTTTTATAAAGTATTTTGTCACATGTTACACATCATATGCGAGAACTGTAGGTCTCGCTCGATTTTTTTTCTTTTTCTGCATATGCACATGAAGGTTTTCTCCAAAACGCACCACTTTTTGAAGCAAAATTCCTCAGAACTATCCCGCCGAGGTACCTACTCCACGCAAGATTATTTTTGATATTAGCACATGTTTTGTTGGGGCCAACAGCCAGCTGACCGAATTTCACAGCCAATCTAAGCCGCTTATAATAAATGTAAGTGAAGTTTTGTACCACCTGCATCCCCTTTCATGGAAGGCTGCTGAGAGCGTTTGGTGAAAACTGTTAAGATCTTCCTGAAAGAGCCTCTAAAGAAGAACTTCTTTATATACTTCTAGAATATGAGGCTTTTAAATTCAAAATTGGTAAGCCCTTGAAATTATGTCATCTGATGGTAATTAATTCAGGCTGTAATTAATTCGAGGGCTTCGACCTAAGTTACTCAAAATGAGTAGTGCCAAAGCCTTACACCATACCATTTCCTAATCGGAGTGTCATCAAATTAGCAGTTGCCAGCTCGTCTAGATGATAGAGTCTTCTCATTAAGAAAGGAATGGCAGAAAGCCCTTCGTCTCTCAAAACATTTTTGGAACAGGTGGTTAAAATAACATCTGCCCTGCACCTAGGAAACAACAAAGTGATTACCGAAAGTGAAATTAAAGGATGTGGTTCTTGTAGTTTATCCAGACATATCCAAAGGAGTTTGGCCAAGTACCTAACTAAATAATACCCAGGACGAGATGGAGTCGTGCGCTTTGTTGATTTGGCCACAAGGGGTCGTATTTTGATGAGGCCTACAATAAAGTTGGTGGTAGGTACTAAAATAGGGCCTTGTAGGTAGTTAAATTGTGTAGCTAAAGCTACACGGAGGAGAGTATGTTGTTTATTTTGGATATTGTTTTTTATATGAATTATGTGGTGTTCTTTCACTGTCACTGTTAACAAAGAAAATTTAGCATTATCAGCAGTATAGTTTTCGATCTTATTTCCATTGCTCTAACTCAGCTCTGTTTTAATAAAAATAGAATGGGCCCATTCATTAAAAAAAAATAGCTGGCTGTCCGTCGGTATGTTACATCCATTTTTCTCAATGACTATTGCAGCTATAAAGATGAAAGGTGGTTATACAAATCGGTGACCCCTTAAGTTGTGGAATATACGAGGGCTGTTTGATAAGTACCCGTTTATGGCAAAAAAAAACTTTTTTTTTTTATATATGCATTTATTTTTCTACGTAGTCACCTTTTAACTCTATACATTTGTTCCACCTATACTCAAGCTTCAATAAACCATCCAAAAAGTATGATTTTGGAAAGTCATTAAAATAGGCCTCTGTGGCGGTAATGACTTCGTCATTTGATCCAAATCGCTTACCACCGAGCCATTTTTTTAGGTTGGGAAACAAAAAGAAATCGCATGGGGCCAAATCTGGAGAATACGGGGGGTGAGGCAATAGTTCGTAGCGTAACTGTGCTAATTTAGCCGTCACAACTCCGGACGAATGAGCCGGGGCGTTGTCGTGATGAAACAGTACTTTTTTCTTTTTTTAATGGGGTCGTTTGTCCTTTAAGACGGCGTCAAATTCATCCAATAAATTAGCATAGCACTGCCCTGTTATCGTTTCCCCTTTTCTAAGTAGTCAATATGTATAATACCCTGCGAATCCCAAAAAAACAGTCGCCATGACCTTTCCAGCCGATGGGATGGTTTTTGCTTTCTTTGGAGCAGGTTCACCCGGTAAAATCCACTGCTTCGACTGCTCTTTCATTTCCGGGGTGTAGTGGTGAACCCACGTTTCGTCCACGGTTACGAAACGACGCAGAAACTCCTTCGGGTTACGTTTGAACACGGCCAAACACTGCTCCGAAGTAGTCAGTCGGTTCCGTTTTTGCTCCTCCGTGAGTAAACGCGGCACCCACCTCGCCGATACTTTCTTCATACCCAATTTTTCTTCTAATATGTGTTGTACCCTCTCGATTGAAACGTTTACACCATCAACGATTTCTCGAAGTTTAATTCGGCGGTCGGCTAAAACGATATTTTCAATTTTCTTAACCATATCGTCTGTAGTCACCTCAATTGGCCGGCCTGGGCGATCCTCATCAAAGACGGTTGTTCTCCCCCGCTTAAACTCGTTATACCAATATCTGACGGTTGTCATAGAAGGAGCACATTCATGGTAAACCGCTTGCATTCTTACTTTTATTTCATCACATGTTTTTCCTTCCAAAAACAAGAATCTAATTACAGATCGATACTGTTCTTTCTCCATTTTAACAATTTTAAGTTCACGCTTTCACTAAATCGCTGTCAAATGAGAAAAAAAACAAAAGAATGCAATTTTTTTTTCTTTTTCCCGCCTCTGAAAAATGGCTTAAAAAGGTGGTATACTTATTTTCGGCCAGTGTTATAATATATTTAGTAAACGGGTACTTATCAAACAGCCTAGGTATAGTACATGTAAAAAAGTTTTAAGGGTACTTCACCTACATGTTAAAGTGGGTTTTTTTTGTTCACTTACCCTTGGTATATCGTTGGATTAAGTCTTTTAAAAGTATATAATGGAGAATTAGCTTGATATTTTAACCGATACTTAAATGATTCGTTTACTAAATATAAACTTTAAAAGTGGTGATTTTTTAAAGTTGCATGTCCCCACCCCCTACTAGATAAAGCGTTATTTCAGAAAATCTGAAAGTATTGGAAATAGTGGGGGCATATATGTAAAATCAATTTCAAAGGAAAATTATCACGGCCTTTATTAGTTTAGGAGTCGACCAACTTAAGATGTGCAGTTGATGGATTTGTAAAAAGTTCACAGGTTCTCCATACATATGTTGTAATGTAAACTGTTTAAATTGAATTTGTTTTTTTAATATACATTTATATATTGAAAAGACTATGGGACCCACGGAAACCTACTTTGCGCGCGGTCCGACAAGCACTTGGCAACTTTTTTGTAATACTCATCGCGTGACAGAAAATATCTAAATAGGTACCAAATATTTTTCTTTTTCAATATACTTAACTATTGTTTATTGTTTATTGCCTCAGCTAAATTGATAAAGGGTTACACGGGGTGCAAAGTTGAGACAGGGGCACACAGGGCAGCTACCATACCAGGAGCATAACAACTATAAGAATTAACCCTAACTTTAGGAGTATTTTCCTTTCACAGATTTTAGAAGAAATGTACAGTCAGTAAGCAAGTGGCCAGTTTACACAAAGGCTTTTTATGACGCCAATTGATCCTGTTTCTTATTGACATCAAAAGTCTCCCTTAAACCAACTAAGGTTAGGGTACAGTGAAGAGCAGATCAAGCTTGACACTTTGGACTTTGTACCGTTCTTATGCCGTGCGTGTATGGGTCAGAATCGCATTACGAGTGTCTAGCTTGATTAAATGTCATAACCTTGCCTCCTACCCATCTGGGAGTAAGTCGTTTTGGTCCTTTTCTCGTAGCTCGTCTTTGCCTCCAATGATAACACCTGAAGGATCACTGGCTCACTCCGCTGCCGACAAGGCAAATTTATTTGTCTCTATGTTAGCTAAAAATTTTCGTCTGGACACTCCAAATAATACACCATCTCAGATACCTCCATGCGATACTGTAATATCTCCTTTCCGTATTCGCTAAAAGGAGGTTCTCAAACTCTTGCAGTCTAGATGTGAATGAGGCCAGTGGTCCTGACGGTATTCCAGCCATAGTTCTGAAGAACTTTGCTACTGAGTTGTCTCCTTTGCTGACATGTCTGTACCGCCTCTCTTTGAAAACTGGTATAATCCCAAAGTCTTGGAAGCTTCTCAACGTGCAGCCCGAGCCTAAAAAAGGTATTTGTGCTGACCCATCAAACTATGGACCTAATTGCAATCACCTCCATATCATAATATATATATTAGTATTAACGTATCCATACCACAGATGAGATACTAGTTACATTGTGCATACTCTATAAGATTATTGAGCATGTATTGAACACCCGCCTCTTAGCACACCTAGAAGTGGCCGTCATTCAGTATGGCTTTCGCCGGTATCGGTCAACGGGAGATCTTCTAGTGTATGCTACGCATGTATAGCGTATAGACATAGGAGCACGGTGTGAAGCTCTTGCTGTGTCTCTCGATATCTTTAAGGCATTTGATAGGATCTGGCATGCTAGCGTTATTTGTAAGCTTACCTCATTCGGAATACCTACTGGTTTGTGCAACTGGATATCTGATTTCTTGAGTCAACGGTTCATTCGACTGGTCGTAGATAGATGCTCGTCTGACTTGATGCTGGTGTACCTCAGGGCTCTGTTCTCTTCGCAACTTTGTTTCTGCTGCATATTAAAGATCTACTGAAACCCGGTATGTTTGGGTATGAAAACATCACGGTTGTGGAAAGATATAGGTACTTGTCTAGTGCTTGAGCTAGGGGTCCGGATATACTATCCCAGAGAGAGGCCATGATTGAGCGCGTAAACCTAACATTCAAAGCACTCTCTGACTGGGGTGAAGCCTTTCTAATTAGGTTTAATTAGGTTATTATTATTATTTTTATTTAGTTTTCCGCGTTTGAACTCTATGTATTTTAAAAATAAATATCCCGAATTGTTTTTTGGCGTGCAATAAAGTATATTTACATACTTACTTACTTTAATGCCTCTAAAACGCAGGCGCGTCTATTCACTGCGAAAAGGAGTCCTTTTACACTAACTTCCAGATTTCCGAACATCTTAAGCTCTTTGGTGTAGATTTAACATCCGATCTGAATTTCGGTAGATAATTACATTGAGTACAAGGCAAAAACGACTGCCAGAAAGCTCGGTTTCCTCTCAAAGTGAGACTTTACTTCACACCAGAGTAGCTTCTAATGTTATACCAAGCTCTAGTTCGGTCATGTATGGACTATTGCTCTCACTTACTATGGGTCGGATCGACTCGCTACCAGCTTGACTAGGATTCTACCGACCGACGCGCTAGGAGACTCATTGGCAACGAGGAACTTGTATCAAACAAACTCCAAAGCCTCGAACATCACAGAAAAGTCACCCGTCTATCGGTATTCTACAGGATTCATTTCGGACGACCAGGTGCGAAGGTTGATTTCAACCCTTTGTCGTTAATGTTCCACCTATACTTTCGTGGTATTCCTTTCCCACGTCTGTATTCCCCGATTCGTATAATTTAGGAATCTTCAAAACGAGAGTGAAGAGGCACTAATTGAGCTTGCTTACATCTTCTATCTTTCTTCAGGTGAGGTGCAGACAAACGCACTCAAATAAAAAAAAAGTTGCAAAAATATCCACATATTTAATATAAATAAACACGTTAAGAAAACCGACTTCCATCGCAACAACTTAGTACAATTGTACATTATTGTTTTTGGTTTTAGTTAACTTTATAAAAAAAACAGGCCAAGTGCGAGTCGGACTCGGGCACGAAGGGTTCCGTACCATTATCTATAAAAATCACGTTTGTTGTATGGATATAAAATATTAATTTTATTTTAATTTAATTATTTATTTTTAAAGTGAATATATAACTAAATATTCTTTGAATATTTCAAGCGTCTACCTGCTGCCGTTATCAATATCGAGCAAAAACGAGCAAAAGATCACAATTTGTTGTATGGGAGCACCCTTTAATATTTATTTCATTCTGATTTTATTTTATTCTGTGAAAATTTCATATACGTCATCTGTGAAAATATCAACTGTCTAGATAACACGGTTCATGATATACAGCCTGGTGACAGATGGACGGACAGACAGACAGACGGACAGCGAAGTCTCAGTAATAGGGTACCATTTTTACCCTTTGGGTACCGAACCTTAAAAAAAGTCACAAGTTAGTCTCATAACGTTTTCTTACGTAAGTAGGTTTTCTTGTAGATCTTTTGTAATAATGCTTCTGGTGGTTTGGCTGCCCTGTGTGCCCCACCCATCTCAACTTTCCGTTGTAGTATGTAAGTACTTATTATAATTTATCTCTCATAGATAACTTTTAGTAGGTATATGTAGTAGAAATATGTGAATGAACGTGAGGTCAGATTGTAGCCCTCGGCTGACGTCACCAAGCCATCTGTGCCCGCGCACGCTGGTGTTCGTGGAAATTCGCCTACGAACTGCGTAGTAAATTCTATTCAGCCACCATTCTGTACATTCCTACAATGAGTATAGAAATCACTACGTTTACATTCCTAATTCGTTCAAGAATCAAGCTCTAGATTTAAAAATTAAATAAAAACATTAATTCGTTGAAAAACAAATCTTTCAAACCAAAACCAATATGCCTCGTAGCAATAGATACCTAATTAAATGATTAACAAACTCTTTCTCCAAAATCAATTTTTTTTAGACGGATCCAGTTGATTTATTAGTTTTTGTAAAGATTCAAAGACTATTTACTACGTAAGTTGTAAATAGTCTTGTGTTGCCTAAGTTGCCTTTTCATTCATAAAATATGTAAGTAGTTGATACAGTATTCGTAGATGGTAGATCTGAAAGTTTATCTATATACTAAACTCAGATACTAATAATATAAAGAGGTAAAGTTTGTATGTTTGTATGTAGGAGGTAATTTTCGAAACTACTCGTCCGGTTTATAAAAATATAGTTAGAATGGAATTTCAGGATGGACAAAGGCTAAAAACCCCGCTCACTCTCGATATCCACGGAGGTGAAGCCGCGGGCAACAGCTAGTAATATTATAAGGAGGTAAAGTTTGTATGTAGTGAAACGCAAACTATCGTTTTCGAGCCGATCTCATTTCGTGCGTTTCATAATTAAATTCTCTTTTGATTTTGTTCCTCTATGGAAATTTAATTTGAAAATATTGGTGACTTTTTTGACAAGAGGAAAAGAAAAGGTTGACCGTGATCTCTTTGACAGTGATGAGTATTTAAATTTTTGGTTTTATATTAATGTTTCGTTGAGGCCCACTATTTTATTCAGGGTAAGTAATTTGTATAAGGAAACCGCTTTGCGTGTATTTTTGGTACTGCTGCGAACTAGATCTATATATGTCCGTAGGGTTCTTCCACTCCCCTTGCGAAGTTGACGTCCCCGAAGGTTCATCCGACTAAGGATTGATCCTGGGATGGAGCTGTGCTGACCACCAGCCAGTCCTTTGCACTGCCCGCCCAGCTGCTTGCCAAAAGGGAAGTGAATGCTTAATTTATCTTTTATCCCGAGCGACTCTCTGGCCATTGGTCCTAGAAGATTTCCTGCCTCCGGTTTCTAACGATTTAGTTATTTGTTTTAAATTTTAAAAATGTTTTGTACCTAATACGTGTTTTTTTTAGAACGATAGGGTAATTCAGACCAAAGTGAAATTTAATTATATTAGGACTTAGTAACTTATTTAAGTACCAAAGGGACGGCGACGATCGTTGCCTACCGGCATTCTATAAGATAACCTTTTTATATTCAAATAAAATTGTTACTTTAAATTTACTTCCAGAAATTGTTCAAAAATATATTAGGTTATTGTTTTATATCAACACGGTCAACCAATGTAAATCACATCTTTTTCTAGTACTTATATTGTTCCTTCTTTTTTAGAAAAATTATAAAATACATATATTCTAATTTACCCCATAATATTTTTCTTAAAACTCCGTTTAGGCCCGAACCTCTAAATCTTACGTATCATATGTGGCAAATTCCGTAAGGGTTTTTATCACCAGTTTCCATTATTTTTGTCACAGTAGGAAGTAATCTTCGAAACTACTCATACGATTGAAAAAAAATCTTTCACCAATATAGTTAGAATGGAATTTCAGGATGGATATAGGCCAAAAAACCCCGCTTACTCTCGATATCCACACGGGGGCGAAGCCATGGGCAAGAGTATTTACGTGATTAATTAGTATTTTGCGCAGTTCTAAAATAATTATTAGTGCATACAATACATATATCTATTAGATTATTTTATGTATAAGTACTTAGATTATCTACCAAACGACTTTTAACGAGGTAATTTATTTATAAGTTTGTCTTTAACACTGCTAAATATCAAGCTGAACAACTGTCGATCCTACAGACAAACTGAGCATTCAGTTTTGTGGGTCTAATGTTTACCTATGTACTCATCTTTTCTATTAATAAATAAATAATAATAAATAATACCATCTATGGTTAATTTGTGACCGCCTCCGTGGCGTAATGGTATAACGTCCATTAGCTTCAAATCAGGAGGTCGCGGGTTCGATTCCCGGTGAAGTCTAACTTTGTATGACTCGGTTTGGTTGGTGGAAGGGCATTTTTTAAACCCGCCTGGCTAGCTACCACCATCTTATCTAAGTCTTGCCGCCAAGCATCAATGTTAACAGCATTGATGTGTTCCAGCTTGTATCTACAAGATAGCCAGTTTCCCATTGCATTGGCGAATCTTGGTAAGCCCGCTTCCATCTTCGGCATCATCGTCACTTACCATCAGGTGAGATGATATCAAGGGCTTAAGGGATGACGACAGCATCAGAAAAAAATTATGAACTCTTGATCACTAAATTGCCCGCCTACTTAAACTTCGGAAAACCTTACTCGTTTTGTTTTTTATCAAGTCTTCGATTTTTATTTCACCAAAATCACAAAATGAGTACATATATGACGCTGCAAAACTATGACGTCACGCCTAGGTATTTCAAACTTAAAAAGTAAATCAGATGACTAGCATTCGTCATCCCTATTGCGGATAAAAAAAAATGTACTAAGGTACTTACCTACTAGCCGACTTTAAAAATATCTAGCGTGTGGACCACGCATAGTGCAGGATTCTGTAGTCATTTACTCGTGATTTACTCCTCATCTTTTAGAGCCAGCTTGTCTGGCGATGGCGTCCCAAGTAGGGATGGAACCACCAGCAGCGCAAGATGCGGAAGGTGAACACGCCCACAGCTCCGGTACTTCGTACCTGGAGACCGTAGTAGTGGTTCTTTCCCCATAATAAGCGTCTTGGCCAGAGGCTATTTACCCTATGTCCAGGGGGGAGCACTTGGCTAGGGGCGGAAAGAGGTGAGGGGCGGTCAGTCCGCCCTTTTTTCGGTTCTTTCGTCAGTCGTAGTAGAAAAAATTTGAGCAAAATTTGAATTGGGTACCTAGTCGATAGTTTCTTATAGATTTAACCCATTTGAAAAAAATAAGGTTGACGAACCACTACAAACGTGCAAACAGAAGGTTACAGTAAAGTGACGTTTTTGTGTGGCAGTACGGAACCCCTTACCCGCTCTTGGCCTATTTTTTGTCACTTAGGGTTTTTTTTTGTGCCCGGGGCGCCGGATTCTTAAATACGCCTCTGGTCTGGCAGCAACACCCACGCATGTGCATGCATGGTCCTTGCCTTCGGTGCTGGCAAGAAGGTACCTACCTACCTAATATGAAAATCTACCTGCAATGAAACAATACACAAACACATGCATGACATGCTAGGTTCTGGCTAGTTGCGGTTGTGGCACAAGGAGTTTTTAATGTGGTTGCGGTCGAGTCTGCCGCCCAGCAGTCTGCGATCGACTTACAGTTTGCAGTACGTATGTGGTTGATGGTACCTACTTTTTAACCGACGACGTAAGAAGAAGGGTAATGTTTTTCGGGTGTATGTATGTCTGTTGTGGCTGAGACTGTAGTCTAAACGGGTTGTTGGATTCTGCAATGTTAGGTGTCGGTAGATCCGTCTCGATCCTCTGAGTGACATAGGGTACATTTTGAACTCGCCTGTTAATTTTTAACCAACTTAAAAAAAGGAGGAGGTTTCTCAATTCGCAAATTTGTGTTTTCGGATAACTTCGTCGTTTATGAACCTAAACTATGAGTAACGTGTTTATGTTTTCGGGTCATTGGGGATTTTATATTAGTCAGTGATAAGATAAGAGGATTTAACCTGTAAAATTTCCAGTTCAAGAACATTATACCACATTATACTGACTAATAATCGGGCCGTTCTATACGATGACCGCTATGATGACATTACCTATTTCACTATAATGTTTTGTACACTGTTTGTTTTTTTTTTTGTTCAAATCATCATATCAACCGAAAAACGTCCACTGCTGGACGACCGGTCATGCGCTGCCCGAATCCAGTGGCTTCCTTTACCAGGTCGTCGGTCCACCGCGTAGGAGGCCTACCAACGGTACGTTTTCCGGTGCGCGGTCGCCACTTCAGAACTTTACTGTCCCAACGGCCATCTGTTCTACGAGCTATGTGCCCGGACCACTGCCACTTCAGCTTAGCGATTCTGTGAGATTAGGTCAAATAATGCAAGCAAAAGGCAGCACATTTTATCTGCGAATCATCCTTCAAACAAAGTAAAAAAAAAACGACCACGTGCGAGTCGGACTCGCGCAAAGTGGGGTTCCGTAGCCTTAAAAAAATCCTAACTGATAATGCAAATGTGAAAATGTGTTTGTTTGTTACATAGTTCCCGAGGGAGCTACGTCGGCGTCGCAACGGAGCAACGGATTGAAGTGATTTTTTTGTATAGAATTGGTTGACGGAAAACGAAGGCCACGCGGGCGAAGCCACGTGAAAAAGCTAGTAATTAAAAAAAAAATATTTGCAGTTGGTAACAGAACATTTTTTATGGAAAATCTATGAACATTTTTACAAATCCCACTACACTACACATCTAAGTTGGTCGACTATTACTCCTAAACCAAAGTATATATACGAGTATTAACATACAGTATGGACACTCCCTGCCGCTCTCTAGATTGCGACCTCACCCCCTCGTCACCAAATTGATACAGATTGGTTACAGTTTGGTTATAGTATAGGATTTCACCGCCATTTTGTTTGTTCCGTCATTCGTTTTTTTAAATGTCATTTCAGGCAGTTTGCATGAAGTGTGTGTCCAGGTGTGCCTAAACTAAGAAAGCCTAATTAGCCGTGATAGTTTTCCTTTTAATTTGATTATGTACTACTATTTAGGCACCACATCTAAAAGCTTTTATCAAGCGGTGAGGGCGACCATGGACCGTAGTCGATGGAGACAAATTACGCGTCTCAAGGCCAATTTGGACCACGATCCTCAGCAATGAGGGACCGACCAGAGAGAGAGAGAGACTACTATTTAAAAAAAATAGATGTTCTAAAACAGCGGTTTAGCTGATGTGGGGAGGAGAGGGGGAGGGGGGGGGGGGAACTTGACTCCAACAAACATTTGCAGTTTAAAGCTTCATATCAGCTGAAGGACGTCCACTGTCAAAGGCCAAAGTAACAAAGGCCTCCCCCAGGGATTTCCACGACGATCGGTTCTGTGCTGCTAGCATCCAGCGGCTTCCCGACTTTAAAGCTTAATATTTCGCAAACAGATCCCGGAATCGAAAAATGATACTAGCAAACCCTCAATAGTTTCAAAAGACCTATTCAACGATACTCAACACGATAGGGTACATCAACTAAAAGAAAATTCACCCCCTCTTTACATACAGGGTGGGAAGGAGTATACCGACAGATTTTAACCAAAGATTCTAATGCCTATTTAGACAAAAAAAGTAACATAAACATGGGCCAGTAAAGCCTAATTTTCGAGATATTAATTTTTTAAATAATTCACAAGTTCAAAAAATCTCAAGGGTAACACGCCCTAATAATCTTATCTGACGTTTGCCTTACACGTTGTTGCCTCAAAGTATCATACTGACGTTGACTTCACTCGTCGTTTATCGTATGTTGTCGGAGTCGTTCGTGAAGTGTGAAGTTTTCGTTTTCACTCTTTAGACTAAGGTTTCGTTCAGAAGGGATTACTATTGTTAATTGATTTTTTTGTTCCAGAAATTAAGTAAGTTAATAAGGCAGTTTTAGACCCATGTTGATATAACATTATTTACTCATAATACCACCAGGAATCCATGGTTAAAATCTGTCGGTATACTCCTTCCCACCCTGTATAAGGGAGGTACCCTAAATTTTTTTTCAAGATTTTATTGTACCACTTTGTTGGCGTAATAATTGTGTATACTCATTCAAATTTACAGCTTTCTAGTACTAATAGTCTTTGAGCTAGGCTGCGGACAGACAGACAGACAGACATGGCGAAACTATAAGGGTTCCTTGTTGACTTGGGAACCCTAAAAAGAAGGTGGGTCCTACCCGGGCTGCTAACGCTATTTTTAAGCTATTGTATAGCTTTATCGCGGGCTTTGAGGGGACCGAATCAAGAAATTTCGTAACGAAAATAAAACCTGACACCCCCAAAAAAATATATATTGAGTTCTAAAAACTTACAGTGTCATCTATGACGGCGATTGATGATGGCGATTGATAATGGCGATTGATGATGACGATAGCGATGGCGATTGATGATGGCCATTGATGATGGCGATTGATGATGGCGATGGCGATTGATGATGGCGATTGATGATGGCGATTGATGATGGCGATTGATTATGGCGATTGATGATGGCGATTGATGATGATGATGATGAACTTTCTTAGTGTTAATTTATTACATAAACATCCCGCGCCCTATATGACCCTATATGACTATATGATACTGGTAAATACTGAATAATTAAAAAATAAATAAATAATTATAATTGCATAAGTTGATAAAAAATGCTATGCATATGCAATAGCTTTACCGCGGCAGTCCCTGAGTGCCACACGTCTTTTTTTTGTGGATTCGACGATGAATACTTTCTAAGT
Source organism: Coleophora flavipennella (assembly GCA_947284805.1). Classification (NCBI taxonomy): domain Eukaryota; kingdom Metazoa; phylum Arthropoda; class Insecta; order Lepidoptera; family Coleophoridae; genus Coleophora; species Coleophora flavipennella. The sequence goes on along the minus strand of OX369270.1, from coordinate 6,482,108 downwards.
TATGGCGGTTTTAAGTAAGACAGCTGTCTTCCGAAAGGAAGATCTCGTCGAGACTATTATTTCTCTTAAAACCTATGAAAACTGATTACTGAGCTAGTTAGCTAATGAAACTGGCTTACCACCCATATCAATTTACAAACGAATACATTTTTTTTGCTTTTTTTTTTGCAAACAACCGTGTCGAGTTTCAACGTATGTATGAAACCTGACACCGGAAGTGTTTACAATAAACCTTCACACTGGAAAAAAGTTTATGGAGTTGGTAAAAAAAAAACTCAAAATACAGGTGTATCAACCCCTCACCTGTATAATGGTACAGTTTAACAGGGATCAGAAATGCGTTTTTTTTAAATCCACCATTGATAAGCCCTTGGCATCATCTCACCTGATGGTAAGTAACCATGATGCCGAAGATGGAAGCGGGCTTACCAAGATTCCCCAACGCAATGGGGATCTGGCTATCTTATCTTCAAGCCGGTCTTCAGTGACAGAAAATGTAAATCTCCATGGCGTAATGGTTCGTCCATTCGCTTCACACCAGGAGGTCGCTGATTCGATTCCCGGTTTGGTCAACTTGTAAGACTCAGTTTGGTTGGTGGTAGGGCATTTTCTAAGCCCGCATGCTAGCTACCACCATCTTATCTAAGTCTTGCCGCCAAACAACATTTAACAATATTGATGTGTTCTGGCTTGAAGATAAGATAGCCAGTTCTCCGTTGCGTTGGGGAATCTTGGTAAGCCCGCTTCCATCTTCGGCATCATCATCACTTACCATCAGGTAAGATGATGCCAAGGGCTTTCCAATTATAATGAATAAAAAAAACCAGTTGAAGTACCTTCACACTGTCTATCCGTAACGGATAGAATCCCGCTTGAGAGCGTTTTGGTGTTCTATCCAAAGAGAATATAAGTCACTATGGTCACAATACAATTAAGTTGGTTCTGCCCGTTGCGGATAGAATCCTTCTGGAATTGTTAAGAAACTAGTAACCTGAGATTAATATTTTTTGAAAATTTGACAGCTGTCATTCGAAATGAAGATCTCGAAGAGATCTATGATTTCTCATAAGAAACTAGTCCAGGATCAATACTTTCCGAGTTATGGCGGTTTTAAAATTACAGCTGTCATTTAAAATGAAGATCTCGAAATTTATCCTAAGAAACTAGCAGTCCAGAATCAATAGTTTCCGAGTTATACCTAGCGGTTTTAAGTTTGTCAGCCGACATCTAAAATGAAGATATTTACGATATCTATCATTTCTCTAATGAAACTAGTAACTAGGATCAATCGTTTCTGAAATATGAGTATTTGCCTCTTATAAATTTGGACCCCGACGGGAGTCGAACTCGTGACGTCCTAATGTGAAGGTAATGAACAACCACTACGCTACGGAGACGGTGAAGAAAACGTTCACCACGGGCGCCTCAGTGGTTAAGAAAACTGAAACGTTCTATTTGCCGCTGCAAACTTGTCTTGGAACCTTCATTGTTCTGATAATCGAATCTTTGTACTTTTTTCCTGACTGTTCCAACTTACATAGCTAAATAACCTCATTTCAAACCTTTTCAGTGGTATATAGGATATAGGACTTTTCAGTGGTTTATTGGATATAAGAGTAGGACTTATAGACAATTGTAAAAAAAAAATGGTACTTAGATTGTTTCAAGTTTTTTTTATATTAAAAATTTGAGTGCGTTTGACTACAACTCACCTGATGGTAAGTGATGATGCAGTAGAGGATGGTACACGAAAACTCAAATAATGCCTATTCACTCCTGCCTTGAAGATCCCCAAATTATAGGCTTCGGGAAACACTGACGCAGGCAAGGAGTTTTTGAAAAAAAATAAATATATATATATATTTAATGATTGCACGGCGGGCGATAAGGCGGGCTAAAATATACAGGGTGTAAAAAAATCTCTTCTACTCATCATACTGAACAATTTTCCCCAAGGAACCCCTAGTCAATTCTTAAAAGAAAATTTGGACTTTTCATACTGAAATGTACAAAATTGGTCGATCAGCTGCAGGTGTTATCATGAAGCTACAGTATTGATCCTGGCGCCAGGCACCGGCAGAGCGCCCGTAATTTTTTCCTACGACAAACACTGGGAGAAGAGGTACCTCAACTCACTCCTCTCGTAAGTCTAGTGTGATCTTCGTGCTCGCAGTCTGGGTTAGTGTCGCAGGTGTTCATATAAAACTGCAGTTCTGGTCCTGGTGCCAGCACCGGCAACGCGCTCGTCATGTTTTCATACTACAAGCACGATTTGTATGAAGGGTAATTTTTTTTTTGCGATATCCGCAAAGTCGTAGAACAAAAGTTGTTCAGTATGATGAGACGAACCCCCAGTTAACGGGTCCTACACCAGTTTTTTTACATCCTGTATATTCTAAACCACCAACACAGTAGCGGCTACGTAAACCAAATTTTCAATTTACAAAGTCTACATCGTAAATTTTTGCTTAGTTTGCCACTCGAGAACTTTACTACCCCAACGGCCGTCTGTTCTACGAGTCTGCCCCGCCCACTGCCACTTAAGTTTAGCGATTCTGTGAGTCATGCCAGTTACCTTGGTTCTGTTACGGATCTCCTCATTTCTGGTACTCCAACCAATAAAGTTTGTTGGAAGGGCGAGCCAATTAGTGATGATTCTTTTGCCCTTGCACGCAACCTTTCATTGTTATATCCATGCTTCAAATGTACTAAAATCCATCTCACTGGTAGTGGGCCGCTTCAGGGACATAAAACGTTTACTTTTTTTAACCGACTTCAAAAAATGAGAAACTTTATGTATCACACTAATATTATAAAGGCGAAAGGTTGTGAGTGTGCATGTTTGTTAATTCTTCACGCAAAAACTACTGAACCAATCTGGCTGATATTTGGTAGGTTGACAGATTAGGACCTGGATTAACACATAGGCTACTTGTTTCCACGCTCGCGAGCCGCTTGCGGCTCGCGCACTGCGCACCCTCTAAAAGTCATAGAAACGTTGTCCACGCGGGTGAAGCCGCGGGAAACAGCAATTTTTTATGTGAGAGTATGTTCACCGAATTCTCCGTCAATTGTGGACCGATTTTTACCCGACTACTAAAAACGGAGGGTTATGTTTTGAAATATATTTTAAAGGTTGATAGATTATTCCTTCACAGTGGTACAACATAAACTTTATTGAAATCTTTTTGGTATTTTTTTTTGTAAATTAAAAAAGAAAAAATATAGAAAAATTTAATTGAAACAGCTACATATTTAGCGTTGTCAATTATTTTTTGTAAAATTTTCTGGTTTATGACCGCAACTAGTCCAGTCTCATTCTTCATATCTGAAGGTCATGTCCGTCAATCTTGAACAGATTCGATGGCTTTGCTGGCACCCATCTCAAAAAAAAGTAGACCTCTAATTTGATTCGTATTTACCTTTGCATTCGGTTCTTAGCCTTTAAAAAAAATTTGTGATAATGCTATCCATGTAACAAACAACGTTAAACCCAATCGCCAATAGGTATCATCATATAATAATGCATGTGTTTCATTAATCGATACAGAGTCCTGTGGCTTCCATCAACATCTCAGCAGCATGAAAGTTAAGGAGTCAAACCTTCCATCATCAGCTCAACTGAATAACCTGAAAGAATACAACTATCGGTCTATATGTACCTAGTACGTATCTGTGTTATTAAAATTTAAATTTAAAGAATTATCCTCTAACTCCTAACCGTTAAGGAGCTGTACCTTCCATCATCAGCTCATCAACATGAGATGATGACTACCAGAGGCAAAAACTTGAATATTTTAGAAAATACATGAAACACTTAAAACGTGCCCATTAAATTTGAGGGTTGCCCTCGATCCCTGGGATTCCATCATCAGATTCTGACTTGGTGATAAATACAACTATCGGTCTATACGTACGTACGTACCTATGTATCGTATAATATTTAAAGATTTATCCTCCAAGTCCTAACCGTTAAGGAGTTGTACCTTCCACCATTGGCTCATCAACATAAAATGATGACTTACCAGATGCAAATACTTAAAAAGCTGTAGAAAATATATGAAAGATTTAATACGTGTCTGTAAAATTTGAGGGTTGCCCTCGATTTCCCTGGGATCCTATCATCAGATCCTGATTTGGTGACAATGGAACCACCTTGGGATTATATTCTTTCGAATAAAAAACGAATTTTGAAAATCGGTCTTTAATTGACAGAGTGAACATAAATAAATTAAAAATTAGGTGTGTGGTTTTATGAAACCACGGTAAAAGTGAAACTTTACAGAGGACGCAACGATCATGGCTGCTACCTCTACGGTACAGAGGACGAAACGATCATACTGTCAGACGAAAGCGACCGTCACGCGACATGCAACACAGACGAAAAAATTTGAGACGATGAAATAAAAGTTTCACTTTAAAAATACATGCAGTGGAACATACTCGTAACTCGTAGAACCTTCTCTTTTATGAAGTCTGTTAAAAATATATCTGATGCAACCATCTATAGTAGATGTAGCACACATAATTTGGTTTCACCTCAAATGTAGGTACCTATTTAAAAAAAAATTGACCCCAAGTCCGCGCCTGGAGAGGCTCCAATTTCACATTCCTCATCTTAGCGCTCAGCAACACTCGCGGACCGCGCGAGCTTTGTTTTCCGTACGCCCGCATAAAGGCAAGCAAATGCACTGTTGGTACTTTGTGGTATAGCCCTCCAACTGATGTTTCTGAGTAATCTGAGTGTCAATAAGAAAATCACACAGGATTGATAGCGTTTCGACAATGTATACAGAAGTCCCGTTAACTGGAGCTTCTCAACTCTCCACTGACGTTTCTGAGTGTCAATAAAAAAATCACACAGGATTGATAGCGGTTCGACAATGTATACAGAAGTCCCATTAAATGGGGCTTCTCAACCCTCCACTGACGTTTCTGAATGTCAATAAGAAAATCACACAGGATTGATAGCGTTTCGACAATGTATACAGAAGTCCCGTTAACTGGAGCTTCTCAACTCCCCACAGACATTTCTGAGTGTCAATAAGAAAATCACACCGGATTGATAACGTTTCGACAATGTATACAGAAGTCCCGTTAACTGGGGCTTCTCAACCCTCCACTGACGTTTCTGAGTGTCAATAAGAAAATCACACAGGGTTGATAGCGTTTAGACAATGTATACAGAAGTCCCGTTAACTGGAGCTTCTCAACTCTCCACTGACGTTTCTGAGTGTCAATAAGAAAATCACACAGGATTGATAGCGGTTCGACAATGTATACAGAAGTCCCATTAAATGGGGCTTCTCAACCCTCCACTGACGTTTCTGAATGTCAATAAGAAAATCACACAGGATTGATAGCGTTTCGACAATGTATACAGAAGTCCCGTTCACTGGAGCTTCTCAACTCCCCACAGACATTTCTGAGTGTCAATAAGAAAATCACACCGGATTGATAACGTTTCGACAATGTATACAGAAGTCCCGTTAACTGGGGCTTCTCAACCCTCCACTGACGTTTCTGAGTGTCAATAAGAAAATCACACAGGGTTGATAGCGTTTAGACAATGTATACAGAAGTCCCAATAACTAGGGCTTTTCAACCCTCCACTGACGTTTCTGAGTGTCAATAACAAAAACACACCGGATTAATAGCGTTTCGACAATGTATACAGAAGTCCTGTTAACTGGGACTTCTCAACCCTCCACTGACATTTCTGAGTGTAGCAAAATCACAAAGGATTGGTAGCGTTTTGACAATGTATACAGAAGTCCTGTTAACAGGAGCTTTTCAACCCTCCACTGACGTTTCTGAGTGTCAATAAGAAAATCACACAGGATTGATAGCGTTTCAACAATGTATACAGAAGTCCCGTTAACTGGAGCTTCTCAACTCTCCACTGACGTTTCTGAGTGTCAATAAGAAAATCACAAAGGATTGGTAGCGTTTCGACAATGTATACAGAAGTCCCGTTAACTGGAGCTTCTCAACTCTCCACTGACGTTTCTGAGTGTCAATAAGAAAATCACAAAGGATTGGTAGCGTTTCGACAATGTATATAGAAGTCCCGTTAACTGGAGCTTCTCAACTCCCCACTGACGTTTCTGAGTGTCAATAAGAAAACCACACAGGATTGGTAGCGTTTCGACAATGTATGCAGAAGTCCCGTTAACTGGGGCTTCTCTCTGTTCTATGGCTTTGCTGAAATTGCAAAAAAAAAACTTCATAAAAATAGATAAGCTGATCGACCAGTTTTGTGTATTTTTGTATGGAGGGTCCATTTTTTAAAATAATTGACTATGGTTTCTTTGGGGAAAGTGTTTCAGTTTGATGTGTAGAACCCTCAGTTAACGGGTCCTACACCAATTTTGTTACACCCTGGACATCTATGTATGTATACTGGAGTCGCAAAATTAGAAAACTCATAATCCTTTTGTACCGTAGTCGGATAAAAATGAAAACAAATGTCAATGTCAAAATGTATTCTCATTCTCTTCTACGTGGTGTTACAATCATGAGAAAGTTGTTGTGTGCTATATGGTCAATAAATTAAATTAAAAATAGGAGCGCCGCCGCCCACTATTCATTTAACCCGTTTTGATAGATTAACTCTCAATACTAAGGTCTGTTTACCACTGTGTGTTGCCAGTAATGACATAAGGAACTAGACCAGTTAAAGGCGGTGGTCGGACCTGCGACCATTTCATACAATTACGAAGATGGCATGCATACTTAAATGCCCTCATTGCGCGAGGAATTTCGCTGCGAAGATTGGCTACATAAACCATCTTCGACGGCACGCGCGGCAAACCGACTAGGAGTCGAAGTGGTCGTAATGACCGAAATCATCATCAAGGAACTAAGATATGGTCACTTACTATGGGTTTCATAAGAAGGCTCAAGGTAACCCAAAGGCCGATCTTTGACCAGTGTGTGTTACCAGTGATGGATTAAGGAACTGAGACATGGTCGCTTACTGTGGACCTCATAAGAAGGCTCAAGGTCACCCAAAGGGCGATGCAGCGAGCTATGCTCGGAGTTTCCCTATGCGATCGAATCAGAAATGAGAAGATCCGCAGGAGAACCAAGGTGACCGACATAGCTCATAGAATCGCTAGACTTAAGAGGTAGTGGGCGGGGCACGTAACTCGTAGATCAGATGGCCATTGGGGTAGTAAAGTTCTCAAGTAGCGACCGCGCACGGGAAGACGTAGAGTAGGCAGGCCTCCCACTCGGTGACCCGACGACCTGGTGAAGGTCGTGGGAAGCCACTGGATGCGGGCAGCGCCGGACCGGTCGTCGTCGTGGAAATCCTTGGAGGAGGCCTTTTCCAGCAGCGGACGTCTTTCGACTGATATGATGGATGATAGCTTAACAAAGAAGATTCGGCCTCTTTACAGTTGACATAAAATAGCTATCTCAACTGTTACTGGTTGCGTTCACTGTTAATTGACTCGCATAATCTACATTAATATTTACAGCACAGGCATGCATAAATTAAATGCTCGAGCGCGTTATCTGGCGTTAACCAGTTGAAGCTAAAATCTTAATTGACGCGCGCCGCGCACGTGCGCCAGCGCACGGTGCCACTTCGTCTCGCCGCGATCGATCTTTCAAACCACCCACTGCCAGACTAAAGCGTCTACATTGCTGCTTCTCCAAAACCCTGTATAGTTAGATATCTCACAAAACTATCAGTGGACACAAAACAGTCTGCGTTAAGCAGATGTTATTCCTGGACCAGGTAGATATAATGTCGTCAGCTGTCTGAAGGGCCTGGCTCGATGCCAGCGGGAGACACAGCCCACCAAGCGAGTACCAATTTACGACGCGGCCAAAAGCGAACACAACAACGTACGCCGTGTCACACCCTGGACACTTCATACAATGGGCCAGAAATGACATTTCAAAAAAGGAATGAAGGAACACACAAAATGGCGGCGAAATCCTATTCGTTCCACAACCAAACTGTAACCAATCTGTATCAATCTGGGTGACGAGGGGGTGAGGTCGCAATCTAGAAAGCGGCAGGGAGTGTCCATAGTGTATGTTAGTACTAATATAAGTATATACTTTGGCCGTGTTAGCGAAACTCTGAAACAACAGACTAAAAAGCTGGTGATTTACGTATGTCCGTCTGTCCATCAGTCTGCGGCGGCCTGACTCACTGTAGGACTTCTGAGCTTTGATTGAACATGGTTTTGGCAAAGCTTTAGAAGCTTTGATGTAGGGTAAGTTTTTTAAATAGGCGAACTAAATTATGAAGTAAGAAAAACAATTTGTAAAGAAAGATGCGTGTGCGTGGCCGTTGGCGAAATTCTGCGAAATCTAAATCGATATACCTACCAAGAACTGGTATAAAAGTTTAGCGGCGTGTAATGTATGACTTTTCCTGCTCTATTTATAGACGATAATGATTTTTAGGATTCCTTACAGCCAAAGGGTGAACAACCAAGGTGCGGATGGTGGCGCATCGGGAGTCGGGTCGTTCCTTTCCCTCTAATATGGTTGATGGGAGAGATGGCTGACTCTCGCGTTATACTCGTGACCGGGTGCTGTCCGTGTAAACTGGCCTACTCTTGTTAAATGCATTCAATGATAATATTGTTTTCATGTTCTAATGACATAGGTAATCTGATTATATCAAGAATTTAATTTTGACGTTATTCACTAATTATTGTTTATTTCTTGATTCTTCACATATGACATTGTTATTATTATTTTATGACTATCAGAAAGAGTGCAATTTGCACCTATTTTGAATAAATATATTGACCATATTACTAAGCGTCCGCTGCCCGACTGTCGATGGGGCATGTCTAGTCCTTAGAGGCAGAGACGAGAGTGAACTTCCACTAAGTGTACCTGCTGAAGCGTTATTTATCGATGTAATTCTTTGCATCTTCTTTTTGCGTTGGTAGATTCATGAAAACTTTTTATTAAACTAAGATAGAGAATTAATAATTTGTTGATTGAGGGGGAATTTCGTTTCATTGAATGGCAGCAGGGTTAAAAAAAAACATTGAAAAACTTTATAGAGCTGAATTGTCGCAGATTTTACGTGTGTTTTTGATGGTATTTACCGTAACTACTGGGATTATTCTACTTTGATCATCATCTATTACGAATATAGAGTGATATTTAGTATTTGTTCTAAAAGATGAACTACATAGATTTCAGAGATTTGCTGTGTAATCCGAAGGCCAACTTCAGACGAAAGGCGTCTAATCTGCTCTATATAATGTCATATGTTATGAGCCATAAAAAATAAAATAGCATCTAAAACAGCCCAAGAATAAAGGTACTCGTAAACTTCAAGAGACAAACATATCCAATATTTGCCCATTAGAGTGAGTGAGAGATAATATTTTTACTTATTGCGTCACCAAAAGTTTTCATGGAAAGGAACATTGCGGGGAGGCCACAAATTGGCAACGCGCTTCAGGCACAGCGGAGATTGCCGCTGATGACTCACACTGGAACTACTGAAAGGCCTTAGGGAATTTCCCAAAGTCGATCAGTGCGGCCGGACACTGGACAAGTTATTCTTTTATACCATTGCCCCTCTAAAAAGCTTATTTTATTCACTGAAAACAGTGAACAAAAAGCTATTTCAATCACCATTTTGGTGTTAAATAGAATTTAGAACACAATATATTCGACCTCCATCTCAATGCTAAACAACCTTCTTGTGCAAAAAATACTCGATACAAACTCCTTGTCCAAAGAATATTTGACGTACGATTACGAACTCCTTGTGCAAATAACTCCTCGAGATTTGATTGTTTGACATTTTCGACAAGGACTTTAGCATTAGAATAAAAACTGTTTTGTGTTGTTTGCTGTCATTTAATTAGTAAATTGGTGTTATTTTGAATACTGCAAGTTGTACGTACACAAAGAAAATTACTTTTCAATCACCATTTTGGTGTTTGAATTTAGAACACAATATTTTCGACCTCCATCTCAATGCTAAACAACGTCCTTGCGAAAAAAATACTCGATACAAACTCCTTGTCCAAAGAATATTTGACGTACAAACTCCTTGTGCAAATAACTCGTCGAGATTTGATTCTTCGTCGTTTTCGACAAGGAGTTTAGCATTAGAATAAAAACTGTTTTATGTTCTTAGCTGTCATTTCATTAGTAAATTGGTGCTATTTTGAATACTTCAAGTTGTATGAACACAAAGTACTTTTAATTTTTGTAATTGTTCCAATTTAATGAGCATTTTCATTAATTTAACCTTCCTTTTTACTTCATTAAATGTCTATTTTCGCTTAAATGTTTCTTTTTCTCGGAGTCATGGTATAAAGTATAAGCAACTCTTGAATAAAAGGGATTTATATTGAGGGCTAAAATCACTCGCGTCGCTCAGGATTCTACGGTCGCGATTCAGTCGTTAGAATCCTTCACTTGCTCGTGATTTATCTATGGCCCTCGCTTTAAATGCGTCCTTTATATTCACTAGTTGCATCATATATTATTATACCATTGTCCCTCTAAAAAGCTTATTTTATTCACTGAAAGCAGTGAATAAAAAGCTCTTTCAATCACCATTTTGGTGTTTGAATTTAGAACACAATATATTCGAAGTCCATCTCAATGCTAAACAACCTCCTTGCGCAAAAAATCATCATCATCATCATCATATCAGCCGAAGGAAGTCCACTGCTGGCCTCCCCCAAGGATCTCCACGACGACCGGTTCTGCGCCGCCCGCATCCAGCGGCTTCCCGCGACCTTCACCAGGTCATCGGTCCACCGAGTGGGAGGCCTGCCTACACTACGCTTTCCGGTGCGTGGTCGCCACTCGAGAACTTTACTGCCACAACTTTACTAAACGCGCAAAAAATACTCGATACAAACTCATTGTCCAAAGAATATGTACCGTACAAACTCCTTGTGCAAATAACTCCTCGAGATTTGATTCTTCGTCATTTTCGACAAGGAGTTTAGCATTAGAATAGACAATATTTTATGTTCTTTGCTATCATTTCACTAGCAAATTGGCGCTATTTTCAATACTTTAAGTTGTACGAACACAAAGAAAATAGCTCTTAATTTTAGTAATTGTTTAAATTTTAATGAGCATTTTAATTATTTTAACCTTCCTTTTTTCTTAATTAAGTGTCTATTTTAGCTTAAATGTTTCTTTTACTCGGAGTCATGGTATACAGTATAGTATGCAACTCTTGAATAAAACGGATTTAATCGAGGGCCATGAATCACTCGCCTCGCTCAGGATTCTAATACCGGAATCACTCCCTCCGGTCGCGATTCAGTCGTTAGAATCCTTCACTTGCTCGTGATTCATCTATGGCCCTCGCTTTAAATCCGTCCTTTATTCACAAGTTGCATAATATACTATGGTGAATTGTTGTCATCATCATCATATCAGCCGAAAAACTTCCACTGCTAGACAAAGGCCTCCCCCAAGGATTTCCACGACAGATCGGTCCTGAGCTGCCCGCATCTAGCGGCTTCCCGCGATCTTCACCAGGTCGTCGGTCCACCGCGTAGGAGGCCTGCCTACGCTACGTTTTCCGGTACGTTCCGTACGTTACGTGATCCAAATTTATTTGCGTCACAAATACTTTTTAACAAAGAAACGCAAACGTGGTTCAGTGAAGTCTAATTTTATCGGTTTGCTTTTTTCCTCATTAATAACCTTATCTCATTACCCTTAACCTTTTCTTTGATTTCGTAGTTTACCTACCTAGTTGTGAGTTGGAAGAGTAAGCAAAACTAAGGCGAGCTATTGATTGGAAGTGTATTTCTTTTACTTTACGTGTAAAGGAGTTGAGAAAATAACCACACTTTTTCACTTTTTCAATGGTTTCTCGTTTTAATCAGAAACTACATTTTCGAAAAAATCCGCACCCTCAGCGAAGTTTCGAACGATTGTGATAAAAAATAATAACATTAACTCACTTCGTATTATTATAACAAATATTGTTGTAATTTTTTTTTTATTATTACTTCAAAATATTAGTAATAAAGAGTAGAAAGTAACGGAGTAGACCTATCTTTGGGATTATTTTCTATCGAGCCAAAACTGCTCAATCGTGATTCTAATAGCTTATGACTTTAACAAACATCATCAATAATAAGGGTATTTTTTTCAACCTTGGGTTTTCTATCGTTTAGGAGTAATTGACGTCAAAAATAACGTAAATCTGTAATAATACCGCTTAAACGTAACGGAGTGTGCATATTTCTTACAATTCGGTGAGTTCCTTTTTATCTTATTTTTAAAATTCTTACTGAACTACCTACAAGTGTAGCAAGTAGGAAGCATCCCAAATGAAGACACTAATTGGTAACTAATTTGACAGTTTTGTCGGGGACTCAACTCCAAACTATTACTTTTGACTGAGGAGGACTTTTGGGATTTGCAGGCCCATCTAGACCGGTGGCACGGAGCGGATTCCCCCTCTTCCCTGTATCGAGTATATACGCCAGGCCATCCTTGCGCACACGGCGCCTGCTATCAAGGGTCTAGCGCCAGCGTCCGGGGTGCGCCGCACACCCTGCATCCAAGGGCAGTGCTCCGTCACTCGCCTATACCTACCGCAAAATATACCTACGCTTAGCGACCCACTCGGACGGGCTCTCGCGAGTCGGGCCGCCACCGTGTGTCTTGTGTAGGTATAGATACGTAATAATAATCTAAGATCGAGATAGGTAGGTAGGTAGGTAATAATAATTATTGTGTGTGCTAAGTGGATGATGGTGGAAGACTATGTATGTGCTAGGTATGTAGGTAATAAAAAATATTAAAAAACAGATCTAATGAAACTGGCTAAGTGAGTGTTGGATCATAAACAAAGTAGGGTTCCGTAGTGATAAAAAAAATTAAATGTAAATTGAAAAAAAAAGTTAATTTTGCAGTTTAGATTTAGACATTTTGTAAGGAGTTGAACTTTTTACAAATATTATTGCAAGTCTCAAGTTAGTTCACTATCACTCTTAAACTAAGAAAGTAGGCTTTCTTTCTTTTAGCCCTGATATTTTTTCTTGTTATAATTCATTGTGTCATTCATCATATTCAGATTTCCTGAAATAGCGGTTTCGAAACTGTTCAAAAATCACCACTTAAAACTTAATATTTCGTGAACTACTCGTTTAGTGACGGACATGGCGAAAATATAAAGGTTCTTAGTTTGACTACAAAACCTTAAAATCACCGACGTACCGATAAAAACAGCAAGTTAATTAAATTTTAACCGCCTCAACTTTGTAAGAGTCGGTTTGGTTGGTGGTTGGGTATTTTTGTAGCCCGTCTGGCTAGCTACCACCGTCTTATCTAAGTCTTGCCGCCAAATATCAGTGTTAACAGCATTGATGTGTTCCGGCTTGAAGATAACATAGCCAGATCCCCATTGCGTTGGGGAATCTTGGTAAGCCCGCTTTTATTTTCGGCATCATTGCCACTTAACTTTAAAAAAAATACTATCGGGTCGCAATCAAAACGCGTCAATCAGGATATACCTAGTAAGTACTGCGCATATATTTTTTTAACCAAACAAAAATGAAAGGTAACTTGTAATTCGTTTTAAGCTGGCGCACCTTCTAAGTGCGATCAACTAGTACGACTGTTACTTAAACTAATCAAATAAATAAAAACCATTATACTTGTAAGACTTTTAGTTTCATTTTCATGAATCAACCCTAGAGCTAGAACGCCGTACTGTCGCCGCTGCGATTCGCGCGCCGCCCGTGTACGCAGTTATGACCGCTAAGTCGAGCGCCTTAATACCCACGTTTCCGTGTATTGTCTGACAGTGGGAACGAGTAGGTTAATAAATGCGTAGGTATTTTCGTTTTATAAGGAAGTGCAGTATCTGTTACGAAGTAACTAGTATCTCATCTGTGCCAAGGGTAAGAAGGCCCTGACTACCTTACCACTACACTACCTACTACTGATATTGTATCAAAGGTAAAGAAAGGGTTCCGTACCACCACAACTCTCCACAAAGCTATGAAAATAATACCTATTCATTACAAACAAAGGACATCAAAGCGAGCGACATAAAAATGTTTTTTTTTATTCAGTTTGGACTCCTTAGCGCGAGTACGCGACACACACTTGGCCGGTTTGTTTTTATTTATTGTTTTAATTCAGAAATAGTACTTTTAATCACACCAAGTTTCACGCTTGTTTGTGTTTTTACGATAAAGCAACATCCAAACTACCTATAAGAAAACCCTTTTTTGTATGGGGACAACCCTATTTTTTTTTTAATTTTCTTCTTTGCTGTTATAGCGGCAATAGAAAAACACAATCTGTGAAATTTTAAAATATCTACCTGTTCCGGGTTCATGAGCTGACAAACAGACAGACGGACGTACGGACAGCGGAGGCTTAGAATAGGGGTCTCGTTGGTTTACCATCCAGTATAGACGGGGAGCATTTTCAATAATAAATTTCTTACAACATTCTTGGAGACATTTTGGCAACAAGTTGTTTTAGACTAATTAGACCCTTCTGATTACTTCTGTTGTGAATTTTTCTTGGCCATGGAAACTAGTCCTTTAGCCGAATTCGTAAATAATTTTCACTCTCTTCATTTGTTTTTGGATTTGTAATGCTAGTGCCGGTGGATTACAAATCTCTCTGAAGTTCCTGACAGCATTTGCAGCAGCCTAATTCTGATGTAGAACACCCGGTTGCAGTAGGGCGTCTATAAAACTGCAACCAGTGCAAATTGGGTTTTCACGTTTCTTTTCATTTTATTTTCTTGTTCTTCACATTGCTCACGTGTACCAGATGATTTTCTCCAAAATGCACCACTTTTTGAAGTAAATTCTAGCAGAAAACAATGCAAATACAATAAAGTAAAACTACGAGTGCGTCCACCACGAATCCCGCCAAAAAACTCCCTTCTGATTACGATTTTTCAATGTTGCCAGCCGTATCTTGTCATTTAAGGGCTGAAAAATCAAAATAGCGGATTAATTCCGGAAAAATACCGAAATTTTTATTTTTGACGCCAGGAATCCTAAAGAGGTGTCCTTTTCGAGGTTTTCGGGGTTGTAGATCCGTGCACTGCACGGCATGATGAAAAATCACGGCATGATGAAAAATTTCAGTTAAAATTGCCTTATTGACATCAGACTGACATGTCGTTAAATTATGCAGTTTTAGGAGTCAAAACTTCTTATAAAAGCCTAAAGCTTCAACCTTGATAGCTAAAGTTCCTAAAACCAACGCGTCTGTGAGTAATTTTTTCAGAAAAAATTATGAGACGTGTGATGCGGCTCTTCACAGTCTTTTCGGAAAAGCGTCTCGGCCCGAACTGTTGCCCCCAACAACAGACGCAGCAAGGTTGCACATTCTAAGGGCACAGTACCAAACGGTAGTTTGGCAAATTGCCCATATTGCCAAACCAAATTTGCCAATTTTGCAAGACTCTAGGTGGAAAGAAGAAAATGGTACACTTACTCCTGTATTGACCATTCTCTCTGCCATCCCAGATGCTTGCAAGATAATGTTATGTTGCGGGTTGCAAAACCCGCTGTTTAACAAAGTTGTACGTATGCCAGAGGGCAAAAGAAGTGTGTACAACATTGTGCAAATGCAAATTCAACTGTTTAAATAAATTATAAAAATGTTTAATTTCCTTTAAAATAATGATGTTTTTCTGAAAAATGTACTCACAGATGCGTTGATTTCAAGAACCTTAGCTATCAAGGTTGAAGCTTTTATGAGAAGTTTTGACTCCTAAAACTCCATAATTGAATGACATGTCAGTCTGATGTCAATAAGGCAATTTTAACTGAAAGTTTTCATCATGCCGTGCAGTGCACGGGCATGCACCATGTCATTTACAAGTATTTCTAATATAAATACGACTTTGTAATGTCTATTTTTGAAATCTACAAGCCCGAAAATGACACCTCTTTAGGATTCCTGGCGTCAAAAATAAAAAAATCGGTATTTTTCCGGTATTAGTCCGCCATTTTGATTTAATTCAATCTTTGTAGACTTATCAAGAATCAGCGACAATATAATAATTTCATAAGTTTGAATAAAAAATAAAAAATAAACAGAGTTTAAAAAAACTAAAAAATACGCTTTTAAAGTACATCAGACTAAAAAGTAAAAAATAATTCTTAATATAAGTTGAAAATAATAGGTACTTAATTAACAAATTACTTGTATAATTGTGAAAAAGTTGCTCGATAGAGGACAAATATGGCACAGAGTGCCCCACGCTTTTTCACAATAATACTAGTAATTTGTTAATTAACCTATTATTTTCAACTTATATTAAGAATGATTTTTTAGTCTGATGTACATTAAAAGCGTGTTTTTTAGTTTTTTTAAACTCTATTTATTCTTTCTGTATCGAAAAACCAAGGACAGAATGCTTAAATTTAGTTTAGTCCTATCAAATAAGTTAACTCGTGTTACACCTTCACCGATTCAACATCTTTGTCGCTTCTTTCATACACGTATTGTATAGGTACGATGAGGCAGGCCACAGTTACTGCACTTCGCTGCACTTCGTCACCTGTGCTATTCCGAGCTGTTCCCGGCACAAAACATCTATTCCCGAGATTTTCCACGATCGTGGTCACGTCAAGGCCTCTAAGCGTTAGAAACGTCGTCGGATAAATCGGGAAAATGTATTCAACATCAACTACTTGTTATTAGTGCCTGCACGATGAAGTCACTTTCCGTCAAGTGCTTACATTTACATTTTACACCATTATTGAAGTTATTTTTAGATTTCTAGAAGAAAGGAGGTTGATTGACGTTTTACATTTACATCATAGGTACTTATTTATATGTACATAATTAATTAAATTCACAACCGATTATCCGATTATTCATCAATATCCCGTGGATATTGCCGGATATACGGTTACTGTTTGGTGATGGATGATGTTGGTAGAGCCACTATTGTGTCGTACGTTTCCCAGGGCCAATAGATAGGTCTGTGATCCAATACCACGCGCTGCGTCCAAAAACATTCAAGCTTTGATTGAGCTTTAAACGCCATAGAGTTTCACACCCCATTTTTTCTGACTTATAATGTTTGAGGCACTGAAGCACAGTATAATAATGAGTACTTGACTGAAGACTACCACCAGGAGATGACCGCAGAGTGCTTTGAGGGGTACTTTAAGCAGAATTTGCCTAACCATAGTAAAGAAAAAAAGTCTTAATTGTCATAGATAATATACTCCATACTACTACTCCCGAAAAGCAGAAAAAGTTCCAAAAACATAAAAGCAGACAATCCAAGATTCGGGTGGGGCTGTGTTGGGCACAATGCCGTTGGTTTAACGTGAAACGTCTAGTTTTAACGACCCTGTTTTATGGGCTTCGCCCTATGCGGAGCTCGCCCTACGGCCTCGCACTTTAAGCTATATGGCCATGGAGCCTTTGCCATTCTGATATAAAAGTAACTGAATTGGTTGCCATGAAGCCGCGGTTTGTTACTTGGTTGCTATGGAGGATACAGATTCTTACGTCACTTCCGTCACGTTCTTACGTACTTCCGTTACGGTCCAGGTTTTTGACTCGAGCCCGTACGGGATTTTAAAGATATTTCACTTCAAAACAAAAATATACATTTTGCGCCCAACATGGTGTTATAACTACATTGTTGGAACTAGTAAAACATGTAATATGTATATTTAAGAGATGGCAACCGCAAATTAACGGATTGACGGCTATCCCCTAACCACTGCGAGCTCATTCCGATAAAGCTCTTGTAGGCGCAGATGTAAAAGGGGTATGTTGCAAAACACAAAAAAAGTTTTAAAGCTGTCACAAAAATGAATGATGTCCCACAAAATTAGATTGAAAACTGGATTGACGCAATAGAACACGTAAAAAAGTGGAAGAGAATGTTACGACTCGACCATCATCTTATTGATGAGTACCTAACAAAAAGATTTATTATAGACTAGTGGATGCCCGCAGCTTCGCCGGCGCAGATCCCGATTTTTGCGGTTTCCGTCGGAATTTAACAAAATCCTTTCTTAGCGGATGCCTACGTCATAACATCTACCTGCATGCCAAATTTCAGCCCGATCCGTCCAGTGGTTGATCACTATGTCAGTCAGTCAGTCAGTCACCTTTGAGTTATATATATTTAGATTTGGCCCATGCACAGGAGTTATACATCAGTTTCATAGAGTAATCCCTACTAATATTATAAATGTGAAAGTAACTCTGTCTGTCTGTTACGCTTTCCCTCAAAAACTACTAAACGGATTTGACTGAAATTTGGTAGGTAGACAGATTAGGACCTGGATTCAGACATAGGCTACTTTTTACCACGCTCGCGAGCCGCTTGCAGCTCGCGCACTGCGCACCCTCGAAAAGTCATAGAAACGTGGTCCACGCGGGTGAAGCCGCGGGAAACAGCTAGTAAGTAATATGACAGAAACTTACACAGACACATATGGCATCTTCTTTCTAGGTATACGGGATGTAACGTAATGAGGGCTTCAAGTCCTCAATAAAAAAAAAAAAAAAAAAAAGTCTACAGGGAAAAGAAAAAACCGGCCAAGTGCGAGTCAGAGCCGCACACATAGGGTTCCGTACCATCATACTAGATGACGCTAGTTTCTTCAGTTCCGTACTATCATACTAGGTGGCGATGGTTCTTCACGTTTAAAAAAACACGTTTTTTATATGAAGACTTTCACTTTTTCTAATTTTTAGTATTTGTTGTTATCACGGTTCATGAAATACAGCCTGGTGACAGACGGACAGACGGACGGACAGCGAAGTCTTAGTAATAGGGTCCCATTTTGACGGGTACGGAACCCAAAAAATTATACTGTTTGAATTGAAAGTTTAAGTTGAAGAAATCTATTTCAACCGGCTTTACATATACGAGTATGTTTAATAATCCTTCATCTGTTTTTAGCGAGTTGGCTGTTAAACAATTTTCAAAAAACTTAAAAATCTTTTAGGTACAAGCTTTAATAAATTTGCTGAACAAATATATCTTTTTGTTTAATATACGTTTTTGATTATAACAATAAAAAAAAATTCACCGTTAGGTTCGTCAGTCAAAAAGACCACCTCTGATCTCTCCTGGCGCAAAGGTGCCTATTATTATTAATTTTTTTTATTAAAAATTTGAGTGCGTTTGACTATATCTCACCTGATGGTAAGTGACGATGTAGTCGAGGATGGTACACGCAAACTCAAATAATGCCTATTCACTCGCTATATGCTCGCCGCATTGCCACGTTGTATCGCAATGGACAGCCTTTGCACCAGGAAAGAGCAGGATCGTGGGTCACAACCATTATTGTGCGTCCGGCGACTTATGTTCCTGAAAAGAAAAAAAGAAAATAAATTAAAAAGAATTTTTATTATTTCGTATTCTTCTCAGCAAACCCTTTCATTTGATACCTTTATCATGGGGGTGCATAAAAAATAACTGGTGCGCCATCTTTGGGAGTCCGCCATACTTATAGAAGGACGCCACTTAGCTGACTATGCGTCGTCCTCAAAATTTAACGTGTAAAAATTTCAGCACAATCGGAAACCGGAAAGTGGTTCGATTTGACAACAGACAGACGGACTAACCAACTAGGTAACTAACACGACAAGCTAATATATAAAGCTTGTTAAAATTGATATGTTCGCAAAAACTGATCTGAGGACACCTGGTATACGAATCCCTGAAATGACATTTTGACATTGATGTGACTTTGTTTAGTAAAAGTCGCGTACACTACACGTAATACCTACTTACTTAAACTTAAACGTACAAACAACTTAGAGATATCGATTTACCTTGTTTACATTTTGACAATGAAATTATCCCCCTATCTTGTGGTTTTCCCCACAGAGATAGAACCTACCTAATACTTAGTTATTTGTTCAACAAAAGAGCAAAGTTCGTTTTCTATTGCGAATGCCAACTTTAAATCACGAGCGTAGCGAGTGATTTTAAGTTAGAATCCTGAGCGTAGTGATATCATCATAATCGTCATATCAGCCGAAAATCGTCCACTGCTGGACTGGTCCTGCGCTGCCCGCATCCATCGGCTTCCCGCTGTCTTCACCAGGTCGTCGGTCCACCGCGTGGGAGGCTTGCCTACGCTACGTTTTCCGGTGCGTAGTGATATAAAAGGGATTCAAAGGCACAAGAAACAAAAAACTTTGCTCTCGTGTCATACGTGCAACTTTTTACTTAGTTAGTGCAGTGCGGCGTGATTTTTGCTGCAGTTATTTTTGTTGCGAAATCTTTTTTTTTTGCGTTAGCAGCTTAAGGGTCCCCAGGAGGCTCGAATTTCCACATAAACGTAGTTCAGTCACAGATGAGATACTAGTTACTTCGTAAGTTCAGCTTTAATACAAAAACTACATGCCATATTGAATTCAAACTTTCCAAATATATTGAGTAGACGCATATCGATGTTTCTAATTAATTTTCATCTTAGAAAATTTAAACATAACTAAATGAAGGCGTAAATTAGTTTTCTGCTGAAAGTTTAAAACTTCTCTTATTTTTTCCGTTTTATATTACAACATCGAAAACTAATTACAAACATCGATATGTGTCTACTCAATACATTTGCAAAGTTTGGATTCAATCCAGCATGTTGTTTCTGCCTTAAAGCGGAACTACGTTTGTATGGAAACTCGAGCCTCTTGGAGACCCAAGCTTTTATGGAACTAGGAAAGAAAAACAATAATTTGAATTTTTAGCACATTGGAATTTTGATTTTTGGAGGCATTCAACTTGATATCTGGGAAGAAAATTGCAAAAAGCCAGATGAAAAAATATTTTGGATTTCTGTTGTATATATATATATAAAGTGGTAATTTTGTGGTGTTAATATTTTATAATTAAAAATATAATACTTAAATAAAATTTCTAGAGGGTTTATCATCTAGGTATCTGGGTTGTGGATTGCCGAAGTCACGTAGCTTGCACCCTTGTCTGGATAGAGCCAACAGGCGGATGTCAACCGCAAGTACCTATATTGATGCAGTTTTAAGCCAGAAGTCACATGACTTAGATCCGTCGTCCTTCTTTTCTTGGGTTTGCTGATTGCTGCTGATAACATACCTGGTGTTGGATCCACTGAAAGTCCTAGGCTAAGGCCTTTATAAGTAATTCCCCTATCCTTAAATAAAATGTTAATAATACAGTACATGTGAAAAAAAAAATTTCGAGACTACAATACATGCACTTGAGCTATAATTACAACACCATGGAAGTGATACCATTTGTGGAAAGAAAATTGCACGGAAAGTTCCAATTGAATAACTTTACTTCTAATCTGACGATCTTTAATTTGATATAAATGGTTTTTAATTAATTGCACAACATTATATATTATTTCTTTAGTTCTAAATAGTCCCAATATTTTTAAATTTTAAATGCTCAACAACTAAACTGGGCAGTATTACTATCCTGGTATCACATAACCATAGTCATTCTGTCATCATATCAGCTCATATACGTCCCCACCGAGGGGCTCGAGCCTACCCTGAATTAGGGCGATCAGGCCTTAGTCGACCACGCGGGCCCAGTGCGGGTTGGTCAACTTCACACACAACCTTCGAGTTTCATCGCAGGCGTGTGCAGGTTTCCTCACGATGTTTTCCTTCACCGTTAAAGCAATCGGTAAGTATGTACGTAAGTTTTGAAAAACTCATCGGTACATTGGCCGTCCAGATTTGAACCCGGTACCTCTGGTTAGAAGAACCGAGTCGTTACCGGCTGAGCCACCGACGCTTTTTTCAATCTGTCAATTTTAGCAAACTCAACCTTATCATATATAATTTAAAATCAATTTTAATTTAATAATTTTATAGGTTTGTTTTTGTTTTTGGCGGAAGTTAGTTTATAAATATCAATTTTCGAAACACCTAAAAACTTTTAGAAACAAGCTTTTGATATTGCATTGTCACGCGATATACATATGCATGCAAAATTTCAGCTCAATCGAAACCGGGAAGTGGGTCAAATTTAACTTGCAAGATTCCACCCGAACAAACATACATACATTGCAAGTTATTTATAAGCTTGTAAAATACCCAATAGCATCAACCTGTTTGTAGTGTGCTGTATGTGTAATGACTCGCTGGGTGCTAGTAATAAGAGACCATCTTCAGCGTTCAATAGAATTATTTTATTCTGTGATCACAGCGCAGGCACCGATTATAAAAAACCAGTCAAGTGCGAGTCGAACTCGCGCCACTGAGGGTTCCATTCAACATTTGGGTACGAAACACTACAAACATCGTTTTTGTTACGTACACGTCTTCTGCCATTCTTTTGCAACTTTCGCTGCAAGGTCTGCTAGAAGAAATTTCTTGTAGTAATAAGCTGTAGGTACCTTTTGTATGTTCTTGTCTAGTTTAATGTTTGTTTGTCCCTATTTCTGTGTACAATAAACTGTAAATAAATAAATAAATAACATCAGTGAGTACAATAATCGGATTGAAGGACAGACATTGTAGTTGAAAACATGTTCTAACATACATCGATAGGTATGTCACGGTCAATTATCCAACGGCAAATATTGTAAGTTTTTAGTAGCAAGAAATATTTTCATATCACATCAAAATGTTTCTTGCCTACAAATGTACTGTACCTACAAATTTTCAAACTAGGATTTTTTTTTCACTACTTGTGCTGTGAGACCTTGCTTCTGCAAAATTTCATGATTCTTGGTCTCCGGGAAGTACCTACCCTGTAGGCTTTATTTACTTGTAAAAATAGGTTTAGCTAATTTATAATATAATAGGTTAGTTTAGCAGTCAGGAAGCATGGTGCCGCCGTAAGAAAGAGCCTCGCGAAGCGCTTATTTATTACCCACGTAGTCTGACGATTTTTATCACGAAATTTCGTGAAAGTAATAATGAATTATGTAGGTATTAAAAACCAAGCAGGTACCTAACGCGATCCTACGGCGACATATTATCTGACATAGATCTACGGCGACATATTAGTCTGAGAGAGTTGCATCTAAGTAGCAAGCAGAGTGCATGCTCCGGGGATGATGCAACAGCAGCGTGCGCAGCGTCACGTCACGCGCCGGATGCGCGCGCACGCGCCGTATTGGGCGGCCCGCGCGCGCGCCTGGGCGTCACGCATTCATGCGCAAGGAGCCAGCGGCATAGCTTAGTCACACCCTGGACACTTCATACAACAGGCCAGAAATTACATTTCAAAAGGGGAATGACGGAACATACAAAATGGCGGCGAAATCCTATACGTTCGACAACCAAACTGTAACCAATCTGTATCAATCTGCGTGACGAGGGGGTTACGTCGCAATCTAGAGAGCGGCAGGGAGTGTCCATACTGTATGTTAGTACTAATATACGAGTATAAACTTGGCTTAGTAGTCTATGTTCAGGGGATATTACTGAAGGGAATCTCTCTCTCTCTCTCTTAAATTTTCTTTGTCTTTGTGGGTGTGTTATATTTTGAACAAGTGAATACATATATATGCCGTGTAGCTCCCGGCTTAGAATTTATTGACATCCCATCTCTCCCTGTTGGTATCATACATAAGAGATGACTAAGGGACTAGACTGGAGGATGGGCAGCCGAGTACTCTCCGCGACCACACCCTGGACACTTCATACAACGGGCCAGAAATTACATTTCAAAAAAGGAATGATGGAACAAACAAAATGGCGGCGAATTCCTATACTTTCGACAACCAAACTGTAACCAATCTGTCGCAATCAAGAGAGCGGCAGGGAGTGTCCATACTGTATGTTAGTACTAATATATATACTTTGCCGTGACTGTGCCACCCACCAGCGATCGTAACCCGCCTGCCAAGTGTGCCTGTTACGGCAAAACCCCCTAACTCGGGGAACGCCTATATCCAGCATTAGATGTCTTTTGGCTGATGTGATGAATACATAATAATAATCATATATTAACGTGCGAAATTCCAATTTAGGGTAGAAATCACATTTGAAAAATTGATGTTGTTGATTTTTGTTTGGACCACAAAAATCGTTTCTTTCAATTTAATGTCACTATTTATCAATGAAATGGTAAACATGTTATTTATGTCTTTTTTGGAAGCCTATGTGCATTATTTATTTATTTCACAATTTAATGTATACAGAAAAATCGGCCAATTGCGAGTAGGACACGCGCAAAGTAATGTTTCGTAGTCTTTTAAAAAAAATAAAAATATATTTATACAGAGCGTAACAAAATTGATGTAGGTCCCGTTAACTGGGGCTTCTACTCTTTTGTTCTACGACTTTGCTGAAATCGCATTTTTTTTTCATCATCATCATCATCATGTCAGCCACAAATCGTCCACTGCTGGACAAAGGCCTCCCCCAAGGATTTCCACGACGACCGGTCCTGCGCTACCTGCATCCATCGGCTTCCCGCTATATGTGAGTATATGTACGTAAGTTTCAAAAAACTCATTGGTACATTGGCCGTCCGGATTTGAACCCGGCACCTCTGGTTAGGAGGACCGAGTCGTTACCGGTTGAGCCACCGACGCTTCCACTTGGGGGGTACACTTGACTTTAAATTTGCACTTTAAAGCTTAACATTTCGCAGGTGAGATGTTGTCAAGGGTTTACCAATTGGGAATTAAAAAAAAAAAAAACAATCCCTGAATTGAAAAATGGTTCAAGCGAACCCTCAGTAGTTATGAAAGACCTATTCAACAATACCCCACGCGGTAGTGTACGTCAACGAAAAAAAATTCACCCCCTCTATATGTAGGGGAGACACCCTAAATACATTATTTAAAGATTTTAGTGTACTAACATTTATATCCATGCCAAATTACAGCTTTCTAGTACTAATAGTCTCTGAGCTAAGCCGTGCACAGACAGACAGACGGACAAACATGGCGAAGCTATAAGGGTTCCTTGTTGACTACGGAACCCTAAAAAGGGACAAATTACAGTCTGTCTCAAAAAATATCGCATCCTTATACAAGTTTATAAGTTTATAACTTGTCTAAGATCGCACCAAATCTTACCAAGGGTTGAAATATTTAAAACATTAACAAAGTAATTAGTTGTTATTTGTCAACACATTGTAACAATCACACAATGTAAGAATATAATTATCAATCTTGTTATATGTTATTACTTTATACTTACATCGCTTAGGAGTAATAAACAATTACTCAAGTGTTTGTTTAAGTAAGATAATTTCGGTCGTCCCACTGCAACTGCCATGACGCATGACGCATGATGAGCATGATGCGTGTAAACAAACAGCTCGTGTTTTTCTATGTTTTTACCCAACTATCTAAAAAGGAGAGTAATGTTTTTAAACATTTTTTTAACCCAGTGCCGTAAGGGTTAGAAGACGCGGGGTCAGTATGATAGTACCCACTTCTTAACACTCAGGTCATACTGACCCCACGTCGTACTATTACTATAGTATCTACTTCTAAACACTCGGGTCATACTGACAGCGCGTCGTACTAATACTACTTCTAAACACTCGGGTCATACTGACACCGCATCATACTAATACTACTTCTAACCACTCGAGTCATACTGACCACGCGTCGTACTAATACTACTTCAAAACACTTAGACCATACTGACCCCACGTCGTACTAATACTAGAGTATCTACTTCTAAACACTCGATGTTACTGACACCGCATCATACTAATACTACTTCTAAACACTTAGGCCATACTGACCCCGCGTCGTACTAATACTATTTCTAAACACTCGGGTCATACTGACCCCGCGTCGTACTAATACTACTTTTAAAAACTCGGGTCACACTGCCCCGCGTCGTACTAATACTATAGTATCTGTTTCTAAACACTCGAGTCATACTGTCACCGCGTCGTACTAATACTACTTCTAAACACTCAGGTCATACTGATCCCGCATCGTTCTAATACTATAGTATCTACTTCTAAATACTCGGGTCATACTGACCCCTCGTCGTACTAATACTATTTCTAAACACTCGGGTCATACTGACCCCGCGTCGTACTAATACTACTTTTAAAAACTCGAGTTATACTGTCACCGCGTCGTACTAATACTACTTCTAAACACTCAGGTCATACTGACCCCTCGTCGTACTAATACTATAGTATCTACTTCTAAACACTCGGGTCATACTGACACCGCATCGTACTAATACTACTTCTAAACACTTAGGCCATACTGACCCCACGTCGACTAATACTATAGTATCTACTTCTAAACACTCGGGTCATACTGACCCCGCGTCGTACTCATACTATTTCTAAACACTCGGGTCATACTGACCCCGCGTCGTACTTATACTACTTTTAAAAACTCGGGTCACACTGCCCCGCGTCGTACTAATACTATAGTAACTACTTCTAAACACTCGAGACATACTGTCACCGCGTCGTACTAATACTACTTCTAAACTAGGGATGCATCGATACGCCTTTTTGCCGATACGATACCGATACCGATATTCTTATAAAAATATCGGCGATACCGATACCGATACCGATACGCTTATTGAATTCAAAAAGGAAGGTAGAATAAATAAAACACAATTAATTAATAGTTTTAGTAATCAAAATTAACATTTATAAGATTTTTATTTAAAAAACAAAGCATTCTTAAGTTTTGCGGGCAAAGGCGATTTCGCAAGTCTGTTTGAATAAGACCTGCGGTGGAAAATAGTCTCTCAGATGCGACAGATGCCTCGTTTGCAACGAAATAGATGGGACAACACGCGCGTTTACATTACATTTTTAAAGCGCGAAATTTGAAAAGTATCGTTGTATCTGCCATAAAAATATCGCCGATACCGATATATCGGCAAACCCGAAGTATCGCCGATATATCGGTATCGGTATCGGTATCGGATGCATCCCTATTCTAAACACTCAGGTCATACTGATCCCGCGTCGTACTAATACTATAGTATCTACTTCTAAACACTCGGGTCATACTGACACCGCATCGTACTAATACTACTTCTAAACACTTAGGCCATACTGACCCCGCGTCGTACTAATACTATTTCTAAACACTCGGGTCATACTGACCCCGCGTCGTACTAATACTATAGTATCTACTTCTAAACACTCGAGTCATACTGTCACCGCGTCGTACTAATACTACTTCTAAACACTCGGGTTATACTGACCCCTCGTCATACTAACAACCCCGCGTCATTGTCCGCTTTATTTTTACACCACTTTGTTCTGGATCTGGTTTAGAACAGACCAGGAACAAAGTGGTGTAAAAATAAAGCGGACTAGTTTAGAATTTTGTACATCACATCCTGAACAACTTTTTTTAACGCAAGAGTGCCTGTTTGATTTCTGATTATAATTTATTCATTTTTTAATTAATGAGGATTTGCCATTAGTTAATCATGTTACTCACTTAAGTGGCAGTGGGCAGAACACGTGGCTCGTAGAACAGAGCCATTGGGGTAGTAAAGTTCTCATGTGGCGACCGCGCAATAGAAGACGTAGCGTAGACAGGCTTACCCACTCGGTGGACCGACGACCCGGTGAAGGTCGCGGAAAGCTGCTGGATGCGGGCAGCGCAGGACCGGTCGTTGTGGAAATCCCTGGGGGAGCCCTTTGTCTAGCTGTATTTAAAAGAATTAATAAAACTTTTTAAATGTACAAATGCACCGATATGAATTCCTTCCTCTGATTTGATTCGAATTGCAGGAGCATAAAGGAATAAGGAAATAGTTTACGGTTTAAGGGTAGAGAAAGTACTTATTATCATCGCAAAAATAAAAGTTTTTCCTATTTTCGTGAAAATGTGAACTAAATATAATATATCATTAACACATACCGAAAACGAACATCTCAATTCTGCGGCGGTGCGTGCGTGCCTCCGTGCGTCTGTATTAAAAAATCGATGTGTGTATGTAAGTATATTCCCTATGGACTCCAGAAAGGCTCGAGCGATTTTGATGAAACATTGATGATTTGCTGTGTGCACGCCAGAGGTTTATAGAAAAAAAAAGACCCGCAAGCCGCTAGTTTTAATTATAAAGAGATAAGATTTGTTTTTTTTGTTTGTTTGTAGAGGTTAATCTTTGGAACCACTGAACCAATTCTAAAAATTCTGTCTTCAATTAGAATAACAGAGTGTAACAGAAGCTTTATTTTATTTTTATAATTATATGTTTAAGCTCGTTTGGCTAGCTACCACCATCTTGTTTAAGTCTTGCAGCGAAAACAACAATGGTGTTTTCCGACATGGAGATAAGGAAGCTTTGCATTGGGGAATCTTGGTAAGCCATCATCGTCACTTACCATCAAGCGAGATGATGCCAAGGACTTATCAATTGTGAATAAACCTTCAAGATTCCCATTGATTTCGACAGCACTAAAACTGCTGTTTGTGGGGGGGTGTCACACGTAAGGGAGACAAATTCCGGGTGGTCTTAGGACTGTAGTCTAATAGTTTGGAGTGAGTACACTATACTACACAAGGAAGTTGTATAAGCTATGAACAGAATACTCCAGGACATCCAGTGGGAGAATCATGCGATGGGTGATAATATTATTATCACAGTTATTTTTAGCTTAAAAAGAAGATTTAGTATAAAAAAATATGAAGTATAAAACTGCTACGACAACGTACATTTTTATTTCTTAAAGATTTACCACTAATAAGAGAAACCGCTTTTATGCCCTTTTTAGGATTCCGTAACCAAGGGCTCCAATGCCCAGCCTGTCCCTACTCCTGTAGCGAGCAAGACCTTGTCGACGCAACGGAAAGGGCCATCGGAGCGGCCAATTTCTGGTCGAGATTGCTGTAGGGAAGAACCCATCGACACGAAAAGAAGAAGAAGGGCTTCATTCATCATTTATTTTCAGACCAAAGATCCATATTTTGTTAGTAAGAACACAATGGGACCTTATTACTACGCTGTCTGTCTGTCCCTTCGACTTTTAAAAGGCGGTATCTCTTGAACCGTGATAGGTAGCCGGCTCAATTTTTTCTACAATATATGTGTTATTGTGGCGAATTCCTAACAATCCCCATACAAGAAAAGTGTGTTAATTTTGTTTTCGTTTTTGCTGCATCGAAGAAACGGTAATCAACACTAGTGTCATGTATGGTGTAAATATAATCGCAGAGTAAATACTTTAAAATAAAAATAAATAAAATATATAAAAATATAATAAAAAAAACCGCTAAAAAGTAGAAAATAATGTGTCTTGCCCTTCAAGTTTAATATGAGTAGTTATATTTACAGTTATAGTAGGGACCGCTAAGTGGTGATATTATTTCTAATTAGTTGTAGGAAAGTAAAACAGTTATATTATATACTGTTTTGTTATTACCTTAATTAGCGGTCCCCCTACGCGACGACTCTTAGATCAATATGTAACTACTTATATTAAAGTTAAAGGGCCAATACAAATTATTTTCTACTTTTTAGCAGTTTTTTTTGTCAGGGTTTTTAAATTTTAAATTAAAGTTGAATTTCATGCTTTTTAAACTTTACGTAGGGTAATTCCGGGAGATATGGACCAGTGGGAGAGACGGACCACCTTTAAAAAACTACCGAGATGTTTTTTTTTGAAGTGGCAACACTTAATATTCCTGTCAGCCATTTCTTCCCTATGAGTGTAAACAACGATGCGATTTTGTTATTATTTTTAATTTATCAATGTTCAAAGGTTTTGGCAGTCACAGATTTTTTCAGCCAGTGCCAGTTACTTGAAGGTATGAACATGATTTTGTCTTTTCATTAGTAATCACTGCATTGCTTTGTCTTTGTTTGTGCATTTGTCTTAGTTTCATAACTGGATTATAACCAAATTTTTCGATTCTGCTCGTTACTTTTTTTTGTGGGCTAGTCCACCAATCCTTGAACTTTAGGGAGAGATGGACCACTTTAGATTTATCTTTTAGTTGTATTATAATTTGATCTTTGATATAGGATCAATTACTTACGAAAACCATTTTTAAGTATATCAGGACTTGTTTATTTTTTTTTAGTCCTATAAATGAAAATAGTTACCAACAGTGTAAAATTGGCGACCGCTCTGGTCTCACGAAAGCTGCACTAAGTACAAAAATATGTGTGAGATGTGGAGATACCGTCACCAATTAAAATATAAATAGCTGAATATGTTTATATTCTTCTTTATTTTATGTTTTTCGTTTTGTTACGCATTAAAATATTTATAATTGTTAGGTCCATCTCTACTAATACCGTGGTTCATCTCACCCGCACAGTACGGGAGAGATGGATTTTGTAGATTTTTTTATGATTGCCAAAAAAGTATAGTAAGGTTAAGATTTTTCCTATTTTTAGGGTTCCGTAGCCAAATGGCAAAAAACGGAACCCTTATGGATTCGTCATGTCTGTCTGTCTGTCCGTCCGTATGTCACAGCCACTTTTTTCCCGAAACTATAAGAACTATACTGTTGAAACTTGGTAAGTAGATGTATTCTGTAAACCTTAAAATTATAAATGTTATAAAATTTTTAACGCAATATGTGTTGCTTAGAAATAAATGAACTTAAACTTGAATATTGTTGTGATTTTTTGCACAGAGGTGGTTGAGGGGGTGGGACTCACCCTCAAAGACAGTCATAGAAAACAATGTCCACGCGGGCGAAGCTTATTTGATACTAGCTTTTGCTGCGACACACACCAAAACTAAATGCACTTCAAGAATCCATTATTTACATCACATCAAAGTAATACAAAAATGAAGTAGACATAGATATAAAACAAAAATAACCTAATCAAAATAATTACAATAAAATATCAAAACAAATATTTTCCTTTGGTTACTTATACAACACACCAAAAATAAATATATGTCAAGAATGTATTATTATTACATTATGTCAACGTTGTATGAAAATAAAGTTTTAATGCAAAAATAGAGATCGTTTGTAAAACGTCATGAAATAGTTATTTATGCCCTGCCAAGTAATGAGGCTAGTTTGTGCCACGAAGCTAAGCTGAGTAATATGAGCCATTGTAACATGAGTGATAGTTTGTGCCACGAAGCGAAGCTGAGTAATATGAGCCATTGTAACATGAGTGATAGTTTGTGCCACGAAGCGAAGCTGAGTGGCATTATAGACAGCAAGAGTGTTACAATGGCTAATTGCGTGCTAATTGCGTGCAGTGGCATACCATGAAATAAAAAAAATACATTGAAAGTTTGTCATAATAATCATATATTGATTTTTTGAAGCCCAAGCCATAAAAATATTTTAAAGTGGTCTTGTTTTGAAAGGATCATTGTAAAACGACTTGTACGAATGAATACTTAATTTTTGAAACCAAAGCCATAAAAATATTTAAAAAGTTTCATTGTAGCACAGTTGTCTCGTTTGTTTGGCGGCAAGACTTAAATAAGATGGTGGTAGCTAGCCAGGCGGGCTTATTGTTTAAACTTTATTTGAGCAAATGTATGTATGTTTTGAGTTTTGACTCGTCATATCAGCTCATATACGTCCCCACCGAGGGGCTCGAGACTACCCTGAATTAGGGCGATCAGGCCTTAGTCGACCACGCTGGCCCAGTGCGGGTTGGTCGACTTCACACACAACCTGCGAGTTTCTCCGCAGACGTACTCGTATGCAGGTTTCCTCACGATGTTTTCCTTCACAGTTAAAGCAATCGGTACTGTACGTAAGTTTTTTTTTATTAAACTCATTGGTACATTGGCCGTCCAAGATTTGAACCCGGGTTCCTCTGGTTAGAAGGACCGAGTCGTTACCGGTTGAGCCACCGACGCTTTTTCAACCACCGACGCTTTTTGAGCCACCGACGCTTTTAGCACCGACGAGTTTTGACTAAAACTGAGTTATTTCAAAATCTGAGCCAGCTCAATTGATCTGGCAACTGTTTGGTGAGAAAATTACCCTACTACCAAGCAAAGCTGACCCCACCGGGAATCGAAACTGGTGTGAAGCGAATGGACTGAGCATTACGCCTCGGGGGCGGTTAAAACAACTTAACTATAACTTATGCGGCTTAACAACTTCTAGTGTGGGTTGTATCTGATTTGGCAGGTCTTGACTTCTCGTTTGTTCCCTTAATAGTCTTTCTTGTACACTTTCAATCTAACAAATATTTTTTGCAAGGTTGCTAAGTACTACCATTATGTAAAGACTAGGAACTGTCAAAATCCCCAATTTCTTGAAATGTTCATTACAACAATCCATATTTGTAGTATCGTACCGTAGTCCTAATGGCATGCTTTTCTCGTAAGAAAGCTTTTTGTGTGGTTCCATAGCCCGGGTTAACATATAATATACTTTTTATCCCGGAAAATTCAAGAGTTCCCTTGGGAAAATTTTAAAACCTCCACGCGGACGAAGTCGCGGGCACAGCTAGTAAAAAATAAAAGTAAAAAAAAATACGTGTTAAAACATGTTTTTTTAATCGTTTCCGGTTTTTTGAGTTCCATACCCAAAGGATGCAAACGGAACCCTATTGTTAAGCCTCCGCTGTCCGTCCGTCCTTCTATCTGTATGTCAGCCGGCTGTATTTAATGAACCGTAATAGGCAGACAGTTGAAATTTTCACAGAGTATGTATTTCTGTTGCCGCTACGACAACAAATAATAAAAAAATATAATAATAAAGGTTACCTATAAGTATAGGTTAAGTACCCATAAAAACGTTATTTTTGAAGGTGTTTTAAAGGGTTTTTTGTTTGCTTTATCGTTAAAACGGTAACAAATAAAAAGTTAACTCATTAAGGCTTTAAGTTGCTTTAAACCGAGCAGGTTGATACGTGTTAAAATAATATCGAACGTAATAAGTCTATTCATTTTAGGTTCAAATCAATGCAGGCTTTAACGCGGCTGTTACGTTGAAACCGAACGCCCAATTCTCGATTTTTACCGACTTCAAAAAGGAGGAGGTACTAAGTTCGACTGTATATTTTTTTTTTGATATATGTTCACCGATTTTTCCGTCAATTGTGGACCAATTTTCAAAATTCTTTTTTCATTAAAAAGAGTATACTCCCGAGGGGGTCTCATTGTCACCAAGTCAGGATCTTATGATGGGATCCCAGGGAAATCGAGAGGAACCCTCAAATTACTCATTACGTAGGCACTTATTACGTGATCCATATGTTTTCTAAAGCTATTAAAATACTTGCGTCTGTTAGTCATCATCTCATGTTGATAAGCTGATGAAGGAAGGTACAACTCCTTAACGGTTAGGTTAGGTTATGCCAAATAATGCCAAAATAGGTACAGTATATTTTTTTACAACAAAAGTAGTAATAATATTAAAATTGTATTCAATTAAATCGATTTTTTATTACTTTAAGTGAATTGTATATTTTTTCCATAGTGATAGCTTCACACAGTCTTTCCATAATTTGAATTGAATATTGTCTGACCTATCTTAAACCCTTAAGTCGAAAAACTGTATGGGCAGCGTTAATAACTGGCGCGGGCGCGTGTGACGTATTTGCCCACACTATTTTTTAAAACAAACACGAGGCGGGTACCTACTTATAGTGATAATCCTAAAGTAAAACGACAAATAATTTAAACCGGCCAAGTGTGAGTCGTACTCGTGCTACGAGTCCGAACTTATTGCAAATTTTTTTTGAAGCTATTGTATAGCTTTTATCGCGGGCTTTGAGTGCGGCGACCGAATCAATAAATTCCGTAACGAAAATAAAACCTACCATGTAGCTCGGCCGAGCGTAACGTAACGTTACCGCGTTATAAAAACTCCAGTGCTATCTATTAGCGATTTGCGGTACTAAAAGGACTTAGTCAATTTTACTGGTGTAACTTTCTTAGTGTTAATTTATTATATAAACATCCCGCGCCCTAAGGACTATATGGTACTGGTAAATACTTCATAAATACTTCATAAATAAATAATTATAATTGCATAAGTTGATAAAAAATGCTATGCAATAGCTTTACCGCGGCAGTGCTACACGTTTTTTTTTCTGTTGCTCGCGTTCATGTCTTATGTATAGAAGTGTGTGGTACGGAACTCTTGGTGCGCGAGTCTGACTCGAACTTGGCCGGTTTTTGATCTACCGTAAAAACACACAACTCCAAACTTTGAGTGATTATACGAGTATAGTACAAAAACTGAAATAAAACAGCAAATTTATAATACCTATGAAAACCGGCTAAGTGTGAGTCATTCTCGCGCTAGGGGTCCAGAAATGAAAAAAAATTTGTTACGTTAAATCTCAACCACTTAAGTCCGACTCGCACGTGCCCGATATTTTCTTCAAAATGTCCGCAAAATCGCTCGAGTCACAAACCCATCGATCGTATAAGCCATCGTCATCGGTGGCGGGTTAATTAGATGACCGCATGTCCGGTTATCGCTCGCATCGTACTAGGCTCATTCATATGTCAATAGTATCGCAATCGTAATAACGAATGGGATTGATAAGTGGTGTCGATGTCGCCGCCTCTCGCCTCACGCCGCCGCGTAGTAGTCACGGGGTACGCTGAGGTTTGTCGGAAAATGTGATGCGTGCGGCGATGCGTACTCACTCGCGTACTGATAACATGAGTAGCGCCACGGATCAGATAAATAAGGTTGGATTGGAAATGTGCGCTGGGCAGGCGCGCCACACGTATGATTAGATAATCATACTTAACCGAAGTTT
This sequence comes from Coleophora flavipennella, assembly GCA_947284805.1. Classification (NCBI taxonomy): domain Eukaryota; kingdom Metazoa; phylum Arthropoda; class Insecta; order Lepidoptera; family Coleophoridae; genus Coleophora; species Coleophora flavipennella. Next base: position 6,447,536 of record OX369270.1, on the reverse strand, counting down.
AATTTGCGTGTGGTTGTGTGTCAAAGCGTCGGTGGCTCAACCGGTAACGACTCGGTCCATCTAACCAGAGGTACCGGGTTCAAATCTGGACGGCCAATGTACCAATGAGTTTTTCAAAAAACTTACGTACATACTTACCGATTGCTTTAACGGTGAAGGAAAAACATCGTGAGGAAACCTGCACACGCCTGCGAAGAAACTCGAAGGTTGTGTGTGAAGTCGACCAACCCGCACTGGGCCCGCGTGGTCGACTAAGGCCTAATCGCCCTGATTCAGGGGTAGGCTCGAGCCCCTCGGTGGGGACGTATATGAGCTGTAATGATGTGTGTAACGTACATACTCTCGAAATGGTGTGAGACACAATTGCAGCCCTGTGTTCTAAGTGTGTTTTGTTTATTAGTGTGCGCAATTCGTGTTTGTATTATTATTGCTTGTGTAGTGGAGTTGATGGGTGGGATACAGGTGGGCGACGCTGATTTTCATACAAAAGTGTGACTATTGCCAATCCAACCTTATTTATGTTATCCGTGAGTGGCGCGAGCCCGCGGGTGCGCCGGCGGCCAGCGCACACTTACTTATATACCCGCGCGGCCGCCCGGCGCGCCGCACTCCACCGCTCTCGGCCTCCGCGCGCTGCCACGGTTAAACGCTTTCCATCCAACATCAGATTTGTCAGTTTCGTTTAACAGGAAAACGGGAGAGAAGTTACGATGAAGAGTCTGCTAGCGCTTCTGGTTATTTGCGCCGTCGCCGTGGCCGCCATGGTGCCCCGGGAAAGGGTGAGTTTTTCGCTTTTTCCCATAAATTGTTATTTTATTTCGTTGTTGTGGTGGTGGTGTGTTTAAAAAAAATCACCCACCTACAGTGTGTAAAATAAAAAAATAATTAATTACGAACAGAAAAGAGTGTTAAAAACTCAGAAAATCCATAGTGTGCAGTGCAGTATAGAAAATCGTTATTTGTTTTTAATTTTTACCCGTCTTCTGTCCAAAAAGGAGGGTCATGTCTTTAAGTTATATTTTTATTGATTTATTTATTTAGCAGTTTATTACGTAGAAATAAAAGATATAACAGGTATAAAAGATAGTCTTACATTGGGTATTTCTAATATGACATGTCTTCTAGCAAACCCAATTTATTCTCGGCTTTATGGATTTTGGAGTGCGAGATGTGTAGATACGTCTTTATCCCTGAGTATCTTGCATTATAGGTATGCAATTTTTGCAGTTGTGCCTGTTTTTTTAAATTAATCCTAGTTATTTTAAAAGTTATATCCATGTCCTACGTCTTTACGAGTCATCAACTAGAACCTCATAAAAATGGCGGGAAAAAGCTGCAGTGAAAATGAATTACTAATATAAACATAATTCATAATTTGAATTAGTATTATTCTGTTTACAATTTTTTAAAACATTTTGAGCCTTGATTTAGCAGATTTATTTTAAAGATTTGACTACTATTGTCAGGTAAAAATAATAAAAAAACAAATCGTTTTCATGATATTCTGGTCGATCTTTAGAATACCTACAATATTCTTTTATTATATTATCATACCATTATTATTTATTACCGAACTATCTATTTAAGAGGACTGTGAACCCACGGCGAAAATTAGACTTTCATACAAACGACGAAAGCGATTTTCACCTCATAAAAAAGTTAGGTACCCTATTTAGACCAATTTTTGATAGGTTGTCAGTCAGAAAAAAACCAATTTATAAGTTTAGTTTTTAAATTATTGATTTAAAACAAACAAATAATGGCCGAAATCAATTTTGTTTAAAAATACATAAACGACAATAAAATTGAACTTATTTACTTTAATTGAAGAAAAAATCCTATAAACCTAGCTTTTTTTCTCACTGACAAGTTATCAAAAATTGATCAAAATCGGCTAATATTTAAGATGTGAAAATAGATTATCGGTAATCGGTAGTATCAGTAGTTAAGTTTATGAAAAGTCGTTTGATGAAAAGTCGCAGCTTCACAATCCTCTTAAGTATATATTATTAAAAGATTTCGATAGTTAAGCCGTAAATTTTTGGGATCGCAATAACAACTGAATCAGTGTTTGTAGGTGTAATGTACGCGTTGATTAAGTATGTCATCGCTGGTCAAACGAATCAAAACATGCTCATGTTTACTCACAGAATTATTTAAAAAGAGTTCAATTTTGAGATAATCAGCTAGCTGTAAGGGAGCGTCCATAAACTACGTTGTATACTTAGGAGAGAGGGGAGGATGGTGCGGGGGTCCAGTAAAAAGCTACGCTGCTGGGTTACGGGAGACGGGCTAAAGAACAAGGTTCAGAACCTGAGCCCAATGTTACTGTTAAGGCGAGGAATTTGTAAAACAGTTGTCTCTGTTTTTTCCTTTACGTGTAAAGAATCAAGAAAATAACCACACTTTTGCAATTTTTCAATGTTTTCAATTTAAAAAATAAAATTTACCAGATTCTCTGTAGTGCTTTCTAAATAAAAAGAAATATCTCCATATAAAAACTATGTGCAAATATAGAAATGTTATTAATAAACAATTCGTTTTAGTCTTTTTTTAGACGTTTTATACTTGTTTTTGGGATTTTTTATGATCAAGTAAAGTACACACTATCGTGTAACATATTAGCACATTCCTCAGACAATATCCTTAAGTATGTCCAATATTTTTTGTAGACCGATATTTAGTATTAATTACCTTAAAAAATTGATCTAGCAAAAGGGTTTCTCCGCTTCTCCACCGGTGCCTCGCCTTAATCACTGATGACAGCAGAAGCTACTAAATTATTTTGTCAATATATACACTCTTGTAATTGTCCTACACAGTTCATATTGTTTTCTGGATTACAAGATATAAAAAAATAAACATTTATTTTTATTTTTAAGAGTTCCGGAGCCAAATTGGCGAAAACGGAATCCTTATTATTTTGTCATGTCCGTGTCTCTGCCACTATTAGACCTGAGTACAGTAATGAAATACCGCAGTGTCTTAAGACCAAGGTCTTCAACCAGTGTGAGTTACCAATGATGACATACGGAACTGATACAGGGTCGCTTACTATGGGCCTCATAAGAAGGCTCAAGGCTACCCAAAGGGCAATGTAGCGTGCTATGCTCGCAGTTTCTCTGCGTGATCGAATCAGAAACGAGGAGATCCGTAGGAGAACCAAAGTAACCGAAATAGGTCTTACTAATGCTAAACTTAAGTGGCAGTGAGCGGGTCACATAGCTCTTAGAACAGATGGCCGTTGGGGAAGTTAAGTTCTCAAGTGGCGACCACGCACCCGAAAACGTAGCGTGGGCAGGCCTCCCACTCGGTGGATCAATGACCTGGTGAAGGTCGCGGGAAGCCGCTGGATGCAGGCAGCGCAGAAACATGGTTATCTTTGGGGAAGGCCTATGTCTTCGACTGATATAATGATGATGACAGTAATGAAAATATTTAGTAAGTACTTATGTAAATAAATATACGACGTTCATTGGAAAATAAAGTTAAAATGTAAAATAGTTTCCTCCCCCCTGTAGACATAAATACTGAGTAAAAATCAGGTAGACTCCTCATCTATTTAATCTACAAGTTTAAAAATTTGCACGTACTTGTTTACTTATTATAATGCAAAAAAATTAACTCATTTTTTGAAAAAATAGGGGTACGGCCCAAACAAAAAAGGGGCATAAAAAAAATTATATGTATGCACGCCATCGTGTGGGGTAGAGGGATATTTATAACTTAGTCTTTGTAAATGCAGTATCAAACGTTCTGTTCTCAAGATAAAGCTAGTCAAAGTCGTTAGATATGTGTGTTAATAAACTTATTAGGGAATCCTGAAAGAAGGGAGGACAAATTGAAACCACGTGGTCCCCAAGGACGCTCCTTAAGCAAGCTTTCATATATATATTTTTTATATGGGTGTGTCCTGTCCTAATTCGTATACATATCCGTCCGTTCGTCCGTCTGTCTGTCCTTACATCACAATCAGTTTTCTCTGCCACGTAACCCTAGTCAGTATACACACGGGCCCCTACAGTAGGTACCTATGATAGACCTAGGTAGGTACCTACCTTGTTTTTGAAGTTCTTTAAAATAATCCTTATTATAAATGTGAAAATGTGTTTGTTTGTAACCTTTTCACGCTTCAAAACCTCAACCAATTTTGACGAAATTTGGCATACAGGTAGCCTTTGTCATGGCGAAGGACATATTATGCTACTTTTCATCTCGTGAACATAGCACCGATAGAGTTCTTGATTTCTTTAACATCGCAACGGAGCAACGAATTGTTGTGATTTTTTTGCACAGAGATGGTTAAGGAGGTGAGAAATGACATAGACTACTAATTAGCATAGCTCGAGGTAGTTCCCGAGGTATTTTAAAAAACTCATTTTGAGCCTCGCGCACGTCGTTGGCGTCGCAACGGCCGGAGTAACGAATTCACGTAATTTTTTGCATAGAAATAGTTGAGAGGGTGGGAAGTGATCAGAGTCTATCTCACTTCCCACCTTCTTCTGTTCTGAGTCAGAACACAGAACAAACCAGAACACCCGTACAGTGAGAATTACAAGTCTGTGGTGAGAATAGTATGACGCGCGCTGAAGCCGAAAACTCTGCGCCTACCCTCCTTCCCGTGGCTGTAATATTGCTATTTTAGGTCGGATTTTAAAACTTTTAGAGGTAGTTAAGAAAGAACCACTGCTTGTTTACTCACAAAAACAAATCACCTGCATGCAGGATTTAGAAGGGCCAAAAACGTTAAAACTACATCGATTTAGAGTTGTTTCATACAAGCACAAGTGGCCTTTTATTACCGCACGCGTTTTCTGGTTATTTTTTTTATTCACAATTGTCAAATCCTTGACATCTCACCTGGTGGTAAGTGACGATGTTGCCGATGATGGAAGCGGGCTTACCAAGATTCCCCAACGCAATGGGGAACTGGCTATCTTATCTTCATGCCGGAACACACCAATGATATCAACATTGATATTTGGCGGCAAGACTTAGATAACATGGTGGTAGCTAGCCAGGCGGGGTTAGAAAATGCCCTACCACCAACCAAACCGAGTCTTACAAATGACCCCGCCGGGAATCGAACCCGCGACCTCCTTTGTAAAGCCAGTGAACTTTGCCTCTGCGCTACGGAGGCGGTGGTTATTCAGTATTCTGAGGACAAAGACTACTAATCAGAATAGCCCGATATAGCTCCCGAGTGATCTGGAGTAAGATCCTGTCTACGCTCGCGAGCCGTTACCACTCACCCTTAAAGACAATCATAAAAACGATGCCCACGTGAGCGAAGCCACGGACAAAAGCTAGTTAGTAATAAATAATCAAACATCATTATCTTCATCAATCCTTACTAATCTTTGTCCAAACGAAATATAAGCGATGGGATGTCGATGAATAACTGCTGCTGCAGGTCGTACGGGTATACTCTTCGATCGTATATGTATATGTCACCGATAAATAGCAAGAATCGTAAGTTGATCAATTTTCTAGTTAGTTGATTAACTGACGAAAAATAACAAACGTTAGTAGAAATGTATTATTTAACGCAGTGCATTTTGGCTAATTGGTCAACTTACAGTACCTGGCAGTAATTTAATAATTTACGATTGTGCCACAAGTAAAATCATCCACTAACGGGCCAATCGTTGCTCAGTGTACTATTTAACGGTATACTATTACCCGTCACATAATACACTGTTCTCTTCGTCGGATGATCTTACGACAAGGCGCCGTAAATTAATCAATTTACTAAAATACATGCGTTAAATAATACATTTTAACTGCTGTTTATTATTTTCCGGGAGTTGATCAACTACCTTGAAAATTGATCAACTTACGAGTCTTGTTATTTTCCGGTGACATATACAATGGTCGAAGGTGGTTTTAACCACCTCCGTAGCTCAGGGCTCAGAGGCAAAGTTCACTGGCTTTACACAGGAGGTCGCGGGTTCGATTCCCGGCGGGGTCAATTGCAAGACTCGGTTTGGTTGGTGGTAGGGCATTTTCTAAACCCGCCTGGCTAGCTACCACCATCTTATCTAAGTCTTGCAGCCAAATATCAATGTTGATATCATTGGTGTGTTCCGGCATGAAGATAAGATAGCCAGTTCCCCATTGCGTTGGGGAATCTTGGTAAGCCCGCTTCCATCTTCGGCAACATCTTCACTTACCACCAGGTGATTTGTTGTCAAGGGTTTACCAATTGTTAATAATAAAAAAAAAGGTTCTAAATCAGAAAATATAAATAATACATAATTTTAAACAAAAAAAAACCGACTTCAAACAGGAAACTAAGGCTCCCCTCGATTTCTCTGGGATGCCATCATCAGATCTTGGTTTCATTATTATGGTACCACCCGTGGGATATCTCCTTTCCAACAAAAAAATAATCATCAAAATCGGTTCATATACGACGAAGTTACCCGCGAACACACATAAAAAAAAATATATATACGGTCGAATTGAGAAACCTCCTCCTGTTTTTGAAGTTGGTTAAAAGATAGTACAAGCTTTTATTATTACATTGTCACGCGATATATACATATGCATGCAAAATTTCAGCTCAATCGGAAACCGGGAAGTGGGTCAAATTTTACTTGCAAGATTTAATTACAGACACCGGGACAGGTGAAACTAAATAAAAGCTTGTAATAAAGTACTTTGGTATATTTCTATGGTTTTTTTAGGGTTCCGTACCCAAAAGGTAAAAACGGGACCCTATTACTAAAACTCCGCTGTCCGCCTGTTGAAATTTTTACAAATTTTTTCTGTGCCGCTATAACAACAAATATTAAAAATTTGAAAAAATGAAAGTCTCCATACAAAAAACGTGTTTTTTTTAAACGTGAAGAAACTAGCGCCATCTAGTACGATGGTACGGAATCCTTTGTGCGCGGTTCTGACACGCACTTTATCGTTTTTTTTTAACATGCGGTACGTACCAACAATGTATGAGTCTATATATCTAGTTAGTAAACAACCTCTGGAACGATAAGTTTAACATAACATGTTTACGAATGCCATAGTATGTAGAGGGTACATATAGAACATGTGATGTGTACTTATCTAATACCTATTCAGGTCAACAGCTTTTTATCAAAAACTTTTTCATCTAAGTAATCGACCTTTAACCATGTGTGATTTCTCCCTGAATACCAACTTATTTCTTATTTATTTATTATCGAAAAATTGTTTTTTATTTGAAAATAAAAATTAGACCTCAGAATACAGAACAAGCTATTAGACCTAGTTTGACAATGCCAGCTTCCATTCCACAAAAAAATATAGATGGCGCTAATATATAGTGTACAAGTACTTGTTAGATATATGGTAGGTACTATAAAGGGTGTAACAAAATTGGTGTAGGTCCCGTTAACTGGGGCTTCCTCATCCATCAATTCATACTGAACAACTTTTGTTGTAGGACTTTGCTGAAATCGCATAAAAAAATAATTATCTTCATACAAATCGACCAATTTCGTGCATTTTAGTACGGAGGGTCCAATTTTTTTTTAAACTTGACTATGGATTCCTTGGGGAAAGTTGTTCAGTATGATGATGAGAACCGCCAGTTAACGGGTCCTACACCAGTTTTTTTACACCCTTTATAGAGTGGCACATCAATGTCCAAATTAGCCAAGTCTTCCGGCACCGCAGATATAGGTAGTTCTAAATCGTAGTTGCTGTAAATAAGCCAAAATCATTCAAAATCGCAAATAAAGTCATTTTCGGGGGAAAAATGAGAAAATTTTAAAAAAAAGTTTTGCAAACCTTACTATGTCATATATCAAATAAATGGGCTCATTATTAGGACCTCAAATATGTTTTTGTTATTATTGTAAAATAAAAAGTTTTGATTTTATTCATAAAAGAAGACGAAAATTGACCATCCCCCCCCCCCCCCCCTGATCTCCAAAACTACTGAGCCTAAAATTTTGAAATAAATACAAAATATAGTTCATTGCTTGTAGTTTAACGGAAAACCTATAAGAATTCTATCAATTGAAAATTAAGTGGTAAACTCAATTTAATACGTTCAACTTACGGAAAATAGTTCACTAAAACACCACTAGATAGCACTAGTTGTATTTTCCTGTTGCTCGCGTTTATGTTTTTGTTTGTCATGTGAATAGGTATCATTGTCATAGTTGTGTGGAGAGGTGTGGTGGTGCGGAACCCTCATACCGCGCGTCCAACTCGCACTTGACCGGTTTTATTTTTATTTTTACCGGTACCCTATTACTAAGCCGTCCGTGTGTCCGACTTATAAAATACTATCTTTTGAGATAGCTGAAATTTCTACAGAATATGTGTTATTATGGAGGATTTACAATACAAAGGTGTTTTTTTTAACATTCTTCTGTCGCTCGCGTTGATGTCTTTGTTTGTTTGACCTGTGTGCTGAAACGGAAGCCTCGGTGCGTAATTGTGCCCCGAACTTCGCCAGTTTGTTCTTTAAAATCACGTACTTACCTACGGGGTACCATCGGTACCAAGTCAGGAAACTGAAACTGAAATGCAAGGGATATAACGAAAGAGACTTGAGTTGTTGAGATCTGTTTTCGGTAAAACCGTGACAATAAAAGTGACGGTAAAATCTGACTGCATCAAAAATAAATTCTGAAATATGATTTTCTAAATTGCTCTCCTCTTGACGTTTCAAAAAACCTGACTTGTTTTGTTTTTCCATCACGTCTTCAATTTTTAATTGATCAAATTCACAAATTAAGTTCGTCAATGACGCTAAAAATCTATGACTTCACTTATACATACATACATACATAAGATCACGCCTCTTTCCCGGATTTTTCCACTTGCTACGATCCTGACATACTTCTCTCGCTTCCTCTACATTCATCAATCTTTTCATACAAGCTCGTCGGTTTAGGGTACTCTTGACCTGACACTTCTTCAATACGTCTTCGACTTGGTCGCAGTACGTACGTCTAGGTCTACCCCTTCCAGTATTATCATTCACACTCGCCTAACATTTTTAGAACAAAATTTCGCTTTTGACAGATCTTAAAAAGTAACTCAAATGACTAGCAGTCCGATCCCCTATTCATTGCTCAGAAGTAATTCCGATTTTACAGGTTCTTTGGGAAAGACGTTCAGATTATGAATATAAAAATGTGACCCCCACAGGAGTCTGAACTGAATGAAAAAAAAACTAATTTTGTTTATCTAAAACTCCATATCCATACTGCCTGACCAGGCTAAGGCCGTTAAGGCTCCATAGCCACATTTAGGTAACTAACTAAAAATATCGTCGCTAAGGGTAATTTCATACAAACAAGTATCAAACCGCGAGGCCGCAGGCTCTGCATCATCATCATCTCTGCTCCTTACGAGGCCCTAGGCGAAGCTCCGCGTTGGGCAAAGCCCATGAGCGTCCCTCCTGCAAGGTCACTGGCGCCAAAACTTCACATGCAAATATCTCTGTATCTGCCCATCGTAGACCCCTCATGTTTGGACTCATATGAATTGTCTTGACCAGATCTAGGCGCTTGGGGGGTCAAATATTTGGATGCTTGTATCTGTGTAGCCGTTTATCATAGACATATCGTTACTTCAATTATTCCCATCTTTACCACTAGAAGCTACTCGCTTGACGATGTCGTTTCGCGCGGCCGTGTGCCTTGACACAGCCCCATCCAATTTTTCCTTTCAGTTTTAGTTTCTTTTTATAGTTTGTTGTACACAGGATTTTTTTAATATAATAATAAGTCATTTATTCGCAGATAAAAACCCATATCACAACTAAGAATATAGTATATTAAGAGGTATTATAAACTAATTTAAAACCTAACTTAATGTATTATACTAATCTAACAATAAAAATATTAATTAAAATCGAAACCCCGAGTCAATCCAGCCGCAAAGGAGCCCATGACTCACAATCGCGTTGCCGCGCTGGATGGCAATAGACAACCTTTGCAGCAGGTAGGACCCGGAGCGAGTATCTTCGCAAGCGTGTGCAGGTTTCCTCGCGATGTTTTCCTTCACCGTAAGAGCGTCGGATAAACGTACATAACAAATCTAAATTACGTGGCAGGATTCGAACCAAACCTCCCGGGCAGGAGGCGGCGTACCTAGCCGTTACGCCACCGCCGCTCTCTGTAGTTGTAATAGTCTGAGTAAAACGGCTGTGATGTACCGACGTAAATACAGACAGACGGACAGATGGCCAGACGGACATGGTAAAACCATAAGGGTTGTGTGTAGAATTAATTACAGTTATTAAATAAATTATTTATTACTAGCTTTTGCCCGCGGTGTCACCCGCGTGGACATCGTTTTTATGACTGTCTTTTAGACTGCGCGGACATGAGTTTTACTCAGAACCCTCGGGAACGATATCGGGCTATTCTGATTACAAGTATATGTCACTTCAACTAATTCTATACAAAAAACCATTTCAGTCCGGCTGACGTGCGCGAGCGCGGAAATGAGTTTTCCCCAGATCCCTCGGGAACCATGTCGGAATATTCTAATTAGTAAATTATGTCATTTCCCACACCCTCAGCCATCTTTGTGCAAAAAATTACAGCAATCCATTGTTCCGTTGAAATAAAATGGTATCGGGTAGGAAAGTGGGGATGCTTTATCATAAACCTGGTAGTTTAGCGTATCTGGTAGATATACGAGGAGAACGTTCCGTTGAAATGTTAAAGAAACTAACCAAAAAAAAGAGTATATTTTTAGTTCCCAGGAACTGCATCGGACTATGCTATTTTCACGGGATAAAAAGTAGCCTATGTCCTTCCCAGAGACACAGGCTACCTGCGTGCCAAATTTCATCAAGATTGGTTAAGATGTTGAAGCGTGAAAATGTAACAAACAAACAAGCACATTTTCACATTTATAATATTAGTAAGGAAGTAAGGATTAGTAAATAACGATTATTTACTCGTATATTTTTGTTTATATTAATTTACCAAATTGAGTAAAACGGCTGTGACATGCCGACGGACAGACAGACGGACATGCCGAAACTATAAGGTTTCTTAGTTTGACTACGAAACCCTATAAACTCAAAAACATACAGTCGAATTGAGATCCGCTTGCCTTCTTTGAAGACGTCAAAAAGTAGTTATTTTCGGACAATGTGTTTCTATTTTTCTGCGTATTTCTATAAATTTCTCTTAATTTTGTTGTGACTAGCCACAGCCGTCGCCACAACTTGGCCGTTACTGTGTGTGAATCACACAGAGACAAAATAATTAGGTATGGTGATCAGAAATAGAACGGCGGCGCAGACGTAGGGCTCCGCAGACTGCAGGTGGCTATCGCACGTTGGGCAGTGGGTGGACAGTAAGTTGAATAGCTATGGGTGTTATGGAAAAAAAGCTGTATTTCATGAAGGAATAATAATTTATATTGATTATATTTATATAATAATAATAATTGATTCCTATAATTTGGGGATCTTCAAGGCAAGAGTGAATATGCATTATTTGAGTTTGCGTGTACCATTCTCGACTGCATCATCACTTACCATCAGGTGAGTTGCAGTCAAACGCACTCAATTTTTTTAATAAAAAAAAACAAGATAGCCGCTTTGCACAGTGATAGTGGGAAACAAAATAATAAGCGATTTGATCTGCAGCAGCTGTAGTTTCAACAGTAGGAACACGAATAGCGCCACTTTTTTTGAAAAAAAAATATAAAAAAAACTACACACTAATCGGCTGCTCCGATTTCAACAGTTTGGTATCAAACGATAGTAAATTTTAAAGCTTATTTTTTCATAAAATATAAAAATTATTATTTTTTAATGTGAGTTTAAAAAAGAAATATTTTTTGTTGATATTTATTAAATATATTTTTTTTTCAATAAAAAATATTTAATTTTTACTATTATTCTTCTTCTATCGTGTTATTTTTATTTCAAAATGTTTTTGTTAAATACAAAATACATTTTTTAAATGATGGATGGAGGCAGGCAGCGCAGAACCGGTCGTCGTGAAAATCCTTGGGGGAGGCTTATGTCCAGCGGTGGACGTCCTTCGGCTGATATGATGATAATGATAACCTTTATTCGCGATACTTCACTACAGCTGTTACATTGAGAACTAAAAACACATGAAAAATAATCTAGGACCTTAAGAATGTTTAATCCAGTTATCGTAGAAAAACGTTTATTCACAGACACAACACCATGAAGAAAAGAAAAAAAAACAATAATAATTAAAAGCTGACTTATGTATACATACTTTTAGAAATAGAACGCTTAAAAAAATCTCAAGGTGTATATCGTATGATACCAAAACTGTTGAAATCGGTGCAGGTATATCATCGCGGGTCTTCGAAAATGACTATGGATAGGTGGGATTGTTTAGCATGTTAAAATATTTACTTTTTCGACCCTGTAGTACGGTACGTACGTAGGGTAGATGAAGTACTGTTATCGCGAAATATTTTTTTTCATGTCTGGTGCTACAGTTGAAAGGAGCCCACGAAGCGGACCCCGCGATAATATGTCTGGGCCTTTCACGATCTGCCTAGGAATATCTAGGCAGATCGCGCTCAGCCGGATTCCCACAATCTGCCGCCAACATACATAATACAGAGTAAAATAAATATAGTTAAAAAAAACGTAAAAACACGCTTTTAAAGCACAATCAAAAAGTGAAAAATAATTCTTAATATAAGATGAAAACAATTGAACAAAAAATACTTGTAAAAAAAGCGTGGCTTGCTTTATATATACAAAAATTATGGCACAAAGGGCCCCCAGAATTTTTTTGAATTTAAAGCTCATTTAAATGCGTGTTTTTTTAGTTTTTTAACCTATATTTATTTTTCAATTTTTAGTTCAGGATAATGTGATAAACTTATGAAATTATTCTATTGTCATTGATTCTTGATAAATGTACAAAGTTTTAATTAAATCTGTCCGTTTAAAGTGAGTCAAAATCGAGTGCAAAGGAGTCGGTTACAAACATACGTACATACAGGTGAAACTAATAAAAGCGTGATAAAAAATACGGGCTCAATATATCATCTTTATTATATGTATAGGGCCCTTCTGAAAAAGGTAGGTCGTCGTTAACAACCCATAACGGGGCACGGGTATCTTCGGGGGCCTAAACTTTCCGAATTTGGGAAAAAGGTAGGTATATTAAAATAATTTCAGGGGTTCGGCTTATAAAAACTGACCAACTTTACACTAAATCCCGTATTGGACTTCTAGTCATTTGAGTTACTCTTTATATCAACTATCAAAAATGTCATTTTATTCTGTAATTGTTTGTGTTAGGTACTAAGCTTGTGACGTCAAAGTCTTTTACGAACTAATTTAATTATTTTAACAAATATGAAATCGAAAATGGATTAAAATATCAAATGAATAAATCTTTGTGATTTTGTAGGAGAAATGCTATTTAGTGAAAAATCCTTATAAACGCGAAAGTATGTATGTATGGATGTATGGATGTTTGTTACTCTTTCACGCCACAACAGATAAACGGATCTGGATGAAATTTGGTAGGTAGACAGATTAGGACCCGAATTAACATACAGACAAAATTTTTGTGGCTCGCGCACTGCGCACCCTCGAAGACATTCAAAGGAACTATGTTAAAACTATTATCTCATAATTATATGGCAAAACCTATTAACTCATAGTTTATTTTTGATACTGTCAAATACCTTATTGGCATATAAGGAGGCATTTTAAGTTGTTGCTTGAACTGAATTGAGATCAATGCGCAGACAAATAGCGTGAATGTCGCATGACAATACGACAATACCGATAATATACCTATCACACTGGTGGATACTCGCTAAATCAGGCAAAGAACTGGAGTCTGGTGCCGGTCGGTGCCGGTGCCGGTGGCGGCACAAACTTATCCGGACACTTAGTTGTCGTGTCACTATCATACCCTAAATAGGGGTGACGACAGCAGCATCAGAAATAAATTATGAACTCTTGATCACTAAATTGCCCTCCTACTAAAACTTCGGAAAACCTTACTCGTTTTGTTTTCCGTCAATTCTTCGATTTTTAATTCATCAAATTTACAAAATTAGTACATAAATGACGCTGCAAAACTATGACGTCACGCCTAGGTATTTCTAACATTTTTAGGACAAAATGTCGTTTTTGACAGATGATAAAAAGTAAATCAGATGGCTAGCATTCGTCATCCCTACAAGCCAGGCGCATGTATATTTACAAACGCGTAGGAAAAGTTATTAAGAGGAGTGTATTCCTAGTGCGCTCCATACAACAGTGTGACCATTTGTGGCAGGATAGCTGGCAGATTTGGCAGTATAGCCGCTTTAAAGCTTTAGCCTATAAAAGGAGTAGGGTGCAATATCGAAAATGGAATGGAATGGGTGCTAACGCCAGCAGAGTAATCACTATATAAATATAAATATATATAGCAAGAGATATAAATCTGAAACCTGCAATAAAAACGTTTCTTGAGCATATGCAATCATTTCTCATTCAACTTTCAAGTCAACTTAAAACTCGTCTGCCATTAAACGACCTTTTTAAGCAATTACAGTTCTTAGCTCCTCAAGACGTTGTATACAAGGAGTTTTCTTCGATAGCAAATGTTGTTACGCAATTTCCTAATCTTGTTGATGAACATACGATTCAAAAAATTGATGATGAATACAGACAATTAAAACTTGACAAAGATGTTAGTGATTTATTAGAATCTGGTGGAAGTAATGCAAAGCCAATTCTAGATATTGATAAATTTTGGGGTGCCGTCGGTAAAATCCGAAATTCAAATGGAAACTTAAAATACGTTAATGTTTCTAATTTTGCAAAAGGTTTGTTGTGTTTGCCAATGTCGAATGCTTCTTGTGAAAGTATAATCTCGCAAATTAACCTCATAAAAACAAAAACAAGGAACATATTTATTAATAAACATGTCGCCTCTATTTTACACGTTAAACAGGGCATTCGTGAATATGGTGACTGCGTTTCATTCCAGCCAACTAATGAAATGATTAAACAAATGACAAAAACGATGTATAAAGAAAGTGATCAAGATGAATACGATGCTAATACGAATGTATAATTTAATTTAGTTAACTTTTTGACTTACAGTACAATTTTTTAAATTAAAACTCCATAAAATAATGTGTCTGTTTATTTTAAATTATATTGGCATTTGTTCGGCACTTTGTGCTTTAGAATTTGGCAGGATTTGTCAGTTTTCTTGCCTAAGTGGGGCAGGATCTCTAATTTGAAGTTGGTCACGCTGCCATACAAGTAGTTTGGCTCTTATTCAACCACCTCTGTGTCGTAATGGTTAAGGCCAGTAGCTTCACATCAGGAGGTCGCGGGCCCGATTCCCGGCGGAGTCTAACTTTGTAAGACTGGTTTGGTTAGTGGAAGGACATTTTCTAGGCTCGCCTGGCCAGCTACCACCATTTTATCTAAGTGTTGCCTCCAAACATCAATTCTAACAACATTGATCTGTTCCGCCTTGAAGATGAGATAGCCAGTTCCTCATTGCGTAGTTGGGGGATTTTGGTAAGCTAAGCTCCCTTTCGGTATCAACTATCAGTTGAGATGGTGCCAAGGGCTTAATAATTGTAAAAAATATATATATATATTTGAATGATAAAGAATAAAAGTTATTTAAATTATGTAAACACGTTTTAGAAACTAATATTTATGTCTATGTTTCTATTTCCAAAAAAAATGGGACATTATTTTTAATTTCGTAAACATTTGTAATAATTATTAGGTACAAAATTCCGTCATTTTTTTTACGAATCACAGACACAGAATTAGTTTTTAGAACTTGTTTAAAAAATGATAAATATTCAAATAAGAACCATTCTAAATTTGCACGGAGCGCGCTAAAAGATACACTTCAGGGATACACTCCTCTTAAAAGAAAGAAGAACAAATATTGCTGGTGGTATAGTCAACTTACACGTGTTGTAAGTACCTAATCGATCATCACATCACTGACTCGCATCTCGCATGTTCTCCATGAACGAGTTCACTTTGTTTGTTTGCGTGGAAATTATTGGATGGATGGTGAACACTCGTGGTCGCTGCCGTTTGCTAGTGTCGACGACCCACTTCCCAACTTCCTGTTTACGTGTGACTACGTGTAATAATATGCGTAGTTTTGTCAACCATTCATACGGGGACGCGGGCAGGATACGCTCAAGGTCGTCACGTGTATCAATGTGATACAAACGATATCAGTGCAGTCATGCAGTGGTCGGCGAAGCGCCAAAACCAACTTTGATCGATCGTTGCTCTGGGTTACTACAAGGGCTGCCAACCCTCCGGGTTTCATCCGGAGTCTTCGAGGTTGGTTAGTGCACCTCCGGGCTGTGGGTTAAGCATTTATATCTCTGGGTGAGACCGGGCTGAGCAGCGACAGCCGTTCATTACGGAAAATTACGCTTAGAAAGTAAAGCAAGCATAAGAGGTTTACCGAAGAACACTTCAGTATATACATAAATAATATTATGATTTCATAAAGTCAGCGTTCAAAATCTTCTCGTCATCAGAGTTGGCAGCCTTGAAATATTTGATGCCCATATTTTACTATTAATTTTACAGTCCGTATGAGATTATTTTACCGCGCATTTCAGTTATTCTAATTCAGTTATTTTACATTTAACCGTTTAATGAATTATTGAGCTGCCATTTTTAGGAATCCGTAGTAAAAGTAGGAATCCAATTAGTCTCGCAATGTCCGTCCGTCTGTCTGTCCGCCATTTTGGGGAATCCGTAGTTAAAGTAGGAACCCTAATAGTTTCGCAATGTCCGTCTGTCTGTCTGTCTGTCCATCAATTAATCACAGCCGTTTTCTCAAAGACTTTTACAGGTAAGCTACTACCTACTTGAAATATTTGATGTCCATATTTTTACTGTTAATTTTACAGCCCGAATGAGATTATTTTACCGCGCATTCCAGTTATTCTACTGCCCACATTTAATCGCTTAATTAATTATTGTGCTGTCATTTTTAGGAATCCGTAGTTAAACTAGGAACTCTAATAATTTGGCAATGTTTGTCTGTCTGTCTGTCCGTCAATTAGTCACAGCCGTTTTCTGAGAGATTTTTACAGCTATAAAGCTGAAATTTTGATGTTAATACAAATCTGTGACCCAAACCATGATCTGCAAAAAAATGTAGGGCACCTCCCCTGCATCTAAAGGGGAGGTTGGGGGGAATTTTTCATTTATTCTATCGCGGAGGGTATCATTGAATAGGGCTTTTAAAACTCCTGAGGGTTTACTTAGATCATTTCTTCTAAAAAAGTGGTGTTTTTTGTTAGTGTTGCATGTCCCTACCCCACCCCGTACTAGCTAAACCGGTATTTTAGAAAATCTGAAAGTATTGGAAATACATTAGTAGGGCATAAATTTACAAGGACAATTACCACGGCCAAAAATGCTTTCTTTTAATTTAGGAGTAATAGTCGACCTAATTAAGTTGTAGTTGGATTACTAAAAAAATCATAGATTTTCCTTACAAATGTTCTAATATATACCGACAGCAAAAAAAACTTTATTTTCAAATCAAATCAAAATAATGTATTTTTAATAGGTGTTTACACACACTTTTAAATAGTCAAAAAAAACTTATTGTGTATTACATAATGTCATGATTCTGATTACAGTATCAGGTAATTTTATTTGAAGAATCAACACATATATTATCTTTGTCATTTACATAATCTATTATTTTATGATATCCTCTAGAGCACAGCCGTCCACTGTTGGACTTAGGCCTCCCCCAAGGATTTCCACGACGACCGGTCCTGAGCTGCCCGCATCCAGTGGCTTCCCGCGACCTTCACCAGGTCATCGGTCCACCGAGTGGGAGGCCTCCTACGCCACGTTTTCCGGTGCGCGGTCGCCACTTGACAACTTTACTGCCCCAACGGCCATCTGTTCTACGAGCTAGCGATGCGGGAATATCTCTTTCAGCTCATATACGTCCCCAAAGAGGGGCTCGAGCCTACCCTGAATCAGGGCGATTAGGCCTTAGTCGACCACGCGGGCCTAGTGCGGGTTGGTCGACTTCACACACAACCTTCGAGTTTCTTCGCAGGCGTGTACAGGTTTCCTCACGATGTTTTTCCTTCACCGTTAAAGCAATCGGTAAGTATATGTACCTACGTAAGTTTTTGAAAAACTCATTGGTACATTGGCCGTCCAGATTTGAACCCGGTACTTCTGGTTAAAAGCGTCGGTGGCTCAGCCGGTAACGACTCGGTTCTTCTAACCAGAGGTACCGGGTTCAAATCTGGACGGCCAATGTACCAATGAGTTTTTCAAAACTTACGTACATACTTACCGATTGCTTTAACGGTGAAGGAAAAACATCGTGAGGAAACCTGCACACGCCTGATGCGATGAAACTCGAAGGTTGTGTGTGAAGTTGACCAACCCGCACTGGGCCCGCGTGGTCGACTAAGGCCTGATCGCCCTAATTCAGGGTAGGCTCGAGCCCCTCAGTGGAGACGTATATGAGCTGATATGATGACTTCTGGTTAGATGGACCGAGTCGTTACCGGTTGAGCCACCGACGCGGGAATATAATAATGATAAATTATTATTTAAGTTTTTTTTCATGTAGCAAGTTTTTGGAACGAACTGAAAGTAATGAAATAATGACATATTTGAGATAACTATTTGCCAGATGCAAGAAAATAATAATAATGAATTATTTAAGTATATTGTATATAATGTATCACGTTTTTTAAACGAACTAAAAGTAACAAAATAATATATCCCATTATCGTAACGTTCGTAACATTTATTATGTAAGTTGGTGAGGAGTTGGGTATCCTGCCGATTCCAGGAGATGGTGCAGCATCAGGTCAAGGTTGCTATGTTCTATCTAACACCTATTCATTGAGACTATTCCAATGAACCCAAACACGATACCTCCACTGTATACTGTTGGTAAGGAGTTGGGTATCCTGCAGATACCAGGAGCGTTGCAGCATCAGGTCTAGGTTCATCATCATCATATCAGCGGAAGGAAGTCCACTGCTGGACATTGAGTTGGACGCCTATACCTACGCTACGGTTTCTGGTGCGCGGTCGCCACTCAAGAACTTTACTGCCCCAATGGCCATCTGTTCTACGATAGTCTATGTTACGTGCGTGTAAAAATAATAGTTTAAATTATCTTAAAACCGACTTCAAAAGGAAATTCACTCAAAAGTATGAAATAATATTTTAAAGTGAAACTTTTTTACATTGTCTCACATTTTTTCGTATGTGTGTTGCATGTTGCGTGACGGTCGCTTTCGTCTGACGGTATGATCGTTTTGTCCTCTGTACCGTAGCGAGAGCAGCCCCATGATCGTTTCGTCCTCTGTAAAGTTTCACTTTTACCGTGGTTTTTTAATATTATAAATACACGAAATTTACCTACAATAACGAAATCAAAAGTAGGTACGAATAAATTAGGGGCCCACAATTTCTTTTGAGATTGGTTACCAGCACACAGCTCTTACCTGTCAAATGTTTTAGATTCGACGGCTTTGCTGGCACCAACCTCATAAAAATTGTAGGCTCCTAATTTTAATTCGTTTCTAGTTTGATTTCGTTGTTCTTGGTTAATTTTGACTTTCCTTTTATAGTTGGTTTTTAGTTTTTTAAAGTATTATTTTTTATTAACACGCTTATATTAGCTTTTGTATGTATGTTTGTTTGTATATATGTTTATATGTATGTTTGTATGTATGTTTGTAACCAACTACTTTGCATTCGATTTTGACCCACTTTAAACGAACAGATTTAATTCAAACTTTTTACATTTATCAAGAATCAGTGACAATACAATAATTTCATAAATTTATCTCATTATCCTTAACAAAAAAAAGTTTTAAAAAAACACGATTTTAAAGCAAATGAAACCAAAAAGTGAAAAATAATCTATTTAATATAATAAAACTGTAACGGGGCCGTGTCTGTACATGAAATATTTTTGGAAAATAATAACTGTGGTGGACATTACTAACGATACAGAGGCCAAAACAACAACTTTTGGAATTTTTGTCTGTCTGTCTGTCTGTCTGTCTGTCTGTATGTTCGCGCATCACGCAAAAACTACCAGGCCGATTTTGATGAAATTTTGTATGGTGGTTCCTTATAGCCCGGGGTAACATATAGGATACTTTTTATCCCGGAAAATTTAAGAGTTCCCGGGGGAAAATCAAAAGTATTCATTTATAGAATGGCTCACCACGCAAATGTGGCTTGACCTATTACAATCTAATTATACACTTTGATACCCTATATCGCGAACTAAAACTGGAACATTGTGAATCCCAAAAAAAACTAAGGGTTCCTGCAGGAATGCAAAAAATAGTATCTTTACTTGCATATCTATATCTATAATATAATAAAACTGTAACGGGGCCGTGTCTGTACATGAAATATTTTTGGAAAATAATAACTGTGGTGGACATTACTAACGATACAGAGGCCAAAACAACAACTTTTGGAATTTTTGTCTGTCTGTCTGTCTGTCTGTCTGTCTGTATGTTCGCGCATCACGCAAAAACTACCAGGCCGATTTTGATGAAATTTTGTATGGTGGTTCCTTATAGCCCGTGTTAACATATAGGATACTTTTTATCCCAGAAAATTCAAGAGTTCCCGTGGGAAAATCAAAAGTATTCATTTATAGAATGGCTCACCACGCAAATGTGGCTTGACCTATTACAATCAAATTTTACACGTTGATACCCTTATCGCGAACTAAAACTGGGACAAACAACTTGTGAATCCCAAAAAAATTAGGGTTCCTACAGGAATGCAAAAAATTGTATCTTTAAAATGACTCAACGTAACAATATGAAACCTTTACATTGGGATGGGGTGTTTTGACCATCATTGTATAGTCGGGTATTATTTATCCCGCAAAACTAAAGAGGTCCCGTGGGAAATTATCTATAGATACTTACAATAATAACAATAGAGTACTTTTTTCTATATATTAGCTACACATACCAAACATTATAATCATAGTAGCAGAATGTCAATAGATGGCACTGCAGGGATAATAAAACGCGCTTAAGTTATATTAAGACTGTGAATATTATTTCATACTTTTGAGTGGATTTCTTTTATGTATTTTTCAGCATACGCTACTTTAAACTCTGGAACTATGGTACGTAGCGATGTGTTTCATAGACGAACAGAGAGGTATATTTTTACAGATTCCAATCGTGTAAAAAAATAAAAACACATAAATCGAGTTTAGCATCTTTTAACAGGAGGCACAGATATGGGAACTCTTCTGACGGCGACTATTTGCGTGTGGCAGTTGCTCTCCGTCTGCAATATCAATATCTGTGAACCTCATCAATGTATTTGTGGGTCCACGGTGGAGGCAATTGGCCATCACTCACTTAGTTGCAGTCGTGTTTGTGAAGATCCCCACGTCACCAATTCCTTAATGACCTCACTCGGAGGGCACTGGTCTCGGCCAGATGGAATATTCCATCTTTGATGCATCCGCCGGCCGGGCTTTAGTCGATCTGATGGCAAAAGGCTGGAGGGTTTAAACAGGTGCTATGGCAGAGACGAACGTGTCTGCTTTGGGAAGCCACTTTTTCTGCCTCACTGTACGGTACTGCTGCTCAATTTTCGGCGAGAAAGAAGCATAATAAGTACTCGGTCTAGGAGGCAAATTACTGCTTTGTGCCGCTGGTCTGTGAGACAACCGGCTGCTGAACCGTCAGAGGCCTTTGCCTTCACAAAGGAGGTTGGCCTTCGCCTTCGAGAGAGGAGATGTGACGTGAGGTCCTACCTGCTGCTAAGGTTGTCTATTGCCATCCAGCGCGGCAACGAGAAGTGCGTCTTGGGCTTCTTTGGAGCTGATACGACTCGAGTATTTGACCCATATTAATATTGTCAGGAAATTTTATTACTAGATTGATACCTATAATGATTTGAATTAGTTTTTTGATAATGTAGGTACTTATATGTTATTTCATCATATCAGTTTATATACGTCCCCACCAAGGGGCTCAACCTGCCCTGAGTTAGGGCGATCTGGCCTTAGACGATCACGCGGGCCCATTGCGGGTTGATTGACTTCACACATAAGCTTCGAATTTCTTCGAAGGCGTGTGCAGGTTTCCTCACGATGTTTTTCTCACCGTAAGAGCGTCGGATAAACGTACATACCAGTATGAAATCGATATTCGTATAGATATTGATAAGTGGCAGGATTCGAACCACGGCCTTCCGGACAGGAGGTAGTGGCCCTAACCGTTTTGCCACTGACGCTCTATAGTTTATTTAAGATTTAGAAATCCTTACTTAATATTAAAAATGTGAAAATGTGTTTGTTTGTTTGTTTGTTACCTATTCACACTTCAACACCTCTATCAATCTTGATGAAATTTGGCATGCAGGCAGCCTGTATCACTGGGAATGAAATAGTCAACCTTTTATCTGTGGAAATTATCATAGCCCGATACAGTTCCTGAGGAAACTAAAACAATACTCTTTGTTCGTTTTATATAAAATCGTAACGAAAAAATAGATTGGTGTGATTTTTAGCACAGAGATGAGGTGGAAAATGATATAATTTACTAATAAGTATATCTTGACATAGTTCCCGAGGGATTTGGGGAGCAACGGATTAAAGTGATTTTTTGTATAGAATTTGTTGAGGGGGTGGGAAGAGACAAAGACTGCTAATCTGAATAGCCCGATACAGTTGCTGAGGTACCTGGAGAAAACTCATGTCCACGCTTGCGAGCTGATTGCGGCTCGCGCACCACTCACCCTCAAAAAGGGTCATAAAAGCTATGTCCACGTGGGCGAAGCCGCGGGCAAAAGCTAGTTCTTAATATAAGCTGAAAACAATAATGAACGAACAATATTATTGTGAAAAAATATTGTGCCATATTTTTCGTATATCGAGCAACCCCGGCTTTTTTTCGCAATAATACTAGTATTTTTCGTTATTGTTTTCAGCTTATATTTAGAATTATTTTTCATTTTTTAGTTTGATGTGCTTTAATGGCGTGTTTTTTTTTAGTTTTTTTTAAACTAGGTATATTTATTTTTAGTGATAATGCTACGAGTAACTTTGTAAGAACGGTAAACCCAGTCACCTACTCGCCAATAAGAATCTTCTTAATGCATGTGTTTCATTAACCGATACAGAGTCCTGTGGCTTCCATCATCATCTTAGAAGCATGAAAGTTAAGGAATTCCATTATCAGTTCACCTGAATAACCTGAAAGAATACAACTATCGTTCTATATATTCTATCTATACGAACCTACGTTTCTACGAATAATATTTTACAAATAATCCTCCAACTCCTAACCGTTAAGGATTTGTACCTTCCATCATCAGCTCATCAACATGAAATTATGACTGCCAGACGCAAAAACTTGAATGGCTTTAGAAAATACATGAAACACGTAGGACCTACGTACTCATTAAAGTTGAGTGTTGCCCTCGTCCCCACCGAGAGGCTCGAGCCTACCCTGAATCAGGGCGATTAGGCCTTAGTCGACCACGCGGGCCCAGTGCGGGTAGGTCGACTTCACACACAATCTTCGAGTTTCTTCGCAGGCGTGTGCAGGTTTCCTCACGATGTTTTCCTTCACCGTTAAAGCTATCAGTAAGAATATGTACGTAAGTTTTTTTGAAAAACTCATTGGTACATTGGCCGTCCAGATTTGAACCCGGTACCTCTGGTTAGATGGACCGAGTCGTTACCGGTTGAGCCACCGACGCTTTTTCTAGGATTTCTCGATTTCTCTAGGATTCCATCATCAATTTCATCAGATCCTAATTTGGTGACAAATAAAACTATCTACTTATACGTATCTACGTATAACATTTAAAGAATTATCATCTAACTCTTAACCGTTAAGGAGTTGTCCCATCCATCATCAGTTCATCAATATGAGATGATGATTACCAGATTTAAAAACTTAAAAAGCTTTAGAACATACATGAAACACGTAGTACGTGGCCATAAAAATTGAGTGTTGCCCTCGATTTCAGTAAAATTCCATACAGACTTAGTGACATTGGGACCATTTCGGGAGTATACTCTTTCGAATTAATAAATAATTTTCGTTAAAAAAAAACTTTAAAAAAAATACATATTGTGGAATATAAAAACCTACGAGAGTTTTTTGGCGGGATTTGTGGCAGACGCATTCGTAGTTTTATTTTGTTGTTTTTTCATTGTTTTCTGCTAGGATTTTGTTCAAGAAGTGGTGCATTTTGGAGAAAATCGTCTAGTGCTCGTGAGCAATGTGGAGAACAAGAAAATAAAACGAAAGAGGACGTGAGAACCCAACTTGCTCTGGGTGCAGTTTTATATAGACGCCCTACAGCAACTGGGTGTTCCACCTCAGAATGTAGCTGCTATAAATGCTGTCAAGAACTTCAGAGAAGATTTGTAATGCACCGGCCATAGCATTACAAATTAAATACGTCAGACCTGGCTGTATGGTCTTAGTCACCTTTGCCTTCTCCGCGCTTTTGAAAGCCGAAGAGAAGAAACCAAAAAAAATAAAAATAAAAACCTACTCCTTTTTTGAAGTGGGTTAAAAAGGCAAACACCATTATATCATAAATAACTATTTTAATACAGTTGCTCAAAAAGTGATACTTATATACCAGTTTACTGTGCGCAAATGCGGCTCGGGGTTGCAAATGTCACTCGTTTGTTATTTTACCTTTTCACCACCCTTGTATCATCATTATAAATAACTATCATTGACATACTTGCTCACTTTTTGCCCTTCACAAGACACATTTAATTTCAATTGCTTATCTCTAGAAATTTAACCCGAAAAGCCGCATCACAAAAGAGCGTCTGTCATTTCATATATTTCTGTAGGTACTTAATAATCGTACATCTATGTTTCCTGGTGGGAAATAAAGAATTCATACATACTTACATACCAACGAGTACATACTCTTCATTCCGCTATAAGACTGTAATTAGGTCAAAAATAAGTTGTAGTTTTAATAATGTACTACATTACGACTCAAAGGTTGTATTGGCTATTGCCCGCGGCCAGGATGTGGATCACTATCAAAGTACATATATTAGTACTAACATACAGTATGGACACTCCCTGCCGCTCTCTAGATTCCGACTTCACCCCCTCGTCTCCCAGATTGATTCAGATTGGTTACTGTTTAGTTGTCGAACGTATGGGATTTCGCCGCCATTTTGTTTGTTCCGTCAGTTGTTTTTTGAAATGGCATTTCTGGCCCGTTGTATGAAGTGTCGAGGGTGTGTCACTATTCCCTTTACACGCGCGTGTGTTTGTTTTGTATAGATATTATTTTTAACCGACTTCAAAAAGAGGAGGAGGTTTTTCAATTCGACCGTATATATATTTTTTTATGTGTGTTCGCGGATAACCTCGTCGTTTGTAAACATATTTTGGTGATTCTTTTTTTAATGGAAAGAAGATATCTCAAGGGTGGTACAATGGTAAGGAAACCAGGATCTGATGATGACATACCAGAGAAATCGAGGGGAACCTTAGTTTCCTGTTTGAAGTCGGTTTTTTTTTGTTTAAAATTATATTTGTTTATAGACGTCGATTGCTTTTTAATACACAATTGATAAGCCCCTTGGAATACCTAATCTTCTTGATTAGTAAGTGATGATGATGCCGAAGATGAATGCGGGCTTACTAATGTTTCCCAACGCAATTGAGAACTTGTTTTCTTATCTTTATGCCGGAACGCGTATATGGCTTTCCGTATTCTATACGTTTGAAGTACATGAAGTGATGAATTATAGAATACAGAAATCTACTATCTAGCTGCCGGAAGATATCAATGCTGTTTACATTGATTTTGGTACCAATACTTAAATAAGTTGGTGGTAGCTAGCCAGGCGGGCTTAGAAAAAGCTCTAATGCCAACCAAACCAAGTCTTACAGAGATAGACGCCGCTGGGATACAAACACGCGACCTCTCGGTGTGAAGCGGATAGATTAACCATAACGCCACGTAGTCGGTTGGATTATATCGTAAATAATAAAATTATTTCTTGATCAATTCCAGCGAGCCTTGAATGAGGAGGAAGTTCCGCAGACTGCACTCAGTGGATCAACCACCACTACGACCAAACCAAAAACGGTGTGCGCCGAGCATACACCATGCGGGTGGCTCATCTACCACCCCGTCACGCATGTCGAGCAGGAGCTTAGCAGCAACTCGTAGTGAGTACTGTTTCAACCATACCACTCTTACTTGCTCTTACACTTAATAGATGTGCACCGAGCATCATCTACCACCCCGTCATTTAGGTCATGCAGGAGCATAGCAAAAATATTTAGTGAGTAGCGTTTCAACCATACCACTCTTACTTGCACTTACACTTAATAGATATGCACCGAGCAGAACACCCTGCGGGTGGATCATCTACCACCCCGTCATTCGGGTCATGCATGAGCAGAACAACAACACGTAGTGAGAACCGTTCCAGCCATACCGCTCTTAATTGTTCGTACCCTCAATACATATGCGTGCAAGGTTTGCACCGAGCAGAACACCCTGCGGGTGGATCATCTACCACCTCTACATTCGGGTCATGCAGGAGCAAAGCAACATGTAGTGAGTACCGTTCCAACCATACCGCTCTTACTTGTTCTTACACTCAATACATATGCGTGCAAGGTGTGCACCGAGCAGAACACCCTGCGGGTGGATCATCTACCACCTCTTCATTCGGGTCATGCAGGAGCAAAGCAACATGTAGTGAGTACCGTTCCAACCATACCGCTCTTACTTGTTGTTACACTCAATACATATGCGTGCAAGGTGTGCACCGAGCAGAACACCTTGCGGGTGGATCATCTACCACCTCTTCATTCGGGTCATGCAGGAGCAAAGCAACAACATAAAGTGAGTACCGTTCCAATCATACCTTACACTCCTTTTCTTGACTCTGTATGTACCTATGCAAGGTATGAGCCACGCCGACACCCTGCTTGTGGGTTCATACACACACCGTTCATTCATAATTACCCAAGAAGATTCATACATAGCTGAGTTAGAAAATAGTCTTTATTCTTTGGTTAAGTGAAAAAGGTCCTAGCCATCGTAGTTCAATATGGCTTGTGTGGTTGCACATTAAGCCGTTTGTGTTAGCTGTTATCACTTATAGATCGTTAAGCCGTGTCAGATGCCTTGCTAGGGGTCAATCAACTATTTTTTGTAAATTTTAGAAGCTAGGACCGTGGTATTTTAAAAAACCATCCTACATACATAATTTGATAGAGTACCTACTGAATGAAGTTTTAGATAAGCTAGCGAGCAGAGCACTTTTTTAATTTTTTTTATATAAGAATTTGCCTCATTCGTTCAGTTTATGACGTAAATTTGTCCATTGAGTGACCAACTTTAAAAGTACTATTTAGGATACAAATAAAACCGCATCAAAATCGGTCCATTCGTTTAAGAACTACGATGCTACAGACACACGCACAGATACAAAGATACACAATACACACGTTAAACTTATAACACCCCCTCTTTTTATAAACACTATGATTGAATCATCATTTTTATTGAGTAAAGATATGGAAAGTCTTTTACATCACAGGTGATAATCTAAATTATTTATAACTTTGCCATTTAGAATAATCACAAGCCATTACATACTTATATACATTTAAATATATAGATATTAAATACACAGCAAACACACCTGTTTATCACACGTTTGTTTGCCCTGAGTGGGGATCGAACCCACGTCTCTCGGCCCGGTAGGTAGGAGCTCTGGCCACTGCACCACCGAATCAGTTGTTTGTCAGTGTCAGGTCAGATATGCCGGTGGTTTGTCTGATTTCCGTAAAACATTGTCATATTTTTTTTTAAATCCGTAAAAATTTGTATGTTTAGAATTATCATATTTTTACTTGTAGCATATCTCTGTTTTTTACGGAAATCAGACAAACCACTGACACAGTTATTAGCTTCTAAAACGTGTTTAATATAACATTGATTAAGGGATTACCAATTAAAAAAAATTGTGAGCCGTCACGGGACGCCTGGCAGATGTGAAACACACACTACTACATATAGACTGTATATCATATACCATCATATAGCGTGGCGATGTTTTACATCAAAAAACGCCTGCCGCTCTCTAGATTGCGACCTCATCCCCAGATTGGTTACAGTTTGGTTGTATAGGATTTCGCCGCCATTTTGTTTGTTCCGTCATTCGTTTTTTGAAATGTCATTTTTGGCCCGTTGTATGAAATGTCCAGGGTGTGCCCAAACTAAGTTTGTATGGAGTGCACCAGGGAATCCAGGGATACACTTCTTCCATTTTCCGGGTATTGGCGAAATATTTGCCGGCGATGCTGTGTTAACATTAGTCTGTATTGACCTACAGTAAGGTTCAGTTTGCACTGGTTCGCCATAGTTGAGTTGCTCGTGTAAGGAAACGCCGCCGCCGACGACGCGCGTATAACACAGGTGTAGCACGCGTCAACATACGGGGTTGCGTTGTAATCATCATTCATTCATTCATTCATATCCGCTCATATACGTCCCCACCGAGGAGCTCGAGCCTACCCTGAATTAGAGCGATCGGGCCTTAGTCGAACACGCGGGCCCAGTGCGGGTTGGTCGACTTCACACACAACCTGCGAGTTTCTTTGCAGGCGTGTGCAGGTTTTCCTTCACCGTAAGAGCGTCGGATAGAAGTACAAATGAAATCTAATTTCGAATGCACATTGGTACGTGGCAGGTTCGAACCACGATCTCCCGGACAGGAGGCGGCGGCCCTAGCCATTACGCCACCGACGCTCTTAGCATCATACTTAACAACTTTTCCCAAGGAATGCATAGTCAATTCTCCAAAAAAAAATTGGAACCTCCATACAAAAATGCACAAAATTGGTAGATCAGCTGATCGATTTGTTTGTATAAAGAGTTTTTTAGCGATTTCAGCAAAGTCATACAACAAAAGTTATTCAGTATGATGTGTAGATACTGGACGCTTTTATGTAGGTAGGTACCTCATCAATAGAAACTACCTGTATTGTATCAACTAAAACTTACTCTTTCCCGGGTTTGCTGGAAGAAACTTCTAATTAGAAATAAGTAATACCTATTGTTAAATTTTATTTTCTACTTGTAATGTAATCTTTTTCTGTACACAATAAACTGTTAAATAAATAAATAAATGGGTCCTACTTGACAGCATCCAAAATAAATTATGACATAAAATTCACGAAACAGTTCTTCTGCAATATCAGAAAAACTTACTCATTTGGTTTTCCATTAACATTTTCTTTTTTAAATTTATCAAAAACACATAACTAGTACGTCAACGGCAATGAAAAATATGACGTAATATGTAGTTCAATATTCCAAACATTTTTAGAACAGTCACGTTTTTGACAGTTAATAAAAAGTAAGTCAGATGACTAGTCTTTCGTGCTACTTTAGCCACCGCCGCGCCGCCTGTCACGCGCATAGTGCTGCCTTAAGTGAACGAGGTACTCGTATATGCCTCACGAGTGCCCCCTCAACCAATCGTTATTTAAGGCGAGGCACTTGTGGAGAAGCGGAGAAACCCCTTTGCTAAATCAATTTTTTTGGGTTATTACTACTAAATATCGGTCTTGTAAAAAATATTGGACATGCATAAGGATATTGTATGAGGAATGTGCTAACATGTTACACGATAGTGTGTACTATAAAAAATCCCAAACACAGGTCTAAAACGTCTAAAAAAAGTATTAAACGAACTGTTTATTAATAAAATTTCTAAATTTGCACATAGTTTTTATATGGAGATATTTCTTTTCAAGTACTACAGAGAATCTACTAAATTTTAGTTTTTAAATTGAAGTCCTAAGAGAAATCAACGTATAACATTGAAAAAGTGCAAAAGTGTGGTTATTGTCTTAACTCTTTACACGTAAAGGAAAAAAAGAGACAAATGTTTTACAAATTCCTCGCCTTAACAGTTGAAGCTATAGCTTCTGAGGAAGTAGTATAGGAATTGATAGTAAAAAAATGAATTTTCCTATAATTTTCAGTTGCGAGTGCGACGTAGGAAAAGTTTGCTCGGTGACGAGAGACGACCTTGCTACCAACAGTTACGTGCTGCACTGCCGCCCGCCCAAGCTCGATAATGACGATAACATCGAAGATTCTGTCATCAACAGCTAACCCTGGGGGCAGCCTCGCACCCGCCCGTCGGGTCACCGCATTTAGAAGCACAATAGGTCACATAGCCTTATTACTTAGGTACCCAATGGACGTATTCCGAACATATTCCACGAATAGCAACATCTTCAATGCCAACGATTTGAATAGCAAATATTATGTAATCGTCGGTATTCCTTTAATAAGCCACTAACAGTCTTCAAAACCGTGATTTTGTATGCTTAACTAAATTACTTTTAGTGGAATACCATCTTTGCCATTGAAATCGTTGCTTTTCATGGAATCCCTGCGTCCCCCCTTCTGTCGCTCGCTGACTTTGACAAGGTCGCTGCAACTCAGCTCCCATCCGACAGGTCTGATGTTCCTCCTCGCTACGGGTCTTATGCACTATTTTTGACGATTTCATTTCATAATATTAGTTAAGTTCTTCACATATTTAAATGCATTAGTTAGATTTAGAACCATGAATACAGGGTTATTTTCATCACTTTCCGGTTGAGACTGAAATAACGATGCAACAGTTTGCTCGGAATATTTAAAAGAAATATATTTATTATAGGTACCTCTATATATTCATCAATCATGAAACAAAATAATATGTAATTCTTACTGCAAATAGACAGCTCAATAGATAGGAAGGGATTATTTAATTTTTTTCATGCATAACATGGTTTTTAATAGCTATCAAAATACTTATGACAAGATAAGACATGTGTAGTGTAGGGTTCAATCATTCAGGAATGGGCAAGGGCTAATTATTTACCTTATCAGTTCTTATAGGAGAATATTTTTTCTGGTAATATTAGGTGCTTAAGTATGAGATTGCCGATTAGATAAAAAAGTTTCAAGATGAAAATTAAGAAAAACAGTTATTAAAACAAAATTTATTCTCAAAATAGCATTAGACTATTAGAAATGAATAAATGGTAAATGTTTGGATATTGTTTAGATATTTTAAGAGCATAGTGGCTTTGAACCCATGAAGACGGTTATTTTCAACTCAAAAATCACCATTTTTAAAGGTTAAAAATACACAATTTTGATTTTAAACCTCTTAGAGTTATTGCTCGTCACTTTTGAAAAAAATCAAGACAATTAACTAGTCTAAAAAATTGCCCCATCTGACCACTAAGAAAACGTGTTTCTTTCATTCATGATAAGTAGCTCAGGAGATTGGAACATGCGAAATGCCACTAGTTACTAATAAAAGCCCATAAGTGTCACCAAAAACAGTAACATTTTTTTTTCAATAAAAATAGCATTGAAATTAAAAAAACTGCATCAACAATTTCATACTTAAAAACCCCTATTATTTTGTACAATTGTACTTAAAAACCCCTATTATTTTGTACAATTGTACTTAAAGTGGTATATTACTACATAATGAGTGGAACACAATTCTCATTGTCTATACGATTGTAAAAAATACCACATACAAACATTTTTTTATAAGAACAAAGAGTAAATATGCACTTACCTACATATGTACAGTTTCTAACATACATACACATGTCTTAAATAAGTAATTTTTATAGCTCTCACAATAAATGAAATGAATGTTTTTTTGGGAAAAAATTTAAATGATCCCTAGACAGTTATTTAATATTGAAATATGAATAAGTCCGCCTTAACACTTAGTTATATACAGGGTATAGTGACCTCTAAGCTGAATGAACCTATACTAAATTGGCTTAAAAAAAATGGACTTTCCATACAAAGTTAGCTGATCACATGGTTATTTTTTTTTCTTAGTTGAGTATAGATTCCCTAAAGAAAGTTTTTCAGTTTCATAAGCTAAATCACCAGCTAAGAGGTTTGCGGTTATATACCTTATAGCTACTTTATATTTTTTAACAAAAACTTTATCCGACTGCGCAAGAGTTTCCTGTACTCATCCTGTACTCCTATCTTTCTTAAATTTAAACAAAAGTACTTATTAGTTTTTGTTAGATTTAGTGTATGATTTTTCTATAGCTTAGGTATCAGTACGTGTTTACACTGTAGCGGTAGTTGGCTATATAAAACGAAATTTAGAAAATTCACTAAATAGTTCTCCTTGTCTGATTCTAGAAAAACTTAATCATTTTTCATATCTTTTTCTATTTAACAGTATCGCGACAAAATAATGACGTCAAGTTCATTATTTCAAATAGTTTGTGAACAAAAAATCGGTTTTTTGACAGTTCAACAGTTTCACAGTTCATTAAATGTAAGTCAGACGACTATTATGCAACTACCACTACTTAGTAGGCAAGTACCAGATTATGTTATTTTGAAGTTCCTATTTTTATTAAGTAGGTACTTTTTTATTTTTGTAAGAAATTATTTTTATAAGTTTTAAGTCATGTAGCATTTGACAATTCAAAATAATAATTCGAATAATGGATGTTTTGTAAGGCATTTAATTAAGAATTTTATAATTTGATGAATAAAATGATCAGCTTTATATACTTATTGTTTATTATTTCTAAAAGCGTTTGATACACGGCATTTGAAAACATATCAATGTCACAAGCTTAACAGAAATAAAAAGGTTTGGAATTATCGGTAATCTTAATCTCATACTTAAAGGCCTTTCAAAATCTCACGCACGCCAAAATTATCACGATTAATTAGTGCACTCAAATTGCAAGTGCCTTATTGCTTTTAGCGATTTCTACCAGGCAACCACTGAAGTTTTCCTGTCTTTCAATCAATTAGGTACTAATACCGAAGTAATAGAAAGACAGGAAAACAGTACTGGTCAACTGGGTGGCAGCAAAAGTAAAAAACAAAGATGTTTCAGATTGAATGGACCCTCGGTCTGGTCTGCTGGGTACTGCAACTCAATAGATAAATATTTACTAACAAAACCGGTTTATCTATTGTGTTGGGGCTTGGGTTATAAAAGTAAACAGATGCTTCAGATTGTATGGACCCAGCCAGACCCAGGCCCCATACAAACTTAAGCATCTGTTTTACTTTTATCACTTTGCTGTCACCCATTACTAGTGTTCCTGTCTGAATCAGGTGAAAATTTGTGAAATTTGGTCGAATTTGATGGAATTTAAGAAAATCTATCGAATTAAGAGATCTAATACCATCCCACCCAACGCCGCCGCCGTAATCTATATATAAAAATCTTAGAACTGAAATAGTCGGACCACGGACATAGGCTGTCTCCGTGGTCCAACTAGTAGGACAAAATAGTAGGACCACGAGGAAACAGCCCCCCACCTCTCAGTTCTTGTGCCATCCCCGTATGGCACATTCTCATGGGAGGGGCCCCTGCATTGGGTGCGCCGGCTATCTCCTCGGCGCGTTTGGTGCAACTCCTCTCTACTTACGCACCCACACTCTTCCCTAAGGGTATGAATCGCTCTGATAACGGATTTTACGGGTCTTGATTGACCTAAATCCATGAGGGGAATTGTAGTGGTTAGGTTCAGCCTTCTGCTGTGAGTCCCACATAACCAGTACAGCCGGGCTGAATTGGTATGAATGATGCATCTCTCCCCCTCCTACCGAATAAGGAAAAAAAAAGGAAACAGCCTTTCCATCACTTACTGAAGGTTGTCTGGTTAGTGCCGATATCCTAGAATTGACCGCTTCATGAAATGGTTGACCAAATCATGTAATCGTTTCATGAAACCTTTAATATCCGCTGTCCACATTATAATATAATCTGGCAATATCAATGAATGAATCAGCGTTTGATGATGTGAACAGCTAAACGCACGGCTACTTCACAATATGGTAAAAAAGTTGTGATCGGAATATATTTTGAGGTTTAGTTCGTATACGAGTAGCATGATATGCTCGGACATTTCATAATCTGGTCAACCATTTCATGAAATGGTCGTGCATTTTATGATCTGGCTAAATATGGATTGAATATCCGTAAACATAGACTTTTAATAATGATATGGTCAGTTTTAGTTAATGATTTAATGAAATGGTCAACCATTTCATAAATTAGTCGTGCATTTTATGATCTGGCTAAATGTGGATTGAAATATCATTAAAAGTTGACTTTTAAGAAGGATATGGTCAGTTTTAGTTGATGATTTTATGAAATAATCAACCATTTCTTAAAATGGTCGTGCATTTTATGATCTGGCTAAATAAGGATTGAAATATCATTAAAAGTTGACTTTTAATAATGATATGGTCAGTTTTAGTTGATGATTTCATGAAACGGTCAACTATTTCATGAAATCGTTAATTTTATGATATCGCAACGACACCTACACTACTTAGACAAGATAATATACCAAATCAATGCTGTAGGTAGGTATACATTTTATTTGAGTTTACTTCCATTTTCCAACTTTAAAGTACCTATCAAGTATCAATAGTTATTTATGCCACTGCCAATTAATGACAGTCGCTTCGTGGCACAATAGACAGCACGAGTGTTACGATGGCTAATTAATTGCGGGCAGTGGTATACAATACTTTTTTTACGACCATGAAATAAATATAATACATTGAAATTTTGTCATAATCATATATATAATTATTTAAGCCAAAGCCATAAAAATATTTAAAACGTTTAATTGTAGTATAGTTGTCTCGTTTTGAAATGATCATTGTAAAATGACTTTTAGGAATTAATACTTATTTTTGAAGCCAAAGCTATAAAACTATTTAAAAAGTTTAATTGTAGTACAGTTATCTCGTTTTGGTATGATCATTGTAAAACGACTTGTAGGAATGAATACTTTTGTGATATGATTTGAGGTTAAGTATTAAGCAAATTACCAAATAGAAGTAGTAAAATGCTATTTCACGTTTACGTAACGTGCGTGTGTTCGAAACAAGTTCGAAATTATTATTATTCTAAACGGCTTAATGGACTTTGAAAAAAAAAACCTACTAGTTGACCTGAATGGTTCTTAGCTATAGTTGGACCCGATAGGTGGCGCTGTTGTCGAGATCTAGATTTATTATAGCGCCACCTATCGGATCTAACTAAAGCTAAGAACCTCCACCTCTAGGGTTACTTCATCATGAAGTCCTAGAAGACTGAAATTTGATATGTATGCTAGGAATTGCAGATAAACGGAAAAAAAGAAAACATTTCCACTCCAAACTCTCGTATAGGGAGCTTATCTGTGCATAAAGAAATATGTTTCGTCGTATATTTGAACCGTCATAGTTTCGGTCCGGATAATGCTAGAAAGCTGTAATTTCCAGAATGAAATTGCCTTGGCAGATATTAAATTTACTAACTATAAATTATCTAGCTTTCATGGTAACAGATTTATTGACATCTGAAATACGTGGATTTCGTGGCTGATTTACACACTCATACACTGATGATCATCAAAACCTCTAGGCTAGGAATAGCATATAAACAACGGAGAAAATAAGATTTCGAAAACTTTCCCCTCAATCTCCTTTTAATAGGAGGCTGTTAACACAGGCATGAATGTTCATACAAACATTATGCCTCTATCAGGATTCGAACCCGCCACCTCTCGCTCAGCAGTCATGCTCTTATATTCGTACAGTCTGTTGACACGGGTACAAATAACAAACATTATGCCTCTATCGGGATTCAAACCCGTGACCTCTCGCTCAGCAGTCATGGTCTCTAACCACTAGGTCAAACAGGAGGCAACGCTAGAGAGCGGGCTACGAAAAAATTCATAGCTGAAGTGCAAGAAATAGAGCCCAAAAACAAAATCTAGAGCACTTGCTAAAAAGAAATGAAATCCCACCAAAAATATTTCATGTAAAGTTGGTTGCTAAGACTCAAGTTCAATGTTTTAACTGTTTAAGGGTTATGAGGTCTCTAGAGCCAAGCCCTAGCTCAGTTCCGATTTGCATTGCGCATCGCGCCATAGCCTACGGGGCCTGTCCCAACTCCAAAGTATATAGCTATTAGTGCTCTTAACTGTAGATTTTAACAATAAATAACAAATAACTCTACCTATAAGCCATCACTCAACCAACTCTGCATCTTGGTTAAAAAGTTATGGCTTGGCCGTTTCGGGATTGTCGCACCTATTGTTAAATGTGGTTCCATCAACTACATTAAACGGCTCAACCATACCTTTTTACTAAGATAGAGGGCTTGTTCGTAGAGTTATTTGTTATTAATGTGGTGCAGTCAAGAGCACTTAAATGTACATACATTGGACTTGAGACAGGCCCCGTGGGCTATAATGCGCAACATAAATCGGTACTCAACTGGAGGCTAGGCTCTACTAGAGATCTTATAACTTTTTTACAGTGAAAGCAGTGAATTTGTGAGTCTTGGCAACTAACTTTACATGAAATCTTTTGGTGGGATATTATATATAAAAAATATTTACAAGACGGACGAACAAATAGTAAACTGTGAAATGTTTTCGATAAAATATTATTCGGAACTTCAACGTTATTAAATTATTTATAGGATTGGTAACCTGTCTTTACTACTCAAACACAGTATAAAAAATCCATACAGTCTCGTCACAAAGTCTCGTCTAACGAAAACGTCTTGACAGGGCATTCGTGCGGGGGCCGCGGGACGAGACGGGGGAAATCAGGCCCTCATTACCGTAGTCATAAGGTTTGATGAGGGCGATAGTGCAGGTGACGCGCTACACTTCTGTCAGGCCTTAATTCCAAAGTTTAGGAAACCTCACACTGCCTTCGCTACTGATCCATCAGGTGGCCGTGTATGTGTACAACCATCGTCGTGACACCTGAGGGATGTACACACTCGCAACCACCGCCTCGTGGATAGGCTCCTGCCGGTGCGGTGTAGACTCGCTAAGTCCGGTAAGGCGACTCATGTGTTTGGGCCAACAGTATACAACAAACTGCCAACTCATATCACTAAAGCTCTCACACAGGAAAAGTTAAAGCGTTGGCTACTCCAGCACACGTTGTATAGTTTAAATAAATATTTAAACCTAAAGAAATGTTATTTTTTGCTAAGTATTTTCATTTTTTAATATGCCATATTATTACTATTTTTTGTATTGACTGACTGTTTTATTATCTATTATTTTAATTTAATGTTTGAATCGTAATTGACGTGTAAATATTTGTTTACCAATAAATAGATAGATAGATTCTGTGGCAAAACACAGATTTGATTTTTTTTCAAGTAGTGTGCAAGCTTTATACAATTTATAACTATAAATCGCGTAAATAAAATTTGCTATGTGTGCTAGGCCTAACATATCTATTGGATGAGACTTTCCGAACACTGAAAGTAGCACCACTATTTTTATATTAATCTCCAGAGGGAAATTATATGACACGTAAGTGACCCCACGTTTGAGTATGCCGTACGGAATACTTCTCTCATAGGTTGCTGCAGTCAGAGTGAGACAGATATGCCTAGTTTCATTCAATTTTATTTTCTCAACTAAGTCTATGAATCTGTTACTTGACTCCACTTCAACGTCGAGCCGTTAAAAGACATTGCGAAAGTCTTTATAGAAATAATAATTAGTTAAGTACCAAATGTAATGGACCAGCCCTATCCATACATTTAAAAAATGTTCAAATACAACTGCACACAAATACACACTCACAACAATATAGTCTACCGAGTCTCATTCAAATATAAACAACTAGCTGTTTCCCGCGGCTTCACCCGTGTGGACCACGTTTCTATGACTTTTCGAGGGTGCGCAGTGCGCGAGCCGCAAGCGGCACGCGAGCGTGGTAAAAAGTAGCCTATGTCTTAATCCAGGTCCTAATCTGTCGACCTACCAAATTTCAGCCAAATCCGTTCAGTAGTTTTTGCGTGAAAGCGTAACAAACATCCACGCTTTCACATTTATAATATTATTATATATTATATTAATATTATATTATATTATATATATTAAGGATGACATACATAGAGAGACGTACTTGGAATGTAGCACGAATGAGATTATTAATTTCACTAATTTCGTCCACCAGTTGGGGAAAACTGATCGACTAAGGCGAAATAAACGAATGCGCTTATTCTGCTAAAACGGCTGTTCGCGTAGGCCGGTCCATAGCTCTTATATTGGTCGAAGATATAGGTAGATACTTACCTGGCCTGGTTTCTATAAAAACTCTGTGTGGTGGTAGATAGACTCAGCGTGACATTGATTTAACCTGCCTGTAATGTAGGTACTTACCTACCACTTTCTCTGTGATTGAA
This sequence comes from Coleophora flavipennella, assembly GCA_947284805.1. Taxonomy (NCBI): domain Eukaryota; kingdom Metazoa; phylum Arthropoda; class Insecta; order Lepidoptera; family Coleophoridae; genus Coleophora; species Coleophora flavipennella. The sequence goes on along the minus strand of OX369270.1, from coordinate 6,409,251 downwards.
ACTGTAAAATGTATATTTATTATGTGTAGATATTCATTACCTAAGTACGCCGTTACAACCATAATAGACAACGTTATACACATTAAAACAACCGACTGCAATCGCAACAGCTATGTACAATTTTGCTGTTTTTTTTTTGTTTTTGTTAACTTTCCAAAAAAAAGGGAGGGTCACATTCTCCTTGTCAAAATTGCTTTTGAATACTTTGCTAGACAGATGGGTGTTTTGTTTTTTCCAAATATTGTCATCGCACCAGAGTTTTTTATAGTAATCTTGGAATTAATTTTGTCAAATAATAATGGTGGACAACTTTCATTGGATGTTGTAACTGTTTTCAATTTTTTTTAGGTAAGTGGTTGAATTTTCCTGTTTTTGTTTTACCTATAAGCAGCGAGTTTGTGAACATTGTGGTTTTCTTTACGTTTTGAGGGTTTTACCCGCTCCTCGGATGTATTTCGCGGAAATACGACTCATTACTCTATCACCTTGAGCCGGCTGGACTCTTTCGTTCCGGGGTAATTTCTACGATTTCTACGCGTTGACCTTACAACACGACGAGTAACGCCGGGACGTGAGCTGCCACCACCACTATCCACAAGGTAATCTTTTACATTTTTTTGGATCACACGTACGCCAAAATGGACAACTTTAAAATTTGTATATATTATAGATCTAGTACGACTATGGTAATTAAATATATTTAAATTTTAAGCGCATTAGGGACTTGCGGCTACGTACGTACGGGGTAGCTACCTATTTTATAAATTCCTTCAGTTATTATTTCTAATTTAAAAATTCCCACCTGGCCACTTTAATCCCAAATGGGATCATTCCCACTTGGGTACTTTTTATAATTTTGTACTGTGCGATGAAAATATTATTATATGTTGTGTAATTCCACTTTCCCTTTCTCAATTTCTCTTTTAAATATATTCATTTTCTTGTCTCTTACCAACTCTTTCATTTTCCCATCAACAACATTTAAGCCAAAGATTCCAAATTATTACGTATTTGTGTGGCATGTCTTTTCTTTATTTTAACCCTATTTTTACTATAGTACCTATTAAATAGATTATATTACAATTTATATAGGACCACCCGAGAGGCATAAGCTAGAAAAAAAAACCCGGCCAAGTACGAGTCAGACTCGCGCAAAGTAGGGTCCCGAATTCTTTTGAAAAAATAAATGTTTTTGTTTATTTTAAAAAACAAAATTATATGTATTTAAAGTTGGTAATTAATGGATGCGGGTAGCGCAGACCCGGTCGTCGTGGAAATCCTTGGGGAGGATACCCCACAAGATAGCAACGTTAGCAAAAAAAAATCACCACCTCTTTACACGTAGGGGAGGTATCATAATAAAAAAAAATCATGATTTTATTATAAAACTAGTGGATACCCACAGCTTCGCCTGAGCAGATTCCGTTTTTTGCCGTTACCGTGGGAATTTACCCAAAATCCTTTCTTAGCGGATGCCCACGTCCTTATTGCTATCTGTATTCCAAATTTCAGCGAAATCCGTTCAGTGGTTTCGGCTGTGCGTTGATATACCAGTCAGTCACCTTTTCCTTTTAATTAAACAGAAAGTCTTTGTCGGCGTGATAATATGTATAACCATTCCAAATTACAGCTTTCTAGTATTACTAGTCTTTGAGCTAAGCCGCGGACAGAAGGACAGACAGACAAGGCGAAACTATAAGGGTTTTCTTGATGATTTCGGAACCCTTAAAAAAATCATCAATATCGGTTCTCTAGTCCGGGTCCCCGGACTCCGGGAGGTCGTGGCACAGATTACTAAATAGTTACTTGTCGTGGTTCGAATCCTGCCACGTAACCAATGTGTTTCCGAATTTCAATTTCATAAGAGTATGTACGTTTATCCGACGCTCTTACTGTGAAGGTCATCGTGAGGAAAACTGCACACGCCTGCGAAGAAACTCAAGGGTTGTGTGTGAAGTCGACCAACCTGCACTGGGCGTGGTCGAATAAGGCCCGTTCGCCCTAATCAAGGTAGACTCGAGCCCCTCGGTGGGGACTTATATGAGCTGATATGATGAATATCCGTTCACAATCGGCAAAGGACTCTAGTAACATACATACTTACGATTAAAAATTTAAAAAACCCCCGACAAAAACCTCTAAAAAGTAAACAATAATATGTATTGACCCTTTGAGTTTAATTTAAGTAGTAATATTTTGATCCAAGAGTCGTCGCGTAGGGGGACCGCTAAGTTGTGAAGTTATTACTAATTAGTTGTAGTAAAGTAAATCAGTTGTATTCTGTTTTTATTTTATTTACTTAGCGGTCCCCCTACGCGACGACTCTTGGATCAAAATATTACTACTTAAATTAAACTCAAAGGGTCAATACATATTATTGTTTACTTTTTAGAGGTTTTTGTCGGGGGTTTTTTAAATTTTTAATTTAATTTTTATTTCGTGCTTTTTAAACTTTACATAACTATTACATACAATCGAAACTCTACCCCCACATTCATACAAATAGTTTCCGGGACGAAACACGATACTGCGACACAAAATCTAGCCTATTTTGAATCGATCAAGCCTGTGGAAGTTGCTCACCTCCCTTGTTTGAAGCTGCAATTAAATGTGTTATAACTCTAAACTTCAAATCCATGGACCCATGGAAGATTTTTACTTTTTTAACCGCTGCTTCAGCAGATTCCAGGAGATGCTGCAGCATCAGGTCAAGGTTACCATATTATATCTTACACCTATTCATTGAGACTATTCTAATAATTTCTATTAAAGTGTGTGTAAACACCTATTTGAAATAAATTGATTTGAATTTTTTTTTTGAGCCCAAACACGATACTTCTACTAAAAGTTTTTGAGGAGTTGGGTATTCTGTAGATTCTAGGAGATGCTGCATCAACAGTTCAAGGTTATCATGGTTTTGCAATATTTTTACATTAACAGGGCACCAAATTTTGAATCGATCAGACCTGTATAAGTTGCCCAGATCCCTTAGTCACCTAGATAAGAGCTGATAACCCTCAAACGGCTGAACAGATCTTAATCGATTATAGCTAAGAACCACCGCAAGGAAACTTGTTTCACGTAAAAAAAAACCGCATCAAAATCGGTCCATCCGTTCGAGAGTTGCGATGCCACAGACAAACAGACACAAACACACATAAATTGGCGTCAAACTTATAACACCCCTCTTTTTGCGTCGGGGGTTTATATAAGAAATCAAAGCGAAGGTTTATCTCAATAATATTTAGTTCACAGTTAGTCATAGTTTCAGGTACGTAGGTATGTCAAAAATTTAACGGATTTTAACAACATCAGCTCACCGTGTTGCCACCATTGCATTGTATGCAGAATCAAATACTGATCAAAACGAGTCCAAACACGACATATCTGCTATTATTTTTTTAAGAGTGTACTAGTGTGCTGGATATCCTGGCCGCAGCATCAGCTCACCGTGTTGCCACCATTGCATTGTATGCAGAATCAAATACTGATCAAAACGAGTCCAAACACGACATATCTGCTATTATTTTTTTAAGAGTGTGCTAGTGTTCTGGATATCCTGGCCGCAGCATCAGACCAAGAGTTCCATAATCCTGCATAGTTATTAAGCATACATGAGTGTTTCAAGTTTTTGGTCACATGTATGTTTGAAAGTAAAGTAAATACACATTAAGAGTCTAAGAACCCTACCGCAGCTAACAAAAGAGCTGATGACCTTGAAACGGCTGAACCGATTTTGATAAAACGTATCTAAGAACCATCGCCAAAAAACCTGCTTGTAAATAAAAAAAACCGCATCCAAATCAGTTAACCCGTTTGAGAGCTACGGTGCCACAGACAGACACACAGACAGACACACAGACACACACACAGACACACACACACACATAGCGGTCAAACTTATAACACCCCTCTTTTTTGCGTCGGGGGTTAAAAAACCGTACAGTCGAATTTAGGACCTCCTTCCAAAAAGGGAATCGGCCGGAGTTCTCGACGCATAACGAGATAATAGCAAGCAACACCACGGGCCCGGCCAGAGCGACATTAAATTAGACAATATTCAAACAAATGTGTCGTGTCACTCCTATGAAAACATCATTTGGAGCGATTGCTGCACTTCCGCCAAACAAGCCGGGTACAGTTCGTCACGTAATAGGGTAGTTGACTTCTTATTTACCAGGTAATCATTTGAGTTACTTTGAATCAAATACTAGCCAAGTGTGAGTAGGATTCGCGCACCGAGCGTTCCGTATCACCATACAACAAATTGTGTTATGTAGTTCTTTATCAAATGAAAAGTCATTATGAAAGTATCAGTCGTTACTCGTTTCCCATACAAACATAAAATTACTACTTTTTGAAAATGGATGTGCCGATTCTAACGAAACTTTATACACATAAGCAAGTCACAAAATTATAGTTTGTGGATAATCTATCCACAAACTTCAAAAAAAATGTGTTGTCACCAGTGATTAAGGGTTTTCATAGTAAGCTTCAAATTCGCTTATATTTTTTAAAAATAAAGTATTTCGAAATTGTGATCTATCCACAACCTAGGATTTCGTGACTTACTTACGTCATAAAACTTATAAAGTTTCATTAGAATCGGTCCATCCGTTTTCAAAAAGTAGTAAAGTTAAGTTTGTATGGGATAGTTTTAAATATCCTTAAGAATCGGAAACTAACAAGGACGAAAAATGATTTTTTTTAAAACTATTAACTTACTGCGCAATACATATAATTTTGGCTTGATCAAAATAGGAAGTGCCTTCTATATCTATAACACGAGTAAGTCAAATACTTGGTATAGGAACCTACTTATCTATATAGTGGTATAGGCACTATTATACTGTGGTATAGTAGATGGCATTGGAGATGTAACTTGTAAGACTTAAAATTACTCTGTCTCATTGCAAATAAGAATCATTTATCTGTTGCGCTTCCCATTGAGTCTGTAACATTTTGAAATGAAATAAAATTATTATAAAAAAACCGGCCGTTCCAAGTAGTCTTACCAGATAGTCTTACCAGTAAGACTTCTAGGACTGAAGTAGGACTGTGTTAAATTTACTTTACTGATATCGATGTGTTATACAATACTGGGCTAAATTACCTGTTTATTTTAGAAATTTTTCAACGGTACATCGCGTGTTTTTACCCGACTGCCCAAATTAGGGGATTTTTTTTCGGGTATGTATGTATGTATGTCTGTTTCTTTAGCTAAGTCTGTAGCCTAAACGGCTTGATGGATTTTTGAGTGCGAGGTATCGTTAGATTCGTCTTGATCCCGTGAGTGACGTGGTATATTTTTATTCAACTTCAGAAAAAAGAGAAGTAATAATTGAAAACGCTAAACACGTTAAAAAACCGACTTCCATCGCAACAAATTAGTACATTTTTGCATTATTATTTTTGGTTTTTGTTAATTTTCTACTAAAGTACTACACCGATTTTGATAAAATTTATATGAGACCACACGGAAAGCACTAGCTTTCAAATAAAAAAAGAATCATAAAAATCGGTTCACCCAGTCAAAAGTTCTGAGGTAACTAACATAAAAAAAAACATACAGACGAATTGAGAACCTCCTCCTGTTTGGAAGTCGCTTGAAAATTGGATAGATAATTAAGGTAATTAAAGTTTTTGCATAAAGATTCAAGATTCGAATTGTTTATTCATAACATGTGCGTGTTACACTCTGTCTGATGGTCATAAGATAGTAATTACATTACATGATGTCAGATTGTGAAAAAAATTAAAAACAAACAATCATCAGTTTAGTATCTCATTTGGACATGAAAACTACATGACACGAGAAGTAATGGGTGCATTAAAATTATTAAAGTTCTCTTAAAATTATTTCCTATCCAATCGTCAGCGCGCCATCACGTCACCGAGAGCCAATATCGATGACTGATACATACGATGTCCGTAGTGGGCAACCTTTATCCATTCAGAGATACAATTGTAGTTTTTGTATCTTTTGTTGTTCATTTGCTAGCTACTGGAAGTACAGTGTCCGACCACGAAGGATTTTTTTGGATTGCCGGCCAACCCGAACTAGTAATATCAATAGCGTACAACCTAAGGAGGTAGGTACTTGTGACGAATTAGGTCAACCTCTTAGTTAATTTTGGATCCGTTACGATATAATCATCTTTTTAATTTGTTTTTACCCGACTGCGCCAGAAGGAGGGTTATGTTTCTTGAATGTATGTATGTAAGTATGTAGTGTATGTATGTAAGTTTATTTATTTCTTTCTTTCTTTGGCACGCTCTGTAGCCTAAACGGCTTGATGAATTTTAGGTTAGATTTGTCTTGATCCCGTTTTTTAGTGACTTAGGATACATTTTTACCCGGCTGGCGTTTTAGCCAGCATTCTCTATTTAGAGGGGTTAAGTTTAGAGTTAATGAATAATTGGGTTTTTAATGTTTAGAGCCCCTCTTTTTAGAGGGGTTAAGTTTTATGCACTCGGGTTTTTAATTTTTATTAATTTATGTTGCTATCATTGTTTTCGGAATTAAATAATTTTTGAAGAGCTTTTAGTACCGGTGTTCCACCTGCTTTCAGAAGTTCAGCCGTAAATCCATCATCAGCCGGTGCCTTGTTGTTATTGAGCTGTTTGAGAGCCATTCTAATCTCATACAGTGTCGGGTTAGTCTGGCTCTTGGGTCTTTAGCCAGATCGCTGACAGGCAGACGTTTGGTCGTGTGCAATAAGTAGAACTTCGCAATTTTTTCCAGCAAATCAGTCTTAGACGATATGATCCTGCCATGCTCAGTCCTCAGCTTGGTCAGTTGGTTTTATCCAACAGACAGATCTCTCGCGAATCGTCTCGCACACAGGTTTAACGACTTCCAGCCTCCCAAAAAAGCCGGCTTCCAAAGAGGCTTTAGTACCATAGACCACATACATATTATACGCTGCGGCAGATTATACATAAGACTGAAGATTACAAGCCACTGTGCTTGGCGTTTGTGAACTATGAGAAAGTCTTTGATTCAGTCAAAACCTGGGCTGTGTTACAGTCTCTCCAGCGATACATTGAGGTGTTAAAGTGTCTGTATGAAAACGCCACCACATCGGTTTGCCTCCAGGACCAGAACTCAAAACCTATATAGCCGCAGCGAGGGGTGAGATAGGGAGACGTTATATGTCCGAAACTGTTCACCGCCGCCCTGGAAGATGTTTTCAAGTTTCTGGAATATGGTGGCCTCGGCATCAATATCAACGGCGAATATATCACTCACCTCCGATTCGCTAACAATGTAACTGAGACTATGGAAGACCTACGCACAATGCTCGATGGCCTCAGTGGGTTTAAAAATGAACAGGTACAAGACGAAAATAATGTTAAATATCCGTGTCATACCCACTCCTCTACAGGTTAAAGACTACACTCGAAGTTGTTGATGAATATGTATACTAGGGACAAACAGTCCAGCTAGGTAGGTCCAACTTCAAGAAAGAGATCAATCGACGAATCCAACTCGGCTGGGCAGCGTTCGGAAAGCTTCGCAATATCTTCACGTCCAAAATACTGCAGTATCTCAAAACTAAGGTCTTTGACCAGTGTGTGTTGCCAGTAATGACATACGAACTGGACATGGTCGCTTACCATGGGCCTCATAAGAAAGCTCAAAGTCACCCAAAGGGCAATCGGGTGAGCTATGCTATATGGAATCAGAAATGAGGACCGACGACCTGGTGAAGGTCACGGGCTGGATGCGGGCAGCGAGGACCGGTCGTTTTGGAAATCTTTGGGGAGGCCTTTGTCCAGCAGTAAACGTCTTTCGGCTGATATGATGATGGGAAAAGAGGAGAGGTGAGGTGAGGACCTGAGGACGGCTCACGGAACGGCCTTAATGGTAAACGTCCATGGATGGACAAGTTTGTTTTCTTTGTTCTATATTGCAACTGAATTCTATAAGTATGCAATTTCGAAATCCACAACGAAAAAAATTAACGCTCCCAAAACTAACAAAGAAGAATTCAGTATTATGTAGGGTAGGAGAAACCCTTAGTTTGCTTAGGGAGAAAGGAAGTATACTTTAGTGACATTGATTATCAAATGTTGTCGTTATCTGAGCTCCCCATTAAAGTTTCCCATGGTTTTACAAAGATAACACGAAAGATAAGACTGTTGGTAGGTGGAACAGATATCGATAACGGAAATTTCAACGACCTTGTGAAGATCGCGGGAAGCCGATGGATGCGTGCAGCGCAGGACCGGTCGTCATGGGAATCCTTGGGAGGCCTTTGTCAGGCAGTGGACGTTTTTCGGCTCATATGATGACCCAAACTAGAAGTAAGTAAGTAGGTATTCGTTTTCGACAGATGATTGATTTATTTTTTTATTATATTAAAACTATTATTATATTGTTTCAAGTACCTACTGTTTGACTAGTATTCTTGCACCTAGCAAGTATAGTTTCCAAAGAAGGTATTTCCTATATAAATAGATGACTGAATAATCATTTGATAGGGTAACTTTATTACATTGTTGCAAGAATTGTATAACTTGTATTGTTTCACCTAGCAAGTATAGTTTCCAAAGAAGGTATTTCCTATACATAGATGACTGATTAATTATTGGATAGCGTAACTTTATTGCATTGTTTCAAGAATTGTTTAAGAGAGGATAAGATCATCTTTATTGACAAAAACCACCTAAAGGTACAGTGCTATTGCTTATAATGATAATAATAATATAACTTGTATTGTTGCACCTAGCAAGTGTAGATTCCAAAGAAGGTATTTCCTATACATAGATGACTGATTAATTATTAGATAGGGTAACTTTATTAAATTGTTTCAAGAATTGTATGATTTGTATTTTTGCACCTAAGCAGTATAGTTTCTAAAAAATGTATTTCCTGTATTTAGGTGACTGATTTAATTTCTGGGTAATTATGATTACATTATTTCAAGTATGGTTTCACTCATTTTAAGTAAGTTTAAAAGTATTTGTAGACACGCCTATGTTAAAAATAAAATGTTATTTTTAACGAAAGTTTCAGTTTGTGCGATTTCATGAGAAAGTTATCATTTGTGAGTTTGTTTGATAAAAAAAATAATACTAAACACGTTAAAAAACCGACTTCCATCGCAACAACTAAATACTTACATTATTGTATTTTTATTTGGTTTTTGTTAATTTTCTAATAAAGTACTAGACCGATTTTGTTGAAATTTATATGAGACCATATGGGAAGCACTAGTTCTAAAATAAAAAAAGAGTCATAAAAATCGGTTTACCCAGTCAAAAGTTCTGAGGTAACACACATAAAAAACATACAGTTGAATTGAGAACCTCCTCCTTTTTAGAAGTCTATTTAAAAAATAATCGGCATCATGGTCACTTACAACCAGGTGAAATGATGTATGGATTAAAAATTACGTTTTATAAATACTGATTGTAAAACCTATAATTTTGCATTAAGAACTTGTGCTTAATTTTTTTTATAAATTTAAGTTTTTTTTCTCCGAAATGATCTTCCTAACTTTATAGTACTTAGATTATTTGTTTTTTTTTTCATTTACTTTACTACCTAAAAACGTTATCTCATTTTACAAAATTATCTTTATTACCCTACTAGCTTTTGCCCGCGGCTTCGCCCGCGTGGACATAGTTTTTGTGATAGTCTTTGACGGTGATTGGTGCACGAGCTGCAAGTGGCTCGCGAGCGTGGACATGAGTTTTCTCCAGATCCCTCAGGAACTATATAGGGCTATTCTGATTAGCAGTCTATGTCACTTCCCACCCCCTCTACAAATTCTATCAAAAAAAAACATTTCAATCCGTTGCTCCGTTGCAACACCCACGTGCGCGAGCGTGGAAATGATTTTTACCCAGATCCCTCGGGAACTATGTCAGGATATGTTAATTAGTAAATTATGTCATTTTCCACCCTCTCAACCACCTTTGTGCAAAAAATCACAACTATCCATAGTTCCGTTGAAATGTTAAAGAAAATAATCAAAAAAGGAGTATTTTTTTCAGTTCCCTCAGAACCTGCGTTGGACAATGCTATTTTCACGGGATAAAATGTATCCTATGTCCCTTCCAGTGATACAGGCTACCTGCATGCCAAATTTTATCAAGAGTGGTCCAGGTGTTGAAGCTCGAAAAGGTAACAAACAAACACATTTTCACATTCATAATATTAGTAAGGATTACTACTTACTGGATTTACTAAGTAGAAATTTTGAAGGTCAAGGTTCAAGTGTGGTTATTTAAAGTCCGGTGTAAGGGACAAAAACTTTTAACAGACTACACTACACTACCACTACCAGTACCACTAATACTACACTACCACTAACACTAAACTACCACTACACTAACCACTGCCACTACCACTACCACCACTACTACTACCACTACTACTACCACTACACTACCACTATGCTACCACTACAGTACCACTACACTACCACTATCACTACACTACCAATACCACTACCACTACCACTAAAACTACTACTACCACTACCACTACACTACCATTACCACTACCACTACCACTACCACTACTACTACTACCACTACCACTCCACTACCACTACACTACCACTATGCTACCACTACACTACCACTACAGTACCACTACACTACCACTATCACTACACTACCAATACCACTACCACTAAAACTACTACTACACTACCACTACACTACACTACTTTTTGTAGATAATGCAGGAACTTTTAGGTCTTTTTTTACACCGTGGGCACAGTAATATAGAAGTCATTGACCGTGGGTTACATTATTGGAGTTTCAGTATGGATCCTATTTTTTTGAAAATATAATTTAGCCTATAGCAACCGCGGATAGTGTAGCTTCCCAACGACGGTGAAAGTTTTTTTTAAATCGCCCCCCCCCCCCGTAGTTTCGGAGCCTATACAAAACAAACAAAGAATCAAATCTTTCCTCTTTATAATATTAGTGTAGATTAGTTTCTAGATTAAAGACACACAGACACAGAAGTTACAGCAAAATTTGTTAGGAAAAAAACATTTTCATCGCCCCATCTCGGAAAGAGTATTTTGCTCTGCGATATCTGAGTGCAAAAGCAGTTTTTATTCGCTAGAGGATAAAGTAAATTTAATTTAGAACATCGTGTGCATAAAGTTTGTGAGTCCAAAACATCATTAAACCTATTTACTTCTACCTCCATCGTGCCGAATTAATCATACAACCTTTTTTAATTTGTTAAAAACTCAGACTCGGAACCTTCTTGATGTACTTTTTTTAATTTGATTTTCTTTTCACGTCATATTAACCTTAGGTTAAAAACAAGAAACTTGAAAACAAGTGAAAAACATGAAATGGGTGACTCTAGCGACGAGGAAGTTTATTTGACGCCAACAGAACTGACTGAAACTGTTAATAATGCGTAAATAACCTTTTCATCCCCCCATCTCGTAAATTGTATTTTTGCTCTTAGATATCTGAGTGCAAAAGCCGTTTTTATTCGCTAGAGGATAAAGTAAATATCTGAGTGCAAAAGCCGTTTTTATTCGCTAAAGGATAAAGTAAATTGAATTTAGAACATCGTGAATTCAAAACATTATTATACCTATTTACTTCTACCTCCATGGTGCCGAATTTATTATACAACCTTTTTTAATTTGTTAAAAACTCAGGCTCGGAACCTTCTTGGTGTACTTTTTTTTTAATTTGCTTTGCGCGCGTCATTTTCTTTTCACGTCACATTGTTAAAACCTTAGGTTTAAAACAAAAAACTTGAAAACAAGTGAAAAACCTATAATGAGTGATTCTAGCGACGAGGAAGTTTATTTGACGCCAACAGGATTGACTGAAACTGTTTGTAATGCGCAAATGTTTTTTTTTTCCATTTAGTAATTTCCTCGCTGAGGTGGAATGAAAAGTTACGTGTTGCACTCGAGTGCAAAGATTTTTCACCTCGTGCTCTTTTGATTCCCTCGCTAACGCGCGGGATTCTAATTTTTACTATTAAAAATTTAGACTCCTTCGCTTGTTTGGTCATCAAAATTAAGCACGCGGTTAAAAAGCAACTTTTGCACTCTTGTATAACAAATAACTATTCTCCCTCAAAAATCACGCGAGAAGTATTTGAAAATTTTTAGTCATTTCCTCGCTGAGGTGGGATGAAAAGTAACGTGTTGCACTCGAGTGCAAAGATTTTTCACGTCGTGCTCTTTTAATTCCTTCGCTAACGCTCAGGATTCTAATTTTCGAATCACTCTCAGCTCTCGTGATTCAATATTAGAATCCTTCGCTTGCTCGGTCATCAAAATTGAGCACGCGGTTAAAAAGCAGCTCTGCACTCTTGTATAACAAATAACTATTTTTTGTCATACGCAAAAGTGGTACTTTGTCCCGTAACCTAATTGAAATTTTCGTCATCGATATGTATAGAACTAGAGCATGCAAGAAAATTTATAATTTGCGTGCCCGAAAGATTGTAGCATTTCTCTTTCCTATTTATTTATTCTGTAATTCCAAATCGCTCTATCGTTGGTAAGTAAAAATAGCATTAGTAGACAAACATGTATAAGAAGATCTATTACTAATATATACGTATTATGTCGGAGCGCAAGCACAGATTACTAAATAGTTACTTGCGCAATGACGTGGCGCCATCTATGCATGCGTCGAAGCATCGTGTCTTTTATCTTGAAACGTCAAGCGGTTAGCTAGGGTAGTAATAATAGTCATCTTTGGCCCAGGCGTGGTCTGTGCGAGACCGGAACCCGGAAGTTGGTAGTGTTGGTACTTGTTTGTTAGCCAATCAGAATCGTTGTGATTATCGAACCATTAAAGACAATGCAGCCTACCTACAGAGGCTACGACAGAGGCGCCAATTATTTTACGAGCACTTTTGATCGAGCAGCTGAACTGTCAACTTGGGAAGCCAGCCCCGTGCCGAACTCATCGCAGTCTATAAAATAATCGGTTTTCATCCGAATCATCGTGAATCCTCGTGTTGCAAACGTGTGTGAATATTGATTGTACACTCCAAAACTTCTCGAAGACGAGTTTATTTCTTAGATACGGCCAAAACCCTTCTGATGATCCGAAATAAGAATTGGGATAGGACATGGGCGCCCCACGTGTTCCAGATAGTGATGTGAGCAACACAAAATAGAAAGTGCTTCTGGAACAACGAAATCAGAATATTCTGACGCTGATACTAGCCACGCGGATGCCATCATCGTCCCATGAATTGAGGTTACCCGATTTCAACCTCTATAGATCGGATGTGAATGCACGTGCATGGATTGCATCTGTGTATCTACGACCCATGTCGGCAAGGGGCAGGGCCACTACATGTCTAGCTGCTTGAAGCAAATGCAGCCAAGAGGGAAGCACCTGTAAAGCTGCCCCAGTGATCGAGAAGAGAGTCAACCTTTGCGTGGTTGATGCACAATACTGGAATTCCATCGTGTGAGCAGTTTTTATTAAAGATAAATCTGTTGTTATCTGTTGCGTCAGTGCAAGTTAAGAGGCACTGAGTAGGTGCACGACTACCATTGACAATGCTACAGACTGACGACAGCTGGTTGTCCGACTCTTTAGTCCTACGACTCAATGTCGGCACGGAGCCGACACGACACCTTGGTTCGGAACCATCATAGACTAACTGACCATAAACTAACTAACCTTAAGCTATAACAAAGAAAAAGATGGTGCCGACCGTATGATTTGGTCGTTTCCGTGTAGATTTGTTCACAGCCAGTGTTGTTTGGTCAGGTTTCCTGATGATACTTGTAGTGACGACTGCAAACTATTTCACATTTTTACCGTTATTCCTTTTCCCCTGTATACCACGGCGTACAAGACCGCCCAGAGCACAGCATCGACCTATCCTTTTTTTTTTAGGGCCCCTGTGTACCACGGCGCATATGGACATATGCGCCTAGAGCACAGCATCGACCTGACCTTTATCATTTTAGAGCCTCTGTGTGTCACACAGCATCGACCTCTACGTATTCCCTTTATTTTTTTGAGCTTTGCCCTGTGGAAGGGGAGTTCAAGTAGGTACCTACCTTTTTTTTGTTAGCTTTGCCCTGTGGAAGGGGAGTTCAAGTACCTACACAGCTCATCGTCATCACATCAGCCAGGCAACGTTCACTGCTGTACAAAGGCGCAATCGCTTGGCAGGCAGGTGGACGATCGCGGTGTGTGGCACGGTACGCAGAAAAGACGCTGCTGCCCATTCTCCGGTCTTTGATCCATTAGTCACCTCTTACCACACCCTCAGGAAGAGACGGGTGGTACTATTCTAGGGCCATACCACAGGCCTACTTATCTGTAGTGGATTTATGATAAGCTAGGTAATCTGAATACCTAACTTAAACACACATCCACTCCTCATTACTGATTATGGCAGCTGCTGGGCACGCATCGCCGTCAGGATGGCCGTGTCGGAGCGCAAGGACGTGGCGCCATCTATGCATGCGTCGAAGCATCGTGTCTTTTATCTTGAAACGTCAAGCGGTTAGCTAGGGTAGTAATAATAGTCATCTTTGGCCAAGGCGTGGTCTGTGCGAGACCTGAACCCGGAAGTTGGTAGTGTTGGTACTTGTTTGTTAGCCAATCAGAATCCTTGTGATTATCGAACCATTAAAGTCAATGCAGCCTACCTACAGAGGCTACGACAGAGGCGCCAATTATTTTACGAGCACTTTTGATCGAGCAGCTGAACTGTCAACTTGGGAAGCCAGCCCCGTGCCGAACTCATCGCAGTCTATAAAATAATCGGTTTTCATCCGAATCATCGTGAAGCCTCGTGTTGCAAACGTGTGTGAATATTGATTGTACACTCCAAAACTTCTCGAAGACGAGTTTATTTCTTAGATACGGCCAAAACCCTTCTGATGATCCGAAATATACTTTGTCTACGGTATATTTATGTATTGAGTGGTTGGTTTATATAGGTAGTATTAGTACGCTGGGCATGCAACCCGAAACCACACCTTGGACACTTCATACAACGGGCTAGAAATGACATTTCAAAAAAGAAATGACGGAACAAACGAAATGGCGGCGAAATCCTATACGTTCGACAACCAAACTGTAACCATTCTGTATCAATCTGGGTGACGAGGGGGTGAGGTCGCAATCTAGAGAGCGGCAGGGAGTGTCCATACTGTACGTTATTACTAATAAATATACTTTGCCGAAACGCTGTCTCTAGTGAAACTTTAGCACAGCTGGTGGCCGACAATGTTAGTTCAAAATAAAGTTTAACTACCCGACACTATACCGAAGATATCCCGGACGTCAGACTGTACGAGATTAGAACTATTTCTCCAACTTTTCAATCCTTCCCAGTTAATCAAAAAATCAATACCACGACCAACAGCGGAAACCAAAAATAATTTAATATGAAACAGCAAGAAAGAAGATCGGTTTTGAAGCGATACTTTGCGGTTCAGTAGGCAGGAATATACACAAAAGAAAGACCTTTATTTAATGGTAAGATCACGGTGAGACGTTGCCTTCTCAGTAGATCAGTGATGCAACACAACCGAACTACAGACCGAACTAACTATCGTAGATAAATGTAAGAAATAAGTGGGCAGGACCATACACAAAAGAAAGCCCTTTATTGATTGGTAAGATCACGGTGAGACATTGCCTTCTCAGTAGATCAGTGATGCAACACAACCGAACTACAGACCGAACTAACTATCGTAGATAAATGTAAGAAATAAGTAGGCAGGACTATACACAAAAGAAAGCCCTTTGTTACGTGGTAAGATCACAGTGAGACATTGTCTTTTCAGTAGATCAGTGATGCAACACAACCGAACTACAGACCAAACTAACTATCGTTGATAAATGTAAGTAATAAATGGGCAGGACTATACACAAAAGAAAGCCCTTTATTACGTGGTAAGATCACAGTGAGACATTGCCTTCTCAGTAGATCAGTGATGCAACACAACGGAACCACAGACCGAACTAACTATCGTAGATAAATGTAAGAAATAAGTGCGCAGGACTATACACAAAAGAAAGCCCTTTATTACGTGGTAAGATCACAGTGAGACATTGCCTTCTCCGTAGATCAGTGATGCAACACAACGGAACCACAGACCGAACTAACTATCGTAGATAAATGTAAGAAATAAGTGGGCAGGACTATACACAAAAGAAAGCCCTTTATTACGTGGTAAGATCACAGTGAGACATTGCCTTCTCAGTAGATCAGTGATGCAACACAACGGAACCACAGACCGAACTAACTATCGTAGATAAATGTAAGAAATAAGTGGGCTGGGTGTGTATAGTCCACACAAAAGATAGCCCTTTGTTACGTCGTGGTAAGATCACAGTGAGACATTGCCTTCTCAGTAGATCAGTGATGCAACACAACCGAACCACAGACCAAAATAACTATCGTAGGTAAATGTACGAGTAAGATAGATATATATGTATGTAGCTAGGTAGTATGTAGATAAAAGACGTATGATGCATTCGTAAAGTCGGGTTCAGCACGTATAGACATTTGGCAAAATAGGTAACTAATTAGTCATACATACATAACACTCATAACCTACATCGCTATGAATGTATGTAGGTACCTACATAATAAACATGAACTGTCATTTAAAAAAAAATCCGTGGTTATCAGGGGGCACGACAAGTCGAGCAAGCACCACCCTCTTCTCATTTTTCAAATGTTAAAAAGTGAAGAGGTCAAAGGCCCTAATGAGTACTATGAAAATAATTGTACAGTCACGCTGTGCATACTTTCTCGCGATAAACATTACACTTAGGTTATATTATAGGGTGACTTTTAATTAGTAACAAACGATACGCGTACTCATGATTACAAACAACTTACCCAAAGAAACAATGTGTCAAATATGAAAAAAAAAATTTGGTCCTCGATACATAACTAGTTATCTAGTCGGCAAAAATGTATAAAGGAATAATGAAGTGAACTAGTTATTAAGAAAGTTTCATTAAAAACGTTACAGCCATGAAAAAATAACAAACAACCTGTATTCGTATGGGACGTACCTTATTCCGATTTTTCTAGGAACAACGAAGTACCGCGTACTGTAGGCCATATAGAGGTATAGTAACATATCGATTTTCGTCTAAATCGTTATAGCCATTTTTGAGAAATAAAAATATATTTTTTTTACTAAACCCCAAAAATCAAGATAGAAGAAAATTTAAAAAAAAACGGTCAAAAGTTTCGTGCCACCACATCACTGGATAAGGAACTTAAAAATAATAAATAGAAATAATTAAAAATCTGTTTATGTACATGACACGGTTAACTCAATTCAAAATTTAGACCGCCGTTCCTTGCATATTTGATTGATTACCTACGTACTTTAATTAAGACTTTTATTAAGACTATATTTTTTATGATTTAATTAAAATACATGTTTTCAGATTTTTCCCTATACTTGTAGTTTATGACGTTTTTACTTGCCAAATTTCATAGTTCTAGGTTAACGAAAAATGCCGTATAAATTTTGATATCCTTGAGAGTGTCGAAATATACGTTTTTTGCGTCATAAACGACCGTATCTTTTTCTTACTTTAACTTACAAGTTTGATTTTTTTGACAGCTTTAAGGGATTGTAGATCGGAGTATATGGTTTAAATTTCAACTCGATACCTCCACGCGTTCTCGAGATAAAGGGTCTTGACAGACAGATGGACTGACAGACAGACAGCAAAGTGATCATATAAGGGTATCGTTTTTTCCTTTTGAGGTACGGAACCCTAAAAAACGCCTGGAGATATAAAACTAACATTGCCCTAAGGCTTTCACTCAAATCTGTCCAGTCGTTTGGGAACTAGATCACCGGACAGGCGTACAGACACACAAACTGACACACATATTTTTTTTAAACCCTCTATTAGTGTTAGACAATAATCCCGATCAAAATCTCAACTTTGATTGATTGATTGAAAACTTTTTATTGTACAACATAAGAGGAAAAAAAGATACAATGATTGAGGAAGTTGTACACATAGGCGGTCTTATTGCTAAAAAGCGATCTCTTCCAGACAACCTTTGATATATTTTTTCATCACAATAATTGTCTTCTTCACCCCTTCGTCGCTCGAAAGTAAAAACCGGACGCAGTATGTACCTACTAATAATTTCATTTAATCATTGTAATATGAATTTAGTTATTTAGTGTTATTAAATTACTTTTTACAGTGTAACATCGTAATATTCTTATGTTTTTTTGAAGTAAAAGTTCTTTACGCGCGCTCGACTTGGGGAGTAAGCTGGTGGATGCGTGACGAGAGCGTTACGGAGAAGTTACGGAAGTGTGATCGGGAGAGGCCAACGGAATTTGAGAGGGATATATAAATTAGTGAAGATAGAAATAGAGATACTATTTATTTTTGTTTACCAACAATATCGGTTGCCAAGGCAACAATATCGGTTGTCAAAACAATCAAAACAAACATATAAGATAAAAAAGATTTGATCATTTTCAGAGGATAATAAAACTCTTTTCATAAACTGTCTATACCTCCATATGACAAAAAAGATTTGATTATTTTCTGAAGACTAAGTATTTTCTTTCATACATATAGATGGAGCTAAAGAAGTTTTACTTCAGTCGTGTGGGTCTACAGCACACTCGTATTTTTTTATTTATTTATGTGCCTTAAAAAAACTGATCAATGCCAGTTTGCAATTCATTTGATTATAAAGCAATAACGTAAGTAAGTAGGATACTATATAGCAAACTATGCAGTATCTAGGTATTCGTGTGGAAATTATAAACTATGAAGTAATTATTATTATTCCCGAAGATAACGCGCTGTCGCCAACGATAATACGGCAGCTGACTGTATGTCGCAGTTTGAATAGGTACTATATAATGAATTGTACAGCCACGCAGTGCATACTTTATCGCGTAGACTTCACCATCTAGCTAGAATACAGAAATGAAAAATAAAATTTACGCTTACCAAGTAGCAAAGAAAAGATAAGACTTCATAAAAAAATAAATATTAAAAATCTAGATTTTTATAGGAGATGCCTTTTTGCAGTAAAAAAAATGGAAAGATGTATTATGCAGCTACTTATCTATCGGATAGTTAGAACTAATATATAAGGTCTAACAAAATTAGCTGAAACTATTTCTACCTATGAAACTAAACAACTTTCCCCATGAACCCATAGCCAAATCTCAAAAAATTTTTGAACTTCCCATACTAAGTTGGCTAATCAGCTATTTATTTTTTTGCGATTTGACTATGGGTTCCATGGGAAAAGTTGTTCAGTTTCATGGATAGAAGCACCAGATAAAATAGTTTCAGCTAATTATGTTACACCTTATATATACTTTGGCCCGGGTATATGTAGGAAATACCTACCTAATTTAAATTTCTTAAGTGGATAGGTACTTCTTTGTTTCAGTTCAGAATGTTGTACGTCAACTATCACTTCAAACCTATTTATGATTATAGATTATTACGTTTTTTAATCATTCATGATTTGCCATTAGTTATTATTCATGATAAGTTAGTGTTTATTTGATGGAAATAATAAATCTTGGATAATAACCTCGTACCTAAGTAAATGCGCCGACTTGAATTCCTTCCTCTGATTTAATTTCTGATTATGAAGATTGTGTAAATAGTTGGGATAAGAAGTATCTTCATAATTTACCGTTGTATCTTGGACACAACCCGCTGCTTTTCATCGAATAATGAACATCATAGAATAGTACGCCGCCGTGTAAAGTTGTAGTAACGTACAAAGTTTCATGAAAATCGTTTGAGACATCTATAAGAACAAAAAAATTTGGGTTGCCCTTAAAAAATCAAAATAGGTGAAAATTTAAAAATGGCTAGATATATGATAATCGACAAAGCTAAATACATTAAATTAAAATAACCAACTTCAATCGCGGCAACTGCATTTTGTTTAAGATTTTTTGTATTTTAATAAATTGCAAAAAATCGATTTTGATAAAATTTATATGGATAAACTTCGAAACATACTCGGTAAAAATTTATGCGTGGGCATACATAAAAACAACAAATAAACGGGTTGACTTAAGAACCTTCTTGAATTCTTTTGAAAAATGAAATTACCTTAAGGCGGTAATATTACAGATTTTCTTTGTTTTTGACGTCAATTACTCCTAAATGGTAGAAAACCCAAGGTTGAAAAAAAATACACTTATTGTTGAAGATGTATTTTGAAGTACAAATTCAAAAAAATATACAACAATGTTATTATTTTTTTATACTTTCATTGTAGTTTTTGATTGAAACGAACAACCCTTCAATAGTTGAGGTGCGAGTGCACACAAACACACACGCAGCCATCTACATATTTTTTAAACCCTTTTAGTATTAGCACAGGCACAGATAAGATACTTGGTATTAGTGTAAGACAATCGATCCTTATCAAAATCTCTTCGTCGATTTTTTTGCCGTCACAATACCTCCTCACTCCTTAGTCGCTCACTGCCGCTCGCTCCTCAGTCGCTCGAGAGTAAAAATTTAAAACGCCTCCTCAAAATTAGGGCCAGGTATAAAGGGCTGGCGTAAGAGATAAGGGACGTCATACTTGAGAAACTCGCCACCGAGAGTTGGGCGCTCGAGAGCAGTGGCTCGCAACTATGCGTGCGGACAACATGTGTCAACCAGTGTCGACGCTGGTGGTGGTAACTTTGCTGGCGTGCGCAGCGGCAGCCGCCCCCGCCTCCGACGACATGGTAATAAACCCTGTGATCATTGATCCTAATTCGACCTAATCCTGTTTACTGTGCACACTTTATGTGTTAAGGAAATGAATATAAATTATGATGTCATTGTATAACAAATCGTGGTTTCAATAGTGTCGTGTTTGTAGTTTGTGTGTTTTGTTCTTGTGAAATATTTTCTGTGCTTTTAAAAATTAACTATATTTAGATTATCAATATACGGGTAGGTAGTACTTACCCACTATCACAATCACAATATCGTCCTGGTATAGGGTACTTTCCTTGCAATATTTTTTACATGTAGGTAACTAATTATCACAACTTAATTTGTTAATTATCTACCGTCTGTTATTGTTAGGTAGTTACAATTCGGCTTCCTTAATCTACGAGTATCCCTTTCAATAATTACATGATTAAGTACCTTACTCTATAGTTCCTTAGCCGAGAGTGAATTCCAGATCGATCTCCTTGCGCTAAATTTTGATATACAGGCTGTAATATAAAGGAGCAGTGATACTTTAAGGTGGGCTTGTACTCATCAAACTGAACAACTTTTGTTTTACAACTTGGTGAAATCACGAGTGTTTTTTTTAAATTTTCCATACAAAAGCTGGCTGAGGCTGATTGGAAAAGTTCTACTGTGTCCGAATGAGGCGGTCTTTTTTCGTTTTTCGGGGTCGTTTAGAAATTACGGCACCACAAAAATGCCATTTGGGGTCTAAAAAAAATTATCTCCTTGTGCTACCGCTTGTGATTGTTGATAGTGCCTGTAAACAAGTAAACGTGATATATAGGTATCAGACGGTTAGTTTACAGTCGACATGAAAATTGAAATTTTTATTAAAAAATGTTCTGTCTCGGTCTAACTAATAGATAACCACCTTGTTTTTCAGTATATTGTGTGTAATTATGAGGAATTTAGAAAGGAAAATAAAAAAAATAAAAAATAAGAGATGGTTCAAAGATGTTTTGCTACATACATACAAGTCAAACTGGAAAACCTCCTTTTTTTGAAGTCGGTTAAAAATCACTAACTACCGCTTGTGGTTATAGAACTATTATACAATGGTTAATAAAAATAGTCTGGCATGAATTAAATGAAACTGAAAAACTTTCCACAAAAAACACATACTCAATTCGCAAAAAAATTTTTGGACTTCCCATACAAAGTTGTCTACTTAGCTGATCAATTTGTATGGGAAGTTAAAAACTTTTTTTGCGAATTGAGTATGTGTTTCTTGAGGAAAGCTGTTCTGTATGATGAGTAGAAGCCACGTTAAAATATTTCCAGTCATTTTTTGGTCATCCGATAATATGTACTTGTGATATGTGATAATGATGATCAATCCGACCGAATTCGGTCATGGCGACCACTTCGACTCCTAGTCGGTTTGCCACGCGTGTAACAAAATTGGTGTAGGTCCCGTTAATGAGTAGAAGCCCCACTTATACTGAGCAACTTTTTTTCTATGAATTTGTTAAAATCGCTAAAAAGTTTTCAATTATTCAAAAAAATCGATCAGCTGATCGACCAATTGTGTGCATTTTTATCACGCTTTTATTAGCTTCACCTGTATGTATGTATGTTTGTAACCGACTCCTTTGCACTCGATTTTGATCCACTTTAAACGGACAGATTTAATTCAAACTTTGTACGTTTATCAAGAATCACTGATAATACCATAATCTCATAAGTTTATCTCATTATCCTGGACTGAAAACTTAAAAATAAATATAGTTAAAAAAACTTAAAAACACGCTTTTAAAGAACATCAAACTAAAAAGTGAAAAATAATTCTTAATATAAGCTGAAAACAATAACTTTAAAAAGGTTTTTTTTTTTTTTTTTTATATATCTATTGTATCAAAAAAGACGGTCTCATTCGGAGCCAATATAACTTTGCTAATCAGCTCTGTTATAGGTATCAGGTTAATTTGGAGGGGACTAAAGTTAAATCAAATAATAAAATTGCCTGAAAATTGAAATGTTTAATACAAAATGCTCCTTGGTGCATCGGTCTAACCGTAATAGGTAGCCGGCAAATTTTTTTTACAGAATATGACGTGTTATAATGTTAGAATTTCTAACAAATTATGTAAAAACGCTAGTACATGCAATCGTCAAGGTTGGTGTAATTAATAGAAGAACTATAAACTAACAATTCTTTATAGTTTTCTTGATATCTTAAGGCAGGAGTTATGTTATTAAAATATACAGGGTGTAACAAAATTGGTGTAGGTCCCTCTAATTGGGGGTTCTACTCGCCATACTGAACAACTTTCTCCAAGGAACACATAGTCAATTCTCAAAAAAAATTGGACCCTCCATACTATAATGCAAAAAATCGGTCGATCAGCTGTTCAATTATGAAGGGTAAAAAAATTGTTTACGTTTTCAGTAAAGTCATAGAACAAAAGTTGTTCAGTATGATGAGTAGAAGCCCCAATTAACGGGACCTACTCCAATTTTGTTACACCTTGTATATTTCATGAGTTACACAGAATATTGCTCTAAAAATATCAATATTGCTCACAAAGGTAGTCCTAACCACCAAATTTTCACTGACATGAATCAAGTTGGTAATTTAAATTTGTATTAAAGGTCCTCCGTCTCTAAAATTAACTTTTTAAAGTAATATTTTTTACTCTTTGCCGCCACGTCACGATGTGCACTATTCTCAAAGAGTAAAAACTATTCCTTTAAAACTGTTGTGAATGTTACTTCAGTGTAGTTTCGATAGAAATATGTGCTGATGCGAATGAGCTGCTAATTTGAGGTTGTTTAAGGGTCCCCAGGAGGCTCGAGTTTCCATACAAACGTAGTTCCGCTTTAATATAAAAACTATATGCCGTATTGAATCCAAACTTTGCAAATATATTGAGTAGACACATATCGATGTTTGAAATTAGTTTTCATCGTAGTAAATTGAAATATAACTGAACGAAGGCTTAAATTAGTTTTGTACTAAAAGTTTTAAACGCTCTTTTTTTGTTCTATATTAGTACATCGAAAACTAATTACAAACATCTATATATTCGCAAAGTTTGGATACAATCCGGCATGTAGTTTTTGTATTAAAGCGGAACTACGTTTGTATGGAAACTCGAGCCTTCTGGGGACCCTTAAGCCCTGAAGGTAAAATAATTGTTTAGTTATCGGAAGCTACTGAGGTTAAGTTTGAATGCGTTCAATTGCCAATTTTGTTTTTCTCGATAGCCATTGATTGAGGCTCAAGTTAGCATATTACGATATAAGGAAGCTCATTTTAATTTTAGAAAATCATTTTATTACGAAAAAATATTTATCGCGTGTAAGTGTTGATGACAACCGTGAGACCAGTAAATAATATCTAGGTACTTCCATATAGACACCATCGTTCGTTTGAATTTCGGATTTAAACAGCGCATTAAGAGTATTGTGAAGCTGCGGCTTTTCATACAAACGGCGATAACTATTTTCACCTCTTAAATTTTAACCGATTTGGACTAATTTTTGATAGGTTATCAGTCAGAACAAAAGATAGGCTTATACGTTTTTGTTTTTTCGATAAAGTTAATAAGTTACAAAACTAATTTCGGCCGTTTTTTAAATTTATTAATCAGTAATTCAAAAAACGAAACTTTTGTTCTGACTGACAACCTATCAAAAATTGGTCCAAATCGGTTAACAAAGAGGTGAAAGTCGTTATCGCCGTTTGTATGAAAAGTCGAATTTTCGCCGTGGGTTCACATTTCTCTTAAACGCGTCAATAAATTAATTTCCCGTACACACTTGAAACAGCCTGGTTTGTTAAAAATACTTTTATAGTTTACAAAATACAGGTATAAACACTAAAACTAGAAGTATGGAACTTGGAATATGTTTCTGAAGTACAAAAGAGCAATTAGAAAGGATGTTTCAATAAATCAGGCTGATTTCAAGTGTTTATTTAACTCCAGCTTCCTCAAAACCGTACTTGTATCATATGAAATTATGCAACATAGAACCCTCTCAATGGGAGAGTTTGGCAGCAGAACGGCCAGAATGGCGCAGGATTGTGAATAGGCAAGTGCGCGAGTTCGAGGATCAGCGTAAAGCCGAACTAAACGCGACCAGTTAAAGGCCCGACCACCTGTGACCGTTTCATACAATTACGACGGTGGCATACTTAAATGCCCTCAGTGCGCGAGGAGTTTCGCTGCGAAGTTGGCTACATACACCATCTTCAAGCGCACGCGCGGCAAACCGACTAGGTGTCGAAGTGGTCGCAATGACCGAAATCGATCGAATAGATCATCATCATCACGTGTATCATAATATGCTGACTTTAGCTTCTACCAACAGCTATCGACAACCACAAAATGAATAATTCAACTACATTTGATATTTTCTGTAAAGTAGACTTCTTATCCTAGCTTCCTCCATACAATTAATTTACTTACATTCTTATCCTTACTAAAATTATAAATGTGAATATGTGTATGTTTGTTCTTCCTTCACGTCGCAACAAAACAACGGATCAACGTGCTTTTTTTTGCACAAAGATAGATGAAGAAGTGGAAAGTGAATTAGGCTTCTTTTTAGCCCGCCCGTGAAAACAGCATAGGAAAACGCAGTTCCTCGGGGAACTTAAAAAAACTCTTTTATTTTGTTGATTTATTTTACATAGCAGCGGAACGACGGATTAACGTAATTTTTAGAATAGAGATAGTTGAGATAGTGGGAAGTGACATAAACTCTAATCACCATAGTTAAAGATTCAATATGTTTATTCAAATTAAGTGTAAATTACATTCTTTCTGATAGTCATGAAATAGTGATAACATGTACATAATGTAATTTGTGAAAAATAAACAATTATTAGTTGATAACGTCAAAATAAAATTATTTGTCTAACTAAAATGAAACTGATTAGGATATGTGATTAGAAAATTGAAATGTGATTAGGACATGAAACAATATAACACGAGAAGATAAACAGTAAAATCATTGATGCCTTTGACAAGAGTAGACCAGTTCACACGGACAGCACCCGGTCACGAGTATAACGCGAGAGTCACCATTGCTCCCCTCAACCATATTAGAGGGAAAGGAACGATCCGAGGGAGAGTTCATTGTTCAGTAGAACATAGTTCCAAAGAGATCGAGATGATGTCAAGGGCAACAAGTGGGGATAAAAAAATCTGGAGAAAACTCAATTTCAAGCTCGCGAGCTGCTTGCGGCTCACACACCACTTACCCTTTAAAATAGTTTTAAAAACAATGTCCAAGCAAGAAAAGCTGCAGGTTAAATGATGTCACAGTAGCTATCGACAACCAAGAAACGGCAACTCGTAAAAATCTTATTTTCGGAAAAAACATAGCTAAGTGCGAATCGGCCTCGCACACTGAGGGTTGCGTACCACCTTACCTCTCCACACGAGTACAACAATACACACCATCATTTCAATGAAAAGACAGCAACGAGGGCAAAAGAAAAATGTTTTTTTATGTAGTTCAGGATCTTGAGTGAAATAGGAGTCACACTTAACCGTTTTTTTATTTCGTTTTTGGGGTTTGTACTACAATTACAACAAATTTGACGTTTGTATTTGTTGCCGTTTTTACGATAGAGCAAAGAATCTTTTTTTTTTATTTTCCTTCGTAAATTTGTCATTATTACACATATACTAAAAAAACAATCAGCCGGTTATCTATTAGTTAGACCGACACAGAACATTTTTTATTAAACATTTAAATTTTCATGTCGACTGAAAACAAACCGTTTGATACACGTTTACTTGTTTACAGGCACTATCAAAAATCACAAGCCGTTTTTACGATAGAGCAAAGAATCTTTTATTTTTTATTTTCCTTCGTAAATTTGTCATTATTACACAATGTGTAATAATGACAAATTTACGAATATACTAAAAAAACAATCAGCCGGTTATCTATTAGTTAGACCGACACAGAACATTTTTTATTAAACATTTAAATTTTCATGTCGACTGAAAACAAACCGTTTGATACACGTTTACTTGTTTACAGGCACTATCAAAAATCACAAGGAGAATTTTTTGTGGTGTCGTAATTTCTAAACGCCCCCTAAAATCAAAAAAGACAGACTTATTCGTAGACAGTAAAACTTTTCCAATCAAGTCTGATAATGTAAATTCAGCGCAAGGCGATCTGAAATTCACTCTAAGCTGACGATCTATAGTAGACCTATGACGTATTTATTCTCGTACTTTCATAGCTCTGTTTAATCCATCAGAAGCGCTTTGTGTTTGCTTTTTTCGTCATACTATATTTGTATGGCGACAGACGAGATAATGCAATGATATATTTTTTTCCGTGCTGCGCATGTTGGATTAACAGGTGAATACTTTATAAGACACAGATATAGACAAGACATATCTATGCATAAGAGGGCGATGATGATTCTTGCGCAGACACAGACTGACGTGCGGGTCACCAGGCGGCCGGGGAGGTTCTGCCACTTCCAGACACCATGCGCCTGGCGGATTTACACCTACTCAGACCTCGCCGAAATCAGTTTGACTAATAATTAGTAAGTTTTTATTTAAGTTCTTTGTGGATAACGACCGACCTAGAGAACTAAAACGTTTGACATATAATGTGCAAGTTTAAACACGATGTTTTAGTAGCGTGCATGCCAGTTAGTTTCATAATTTTAGGGTTCCGGAACCATATTGGCAGAAAATGAAACTGTCCGCCCGTCTGTATGTCACAGTCAATTTTTAAAGTGAAACTTTTATTACATCGTCTCCATTTTTTTCGTCTGTGTGTTGCATGTCGCGTGACGGTCGCTTTCGTCTGACGGTATGATCGTTTCGTCCTCTGTACCGTAGCGAGAGCAGCCATGATCATTTCGTCCTCTGTAAAGTTTCACTTTTACCGTGGTTTCATAAAACCACACACTTACTTTTTTTCTCTTTACTATTATTAGACCTACCTAGGTAATGACATTAGTACACAAATGGAAAATTATGATCCGAAATGGAAAATGTAGAAAAAACGTCAAAAAAATCGGGTAGGTTTATATCGGGATATATACGGCCGTTAGTTTAACGTGAAACGTTTATTTCAGCGAGTCGCTTTTAGTTTTAAAGATTGAAATAACGATATGTCTACGATGAACCGGATGACAGAGATATGAGCATCCTCACATATTTGACCCTCCAAGTGCCTAGATCTGGTCAAGACAATTCGTATAAGTCCAAACACGAGAGGTTTACGATGGATAGTTACAGATATATTGCCATGTAAAGTTTTTGATGTCAGTGACCTTTATATTTTAAGTCACCTTGCAATAGAGAGTTTGAGACGCTCCCGAAACCGCCTCGCTCGCTCGGTGCCGCACTTTGGGGTATCTATGCGTAGAACATAATCCCCTGTT
Source organism: Coleophora flavipennella (assembly GCA_947284805.1). Taxonomy (NCBI): domain Eukaryota; kingdom Metazoa; phylum Arthropoda; class Insecta; order Lepidoptera; family Coleophoridae; genus Coleophora; species Coleophora flavipennella. The sequence goes on along the minus strand of OX369270.1, from coordinate 6,381,167 downwards.
TTCGACGATAGCCGTGATTTATATTTCTAGTTGGCATTTTCACGGGCTGAGGCTGACATACTGAATTTCCATGTATTTTTTTTATTTCTTGCTTATTTACTACTACATAAACATTGTCTTAATTAAACTTTTATTTCATTTTAATCGATTGGTCTTAAGGAGCGATTGCGCCGGTTTCGGTCATTTACGCAGTGCCCCTCCCCCGCCACACCCAGTGCCACACCTGGCTCCTACGCAAACCCTAGGCACAGTATATATATTAGTGGCTAGGTCATCAGCGAGCTGACTATATGTATAAGCTAAATAATGATACTAGATTCATATACCTAAAATTTTTCTACGTCTAATAGTTTTATAATTTTAAGGGAAGACCAACCCGTATGTATCGGGGTGATTTTAAGGACGTTTCAAGTCAAAAATGGATAAAAAAAATACAAATTAAAAAAAAAATAATTACTTATTGAAAAAGTGGTAATATTTTAAATAAAATTTATATTTACTTTATTCATGTTAGAGTAAAAATGATATTTATTGCTAATTAGGGTTCCGTACCCAAAGAGTAAAAACGGGACCCTATGTCTGTCGGTCTGTCCGTCTGCCTCCTGGCTGTATTTTATGAACGGTGATAGCTATACAGTTGGAATTTTCACAGATGATGTATTTTTGTTGCCGCTAAAACAAAAAAATACTATAATGAAAATTAGAAAAAGTGAAAGTCTCCATACAAATTTTTTTTAATGTGAAGAAACTAGCGCCATCTACTATGATGGTACGTAACCCTTTGTGCGCGTATCTGACTCGCACTTTACCGGTTTTTTTTAATGTTCTTTTTAACCCACTTCAAAAAAGGAGAAGGTTCTCAATTCGTCGGAATCTTTTTTTAGAAATAACTTTACCTCTAATAATCATAAAAATAATAAATATTCGAAAATAAAAATTGTCGTGTTGTCAGTCAACATAATAGGGATAGTTGATACTTTTTATTGTAGGTTCTTGGTGGAACATTATATAGGGTGACTTTTAATTAGTTCTTGATAGCAAAGGTTAATATGAATGTACTCGTGATTACAAATAACTTTCCCAAAGAAACTATGTCAAATATGAAAAAAAAATTTTGGTCCGCTATGCAGTTTTGCCGATTTGATAAATTATTATTATGTATCGAGGACCAATTTTTTTTTCTTATTTGACATATAGTTTATTTGGGAAAGTTGTTTGTCATCACGACTACATGCATACCTTTTGTTATCAAGCACTAATTAAAAGTCATCCTGTATATGTGTAACATAATAGTGGTACGATTTTGGAACAATGACCGATGCACCTTGTAAGACTGAACTTTTGGTATCAGCCAAAGTGTGTTCTTTCGATCTAAGCCAGTTGGTTCGTTTCAGACATCTTATATGTTTAGTCCCAAAACCAAATTTTTTTGAACTTTCTATCCGACGGTGACTGATTTCAATAAAAAAAAATTGAAGTTGTCCAAAGTACTCTCTTTCACATAAAACATTAATCTCCTACCAGTAGGTATATGTTTAGGCCCGAGATCTAAGACTTTATATTTTTTCTGAACGCTGTAAAACAAGTCTTACAAACCAGATCGGTCAGTAAAATTTTACAGCGTTCAGAAAATAAATATATACATATATGGATCTCGGGCCTAAATATATACGTATGTTGAAGGTAAAACACATTTTTTGTATGGGGACCATTTATTTTTTTTATTTTTTTTTGTCAACATATCCGCCAAGAAAAAATATATTCTGTGAAAATTTCAACTAGCTACCGATTGCGGTTCAGAAGATACAGCCCCTTAATGGTCGAACAGACAGATGGACCACAGATGAGATATAGATGGACGACGTAGGCTTAATTAAAAGGATTGAAAGCTTTAATTTATTGCGAATCATTCAATTAAACGGATTTCTCCTAACACAAGTAGTTTTAACTGGACATCATTTAAGAACCCCGCCCGGACGCTCTCGGAAGCTCTGCAAACTAGGACAAATCCGGAGAAACCCGGACGGATGGCCGCCCTAACTAAGATCTATGTTATTTTACGCGAACTGTGAGTTTTTTTAATTCATTTTCACCATCTAAGATGAAGACTAGATATGTACACATCTTACGATAACTGCAATAAACATTCTTAAGGTTCTAGATTATTTTTGATGTGTTTTTAGTTCTCAATGCAACAGCTGTAGTGAAATATCGCGAATAAAGGATATCATTATCATCATATATCATCCGAAGGACGTCCACAGCTGGACATAGGCCTCCCCCAAGGATTTCCACGACGGCCGGTTCTGCGCTGCCCGCATCCAGAGGCTTCCCGCGACCTTCACCAGGTCATCGGTCCACCGAGTGGGAGGCCTGCCTACACTACGTTTTTCGGTGCGAGGTCACCACTCGAGAACTTTACTGCCCCAACGGCCGTCTGTTCTACGAGCTATGTGCCCCGCCACTGCCACTTAAATTTAGAAATTCTAAGAGCAATGTTGGTTAATTTGGTTCTCCTACTGATCTCCTCGTTTCTGATTCATAAAGGATATAAACTGTGAGGCTACATCCGGTGGTCAGTGGTCACGGGTTCGAATCTATAAATTATATTTTAGTAGGTATTTAAACTATATTGATAAAATTTTACGAGTTGTTAACTTGTGGACTATTAAGTCTGTCTTTACACACATAACATAATTATGATATAATTATCTCTTTGTCAACAGATAAGTGACTTCTAACCATAGAATTCTAAATAAACTCTGTTTAACTTACTAATTAGTGATCGCATTACCTTTATCATTCCTTATTACTTTTTACAAGGAGCCATTAGTGTATTTAATTTGTACGCTAAGATCACACATAAACAGTTTTTTTAAATATTTCGTACTATTGCCTACACGAAAAAAATTTATGAACTATCATGTACACTATGTACTTGGCGACTTACGAAATTATTTTTTTTTACCACAATTGATAAGCCCTTGGCATCATCTCACCTGATGGTAAGTGACGATGATGCCGAAGATGGAAGCGGGCTTAGCAAGATTCCCCAACGCAATGGGGATCTGGCTATCTTATCTTCAAGCCGGAACACATGCTGTTAACAATGATGTTTGGCGGCAAGACTTAGATAAGATGGTGGTAGCTAGCCAGGCGGGCTATGAAAATGCCATACTACCAACCAATCCAAGTCTTAAAAACTCGACCCCGCCGGGAATCGAACCCGCGACCTCCTGGTGTGAAGCGAATGGACTAACCAATACGTCACGGAGGCGGTTAAAAAAGTCAGTTATGCCATTTAAGACCCTTTATTTCTGACATTGTGAGTATTGCGCAATTTTTTAAGTGGTCGGGCAGGGTCTTTGATCAGAGCGTCTTGCGAGGTTGGGTCGATAACGAAGCTTAACTTTTTTTTATTCATAATTCGCAGAAATTACCCTTCCACCAACCAAACTGAATCCTACAAATATAGACTGCGCCGGGAATCGAACCCGCGACCTCCTGATGTGAAGCTAATTGACTTAACCATTACGCCACGGAGGCGGTTAAATAAAGGTTAACTTTTATATCTGGTCTTATTTATCAGAATCCAGAAACTTTTAGTATGACCTAAGTACATGTGTAATTCTTCATAATGTGCATGTGGTAGCTATGCTTAATATTATCAACAGAAAAAAACATTAAAAAAAATTAACTTTTTCTTTTTTATGTTTTTTTTTAATATTTTTGTTTGCAACTATGACGCCCATCTAAACAAAACGATGTAACTGTCACGATGAAAGAAACTGAATAATGATTTAAAAACCAGGCCGCATTCACAAAATGGAATTGAAGGAACAAAAAAAGCCCCCACATAATTCCGCTAAGTAGATAAAAGAAAGAAGGAAAGAAATAAAGTTTCTTCGGCAAAAAAAGAAAAAATAATTGCAGTATTAGGTACTTAAATCAGTCTTTAGTGTGGGGTGCCTTTGCCTGTTGTAGTGTAGATCTTCTTGTACACCAATAAGTTTTTAGAATACCCTCAAACATGTAATAAGTATAATGTTCTAAGAGAGCCTTCGGTTTGTGAGAACTGAGAACAAATATATATTGCAAATTAAGCGAATAAATTATTTATAATCGCTCTTCTTTGTTTCAGCTGCGTATGCAGGTCAAGTCAGAAATGCAAGTTGTACGAGCGGCACATTTCCGAGGGTTACAGTGAATACCGGTGCATGAGGGGCTGACATTTCTGGCCTACCCTCATGCAAGAGGGTCCACCGCACGGAAGAGATCTGTTTAATTTATTTATTTCCTAATTAACTACAAATGCTACCTCACCTTGTGATTATTAATTAAACTGTTTTTTTAACGATTTTTTTAAGAATCTGAAACTTTTTAACGTGAAATAAAATAATTTCAAAATACTGTACTACCTTATAAGGTGAATGTCTGAATCTTATACTTACTACCTTCTTAATAATATTATAACATCTTAAAAATCAACTGTATAGAAGACACAAGAGAATTAGTGTCTTCTATAGTGTCTTCTATAGTAGAATTATTACGAGAATTAGTACTAACGTACTACTAGTCTAGATCCTACTAGATGTCGCTAGTTTCTTCACGTTTCACAATATCAGTGTTTTTAGGGTTCCGTACCTCAAAAAGAAAAAACGGAACCCTTATAGGATCACTGTGTTGTCCGTGCGTCCGTCCGTCTGCCTGTCAAGACCCTTTATCTCGGGAACACGTAGAGGTATCGAGTTGAAATTAAAACCACATATTTCGGTCTTCAGTCCCTTGAAGCTGTGAAAAAAATAAATTTAATAATTTAAATATTCTAAGTGTATGGAAAAAACCAAACTTCACAATAAAAGATACGGCCGTTTATGCCGCATAACTAATATTTCGACTCTTTCAAGGGAATCAAAATTCATATGGTATTTTCCGTTGACCTAGAACTATGAAATTTGGCAAGTATTACCTATATAGGGAAAAATCCGAAAACTATAAATTTGTAATTAAATAATGAAAAAATATAGTCTTTATTTAAAGTACGTAATCAATTATGCAACGAACGACGGTCCAAATTTTGAATTGAGTTAACCGTGTCATGTGGAGCATCGTATGAAAGGCTTCATTGGCACAAACTTAAACAGATTTTTAATTATTTTTATGATGTATGTATATTCTTAATTTATGACGAAGATTTAAAAAATCTTTTCCCTTTTTAATATGTATAGGCGATAGGTACCTAATAATTTTGGTGTATGTTGTTATGATTTATATTATGTAATTACAAATTTGTACGGAACCCTCGGTAGGCGAGTCCGACTCACACGACGAACAGATGGATAGCGTAGGCTGAATATTAGGGTTGGCCACAAGGTTCCGTACCTTAAAAAACAATTGGTTTGAGAAGTGGAGTTTGGGGGGGGGGGGGGGGGGGTTAAGAGGGCAGGGTCTACGCTATACATGTGACGCGTACCCACCACAAGAAGTCATAGATTTAATGTTCATTGTTATGTTTTTCCGTTGATCACAAATAATCGTTTTGCTTAACAAACCAATTTTAATAACTTAACATTTACGGAGTCATTTACGTGTATTTTACGTTTGCAGGTTTTGGTTTTATTGGCCTTTTTAACACCCGACGCGAACGGAGGGATGTTATAAGTTTAACGTGTGTATCTTATTTTGATGCATTTTTTTAAACTGGTCAATCACTCATTTTCAGTCACGCTGAGCGCTTATCAAATGACCAATGTTTACTGATCAAATACAGAAATATAAACATGATAATATTTGATATTTTTTATGAGCATCGACAATGCGCGGCGGGCGACCCGCAATCCGCGCAAGCGGCTCGACTTCGTTGTTGCGCGTGTGTGACGATGCACCTAGCTTCCCTTCAACTCAACCAATTTAGATGGGCAATAGCTCTAATGAAAGAGATCATTACAGCGAATGTTCTTAAACCAAAATGAACCGCGTCGGTACTTCAATTAGAATCGGATATATTGAGAATCTAATTCAGGGTAGGCTCGAGCCCCTCGGTGGGGAGGTATATGAGCTGTTACGATGATATTGAGAAAGAAAGCTACGAAAATCGGGTATAACTTAGAAGGGCGAAAGTAAGGTGATTTTCAATACTTGATGACAAATTTGTGCATCGATACCTTTCATTTAATAAAATTAAGCAAATCGGTTTGATAGAACGGCCGGACGGACTTGTATTACATTCTAGATGGGAGCGCGGTGCGCGAGCCGCTAGCCGCTCGCGGGGGTGATTTTCAATGCTTTTTTTTGTATTTACAATTGGTAAACCCTTGACAACATCTCGCTTGATGACAAATCTGTGCATGAATACCTTTCATTAAAAAAAAAATTAAGCAAATCGGTTGGATAGAACAGCCGGACGGACTCGCATTAGATTTATAATATATTATATAGATGATGAAATATAATATCATCCTACTCGGAAAGTAGGAGTTAGGGTAAAAGGTTCCGGAACCCTAAAAAGAGACATTATAACTTAACGCCAACTTATCACTTTCCTACTGCTTATCAGTTTGTAGGTAAGTAAATATCACTAACGTCACAGAAATGTAATGTTTTGATTCGGAGTGTGAAACGAATAATAATAAAATAAGTAATTAGTTTTATTTAAACAATACACTAGTAGAGACTATCGCAATTCCTAGAAGTCTTTATTATCACATTGATTGTTACGCAGTGGTCTGTGACATAATTGTTGAAATAAATCCCCAAATCTTTTGTATATATATACCTACATCTTACAGTTGATGGAAGTGGGTAAGCACATACTCGTAAATAATACATAAAGTCACTCCTTACTTTATATTATACAAATGTGAAAATGTGTTTGTTTGTTACCTTTTCACGCTTCAACACATTGACCAATCTTTATGTGGCATGCAGATTGCAGGTAGCCTGTGTCACGGGGAGGGATAGGCTACTTTTATCCCGTGAAAATAGCATAGTCCGATACAGTTCCTGGGGGAACTGAAAAAAATACTCTTATTATTTTGGTTAATTTCTTTATCATCGTAACGGAACAATGGATTGTTGTGATTTATTGCACACAGATGGTTGAGGAGGTATGAAATGACATGACATAATTTACTAACTAGCATATCCTGACATAGTTCCCGAGGGATCTGAGGAAAACTCATTTCCACGCTTTCACACGTCGGCGTCGCAACGGAGCAACGGATTGAAGTGATTTTTTGTATAAAATTGGTTGAGGGGGTGGGAAGTGACATAGACTGCTACAATGACTTATATATTACTAAATCTGTGGACTGCTATCAAAATAGCCCGATTAAGTTCCTGAGAGATCTGAAGAAAACTCATGTCCACGTTCGCGAACCGCTTGCGGCTCGCGCACCACTCACCCTCCAAGACAGTCATAAAACGATATCCACGCGGGCGGAGCCGCGGGCAAAAACTAGTTCACAAATAAATATTACATTAAAAAAGTATCGATTACGTACGTAAGGAACCTCCGAGCACAGCCCGCTCTTTCGCCCTTTGAGTGACCTTGAGCATTCTTCAGAGGAGAAATGAGGAGATCCGTAGGAAAACCAAGGTAACCGACATAGCTCACAGAATCATTAAACTGTAATGGCAGTGAGCGGGGCACATAGCTCGTAGAACAGATGGCCGGGGTAGTAAAGTTCTCGAGTGGCGACCACGCACCAGAAAACGAAGCGTAGGAAAGCCCCTACTTGTTAGACAAACTACCTGGTGAAGGTCGCAGGAAGCCGGTGGATGTGGACATCACGGGACCGGTCGTTGTGGAAACCACCTTCTTGGCAGAATGGTTAAAGCCATTAATTAGCTTCACATTAGGAGATCGCGGGTTCGATTCCCGGCGGAGACTAACTTTGTAAGACTCGGTTTGGTTGGTGGAAGGGCATTTTTCTAAGCCCGCCTGGCTAGCTACCACCATCTTATATAAGTCTTGCTGCTAAACGTCAACGTTAATGCATGGGAGCGATGGCTAACTCTCGCATTATACTGTTATCAAGTTCTAATGACATATCTGGTTTATTTCAAGGATTGAATTTTGACGTTATTAACCTTTGATCATAGATTATAGATCGAAGTTATTAACTATTATAGATGATTGTTTATTTCTTGATTTTTTTACAAATGACATTATGTTTTTATTATTTTATGACAGTCAGAAAGAAGTAATTTGCACCTATTCAAGGTTCTTGAATCTTGAATCATTAATTTCTGGCTTGAAGATAAGATTGCGTTGGAGAATCTTGCTAAGCCCACTTCCATCTTTGGCATCATCGTCACTTACCATCAGGTAAGATGATGCCAAGGGCTCATCAATTGTGGTTAAAAAAAACATTGGGAGCGGCCTTTGTTCAGCTGTAAACGTCTTTCGGCTGATACGATAATGATTAATCTATATAAATTAAAATGAATATGCTAATTGTAAAACGTGTTCACTTCTGTCGGCTCTCCTGGAGTGGTAAGTTTTTTATTTGAGTATAGACTATGGTTCCTTGGGTAAAGTTGTTGTGTTTAGCATGATGAGTAGATCTTAATAATGCCTACTCTTTGACAGAACCTCTAGTTAACGGATCCTACGCCATCTTTTTTACATAATTTATCATACTATAAGTACACTTTTTTAAAAAAAAAAAAAACTAAACTTAAACTTTATTTTAGTAAATATTAGGCAATCTAAACTATTTTAAAAGCACTTTTACAAGCTTTTATTCTACTTCACGACGTGACGAGTTTATTTAAGGCGAGGTATTGATTGGAACAGTTGTCTCTGTCTTTTTTTTTACGTGTAAAGAGTAAAAAAAATAACAACACTTTTCACTTTTTCAATTGTTTTTCGTTTCAATCAAAAACTACAATGAAAGTATAAAAAATAATAACATTACTCACTTTGTATTATCATAACAAATATTATTGTATATTTTTTAAAATTTATACAAAAAAATATTAGTCATAATTAGAGTTGAAAGTAACGGTGTAGACCTAATATTTGGGATTTTTTTCGACATCATCAACAATAAGGTTTTTTTTTCATCCTTGGGTTTTCTATTGTTTAAGACTAATTGACGTCAAAAATAACGAAAATCTGTGATATTATCGCAAAGTGTAGGTAGGTAGGTACGGTTTAAATCATGCAATCGAAGTCCAGACTTACACACCAAAAAAAAAACAAACACAGACCAAAAAAAACCGGCCAAGTACGAGTCAGAACTGCAAGGGTTCCGTACCATCATACTGGATGGCGCTAGTTTCTTCACGTTTAAAAAAACACATTTTAAGTATTTGTTATTATAGCGGCAACAGAAATACATCATCTGTGAAAATTTCAACTGTCTAGCTATCACGGTTCATAAAATACAGCCTGGTGACAGACGGACAGACAGACGGACATCGAAGTCTTAGTAATAGGGTCCCGTTTTTACCCTTTGGGTACGGAACCCTAAAAACCAGAACACGCGTACAGTTAGAATAGTTTAACGCGCGCTGAAGCCGAAAAATCTGCGCCTACCCTCAGTGGCTGTAATATTGCTAGTTTAGGTCGGATTTAAAGACTTTCTGACTTAGGTAATTTAGAAAGAACCGCCGCTTGTTTACTCATAAAAGTAAATCACCTGTATGCAGGATTTAGAAGGGCCAAAATGTCAAAACTACAACCAATATACAGTAGTTTAATGCAAGCACAAGTTGCCTCACTTTTATTGCCGTACGCAGTGACTTCTATATTACTGGCGTAGCCGTACGCGTGTTTTGGTTTATTCTGTATTCTGAGGTGTTCGACTGAGCTGTTCGGTATGAAGCTGTATTCCCGATTACAATAAATCCTTTGATTGATTGATAGTACTTTGAACGCTAGTAATATATAAGTCACTGACTTTGAAGTTGATCTGATGATGAACTTTGAAGGAGGTATCAAGGTCCTAGGATCGTCTATTGTTTTTCATCAAATCGTAGGAAATACTGTACCTTACAGAGATAGGCTTTTTATTTTAGGGTTTCGTAGTCAACAATAGTTATAGTTTCACTATGTCTATTTGTCTGTCCACGGCTTAGCTCACAGACTCTCAGTACTAGAAAGCTATAATTTGGTATAGGCTTTATATATAGCATATCTCTGGGTATAGGTATATATTATGGACAGTGGTAAAATATAATCTTGAATTTTTTTCTGTTACCTTACCTCCCTTAAAGTAGAGATTTAGTTTTTTTTTCATGTATACAATGGTGTGTCGTTGGATTCAAAAACATTGCGGGTGTGTAAAAAATATTTTTCGATTGCAAAATATTAAGCTTTAAAGTGATAATTTTCGTTAGAGTCAAACTATACCAGCGATAGCGTAAAAATGTCAATATAATCAATGTGACATATAATTAATTTAAAACAAAAACTATCACGGCTAAGTAGGGTAGCAGAGAGCAGCTGCCGAGCGCGCAGCCGGGACCAAGCATGATAAGTAAAGCAACTTGGTTCGTACCGTTCGCAGTAGAGGATGCGGGTACAATGCCAAAGCTTTCGTGGGGGAGTTGGGAAGGCGACTGTGACAGCGGAGCTGCGACCCACGGCCCACTGCCGACGTCCACTGCTGAACAAAGGCCAAATTTCCACAACGACCGGCCCTGTGCTGCCCGCATCTAACGACTTGCCGTGACATTCACACTGAGTGGGAGACCTGCCCACGTTACGTTTTCAAGTGTGCGTTTGCCACTCGAGAACTTTACTAGGCCCCGGTCCGGCTCCTACCTAGTCCAACGTGTTTCTGTGGCTATCCAGCGCGGCAACGCGGTTGGAATCATGGGAAAATTTGGATCGGATAGCAGTCGGGACGGGATTTTAACGTGACGAAGCTAGTGGCCGATTTATTGTTCTTGACATTTATTAATTTGCAAAAAAAATATTAAATATTGTTTTTCTGTAATTGTGAAATAAATTGATATAATAGTATAATTACGAGTACATCAAATATTGTTATAATTTCCTTTTATAAACGACTTCAAAAAAGGAGGAGGTTTCTTAACTCGACCGTATATATATTATTTTTTTATTTGTGTTCGCGGATAACTTCTTCGTTTATGAACCGATTTTAATGATTATTTTTTGTTGGAAAGGAGATATCCCAATGCAAGGGTGGTACTATGATAAGGAAACCAGGATCTGATGATGGCATCCCATAGAAATTGAGGCTAACCTCCAAAAATCGTAGTGGCGACTAGTGCGTTTTTAATATTTTTGTGTGTTTTCTAAAGGTATTCAAGTATTTGCGTCTGTTAGTTATCATCCCATGTTGCAGAGCTGATGGAATGTACAACTCCTTAACGGTTAGGAGTTAGAGGATAATTCTTTAAATATTATACGTAGATAACTAGGTATACATATAGACCGAATGTTGTATTCTTTCAGGTTATTCAGGTGAGCTGATGATGGAAGGTGTAACTCTTTAACTTGCATGCTGCTGAGATGATGATGATGGAAGCCACAGGACTGTATCAGATTAATGAAACACGTGCATTATGATTTGATAATTCCTATTGGCAAGTAAGTGATTGTTTAACGTTGTTAGATAGATAACATTATGATTAAAAATAATAAATAAATAAAAAGTTTAAAAAAGTAAAAACCGACTTCAAAAGGAAAATACTCAGAATTTATACATTTAAATACACGAAATTAAACAACAATAGTGAAATCAAAGGTAGAGTTACGAATCAAATTAGGGGACTACAATATTTTTTGAGGTCGGTGCCAGCAAAGCGATCGAATCTTAAACATTTGATAGGTAAATAGCTGTGTGCTGGTACCGACCTCAAATAAATTGTAGTCAGCTGGAATCATGGGAACATTTGGGCCGGGTATGAGTCGGGACGGGATTTCAACGTGACGAAGCTAGTGGCCGATTTATTGTTCTTGACATTTATTAATTTGCAAAAAAATAATTATATGTTGTTCTTCTGTAATTGTGAAATAAATTAATATAATATAGTATAATTACGAGTATATTAAATATTGTAATAATTTCCTTTTTTGTTTAAGTAAAGCACTGTATCTACAGGCCTCGGCCGGAACAGCAATTATTGCTGGATTCGTATTATCAAAGGCCTCACTCGTTAATTTCCCGGCCTCGTCAGTAATGTACTATTCTTGTACTTAATTAACTGCCCTCATTATATATTTTTTTAGATTTTGTTATTTATTAATAAATTCGCCATTCTAACTTACACATATTCTGTGAAAACTTCAGACGGCTGCGTAGGTAATTACTTATATCTTACCCCAGATAAAAAAAACCACTTAACCCCTCGTAAATTCTATATAAAGCTAATCAAAACCACTCCAAACCTGTACGTTAGTACTAATATATATACTGTGCCTGTACATACACTGTACACATACCTAAGAAGGCATAAAAACCACTTCAAAATACTCGATAGTATGTGGCTAATACGTCTCGTCGGAGACACGTACACACACATGACATTACACAACACACCGATACCAAACCGTTCTTTTTAGAATGTTTTGGTAATTCTTAGGACATTTTTTTTAAATAAAAATATGACAACTATACCAACTATACAAACGTTAGGGACAAAAACAGTTTCATCCACACATTTGCCAAGTCGTTTGTTGAGTCCGGAAAGGCAAACATGGCTGCCGTCGAACTTGTGTCAGCTATTGTCATATTGTTATTTTTTAAAAAATTACCTAAGAATTACTCAAACATTCTAAAAAGAACAAAACCCTTTCATTTCACCAATTACTCATGATGGAATGCACACGTACGTCTCTCACTAGTCCACAAGCAACACAAACTTGTGCAAACGTGTGGATTGGAACTAAACGCGCAAGCCAAACCTCGACAAACTTCCTTAGATGTTTGACCAAAAACCGACACGCAACCGGATCGGTGACAAGCGCAGGCAAGCACTGGCAAACTTAGCCAAGCGACGACAAACTTCCTCATCCACACGCTTGCGTTTGCCGTCGCTTTGCAAACCACGACAAGCGTGTGGAGCCACCCTTAGACTTTGACCGGGCTAGATAAAATTCTCTGCGTAGGTAGGTAGGTATCTACTAATGTACTTTATAAATCCACTGAAACGTCCTCACTGCTGGGGCAGGTTTTTCCCAAACTCTGGAAGGTTAGGCCATACCCCACCCCCCGGGTCAAGTCCAGGTTGGTAGGAGTTGTAGGGCTAGTGGGGAACCCCAACGTCAGAATTCTTTCAAACCTGACCAATTACTCATGATGGAATGCACACGTCCGTATTTCACTAGTCCACAAGCAATACAAACTTGTTCAAACGTGTAGATATTATTGAACTAAACGCGCAAACCAAACCTCGACAATAATGTTTGCCCAAAAACCGACACGAAACCGAATCGGTGACAAGCGCAGGCAAGCACTCGCAAACTGAGCCAAGCGACGACAAACTCCCTTATCCACACGTTTGCGTTTGTCGTCACTTGGCAAACCATGGCAAGCAGTGTGTCCGAAAAACCGACAACTTCTCGATTGCGCGCCACGATGGACACTTATCCGCCAGTGTAGACAATTGCCCCCTGTACACAATGGTCATGGCCTGTGCATGGGCCGCAATGCACCAATGTGTACAGGGGCCTTAAGGAAATATTACAGAAGTAGCTCGGTATACCCACTTTTGCTCAATGCTCGCTCAACTGAAGTGACCGTCTTTCAATATTTGAGCAGTAGGGAATCATTTTAAGGAAAATGTTGTTCAGTTTAATGCTTCACAAAAATCTTTATCGCTTAAAAATCAACATGTTTTCATTTGAAAAATGCTACTTTTTGAGGGTAGTTGCAATATTTATGTCAAACAAAACATCGCGACAACTGGTACGGGCTTGCACGGCCGAGGAACAAGAGTAAGTTATATGTAGATATACTTATGTGTATAGTCTTCGTATATAGCAGGCTCGTTGGCTCTCGAAGGCTCTTTTCATCCACGGACGTAGCGAGTGTTAAGTCATAGAACCTGAACGATTTTTTTTGTGTTTTTTTTATAATGGACACTTATAATACAAACTTCGCTGAAAAGAAGCCGACTTTTACATCGTCTGGTGATACTACCGTGACGACCACAACGGTAAGTCCTGAGATTCAATTAAATTAGTACATAAGGGGTTAATTTTTGTATATATATATATCAGCTCATATACGTCCCCACCGAGGGACTCGAGCTTACCCAGAATTAGGGCGATCGGGCCTTAGTCGAACACGCGGGCCCAGTGCGGGTTGTCCGACTTCACCCACAACCTTCGAGTTTCTTCGCAGGCGTGTGCAGGTTTCCTCACGATGTATTTCCTTCACCGTTAGAGCGTCGGATAAACGTGCATATGAAATCGAAATTCGAAAACACATTGATTGGTGCGTGCCAGGATTCGAACCACGACCTCCCGGACAGGAGGTAGAGGCCCTCGCTATTACGCCACCGACGTCATAATTGTTGTAAATAAGTTGTATTGAGTAACTTGGTCCAAATGTTGTTGATATAATTAAGTTTATTTCATGATTTTACAAACTTAATTCCTAAATTTATAAGCTGTCATCCTTTTAATCAGTACTTTACAACTTAATTCCTCGATGAACCTATATACTTACTATAGATTCGCACAAAATTTTTGGACTCGAATAAACCCATAAGCGTAACCCATACCCCGAGTTTTTATGGCAAGTCTAATAAATCTAATTGATAAGTCGTTCAGAATCATGTTTTTTTATTCGCCCGCGTGGTCATCGTTTTTGTGACTGACTTAGAGGGTGCGCGGTGTGCGAACCGCCAGCGGCTCGCGAGCGTGGACATGAATTTTCTCTAGATCCCTCGGGAACTATGTCAGGATATGTTTATTAGTAAATCGTGTCATTTCTCACCCCCTCAACCATCTGTGTGCAAAAAATCACACAATCCACTGTTCCGTTGCGATATTAAAGAAATTAACCAAAAAATAGTATATTTTTCAGTTCCCTCGGGAATTGCATCGGGCTATGCTATTTTCACGGGATAAAAAGTAGCCTACGTCCTTCCTTGTGACACAGGCTACTTGAATGCCAAATTCCATTAAGATTGGTCAAGGCTTTGAAGCGTGAAAAGGTAACAAACAAACACATTTTCACATTTATAATATTACTAGCTGTTTCCCGCGGCTTCACCCGCGTGGACCACGTTTCTATGACTTTTCGAGGGTGCGCAGTGCGCGAGCCGCAAGCGGCTCGCGAGCGTGGTAAAAAGTAGCCTATGTCTTAATCCAGGTCCTAATCTGTCTACCTACCAAATTTCCGCCAAATCCGTTCAGTAGTTTTTGCGGGAAAGCGTAACAGACAGACAGAGTTACTTTCGCATTTATAATATTAGTAGGGATTAGTAGGGATAGTAAGGATTGGTGAGCCCTTGAGATCATCTCACCTGACTGTAAGTAACGACGATGCCGAAGATGGAAGCGGGCTTGCCAAGTATCCCCATAGCAATGGGGAACTGGCCATCTTGTCCTCAAGCGTCGTCGTCTCAAGGAGGTCGCGGGTTCGAGTCCCGGCGAAGTCTAACTTTGTATGACTCTGATTGGTTGGTGGAAGGGCATTATCTAAGCCCGCCTGGCTAGCTACCACCATCTTACCTAAGTCTTTCCGCCAAGCATCAATTTCAATAGCATTGATGCGTTCCGGCTTGAAGATAGGATAGCCAGTTCCCTATTGCGTTGGGGAATCTTGGTAAGACCGATTCCATCTTCGGCATCATCGTCACTTATCGTCAAGAACTCGCCAATTGTGGTTTAAAAAAAACAGTTGAATCAATCCAGGTAGTGACCATGCTTATGGTCCGTTAACCTTGGTCACATCCTGGACACTCATACGACGGGCCAGAAATGACATTTCAAAAAAGGAATGACGGAACCAACAAAATGGCGGCGAAATCCTATACGTTCGACAACCAATCTGTATCAATCTGAGTGACGATGGGGTGAGATCGCAATCTAAAGAGCGGCAGGGAGTGTCCATACTGTATGTACTAATATTTTAACGCGGTGCGCAGATATTCATTCTCCTTTCATTCGACCATCTTTTCATTCCATTTATTTCTTTTCCTCGCATGCGTTGACGCCATCTAACAGTATTAATTAAAAAAAATCAAATTCTTCCTATCCATTCATCCATAATTATATCTATCTATCGTTTAAATAAAATAAAATTTACGAAATTAATAATTTCCTAAGACCCATTTCAGGTAAGTTACATTAAGTTTTTTAAGATTTGTTGTATAAATTATTAACGTGTGTAATCCTTTTATAATTCTTATTTATTTCTTTCTAGGTCTTTATTTCATATTTAAATAAACTAAATTGTAGCACGCATCTTCTTCATCTTTATTTCGAACCTACGCCTTGCTAGCTACTACCTACAAGTCGTGCTACAATATACAGGAATTGGTGTAGGTCCCGTTAATTGGGGGTTCTACTCGTCACACTGAACAACTTTCTCCAAGGAACCCATAGTAAATTCTCGAAAAAAAAATTTACCCTCCATACTTAAATACACAAAATCGGTCGATCAGCTGATCGATTTGTATGAAGACTAAGAATTTTTTTTTAAGTTTTCAGCAGTCTTTTTTTATTTTTTATTCACAATTGGTAAACCCTTGACAACAACTCACCTGGTGGTAAGTGACGATGTTGCCGAAGATGGAAGCGGGCTTACCAAGATTCCCCAACGCAATGGGGAGCTGGCTATCTTATCTTCTTGCCGGAACACACCAATGATATCATCATTGATATTTGGCGGCAAGACTTAGATAAGATGGTGGTAGCCAGGCGGGCTTAGAAAATGCCCTACCACCAACCAAACCGAGTCTTACAATTGACCCCGCCGGGAATCGAACCCGCGACCTCCTGTGTAAAGAAGAACAAAAGTTGTGCAGTATGATGAGTATATAGAAACCCCAGTTAACGGGACCTACACCAATTTTGTTACACCCTGTATAAGGTCTAACAAAATTAGCTGAAACTATTTTAACTGGTGCTTCTACCCATGAAACTGAACAACTTTCCCCATGAAACCCAAAGTCAAATCTCAAAAAAAAGTGTTAACTTCCCATACTAAGTTGGCTGATCAGCTGATCGAGTTAGTATGGCAGAGCCAATTTTTTTTTGCGATTTGACTATGGATTCCATGCGGAGAGTTGTGCAGTTTCATGGGTAGAAGCACCAGTTAAAATAGTTTCAGCTAATTTGGTTAGACCTTATATATAATTGCCTTGGTAGTCGCACCACCGCGTTTGATGATTGATTGATTACAGCCGAGCTTCACACCACCGGAGATGAGAAGCATGGGCAGCCAGGCCGACGGTGTGTTTGCACCGCTCACAACAAATCAGTTCCAGAGCCTGATGAATCCTCCTGAGCCCCGCGTCGCCGACACAGGTTAGAATTTTTTTACAAAGCTGACTGCTAAAAAGTGGCAGGGATGACGACAGCATCAGAAACAAATTATGAACTCTTGATCACTAAATTGACCTCCTACTTAAACTTCGGAAAACCTTACTCGTTTTGTTTTCCATCAAGTCTTCGATTTTAATTCACCAAAATCACAAAATGAGTACATATATATGACGCTGCTAACCTAGGTATTTCAAACATTTTTAGAACAAAATTTCGTTTTTGACAGATGATAAAAAGTAACTCGGACGACTAGCATTCGTCATCCCTATTCAATTTCATGTTCTCTAAAAACTGTTGTCTATAACTTTAAAGCATTTAGGTTAAATAGAGCATATTTTAGGACGATTTTTACCCGACTGCGCCAGAAGGAGGGTTATGTTTTTCGAGAGTATGTATGTATGTATGTATGTATAATTGTTTGGCACGCTCTGCAGCCTGAACGGCTGGATGGATTTTGGCTTGAGAGGTGTCGTTAGATTCGTATTTACTGTGAGAGTGACATTGGGTATATCAAAATAAAAAAAACAAAATGACGGATTTTTAGCGCCAAATTCAAATGTTTGACACGCTCTGCAGCCTGAACGGCGCGATGAATCATAGCTTGACGGTTGTCGTTAGATACGTTTTTACTATGATAATGACACTGGGTATATCAAAATAAAAAAAAAACAAAATGGCGGATTTTTGGCGCCAAATTCCAATGTTAGGCACGCACTGCAGCCTGAACGGCTCGATAGATTTTAGTTTTAGGGGTGTCGTTAGATCCGTATTTACTGTGTGAGTGACACTATATCAAAATAATTAAAAAAAATGGCGGATTTTTGGCGCCAAATTCAAATGTTTGGCACGCTCTGCAGCCAGAACGGCTCGATGGATTTTAGCTTGATGGGTTTCGTTAGATACGTGTGCGAGTGACACTGGGTATATCAAAATACATAAAAACAAAATAGCAGATTTTCCGGAGAATTACAGCAAGCGGTATTTGTTGACGACCGGATACGGATTTAACCATGTACGAT
Source organism: Coleophora flavipennella (assembly GCA_947284805.1). Taxonomy (NCBI): domain Eukaryota; kingdom Metazoa; phylum Arthropoda; class Insecta; order Lepidoptera; family Coleophoridae; genus Coleophora; species Coleophora flavipennella. The sequence continues at coordinate 6,362,669 of OX369270.1, read as the reverse complement.
TGATTTTGACGCACTTCGAGGACAAGGAAAAATTGAACGCAGGATGTTGCCCTTAATCCTAAGTTGGGCTGTAACTGTCCACAAACTTCAGGGTACTTCACTCGATTTGACACTTGTGGACCTCGGCTCACATATATTATTATAAAATTCAAGCATATGTAGCTCTTAGTCGAGTTAAAACATTAGCTGGACTGGTCATCTGTACACATGATCCTAAAAAAACTTTTGAATCGGCCACACGATCAGAATTCTTTTATAGAGCTTCAACGTTTACGAGAATATATTCTATCAACTGATAAGTTAATAATCTGCGTAATCTGTATATTGTGTGTCATGTGTATAAAGGTTACTATACAAACTCATTCAATAGTAAAACTAAAAAATGAATGAAATAAAAAACGGTAATTTAAAAAACTAAAAAACCCGACTGCGTTTCTGTGTAATTTGGAAATGAAAAACCCTAAAACAAGAGAGTCGTCATACCCGATTGCACTTAACTTAAGAAAAATTGTAGCAGTCGGGACCCATTCTAGAAAGTCAGCCGTCTAGTCAGTATATTGGAGTAATCTGCAATGTAATATAGGTATGTGCTCTCAATTCACTATGCCTCTATTTCTAGAATGGGTACCGACTGCTACAATTTTTCTTAAGTTAAGTGCAATCGGGCATGACGACTTTCTTGTTTTAGGGTTTTTCATTTCCAAATTACACAGAAACGCAGTCGGGTTTTTTAGTTTTTTAAATTACCGTTTTTTTACCTATTCAACTAAACAAACCTTAATTCTAAAACTTCATTGTACAAAATGATTAATTGGACTTTCCACACAAATGTGGCCCATGAACTTCACATTCGAAAACCAGCGCTGTGGCTCTGGCTGCAGCATATGCTGAAATGGATCCTGTTTGGCGTCAAACTACAGCGCAACGCACACCTACCTCCCATAATATGTGGCGACGTTAGGTATCTACCTTTTGTTGTAGTTTATTTTATCATTTACTTTGTGTAACCTACATTTATTTATTTTTGGTCTACTCATGTTATATTGTTGAGTTGTAGTGTTATGTCTAAAAAATGTTTCAATCTAAATCTGAACTGGCAGATTTTTTTTTCAAAATTTGTAAACCCTTGGCATTATCTCACCAGATGGTGAGTGATGAATGATGATGATGCCGAAAATATATTGATAGATATATTGATATCATTGGTGTGTTCCGGCATGAAGATAGGATAGCCAGTTCCCCATTGCGTTGGGGAATCTTGGTAAGCCCACTTCCATCTTCGGCAACATCGTCACTTACCACCAGGTGAGATGTTGTCAAGGGTTTACCAATTGTGAATAAAAAAATAAAATAAAAATATATAAAAAAATGGAAGCGGACATACCAAGATTCCCTAACGCAATAGGGAAATTCTGTTAGGTACCGTACCATTAATGTTTGGCGTAGTATGAGAAGTCTAACGAAAAATACGATTTCAGCAAAGTCGTTTAGTTCCACTTTTATTTACAATTGGTAAAGCTTTGGCATCATCTCACCTGACGGTAAGTGAGATGATGCCGAAGATGAAAGCGGGCTTACCAAGATTACGCAACGCAATTAGGAATTGGCTATCTTATCGTCTAGCTGGAACACATCAATGTTATTAGCATTGATGTTTGGCGCCGAGACTTAGATAAAATGATAGCCAGGCGCGATTAAAAAACGCCCTACCACCAACCAAACCGAGTCCTACAAAGTTAGCCTCCACCGGGAATCAAACCCGCGACCTCCTCATGTGAAGCTTATGGACTTAACTATTACGCCACGGAGGCGGTTAAAATCACTGACTCGTGAACTTTTCTCAAAAGTAAGCTTGATTTTATTTACCTGACTCCCTGTATAAAATACTAATTGAAAACAACCATATAGATAAGCACACAGTTGGAGTTACGAAGTAACTAGTATCTCATCTGTGGGCGGAGATAGGTTCCAATACAGAAACTAGGTATTTGGGTTAAAGCTTAACACTGGGAACATTATGGTGTTTTATTTGTAGATTCTTCAAAAACCTGTTTTTGCAGACTAACATTAGTCTACTACTTTAGACTAGTTAAGTAATATCATATCAGCTCATAAACGTCCCCACTGAGGGACTCGAGCCTACCCTCAATTAGGGCGATCGGGCCTTAGTTGACCACGCAGGCCCAGTGCGGTTTGGTCGACTTCACACACAACCTGCGAGTTTCTTCGCAGGCTTGTGCAGGTTTCCTCACGATGTTTTCCTTCACCGGAAGAACGTTAAGTAACATAACTATGGTTATTCTCTGGCGTAAGACCTACTAAACCAATTTTAACAAATGAGGTGTAATTAGTTGATATATTCGTAGCACAGATGAGTTATAGTTACTTCGTAAACTCATGGCGGTCATGGCGGACCCTAAAATAGTTACTAACTAACTGTTAGTGTTCTGTAGTCAAACTAGGATCTCTTTTAATTTCTCCGTGTCCATCTATCGATATGTCACACACAATTGTTTTACTCGAAGAATAATATGAAAAATTTCAAGTATGAAATTGCCGATTCAGTTTTGAAGTTCAATGCCAATTTTTATTGAAAAAAATAAAGTTATTGTTTATTATTGACCTTATGGTAACACTATTTATGGTCTTTAATTAGGAACTAGTGGCATGTCTTTCATGTTTCAATCCCTTGAGCTATGTAGGTACTATGGAATGGAACAAAGGCGTTTTTTTTAGTGGTCAGATGGGGCAGTTTTTTAGACTACTTAATTTTCTTGAATTTTCCTGAAAGTGACGAAATCTAATGCGGTGTATTCCCAAATATGACATTAGTAACGATGAAACTGCTGCGATAACTCTAGAGCTTTAAAATAAAAAATGTGTACATGTATGTATAGTCAATGTGTATAGTGTATAGGCAATTTTTTGAGGTGAAAAAACCCGCCTTCATGGGGTTAAAGCCACCGAGCTCTCAAATTAGCCTACTAGGCACACATTTACCTCCATTTCATTTTTAATACCTAGTCTAAATGCTATTTTGAAAATAAATTTTGTTTTAGTAACTATTTTTCTTAATATTAATTTTCTTCTTGAAACTTTTTTATCCGATCGGCAATTTCATACTTAAACCCTTTTCTTAATTTTTTTTTATCATCAGAATGAAACAGAACCACTCGGTATTAGAAATAGAAACTGTTTTTGTGTAACCATAAGTTAGCGATCTACTAGGTCTTTAAGTAATCAATATTTTTCATTCTATGTATGCATGTGACTGTTAGAATTCTGAATATAAATAAAAAAAAATGAAATAAATAAATATTACCGCTTTGATTTTAAAATGTATGTAGTATTTTAATATACATATAGTTTCAAAATGACTAAAGAATCCTACTTTGGGCGTGGTCCGATATGCACTTGGCTAGTTTTTCGTGGTTGTATAGTTCTGATAGCTGGATTACGTAAACCCAAATAATATTTTATGCTCACTCTCACCTTGTAGATTCCCATTGCATTGTCATTCCAATGTTGTTTTCCTTTGCAGCTCCGCCAGCTGCAGACGTTGACCTGATGAACTACCGCATGACTAGTTCCGACCTGCTGTTTGATGACGTCGACAGCACTACCAATAACTACTCAACCAGCAACTTCTTTGGTACTATGAGTAAGTACGTTTAACCGACTTCAAAAATACGAAGACGTTTTCAATTTTTGTTGAATTTAGGTATGTTACACGATATCTACACTGAATGTGAACTTATAATGATTCTTTTTTATTTCTATAGATTGTATTATACTAGGAGGTAACGACGAATTTGGTAACGATAACGGAAATGTATAAATTTAGGTTGAGAGGATAATTGGCAACCCTCTGATGTTAAATATGTCGGTCTGCCTGCGGCGTTAAGTACATAAAGCGCCTGAAAAACTAGTTATCGTGATAAAAAAAACTATAAGGTAAATGACTGAGTAAGATATAAAATTAAAGTACTAGTTGTACTCATGACAATTATGCAAAAACTGACAAAATATTCGGTTGCGTTATGGAGCAACGCCCGTTAGTAGTAGGAATTCTGGACCAGGCCCCCGCCAGAGCACCAAAGTTGGAAATGGCGAACATTAATTCTTAAAAAAAGCATTATAAGTAATTGTGTCGCCCCCCATTTAAATCGTTTGCGCGTGGTCCCATTTCGCTATCTTCAAGCGTTTTCGAGATAGGAATTCCAGGCAACTTTAGCGTTACGGCAGGGGGGAGGAGGAGATCCTGTCAAGAACGCTCGTTATTCCTACTACTAACTTCTACGAATTCCTATTCCTACTACGAACTCGTTAATGAATTATCACCCCTTCAACTCGAAGCGTTGTAAAGCTAGCATTGACACCGTCAAGCGTTGTAACTTGTAGCTCAGAAATTACTCGAGCAACAAATTTCTCATTACCTAATTATGTATTTATTTATCACTACAAATAAATTTTGTTGCTTGAATAACAACCGAGCAACAATTACTTAGAATTTAAGACGGTGTCAATGTTAGCTTTACAAACGTTCAACTTGAGGCGTTCGTTTGTATGAAATTCCCTACTGCGATGCACACTAACTAGCATCGTAACTGTATCGCCTCGCCTCGGTACCAGCTCACGAACCTCAAGCGGTGCGTGGTCAACTCGCAGTCCCCCCGCTTACCGCCAGTCGTCATCGCGCTTACGTCTACGTCTATCCGTCCCCGCGCTTACGACTATCCGTCCCTGCGCTTACGACTATCCGCCCCGCGCTAACTGTTCCAACCGGGGCGCACCGCTTGCCCCTCCCGCGGCCTGATAATATCTTGATATTATACCGGATAATCATACATACTACCTAGTACGTAAGGTATCCTTCACGTTCGACTTGAAACTAATGTATACTGTTGAGATCAAGTTGTCCCCCAGGTGACGCCTAGCATTAACGCGGCGTCGCGTCACCGTAGCCGAGTCGATGACGTGCCGGCACTGCTCCTCCGCTTTAGTTACGCTTGCGTTAGGTTGACGCCTGGTTGACGGCAAGGAAAAAGGCGACATGGTGACGATCTGTTTCTGAGTTGATATGTTATGTGAACCTTTGTTTCTATTTAGTCTTCTTCATAACGCGTGGCATAATTAACCGTACTATCCAAGGGATAGACGGCGGTTGCCTTGTGTTGCACTTAGCATCACTCGCGATAACGTGTAGGGCATTTAGATTCATACACATCTGGAATCAGATGTGAAGGTTTCCACACGATGTGTTCCTTCACCCTTAAAGCAATCGGTAAGTATACATACTATGTATGTAAGTTTAAAAAACTCATTGGTACATTGGCCATCCAGATTTGAACCCAGTACCTCTGGTTAGGACAGGGTCGTTACCGGTTGAGCCACCGACGTTTTTTTGTATTTAGTAGTTAGGCTAGATAATTTTAAGTTAGGTACGAAATCAGAAAATGGATAGAAAGGTGGAAAATAAGCCAGTTTTTTTTAAATCGGTGGTACATACGAGTGCCTACTTACCTACATTTTTATCTGTCAAAAATTGCAATTATTTATTATTAGTTTTTTATTATTATTTTTGATGGAGTCAACTATTATTACAAGTATTATTGGTACCCAAGTTAGTGATGATGAAAATGGTTATTTTTAGCTGACGACTGCCGAAAAAGGAAAATGTTTTTGAGTGTATGTAGGTAGTTATGTAAATTTATTTGACTGAACGGCTTGACGGATTATGTAGTGCGAGGTGTAGTTACTCATCTGGATCCCATGGGTGACATAGAATACATTTTTGGATTTTATTATTTAATTAAATTATCTAGGTTATTCAATAAAATCAGCTTCAATGTACCTACGAACGATGTTCCATTCGTGCAGCGGACACAACCAGGGCCGAGTCAGTGACGTCAGCACACACCAGCAACGCGTGGGGCGAGCCCCCTGGCGCAGCCTCGCGCGCCGGCAGCGGCAGTATGATCGACACCTTCGATTTCCTCATCAAGAGTAAGAGTATTTTCTTTTATATACACTCACGAGCGTTAAAACCAGGCAGGGTAGTTTCGAAGGCCTGACTTTGGATAGAAATTTAATAACTAGTAATTTAATATTTTGATTCACACGGCTATATATAAACAAAATGTTAATCTAACATTAATGAAATAAAATAAATTTCATTAAAATTTGGATTATTGCAAAAAAAGGTTGCTTGCGAGTGGACTATACCCAGAAAGAGTGGAATTCCCTTCCGGCGTCTGTATTCCCCGATTCGTATAATTTAGGGATCTTCAAGATGAGGGTGAATAGACACTATTTGAGCTTGCGTGTTACATCCTCGGCTGCATCGGCTCTTACCATTATGTGAGGAGCAGCCAAACGCAATCAAATTTTTTATAAAAAAAAGAAAAAAAAAGAAGCGCTACCTAATTGGTCGGGCATGGTGTTCTTAATATTGTACTGGCGCATATTAATGCCATTAGGCGTATTTACACTCGGCCCTGTTGGGCAGGATAATGAACAGGGAAGTGGGCAGCGCGAGTATGTAGATAGGTCACTCGCGCTGCCACTGCTCATGCCGCTGCAGCTGCTATTGTCTGCTTCCGTGCGGAAGTCAAAGGAATCGGCTGAATGTAAACACTCACTTGCGTCGATGCTGCCGCAGAAGTGTTTGTATTTCTGGCAGAAGCAGGAGCAGTAGCAGTGGTTGAGTGTGAATCCTGGGTTACACTCAGCCCTGTTGGGCAGAAAAGTAAGCAAGGAAGTGGGCAGCGCGAGTATGTAGATAGGTCACTCGCGCTCCCACTACTCATACTGCTGTCGCTTTTATTGCCATTGTTGTCCGTTTTCGTGCGATAGTTAAAGGAATCGGCTTAGTTTGAACACTCACTTGCTTCAATGAATGTTGCTGCAGAAGTATTTAGGGCAATATTTCTGGCAATGGCAGGACCAGTGGCAGTGAGCGAGTGTAAATCCCGGGTAAGAGTAATAGCCGGCATCAAATTATGACTGATGTGCGCTTGTAATAATAGGTCATCCATATATCATTGACTGAGGTGGACCCTCGGCAATATAATAGGGGTGACGAATGCTTGTCATCTAAGTTACTTTTTATCATCTGTCAAAAACGACATTTTGTTCTAAAAATGTTTGAAATGCCTAGGCGTGACGTCATAGTTTAGCAGCGTCATATATGTACTCATTTTGTGATTTTGGCGAATTCAAAATCGAAGACTTGATGGAAAACAAAACGAGTAAGGTTTTTTGAAGTTTGAGTAGGAGAACAATTTAATGATCAAGAGTTCATAATTTATTTCTGATGCTGTCGTCATCCCTATTTAAATCGTTTTCTATTTACTCGACTGCGCCATCAGAAGGAGGGTTTTGTTTCTCATTAATTATTTCTTTGGCACGCTCTAGTGTAAACGGCTTGATGGATTTTGAAGTGCAAGGAGTCGTTATAGATTCGTCTTGATCCCGTGAGCGACATAGAATATATTTTTCCCCGACAGGCCAAAAAAGAGGGGTTAAATTATTTTACTTAGAGGTGAGCTAAGGTTACAAAGTATCTAGTATATCATCTGTGGCCACGGGTAAAAAAGTACCCGTGGTCTACCCAGGTGAACCAACGAAGTGGACCACGGGCAAGGCCCGGATTAAACCACGACTTACTCTTACACATGCGATCCGGTTCAAAAATGTGAATTTTATGAACGCTGTGACTGTCTACGACTGACGGACGGACAGACATAACGATCTTAAAAGGGTTTCTCTTAGGATCACCAGCTTGCCAGCGAGTAACAATTAGTAATTACCTTGTAATAGTGGGTTACTATTATTTATTTTTAAATACCTATTGAATTTGTGTACCTACATACTACTACAAATACTACTTACCAGAGCCGAGAATAACGGGGTCGCCGGAATGATCAGTTTCCCTATGCGATCGAATAAGAAATAAGGGGATACATAGGAGAGCCAACGTAAGATACATAGCCCTTGAGAATCACTAAACTTTCTACTGGGTGGACTGACGACCTGGTGAAGGTCGCGAGAAGCCGCTGGATGCAAGCAGCGCAGGACCGGTCGTTGTAAAATCCTTCGGGGATGACTGTCCAGCAGTGGACGTCTTTCGGCCGATATGATGACGCCATACTTACCTTATGCTTAGGCGTGGCGTCAGCCAACAACTACGTGTCGATGCTGACGCGCGACCAGCTGTGGGTGCTGCGCGCCATTCGACCTGGTCTGCTGTACGAGTTCCTACTGGAAGTCGCCAAGGTGCTGGGAGATAAGCGCATGCGTCGGGCTCTGCCTCATGTAAGTACCGTTCTGTCTGTGCCAGCTAAATTTTATAATCGGGTAGTCTATTTCAAATACCGGGGCCACATTCCACTTGAGACGTTCACTATTCGATGCCCCAACCGAATAAAGGCGTAATCGAAAAAAGTCAATTTTACAGGAGAGCCAAAAAACCGTAAAATTGATCTACCTACTTTTCTAATTACTTCTAGCATTAGTTATGTATATTGAAAGATGGGTAAAAAAATAATGTTTCTTTCTGTGTACTTGATAAATGCCGATTCTAATCAGAAAGAGAGATATTCAAGAAAAAACATATTACATTTTTATTCATCTACCATTTCAAAAATATTTTTTTTGTAAAAAAATTTACGCCTTTATTCGGCTACAAGAGCTTATGAAACAGAAACGCATCATTAGTTTGCATAACTTTATAAGCCAAATTTTTCATAGATACCTGACGTGCAAGAATACTTTACGCCTTTATTCGTCTATTTTTTTAATGAAACTCGATTCGTATTGTTACTTAACAACTTTGTTCGTTAACTTGATTGAAAAATATATATTGCGTAATAACTGTTTACGCTAATTGTGGAAGGTAAATAGTAACTGAAAAAAGACGCAAAAAAATGAAAATATATTTATTAATTATATTAAATCAATAGTTAATCAAACTATTTACTGATCTACGGCTACATAATAATCAAAAATAATGTGTTGTAGTGGTAAAAAGTTTAAATTTGTATCAACGGCGCTGATATTTATGAATTAATATGATTTTTATACACTTTTTATTTAGAAGTCGAAAATGACTAATAAATTTGATATTAAGTGATAAAACTAAGTAAAAGTGATATAATATTAATATTTAATAATAAAGCTAACTCAAAAAATCTCCTTTTCTGTTATTTTCATCTAAATAACAATATAATCTTCCCTTAACTTACACTATTTTTGGTATTTCTGATAGGAACTTAGTACTTTAAAATTGTTGGTTCTAAATCACAGTAAAATTATTAACTTAATAAAATCTCTCTATCAAAGTTTAGACATTACCATCAACTTAACAAAAAACATCAACTTCTCATACTTATCATGATTAACAAACAAATAAAATTTAAAAATCCAACCTCTTTGGAGCTATGATTCTTAAGAGTTGGCATTTACATAGTTTTTAATTATTGGTATTATTAATACTCACTATGATAAAAAATAAAATTGTTAATTTACTTAAAAATAAGTTTAGTTTAGATTTTGTATATTATAGTAAACTTTTTAAAAATAAACGTTAATTATTAATGAACAGAAATAAAATTAGAAAATAAGTCAACCTCTTTGGTTGGAGCCATGGTTCTATAATTGGTATTAGCATAGTTCTTAATTACTTTTTTGGTATTTATTAATATGATTAAAAATTAAACTTTAAATTAACTTAATAATAAGCAGTAGTTTAGATTAGACCGATGTTTATTCTGAGTGACCCGCATCATTTACCTGGTCAGTTTCCGCTGAATTTTGGGGATTCAGATTATTGTAAAAATAATGATATGCCGATGGTGTTGCTCCAGCGCTGCAAAGTTCCATCAAATCGTTGTATAATAGCCTTGGAACCGGGATTGGATCTGTATATGCAGGGATCAATGTGACAACTTCTTGTGTGTTAGAGTTATTACCCCTGCGACGGCGGCGAGAAGAGACTTTGTTTGTGGTCAATGTTTTGGATTCGCTTCCAGCCAGAATACTGTACTTGTATGTTATTTGGTCTGGATTGGTGTGCTTAATGTTAACTTCTTTTACTCTAGACCAAAATACTTTCTGATTATCATCGTCTTGGAACCAGTTCACATCAGGCTTGTTGACCAATTGTTTAAAATCATAAAAGTCCGATTACATCATTTCTTTGACTGAAAATTTGTCGCCTTCTACTTTAGCATTCGAAATGATGCAATACATTTGTTCCGGGGTGTAGATGACGTGGTTTTTTTTTGCCCTTTCGACACAAGCATGCATTGTATCGCCCTCTGACTGACTGTGGCCTTTCTCGAAAAATCGGTGGCAAATATCTACCCCAAAAAGTCTGCTAGCATGCTGGAACATGGCAAACACAAACCTGTTTCTATTCTGTCCGGCACATGAGTCAGAATAGAAAGATGCTTCGACTTCGCCCTTTACCCCGCTATATCATAAACCTGGAAGTCTAGCGTATCTGGTAGATATACGAGAGGGGATGCCCCAACGGCCTACCGTAACTGGTGCTTGTCTTCACCTTATGGTGTTGGCAGGAATAGCGGCCCTCACTTTATGACCTAGCTGTCGGTGAGTGGGGACGCTATATCATAAACCTGGTAGTTTAGCGTATCTGGTAGATATACGAGAGGGAATGCCCCAACGGCCGTCTGTTCTAAGAGCTAAGTGCCCCGCACACTGCCATTTAAGTTTAGCAATTCTGAGATCTAAGTGTTACTTTGGTTCTCCTACGGATCTCCTCGTTTATGATTCGATCACGCAGAGAAATTCCGAGCACAGCCCGCTCCATTGCCCTTTGGGTGACCCTGAGCTTTCTTATGAGGCGCATAGTAAGCGACCATGTCTCAGTTCCGTATTCCATCACTGGTAACACACACTGGTCGAAGACCTTGGTCCTAAGACGTATCTGGGACGTAAAGATATTGCGAAGCTTCCCGAACGCTGCCCAGCCGAGTTGGATTCGACGATTAATCTCTTTCTCGCAGTAGGACCTACCCAAATGGAGTTTTTGTCCCAGGTACACATATTCGGTAAAAACTTCGAGTGTAGAGCCTCCAACCTTCAGAGGAGTAGGTATCGAGCATTGTGCCTAAGTCGTCCATACTCTCAGCCATGACCACGATATCGTAAGCGAATCGAAGATTGGTGATGTTCTCGCCGTTGATATTGATGCCGAGTCCACCCCAGTCCAAAAGCTTAAAGACATCTTCCAGGGTGGCAGTGGACAGTTTCGGAGATATAACGTCTCTCTGTCTCACCCCTCGCTGCAGCCGGATAGGTTCCGAGTTTTGATCCTGAAGGCTAACCGACATAGTGGCGTTTTCATACAAACACTGTACCTCGATATATCGATAGTCAATTTGGCATCACTGGAGAGACTGTAATGTAACACAGCCCAAGTTTCGACCGAATCAAAGGCTTTCTCATAGTCCAGGAACGCCAAGAAAAGTGGCCGATTGTAGTCTTCGGTCTTCTGTATAATCTGCCGCAGCGTATGTATGTGTTATATGGTACTAAAGCCTTTTCGGAAACCCGCTTGTTCGGGAGGCTGGAAGTCGTCAAACCTGCGTGCGAGACGATTCGTAATGACTCTCAAAAACAGCTTTGAGTAGGGTATTATCACCCTTTTTGAAGAAAAGCACGACCACACTTCTGTGTTATGCCTTTGGCGTTTTTCCCACAATTGTAACGGAATTAAATAACTTCTGAAGAGCTTTAAGTACCGGTGTTCCACCTGCTTTCAGAAGTTCAGCCGTAATTCCATCATCACCCGGTGCCTTATTGTTTTTGAGCTGTTTGAGAGCCATTCTAATCTCGTACAGGCTGACGTCTGGGATATCTTCTGTATAGTTTCGGGTTAGTCTGGCTCTTGGGTCCTTAGCCAGATCGCTGACAGGCAGACGTGTGGTCGTGTTCAATTGTCCGTAGAAGTTCTCAACTTCTTCCAGCAACTCAGTCTTAGACGATATGATCCTGCCATCTTCAGTCTTCAGCTTGGTCAGTTGGCTTTGTCCAACAGACAGATCTTTCGGTACACTTTTAAGCCTTTGTTGTGCTCAATAGCCTCTTTAATACAATTTGTGTTATACTGGCGCAAATCGCGTGTTAGAGATTTAGAGATCGCCTGTTTAGTTGCCGAAACTGAGTAATAGTGTCTTCAGAGGACTGCAGAACTAATCTGCGTCTTTCTTCCATGAGGTTGCTGGTGAAGTCCGAGATTTTTTGGTTTTGTTTGAAAGGAGAGTTTTAAAAATCTTAGACCCGACTCTTTGGACAATTTCCACGAACCTGTCATTATAATCGTCCATATTCTCGCAGTCTCTTAGGCACTCGAAGCGATTTTGTAGCTTGAGCTGAAAGCTCTCAGGGTCTTGGAGTTGGATGGGCGCTGGTCGGAGCGGAGACTTTATCAGTCGACATCTTTCCAGCTTGGTCTTTAGATTCAATGTGCCTCTTACCATTCGGTGATCGCTTCCTGTTTTTACTAAGTTGATCACAGAGACATCATTGTATATTCGTCTTCTCGTCGACAAGATGAAGTCAATCTCGTTCTTCGTTACGCCATTGGGATGCAACCATGTCCACTTCCGCTGTTTAGGGTTTTTTAAGAAGGAGTTCCCTCCATCTCCATAAAGTCGAATACATACTTGACCTATTTATTTGTAATATTGTTAACGTTAAGTACTCGTCACAATCACTGATTGATAAATAACATCGGAAATGACAATAAGGGAATCAATACCTAGACAATACCTACCTAACGTAGACGTATGGTGTTGGCTACTTCTTCGGCACGTTTTGGGTACCCACGAAACTCTAAAGTACCTGTACCTACCTACCTACGAAATTATGCTGCAAAAAAATATCTGTCATAGCACTAAACTTGTACAGTCAGCTGACGAATTACCTGACCCCTCCCGCTCGAAGCCGAGGAAATTTTCTCAGTTGATTATTTATTTTTACATACGATTTTATATACTTATACAGCTTGTTAACCTGCTAATTATACGAAATTTCGTGATAAAATAAAAACAAAAACAAAAAACCGCTCAAAACCGAGAAAACTTCACTGGTTTTGAGCGGGGGTGGTCAAGTAATTCGTCAGCTGACTGTACAACTATTTTAGGGCCAAATAAACATCTGAAATAAACATTACTTACCTTTTTTGTCAAGATCCTGATCATATTTTTGCTTTTCCATATTTAGTTTGCGACGACATTTTCGAGGTCTTTGCGAGCTACGCTTACGTTGAGATGGTACTATTTCCGGAGAAAACATTATAGTTATTCCGCTGGTTCACTCACATTTATAGGCAACTAATCACTCCGCCGGCACGACGCAAACTGGCTGTGCGAGCGGCCAATCGAAACGTTAAGCGTGTGACCTTGATGCAACGTTATAGTGCTACCCACCGCGCCACCGCGCCAACGCGCCGCTCCGCGCAATACTTTAATACCATTTCAACTATCAACTGCTTTGAACGTAATCAGTGAATACAAAATTATTTGGATGCTTGATGAATGGTAAGGTACTCTTACTACGTACAATATCTAAAAACGGTATGGTATTGACGTTTTGCTTTCTAACATGATATTTTTGTCAATAAGGTATAAAGCGGCAAAGAAGTTATATGCGAATAAGTAAGACATAATTTTATTGTAAAAAGCTTTGCCTTCTTAATTTATCTTATCTTACATACGAACAAAGGCGTGTAAATCTTTGCGTTACGACTGTGTTCACATTTAACCCGAATAAAGGCGTAAAGCCTCAATGCGTAGTACGAATAAAGTGTCAAAGTGGTTATACGTAACAAAATGAGATACAATTTTACTGTAAAAATTTTTGCTTTATAAGTATATCGCATTTTACATAAGAACAAACGCAAATAAATCTTTGCACCAAAACACTTCGTTCCAGTTTAACATGAATAAAGACGTAAAGTATCTGTGCGTTAATGGTTACAAAATATTCAGACGAATAAGTAAGTGATACATGATTGCGCCTTTGTTCTGCTTTTTTCGACACTTGGTAAAAGTGGTAAGGCTTTATAGCGCCGTTTTTCGTCCACAATAAACGTAGTAAATTTCGATAGAATAAAGTTGTGTTCCTTCCTATTTTAACCGAATTTACAGATAAAATTCCAAAAAAAAATTAGCATATGCGCCTCAGTCTCTGCCATCGAAAAATGCAATAAAAATTTTTTTCGGTAAAAAGCGTTACGTCTTTATTCAGTTGAGGCATCGTATTGTCTTTTGTTATCTCTTATGCGATAGGGAAAACAAAAGATGCAATGACTTATATGTTACTGGAGTAAGGACCCGGCCAACGCGTGCGACTAATGCTCCCAGCGAATTGGTGCGAAAATCAAAAGTTTCGCACACTCTCGACTCATTCGTCTGCGGGAAATTGTACAGTGCGGTGGAAAGATATTCCATATAAAAATGCATTATTGTGTTGTTAGAGGCTGTAAAAATCATGAAAGGCTAAAAACAAACATGGGATGTCGTACCTATCATCGTTAAGTAACCTTACATTGTATTTTTTCTCGTAAACAAATTAAATAAAAGTATTTTTAAAGCGACAATTCTACCAAGCGGCACTGAAGTCAACTCTCGCACGCTAGTTCGTACGAGTTATGTCAGATGGCGCTACTTTTTGCTTGTTTGAAGAAAATCTGAGTAAAATATGGAGACGGGCGGATCCTTCTATCCAAATCTGTGAAAACATGTCTGGAGAGACTGAGACCCTTTTACGGCTTTATATTTTCATGCTAACCTTGGCTAAAGTTGGCCAGTTGTTTTTTAACAGATCCCTAAGTTTTGAGGAGGAGACTGCAGCGTGAGAATACCAAAATAATTAGACAGCAAAAGATTCACATTAGAGCCCTACATGAAATGGATTGTTATAAAGTTCTACTTTGTATTAGCATTTAACTGTCACCGGTACCAATAGACCACTTGCAATATTACAAACTCAACAGGAGTGTGCATTCTGCAAAAACAACGGCGAGAACGAGGAGTATTACTCGAAGCACGCGCTAAAAGACTGGCGCGGGCGTGTGCTGTGCCCCGTGCTGCGCGCGTTTCGCTGCCCCCGCTGCGGCGCCACCGGCGACCGCGCGCACACCATCAAGTACTGTCCCGAGAACGGCGACGCAGGTGAGGATTAGGGATTTAGAGTAACATAGACAGGAGGAGGGCAACACAGTGAGCTCTAGTGTTATAAACACGCGCTAAAAGACTGGCGCGGGCGCGTGCTGTGCCCCGTGCTGCGCGCATTCCGCTGCCCCCGCTGCGGCGCCACCGGCAACCGCGCGCACACCATCAAGTACTGCCCCGAGAACGGCGACGCAGGTGAGGATTAGGGATTTAGAGTAACATAGACAGGAGGAGGGCAACACAGTGAGCTCTAGTGTTATAAACACGCGCTAAAAGACTGGCGCGGGCGCGTGCTGTGCCCCGTGCTGCGCGCATTCCGCTGCCCCCGCTGCGGCGCCACCGGCGACCGCGCGCACACCATCAAGTACTGCCCCGAGAACGGCGACGCAGGTGAGGATTAGGGATTTAGAGTAACATAGACAGGAGGAGGGCAACACAGTGACCCCTAGTGTTAGAAACACGCGCTAAAGGCTGGCGCGGGCGCATACTACCACGAAAACAGTGACGCAAGTGAGAATAAATTTAAAGACCAAATAATTTTAAACAAAAATAACCGTTTTACACGCACTATTCGCCACTATGATTTTCGAAGGTTTCTGTGGGATGCCATCATCGGATCCTGGTTTCCTTATCATGGTACCACCCTTGGGATATCTCCTATCCAACAAAAAAAGAATCATCAAAATCGGTTCATAAACGACGTTATCCGCGAACACACATGAAAAAAAACAGTCGAATTGAGAAACCTCCTCCTTTTTTTGGAGTTGATTCTTAAGCTTCCATTCCAGGTAAGAAATTATTATTGTAGCCTTAATGTTCTTAGGGTTCCCTAGTCGAACTACGACCCTTAGTTTCGCCATGTCCCTCTGTCTGTCTGTCTGTTCGTCGGTATGTCACAACCGTTTTGTTCAAAAACTGTTTTACAGCTTTAAAGCTAAAATTAAATCTGGTTGTACAAAATATATGTGACGTCTCCAACAAAATCTGCAAAATTGAATAGTCTTTCGAAATTACTGAGGGTTTGTAAGATCATTTTTCAGACAAATGATTAGTTTGCTAAACATTCAGTTTTTCAGAAAAATGATTAGGTTTTGCCAAACATTTAGATTTTAAGTCTCACCTGGTGGTAAGTTACGATGATGCCGAAGATGGAAGCGTGCTTACCAAGATTCCCCAACGCAATGGGGAATTAGCTATCTTATGTTCAAGCCGGAACACATCAATGTTTTTACCATTGATGTTTGGCGGCAAGACTTAGATAAGATTGTTTTAGCTAGCCAGGCTTGCTTGGAAAATTCCCTCCACCAACCAAACAGAGTCTTACAAAGTTAGACTCCGCCGGGAATCGAACCCGTGACCTCCTGATGTGAGGCTAGTGATCTTAACCATTACGCCACGGAGGTGGTTAAAATATACATATCTTTTGTAAAAGAATTCGTAATAATCCGACACACACTTGACCACATTTTTCTGATAGCGTCTCAAGTACTGAGGAACGGGTCTCATCGTAACATACGGTGGCACGAAAGTTAAATCGTACTCTTACTTTACTTCACTGGCTCAGCGACCCAAAGAGGATGTTAGCCTCCGACACCTAAAGTCGCCACTCGTCCCTATTCTGCACCTCACCGTTCCAGCGGTATCTGGGACGCCCGACCAGACGTTTTCCTGTCGGACGTCTCGTGTATACGCTCTTTACAGCGCGACCCTCCTTCATCTTTTGTACGTGGCCAAGCCAGAGTCGGACCGATTTAGTTTCGCCAATGATGTTGGGCTCAGCGACAAGGTCTTCCAGCTCCTGGTTTTTCCATACTCTTCAGCTGCCATCATCTCTCCCAAGATCTTCCGGAAAATTTTCCTCTCTGCTACTAGAGCTTGTTCTCCTCCTTCAGTGTTAGTGTCCAAGACTCTCATCCGTACATCCAGATTGGTCGTATTACGGTCTTATGTAGATTCTGATCTTGGTTTTTGCTGGATCTTGGACACCATCACTTTGTGGAGAGCCGCCGAGCATGTTAGGGCGTTCTGGGTGCGGATGTTGATTTCATCTTCTCTGCGGTTGGCGTCTGTAATGGTGCAACCTAAATACTTTAATTTATCTACACCATTGTAAGTGGTTCCTTCGACAGTAAGATTTTTCCTTCTCTCTCTAGTGTTTTTTTTATCTTTTCATATGAAATACCGAGTTTTTTCCCGGCTTATCCTGAGACCCACTTTCTTTCCGCCCTCTTTCAGGGTTTCAAAAGTGATTTATGAATATTTTTTCTTGTCATTATTGTATGAAAGTCGAAAAAACTGATCAGGTGAAATTTGTACAGAGAATATAAGTGTTTAACACGAGGTGTTTCAAATCATTGCCTATTTCAGTTATTCCTAAATATTTATCCCAAAATCAGTCCAAAACGTTAATTTCTTTAGAAAACGTTGTTTGGAGGCAATTTCCAGCCTTATTAAATAAATTTTATCAAAAATCTAATCAAATCACATTTTGTAGGATGACACACACACATTTTGAATGTATAGGAAAATCTAAGTCATAATTATTTTATTTCGTTTGTCAAGCAACGAGCGCAAACATACGTGAAAATCATCAAAGCAAAAAATAGGCCAAGCCAAATTCGGAGGGTGTAAAGGCAAGCAGATATGCCCACTGGGCGTTATAATATACAACGCCCTTTTTTATTTATTTAAAAAAAATTCTAAGCTAGTAAGTAGAACGATAACAAATCACATGCAATTATAAAAAAATAAAAATTTCAGTAGAAAGTGGGTTTGTAGGTTTTTCTAGATTTGAAGCAGACTTGAGAACATTGAAAACCTTAGTACAAGAAGCGGTCGTAGCTCAGTTCTAACTTCTAAGACCATAAGCACAGTCATTACCTGGAACGGATTGATTGTTAGTGGCTTCAGACTTTGGCTTTTATTTAGACCGTATTGGTGCTTTGCAAGGCAAGTTAAACCGTTTGGTGCCGATTGTAACAGCTCGCGCTAAACTTTATTACGGTTCTGAACTTGGTCGCAAGACGCGTCGTAGTAGCAAACTTTGGGTGTTAGTAGGACGTAAAGGTACCTACTACTCGGCATACCGGCGCAGTAAGCACTCGCATCACACTTCAGATCAGTAACAAGGTTTGGCGCGAGCTGTATTAGATGAACTGCACCGTATCTTTTGAGTCATGTTGTCATCATGTTGTCAATAGTCAACATAGGTAGGTAGGTACCGAGTTAAATGTATCTTATTTTTAATGTCGAGTTCTTTCCACGAACATTGAGTCTCCTAGTATGTCGTCAGGATAATCTTCGATAACTTCTTACTTAAAAAATCGATAGAAAATTATCAATTTTTGTAAAAAAAAATAGGGTAATGCTACAAAAATTTACCGTATTGTGTATTTCTATCTCGATTGTTTTTAGAAAACTAGAAAATCATCCCTACATGCCTTATTTTTGTGTCTACCTGTAACATCGAGTTGGAAGTTACATACGCCATCTTATTGTTTCGCAGCGTCAGAGCGTCCAGGAACGAGCAGCCGGCGCCGCGCAGGCACGCCCTTCGCGATGGGTGCACGCACGCACGAGACTTCGGCATCCGTTCCCCCCGCACCTCCCGCAACCCCCTCGCCCTCCCCGTCGCCCGCCTCCTCCGCCTACAACCCTCCGTTCTGGTCCAATTTTGCAATGCACTAGCTAGACTAACGTTCATACAGTAAACTGTGTATTCACGTAGGAAGGTGCGGCTTAGAGATGATAATATTTATTATTTACTTGACTATTTTTCTGTTGAATTTATTATTAATGGATCACATCAAATATACATGTCATTTGCTAAAAAATAAAAAACTATCACGCACCTTGCTTCGTGAAATCCACTAATACACTAGCTTATCTAGTTAATTAAGGTCCTATAAAGAACTGCCATAAGACTGCTGATGTTAAGTGCTATAGCCGCGCGGCTTTGTCGTCTAATTTGAAAGCTTAGAGGGAAAATCTTAAAAGTATATATGCATACTTGGCATGGATTATTTTATTAGGCTTCTAATTGAAATTCGTCAACTCCGTATAATAGTATATTTTTACCCGGCTACGGCAAAGCCAAAAAGAAGGATTGATTTTACTGTACAGATTTTTAGTACAATAAAAAGTACAATAAAATCATAATCCTTCCTTTTGGCTTCGCCGTAGTCGGGTAAAAATATACATCCTTTCAAAATTGACTGATCAACTGATCGTTCTGCGAATCGACCATTATTTTTTGGGAAAAATAGTGGAAATATGACAGAAGCCTTATTTAAAATATCGGGTACAATACGACCATCTCACTCGTATTGATTGAATACATGAAACTTGGCATGTGTTAAATGGACTTTGTTAGTAAATATTTAAATATTTACTTTGTTACTTGGGTACCTTATTTAGTTTTGTAAGAAAGTTTAAGAGGAGTGTATTCATAGCGCCCTCCAAACTAAGTTTTGGCATGTGTTAAATGGAGTTTGTTAGTAAATATACGTACTTGGGTACCTTATTTAGTTTTGTAAGAAAGTTTAAGAGGAGTGTATTCATAGCGCCCTCCATATAAACTAAGTTTGGATCTTATTTGAATATTAACCAATCAAAGATATTGAAACTAGAAACTACTACCCGGTTACTAAAACGATGAACTTCGCTGGAATATGACCCCTCTCCCACTTCCCCGCTCACCTCCCGCGTTCTCCTGTCGCGTCTGTACGGCTGCATCATTGTCACCGATACGCGTCTACTTTCGTCTCTGACATAACGTTCAGCTTTTTAAATTCAGTTTTTTTTTGAATTGTCGGCCTCATACCGACTGAATACCGCTGTGTACGGTCTTATTATTATTCCAATTATGTAGTCTAACAATACATTACCTAGAGTTTTCACAAACATTAAGTTCCATAAATATTCTTAATGATTTTTTTGCACACCTTACCCATATGTCGCAGTGACGTCATCGACGCCAGATCCATTCTTTTAGTAACCGGGTAGTAATGTGTCTGTTGTTTGTCAGATTTTCATTAAAAATGTCTTCTTTCACGGAAATCTGACACACAGAATTTATTAGTTAATCTATCAATATATAACTTTGATTAACATTGAAATGAGAACCAAACTTCAATTTGTACGAAGCGCGCTAGGAATACACTCGCCTTAACAAAGTTACATCCGTATTCCTGGTTAGGAAGTTCACTTTACTATTTTCTTGAGTAGCATTGTGAACTGAGATAATGTCGCGACTCTCAGTTCTTCAAATATCCTGTATGCTGGTCATACTTTATTTGAAAAACTCAAAAAAAAGTTTTCAGACACTGAATTCGAATGTAACACACCATTATATTTCCTCATTCTATAAGATTTTTCATTGGGTTTTTTTAACTTTTTATCGAATGTTTTGCAATGAAGTGTTAAATTATAATGTCAGTCCATTACTATAAATTTCTATGTCGGTGATATAATTAAATCATTTGAAATCTAAATTCCAATTATTCAAAAGTTGTTAATACTGATCAATCAATTTATCGAACTTATACTTCACTATGTATCATTCTCTGCATTTTAACTTTGGTTTTTGTTTGTAGCAGTTTTAGCAATGACTGATATTCTTCTAAATACTGATCAATCTCAGATCAAAAGTAAAAAATCCGAGTGATCAATAAATTTATCGATCTAATAAATATTCATCATTCTCTGCATATTACCTTTGGCTTATAATTATGTTTGTAGCAGTTTTAGTAATGAAAAATGGTACATATCCTTCTAAATACTAATCAATCAATTTATCGATCTAATGAATATTAATCACTCTGCATTTTAACCTTGGCTTATAATAATGTTTTTTGCAGTTTTAGCAATGAAAAATAAGATAACTTCTAAATACTTGTCACTAAATTTATCGATCTAATAAATATTCATTATTCTCTGCATATTAACTGTGGCTTATAATTGTTTGTAGCAGTTTTAGCAATGAAAATAGTACCTATTCTTCTAAATACTTATCAATCAATGTATCGATCTAATCATTCTCATTTTAACTTTGGCTTATAATTATGTTAATAGCAGTTTTACTTTTTAATAGTCATTATCAATCAATTTATCGATATAATAAATATCCATAATTTTCTGCATTTAAACTTTAGTTTAATAATTACCTATGTTTGTAGTAGTTTTACCAATGAAAAATGATATTCTTCTAATTAAGCTCTCTTGGTTGTGGGTTTCTATAATGTTTCGTGTGGGTTTCTATATCTTAAGTTTCAAATAAAATTTTCTGTCCAGCATTATCAATGTGTTTTGTTTAATAAAATAGTTCGTATTTCCTTCAAAGTTTATTTAAAATACAAATGTTTGCCATAACTGTAATACAATATTATACATCAACAATATAACAGGAGTATTCAATACATTACTTGTGATATAGTATAGAATAAAATTTCACAGGCATTGAATAGGTACAATTCAATGTTTTGGATTAAGTATGTTTTTAGATCCCAGAAATAGGTGGTGTATTTATATATTATAGACTTAAAATTAAACATCGCTTGGTAAATTCTAGTAGCTTGAGATTCAAATACTTGCCAATTCAGGGTTAAATAAAAGTAAAATGTTAACGCAACACATTTTTGTCATGTAATGTTACAATAAATGTTTTATACTTTCCAGTAACGTCACAGTAACTTTCAGTATTCAAAGCTGGTAAAGACTATACTGTATGTAAAGTACGTTCGGGGAATTGGCTGCATTACACCCGAACGGAGTTCTGGAAATGTGTTGAAAGATAAAAAAAAATACAAAAAAATTAAAATAAATTGGTATTTTTTTATTTAGAATTTATCGTTAATTTTAATCACTTTCACTGCTGGACGAAGTATCTTCAAAATCGTCGCCTACATTTATAATTAAAGACTAAACAAGATTCGTCAACCCCGTGCGGGTGTAATGTAACATCGGCGGCGCCGCGATTAACCTCAGGGCGGCCTCTGACACAACCGTTTGACGCGAGCCGGCATCGGCCCGCAACTAATTCAGCGAACGAACTTTACAACAAAAAGCGAACATAAATATCCTAAGATAAAGGTGATTTTTTCTTTTGGCACATGCATTTAGGAGAACATATAGGTGGCTTCGTAATGAGTCGGGTTCAACATTACTAAAGGTCCACCAGAAAATTACGGGACGACTTTAAATTTAGGAAATATATACTAATACTATTATAAAGAGGTGTATGTATAATCTTCGAAACTACTCATCCGACTTCAGAAAAAAATCTGTAATAGAATGGAATTTCAGAATAGACATAGGCTATAAAACCCCGCTCACTCTCGATGTTCACAGGGGGGGGATTCATGATAGCAACACTAATGTGATAAGATAGAAGAAGGATAAGATAGCCAGTTCCCCATTGCCTTGAGTAACATTAGTAAGCCCGCTTCCATTTGCGGCATCATAGCTTAGTAAAAAGAAAGAATAGTAGGTTATCTTCATACAATGGTGCATCGCGCGGTTTGTATGTGTACGCGGCAGTAGGCACGCAATGCCTAAGCTACTATTCTTTCTTTTTACTATGATCATAGTCACTTGTGTGATGATGCTAAGGACTTATCAATGTAGATAAAAAACGCATTGCTAGTGAAAATCGATGTTGTTTTTTGACATTTATCCCATGAGTTACTGGTCGACCTTTAACGATTAAATTGAACCTTAATCGTACGTATGTGAGACTCCTTAGTCATGGTCCCGAACAATTTTCCCCACGGGACACCCTAATCAAACATGATTTATTTTAAACACGTAGAATTTTAGCTGCTTTGCTGATCAATTTAATTTAACTGACCATAGTCAACAGGGTTCCTTTTGTATAGTCGATAAGTAACGTGAGTTGAAGCCTTGTTGATAATATCGGGTAAAAATAGAATATTATAAACATTAACTCGATTTAATAGTACTGCCATTCATAAAGACTAACAAGCAGATTTTCAATATTATTTATGTAAATTCACTGTAAAATTATAAAAAAAAACAGATAGGAAACCATTAATCGGTTCAAAAGAGTTTATTTACCTACATGTATAATAATGATTATTAATAGGCAAGTTCATTCACTTTGTTTATAACGCTAATCCGTGGTAAAAAAAACCGGCAAGCCGTAAATTGATAAAATATTTTTAAATATCCAGTGGTATCGTCGAGTATAAATTTAAAAATTATTTTTGATTATTTACATAAAAATAGTACAAATAATTTTCTAAATCTTATTATGAGATTCCGTGAATTTTAGGGCCAAATAAATGCATTCTTTTGGAATTAATTAAAATATTTTAAAAAAAAATACATAATAAAAATGTATGGGAATGTTTTTTAATAAACCAAGTTTAAAAGAAAAATATTGACCTAAGGCCACTTGAATACTATAACAAAATCTTGTATCAATCATTACATAAAAATCTTTGGTTTTATTAAAATAATAAAATGATACATGATACCACATTTTTAACTAATTTATGGCCCTTAAAATACTTAAAAGTAATTATTCTGGTTAAGTATAAGTAATATATTATGGAAGTAGACCTCCGATTTAGGAATATTGGCCACAAATGATTATGGTCCATGATAAGCAAATTTATCTACAGCCTCCTTAAGAGATCAACCCATAAATGATGAAGACATTATTTTACACGCCAAAAAAATTGTGATAATAATTTTTCACAAAACATAATACCTCTGACATTCTTCATTAAGAAGCTCTACAAATGAAAAAATACAAAATATGTTTTTTATCCTTAAAAAATAATTCAGACGCGTCGTGGACACAGAAACACAAAAATAAAACTATCGTCAAAAATAAAAACACAAACAACACAGTTATCACTCCTGTACTACTCTCAGTAGGTACAAGAAACAATCATTAATATTGATTAGACACCCTAAAATGTAAAGGGTCCCCTAGACGATCTATAATAATATTGTCAATTGCGACTTTGACAATTCCAATTGAAATAAAATTGATGGATGCCGTTTTAAGTAAAGAACAATGTGGTTGACCGGTGAAAGCTTAACATAACATAGATGGCACTGTGCCTTTGTCAGCGGACAAATTAATTTATTTATTTTTATATTTTTATTAATAATTCAACTGCGTTCAGCTGCACCTCAACTGATGTAAGTGCCTATTCACTCTCGTCTTGAAGATTCCTAAATTAAACGCATCGGGGAACACAGACGCCGGTATCCACTCCTTAGCCGTCTTATGTCATCCTTTAGTTAGGTCATCTTCATCATCATCATATCAGCTGAAGGACGATCGCGATCTTCACCAGGTAGTCGGTCCACCGCGTGGGAGGCCTGCCTACGCTACGTTTTCCGATGCGCGGTTGCCACTCGAGAACTTTACTACCCCAACGGCCATCTGTTCTACGAGCTATGTGCCCTGCCCACTGCCACATCAGTTTAGCAATTCTGTGAGCTATGTCGGTTACTTTGGTTCTCCTGCGGATCTCCTCATTTCTGATTCGATCCAGCAGAGAAACTCCGAGCATAGCACGCTCTATTGCCCTTTAGGTGACCAGGCCCATAGTAAGCGACCATGTCTCAGTTCCGTAAGCCATCACTGGCAACACACACTGGTCAAAGTCTTTAGTCTTGAGACACTGCGGTATTTGGGACGTGAAGATATTGCGAAGCTTCCCAAACGCTGCCCAGCCGAGTTGGATACTTCGATTGATCTCTTTCTTGAAGTTGGACCTACCTAACTGGACTGTTTGTCCCAGGTATACATATTCGTCAACAACTTCTAGTGTAGAATCTCCAACCTTTAGCGGGGTGGGTGCGACACGGACATTTAACATTATTTTCGTCTTGTCCATGTTCATTTTAAGATCCACTTGTTGAGAGATTTTACTGAGGCCATCGAGAACTGTGCTAATCTTTCATAGTCTTAGCCATGACCACGATATTGTCAACGAATCGGAGGTGGTTAAATATCCGTTAGGTAATTAAGTATTATCATTGGCGTAACAGTTAAGTGTTATCATTGGGTAACAAAAATACCAAAGAGATAAAAAGAGTACAGAAAAGCGGATATAAGTCACTACGTTTTAGTACCCTTGTTCTCGGATCCAGCTACGCTAGCGCCATTTAGACAGTTGCGAACCCTATTGTAAATCAAGTAAAACTGACAATTACCATGATCGTCTAGGAAGCCCTTAACAAATGTACACCCTAATCAGTGTGTTCAAAAAAATAAAGTATACTTTTAGAGGGGCTTCTCCTCATGAAACTGACCAACTTTTGTTCTATTCATCATCCATCATATCAGCCGAAAGACGTTCACTGCTGGTCAAAGGCATCCCTCAAAGATTTCCACGACGACCTATCCTGCGCTGCCCACATCCAGTGGCTTCTCGTGACCTTCACCAAGTCCTCGGTCCACCGAATAGGAGACTTGCGTAAGCTACGTCTTCCGGTGCGCGGACGCCACTCGAGAACTTTACTGCCCCAACTGCCATCAAGCTACTACTTTACTGTTTTTCGTTCTATTACTTTTATGAAATAATAAAATAACAAGATTCGTGAACTTCGTATGAGAGTCCAATTTTTTTATTGCTATTTCAACAAAGTTTCAGAACAAAAGTTGTTTAGTTTTATGGGTAAAGGAGCTCCTCAAAAATGTGCTCTATTTTACCTAACATTATATTAAACGTCATTTGTATTTCATAGCATTTATAGTGAACAAAACTTTGTTCAAAATACAAGGCTATGGTGTCGATTCGGTGTAACACGATTAAACTTAATTGACAGGACTAAACTAAATTAAATCATTCGGTCCTTGTCTTTTCGATACAGAAAAAAATAGACAGAATGCCTAAATTTAGTTTAGTCCTGTCAAATAAGTTTAATTGTGTTACACCGAATCGACACCACTGTCTGACAAATTACACAGGAGAATAAAACAGACGTAGGTATGTATGCCTGGCGTTCTTCAAGCAAACTATTACACAGCTCTACAAAAAAAATGTTGCCCTGGATATTTTAGCAAATTTTTAATGTTTTCAAGTGCCCAGATTACGAACTCATTAATGAAAGTATTGAATGTGCTCTTGTTTTTATGATTATTGCAAATCTTATATTTTGACAACTTATCGGCTTGTTAGTAATACAATTTATTTTCTCAGTCATGATTAGAGTTCTGCGCAAAAACACAAGAGCAAATCTTACAAAATCGTTGATAGTTTCATGAATTGTGAGCATATATATCAAAAATCGTTCTTATATCGAGGGCAACAAAACCACTGTAGACCAGTGTTATCACTATTATTGTATTAGGCTACAAAATTCATTGTGTAACAAACAAAGCCAATAAAGCTACTATTGCAAATCTTATATTTTGACAACTTATCGGCTTGTTAGTAATACAATTTATTTTCTCAGTCATGATTAGAGTTCTGCGCAAAAACACAAGAGCAAATCTTACAAAATCGTTGATAGTTTCATGAATTGTGAGCATATATATCAAAAATCGTTCTTATATCGAGGGCAACAAAACCACTGTAGACCAGTGTTATCACTATTATTGTATTAGGCTACAAAATTCATTGTGTAACAAACAAAGCCAATAAAGCTACACGTATAATTGTATATATTATCAAACACCCCTCACTTAGTCTACTTAACGTCGGAAGATGCGGTGACAGTTGTGCCATTTTTTGATTATTTTGCCAAAAGATGGGCTTCAAGGCTCATACAATTCAAAACATGCATTCAAGCTTTGATTCGTTTTTATTTTTATTTTTATTTTTCTTGTGATCGACACAGTCCTCGGGTTGTGGCAGAATTAGCAGTGCATTGTTCGCAACTCTCGAGTCACGGCCCTTTTGTACTACTGCAACACACATATGTTTTTGTATTCTTTTTTTTTTGCTCTTTTTAATTTGTCATGTTTTGTTTTATATATGTGTGTGATTGCAGTGACAAATAAACGTGTTATCTATCTATCAAGCTTTCGATTTCATATATACGTTTATCTGACGCTCTTACGGTGAAGGAAAGATCGTGAGCAAACCTGCCCACGCCTGCGAAGAAACTCGAAGGTTGTGTGTGAAGTCGACCAACCCGCACTGGGCCCGCGTGGTCGTCTAAGACCCGATCGCCCTAATTCAGGGTAGTCTTAGACTTTATTCGTTACGATCCCTTTATAATGAATTTTAACCGCCTCCGTGGCGTATCGGGTACTCAATTCGTTTCTCACCAGAATGTCTGTTCAATTTGCGGCGGGGTCTAATAATTATATGGGGTGACTTTTAATTAGTTCTTAATAGCAAAGGATATGAATGTACTCGTGATTACAAACATTTTTCCCAAAGAAACTATATGTCAAATTTTTTTTTTAATTGGCGCTTTATACATTTTTGCCGATTTGATCACTTGTTATGTATCGAGGACCAAAATTTTTTTTCTGACTTGTCATATAGTTTCTTTGGGAAAGTTGTTTTTAATTACGAGTACATGCATATCTTTTGTTATTAAGAACTAATTAAAAAACACCCTACATAAAAGGAAAAAGTGACTGACTGGCATATCAACGCACAGCCGAAACCACTGAACAGATTTCTCTGAAATTTGGAACAAAAAAAAGTGGGCTAATAAAGGATGCTAAGAAAGCATTTTGGGAAATTCCCACGGGAACGGCAAAAAACGGGATCTGCGCGGGCGAAGCTTCGGGCAACAGTTAGAAATGTATAATATTCAGGGACTAATCTGGAAAATGGTCCCCTGGTCCCAAACTAGGATTTCTTGTACTATGGGAAACAAGAGACATTTATATATAGGTATGTTTTAAATATATACAAACCTGTTCGTCACACGAAAGTTTGCCGTGGGTGGGGATCGAACCCACGACCCTCGACCTAGAACACAGCAGCGGTGAGCACTGGAGCAGCGATCCAGTCGACACTAGTACTTGTCAAAACTAATCTAATTTTGTACGACTAGGTTTAGTAGGTGGGAGGGTATTTTCCAAGCTCGGCTAGATACCACCATCTTGTCCAAGTCTTGCCGCCAAACATCAATGTTAACAGTATTGATGTGTTCCGGCATGAAGATAAGATAGCCAGTTCCTCATTGCGTTGGGGAATCCTTGTAAGCCCGCTTCCATCTTCGGCATCATCGTCACTTACCATCAGCTGAGATGATGCCAACGGCTTATCAATTGTAGATAAAAAAAAAACACTCAATAGCATATGTCAGCCGCACCTTCTTACGTGAAATAGACTTAGTGTAAGTAAATACATAAATAGTAAATAGCTGAGATACGAACAATCCTTCAGTCGTAGAGTGCAGTCACCACGGCCAGCGAAAACGCGCCAGCTTGCTGCGTCATTCGCTGGCCTGTTCGCCTTCACCTGTACAGAGATTTTCGTCATCATCATCATCATATCAGCCGTAGGACGTCCACTGCTGGACAAAGGCCTCCCCCAAAGGATTTCCACGACGACCGGTTCTGCGCTGTCCGCATTCAGCGGCTTCCTGCGACCTTCACCAGGTCATCGGCTTGCCTAAGCTACGTTTTACGGTGCGCGGTCGCCACTCGAGAACTTTACTGCAACAACGGCCATCTTTTATAAGAGCTATGTCTGCCCACTGCCACTTGAGTCACAGATTATTAAATAGTTACTTCGTAACAGATACATCACTCCCATACAAAAGCTTAAATACCTACACTATATTAACCTACAAAATCTTAATAATAATACCAGCTGTTTGCAGCGAGAAGAAATGTGCCATAACTACGCATACAGAGAGTTGAGATTGTTTTGCCCCCCGCGCGACCCACGTGCTAGCGCGTCATCGAGCGAATCTGCTAGGGTTGTACCTATGATGATATTGGTAATGAAACGAATGTTGTAGAAAATCAATATTTTATATTTGTCGATCATATATGTTTGAGTTTAATAAAATGATAGATGCATTTTTTCCCTTCCCTGAATTCCCGATTAATAAATTTTAATGCCGAAAATATTCGAAACCTCGTAAATAATTTTAACAAATAATCAAAAGGGAAACAGGAGCAAAGAGGAGAAAAATCAATCAAAGCTGGCTTTTTACTTGAGTTGACGGAGAATTTCATACCTACTATGCATACAAAAACATTCCCCAAGAAGGCCTCATTGTTAGCTTGAATTATTGTTATTTAAGTGAAAGCTAGGTAAAAACGTAACGAAAATAGTTTTTCTGTTACTATCTACAAGTCATAACAAAAAACGGCTTGTGAATGCAAGCTATAGTTTACGAAGTAACTATTTAGTAATCTGTGCTAAGTTCTTGAGATTTTTTCGTTAACATTCATCCTGGTGATAAAAGTCGGCGGCGCGCGCGGGGGGGGGCGGGGCTTGATGGAGTTATTTCGATGACGTAATGGTACTTGACAAGTTAAACCTTGGATTTATTTACAGCTATAGAAGTGCCCCCCAGCTACCGAGTGGCCGGCGCATTAGTACTTCTATTCTATGACATACCTACCTAAATCACGACGACGACGCTAGGTACCTACTATGTTCTGACATTAAGTAGTCAGGTAACTGTTAATTATATTTAAAAAAACACAAATAATACCTGAAATCCTTAATTTACGACGATTAACTTAGTAGGTTAACTTAGTAACCCACCATTGTTCTAAGTTTAAGGAATAAATGATTATAATTTGTAAAGGAATGAGAAAAGGGAATTCGAAAAAAACAAAAGATTTAAAATAATATTAACTTAGGTACCTTTGTTCGTCTCTCGACAATGAAAAAAATACAAATTTTCATTTGTCTTTTGACTGTGACACCCATCCACTGAACAATAATTGCGTGGTTTCGGCATTTCGATAGTCAGAGCGGTAAACGTGACTTGCGAGCACTCAGGCGGGCGTGCGTCACCCTACTGTCCGTTGTATCGTCTCCGATACACTTAGCGGTAGGCATATAACGCGTGGCCTTGAGCAAGTGACGGACGCCTGCTTAAGTTTAGCAATTCTAAGAGCTGTGTCGGTTAAACGCGAACCTGGGCAAACGAAGTGATGGTGAGCTGAGAATGGGGCAATTGGATACGGAAAGAGGAATGCACGTGGCCAGCTGCTGGTTTATGGAGAAGGAGGGCCTAGACTCCTTCTTCAAAAAGTCTAAACAGTTTTTCGTATTGTACATTAATTTTGGATTAGGCACGAATTCGATCGGTGGGCGGCGATCGGGCGAATGTACTAAATATCTAACTATAACTATACAGGGTGTAACAAAATTGGTGTTGTTCCCGTTAACTGGGGGTTCTACTCATCATACTTAACAGCTTTCCCCAAGGAACCATAACCATGCTCGAAAACAAAAAAAGTTTAATCTCAGAGGCCTTACAAAATGCACAAAATTGGTCGATCAGCTGATCCATTTGTACGTGTTTATTTTTACCCGACTGCGCCAGAGAAGGAGGGTTATGTTTTTCGAGAGTATGTATGTATAATTGTTTGGCACGCTCTGCAGCCTGAACGGCTGGATGGATTTTGGCTTGAGAGGTGTCGTTAGATTCGTATTTACTGTGAGAGTGACATTGGGTATATCAAAATAAAAAAAACAAAATGGCGGATTTTTGGCGCCTAATTCAAATGTTTGACACGCTCTGCAGCCTGAACGGCGCGATGAATCATAGCTTGACGGTTGTCGTTAGATACGTTTTTACTATGATAATGACACTTGGTATATCAAAATAAAAAAAAATTGCGGATTTTTGGCGCCAAATTCCAATGTTAGGCACGCACTGCAGCCTGAACGGCTCGATAGATTTTAGTTTGAGGGGTGTCGTTAGATACGTATTTACTATTTACTGTGTGAGTGACACTATATCAAAATAAAAAAAAAACAAAATGGCGGATTTTTGGCGCCAAATTCAAATGTTTGGCACGCTCTGCAGCCAGAAATACGTTTTTACTGTGAGAATGACACTGGGTATATCAAAATAAAAAAAAACAAAATGGCGGATTTTTGCCGCCAAATTCCAATGTTAGGCACGCATAGCAGCCTGAACGGCTCGATAGATTTTAGTTTTAGGGGTGTCGTTAGATACGTATTTACTGTGTGAGTGACACTATATCAAAATAATTTAAAAAATGGCGGATTTTTGGCGCCAAATTCAAATGTTTGGCACGCTCTGCAGCCAGAACGGCTCGATGGATTTTAGCTTGATGGGTTTCGTTAGATACGTGTGCGAGTGACACTGGGTATATCAAAATACATAAAAACAAAATAGCAGATTTTCCGGAGAATTACAGCAAGCGGTATTTGTTGACGACCGCACAATAAAAAAATTATCAACCAGGAGTTCCTGTACGGAATTAACCATGTACGATTGATTTTGACGCACTTCGAGGACAAGGAAAAATTGAACGCAGGATGTTGCCCTTAATCCTAAGTTGGGCTGTAACTGTCCACAAACTTCAGGGTACTACACTCGATTTGACACTTGTGGACCTCGGCTCACATATATTTACTAAAAGTCAAGCATATGTAGCTCTTAGTCGAGTTAAAACATTAGCTGGACTGGTCATCTGTACACTTGATCCTAAAAATACTTTTGAATCGACCACACGATCAGAATTCTTTTATAGAGCTTCAACGTTTACGAGAATATATTCTATCAACTGATAAGTTAATAATCTGCGTAATCTGTATATTGTGTGTCATGTGTATATAGGTTACTATACAAACTCATTCAATAATAAAACTAAAAAATGAATGAAATAAAAAACGTTAATTTAATAAACTAAAAAACCCCACTGCGTTTCTGTGTAATTTGGAAATGAAAAACCCTAAAACAAGAAAGTCGTCATGCCCGATTGCACTTAACTTAAGAAAAATTGTAGCAGTCGGGACCCATTCTAGAAAGTCAGCCGTCTAGTCAGTATATTGGAGTAATCTGCAATGTAATATAGGTATGTGCTCTCAATTCACTACCCTCTATTTCTAGAATGGGTCCCGACTGCTACAATTTTTCTTAAGTTAAGTGCAATCGGGCATGACGACTTTCTTGTTTTAGGGTTTTTCATTTCCAAATTACACAGAAACACAGTGGGGTTTTTTAGTTTTTTAAATTATTGCAATTTCGTCTAACATAATCGCACACTGTGCTTCCCGCTCTCACCTTCGTTGTTGCGATGGTGCGCCAGGCGCTCGAGGTGCGAGTGCGCCAGCTGCGTGTAGTCGCAGAACACATCTCTCTGTGACGCTCGCACACTGTGCTTCCCGCTCTCACCTTCGTTGTTGTTGCGGTGGCGCGCCAGGCGCTCGGGGTGCGAGTGCGCCAGCTGCGTGTAGTCGCAGAACACATCTCTCTGTGACGCTCGCACACTGTGCTTCCCGCTCACACCTTCGTTGTTGTTGCGGTGGCACGCCAGGTGCTCGGGGTGCGAGTGCGCCAGCTGCGTGTAGTCGCAGAACACATCTCTCTGTGACGCTCGCACACTGTGCTTCCTGCTCTCACCTTCGTTGTTGTTGCGTGGCGCGCCAGACGCTCGGGGTGCGAGTGCGCCAGCTGCATGTAGTCGCGGAACACATCTCTCTGTGACGCTCGCGCACTGTGGTTTCCGCTCTCACCTTCGTTGTTGTTGCGGTGGCGCGCCAGTCGCTCGGGGTGCGAGTGCGCCAGCTGCGTGTAGTCGCAGAACACATCTGTCTGTGCCGCTCGCACACTGTGCTTCCCGCTCTCACCTTCGTTGTTGTTGCGGTGGCGCGCCAGGCGCTCGGGGTGCGAGTGCGCCAGCTGCGTGTAGTCGCGGAATACCTCGTTGTACGTGTCGTCATTGGAAGACATCTCGCTTTCACGCATCTCCTCATTTAGCTTCGTCAGCCGTAACCTTCAGAGGACATGCCATTAATTATCTACTTCAGTCTTAAACTACCTATCGAATAGATATACTCGTAAAGTAAGCACCAGTTTAGATAAAAGGTTAGAAATCACTTTGATCCAAAACAAGATGTTAAAATGACCCAACATTCTTCTTTTCGACCCTACATTTACGACACAGAATCCACTGAATTCTGTCTTCTATTTGAACCGCCTCCTTGGCATCATTCTATCTTATATTTAAACCGCCTCTTTGGCGTCATAGTTAAGTCCAATTGCTACGCACCAGGTGGTCGCGGCTTCGATTCCCGGCGGAGTCTTGTAAGACTGTTTAGTTGGTGGTTGGGCAGTATCCAAGCCCGCCTGGGTACCACCATCTTCGAAGTCTTGCCGCCAAACATCAATGTTAACAGCATGCAAATGTTCCGGCTTGAAGATATGATAGGCAACTTTCCCATTGCGTTGAGGAATCTTGGCAAGCTCTCTTCTATACTCGGCATACTTACCATCAGTTGAGATGATAAGGTTTTACCAATTGTGAATACCATATTAGAATAAGTAAAACGTCACTTAATATCACATAGACAAACAAAGGGGTGGTACGCAAATTAGTAGGCAGCCTGGATCAAAAACGGCCACAAATATGGGTGGTGTACTAAAGGTAAGGGCACTTCAGTGGCTGTAGGCTAGAGGTGTCCCATCAATTATATAATTATTTAATTTGACGCACTCAATATGACTGTAAATAATTAAAATGGTCTAAAATAGTCCTTTTAGCAAGTAACAGTTAGGCTTAACAGCAAATATATCAAGTCTCCCGGGCCAGATTTTGATGGGACCACCACCAGTCTGCAGCCACTGATGTGCTCTTGATATATTACGAATCTGTCGCATCTCTTGGACCACTTTTGCCCACCTGATATACAGAAATATCAATTTTACAAGAATATCATAAAACTTACAACGTAACAATATCGGCGTTGGCGTGCGCAACAGCGATATCGAGTGGGCTTTGCCCCTCATTGTCCACTATAGCTTGGTCCGCGCGGTACCGCAGCAGCAGGCACACCTGGGATAGAAGTACAACTTTATTTTAAAACATCTGGAAGTAACGGTTGATATGAATAATTTAGCTTAGTAAATGAGTGCTCACATGAGGGGCGTGGATGGAAAGGTCGAAAGCAGAATGTTTGACTTCAGGACTTTGTTCCGACTAGTTAGGAGACAAACATACTAAAAGTTCCCACCCCTCGGTGGCACAAAGAAGGTCCCGTTTTTAGGGTCCCGTACCCAAAGGGTAAAAACTTCGCTGTCCGTCCGTCCGTCTGTCTGTCTGTCTGTCTGTCTGTCCGTCCGTTGTCTGTCTGTCCGTCCGTTGTCTGTATGTCCGTCCGTTATATGTCTGTCTGTCTGTCCGTCCGTTGTATGTCTGTCTGTCCGTCCGTTGTCTGTCAGTCCATCCGTTGTCTGTCTGTCTGTCTGTCCGTTGTCTGTCCGTCCCTCCGTTGTCTGTCTGTCCGTCCGTCCGTTGTCTGTCCATCCGTTTTTTTGTTTAATCTCGAAAACGATGCGTCATAGGAAATGTTGATATACTAAATAATGAAAGCTAATAAAATTACCTACAAATGTTAATAGCTTTTATTATGTAGTATAGCAAAGTCCTGAAGTCAAACTTTGAAGTCTGCTTTCGACCTTTCCATCCACAATCATAACCACATTCTATCATCTGCTTTTCCTTCAAAAATATGGTAGCTGCGCTGTGATATCCTAGTATGGCGTCTACCTGGTGTTCCACTTTTTTTTAAGCATCACACGCGGTTGCAGGTAGGCAAAGACTATTTACAAGACTGACAACCCCTAAAGTAACTTGCGAAACTCAGTTTATTAGCGACGTGAGCTTTCTAGTTGAGATGAGACGTCATATCAAGTTATTCAGCGCACCGGCAGAAGTAGCGTGCCACTCGGTGGACCGATGACCTGGTGAAGGTCGCGGGAAGCTGCTGGATGTGGGCAACGCAAGACCCGTCGTCGTTGAATCCATGGGGGAGGCCTTTGTCCGGCAGTGGACGTGTTTGGGTTGGTATGATGATCAAGTTATTCGTAAGACTCGGTCTTGATATAAACATGTCTATAACATCGTTTCGAAGCCAAATTATTTGTCACCCAAAGGGCAATGGAGCGTGCTAAGCTCGGAGTTACGGTACGAGATAACCAAAGTAACCAACATAGCTCTCGGCAGTAGCCGTTGAAGCAGTATAGTTTTCGAGTGTCGACCGCGCACAGGAAGAGGTAGCGTAGGAAGGCCTCCCACTCAGTGACCGACGCGACGACCTGGTTAAGGTCGCGGGAAGCCGCTGGATGCGGGCAGCGTAAGACCGGTTGTTATGTAAATCCTTGGGGGAGACCTGTGTCCAGCAGTGGACGTCTTTTAGCTGATATGATGATGATTAATTCATAGCACCCTCCAGTTTTGATTGACCTACAACTACCTGGCAGCATCTAGGTTTAAAACAGAATTGGGATCTACGAGCCTCAGTTTGAATATAATAAATATTTCTCATGTACCTACCCCAAACCATATGATTAAATTAATAAATAAGTAACAATACTTTTTTTAAGAAGTTTCTTTACTAGTTATTCACGTACGAAGTTGAAACATACAAATAAGCACGAAAATTTGACAACGTTCTTGTTTCTGCGTCCATCGCGCGCCTTTTTGCGTGCGGGGACAAGGACTTCTATATATCTACACACGCTCGCACTCACGCACGCACGCACGCACCTACTCACGCGCACACGCGCGCACACTATCTAGTAGCTTTTATTTTTTCCTGCACTGCTTTGGCCTCTTGCCGTCGTCGTCCCTCGGCGCGATGAGCTGCTGCCGTTCAGCAACAGTAACAAACTTACCATTACAGAATCACTTTTAGGGACTGGCCTATCCCGTGTGGCCTGCATCTTGGCAGCGAAGGGAAGTGAATATCGGTACAACAGTTATTAGAATAAGAAGTAATTGGTGTTTCAATAACCATATCATATCATGCTTCCATCTCCAAAGAAACCTTATATTGACGAAGGGAAGTGAATGTCTACAACAGTTGATACGATAAGAACTAATTGGTCCTACAACAACATCACTTGCTTTTCTCCAAGGAGACCTTATTTTGGTGTACAGAACTGAATGTCACTTCATTGCGCTACAATAATTAAGACTCAATTGATCCTGCAACGAAATAACGTCACTAGGAATTTTACTATAGATTCACCTGTCCCATGTGGCCACCCTCAGTGACGAAGTGCAGAGGCGTTTGGCCGCCGTCGTCCTGCATGAGCTTGCTGCCGTTCAGCAGCAGGAATGAGTACGCCTTCAAATAATCTTGCAGTAATGTACTTGTGTTATTACGGATTGACCTGTCCCGTGTGGCCGCCCTCGGTGGCGAGGTGCAGCGGCGTCTGGCCGCAGTCGTCCTGCACGTTGAGCTTGCTGCTGTTCAGCAGTAGAAATGAGCACGCCATAACAGAACCCTGCATTAATGTCAGTGTTACTACGGACTGACCTGTCCCGTGTGGCCGCCCTCGGTGGCGAGGTGCAGCGGCGTCTGGCCGCAGTCGTCCTGCACGTTGAGCTTGCTGCCGTTCAGCAGTAGAAATGAGCACGCCATAACAGAACCCTGCATTAATGTCAGTGTTACTACGCACTGACCTGTCCCGTGTGGCCGCCCTCGGTGGCGAGGTGCAGCGGCGTATGGCCGCAGTCGTCCTGCACGTTGAGCTTGCTGCCGTTCAGCAGTAGAAATGAGCACGCCATAACAGAACCCTGCATTAATGTCAGTGTTACTACGGACTGACCTGTCCCGTGTGGCCGCCCTCGGTGGCGAGGTGCAGCAGCGTCTGGCCGCAGTCCTGCACGTTTAGCTTGCTGCCGTTCAGCAGCAAAAATGAGCACGCCATAACAGAACCCTGCATTAATGTCAGTGTTACTACGGACTGACCTGTCCCGTGTGGCCGCCCTCGGTGGCGAGGTGCAGCGGTGTCTGGCCGCAGTCGTCCTGCACGTTTAGCTTGCTGCCGTTTAGCAGCAAAAATGAGCACGCCATCACAGAACCCTGGAACAATACCATTTAAGTCTCTTGACAACCAAAAGATTAAAAATTAAATGCAAATTTGAACTTTATAAAGGCCATGACGTTAAGAACCCGTAACGTTCCCACTGATGGGGCACGGGTCTCTTCCCAAGCTCGAGAAGGTTAGGTCATACTCCACACACGGGGGCCAAGTCCGGGTTGGTGGAGGTTGTAGGGCTAGTGGCGAACCCTACTGTCAGAAGACCATGGCATTAAAGTTTTAAATAAAAAAGATCATGTACTACAATAGCACACAAACTCCGACATATGAAACACCTACATACATACATTTCTATAATCGGCGTTAATTATTTTTACAAAATATAAAAACTGTTTAAGAGATATTTCGAGTTTTATACGGTAAGTTTTTACTTTCTTCAAGGCGAGAGTGAATAGACATTATTTGAGATTGCGTGTACCATCCTAGACTACATCGTAATTTACCATTAGGTGAGATATAGTCAAACGCACTCAAATTTTTAATAAAAAATGCGCAAAATACTCAATGATTGCGATTGCAGTCCATAAGTATGAGTAAATTATTTATTTCTATTGGCGGCGCTGGTGCGCTAATCGAACCATCCATTCCTTCGTAGGTCGATGTTCAGAATGGACTTTTTTCATGTCACTGCAATACACGTCATTTTTCATGCATTTTTTTTCAAGAAAAGCAATAAAGGTAATTTTAGGTCTCATATTAATAAAAACTCTCGCTTGCTTCAAACTCATAATCGACTAGGGAAGTTAACTGTTATTAAAAATAAATTATGAAATGTTAAATTATGTTTCTATTGAATTAAAAAAAACCTTATTTATTTATATCTCAAAATTAGTACATCCACGACGCTGAAAAACTATGAAGTTTCTTTAGAACAAAATTTTATTTTTGACATAATGATAAAAAGTAACTCAAATGACTATCAATCAACTAGCCTATTGCTTCTTTTCGTCCCTCAGCAATACTCTTAAACCAGCAATATTGTAATGTATGTGTAGATATCGAAAACGATTGTAACGATTTCGATGAAATTGTCTTTATAGGGATTTTTGGTTGCGAAAAATCGATCTAGCTGCTCTCGTTTCTGGGAAAACGCCCATTTCCAAATTTTCACGCACATCCGAACACTGCTCGGTCGCCAAGATACAGTACTATTAAATGTCTTCTCTCACTTTACAATACATTTTTAGTTTTACTCACGCTAAGTACAGCAGAGTGCAATGGCGTCCTGTGATTGGCTAAGGGCGCGTTGACGTCAGCGCCGCCCGCCAGTGCCGCGCGCATCACGGCCACGTTGTGGGCTTTGGCCGCCCGATGTAGCACCGCTGCAGGGGAGAGGTCCGATATGTCTTCCGATGCTAGGCAACAGAAAAATGTAATAGAATTGGGTATGCTAAAAAAAAAATGTATTTTTTTTTAATTTTTTTTCTGATGGTTTAGACCATTTTGAAAAACTAATTTGAATATTTCATTTTTTAAGCCTCTAGATATTTTTAAATATTTTTTTAAATTTTGAAACCTTGATGACGTCATCGGTTCACATTACTATGAAACGAACAGCCCTATTTCTATGACGATGAAATGAATAGGCCTTGACGTCAACTGTCAAGTCACTCAAGTCAATCATTCCCAAAGGTTTTTTGGCGGGATTTGTGGTAGACGCATTCGTAGTTTTATTTTGTTGTTTTTTCATTGCACCGGCACTAGCATTACAAATCCAACAGCTAAGGAAGCCTAAATACGTCAGACCTGGCTGTATGGTCTTAGTAACCTTTGCCTTTTCCGAAACGAAACTATCACAAAGCCAACAACGAAACGTCAAAGTCATATATCATAATCTATGTATGGACAAGGCCTTCAGAGTTTAAATGTTTTTTAGAACCACAATAAAAATTGTACCTCTAATGAATATCTTACCCATTTAAGTATTTAATTTGAATGACGTTCTAATAATATTTGATTGTTTCAAACGTAGTTTTTGGTGGATGATAAATAAATAGTGCCTTTTTCAGTGCTCGACGAAAGCTCGTCCTCAAATGCAAGGTCCGTAATTGATATGACAAGTAAGAGTGCACGTTCCGTTCAGTGGTGAAATAAGGTTTTATTGTAAACTCGTGACGTCATAGGGGTCAAATGAAGGTTATTGTCCTTTTCCGATTTTTTACGCAATCTTTTACTTTTTAGAGTGGAAAATGAAAAAATATGGCTTTAAATAAAAATATCTCGAAATGGTTTTTTTTATTTTCATGGCTTATAAAAAATTTAGCATACCCAATTAGATATTAATTTTACACATTTCAATTCTTGCTCAGATTATCTACTATCAATGTATATAGAAGTAAATTAGTCTCATTCGCAAAATGGAATGGTTTGTCGCTATAAAGAGATCGATCCTCTGCTATAAACTTTTTTATTTTATTTTATTTAGAACAACAAAAGATTATAAGTATTACGCTATAAGTATTAAATTAAACTTAAAAAAAATGTACAACCAGCACCGTTGTCTCCAATTTGAAGTAATGAATACAAACATGGAGGACAAAAATAGAAAAGTAAAACAGAAAATGTGTTATCTAACATGACAGACAGATCTTAGGTATCAAGTTCGGTCAACACTTCTGTGATAAAGCTTTTCTTGCTGTGGTTTTAGTGTCTGCTTTAGAAACTCCTTGTCCGCTTATCGTACCAAGAAGAACCCATATGTAAACTATAACCTTTGTCGTTGGCGTCCTCGCCCTCGGTGAAATCGTGGTCGGAGGGTAGCTCCTCGCTCGCCGACTAGCTCCTCGCCGATATGTAGCACTCTTGACTTGCCCTCTCATGTTGCTATACCAACCGTTGGGAATTCTTACATGTGTAGTTATTACCTCTATCGTAGGCGTCCTCTCCCTCAGTAGAGTCGTGGTCGGAGGGTAGCTCCACGCTCGCCGACTACCTCCGCTAGCACTCTTGACTTGCCCTCTTATGTTGCTATAGCAACCGTTTGTAATTCTTACATGTGTAGTCATTACCTCTGTCGTCGGCGTCCTCGCCCTCAGTGGAGTCGTGGTCGGAGGGTAACGCGAGCGCCACGATGCGCTCGCCGACTAGCTCCGCGCCGATCTCTAGCACTCCCGATTTGCCCTCACTTTCCGACGCTGAAATAAGCAGGTCATCATTCATCATCTTATTCGCCGAAAGACATCCACTGCTGAACAAAGTCATCCCCTAAGGCCTTCCATTATCACTGGTTCTGTGTTACCCGCACCCAGCGGCTTCCAGCTACTTTCACCAGGTCGTCTATTCACCAAGTGGGAGGCCCGCCTACGCTACGTATTTCGGTGCACAATCGCCACTCGAGAACATTACTACCCCAACGGCCGTCTGTTCAGTCAGTATGTCATTATTATTCATCATCATCATCATATCAGTTCATATACGTCCCCACCGAGGGCCTCTAGCCTAGCCTGATTTAGGGCGATCGGGCCTTAGTCTACCACGCCGGCCCAGTGCGGGTTGGTCGACTTTACACACAAATTATTATTATTATACAACTCAATTACATAGAAGTCCCTGTTTAACGCTGTGTTCCAAATTATGAACTAACAGAGCCTTAAGCATCCAATATTTTAAAACTGTTAAGGCTGTCTGCAAACGGACGAAATTCACAAACTACTTACGATAAATATTCGTAGATAGATATTCAATATCGTTGTAGCCCGCTTCCATCTTCGGCATCATCGACACTTACCATCAGGTGAGATGATGCCAAGGGCTTATCAATTGTGGATAAAAAACGGTACTTTTCATTATGAAAAATAAATTATAACATACGAATAGCATATCTTCAATAAAAAGAACCGCATAAAATCGGTCCATCCGGTTGAGAGCTACGATGCCACAGACAGACATACACAGACATTGACGTCAAACATATAACACCACTCTTTTTGCGACGGGGGTTAAAAATATATGAAGACTTGATTGACTTTTTCATTAATTTTCAATTTTATAGCTCCCATTACGTGGCAAGGTTGACTTTAAGTCCACAAGGGAAGGTCACGCACAGATAATTTAATAGTAGTAATATAATAAACTAGCTTTTTCCCTTGGCTTCACTCGCGTGGATATAGGTTGTATAACTATATTATCTATCTAGTGGGAATTTCGAAAAATCCGACGTTATTCCTTGTCTGGAGACTTGTAATAAAGGCAACCACTGTGCGAAATTTCAGCTTCCTAGGTCCAAAAGGCTTTGGGCTAGGCGTTGATGAGTCAGTCAGTAAGTGAGTGAGTAAGTAAGGACTTTTCTTTTTACATGTACACTACTACTTATTAGCCTGCTTTGGTATGTGATGATGATTTGTACCAATAATCATGTGATTTGGTCAAAAAATTGTGACGTGTAACTGTGGCGGACGGGCAGACAAAAGAATCTTACAAACTAAGCCCGCCTGGCTAGCTACCACCATATTATCTAAGTATTGCCGCCAAATATCAATGTTGATATCATTGGTGTGTTCCGGCATGAAGATAAGATAGCCAGTTCTCCATTGCGTTAGGGAATCTTGGTAAGCTCGCTTCCATCTTTGGTATCATCGTCACTTACCATCAGGTGAGAAGATGCCAAGGGCTTACCAACTGTTAATAAAAAATAAATATATAAACGTTCCTTGAACGGTATACAGAACCCTGAAAATGGTGATTGTCTCGCTTGCAAATCGCCCCCAAGTCGCCAGTGTGATAACAAGGCTCTAAGGCTAATAAGCGAGGTGCTTACCGCTGGCACTCGTGTTGCTGTTGACATCGCTCCTCTCGTCATTAATGGTGTCTGGAACGGCAGGCGGGGCTCGCACTCTGGAAAGTTCGTAAACAATTCATAATCAACGCGCCACAAATGGATAAATTATAGTATTTAATATTGGGGAAGAAGTCATAAATATAATTTGACAATAGTAGTTTAAGAAACTGTTGCATAATGAGGGGTATTAAAACACGATGGTGTGAGTTCGGCCTAGGCGAGGTTTTTATTTTAATAGTATCATACGAGTGTTTTCATACCTAGTTATGTGCAGTTTCATACACTACTTTATACAAACTCATACACTGGGACTGAACCTACTAAATAAAATATCAAAGTTAAAAGAGTATGAAAAAAAAAATCCCATCTGTAACAATACGATCTGTGCCAAAACCCAGCACGTCACCGCGCAAGCACTAATACTTTATATAAACTCATACACTGGGACTGAACCTACTAAATAAAAGATCAAAGTTAAAAAAGAATCAAAAAAAAATCTCATCTGTAACAAAACTATCTGCGCCAAAACCCAGCACGTCACCGCGCATGCGCTAAAGCGGGCGCTATTACAGAATAGGTAAAACAATGACGAAGAAAAAAGCTCGATTGGTAAAAATTGCAATAAAAACTTTTTGTAATGCTATGTAAATAGTTCATTAGGATAAGTAGCAGCACTAGATAACGGATCCTACAGATATTTTATTACACAATGTATAAATTATGTACTGTCTTTACGCTCGCCGCACAGATCAGCGCATGCCGCGTAAAGGGTCGTTAATGTCGTCACAACGGGCACAATGAGACGCACGAACGACAGTCTCGTATTTTGCCTTTATTATGAAAACAGTTGGAAGTGTCTGTCTATAAGGTTGGTTAACTTACCTGCGCCTC
This sequence comes from Coleophora flavipennella, assembly GCA_947284805.1. NCBI lineage: Eukaryota > Metazoa > Arthropoda > Insecta > Lepidoptera > Coleophoridae > Coleophora > Coleophora flavipennella. Next base: position 6,319,796 of record OX369270.1, on the reverse strand, counting down.
GCGCGCCGCACGGACCAGCGCACGCCGCGTGGAGAGGTGGTCGTTGATGACGTCACGCCGGGTGCGACGATGGGACGCACGAAGGAAAGCGTTACGTATTTTGCACGAATCCACGCTTCGCGCACAGATCTGCGGGGAACGCTTGAAATGAGAAAATTGTACATGTTGTAATATAAAAGGGACAAATTAAGGTATTGTCGCGGGTGCGTTGTGCGGTTGAAGGTTGCGTGGAGAGGATGTAAAGTGACCAGGTTTGCAGTTCACGAATATCCGGATTTATTTAAATTTACAAGAATGTATTACATAGAAAGGTTGTCCTTAGGTTGGGTCTATAGTGAGGCGCGGTTCGGGAGCGACTGCCGAGCCGAGCCCAGTGCAATAGCAAGCTGCATACGCAGCGCAAATATAATAATAGTACATGTCGTTACAGGAGAAACGTCTTGAATAATTTTATTTTTTTATGCACAATTGGCCAGCCCATTGGCATCATCTCACCTGATGGTAAGTAACGATGATACCAAAGGTGGAAGCGGGCTCAATAAGAGTCCCCATCGCGAGGAGGAACTGGCTGTAAGTTAACACTGTATTTGGCGGCAAGACTTAGATGATAAGATGTTCGGTGCAGACAGGCGGGATTCTTAAACGCCTACCAACTACACAGAGTCTTATTACTAAATTAGACCCGCCGGGAATCGAACCCACTTGGTGTTAAGCGAGTGGACTAACCACTACGCCACGTATATATTTACCTATATATAGGTAAAGCGGACTTCTAAAGTTTATGAATCTGAGAAAATTGATGCTTATGATAACTTTATTTTTTATCCAACCGAATATAGGATTGTCACGACGCGGAACCGGCTAGCGTCGGTAGCAAAAGGATTTATGTCTACGTAATAATGATGTCGAAAGGGATAATCCAAATCAGTGTTTATTTATTTCATTTTTTATTTTAACATAACTATATTACTATTATTACAGGTTTACCCGAATTCAATAGTGCAGTAACATTAATTAAAAACAACAATCATATAAGAAATTAAAAATAGAAGGTTAATTATGTTACTTAAATAACTTACAACTACTCTTTCGAATTCCGTTAGTGTACACGTGAATGTATCTATATACTGCGCCACCCTATTAATTAATCCAGCTGCCCTTGGGATAGGAGCCAACTTACCTATGTTTGTTCTGAAGAAAGATTCTTCAAACACTGTTCTTCGGACCAATCCTAAGCCTCGTGTTTGGGACTAGTAGTCCCAAGGAACTCAAAATGTCAGGGTTATTTATTTTACCCCGGAAAACCTTAAACATATATATTTGCTAAACCATATTTCTCCTCATCTCCAACTTATAGTATCCAACCATCCCTAAAACAATGAGGGTTGGATACATAAGCGGATAATAGTTATGTTATTAAGGCTGTGATTTTGTTGACATAAAGATTTGCCTATCGGGTAAAGTCGTTTCCACATCAGACGGTCTAGGAAGAGTCATAGATGTTTGGCAGCGATTATCATATCAGCTCATATAAGTCCCCACCGAGTGGCTCAAGCCTACCCTGAATTAGGGCGATCGGACCTTAGTCGTCCACGCGGGCCCACTTCGGGTTGGTCGACTTCACACTCAACCGTCGAGTTTCTTTGCAGGCGTATGCAGGTTGGTAGCGATAGTTGGTAATGAGCTTAAGGGCTTAACCAATCTAAAGCGCTTGACTTTGAGCGTCTGTAGTGAAACCGCTTGATGTCGTAGGGATTGAGTTTATTCACTTTATACGTTTTTCTACTCCCATTTGATAATTTGCCTCATACATACCCTCAAATCATATCACAACAGTATTCATTCCTACTAATCGTTTTACAATGATCATTTCAAAACGAGATAACTGTACTACAATTAAACTTTTTAAATATTTTTATGGCTTTGACTTCAAAAATAAGTATTCGTTCCTACAAGTCGTTTTACAATGATATTTTTTTAGATAGTCCCATTTGACAGAAATTGTTTATAACGAAATATTTCTTGTAGTTTTCTTGATATCTTAAGGCAGGAGTTATGTGATAAAACTATATATTTCACAGAATATTTCTCTAAAATATATATATTGTTCATAAAGGTAGTCGTAACCACCGCTTCTCGGTGCGCACTGTTATGAACGTTTTTTCAGTTTAGTTTCCATCGAAGCTTGTTCTGACGCGAATCAAGCTACTAATTTGAGGTAGGTAAGGTAGGTAATTTAAGGCTGCTCTTTGGAACCAGAAATTGGCGACTAGAATTATGAATAATCTGTAAAAAAAAACTTGAAAGTTATGGTGTATGGAATGATCGCGTAGGTATTAACAGTACATACTATATTATTTTTCACTATATTTCATGTCTGCTTTTTCAGAAAGAATATTTTTAAAAAAATATATAATTTCTGTATATGCTATCACGTTATTCATTTTATTTTCACAAATTATTAGCCATTTTAGGCGCCATTTCATAATTCACTAGAGGCGCCCCTTGATATAGATTTTGAGTTGTGTTATCTACACTAATATTATAAATAGGAAAAGTTTGTGAGTTTGTAGGGTGTAATCTCTGGGACTACTGAACCGATTCTGATAATTATTTCACCAGTAGAAAGCTACATTATTCCTAATTGATCTAGGCCAGCGATTCCCAAAGTGGGTTCCGTAGAAAAATCACCAGGGTTCGCGATATAAAGCAATTATTAATAAAACAGTGAAACAAGCCAATCTTCACATTGAAAGTTAAATTAAAAATAAAGTGTTTCACTTTTAAAATATTTCTAATAAAAGTTTCAGTTTTTATTGAAATTATAGTGATTTGTAATCATTGGATATGGGGTTCCATAAAATGAAAGTTATTTGGTGGGTGTTCCGTTAATTTAAAAGTGTAGGGGTCCCTGATCTAGGCTATATCTACGCTCGCGAGCCGCTTGACCCTTAAAGAGAGTCATAAAAACTATGTCCACGCGAGCGAAGCCGCGTGCAAAAGCTAGTTATATATAAACCACTCACGTTTCACAGTCCGGGGTGGCGCGAGCGATGGTGGTGCCCTCAGTGTTAGCCTCATAGATTAAATTGACTACCTTGTTGCCCAGTTCAGCCATTACCTGCAATTTTTTTGTAAAATATTAGAAAACACAAGAAAGGGAAGGAGATTAACTGTGTACTTGAAAAATTATGTAATATCCCACCTGAGGCTAAAATAATCACTGAATAAACATTTATTTAAATCTATTCTATTCTCTTAATTAAAAAGCGGACCTGGTACAGGCTGGGACAACACAGATCACTATTATTTGCAGCAAGCTAGGGAAAATCTAAAAGCTTGAGTAACCGGGATCATTCTTAGCCATGTTCGATAGAAATCCATCCAGCCGTTTATTGGGATGGTCAACTGTACAATACAATGTACTGCAAAATAATGTACATACTCAATGGGCATATTTTAGATGCAATAAAATAACTAAACGAATTAGTTACAAATTCAAAACCCAACTGCATAAAAACTTAGCCCCTCTTTTTTGACCAGTTGGGTAAAAATTTATCCTATTTCACTTACGGGATCAAGACGAAACTAATTACACATCGAACTCCAAAATCCATCAAGCCGTTCACACTCTTTGCACACGACGGGGCGGGGCGGGCCGATCAATTTCGCCGCCAACGATAACACAAAGGGAATCTTTGGTAGCCAACGCACATGGCGGACAAAAGGACATGTACGTGGCTGCTCGCCATAGATCACACAAACCAGTTTGTATGCAGTAACGCAGACGTCGGCGCGGGGCGGCTAGCTCAGTCCGCGCTACGCTTCACTAGAACGAACGTACTGAACTGACCGCTTCTGTCCCTCGTGTGCTTTATGTACGCGGCGAGGGCAGCCGCGGGCATCGACGGGCAGACGCGGTCTTTATTGCTTCGCGGTCAAAAGACTGCCCCGCCCCGTCGTGTGCAAAGCACCTAATAATGTGCCAAAGAAATATACAAACATACACTCGAAAAACCACCATCCTTCTGGCGCAGTCGGGTAAAGATCAAATTGGCAGAAAACAAAATGGCCGCTGAAAAATTGGTGTAGTTCCTATTTACTGGGGGTTCTACTCATCATACTGAACAACTTTTGTTCTATGACTTTGCTGAAATCGCATTTTTTTTTTTACTCTATATAAATCGATCAGCTGATCGACCACTTTTGTGCATGGAGGGGGCACCTTTGTTTGTGAATTACCTGTGGGTCCTTGGGGAAAGTTGTTCAGTATGAGGAGTAGAACCCCCAGTTAACAGATCCTACACCAATTTGGTTACACCCTGTATACAAAACAGGTATAATATAAGTTATGGATCTTACCTTTATAATATCAGGTTCCCAGTCGTCTAATGTTAGAGATCTCACTTTGCTGACGTGGACTCCTAGAGAGCGATGAACTCCGGAACATTCTGCGTTGAAATTAAATAAAATAAATTAATAATTACATACGCTTTATTGAGATAGTACGGTCGGCCGCACGCAACTGGTAACACTACCAGGTGTAAGCCGCTACAAGAATAAATTGTACAGCATAGTTTATCGCGATGCCATCACCATCTGGCGTCGTAAGGCAAACACAAATCTATATATAAGGTCTAACAAATAATAAGGTAATAACTTGTGAACAATAAACAATACGCTTACTTATTATTAAACTTGATCTAAAAGAATACAAATAATTTGGTTCTGAATGGGAGGTGCCGCGCTACCGCTCGCTCCTCAGCCGCTCGAAAGTAACACTTAGTTGTAAGGCGCCTAAGGTCTCGTCAGTCACAATCGTGGTAGTTGCCGGGAATGCTCAGTAGTAGCGCCCATATTCTGCCACACAATACCTACTGCACAATAGATAAATAAATACAATGAGGACAGACCGACCTATACAGAGTGTGATGCCGAGATTGATGCTGGCCCAGCGAGGGTTGGCGCTGCCGCAGTCGCAGCAATGGTTGTTGCCCGGAATGCTCAGTAGTAGCGCCCATATTCTGCCACACAATACCTATTGCACAATAGATAAATAAATACAATGAGGACAGACCGACCTATACAGAGTGTGATGCCGAGGTTGATGCTGGCCCAGCGAGGGTTGGCGCTGCCGCAGTCGCAGCAATGGTTGTTGCCCGGAATGCTCAGTAGTAGCGCCCATATTCTGCCACACAATACCTATTGCACAATAGATAAATAAATACAATGAGGACAGACCGACCTATACAGAGTGTGATGCCGAGGTTGATGCTGGCCCAGCGAGGGTTGGCGCTGCCGCAGTCGCAGCAATGGTTGTTGCCCGGAATGCTCAGTAGTAGCGCCCATATTCTGCCACACAATACCTACTGCACAATAGATAAATAAATACAATGAGGACAGACCGACCTATACAGAGTGTGATGCCGAGGTTGATGCTGGCCCAGCGAGGGTTGGCGCTGCCGCAGTCGCAGCAATGGTTGTTGCCCGGAATGCTCAGTAGTAGCGCCCATATTCTGCCACACAATACCTACTGCACAATAGATAAATAAATACAATGAGGACAGACCGACCTATACAGAGTGTGATGCCGAGGTTGATGCTGGCCCAGCGAGGGTTGGCGCTGCCGCAGTCGCAGCAATGGTTGTTGCCGGGAATGCTCAGTAGTAGCGCCCATATTCTGCCACACAATACCTACTGCACAATAGATAAATAAATACAATGAGGACAGACCAACCTATACAGAGTGTGATGCCGAGGTTGATGCTGGCCCAGCGAGGGTTGGCGCTGCCGCAGTCGCAGCAATGGTTGTTGCCCGGAATGCTCAGTAGTAGCGCCCATATTCTGCCACACAATACCTACTGCACAATTGATAAATAAATATAATGAGGACAGACCGACCTATACAGAGTGTGATGCCGAGGTTGATGCTGGCCCAGCGAGGGTTGGCGCTGCCGCAGTCGCAGCAATGGTTGTTGCCCGGAATGCTCAGTAGTTGCTCCCATATCCTATAAGAAATAATAAAAACGTTTGAAATGTGGCGTAACGTGGGCTAATTTAAACGTGGGCTTAATCGCATCAGCGAGGCCCTTTTGGTAACTATTTCCAAGATCGATGCAGAGATCCATCACATTTTTGTAAATAGGTATATAAGTAATATTGTCATTAGGTTCTTTGAACGTTTTGTACATGTGTCACTGTTTGTTACTATAGTCAAAGTATATATATTAGTACTAACGTACTATAGTCATCATCATCATCATATATCAGCCAAAAATCGTCCACTGCTGGACAAAGGCCTCCCCCAAGGATTTCCACGACGACCGGTCCTGCGCTGCCCGCATCCATCGGCTTCCCGCGATCTTCACCAGGTCGTCGGTCCACCGCGTGGGAGGCCTGCCTACGCTACGTTTTCCGGTGCGCGGTCGCCACTCGACCAATACTATATTATTAAAATTAAATTATTTTATGGAACTTGGAAATTAACTGATAAATTAAATGTCGTCGTGGCAATCCTTAGGGGGGGAGGCCTATGTCCAGCAGTGGACGTCCTTCGGCTAATATGATGATGGTACTTGAGGTCTATTTTAAAGTTTATTTGTTAGCATTATTATGTTTGTTTCCCAGGACACATTACGATAGTTAAAATGCGCGAGGAATATTGAAATGCATATTTTAGAAATAGTTTTTATTTTGTAACCTGTCAAATCTATTTTTTCCCAAAAATAATATTCTTGTCTTTTGGGGTACTAATCGTACTATTTAGAGTTCATGGCGGTTGATCTTAAGTCACCCCACAAGGGGGCCTCACGCGAGGCCCCTCTAAGTGCGAAGCCGTGGTCGAGTGAGGGGGCCGCGTCGCCCGCGCCTAGCTACGCCACTGTCAAATGTCCCCTAGAATAAGCTCTTTGAATTTACTACTACAGGTCCTAGGGCTAAACTCAGCAGGTTCCTGCAGTAGTGGATCGGTGCGGGAGGGGTTTGGTGACGTCACGTGATTGACGCGATACTTCAGTCACCGTGTAAGAAACTCCTCGACTGCATCATCACTTACCATCAGGTGAGTTGCAGTCAAACGCACTTAAATTTTTAATTTAAAAAAAAAGAAACTATACACTGGTCCGACGCCTTTGATGTTTAAGTTAAAGCCGACATCACTAGTCAATAGCTACCGTGGGCCACCTGTTCTTCCTCATTATATCAGCTCATTTACCTCCCCACCGAGGGGCTGGAGCCTACCCTGAAATAGGGCGATCGGGCCTTAGTCGACTACGCGCGCCCAGTGCGGGTTGGTCGACTTCAAACAACCTTCGAGTTTCTTCGCAGACGTGTGCAAATTTCCTCACGATGTTTTCCTTCACCGTGAGAGCGTCGGATAAACGTACGTTCTTCCTACTTTGAATTAATTGTCTCAGGCGGTGACCAATGACCATGGCAGTTTGGGTTTGACTTGCCCCGTCTCGCCCCTCACCCCACGCACGATTGCCCTGTGTATGGAGTCTTTTGACTGTGCTTCAGTCGAACGCCCGCATCCTAGTGCTGTTACTTCAAATGTCACCCCACCCTACTGAGTTAAGCTCTAGACCTGTAATTCAAGAAAATTAATAAAATCAGGGGAAATAATTCGTGTAGTTTTGTAAATTGGTACAGTTATACCTTGCGGTATTCAGATGAACATACTAAAAGTCCTCAAGGGTGGGGGGGTGTGCTGAGGGTGTAGGGGGGGGGGGGGGGGGAAAGGTACCTTTTTTCAGATTTTTGCTCATATCTCGAGTATCTGTACGAATAGCATTATGATTACTTCTGATAAAAGTTTCTACGTATAATTTTCTACAAAATTTGCTATATTCATTTTTACTGTCAAATCAATACTTTAGGAGCTACAGGGTGTGTTAACAAGGAGATAAAATATAGACGATTTAAGAAGTAAAAACAAAATAGGTTTTAAATTTTTATTTAAAAATAGAAAAGGCAAATCAGTGTTTCTTTATCATGTTACTCATCGTCTTCTATATCGACATATTCGTCTTCCCCATCTATGACAGTCTACTGCCTAGATGGGGAAGACGAATATGTCGATATAGAAGATGATGAGTAACATGATAAAGAAACACTGATTTGCCTTTTCTATTTTTAAATAAAAATTTAAAACCTATTTTGTCTTTACACAGACACTAGACAGTACTAGACAGTAGACTGTCATAGATGGGGAAGACGAATATGTCGATATAGAAGTCGATGAGTAACATGATAAAGAAACACTGATTTGCCTTTTATATTTTTAAATAAAAATTTAAAACCTATTTTGTTTTTACACAGACACTAGACAGTACTAGACAGTAAACTGTCATAGATGGGGAAGACGAATATGTCGATATAGAAGACGATGCGTAACATGATAAAGAAACACTGATTTGCCTTTTCTATTTTTAAATAAAAATTTAAAACCTATTTTGTTTTTACACAGACACTAGACAGTACTAGACAGTAGACTGTCTTAGATGGGGAAGACGAATATGTCGATATAGAAGACGATGAGTAACATGATAAAGAAACACTGATTTGCCTTTTCTATTTTTAAATAAAAATTTAAAACCTATTTTGTTTTTACACAGACACTAGACAGTACTAGATAGTAGACTGTCATAGATGGGGAAGACGAATATGTCGATATAGAAGACGATGAGTAACATGATAAAGAAACACTGATTTGCCTTTTCTATTTTTAAATAAAAATTTAAAACCTATTTTGTTTGATTTGACAGTAAAAATGAATATAGCAAATTTTGTAGAAAATTATATGTGGGAACTTTTATCAGAAGTAATCATAATGCTGTTCGTACAGATACTCGAGATATGAGCAAAAATCTGAAAAAAAGGTACCTTTAACCCCTAACACCACCATCAGCGCACACCCCCCACCCTTGAGGACTTTTAGTATGTTCATCTGAATACCGCAAGGTATAACTGTACCAATTTACAAAACTACACGAATTATTTCCCCTGATTGCCCATATTCGGCTTAATTTTCTTGAATTACTGTTAGTAATGAATTCACACTTAATGCATATAACTTGGTTTTCTTATACATTTATCCACTAAGGTTGTAGAAACATGTCGTTCACTCGGCATTACCACATGACCAAGTATCAACCGATTAGGTTTTTTTCCTGACCCCGCCAAACGCAACACTGATTTTCTAAAATTTATTTATTCACAATTGGTAAGCCCTTGGCATCATCTCATCTGATGGTAAGTGACGATGGTGCCAAAGATGGAAGCGGGCTTGCCAAGATTCCCCAACGCAATGGGGAACTGGCTATCTTTTCTTCAAACCGGAACACATTAATGTTGTTAGCATTGATGTTTGGCGGCAAGACTTAGATTAGATGGTGTTATAGCTAGCCAGGCGGGCTTAGAAAATCCCCTTTCACCAACCATATCGAGTCCTACAAAGTTAGACTCCGCCGGGAATCGAACCCGCGACCTCCTGCTGTGAAACTAATGTCCATAACCATTACGCCACGGAGGTTCAGCCCTATTTTATGGCAAAACGGATGCCGTTTTGTAAGGCGGCTATCTACGAGTGTAGGAAATGGACTAGATCGTGATGGGTCTACGGGATTTGAAGGGTAAATGACAATACGGATTATGTGAAAAACCCGGGTACGTAGAGGTGAGCCTGTGTGACCACGGTGCGATGGCTGGCTACTGATTACTGGTTAGTAGTAATAAACTTGTTTCAAAAGTCAAGAGTGAAGACATATAGCTAGATGTACATAGGTACACCCCTAGGTATATACAGGTAAGTTTATGGGTCCCAATATAATGGTACAGATAGCGTTGTATAACAAAGGTAAGTCGAGAGCTATCACTTTAGAGTCGTCTTGGAAAATAAGACTAGATTGAGAAGGCTGGGCATAGTCACTAGTTGCGACTCAGGGCACAGATGATAATAATAGTACAAGTACAGATGAAGTACTCGCAATGACGCTTTAAATAAATAGCAACTCTCGCTACGCGGTAATAAAGAACAGTCTAGTTCGCAACCGCGCTTAGTGCCTCCAGTTTTACTTCAACATACCTATACATACACCGATAACAATCGCGCTTTTACGCAAGAATGAACCGAATCAATGCGCGTGAGAGATTATTTTGCGCTGGCCGGTCTAGTGTTGTCGCAACTGATCAACCGGCAGGGTTGTGAGACCGCGCGACGAACATGTTTCAACTTGCGCACTCGCTTGCTCGATAATCGCTCCACTTTCTGCACGAGTTGACAACCGACTGACGAGCGCGCCGTTGTGTAGGTACTTATCTCGCGCTTTCGGCCGAGTGACGGGGCCTGCTCATGGTCCCTGCTACGGCCCTGTTTTGTGGCGAAGCAGATGCCGTTCTGTAGGGCGGCTATCTACGCATTTAGCACCTTCAGAGTATTTTATATTTAATTATAACTACTCATATTTAGTTATAACTACCCATATTTAATTATAACAACTCATTTCTCACCTGACTCGCCTAACGGGCGCTTGCACCTCATTGTTCTGTGCCGGGGGACTGGGCATGGTCACCAGCTGCGACTCGTGGTCCCTGCTGCGGCCCTGTTGTATGGCGGAGCGGATGCCATTCTGTAGGGCTGCTATCCACGCGTTTAGCATCTCTTCAGAGTCCGCTTGTAGCATATGGCTCCTATGATGGACAAAAACATTAGGAGTTTAGAATTTATTTGCTCATTTTAATTAACTTGCTTGAAGTCGAAAGTGAAAGTCGATTACTATAGATCTACGACGAAATGAAGAACTGTCCATCTAATGTCTAACGCTAACTCATCAATGATAACTAATGACAAGATTTGCATAAGTCAAAAAAACCAGCCAGGTTACCACACGAAAAAGCGAAGGTTATCAGAAATTGTATGTACTACAACAAAATAATAATGTAGCCGAAAACTGCGCCTACCCTACTTCCCTTGGCTGTAATATTGCTATTTTAAGTCGGATTTCATAAACTTTTTGAGTTAGGTAAGTAAGAAAGAACCACTGCTTGTTAACTCACAAAAATAAAACTATTTAGAAAGGCCAAAACGTCAAAACTAAACCAATTTAGAGTAGTTTCATACAAGTAAAAGTTGCCTCACTTTTATCGCTATTATTTTATTTTGTATTCTGGGGTGAGTTCACGGCCATTTAAGTGACATAGAATCTCCCTTTTGAAGAAAAAAACTTATTGTACATGGCAAACATTTCAATAATGGGCTTACTGTGAAACATGTCCTGTGTGATGTTCTTGATCACGTTAAATCGTGAACATCAACGTCGTCGATAACGTGACGTGCAAAATTATAAAAGCCCATTCGCTCGTCAGCAATATGTCAAAATTTTAATCAACAATTTTTAACTTTACCACATTATCGTGGACGTCCACGGCATAAAGATAGCACAGGGAAGTAAATAATTAATATATGAAGACGCTCTTAAATTTCCGTCCATGATAACGTACATGTTATAACGTTATCGTGGACGGCAATAGCGTCTTCTTAAACTTTCATACATTTTACTTCCCTGTGCCATCTTCAACAGCTTTGAGTACCAAATCATGACGGAAAATTTAGAGGGCAAGAGAGCTCGGGGAAGACCGTCTGCCAAGTGGTGCACCCAAGTCACCAGCACCACCGCTCTGCAGCTACACGACGCAGTGCACGCAGCGAGTGACAGAGCCCGGTGGAGAGCAGTCTGCGCCCCCTCGATGACATGACGGTCACGATCCCCAGCATTGGGGGAACGACTGATTGGATTTGATTGGTGCAATAGAGCGTCGATGGCGCAACGGCAAGGGCCGCTACCTCCTATCTGGGAAGTCGTGGTTCGAGTTCTGCCACGTACCAATGTGTTTTCGAATTTCGATCTTATATTTACGTTTATCCGACGCTCATACGATGAAGGAAAACATCGTGAGGAAACCCGCACACGCCTTCAAGGAAACTCGAAGGTTGTGTGTAAAGTGACCAACCCGCATTGGGCCCGCGTGGTCGACTAAGGCCCGATCGCCCTAATTTAGGGTAGGCTCGAGCCCCTCAGTGGGAACGTATATAAGGTCTAACAAAATTAGCTGAAACTATTTTAACTGGTGCTTGTACCCACGAAACTGAACAACTTTCCCTATGAAACCCATAGTCAAATCTCAAAAAAAAAATTGAACTTCCCATACTAAGTTGGCTAATCAGCTGATCGAGTTAGTATGAGAGAGCCAATTTTTTTTGCGATTTAATTATGGGTTCCATGGGGAAAGTTGTTCAGTTTCATGGGTAGAAGCACAAGTTAAAATAGTTTCAGCTAATTTTGTTACACCTTATATATGAGCTGATGTGATGATGGTGCCATCTTTATGCCGTGGACATCCACGATAATAACGTTACGTTAAAAAATACAAAAGCGCCAAAATTAACAATAGTAATAAACAAAACTCACTTGGACGGCGAAAGCACCTCGAAGCAGTACCGCCGTTCGCCGTCGAGCGCCGGTTTCACTGTGCACAGTCGCAAGTCCTCCTCCATCACCGTTACATTCAGCTCCCCTGTCCTTTTCCTGCAACGTAACACAAAAATAAGTCAAAGATTTTAAAACTTAACAACGCTCTTATTACCTGTAAATTATTTCAGAATATATATTACGATAAATACATATTTAGTACTTAGGTACTCTTTTCTCATCTGCTATATATGTATATATTTAGTTATTTCTCTCATTTTGCCTTTTTGAAAACACTAAAAACGTCACCTTAGATAGGTACTAAAATCTCCTTTGATTAGGCCAAAGTTAGTATTTTGAATCAGATTAAATACTTTTTCACGCCACTGGATGAAAATGAGAGGAATCATTTATATTATGTAAAAACTTTGAAATTACTAGATATTCAGACACAAAGTTTACTTTTATCTATTCATATTAGTGTAAGATGTTTGTTTTCCGAAACAAAATAAAATCAATAATCAAAAACTACCTTTTTGTATCATCATCATAAGAAAGAAAGAAATCCGAAAGACGTCCACTGCTGGACAAAGGCATAGCCCAAGGATAGCCGATAAGTATAAAATCTTCTTTCACCTAACATATAGTGACAGGCGGAAGATATAAAGACTCTCTGCACGTGACTGCTTGGTGGTTGCGTGAAAGAAAGTGATGTGTAATTTTTAAGAATTTTCAAATGTATGGTTTCTATGACCTCCTAGGCTGGATGGCAGAGATGCCTTTGAACTTTTCGTTCTAGAAGCCGGAAAAAAGAAAGGTTTTTGTTGGTTTCTCTTTATTTATTACGTGTTGTTATTACAACTTGGTTGACTCCATTTAAAGTTACAACTTACAAATTAATAATTCAGTGCAGTAATTTTAGAAAATACACGCTAACATTAGGCATTGGGGCGTTGGGGCAGTAAAGTTGTCGAGCGGCGACCGCGCACTGTAAAACGTAGCGTAGGCCTCCCACCCGGTAGACCGACGACCTGGTGAAAATCGCGGGAAGCCGAAATTGATAACGTACTTTAGATAAAGACTTTATGATTTAATTACAAATGTATAGTTTTCAGTTTTTTCCCTATACTTGTAGTATAAGACGGTATTACTTGCCAAATTTCATAGTCAACGGAATTCGGAAAATATCCCATCAATTTTGATTCCCTTGAGAGTGTCGAATTATACGTTTTTTGCGGCATAAACGGCCGTATCTTTTTTTACGTTAACTTAGAAATTTACTGTTTCACAGCTTCAAGGGACTGCAGACCGGAGTATATGGTTTTAATTTCAACTCGATACCTCCACGCGTTCCCGAGATTAAGGGTCTTGACAGACAGACGGACGGACGGACAACAAAGTGATCCTATAAGGGTTCCGTTTTTTCCTTTTGAGGTACGGAACCCTAAAAATAATTTACTGTTTTTTTTTTCAAATCGATAGTGGCTTTCTTAGGAAAATTTATTCAGTTTTAAGGTAAAACCGCCTCCTTGGCTTAATGCTAATAATTGAATGTACGTCCAATTACGCTTCATACCAAGAGTTCGCGGGTTCGAATGCCAGGTATAAATCAGTTTGATTGGTGGGAGCGCATTTTCTAAGCGGTGGGAGCTTAAGTGGGCTTATCCAGATAGAATTTTTACTGTAAGTGTAAATAAATGAATCTTCAAAAAATAGTTTTTTTTTGAATTTTCAGAATGTTTATATAGAGAATACCTATTCTCTGAAAATTTTAAACCTATACGGTAAATATTCTTGAAGATACGAAGCATTGTTAAGTAGGCAGAATATAGACCGGAGCAGTTTTTCGAATTTAAATACGTTTTTCTCAAAATGGTGTTTTTAGAGTCGGTATGAGCACAATTTTTAAAAAACGGCACGGTACATCGATTTGAAATTTTAACACAATCTTCTCACATACTCGTCTATTGTCCATTATTTATTGAAGGAATAAGATTTCCGATAATTATTTCAATTTTTCAAGACCACTTGAAGTTGGATACCGGACCGAAAATAACAACTTGTTTTTTGGAAAGCCGCCATTTAGTCAAAAATCAAAATTTTAAGTACTTCTTCGATTAATACATGTATTCATATAAACAGTGAATTTTAATTTCTAATAATCTAAACTGGACATATTTTGCTCACCGCCGAACACCTTTTTATGGAGGACCTCCAGGAGATCGTCTACGGGAGCAGTACAACTTGATATTTTTTAAAACGGAAAACGGGTTTTTAAAATATTAAAAAATCAATACATGTATATGTTTTTTAAAAAAACTTTTTTTAAATTTGTTTATCAAAATGCCTTTTCAGAAAAAAACATAAAAACGTGTTTTTTTTTGGGCTCACGACTGGATATAACCCCCTAAGTTATTTAGCTTATAAGTTGGTGTGCTTATCTAATTTTATCATTGATGTGTTCCGGCATGAAGACCCCATTGCGTTGAGGTGAGGTATCATCGTCACTTACCTGCTATTAGGTGAGATGATGCCAAGGGCTTACCAATTGTGGATAAAAGAATAGAAACCCAAATAAAATGTAAACGAACATCTTGTATGTTCTCAAAAACTAATTGATTACAAACCATCGTTGAACAAGTGTCAATTTAAGTCATCAGTAAAACTCAATTAACTATAATTAACGGCCGTGAACAATTTAATTAAAAATTTAAACCCGACTGCTTTAGATGTATCCTATGTCACTCAATGTCACTGACCTGTATTCTTCGGACGCACGGCCAGGAGTGGATCAGACAGCTTCGAAAAGCTTATCATCACTGGCGGCATATAAGAAAAAAGGACCAGAGGACGAATGCCTTTTCGATGGGCTGACACGGTCAAGGCAACTAGTATGACCCTGCAGGCCAACATACACTGCGTACAAGATCGACCGGCCTGGAGACGATGGTCATGTCCCTCAGTCATGAGGATATGACCAAGAAGAAGAAAAGAACAAGAATGTCGCTTAGGGGGGATCAAGACGAATCACACTGTAAAGTCCATTAAGCCCTTCAGGCTACAGGTTCAGCCAAAGAAACAGACATCATATGTACTTACATATAGTTCGTTCGCTGAATTAGCTGCATCAACGTTATAATAATAACGTCGGCGGCGCCGCGATTGAACTCAGGGCGGCCCCTTTGTCGCTACCGTTTGACGCAGCGAGAGGCATTTATCAAAGGTGCAGCTAATTTAGCGAACAAACTTTACATACATGCACATGAAAAAAATACGCTCCTTCGTCAATCGTGTAAAAACAGAAAATCACCCACCTGTACACAAGTCTGTTGTCGTACAAATAGAACCAACGCCGGTTCCACGTTTTGAAAGCGTTCGACGTACGCTTGAACAAGTACCCTTGCATTCGCGGCATGTTCTTCAAACAGGGGGTGCTCAACAGGCCGTCCTTGCAGTCCCCATCGCTCTCATTGGCCTTGCAGCTCGGCAGCGCCGTGTCCTTGCTGTTTACTATCGTGTGACGATTCTCCATATCTTTATCGAGTATTTTTGTGTCGTTACGCATTGCTGATATCTGAAAATTTTCATCTCATTCATTAGTTATAGTTAGTTAGTGTGCTGCCGCGGTGCGCGCTATTAAAATAGTTTCGCAATTAAATAAACTTTCATGCGATTCCGTGTTAAAAATTATCACGGTTAAAACAGATCAGAGTTTTATTGTACGTGCGGATAAATCCGGTTACCTCTTCGGCGCTGGTCTTGAGAAACGGTTCCAAATCTTCCGACAAATCAGCGCCTTGGTGGTAGTAGGTGCAGCAAGCTTGCACGTACGACAGGAACTGAAAAGTATTATCAAGATCCGATTCACATTTGTGCGGAAAATGTTCTCAACAGAGCTGACACACCTTTGGAATACCTTAATCTAATCAAAGAGCAAACTGTGCCAAATTTTATGCAACGATATATTTCTACGAAAATATTTTATTAGCATGTCACCGGACAATAGGACTGATACGTGCGACTGATTCGCAAATATTATTTTCTACTGGTGTCAGGGCCAGTAGGAGTATTACTCATTCTAATCTGATGTGAGGTCATAGTACTTATTTGACTTTTTAGGGTTCCATAGTACCACAAGGGACCCTTATAGTTTCGTCATGTCTGTCTGTCCGCGGCCTAGCTCGTAGACTATTAGTAGTTAAGAGCTGAAATTTGGCAAAGATATATACAGGTGACTTTTAATTAGTTCTTGATAACAAAAGGTATATGCATACTCGTGATTACAAACAACTTTCCCAAAGAAACTATTTATCAAAACAGAAAAAATGTTTGGTCCTCGATACTTAATAAGTTATTAAATCGGCAAAAATTTATAAGGGACCTTTTTTTTCATAATTGACATATAGTTTGTTTGGGAAAGTTGTTTGTAATCACGAGTAAATTCATTTCTTTGCAATCAAGAACTAATTAAAAGTCACCTTATATAATAGTAACGCAGAGAACTGTGAAAAAAAAATTGGAAAAAAAACTTTTGAAGGTTACTTCCCCTTCAAGTAAAGTGGGGATGATTTTTTTTTCTCGTCAAACCCAGTCGTGTGGGGTATTGTTGGTTAGAACTTAAAAATAGTTGTGAGTCTTCTAAGATCATTTTATAATTTAGGGTTCCGTTTTCAACAAAATAGATATAGACGCGTTAATGGCAACTTCGAAACCCTTCATTGCGCGTGGCCCGACACGCACTTGGCCGGTTTTTTCAATTCACAATTGGTAAACTGTTTCAGTGGCGTAATGTTAGTCCATTCGCTTCACACCAGGAGGTCGCGGGTTCGATTCCCGGCGGGGTCAACTTTGTAAGACTCGGTTTGGTTGGTGGTAGGGCATTGACATAGCCCGCCTGGCTAGCTACCACCATCTTATCTCAGTCTTGCCGCCAAACATCACTGTTAAAAGCATTGATGTGTTCCGGCTTGAAGATAGGATAGCCAGATCCCCATTGCGTTGGGGAATCATAATAAGCCCGCTTCCATCTTCGGCATCATCGTCACTTATCATCAGGTGAGATGATGCCAAGGGCTTACCAATTGTAAATAAAAAGGCCCTTGTTACAAAACAAACCGAGATCACAGTATAGTATATATAATAGTACTAACATTCAGTATGGACACTCCCTGCCTCTCTCTTGATTGCGACCTCACCCCCTCGTCACCCATACTGATACAGATTGGTTACAGTTTGGTTTTCGAACGTATGAGATATCGCCGTGATTTTGTTTGCACCGTCATTTGTTTTTAGAAATGTAATTTCGCGACCATTTGTATGCAGTGTCCGGGGTGTGGTGATGTTCGTTCTAGTTTTGCGCTACACACATACCTTTCTAGATTCAGGTAGGTACTATAATCACGTCAGCACATCACGTCCTGTTTTAACAATGAAACTGAAAGTGTAGTATTTTTAAATACGAGTAGGGTTGTCGCTTATTAGTCGTGTTAGTATCATCTGAACGTGGGCTGATGATTTTCATCTGACTAAAGCTACTAAAGGCAAATGAAATAAAACATGACGACAAAACATTTTACCTTATAATATTTCGTTAATTAAAAAAAAAACTTAAATTATTTTGCGTCCGTGGCGCAACGGCAAGGGCCGCTACCTCCTATACGGGAAGTCGTGGTTCGAGTCCTGCCACGTCACCGATGTGTTTTCGAATTTCGATCTCATATGTACGTTTATCCGACGCTCTTACGGTGAAGGAAAACATCGTTAGGAAACCTGCACACATCTGCGAAAAAACTCGAAGGCTGTGTGTGTGTGTAGTTGACCAACCCGCACTGGGCCCGCGTGGTCGACTAAGGCCTGATCGCCCTAATTCAGGGTAGGCTAGAGCCCCTCGGTGGAGACTTATGTACTGATGATGATTTTAATGGTATATTAAACTATAAAAATGCTATTATTTTTATCTAAAATTGTGTAGAGAAAGTTATTTAGTCAATACATTGTACAACGTAGATTTATTTGTTTATTTATATCTCCTGCTCTGTCTCTCTCTCTCTCCCTGTCCTGTGCATTTATTCCCACACGGTGGTGGGGTCTGCCTTCCTTATCTTCTCTCTCCACTTCACTCTATTGGACGTGTCGTCAGCGGTAACATTGCAAGAAAGTAGGTCTTTCTCAATGACATCCTTCCACCTCGTTTTCGTATTCATATCCGGTGCTAATGTGTTTTTTTTAAATGTTACACTAAACCAAAGTATACATATTAGTACTAACATACAGTATAGACACTCCCTGCCGCTCTCTAGATGGTGACCTCACCCCCTCTCGTCACCCAGATTGGTTACAGTTTGGTTGTCGAACTTATAGGATTTCGCCGCCATTTTGTTTGTTCCGTCATTTTTAATTGTAATTTCTGGCCCGTTGTATGAAATGTCCAGGGTGTGACAAAACACACAAACATTGGGGCTGTTCATATAATATTTTATAAAGTAAGTACCTATCGAAAGTGAATTGAAGAATTTTGTGCAAACTGCCCACATGGGGCCATTTTTTCAATGTTAATATAATTTTTCTAGACAAGAGACCCAGTTATAGAAATCAAAAGGTCTTACCTCAGTACGGACGTACGATACAGGTTCTATTCAAGACTGACAACTTTTTCTATCTATACCGTTATACAACTGTTTTAAACTTGCGTAATAGATGTAATATAACCGGTACAAAA
This sequence comes from Coleophora flavipennella, assembly GCA_947284805.1. Lineage (NCBI taxonomy): Eukaryota > Metazoa > Arthropoda > Insecta > Lepidoptera > Coleophoridae > Coleophora > Coleophora flavipennella. The sequence continues at coordinate 6,300,611 of OX369270.1, read as the reverse complement.
GTAAAACGTCCGCCTGCAGCGGAGATCACTAGACCTTAGTAAAATCAGTGGCTCTGTAGGTCACCAGACAGTAAGACCGTCTCGAATTGTATAGGAGCCGGCGCTGTTGCGAAACTCAACTGAATGAATTGTATGGAGGTGTTGGGCGGGCGATAATGACTAACGCCTCGCCTTAATCGGAGATGATACGCTATCGACAAGGACGTTCCACGTAAATAAACACATTAAATCCTTACTTTATATTTTAAATGTGAAAATGTCATGATATATATCCGATATATCAAATGATTTTTTATGATATATATCAATACAAAAATTGTTTAAAAAAATTATATTGATTTTTTAATTATTTAAAAAGTATTTTTTGGCGTTTGTTACTATATTTCTACTTCCCAAATGTAGATGGCGTTGGAGTAGAGTTAAAACATACTCCCTAATAGTAAGTTCTCATCCACAAATGGCCACACTTCTGCCGTCATTAGTGGCGTCCAGCGTTGCCAGAATGTTACTTTTGTAATAAATCATTAAAAACATTTTAGTTTTTTTTAATAAACGTATTATGTTTATGTAGCACATATGCAAATAGTATACATAAATAATACAATAAAATAATATGGCTTTCATACAAAATGGATTTATATCAAACTTTTGATATATATCATAAATATCCAATATTTTGATATCTATATATATAAAAATGAATTGCTGTTCGTTAGTCTCGTTAAAACTCGAGAACGGCTGGACCGATTTGGCTAATTTTGGTATTGAATTATTTGTGGAAGTCCAGAGAAGGTTTAAAAGGTGAATAATTATAAAACAGCTCGGAATTAAATAAAAAAAAAAACCGTCAAAAAATAATTGGTTTTAGGGTAGTGTAGCGTAGGTGTACTGTAGTTAGGGTAGGGTAGGGTAGTGTAGTGTAGGGTAATGTAGTGTAAGGTAGGGTAGTGTAGGTGTAGTGTAGTTAGGGTAGGGTAGGGTAGGGTAGTGTAGTGTAGTGAAGTTAGGGTAGGGTAGGGTAGGTAGGGTAGCGTGGGGTAATGTAGTGTAGGTTAGGGTAGTGTAGTGTAGTGTAAGGTGGAACTAAGTTCGCCGGGACAGCTAGTTTACAATAAATATCAGATATTTTCGAACCCTGTTTGTTACCTTGTCACGCTTTAACAACTCAACCAATCTTGTCGAAATTTAGCATGGAGGTAGCCTGTGTCAAGAGGAAGGACATAGGCTACTTTTTATCCCATGAAAATAGCATAATCCGATACAATTCCTGAGGAAACTAAAACAATCATATTTTTGGTTGATTTCTTTAACATTGCAACGGAGCAACGGATTGTTGTGATTGTTTGCTTAGAGATGCTTAAGGGGGTGAGAATTTTTTTTTCATTAAAATAAGTAAATAAAACATGATAATTAATTATTCATTTATAAGTTGATAATTTTGTTGGCAATTGCTATCTGTAACTTCCTGATTATAACGTTATTTTCTTTTTTTCTTGTTTTTACGTTTTGTTATATATTTTGCTCTACGATGGCGCACGCGACGATTCCTCTCGGCACACTTCGTCATTTATGAAACGATTTTGATGATTATTTTTTTGTTGGAAAGGAGATATCCCAAGGGTGGTACCATGATAAGAAAACCAGAATCTGATGATAGTATGCCAGAGAAATCGAGGGGAATCTTAGTTTCCTGATTGAAGTAGTTTTTTTTGTTTAAAATTATGTTATTTTTATGTTGTTTGTGTGTATTTTTGTCTAATAAATGTTATCTTATCTTAAATGACATAGACTACTCATCAGAATAGCCCGACATAGGGATCTGGAGTAAACTAATGTCTACAGGCTCGCGTACCCCTCACCCTCAAAGATAGTCATAAAAACGATGCCCACGCGAGCGAAACTAGCTAAATAAACTTTGCTTGTTTATGTTGTTTAGTAAATGTAAATTAGAATAATTTTATGAAACTTCTTCAGACGGACAACAAAAGTAGGTATAGTTTTCCTGATTCTGTTTTGGTATTGTTACACCTAGCTATTAGGCATACACACCGCACACCTCATTATTCGCCTCCGTTGCTTTCTCCGTCATTCAAATTCAAAGAGTCCAAAAGAGTCTAGGCATGTCTGCGATATTGGCAGTCTTTAGAAAACGTTAAGACGAACAAAATGTCACTTTAAATGAAAATACATACATAACTAACGGAGTGAACTTTAGGCAACTGTATATTATGTTAATTAACTTTGTTAAAACACCGCTACGCATATAGGATGTAAACTCGTGCGAGCGTTTTTTTGCTGCATTTAATTTATCATAGGTACCTATACGATTGTAGCGTTTTCCCACGATTGTGCATCCGATAATGATCACAATCAAACGTACACAATGTAACTGGAGTCGTTACCACATTTCTAAGACACGCTACATTGTAGTCTTGAAACTTGCGTTGCAAGCTGTACTTAGACCTGCGGAGCATTAGTGTGCATTACCTTGGGGCCTTGAGGTAGTAATTATAATAACCCATGCTTATTGTTATTAAATTACAAATGCTAGAGGAAACCCGGTGTTCTTAGAATTTGAGGTCAACGCTAATCTTTTTTTTAAGCCCCTGGCATCATCACACCTAATCCGCAAAGAGAAATTGGTTTATCTTCTTAAGGGCCGCCAGGAGGCTCGAGTTTCCATACAAACGAAGTTCCGCTTTGATACAAAAACTACATGCCTGATTGAATCCAAACTTTGCAAATATATTGAGGAGACACATATCGATGTTTGTAATTAGTTTTCATCGTAGTAAATTTTAACGTAACTAAACGAAGGCTTAAATTAGTTTTGTACTAAAAGTTTGAAACTGCTCTTATTTTTTTCCGTTTTATATTAGTACATCGAAAACTAATAACTAAACTAACTTGAGCCTCTTGAAGACTCTTAACAATGCTATAAGATGGTGGTAGCTTTAGCCAGGCGAGGTTACATAATTCCCCATTACCAATCAAACCAAGTCTTAAAAAATTTACTCCGCCGGGAATCGAAACCGCGACGCGACCTCCTGACAATTACTGTGCCACGGAGTCGGTTAAATATAGTAGTATTGACGACATCGTTCATCTATAGGCACCATACCACACATCGCATCTGAATAATCAAATCAATCATTTTCTGGATGATAAAACAAAGCTGGGTGCTAGGTGACGGACGCGAAAACACATTCCGAGAATACTGAATTATTCAAAGCAAGCAAGCGTCGCTTTGCATCTTGTCTACCTGTATCCATGAATAAAATAAAGTGTTTACAATATTCTAACATATATTTTTCCCGGTACAGTGGAAAATTTTAAGGGACTGTTTGGTTGTTGTTGAAAAGACATGTGATTCGTTGTGTATGGATACTAGCCAACACTGGGTAGCTAACGCGGTAAACACGAGATACGCGCAGACGCAACACCTTCAAATCCTAAAAGCTTGTATGTCTGATTGATGAATACTCAGTAGACACCCCGACGATTATTTCACGTAGACTGCAGCTTCTTAGCTTGCAGAGAGACATAGTAACCGCTTGCAATTAACAGATACAGCGCCAAAAGTTAACCGCCTCTGTGGCGTAATGGTTAGTCCATTCACTTCACACTAGGAGGTCGCGGGTTCGATTTCCGGCGGGGTCAACTTTGTAAGACTCGGTTTGGTTGGTGGTAGGGCATTTTCATAGCCCGCCCGGCTAGCTTCCACCACATTAGCACCATTATTCCAGCTTGAAGATAAGATAGTCAGATCCCCATTGCGTTGGGGAATCTTGGTAATTGTTGGTTTATTTTCGGCATCATCGTCACTTACCCATCAGGTAAGATGATGCCAAGGGCTTACAAATTTTAAATAAAAAAAAAGTCCCATACACCATACAAAATTGTTCTATAATGGGGCTTCTACTCATTATACTGAACAAACTTCCTCAAGGAACCCATAGTTACTTTTCAGAAAACAAAAATAGACCCTTAATATAAAAATTTACAGAATTGGCCAATCAGCTGATCGATTTGTATGAAGAAGAGTCTATTTTTATTGCAAATTGACTATGGATCTCTAAACACGTTAAAAAAATCAACTTCCATTGCAACACCTATTTTTGGTTTTTGTTAATTTTCTAAAAAGGTATTACCCCTATTTTGATGAAATTTATATGGAACAACTCGGTAGCATACCGCATCGAATAAAAAAAGAATCATGAAAATCAGTTCACAATCTGCGAATATATCGCGCAAGACCCACAAAAAAAACAGTCCAATTGAGAACCGCTTCCTTTTTTGCAGTGGGTTGAAAATAAATATAACTTATTTGTATATCATAACTTATTCTCCAAGGTGATTAAATTGTTATGCCGTTTGCAATCCTGAAGCCTAGAGTAGGGCGGGGCTAGTCGAGCAATTTTTCACTTATGCGATCACAGCTCCTCAACGATAAGTCTTATAATTGCTTATTATGCATACGATGGATAGGTGATTTATCCCTTTCCAAAAGTATCTATTGTAATTTATATCTAACAAATCGCATTTAAGAGCTACAGCCGTTTAAGTGAAGAAAGTCAGAGATGCTCAACTTACCCCATAGATAAGTTGAGCAAGGGTATGAGCAGTTAGAAATTCTAGCCAAACCATGGGTTTAATTGATCGAGAGTAATGTAAGAAACCTCTTGAACCTCTTGAAGTTTTCCTTTTATAAGCCCACATCCTAAAATAAAATAAAAAACATACATCACTTTCGTTCTAAATTAGTGAGATTAGTTGAGCAACTTTTTAGCACAGATTACTAATTAGTTACTACGTAACAGATACTTCACTCAGTAGTAAATTTCCAATACCTACTGCTATAATAGCCTACTCCATCGCGTCAGCTTGCTTCACACCACGCGATCCCACCTACGATCGCAGGGCTGCCTCTTCGATAAAATTAAATTAACAAAACTTTTTGTGTCTATGTTATTGAGAACTGTGAATATGTTTTGACTTATAGGTGGTAGTTTAAAATTGTATCATTTATCTATCTATCTATCTATATATCTAATATATAAAAATGAATCGCAAAATGTGTTGGTAAGCGCATAACTCGAGAACGGCTGGACCGATTTGGCTAATTCTTTTTTTGTCGAGTTCGTTATTGTCAGGAGAAGGTTCTTATGTAGGGTAGGGTAGGGTAGTGTAGTGTAGTGTAGGGTAGGGTAGTGTAGGGTAGTGTAGGGTAGGGTAGTGTAGTGTAATGTAAGGCGGTACGTAGTTTGCCGGGACAGCTAGTATATATATATATATATATATATATATATATATATATATATATATATATATATATATAATTCTCGTGTCACAGTGTTAGTAACCATACTTCTCCGAAACGGCTCGACCGATTTTTACGAAATTGTGTGTGCATATCGGGTAGGTTTGAGAATAGGTCCTTATCTATTTTTCATACCCCTACGCGGGCGAAGCCGCGGGCAACAGCTAGTATTTTTTTTTTTTTTTAAAGGTGCTGATTGTGCAATACATCTAGATAACACATAATTTTAGAGGTCAGTGTGTAAGTAAAATGAAAAAAATCTTTAGAGTTACATGTGTTTTATTTTGATATAATTTTTTATTAATTTCTTACCCTTTCTAAATTCTCGGTTATAAATCGCATAAAAGCGAATCACAAGCACAGATTACTAAATAGTTATGTCACAAGTATTTGTGTGCGCTAACAGCACGACAAGTTGAGACAGGTCCCTGCGCCTGCGACTCACATATTATCACAATTTTATTTTAATAAAAATAGCTTTTTAAACGTTGTTAAAATAGTGTTTAAGATAAGTATGACGTTTCTATGTAACAAAAAAATGTAAATCTGTGTTTGAAAGGCAAGCTAATGCCACAGTGTAATAAAGAGTACTAGCTAATGCTTAGTATACCTAGTATTAAAAATAATTTTAAGACGACAAAAAATAGTAATAGTTTATCAATTACCTTTCTTCATTGACAGGTAAATGGAAAAATGTTAGGTGTTTATCTCTTCTTTTGCTTGATTTGCACCCATCTACAGCACATAAGGCACCAGACGGCATCGTAGGTACGCGTACGAACGAACGAAACGATTTAAATTGAACTACGTGCGTGCGCTTCGTTTGTGAAAACCGCACTGAATTGGGTCCGCAAACGGCCCGAGAACGCTGGGCCGGGCGGTAGGTAATTATAGCGCGCAAGTACATGGAGTGACGGAGGCCTGCTTTTTAGTCTCTAATTAAACAAAGCATGCATGTACTCCACTCGATCGACAAGTCATAACTGGCGGTCGCGCGATAAGTTCCCCTCCCGCGACCAGGCCTCCGTCACTCCATGTACTTGCGCGCTATAATTACCTACCGCCCGGCCCAGCGTCAGGCCTCCGTCACTCCATGTACTTGCGCGCTATAATTACCTACCGCCCGGCCCAGCGTTCTCGGGCCGTTTGCGGACCCAATTCAGTGCGGTTTTCACAAACGAAGCGCACGCACGTAGTTACATTTAAATCGTTTCGTTCGTTCGTACGCGTACCTACGATGCCGTCTGGTGCCTTATGTGCTGTAGATGGGTGCAAATCAAGCAAAAGAAGAGATAAACACCTAACATTTTTCCATTTACCTGTCAATGAAGAAAGGTAAGTGATAAACTATTACTATTTTTTGTCGTTTTAAAATTATTTTTAAATCTAGGTATACTAAGCATTAGCTAGTACTCTTTATTACACTGTGGCATTAGCTTGCCTTTCAAACACAGATTTAAATTTTTTTGTTACATAGAAACGTCATACTTATCTTAAACACTATTTTAACAACGTTTAAAAAGCTATTTTTATTAAAATAAAATTGTGATAATAATTATGTGAGTCGCAGGCGCGGCGACCTGTCTCAACTTGTCGTGCTGTTAGCGCACACAAACACTTGTGACATAACTATTTAGTAATCTGTGCTTGTGATTCGGTTTTATGCGATTTATAACCGAGAATTTAGAAAGGGTAAGAAATTAATAAAAAAATATATCACAATAAAACACATGTAACTCTTAAAGATTTTTTTCATTTTACTTACACACTGACCTCTAAAATTATGTGTTATCTAGATGTATTGCACAATCAGCACCTTTTTAAAAAATATATATATTTTACTAGCTGTTGCCCGCGGCTTCGCCCGCGTAGGGGTATGAAAAATAGATAAGAACCTATTCTCAGACCTACCCGATATGCACACAAAATTTCATAAAAATCGGTCGAGCCGTTTCGGAGAAGTATGGTTACTAACACTGTGACACGAGAATTATATATATATATATACTAGCTGTCCCGGCGAACTACGTACCGCCTTACATTACACTACACTACCCTACCTTACCCTACCCTACCCTACACTACCCTACACTACCTTACCCTACCCTACACTACCCTACCCTACCCTACACTACACTACACTACCCTACCCTACATAAGAACCTTCTCCTGACAATAACGAACTCGACAAAAAAAGAATTAGCCAAATCGGTTCTCGAGTTATGCGCTTACCAACACATTTTGCGATTCATTTTTATATATTAGATATATAGATAGATAAATGATACAATTTTAAACTACCACCTATAAGTCAAAACATATTCACAGTTCTCAATAACATAGACACAAAAAGTTATGTTAATTTAATTTTATCGAAGAGGCAGCCCTGCGATTGCTGTGGGATCGCGTGGTGTGAAGCAAGCTGACGCGATGGAGTAGGCTATTATAGCAGTAGGTATTGGAAATTTACTACTGAGTGAAGTATCTGTTACGTAGTAACTAATTAGTAATCTGTGCCGCGACCTCCTCTTTCCGAAATTTGATGCGTTAGCATGCGGTGTATAATTTTTGAGATATCTCGATAGCCCAACTTACCTCTATGCTCAACTAGCCCCGCCCTACCCTATCTGAAGCATAATAGGTACATGCTATGGCACCAAAACGGCTAATTGGAAAGGGATTCTCATAGTCACGTGCCATGGCACAGATGAGATATAGTTACGTCATGGTCAATCTCCATACAATATCAGGATTTTCTGTGTAAAAAGTAAGCATAAAAAAAAGAAGCAAAAAAAGATCATAACTATTTGTATTATTTACTTAGTTAAGTGTCGTGAAAAGAATATGCTCTATTTTATAAGAGTGTCCTAAGGAGTTTTCAACTAAACTAAAGGTGTAATCACTAGCATCAAGGAGGCCGACATTTCCTGAGGGCATGTGCTGTCTACAGCTGCGAATAGATCCGAGTGGACAAACAATCTCGGTTCTATGCACCCCAAGGTGTCTCAGGACCTAGAAAAGAAGACGTACTCACCGTGGCAACAATCTCGTGTCGTTTCCTAGCCTGCAGCATAGTGATCTTGTGCACGTGATCGAGTGCGGTGTGCCGGAAGCAGGAGCGCGTCGCGAGCAGCAGGTTGACTGTCTCCTCCACATCTTGTAGCTTGTGTCGGGATACCTTGGGCGGAAAACATTAAGGAGACATTAGCAAATACAAAGGACTATAGGAAAATTTGTATGGACGCTGACTGTCCCTTTTGTTTTGTTGTCTAGTTTAACAACAGATGTATTTCATGAGATTAATGAGAAGAAGAAACTTAACAACTTACTGAATGAACTATCCAGTGTAGATGGCCTTTAAAGTTACAGTAGCTCCATAGTTTCATTAAAATCGTTAGAGCCATTTTTTTTGTGTGCTTTTTTTACGAGTAACCCTAAAATAATTAAGATTAAAAAAATGTGCAAAAAAAGGCTGACCTAGGGCAATATTATTTAAATATCTTCAGCCGTAATTTTTAATTTTTTTCAAAGTAAAAACATTATTTTCTGAAAACTGGCTAACAATTTTAATGAAACTATGAGTATACTGAAAAGTTCATAATCCCAGAAGAAATCGAAATAAGGTACTTCCCATACAAACCCTGATTAATCATTACATTTTAACCACCTCTATGGTGTAATGGTTAGTCCTAATGTACGCTAATGCTATACAGCAGGGGGTTGCGGGTTTGGTTCCTTGCGGAGTCTAACTTTGTAAAACTTGGTTTGGTTGGTGCAAGGGCTTTTTCTAAGCCTGCTACCACCATAATTTCTAAGTCTTGCCACCAAACATCAATGTTTAACAGCATTGTTGTGTTCGGGTTTGAAAATAAGATAGTCAGTTTCCCCCCTTGTGTTGGGGAATCTTGGTAAGCCAGCTTCCATTTTCGTCATCATCGTCACTATCAGTTGAGATGAAATGTGGAAAAAAAGTAACTTGTAAATTTTTGATTAAGTCTGATACACCTCTTTTCTTTGCTACTAGCCAAGTGTTTCAAGATTTTAAGATGTTTATTCAAAATAGGTGCAAATTACACTCTTTCTGATAGTCATAAAATAGTAGTTACATAATTATACAGGTCATTTGTGAAAAATAAAAAAAACAATCCTTAGTTATTAACGTCAAAATAAAATCATGATTTAAAATAAATTAGAACATGAAAACAATATGACACGAGAAGTTATACATTGAAATCATTGAATGTCATTAATGCCCTTGACATGAGTAGGTCAGTTCACACGGACAGCACCCATGCACGAGTATAACGCGAGAGTCAGCCATCACTCCCCTCAACCATATTAGAGAGAAAGGAACGACCATATGATTCTTAATCGTATTCCTGTAGCCAGACAGTGAAGGCTGCGCAAAAAGTGTGCACAGCGTGGCTGTACAAATAATGTTGTTTTTAATGAAACTGTGATCCTCATCAAAATCTCAACTTCAATTATTTTTGACATCACTATACCTTTCTCATTTTTTTTGTCACTTGAAAGGAAAAATTACTCAAAATTAAATAAGAAATATAACATACCAATAACACGAAAAATATACACTGCGAATTTAGCATTGTCAAAACTCAAAAATAAATTACTATTCAATAGACAATCCTACTAATATTATAAATGTGAAAGTTTGTATGTATTATACTCGTGACCGGGTGCTGCCCGTGTGAACTGGCCTACTGTTGTCAAAGGCATTAATGACATTCAATGATTTTTTTGTAAACTTTTCGTGTCATATTGTTTTCATGTTTTAATGACATAGTCTGGTTTATTTCAAGGATTGCATTTTGACGTTATTAACTAATGATTGTTTATTTCTTGATTTTTCACAAATTCCATTATGTTATTATTATTTTATGACTATCAGAAAGAGTGTAATTTGCACCTATTTTGAATAAATACCTTGAATCTTGAATGGATGTTTGTTACTCTTTCACGCTTCAACCACAGGACGGATCTGGATGAAATTCGGTACACATATAGGTACTTTTTACCCTGGGAAAACATCTTATTCCCATGGGAAAATCGAAAACAACGCGAGCGTAGACGCGGACGGACGGCTAGTGAATAATAAATTATCATGTAGCTAACAAGCACATGGATACAAAGTAAAACAAAGAGTGATACCTGTGAATTCCTATTAAGAGCTATATCCAGATCATTTGAGATTTTCTCAAAATGGTGTTTACTTTCCTTCACACCTTTAATGTCCCTGAAACAAATTGTGCAATATTTTGTGGGAAAACAAGCATAATATACATTATGTATTATCGAAAGAACAAAACAATGTTAGTACTGGCTGAGATTTTTAATGCTTTTAGGGCTTTTAGATGACTCAATCGGAGCAGTTTGAGACATGTTAAAATAATATTGAAAATTCATTTTAAGTTCAAATGAATGCGGGCTTCAACACGGCTGTTACGTTGAAACCAAATGCCCAATTCTCGATTTTTACATGTTTTTATTACTTTTCTTCACTTTCAAAAATATTTTAAAATATGTTTTTAATTAAAATGAAATTGTGTGTTGATGAATGATATTTGTGTGTTGGTTTCATTGAACATTAACTATTTGTTTTCGAGAAATTTTGAAATTAATGCCGAAAACAAGGTCTATATTATATTTTTTTAAATCAAAAGTGGTAATATTTTTAAAATTGTATTAAATAGATTTTTTACTACTTTAAAGTATATTATATATTTTTTCCATAGTGATAGCTTTATATAGTTCAATTTTTTATTGAATATTGTCATTTGACCCATCTGAAGGCCTTAAAAGACTCTGAGTACCCAGGGTATTGACTGCTTATCTATTTCACCACAGTACCTTCAATCTTACAACTTATGAGGATTTTAAAAACTCCTATTTTTTACCAATAACATTGTGATTTTGAGATGACAATATGTAGTTATTAATTTTATTCAAATGAGTTCATCATGAGTGATTGTGTTATCTATCATGTTATTGAATTATGAATCATAGTATATGACAAAACATTTAGGTGCCATTTGAAAAAGTTCTTGTTGGATAAGGAATATTATTAAATTGACAAACATTTTAATTTTTATAATTTGACATATTGTTTTTGTGAATTTGTAATTTAATTTTTTGACAATCACCTCACCATTGACATATTTTATAATTTGACATGTATATTTTATGAATTTGTGTGATGTGATGAATAAATCTTATCTAATCTATGACTTTTTTTTATATCTTTGAATTCTGCTTTCCTAAATTTGACATATAAAAATAAAAAAAATACAAAGAAGAATAATAACAAATGCATATGAGTTACCAGTTAACCTCTGAATGCTGAACGGAATTCAGAGTATACACAGCCTTGCACTGTTTACAACTCATTTAAAACTTTATTTAAAGTAATGTAATGACTGTAGAACTTTATTATTAACCCTTCAAACGTGTCGCCAAGGAAATTTTATCAGGTTTATAAATAAATATTAAAAATAATGAAATTTAATTAATTAAATATGAATTAAATATGCAGCACGGCTGAACACCCGACGCAGCATAATTTTTTTTTATTTTTAAAAATATATAAAAAAAAAATTACTCATAGATATATTAGAAAGAAGTAGTTTTTAAATTTAAATAATATGAAGTATATAAACAGATTAGTAAATAACACAAAAAAGGTATGGAAAAAAAGAAATATAATGTATTGTATACTGGGTGACTGTTGAATGACGGACACATTTAAGGAGGTAAACTAGTAACCCATGTACATTCCCTCTCAGTAAAAAAGTGAGTTATTTTGAAATATGTGTGATTTACACTTTTGAAATTTTTGTAATTTTGCTTATACTGTGCGGAGCGCATGTTATCTTCCTATCAGAGTTGTTGTCAGCTGTTGCGTACACGTCACAGCGAGCGTAGTAAAAGGTAAAAAAGGACGTTTTAAAAATAATTCAAAAATAGGTGGTGGTTTTTTTTCAAATTTCTCAAATTTATTCCCTTTAATTAAGGGTGTAAAATATGGGATGAAATTTTGAATGGACAAAACTGTTCTTTACCACACAAGTAAAATCACGGGCACTAGTTAGTTAACTGATTGTAAATATTATATACGTATAAATTAAATCATTATCATTATTTATTATCAAAGTTTTACTGCTTATTATTAATAAATAATATATCTGCTTACACTTTTATAAAGGCAGTGAGATTCTTTAGCACAGTCCTAGAGGCCTGATCCAGCAGTATGGAATGGTACTTATTCATTTCCTGGAGCGCATGTATCATTCGGTTCAGTGTGGTCATCACCTGCGGGTCCTCGGAGAAGTTCCCACTCAGATCCCATAGCGCGTTCACAAACATACTGTCAACAATATGGACACTATTTTCACCACGAAAATAATTGTTTCAGTCTACAAATGACGTAATTAACGACTGAACCGAAAACACTTAGCGTAAAGCAAACATCAGTAAACCAGGGCAGTCAGTGTTCTCACCCTCTATGAGTCATGTAAGTCTTTCCCGAGTCGATCATAATGGAGCATGCCTTCAGAACCTTATCCAGCTTCTGCTCCAAGGATTCGATGCTAGCTTCCTCGGTCTCCAGTTGCTCCCTATAAATAAGCCGTAAACGATAATTTGACACACAAAACACGCACAAAATCTCACTTTCATTTGTAAGTAAAACTCAGGCCTAGGTTTGTAATTCGTACCTAAATTTAGGGGAGTCCCTGAGACATTCGTCAAAATCTATTAGAGGCTTCATTTTTTGAAATAGTTATAACCATGAAAGCTTATTTTTTTTGTGAAAATGAAAAAAACATTTTCTTTCCTTTCCAATTTAAAATTAAATTTATAGTACGCTTTCCAGGCCGGGCCTAAATCGACGCTGGCGAACACCTGGCGAAGCTCTAGCAAAGTGAATGTAAACACATAGCAAAGAGAATGTAAACACGAAGAAAAAGAATGTAAACACACAGGACAAATTTATCTGAATGTTGGTTACTTGTCACTAGAGCTGAAAAAACCAGAACTTTAAGGACATTTATCTATGGTTCGCCCGGGTACCTACGCTTAGTTACGCAAGGGCGAAGGAGCTGCCACTCCCGCAGCGCCGGAACAGTAGCATTCCTAAATCGCTTAAAAGTGGATGAAAAGTATCATAACGTATAAATTTACAAAAATCAAAACAAACTGCGTTTCCCCAATCCACCCTGAGCGAAGGTGGTTCCCACATTTTCCCTACTTTAGTACTTCCATATCCCCCTCGGATCCTGAAGGTATGATTAGATTTCGGTAGGTAAAGCGAATTTCTGGTCAAAGATGACCTTATAGTAAAAATTTGAAAATCATTTTCTTTAAATAGGTGGATCCACGTTCTCCCTTTCTAGAGAGAGGTTTATCCCACTCTCCCATTTACCCCCCCCCCCTCCCCCCCAATTTCAAGTACAATAATCTATAGCTGTACCAGATTTCTTGTCAAAGATGACCTTATTGTAAAATTTTAATAATTAATTTTATTTGGGGATGGGGGGGTTAACGCACTCCCCCTCACCATCCTCCCCCCTCCACTAAATACTTTAAAAAAGCTGAAAAAAATGTAGAGTATAGACCAATTTTGTTAGTGTATTATATATGTCGGAGTGTCATTGAAAACGCGACTAATACCAAGTACAATAATAACCCCCACCCAATTTCAAGTACAATAATCTATAGCTGTACCAGATTTCTTGTCAAAGATGACCTTATTGTAAAATTTTAATAATTAATTTTATTTGGGGATGGGGGGTTAACGCACTCCCCCTCACCATCCTCCCCCCTCCACTAAATACTTTTAAAAAAGCTGAAAAAAATTTAGAGTATAGGCCAATTTTGTTAGTGTATTATATATATATGACACTAAAGATGACCTATCCCACTAACATCGATCTGAAAGATTTATAATAGCGTAGAGCGTAGGGCGTACTTTGATCCTCAACAAACAAACCTTTGGCATCCGATGGGGATGTGGGTGCATCAGGGCGAGGAAAGCATGCTGGTCCGACTTGAGAGCGGAAAAACTTGAGCATGTGAAACAAGCGATATTATGTTCTGTCAGGTTTGATTAAATATACTTCCCCATCTGTGGCAGATCTACCAGTTCCGAAAGTAAAAATTTAGGGCTCTTGCTTGTTAGAACGCATTCACCTTCCTACGTTCCCAAAGTTTCTTTTTAATCCAATTCGCGAAAAAAGGGCAGACCCTGCCTTTGGCGACCAGCATCAGCCACTACGGTTCGCCCGGATGCCTGAGCTTTGTTACGCAAGGGCGAAGGGGCTGCCATTCCTGCTGAGTGCAGTCGCACTCCTAAATTGCTTAAAAGTGGAAGCATATACTGGAAGTAAATATAGCATAACATATAAATTTATAATGATCAATATCTCGAAAACTGCGTAAACTGCGTTTTCGCAATGCACTCTGACCGAAGGAACCCCATCATTTTCTTTAAATGGGTGGATCCACGTTCTCCCTTTCTAGAGAGAGGTTTATCCCACTCTCCCATTTACCCCCCCCCCCCCCACCCAATTTCAAGTACAATAATCTATAGCTGTACCAGATTTCTTGTCAAAGATGACCTTATTGTAAAATTTTAATAATTAATTTTATTTGGGGATGGGGGGTTAACGCACTCCCCCTCACCATCCTCCCCCCTCCACTAAATACTTTAAAAAAGCTGAAAAAAATGTAGAGTATAGACCAATTTTGTTAGTGTATTATATATGTCGGAGTGTCATTGAAAACGCGACCAATACCAGCTCGAGATAAGTTTACATAGTTACACTTTGTTTGGATCAAACGTCAGGTATTAGTACCTGGGTGAAACCGGTGGTGGCGTGACGATCGCTTGTACTCGTGAGACGATCGTTTGTGGTAGCAAAGATGATGTATTAACGGAAGGCTGTTTGTGCTGCCACACTGAGTTGAGAATTTATTAGATCTGTGGAGAAGCCACATTAGCTGGACGTCAGTCTCGGAGCAGACACTTTTTGACGGAGCGTCGAGCAGAACACAAGTAGTGGTGATCTGTGAGCAAAATGGACGTGTCACGCCATCGCTGTGATCACCGCGTTTGCATCCATTGTTATCCAAGGCATCCTGTACAATTTCGATTACCAAATGATCAAGACTATTGAAGAAGGACCTCTGTGATATAGCTGCATTGTTATTTCGACGCCCAATACCGAAATAGTTAAGGACGTGAACCACGAGGCCAACCATAACCTAACTACCCACACACCCTTCGAGATCAGAAGTTGGATTGTTCCCAGCGCTCGCAACAAGTGGACAACGACGGGAAAATGTGAAAAATGATAATGGAGCAGCGAAATGAAAACCAACTGGCAACAATTCTTTGTGCTACAGAACCAGAACATGTTGCGATTGATTGAGGTTATGCAAGCACCATCGACTACATTTGCTGCAATCACACTGCCAGAATTCAACCAGAATATACCTGAAGCTAATCCACGTTCACGGTGCTCGTTTGTCGACATCTCCCTTACGGAACGACAGTTGCAATGAGGTGCAATGCTTATTTCACTTAGCAAACCGTTGAAAGGCATATGCTCCTGTGCTTCCGGAATGACTCGGAGCCAGTTTAGAAACCTGTTCCTGATGCACTGTTTGGAAATGGGCGACAGTATGGGCTGCGCTGGCAGCAGCGGAGATCCACGCAAGCGGCGCGTGCAGCTTCAGCGAAGTGCGTGATGTACGCGGAGCTATGAAAATCCGGTGAGTCGTACCCCTTTTGTTTTGATAGTTGTGGTACGAGTACTATTACCTAATCTGTGGTGGTACCGAGTGTTCTCTCGTTAAAGAAAGTTTCGTGTATAGACTTTCGGGAGTGTGTTCAATACTAACGCACTATTGACTTTTATAGGCAACTCTTAAGTTTACTGTACAGAACAAATATCGAGTGAGGGTAATATTGACGGGCATTGTTCAGAATGGTCATATCTTGTTATGCCAGACGAGTACGAACGATATTATGATCGACTCAGATATTTTAAATCTAGGATTGACGGTATTCTTAAACGAGTCAGTCAATAACAAAACAGCTTGACTGTCGGTAAGGATGCGAATAGAGTAGTTCGTCCCTTACCCTTCTAGTAGTGATTGCATTAGCAGCTAAAATGATGCCTTGTGGAAAGTACTCTTTCACATGCTTTCGGATTTTTACTTGTGACACAACGTCGTGATTGAACGGAAGATTTAAAAAGAGGACTCATTGTAAATATGATGATTCATTTAGTTAACTAGTTTCGGTTATACAAACCTAAACCAAGATTGAAAGTATTGAAACCCCTTTAAGCTTTTATAATATTGAGACTGTCATTTTTACATGGAGTAAAAAAAAACCTTTATTAGCTTTCGTAGTATTGGGACTGATATTCTCATTGATCATAGGCCAAAGTTGTTGCCTATTTTTAATAGCTTTCGTGATGAATTTGTCGAGGGCATCCTTAATGCCCCGCTATCGTATAGACCCTATGTAGGTAGATGAGTTTCGGGGACCCCAATAAAATATTTTGTTTACCAATTGTAAAAAAAAAAAAAGAATAATAACAGGGTAGTATGCGGAGTGCAGTGATGGACGTCTTACGGCTGATGTGATGATGATACAGGATTCATGGGCTGGAGGCTGCGAATGTCATAAGCCCCGAAGCTTTCCCTTTTTGACGGCCTTATCATGCTGGTAAAGAAAAAGGATAGCATAGAACGCAAGTGTTGATAACCGTGAAAAAAAAAAAGATAACAACATGCCTGAACGGAAATTGCTTCCTCTGATAGCTTGGAACATCGATTGACTTCATAGGTGGTCACTATTTAACCACGTCAGGCATAGCTAGTGGTTACATCAGGTGCATTCTTTACCTATTAAATCGAAATGACTGATTTTGTAACCTCTGTTCAAATACGTCCACGTGTCATTCGATCTACGTAATGCCCCCTTGTATTTGAACTTACGTTCATAAACGCTTTAGGCGCGTGGCAACGGTCAGGTGAATCTTAGCACGTTTAAACGTTGGTACTCTTAGTTAAGTGTCCTTTAAAATATGCTCACTTCCTTCGAGTATAGTAATGAGATTTCAATGTTACAAGTCCTTCCATGATGATCATTTGGCAGCAACCAAACTGTTGGGTTAACCGAGTTACGAAGTACAGCCTCCTGGAGTTGCTTCTAGGTACGAGTAAAGTAGCCTAACCTCTAAATGTCATGTTTGTCGATTACACACACAGGCTGTAATTGTATCTAAGTGAAGCACGACAACATACTAGTGATAATACGGAGAGTAACGCATCCTATTACAGGAGTTGTTAATCAGCTTGCTGCTGATGTGATAATAGACATGGGCCTCCCCCATGTTGGAGCGGTTTCACCAATTGTAAAAAAAAAAAAAAAAAAAAAAACGCTACGCTTGGCGGGCTGTTTGGCGGTACAGTATGAGCGTGAAGGACGATGTTGCTTGTCCTCAAATTTTTAGTCCCTTAGTCACTTCTTGTGAAACCCTTGGGAAGAGATGGGGTGGTGTATTGCTCTGAGGCAGCGCCACTGGCTGATTTCTAGACAAAAGCTTAGTTTCACAAGTTACCTAACTTTGTGTTGTTACAAATGGAGAAGCGTTACCTACCACTTTAGATATCAAATACCGTCAGTTATTGAGGACAGACTACGTTAAATGCCCGATAGTGACAGTATTATTGACTTGGACAGAATTGATGATGGAGAGACTGAACCTCGACCATCTACTAGTGCAGATTAAGGACTTTTGTACTTGACCGTGATTTTAACGTTCACTAGTTTGTATTTTGAACCTTAGACGTAAACAATTTTTCGCAACTGGATGCCAATAGCCTCAGCCATTAGGCGTAAAACACCGAGTTGATTTTCTCGTTGCTGTGCGGCCACAACTGTGTGTGGCGTGCGTTTGGCTCGCAGGCGTATCACCGGGGAGGTGATGTTGGAAATGACCAGAAAGAGGTGATGTTTGAGATCGCCGCATGGAAGCGATAGTGTGGTTGGACACCGGAGGGAGGTGGTCCAAGAGTCGCCAGGTAGGGTGACTGTGTTTTTGGGCGGACACCTGAGAGGTTGTCTGAGAGTCGCCAGGTCGAGTGACTGTGTGTTTGGGCGGGCACCGGATGGAGGTGTCTGAGAGTCGCCAGGTTGGGTGACTGTTGTTTGTTTGGGCACCGGATGGAGGTGGCCCAGAGTTGCCAAGATGGGTGACTGTTGTGGTGATACAAAATAAGGAGCGTAACCAAACCAAGTTAGATCCCAAATACTGAGGGCCGTCCAGGGTCGTAGAGGTCTTAGAAGGTGACAGATACAAATTACAAGCTTTGAATTTGAGACGAAGTTACAAGTATGCCCATGACCGTTTACGTAGTATGTCCGAAGGTTATTTGCCTCCGGATGTTGACGATGAATCTGGTGCAGAGGCGTCTACCTTTCAATGTTAATTGTATTGACAGATCGTAACTCAATCAATTGTGTACAGTTGTAATTTTTTTCTTTATCGTTTATTTTTGTGTGTAGTACTGAAGTATTCCAACATGTTTCAGCGGTAAATGAAGAGTGCTGAATGGCGCTATATGTTTGCATGAATTGGCTGCTGCTTGTTTTGTCAGACTCGTTCTGTCATGATGTGTAGCAGGTACATTCGTGTTTTTGTAAAAAAGAAGTATCCCGTTTACCGGCTAAAACTGTGGATGGTATTCCGTCGCCTGTACTGGCGATGATGGTATTCCGTCGCCTGTATTGGCGATGATGGTGTTCCATTGCCTAGATTGGTGATGATGGTATTCCGTCGCCTGTATTGGTGATGATGGTGTTCCATTGCCTAGATTGGTGATGATGGTGTTCCATTGCCTAGATTGGTGATGATGGTGTTCCACTGCCTAGATTGGTGGTGATGGTGTTCCGTCACCTGGACTGGTGATGATGACTGATTGGTATTCCGTCGCTTGGCGTTAGTGATGATGATTCTTTGTGGTGTCCCGCCACCCGGATGTGGTGATGTTTAGTTCTGGTGTTCCGTCGCTTGTGATTTGCGATGATGATTATGTTCCGTTCTATGTGCCCCTAAAAGTTGTAAATGGTTGTAAGGTTTCAAGCCTTGCAGCTGTGATTTACCTTGGAGACCTAAACTGATTTGAGATTGTTTGAGTTACGATGCTAATGCTGAGGTTTATTTAGTTTACGAGAGTGAAATTATTTTGGTTTTTTGAGGCTGTTAAAATGTGTTGTCACCATGATTGTAGTCTTGAATTAAAGCTTCACATTATTAGCGTTGCTTTTATTCCTTGAGCTGTGGACCTTCCTAATGAAGGTCAGGATTGGCCGAACGAAATGGAATCTACTGGCTACCCTTTTCTTTTTCAGGTTAGTCACCCGAGGACGTGTGACTCGCAGGATGGCCGTGTCGGAGTGTCATTGAAAACGCGACCAATACCAGCTCGAGATAAGTTTACATAGTTACACTTTGTTTGGATCAAACGTCAGGTATTAGTACCTGGGTGAAACCGGTGGTGGCGTGACGATCGCTTGTACTCGTGAGACGATCGTTTGTGGTAGCAAAGATGATGTATTAACGGAAGGCTGTTTGTGCTGCCACACTGAGTTGAGAATTTATTAGATCTGTGGAGAAGCCACATTAGCTGGACGTCAGTCTCGGAGCAGACACTTTTTGACGGAGCGTCGAGCAGAACACAAGTAGTGGTGATCTGTGAGCAAAATGGACGTGTCACGCCATCGCTGTGATCACCGCGTTTGCATCCATTGTTATCCAAGGCATCCTGTACAATTTCGATTACCAAATGATCAAGACTATTGAAGAAGGACCTCTGTGATATAGCTGCATTGTTATTTCGACGCCCAATACCGAAATAGTTAAGGACGTGAACCACGAGGCCAACCATAACCTAACTACCCACACACCCTTCGAGATATATATGAGACTAAAGATGACCTATCCCACTAACATCGATCTGAAAGATTTATAATAGCGTAGAGCGTAGGGCGTACATTGATCCTCAACAAACAAACCTTTGGCATCCGATGGGGATGTGGGAGCATCAGGGCGAGGAAAGCATGCTGGTCCGACTTGAGAGCGGAAAAACTTGAGCAAGTAAAACAAGCGATATTATGTTTTTTCAGGTTCGATTGAATATACCTCCCCATCTGTGGCAGATCTACCAGTTCGAAAGTAAAAATTTAAGGCTCTTGCTTGTTAGAACGCATTCACCTTCCTACGTTCCCAAAGTCTTTTTTTTTAAATTCAATTCCCGAAAAAAAGGCAGACCCTGCCTTTGGCGACCAGCATCAGCCACTACGGCAAAGAGAATATAATAAACTATGTTTTTACACTACGGTTCGTCCGGATGCCTGAGCTTTGTTAAGCAAGGGCGAAGGGGCTGCCATTCCTGCTGAGTGCAGTCGCACTCCTAATTTGCTTAAAAGTGGAAGCATATACTGGAAGTAAATATAGCATAACATATAAATTTATAATGATCAATATCTCGAAAACTGCGTAAACTGCGTTTTCGCAATGCACTCTGACCGAAGGAACCCCCACATTTTTCCTAATCTAATACGCTTACATCACCCTCGGACCCCGAAGGTATGATTAAGATTTCAGTAGGTACCTAGTCGCGAAATTCTGGTCAAAACTTCCATATCCCCCTCGGATCCCGAAGGTATGATTAGATTTCGGTAGGTAAAGCGAATTTCTGGTCAAAGATGACCTTGCAGTAAAAATTCGAAATTCATTTTTTCAAGGGCATTAATCTATAGCTGTACCAGATTTCTTGTCAAAAATTAACGCACTCCCCCTCACCGGCATTAATTTTTATTATCTGAAAAAATGTAGAGCATAGGTCAGCTTTGGTAGTGTATTTATATATAGGAGACTAAAGATGACCTACCCCACTAACATCGATCTGAAAGATTTATATTTTAATAGCGTAGAGCGCGGAAAAACTTGAGCAAGTGAAACAAGCGATATTATGTTCTGTCAGGTTTGATTGAATATACCTCCCCATCTGTGGCAGAATCTACCAGTTACGAAAGTAAAAATTTAGGGCTCTCGCTTGTTAGAACGCGTTCACCTCCCTACGTTCCCAAAGTCTTTTTTTTATTCGAAGGCGCGAAAATAGGGCAGCCCCTGCCTTCAGCGACCAGCATCATCCATTACGGTTCGCCCGGGTGCCTGAGCTTTGTTACGCAAGGGCGAAGGGGCTACCAGTCCCGCAGCGCCGGAGCATTCGCACTCCTAAATCGCTTATAAGTGGAAGTAAATTCCGAAGGAAAATATACGGTGAGTATGTTATCCGTAAAACCCTCGAAAACTGGGAAAGAGGTGTTGTTGTGGGAGGAAAAACCATCTACAACCTCCGATACGCTGATGACACTGTTCTCCTCACCACATCCATTGAAGACATGAAAAGCATTCTGAATAGGTTAGAGTTTGAAAGTGGCATTCTGGGACGCGCAGTCAACCGACAGAAAACAAAATTAATGGTGATTGATCGTGCTGAGAAACTGACAAGGAGCCATAACATCCAAGGCATGGAAACACCCTGATACTCCCACATCCCCATCGGATCTGGTTTGTTGGTATCAAAATGGTTGGGGGGTTGAGATCGAAGTTGGATAGGTTGGTTAGGTCATCTTTAGTCTCATATAATACACTACCAAAGATTACTTATACACTGCATTGTTACCATTTTGATTTTCTGATTTTGTAAAAATATTTTTCAAAAATTATTGGGGGGAGGACGGAGAGGGAGTTAGGGGGAGCAGTAAACCCCTTCCTAAGAAGGGGGAAGGCGTTACCCCCCCCTCCATGAGATAAAATGAACACTGAATTTTTTGTAAAGGCCATCTTTGATCAGATATCTGATAGGGCTATAGATAAATGCCCTTGTAATTAGGGGAAAGGATCCGGGAGAAGGGAGAGCGTGAATCTTCCTGTTAATTTTCAAAATATATAGGGTGACTTTTTATTAAAATATATAGTAAAGGATATGAAAGTACTCGTGATTACAAACAACTTTCCCCAAGAAACTATATGTCAAATATAAAAAAAAAATTTGAGCCTCTATACATTTTTGCCCATTTGATAACTTGTACTATGTATAGAAGACATTTTTTTTTTCTGTTTTGACATAGAAGTTGTTATCAAGAACTAATTAAAAGTCACCTGTATACTATAAGGTCATCTTTGACCAGAAAATGTCTTCATTGACTACGTTCCATGGTCGCCGTAACCCTTATAGGATTACTTTGTTGTCCATCTGTCTGTCTGTCAAGACCCTTTATCTCGAGAATGCGTGGAGGTATCGAGTTGAAATTTAAACTATATACTCCGGTCTACAGTCCCTTGAAGGTGTGAATAAATCAAACTTCAAAGTTGACATAAAAAAAAGATGCGGCCGTTTATGCCGCCAAAAACGTATATTTCGACACTCTCAAGGAATCAAAATTTATAGGGTGTTTTCCATTGACCTAGAACTATGAAATGTGGCAAGTAATACCGTCTTATACTACAAGTATAGCGAAAAATCTGAAAACTATACTTTTGTAATTAAAATCATAAAAAAATAAAAACGGAAGTCCAAATTTCGAATTGAGTCAACCGTGTCATGTGGGGTATCGTATCAAGGGCTTCATTGGCACAAGGTCAAACAGATGTTTAATTATTTTTATGGGTGTATAGTTTTTGATTTATTATTTTTAAGGTTCCTTATCCAGAGATGTGATCGTACGGAACCGTCGGTGAGCGAGTCCGACTTGCACTTGACCGTTTTTTAAGGGTTCCGTACCCAAGGGGGTGTCTGTCCGTCTGTCACCAGGCTGTATTTCATGAACCGTAATAGCTAGACAGTTGAAATTTTCACAGATTGTGTTTCTGTTGCCGCTATAACAAAAATACTTAAAATTAAAAAACGTAACCAAAAACGTGGTTGTTAACCATATGAAACAACAAATATATCAAATGGACATGACAGGAAACACAACTCATTAGATAAGGATAAAACAGTGAAATAAATTGTTGATAGGATGAATCTTGACAACAGTAAAGTTCATTCGCTGAATTAGGTGCACCTTTGATAAATGCCGCTCGCCCCTGCCGGCTCGCGTCAAACACTCCGTCAAAGGGGCCGCGATTGAACTCAGGGCGGACCCTTTGAAGGAGTGTTTGATGCAAGCCAGCAGCGGCGAGCGGCATTAATCAAATGCTGGACGAACTCTACCCCCAAAGATTTCCACAATGACGGATCCTGCGCTGCTCGCATCCAGCAGCTTCCCGCGAACTTTACCAAGTCGTCAGTCCACCGAATTCGGTCGGCAGTCCCTACTTCATAACAAAAACATGTATCAATGGATACCCCAAGTAATTTTCGTTCTCAACCATTTGTATCAAGTTTAACAGATTTGAAACGCTGAGGAGGCACACTTTGTCAACACTTTGCACATATAGTAACCCTATTAAATGTGACATTGAGTTATTATTAAATTACAATTCCACTGCCGCAACAATTAAAAAATATTTAGATTCGCATGGGGTTAAAGTATCGACAAAGGGCGTACACAATTTAAAAAGGAAGCTCAAAGGTAAAGAGGATATGCCTAGTTACGAAAGATTTCTGGAAATGTTGCTTCAAGATGCTCAGTCTGATAGAGACATGATTGTGGAAACCTTAACTGTTAACGACACTGTACAGCTTGTATACTTTCAGTTTTCATGGATGGTTAAATTTTTTGAACAATATCCTGATCACATCCTTATGGATGGCACATATTGCTTAAATGATCATAGAATGCCTTTGTACATAATTTGTGCTGTCGATGGCAACAATAATTCGATACCAGTTGCGTTTGGTCTATTAGCTCAAGAAACTAAACCAGTAGTAGAGTCATTTGTAATTTTTTTTGTGCAGCATAATCCTTCGTGCAAAGAAGTTAAATCTTACATGACAGATAAAGATTTCACTGAAATATCTGTGCTTAGAAATGTTTTTCCGCATGCAAAACATGAGCTTTGCTTATTTCATGTCCTCAAAAGCTTCAAAGAGATGGTACATTCCTCAAATGTGCCTAAAGCTTTGTATGTAGATTGCAAAGAAACATTACAAAAAATGGCATTTGCGACCAGTGAGGAGGCATATGATAAAAATTTTGAAGAATATAGAACAAAATATTCAAAATTTAACATCTTTGAGCAATTTGTGAGCAGGTGGCACTTTTGTAGAGATTCTTGGAGCCTCGTATATCGTATGTCGATTTATAATTTGGGAGATACGACTAATAATCGCTTAGAGTCATTAAATCAGAAATTAAAGCAACATATTAAAAAATATGCTGCCCTTGACGACTTTTATGTCAGTTTAAAAATATATCTTTCAAGCATGTTAGACAAATTGGAAATTGCAGCTTTTAAAGATTCCACCCATAAAAATAATACACGTAGCGATATCCCAGCAGAAACTTTGGAACGCTTGTCATCGTGTAGTACATACTTTATATATAAACTGATTATTAGTCAGATTTGTGAAGGTATTGGGGGTCAAGGCGAATTTAATCAATATGCTGAATTTGGACATTACACTGTAAAATTGCGTAACCATCCTCTAGCACAAACAACATTACGTTCCTGTAGTTGCAGCTTTTTTGCAATGAACCATTTGCCTTGCTGTCATATATTTGGTCTCAGACATCATTTAAAACAAGATATATTTACTGAGGATTTAGTGCCACAACGATGGACTAAATCTCATTATTTGTGTACAATTAACGCTTGCCGCTCTTCTAGCACTGAGACGAAGACCACTACAACTGTGCATGAGTTAAAAAATAAAATTAATAAAACTATGCACAGTGCTGAGAATATCAGATATTTAGAAGACAGTCTTGTCTGTACTTCTATTCTAGAAATTTTGAAGACCTCCTCAAGGCCCCAACATGATGAGATTAAAAATTAAAAAAAATAATCAAAAC
Organism: Coleophora flavipennella; assembly: GCA_947284805.1. Taxonomy (NCBI): domain Eukaryota; kingdom Metazoa; phylum Arthropoda; class Insecta; order Lepidoptera; family Coleophoridae; genus Coleophora; species Coleophora flavipennella. The sequence continues at coordinate 6,275,232 of OX369270.1, read as the reverse complement.
GAGTGGTCTAAAGATACATTACACTTTGAAAAACCTATTCTGATCCAACCTGAGTGTCAATATATAAAGACCCAATTAAAGCAACAGTGTAATGATACTAAAGACAGCATTTTTTTGGATGTCAGCCCGATTGAAACTAAAGCTAACAATTGTTTAAATATCAAAATGAAAGATTTACCAAAACAGGTGGCTTTCCCGGGCATAGTTAAAATCAAACGTAACAAGCAAACTGCCATTGGGCTAAAACGCAAGGCACCCAAACCTTCAGAACGTCGCCCAAAACGCAAGATCCTAATTACTGATTACTTTCCAATTATACCCAAAGTCACAAAACATCTTAGACCGATTCCTAATTCAAATTATTCTGCATGCGATAGTGATTGGGTTAAAATTGGTGAAGTTCAGCTGAAACTCAGCCACAGCAATATATTACAAAGCAATGACTGGCTAGATTCCGATATCATTCATGCTGCATCTTGTTTGCTTAAAGAGGAGTACACAATTGAAGGGTTGCAGCACACAACCTTGCAAGTTTACAAGCCCCCTAGATTTGAACCTTGCTTTGGTCAGTTTGTCCAAATTTGCCACGTAGGCGGTAATCATTGGAACTGTATCACAGGAAATGTTGTTGATAATGTACTTGTTGTTGACGTTTATGACTCTCTTTACAATAATGTGCCTACAGAGGTTGTATCAGTTGCAAGCAGCTTGAGTCGCGCTTTTGAGCACGTTACTACCATCAATTTCAAAATTTATAATGTCGATTTGCAGCCTAATTCTTGTGATTGTGGTTTATTTGCTATAGCATTTGCCAAATTAATTTGCGCAGGAAAAGATCCTAGCCGTGTAGTTTTTGAGTACAATAAAATGCGATCACATCTATTATCCATTTTCAATAACTCACCATCAAATATGACTGAATTTCCCGCTAGATATGATAGGTCGATCCCTGTAGCAATAATTGAAAAGTCTTTTAGCAAAGTTTATTGTTCATGCAGAGAAACAGGAGACTTGAACGATTTAATCTTGTGCAAAGTATGCCACGATTACTTCCATAAGAAATGTCTTACTAAGAAATATCCGAATCTGTACCCTCCTCATAAATTGAACAAAATACTTAATTTCACTTGCGTACGATGCGAAACTGTGGTTATTGTTGTGGCTTGAGTCATCTTTATAATGTTATTATAGTAGATTAGCACAAGTCCGTTTGGGTTGAAACTTGGGACCTAAAAAGCAGTAACACAGTACGAGCGATATTTTTGCTTTGAATGACGCCTAGGGCGTGTGCCCAGGAATCACGGGGACGGCCGGCCGTAGGCAATGGGCGAGCGAAGCAAGTCCGATAATATTCCTCTTACCTTTTTATTACATGATTAGCCAAAAGCTGAGTTTACGGATATTGCTGCTCTCACTATTAATTTTCCATCAAGAACCTACAATCAAAATAATCAACTATTGATTTTCTGTCTCTATTCGACTCTTGATTTTAATTTTTTCTCTTCCTCTTAGACGACAGCTATCAATTTAGTAACTCTTAAAATGGTGGGTTGGGTAACTTGTCTGTATTTTTTGAAGGCGAGTCCCAACTTCAACCCTTTAACGACCTAGATTTGCACGTAAAATATAGATTTGATTGTATATAAAAAGTACTTTAGAATTACATAGTTTAGATTTACACATAAAATGTAGATTTGATTGCATATAAAAAGTACTGTAGAATTAGTTTAGATTTGCAAATACAATGTAGATTTATTGTATAACATACTTTAGAATTGGTTAAGATTTGCACGTAAAATGTATTTTTGAATCTACATTTGGTAAGCCCTTGACATCATGATGTAGAAATATGAAAACGTACTTTAGAATTATGTAGTTGTAATTTATTAGTAGAAAGCACAGTAATATAGTAACAAAGTTGTAAATAATATGTTACAGGAAGCATCGTCGCGTCGTCGATCTCAATGCATTGCTTAATGGACCTGAGTAAATATTTTAATGCATGTTTTTTTTTCAGTTTACATAACACAGGATTGTCTGTTTGCGGTACTAACGCTGTGGAGGTATATTATTGCTATTTGCTTACGAATTTTCCTTTGCTTTCTATGATTGATTGAATGAATATGATTTTTGAAAGGAGTATATGTGCGTGATGTATAGTTGTGTAACTCCGCCTCGATTATGAAGTAAAGGTATTTTAGGTACCTTAATTCAATAATTGTGCCGGTCCTCAGCCCGGAAAAAGGAGGAAGGCATCCACAACACAAGTACTCGTAGCACGACATATTCGTAGATGCGAGTGAGGTTGCCTATGCAGCAGCTGTTTATTGGCGGCCAGTGGACAGCGAAGGCAAAGTTTCTGTCTCACTCGCAGCTGCGGAAAGGCGTGTAACGCCCGTAAAGATAGTAAATAAACCTAGGTTTGAATTACAGACTGCTGTGCTGTGGACCGACTCGCGCACCGTACTCATGGCAACATACAAATAGAACGACAAGGATTAAGGCAGTTCATGTGAAGAATAACGTCATCAAGTTTAGTGAGAAACTGAACATAAAAACAGTGATGATAAATCGAGTGGAATCGAACTGGTATAATAATGTAGAATTTGTGAACTATAAAAATGGAATAGTGTTAGGTGAAGCACAAGGTCCAAGTGGTATAGAATAAAAATAAGAGAGGTGATGTGATAATGAGGCATAGAAAGTAATCAAAGGAGGAAAGTATAAGGAACGTAGGAATAGTTTAGAAGATTCAGTTACAGGACAAAATCAGGATAGTGATATAAAAATAAATCAAAAACCTTTAGAGGAACATGAAAATTAAATTTCAAATTTTTATAATGAAAGGTCTGATAGCACACCCCGGACACTCCATACAAACGAGTGAGAAATGATAGGCAACAATGCAGGTAGGGTTGAATCACACCGGCGGTATTGGTCACGAAATGTTTGTTAGTTATTTACTGCATGCACACTGCAAGATATATATACTGTGCTGCAAGCAACAATCAACAGTTATCTTACATGATTAAGTAACTTACATGGATAACATTGTTCATTTGTTCTTCAAACACAGGAGCTTTTGTCCGTGAAACAATCTCATTTAGCAACCTACAACAATAGTCAATCTCAATCTATAATTCCGAGATCACATTTTATAATATCACACCACTAGATATTTCTATACAACTCATACTTTCACACCATTTAATCAAATTATTACAAACAATCATCATTTTAAATAAATAAAACGAACAAAATAAGCCACAATAACAAACTGACATCTGACATATGAAAAACATAAAGGAACTACATTTCTAAAAAAAAAAGATACAGCTAGTATGAAGATTCATAGGAACTGATTGTTCTTAGATTTGGTCGTATAATATTGGTGGTCAGCCAATCATGATACGAGGCATGCTGAGACGCTGCGGCCGCCTATTGGCGTCGAGCGGTGAGCGGCGCGCAAAGTAATAAGTGACGTTAATCGCGCATGCGTAGTTCGTCCTTTACGTTCGGTAACTAGTTACCTACTTTTTATTCCGGTGTACGAAATCACAGCGGCGCGCAAAGTGAATATAAGTGACGTTTATCGCGCTTGCGTAGCTCGTCCTTTACGTTTGGTACCCAATCTACATCCAATCTGAGTGACGGGGGGGTGAGGTCGAATTTAGAGAGCGGCAGGGAGTGTCCATACTGTACGTTAGTACTAATATATATACTGTGCTGATAGTATTACACAACAAGATCTGGTAATGACTAGGATACTAACCTATTTAAATGATTATGCAAAGTGATGTTATTTTGAAAGTATTATCATAAAATATTTGTGTTCAAAATGTAACTGATATAATTAACTCATGTACTTCATAAAAATGTTTTAGGTTGTGCTTTATTTAAAAATAATACTAGATCATTTTAGTTACATATTGTTTTGCGATAAATTAAGTTTCTTTTTAGTGTTTCTATAAAATGTGTGTAATAAAAATTTAAATTAAGGTGACTAGTTAACAGAGAGTGTTACATAAACTAGAAAGGGAAGAATTTTATAGAAGTGTGAGACATCTCTAGTGGTAAGTTTGAATTGTCTATGCATCCGTCACGCTCTCTGGTATTGACTATGATTCTGGCTTGTAGTGTTTCCAGTTTCCAATAAACTTAATTATCTTATAAAATTATGAGTATTAATACTTAACAGAAGAAATGTTTGAAAACTTATTCATTTAAAATTTTAAGAATAATTGTTAATGGTTTAGCGAAATTGTATTTTAATGTTGTCTTTTTATTATTTATCAAAGTGATCTTTGCAATATAAATTTATGTTGAACATTAAATACTTACATTTCAAATTACTAATACCCGTGGGTAGGTACAATTAATGTTTTAAATAAAAATCGTGTTGATTTGGTGTAACATGATTTAAGTTATTTGACAGGACTAAACCACAGACTAACCTAAATTTAAGCATTCTGTTCTTGTCTTTTCGATACAGAAAGAAAAAGATTGGGTAAATTTAGTTTAGTCCTGTCAAGTAAGTTAAACTAGTACATCGAATCGACGCCAGCCGCGACGAGACGTGAGCATTTTTGAGAAAAAGTAACGAACAACCTGCATTTGTTTATCCCAATACTTTTTACACCATTCTCTTCACACTTTCGTTTTAGGGTTCCATAATCAACAAGGTAAATTATTTAATTAAAATAAAATAAATATGGGTTTTTCTAATGTTGTATAGATAATGGTACGGAACCCTTCTTGCGCGAGTCCCACTCGAACGTGGCCGGTTTTTTGTATTAAGTTATACAATAAGAATGTTTTTTTTAACTACATAAGAATTATTCAATATATGTTTTAGTTGACGTTTCATGTTATTTTATTTCATAATTTTATCCATGCAATGTCACAGACTCACATCACAGTTAGGCTTTTAAATGTTTTTAAAATCTGTACCAATGGAATCCTGAAAAAAGTTAATGGAAACAGTTCCCATATTTTATCACCCGCAACCAGGCGTAGGGCATTATATGACCACATATTTTTAATACGGTTTTTATAAAAAGGTGAAATTTTTATTTATAATAAAAGCTACACAAACAGGTAATAAAATAGAGTAAACTTTATTTCAGGAAATGCTCAGCATCTTAAAAACTATAATTTTTCATGTGGTCGATAAAACATACTGCGCCTGGAAAAGGGTTAAAAGGACAACTATCACGGCTGAGTATGTTTTTTTAGTTTAGGAGTAATAGTCGACCAACTGAAGATGTTCAATTGGATTTATAAAAAGTTTATACATTTTCCATACAAAATAATCTATTAACAACTAAAAAATCTTTTTTTAAATATCAACTTATTTTTTGAAAAGACTGCAAAACTACGGTTTTTATATTAAATACCTACTTTGGAGGTACACAACATTTACACATAGGTAGTTTAATTATATAATTTTCTTCAAGATCAGGGATTCCTAACCTTATATTATATTCTATAGGTACTCTATTCGCCTCAACCAACTTTCTGCTAAAATGCTATACCCACAATATTTTTATATTCTTTGCAAGAGGTGCCGAAACGTTGCATCAAAATAAGTCATCATCATATCAGCCGAAAAACGTCCACTGCTGGACAAAGGCCTCTCCCAAGAATTTCCACGATGACCGGTCCTGCGCTGCCTGCATCCATCGGTTTCCGCGATCTTCACTAGGTCAGAACAGATCTTCACCGTGTGGAAGGCCTGCCTACGCTACGTTTTCCGGTGCGCGGTCGCCACTCGAGAACTTTACTGCCCCAACGGCCATCTGTTCTACGAGCCATGTGCCCTGCCTACTGCCGCTTTAGCAATGTTGGTTACTTTGGTTCTCCTGCGGATCTCCTCCTTAAAGTAAAATAAACAAAAGACATGGGGCATTTTTGCTCAAATGACAAGTAGGTAGGTAATCAATTAACAAAAGTAATATGTAAGTAAGTAAGTAAATATACTTTATTGCACACCAAAAAACAATACAGGACTTATAATCTTATATGTAAAAAGGAATCGCAAAATGTGTTGGTAAGCGCATAACACGAGAACGGCTGGACCGATTTGGCTAATTCTTTTTTTGTCGAGTTCGTTATTGTAAGGAGAAGGTTCTTATGTAGGGTAGGGTAGTGTAGTGTAGTGTAGTGTAGTGTAGGGTAGGGTAGGGTAGGGCAGTGTAATGTAATGTAAGGCGGTACGTAGTTCGCCGGGACAGCTAGTTTGTAATATAAATAGAGTGCCAAGGCGGCCTTCTCGCTTTAAGCGATTTCTACCAGGCAACCTTAAGTTAGGGATTGAAAGACAGATACACTAATACCTACAATAAGTAAATCCTTGGTTTCATATTAATCAGTGCACAACGGAGAGCATTTTCCTTGCTTCGTTTTTATTCTTAACAGCGTTGCAAAACCATTTTTACAAAAATAGGTAGTTGATAATGCTAAAAGAATACACCAAATATATACATGGAATTCACAAAGATCATCATCATATCAGCCGAAAGACGTCCACTGCTGGACAAAGGCCTCCCCCAAGGATTTCCACAACCGGTCCTGCGCTGCCCCCATCCAGTGGCTTCCCGTGTCCTTCACCAAGTCATCGGTCCACCCAGCGGGAGGCCCGCCTACGCTATGTCTGCAGGTGCGCAGTGTATCCACAAAGATAGCAAGTTGATAATGTTAAAAGAATACACAGAACATATACATGGTTCTACGCCCCTAAAAGGGATGCGTCCCATTTGTTGAAAATCCATGTTCCAGATCTTCATGCAGTTTGAAATTAAAGCACCATCAGTTTTTGAGCTTTTAAATTAAACAGGAAATGGTTCTGTATTTACAGGTACTAGTTTGGCAAAACCTGTTGGGTCCTAGTATTCTGTGGGCAGATGAAGTAGCTCAGTGACTTCCAGTTCCTCATTTGGTTAGGAATTCTGTTCTGACCATAACAGTTTGACTCCAATGTACAATATTGTTGCTTGTTCTTGCATTTGTGATGATTACCAATCACCTAAAATGAAAGAGAAAATAGTTAAGATTTTACATGACAGATCATTCTATCACTAAACTGTTGGATTAACTAAAAATAAACTGTATTAGACAATCAAGGTGTCTGTTACAAAGAATGGTTTAGGCTCTAGTTATCACTGCGCCATCGAGTACCTAGTTGAAACTAAACATAGACAAATGAGAAAGTTGCTGCTTACATATGTACTTTACTCCAAGCAGCAAAGTTAAGAGAAATTCCCTACTTACACTTGCTTGCATGCAGCAAATGCAATGAATTAGGTAAATTTGATGCACCCTAAGCTGTTTACCATTGCCACAACAGTTAAGCGTGTCTGGGATGTTTTTGCAGGTCAAATTGATACTTATGGTGAGATATTAAACTACAAGTAAAAGAGATGGGCTCTGGTATAAGAACACTGTTATTGGGAGAATACAATATAAAAAACATTGAGACACGTCACCTACAAGATATTCAACCAGAATGATTACATGATTTAGTGGACAACTCATTCAATAAATAAACATTTCAAACTCGTGTCGTGTGTCATGCGCAGTTCGATTGCAGATTCAGATAACTTTGTTTGTGGCTAGTACGCATCGATCGCGTATATATAAACCTTAATTCAATATAATTGCTTGCAAGTCTCCTTTGGTATTGGGCTCCTGTTACGTCCTCCCAAAAGCACTTACTTACCTAATTCTCCTGGAAGACTCACAGTCTCTTCCTCATTTTATTGGATGGGTACTGCATAAAGGCAAAGATTTCTATCTACTACCTTTTTTCTTTCGATTTACCTAGCCTTCAAGACGCGACATTCCCATAACAGAACAACTTCGCCACATGGAAAGAAGTCGACTAACTAAATTGCTAAATAATGTATGAGTTTTTCTAGCATAATAGATGGCTATCTATGGCTGGCTCTGCTGTGCTGAGTCAAAATGTAACTATTCATTCAGGTAGGTACTTTAGGGAATCAAAGCAAATAAGTAGGTAATTATACACTCCGGCTAGCGTCTGATGACGTCACAACTGGTAACCCATAGCAACCAGCGTCGGAATAGTCACAACAAACGTCATTAGGGTTTACTTTTGTTTGTTTCTTGATTGTCCAAATTTGTCACAACAGCCAACATTCAGGGAAAAAAATAGAGAGTGGGAAGTTACCGATTCACAAAAAATTTCAACGAAATTGGTGAAAAAATTTACATGTTTAGTATCCAGAGCCACAAAAGAAATTTTAAAAAAGTATATTTGAGATTGCTATTATGGGTAATAGTTATCTGTGGCCAGCGTCGGAATAGTCGTTTCGCGCTTTCCACAACCCGTGTAGAACTTATATTCTCTTTGCAACCCGTCTTTAGAAAAGTACTATTGCAGTGTTGCCAACAATAATTTTGAGATTCCGCCGATTTCATTACGAAATTCCGTTAAAAATCCGTTAAATCTCGTCATCGTCATATCAGCTCATATACGTCCCCACCGAGGGGCTCGAGCCTACCCTGAATTAAGGCGATAAATCTCGTATTTACAGACAATTTCTATTTTTCTTTTTGTATTACAGAATTATTTTACTAGCTAGGGATTCAAGGCCTGATAAAGCCGCCTACTCACGATACTGTTGATACAATATTACACTTTCCACAAATCTGTCGCTTTGTATACTTTTTTCAACCATAAACCGAGCGCGCCAAGAAACGGACCTATAGGTCGCGTGAAAATAATTGAAATCCATCTTTATTTGATGTAAAATCTTTTGCTACTAAATTCCGCCAACAAACCCGTTAGCCGTCAAAATAGTATTTCTTCCGTTTCTTTATAACATAATCCGCTAGATATGACGGGAAATCCGTTAAGTTGGCAACCCAGCTATTGGTATTTGGTACCTACTTATGCATTACCCTCAGAACAATAACTAAAGCATAGAGAGAGCGACAAAATTCATTATAGTTACACTATTCACACTTAGTACCCTGTTAATGTGATAAAGCAGTGTGTTTTTTGCAAGGCTGTCCACTTTTTTAGCAATGCTAGTGAAGTGCCATAATTACCAGAGATATCGATATTTTTTTTGCTGTGTATTATTTTCCATGGATGGGATCGAATGAAAGGATTGATAAATTAAAAGCAAAAATTAATATTTCAAAGAATTGTAAGATACAATTACGTTTGTTTGTTTATCTGTTTTTTTTGGGTTCCTTAGTAAAACGAGGAAATCTTTTAGTTTCGCCAAGTCGGTCTGTCCGTCCACGGTTAAATTTAGATACTTTGATTATTTTCAAATAAACAAAGCTCAGATATACCAGTAATATTATAGTTATCTTTGTCACAAGTTATGAGGCTTATCTGGTTGTTATGTATTTATCTTTATGGGGGCTATATTAAATAGAACTCAATACAATTACATTGCCTAGACGGTTGCTGTACTTTGGTTCTTGGTATTATATTATTAGCTAATCGGCTAAGGTATTTGAAAGAATTGTAAGTTACAATTAGGTTTGTTTATCTGCCTTTTGTTAGGGTACCTCAGTAAAACAAGAAAACCGTATAGTTTCGCCAAGTCCGTCTGTCCGTCCGCGGTTTAATTCAGATACGTTGATTATTTGCAAATAAAAAAAGCTCAGATAGACACTATCTAGCTATATTATACTTGTACTATACAAGCTGAAACAAAATTGGTGCAGGTTCCGTTAACTGGGGCTTCTACTCACCATACTGAACAACTTTCTTTGGGGAAAGTTGTTAAGTATAATGAGCAGAAGCCTCGGTAAACGGTCTTACAATAGTTTTGTTAACCTGAAAGTAATGTTATGTGATAAGTAAAGGTTGACAGAATTACTAAATAACTGGGTAGATGTTCAAATTGGTCGTATAAAAAGAGACCAAGTGTGAATATTTGTTAATTTTGGAGTGTCCATGTAACTATAAGCATAAACTGATCTTACATATTTATCTTTTTTTGCCGTAAAATGTTGGATAATAAGAAAGAAGAAAAAAGATATACTGTAATTTTGACGCTCGCTCTTTGCTTTAGTTATTGTTCTGAAGTCATTTAGCACGAACAAAACGCGATTTTTAGAGGATTTTCATACAGCGTTCGGATACTAAAAATATTTTACTCTAATGCCAAAGATGACCTATTATTATTAAGACTGTTCTTAGTCCAGGGTCCACAAATAATGTTAATATTACTACCAAAGCACAGTTACAATAAAGAGTACTAGCGTAACTAATAGGTATATTAGTACTATGGTACTACGTTCATAGACCCACAACAGTACAAGCAGTGCTTCCATATTATTTATTTATTTATTTACACTTATAGTACACCAAAACAATTTCGTAAAGCTAATACATAATAGTTATTATAATGAAGTGTACAGTAGGCGATCTTATTGCTAATATATATATTAATTACTGTAATTATAGAAATTTGCTGTATTTTCAGGTAATTTACTATAATGACAAACACTGTAATTTTGACACTAGGATTTCATACAATTACTGTATTTTTGTAAATGTTTGGTGATTTTCTATGGGGACACTGTAATTTTCAAGTTGAGCTACTGTATTTTCAGTTTTTGCATCTGGAAGCACTGAGGACAAGGCATATATACAACAACTTCGTCAGCCCAAAGAAAGGGTGACAGCAAGTTTTAAAATGAATTGTTTGATTCACTCGATGTCAGGTTAAACAAAAGATTCATCTTGTTTCCAAATTTCCAATCATAGGTAAACTGCTTTGTCAATCGCCCAGATGGCTTAATTTTAATGTCATATATTTTGTGAATCCTTAAACAAATTGATTATTCTATAGGATGTACCTACCTATGTAGGTAGCTAAGAACTAAAGTTTTTTTAACCGACTTCAAAAAAGGAGGAGGTACTATGTTCGACTGTATATATTTTTTATAATGTATGTTCACCGATTTTTCCGTCAATTGTGGACCGATTTTCAAAATTATTTTTTCATTCGAAAGAGTGTACTCCCGAGAAGATCCCATTGTCACCAAGTCAGGATCTGATGATGCGATCCCAGGGAAATCAAATTACTCATTACGTAGGCACTTATTACGTGATTCATATGTTTTCTAAAGCTATTAAAATACTTGCGTCTGTTAGTCATCATCTCATGTTGATAAGCTGATGAAGGAAGGTACAACTCCTTAACGGTTAGGTGTTGGAAGAAAATTCTTTCAATATTATACATAGATATATACGTAGGTATGCATAGACCGATAGGTTGTATCTCAGGTTATTCAGATAAGCTGATGATGTACGATTAACTCCATAACTTTCATGTCATGGAGTTAAATCGTCCATCATCATCTCAGCAGATGTATGATTAGAATAAAAGTATTCCACAGGACTTTGTATCTGTTAATGAAATACATGTATTATGATTTGATAATTCCTATTGGTGAGTAGGTGCTTGAGTTTAACGTTGTTAAATAGATAGCATTATCACTAAAAATATAGAAAATAAAAATATAAGTTTTTAAAAACTAAAAACCGACTTCAAAATGAAATTCACTCAAAAGTATGAAATAATATTATAATACTTAAATACACAACATTAACCAACAATCAAATCATTAGGGGCTTAAATTTTTTTTGAGGTCGGTGTCAGCAAACCATTGAAACATTTGTTAAATACATAAACTGTGTGCTGTAGTGCTTTGCACCAGAGACACTCAGTTTATGGTGTTTGCTGGAAGATCAATTCATAACCATATATTCTTTTCCTTTGCTTATTCTAATATTTTGCTTATTCTTCTAGAGCATAAACATTTATTATCATACGTACTATCCTTTACATACAAATTTTTATTTGTCAGATAATAAGTTATCGTAATTTCGTCCAGTTTCATATGCTGGCCACTGTAAGTATTACTTATATGATTCTAAACCAAAAACCCGAAATAACTAAACTATCTCATTCATCACACAAGCCAGCAAAGTCCTTCTACGCATCCTAATCAAAAGGCTAAAAGCCTACATCAATGGACAGCCGGGATTCGTAAGAGTCTGAGGTACGAGAGAGCAGATTCTGAATATAAGACAATTCATAAAAAAAGCAGGAAGCATAACATCGCTATAGCGATGTGTTTTATACACTTCTTCAAGGCCTTCGATTAACATCTCTGAGTACAAAAGCCGTAAAATGTCATAAGTTTTCTGGAACCGGTCTTTTACACAAAAAACCGATTTCTCCGGTATTCACAATCTCCGGTTTTTTACCAGTTTTTTCCAGAACCGGAGCAAAGCACTAGTGTGCTGGTACCGACCTGAAAAAAAATTTAAGCCCCTAATTTAATTCGTATTCACCTTTGATTTTGTTATTGTTGGTTAATGTTGTGTATTTAAGTATTAATAATATTATTTCATACTTTTGAGTGAATTTCATTATGAAGTCGGTTTTTAGTTTTTTAAACTTTAATTTTTTTGCTCAAAAGATTTGAATTTAAGTGATGAATAGTGGTTATCTATCCTATTAGGTATACCTAATCGTTATCCCTCAACTAAAATCAGGTTTAGGTACCTACACACTCACTACACACAAAGAGTGAAATGTGGATACCTACCTAGCTATTCACTACCTAAGGACTAAGACCTTCAAGACATAGGTAAAATTAGTGATAAAGCTTTTCTGAAATGTCTTTCTACTGTTTTTGTACATTATGACGACATTCAAAACTTATGTTGATTAACTACTAATTAAGTAATATGCTTCTTACTTTATGAGGCATAAACAAAAGAAGATAAATTTATTCTCACAACTTTTATCACGTTAAACATCTCCACAATCTCAATCTAGAGACGAGACGACATTATAAGAGAAATTAAGCGAACTTACCTGCATGTAAGTGAAGCTTGATTGAAATTATAATGTCAAAAGATTAAGTCCCTCCCTCTAGTAAAAAGCTAAAAACAGGGTTTTTACAGCTTTTTCTTTACACTGCCATATCTTGAACCATAAAAGTTGTGCGGGAGCGGGAAACTTTAAACAGAGTGGCCATAGACAGTAGTGGTGTTATAGACTAAATAGAGGTTGTAAGTGAGTACGCGTCTCAAGTTTGGAATCCTCAATACGACGTGTACAAGCGTCGTATTGAGGGTATCCAAAGGCGATTTATGCGTTATTTAGACTTTAAATCACACCAAAGATCAGATGGTTATCTTCATCGCTGCAAACGCTACCACTTTTTACCTCTTTCCACCAGGCGAACCATTAATGATTTATGTTTCTTACTAAAAATAGCTAATGGCGGCTTGGACAGCCCTGAACTTCTATCCAAATTGCAACTTCGTACGAACCTGTTATCATTCAGATTACGACCTATATTACATGTTCCTTATGCGAGCACTAACTACAGGCAGAATACATTTTTATTGCGTAGCTGTAATAGTTTTAACAAACTAGTCTGTGAGCATCCTGATGTCGATCTATTCTGTACAAGTACTACCGCGGTAAGGCGACTAGTGGCACAGGAATTCTTCTTAGACTGAATATATGTTTAAAGAAACGGATTATCTTAAAAAAAAAAAAAAAAAAAATCTTTGATGTTACTAATGTTAATTTTCTATTTTATTTTGGTGAAGGTTTGTAATTAGCATAGTTTTAAATTTAATTTTGTTACTTATATATAATATTAAGCTGTAAATCTTCCGAATAGCAAATAAATAAATAAATAAATAAATAAATAAATATGTTTTTACATATATTTTTTTACTTTGGAACAGTGGTAAATCGGCCTACTCGGCAGAGCCAGCCATAATCTTAATCTTTCGACGAGACGACATCATAATTTTAATCAAGCTTCACTTACAGGTAAGTTTGCTTAATTTCTCAATTACCAACTGCAAATATAATTTAGTTTTTTAAAATACACATTTAGTTATTTTGTTAACTTCGGAACCCTATATTACGCGTGGTCTGACACGCACTTGGCCACTTTTTTCACAAATTCTGGCAGCTTTTTGACAGCCATTTACGATTCGAAAATCATGTTATTGAGCTTATAAAAAAATTGCTTCTACAGGCTCAAAGTCCTTTATAGAATTAGATCATATATCAATGTATCTCTTCGTACGCGACTCTGTGAAGCATTAGTTCTTTCAAAACTTAATTATTGTCTGTCTGTATATGGACCTTGTCCATTCAAAAAGTCTCCTAAACTTATTCAAAGGGTGCAAAATACTTGCACAAGATTTTGTTTCACTATGCCTCCTCGCTCCAACATTACTCCGTATCTAAATAAGGCCAATATTTTAAAAAAGGAATGACGTTTAAATCTCCCAATGATATCCCACCACTCTTCCGAACATTAAATTCTAAATTTAGCTTTATGAAACAACTAAAAGAACATCTATTACTTCATCAACAAAGAGGCGGGTAGCGGAAATATTAGCGAAGTTTAATTCTTTATTATTTAAGGTCACATAACCTCGTAAGATAAGATAAATTTCTCACATTTCTTTTATTCTATTCTTAGTGTTCATAGCTAGCTCATTTGATTTGTTTTTATATATTACGTGTCAGAGTATTCTGAACCCATTGAAGTGTGTTTATCTCTTGAAAGGTTACAGCAGAATCACCAGCGTAGCTGAGGCTTTGTCTCTACTACATATGCTGAGCTGGGACCTTTTGATGTCGCCGGGCCATCGATGTATGCGCCGGGCTTATACCTAAATTACCTGTTATATGTATTTACTTTTTCTCGTTTATTTAAAATTAACATGTTTGTCTAGTGTAAATATTTTTTTTATTTTTAACATAACAGTAATTATGTACCATTAACTGTATATTATGTGCCTGGTGTCTCGATAAACTTATTCTAATCTATTCAAATAATATTGAAAACTTTGGATAAAAGCTATTTAAGATTTTTAGCAGGGATTAGTCAAATATAACTTCAAGCGTTTAGTCACAGATCTACTACAAATAGATTTCTATATCGCGTGGCCACTCACTACAGTGCCTCTCGCTTTAATCGTTTTAAGCGTTTGTGTTGCCACCTTACTATTATTTCCATTAAGTCAGGGTAAATTTCAATGAAAACAGCGCGACCTAGCGTCTTTGTAGTAGATCTGATGAAATATAAGTAATGCTTTCGAAAAGCATTTGTACAGCTTTATTTTTCAATATACCTCTTCAAAATCAGGGGTCACATAGAAACCTACAAACATATATTATTTTATTAGTTAAAATTTAAATTTATTTGGCAACGTTGAAAGAAGCATTGTTTGGCGAAGATACGTCAGATTTTGACAATTAGCCAGCAAAAAAATAAGGACAAATAATAATATCAGTATCTTTTTCGCACTAGTGCCATATCGTAACTATCCGTCTTTGTCTAACAATTTCGTTACTAATCTATGTCACGTTAGTACTAATATATATACTGCGTCTATATGTAGTAGATCTGTGCGTTTAGTCGATTTTGAAAAAGATTTTTTTTTATTTTTTTTTATTCACAATTGGTAAGCCCTTGGCATCATCTCACCAGATGGTAAGTGACGATGATGCCGAAGATGGTCGCCATCTTAAAAATTTGGAAAAAATAGTTGGTACATAGTAAAAAAGCCTTCGTTTTTTTCAGTTTTTATTGTTTAGTACTTACATTAATGACACGTTTCTCAAAATATTAATAAAAATACTTAATTATCACTATACTCTATTTTTTGTTTTAATACGGCAATTTTTGATATGGCATACGGCAACTCGAAATATAGTCAGAGCAGGCAATACTGGTAAAAAAAAAATCTCAAACTAAATTAATTAGTCTGTGGACGGCTTGTGGAATGTGGAGTAATAGTGTTCTGTGGTGGGTCGAGCGCCACTAGATTGCAGCCCGTGGATTGCGTACAGTATTGTCCACCCCATCATTTCGCGGCCCGTATTGCGTGGTTCTACGCGTACACAAACTACAGCCCGTGTTCTACGGCTACACTAACTACGCAGCGGACGGCTCAGTTCCAGGGTTTAATTTGAACGCCCTATAGTTTGCAGACTACGGATGACGGGGGTATAGTTCATGTTAGAGGTCACATACGTAGTTTATGAATCAAATTGTACAGGCTATAGATTACGTTCCGTAGTTGGCAGGGTGTAGATTGTGTACAAATAGTTCCAATACATCAGTCCACGAACTACGGGGTGTACACTACAGGCTGCAAACTATCAGCCCGGGCGATAGTAGACGCACCGTGGAACACGGCCAGTATTTTGTGTACTGAATTGCTCAGGGGTATAGTTCATGTTATAAATTTGACCCCGTATGGGTGCGTTCAGTAAAAGGCCTTATCACATCTGTGCATAGAGGTACCTATGCGTAACATAACAATCAACCTTGACATGAACAACTTGGTACTCTATAATAGGTAATCTTTCCTAGTAATTGTAGATTAACTTTGGCAGTGTCGATTAAAACAGTAAGAGTTGTAATAAATCTCATTGTATAATCAAGAATAGAATCATGAAAGAAAGAAAGAAAGAAAGAAAGAAAGAAAGAAAGAAAGAAAGAAAGAAATAAAGTTTATTCGGCAAAAAATAAATAGAAAAATAATTACAATATTAGGTACTTAATTGAAATAAACTATAGCTAAAGATTAAAACTAAAATTAAATTTTATGCCGAATAGGTCCAAGACTCAGCATGGTGCTGTGGTTTTATTATCTAAAGCCACAGCGCTGATATTCTGTCCGGACCCAAAGGAGGGGAGAAAAAGGAAAAGGGGTGGGCCTACGTACAGAGCGGACTCACTTATCACATTGTAGGATTTAATTGGTGTGAAGGTGATCAATCGGTAAATACAATATTATTATGGTTATAATTACAGTAAAAGGTTATAATCATTATAGGTTGTAATAAAAATAATTATAATAAGTTAGGTTGGTTTACGATAAATAAATTTAAAAAAAAATGAATAAATATATACTAGAAGGACGACGGACAACAGCTGGAGTAGTTTCATACGTCACACGAGATGGGCGGTACGCCCGGCTTTTTGTTCCTCAAGACAAAACGTACTAATTTTATGCTTGAATCTGAAAACCGAGACGCACTCTCTTAGAGGTGGAGGTAGGTTGTTCCAGATTTTACTCGCAGCGTATTTAAAACTACCCCGGAAAGTAGTTGTTTTGTGTCGCGGAATGACCAGTAAATACGACGATGCTCGGGTACAGTATTTATTTGTATTGCTGGACCAAGTAAGTTTATCATAGAGATATTTTGGTTTTTTACTTTTTATAATACCAAACAGTAACACAGCTAAATGTTTGTAACGTCAGGATTTCATGTTAAGAACATTTACACTATTGAGATACGGAGTGATATGGCTTCTACGTGGGATATCAAGACAGAATCTAGTACATGCATTTTGTATACGCTGTGTTAAACGGATTGTCCTGTGTAGTAAGCGAGGGCCATACACAACATCACCATAGTTTAGTTTAGAAAGAATTAAACTGTCCACAAGTAGCTGTCTGACTGACACGCTAAGGAATTCTCGTATGTGATAGAGTATTTTCAGACGATAAAAGCAATTTTTGACAACACCAGCTATATGCTTCTCAAATCTCAGACTAGCGTCTAGAGTCAAACCAAGATTACGAGCAGTGTGAACATATTCTATCTTTTCACCGGCTACTATTATGTTAGGTTGTTGAAACAAAACCTTTTTTACGAGGTGTTTGGAACCAAGCACCATGAATTTTGATTTCACAGGATTAAGGACTAAACAGTTGCGATTTGACCAATGTACCAACCTCTTGAGGTCGCTATTAATGCTCACAAGAGCCCGATCCAAATTTTCAGGTGTAAAAGAAAGATAAAGTTGTACGTCATCTGCGTACATGTGGTATCTACAATTGTGAAAACAAGTTGTCATATCACTGCTGTAAAGTATGAACAGCAGAGGGCCAAGAATAGATCCCTGTGGCACACCACGTACAACTGGACAAAAAACTGAAGAGTCAGATGAGCCAGTGTCATCGCTCGTTTCTACCTTTTGAAAGCGCTGTGATAGGTAACTTTCAAACCATTTAACAGCGTTCACGTCGAAACCATAATATGACATTTTGGACAGCAGCAGATTTAAATTGATGCAGTCGAAAGCGCGGGAGAAGTCCAGTAGGACCATAATAGTGACTTGATCTGCGTCTTGTGCTTCAAGGATATTGCTAGAGACGTCAAGCAATGCAGTGGATGTGCTGCGACCATTACGAAAGCCTGATTGAACATCAGACAGTACAGAAAAAGATTCAAGGAATTCAGTTAATTGAGCGTAGATAACCTTTTCTAGGACTTTAGATAAACAAGGCAGGATGCTAATTGGCCTAAGCTCTTTGATACTAGTCGGATTAGTAACCTTAGGTATTGGATGAACCAGTGCCTTCTTCCGGAGCGTCGGAAAAGTACTAGAGGTAATCGAACAATTTACGATAGCAGTAATGGCCTCCAAAGAATGGGGGAGCGTCATCAAAATCATTTCTAGAATTAAACCATCTACTCCCGTTGCATTAGATTTTAAACCGTTAATGAACTTGAGTACTAAAATCTCATTTACTGTTGTAAGGGAAAATTTACCTTCACAGTACCTGTGGAACTCAAAATAAGTCATGTCAGATAGATTAGCAATGGTTTCACCAGGAACATCTAGAAAATGCTTGTTCACTGCCGTTGGATCCCGCAGATGCAATGGAAGTACCAGATCACTTTTAGGTGGAAGGGCTGAAGATTTGATAATGACATGACCATCTTTGATGAATAGTAATGTGTAAATGTGTATCTAGAACGAAAGTGTTTACGTGCTTGTAACTTGTGCACTAATGGATAAGCTTTCTAAAACGTTGTATACAAATAGCAACACCAATTAAAAAAAAATAACACGTAATGAGAGCAACATGAATAAATGTTCTTTCAAAGTATCTTAGGATTAACAGGTATCCAGGTGGGAAAATGGATTTTTACAGGCGCTGTTTAGATTAAGGGAATTGCTTTTAGTAGAAGGCAGCCGATAACCCCTATAGGCAGTTTAAAAACTTTGGGTAGCGTGACTCGCCACTAGCTGTACAACCTCCACCAACCCGGATTTGGCCCCCGTGTGTGGAGTATGGCCTAACCAAAGTATATATATTAGTACTTACTAACATACAGTATGGATACTCCCTGCCGCTCTCTAGATTGCGACCTCACCCCCTCGTCACCCAGATTGATACAGATTGGTTACAGTTTGATTGTCGACCGCATAGAATTTTTCGTCATTCCCTTATTGAAATGTCATGGCCCGTTGTATGAAGTGTCCAGGGTGTGGCCTAACCTTCCCGAGCTTGGGAAGAGCCCGCCCCCCAGCAGTGGGGACGTTAGAATCCATGGGCGTTGCCAGCTAATGGGTCAATGGGGGAGCAAATTGATTGATAGAGGAAGTGTAGGTGTAGAAAGAGGCAAGCGAAGCGAACCTGAAGCAAGCAACCAACCAGCCAACCAACCAACCAACCAACCAACCAACCAACCAACCAACCAACCAACCAACCAACCAACCAACCAACCAACCAACCAACCAACCAACCAACCAACCAACCAACCAACCAACCAACCAACCAACCAACCAACCAACCAACCAACCAACCAACCAACCAACCAACCAACCAACCAACCAACCAACCAACCAACCAACCAACCAACCAACCAACCAACCAACCAACCAACCAACCAACCAACCAACCAACCAACCAACCAACCAACCAACCAACCAACCAACCAACCAACAAACCAACCAACCAACCAACCAACCAACCAACCAACCAACCAACCAACAAACCAACCAACCAACCAACCAACCAACCAACCAAACAACCAACCAACCAACCAACCAACCTGCCAACCAGGCAGCCAATTAACCGCCCGGCCAGCCAACCAGCCAGCCAATTAACCGCCCGGCCAGCCAACCAGGCAGCCAATTAACCGCCCGGCCAGCCAACCAGGCAGCCAATTAACCGCCCGGCCAGCCAACCAGGCAGCCAATTAACCGCCCGGCCAGCCAACCAGGCAGCCAATTAACCGCCCGGCCAGCCAACCAGGCATCCAATTAACCGCCCGGCCAGCCAACCAGGCAGCCAATTAACAGCCCGGCCAGCCAACCAAGCAGCCAATTAACCGCCCGGCCAGCCAACCAGGTAGACAATTAAACGCCCGGCCAGCCAACCAGGCAGCCAATTAACCGCCCGGCCAGCCAACCAGGCAGCCAATTAACCGCCCGGCCAGCCAACCAGCCAGCCAATTAACCGCCCGGCCAGCCAACCAGCCAGCCAATTAACCGCCCGGCCAGCCAACCAGGCAGCCAATTAACCACCCGGCCAGCCAACCAGGCAGCCAATTGACCGCATGGCCAGCCAAGCAGGCAGCCAATTGACCGCCCGGCCAGCCAACCAGGCAGCCAATTAACCGCCCGGCCAGCCAACCAGGCAGCCAATTAACCGCCCGGCCAGCCAACCAGGCATCCAATTAACCGCCCGGCCAGCCAACCAGGCAGCCAATTAACAGCCCGGCCAGCCAACCAAGCAGCCAATTAACCGCCCGGCCAGCCAACCAGGCAGCCAATTAAACGCCCGGCCAGCCAACCAGGCAGCCAATTAACCGCCCGGTCAGCCAACCAGGCAGCCAATTAACCGCCCGGCCAGCCAACCAGGCAGCCAATTGACCGCCCGGCCAGCCAACCAGGCAGCCAATTAACCGCCCGGCCAGCCAACCAGGCAGCCAATTAACCGCCCGGCCAGCCAACCAGGCAGCCAACTAACCGCCCGGCCAGCCAACCAGCCAGCCAATTAACCGCCCGGCCAGCCAGCCAACCAGCCAGCCAATTAACCGCCCGGCCAGCCAACCAGCCAGCCAATTAACCGCCCGGCCAGCCAACCAGGCAGCCAATTAACCGCCCGGCCAGCCAACCAGGCAGCCAATTGACCGCATGGCCAGCCAAGCAGGCAGCCAATTGACCGCCCGGCCAGCCAACCAGGCAGCCAATTAACCGCCCGGCCAGCCAACCAGGCAGCCAATTAACCGCCCGGCCAGCCAACCAGGCAGCCAATTAACCGCCCGTCTAGCCAACCAGGCAGCCAATTAACCGCCCGGCCAGCCAACCAGGCAGCCAATTAACCGCCCGGCCAGCCAACCAGGCAGCCAATTAAACGCCCGGCCGGCTAACCAGCCAGCCAACCAGGCAGCCAATTAACCGCCTGGCCAGCCAACCAGGCAGCCCATTTACCGCCCGGCCAGCCAACCAGGCAGCCAATTAACCGCCCGTCCAGCCAACCAGGCAGCCAATTAACCGCCCGGCCAGCCAACCAGGCAGCCAATTAACCGCCCGTCTAGCCAACCAGGCAGCCAATTAACCGCCCGGCCAGCCAACCAGGCAGCCAATTAACCGCCCGGCCAGCCAACCAGACAGCCAATTAAACGCCCGGCCGGCTAACCAGCCAGCCAACCAGGCAGCCAATTAACCGCCTGGCCAGCCAACCAGGCAGCCAATTTACCGCCCGGCCAGCCAACCAGGCAGCCAATTAACCGCCCGTCCAGCCAACCAGGCAGCCAATTAACCGCCCGGCAAGCCAACCAGGCAGCCAATTAACCGCCCGGCCAGCCAACCAGGCAGCCAATTAACCGCCCGGCCGGCTAACCAGCCAGCCAATTAACCGCCCGGCCGGCCAACCAGGCAGCCAATTAACCGCCCGGCCAGCCAACCAGGCAGCCAATTAACCGCCCAGCCAGCCAACCAGGCAGCCAATTAACCGCCCGGCCAGCCAACCAGGCAGCCAATTAACCGCCCGGCCAGCCAACCAGGCAGCCAATTAACCGCCCGGCCAGCCAACCAGGCAGCAAATTAACCGCCCGGCCAGCCAACCAGGCAGCCAATTAACCGCCCGGCCAGCCAACCAGGCAGCCAATTAACCGCCCGGCCAGCCAACCAGGCAGCCAATTAACCGCCCGGCCAGCCAACCAGGCAGCCAATTAACCGCCCGGCCGGCTAAACAGCCAGCCAATTAACCGCCCGGCCGGCCAACCAGGCAGCCAATTAACCGCCCGGCCAGCCAACCAGGCAGCCAATTAACCGCCCAGCCAGCCAACCAGGCAGCCAATTAACCGCCCGGCCAGCCAACCAGGCAGCCAATTAACCGCCCGGCCAGCCAACCAGGCAGCCAATTAACCGCCCGGCCAGCCAACCAGGCAGCCAATTAACCGCCCGGCCAGCCAACCAGGCAGCCAATTAACCGCCCGGCCAGCCAACCAGCCAGCCAATTAACCGCCCGGCCAACCAACCAGGCAGCCAATTAACCGCCCGGCCAGCCAACCAGGCAGCCAATTGACCGCATGGCCAGCCAAGCAGGCAGCCAATTGACCGCCCGGCCAGCCAACCAGGCAGCCAATTAACCGCCCGGCCAGCCAACCAGGCAGCCAATTAACCGCCCGGCCAGCCAACCAGGCAGCCAATTAACCGCCCGTCCAGCCAACCAGGCAGCCAATTAACCGCCCGGCCAGCCAACCAGGCACCCAATTAACCGCTCGGCCAGCCAACCAGGCAGCCAATTAACCGCCCGGCCGGCTAACCAGCCAGCCAACCAGGCAGCCAATTAACCGCCTGGCCAGCCAACCAGGCAGCCAATTTACCGCCCGGCCAGCCAACCAGGCAGCCAATTAACCGCCCGTCCAGCCAACCAGGCAGCCAATTAACCGCCCGGCCAGCCAACCAGGCAGCCAATTAACCGCCCGGCCAGCCAACCAGGCAGCCAATTAACCGGCCGGCCGGCTAACCAGCCAGCCAATTAACCGCCCGGCCGGCCAACCAGGCAGCCAATTAACCGCCCGGCCAGCCAAGCAGGCAGCCAATTAACCGCCCAGCCAGCCAACCAGGCAGCCAATTAACCGCCCGGCCAGCCAACCAGGCAGCCAATTAACCGCCCGGCCAGCCAACCAGGCAGCCAATTAACCGCCCGGCCAGCCAACCAGGCAGCAAATTAACCGCCCGGCCAGCCAACCAGGCAGCCAATTAACCGCCCGGCCAGCCAACCAGGCAGCCAATTAACCGCCCGGCCAGCCAACCAGGCAGCCAATTAACCGCCCGGCCAGCCAACCAGGCAGCCAATTAACCGCCCGGCCAGCCAACCAGGCATCCAATTAACCGCCCGGCCAGCCAACCAGGCAGCCAATTAACAGCCCGGCCAGCCAACCAGGCAGCCAATTAACCGCCCGGCCAGCCAACCAGGCAGCCAATTAAACGCCCCGCCAGCCAACCAGGCAGCCAATTAACCGCCCGGCCAGCCAACCAGGCAGCCAATTAACCGCCCGGCCAGCTAACAAGCCAGCCAACAAGCCAGCCAATTAACTGCCCGGCCAGCCAACCAGGCAGCCAATTAACCGCCCGGCCAGCCAACCAGCCAGCCAATTAACCGCCCGGCCAGCCAACCAGCCAGCCAATTAACCGCCCGGCCAGCCAACCAGCCAGCCATTTAACCGCCCGGCCAGCCAACCAGCCAGCCAATTAACCGCCCGGCCAGCCAACCAGCCAGCCAATTAACCGCCCGGCCAGACAACCAGGCAGCCAATTAACCGCCCGGCCAGCCAACCAGGCAGCCAATTAACCGCCCGGCCAGCCAACCAGGCAGCCAATTAACCGCCCGGCAGGCTAACCAGCCAGCCAATTAACCGCCCGGCCGGCCAACCAGGCAGCCAATTAACCGCCCGGCCAGCCAACCAGGCAGCCAATTAACCGCCCAGCCAGCCAACCAGGCAGCCAATTAACCGCCCGGCCAGCCAACCAGGCAGCCAATTAACCGCCCGGCCAGCCAACCAGCCAGCCAATTAACCGTCCGGCCAGCCAGCCAACCAGCCAGCCAATTAACCGCCCGGCCAGCCAACCAGGCAGCCAATTAACCGCCCGGCCAGCCAACCAGGCAGCCAATTAACCGCCCGGCCAGCCAACCAGGCAGCCAATTAACCGCCTGGCCAGCCAACCAGGCAGCCAATTAACCGCCCGGCCGGCTAACCAGCCAGCCAACCAGGCAGCCAATTTACCGCCCGGCCAGCCAACCAGGCAGCCAATTAACCGCCCGGCCAGCCAACCAGGCAGCCAATTAACCGCCCGGCCGGCTAACCAGCCAGCCAACCAGGCAGCCAATTAACCGCCTGGCCAGCCAACCAGGCAGCCAATTAACTGCCCGGCCAGCCAACCAGCCAGCCAATTAACCGCCCGGCCAGCCAACCAGCCAGCCAATTAACCGCCCGGCCAGCCAACCAGCCAGCCAATTAACCGCCCGGCCAGCCAACCAGGCAGCCAATTAACCGCCCGGCCAGCCAACCAGGCAGCCAATTAACCGCCCGGCCAGCCAACCAGGCAGCCAATTAACCGCCCGGCCGGCTAACCAGCCAGCCAATTAACCGCCCGGCCGGCCAACCAGGCAGCCAATTAACCGCCCGGCCAGCCAACCAGGCAGCCAATTAACCGCCCAGCCAGCCAACCAGGCAGCCAATTAACCGCCCGGCCAGCCAACCAGGCAGCCAATTAACCGCCCGGCCAGCCAACCAGGCAGCCAATTAACCGCCCGGCCAGCCAACCAGCCAGCCAATTAACCGCCCGGCCAGCCAACCAGGCAGCCAACTAACCGCCCGGCCAGCCAACCAGCCAGCCAATTAACCGTCCGGCCAGCCAGCCAACCAGCCAGCCAATTAACCGCCCGGCCAGCCAACCAGCCAGCCAATTAACCGCCCGGCCAGCCAACCAGGCAGCCAATTAACCGCCCGGCCAGCCAACCAGGCAGCCAATTGACCGCATGGCCAGCCAAGCAGGCAGCCAATTGACCGCCCGGCCAGCCAACCAGGCAGCCAATTAACCGCCCGGCCAGCCAACCAGGCAGCCAATTAACCGCCCGGCCAGCCAACCAGGCAGCCAATTAACCGCCCGTCCAGCCAACCAGGCAGCCAATTAACCGCCCGGCCAGCCAACCAGGCAGCAAATTAACCGCCCGGCCAGCCAACCAGGCAGCCAATAAACCGCCCGGCCGGCTAACCAGCCAGCCAACCAGGCAGCCAATTAACCGCCTGGCCAGCCAACCAGGCAGCCAATTTACCGCCCGGCCAGCCAACCAGGCAGCCAATTAACCGCCCGTCCAGCCAACCAGGCAGCCAATTAACCGCCCGTCCAGCCAACCAGGCAGCCAATTAACCGCCCGGCCAGCCAACCAGGCAGCCAATTAACCGCCCGGCCAGCCAACCAGGCAGCCAATTAACCGCCCGGCCGGCTAACCAGCCAGCCAATTAACCGCCCGGCCAGCCAACCAGGCAGCCAATTAACCGCCCGGCCAGCCAATCAGGCAGCCAATTAACCGCCCGGCCAGCCAACCAGGCAGCCAATTAACCGCCCGGCCAGCCAACCAGGCAGCCAATTAACCGCCCGGCCAGCCAACCAGGCAGCCAATTAACCGCCCGGCCAGCCAACCAGGCAGCCAATTAACCGCCCGGCCAGCCAACCAGGCAGCCAATTAACCGCCCGGCCAGCCAACCAGGCAGCCAATTGACCGCCTGGCCAGACAACCAGGCAGCCAATTGACCGCCCG
This sequence comes from Coleophora flavipennella, assembly GCA_947284805.1. NCBI lineage: Eukaryota > Metazoa > Arthropoda > Insecta > Lepidoptera > Coleophoridae > Coleophora > Coleophora flavipennella. The sequence continues at coordinate 6,249,605 of OX369270.1, read as the reverse complement.
GCCAGCCAACCAGGCAGCCAATTAACCGCCCGGCCAGTCAACCAGGCAGCCAATTAACCGCCCGGCCAGCCAACCAGGCAGCCAATTAACCGCCCGGCCAGCCAACCAGGCAGCCAATTTACCGCCCGGCCGGCCAACCAGGCAGCCAATTAACCGCCCGGCCAGCCAACCAGGCAGCCAATTGACCGCCCGGCCAGCCAACCAGGCAGCCAATTAACCGCCCGGCCAGACAACCAGGCAGCCAATTAACCGCCCGGACAGCCAACCAGGCAGCCAATTAACCGCCCGGCCAGCCAACCAGGCAGCCAATTAACCGCCCGGCCAGACAACCAGGCAGCCAATTAACCGCCCGGCCAGCCAACCAGGCAGCCAACTAACCGCCCGGCCAGCCAACCAGGCAGCCAATTAACCGCCCGGCCAGCCAACCAGGCAGCCAATTAACCACCCGGCCAGCCAACCAGGCAGCCAATTAACCGCCCGGCCAGCCAACCAGGCAGCCAATTAACCGCCCGGCCAGCCAACCAGGCAGCCAATTGACCACCTGGCCAGCCAACCAGGCAGCCAATTGACCGCCCGGCCAGCCAACCAGGCAGCCAATTAACCGCCCGGCCAGCCAACCAGCCAGCCAATTAACCGCCCGGCCAGCCAACCAGCCGGCCAATTAACCGCCCAGCCAGCGAACCAGCCAGCCAATTGACCGCCCGGCCAGCCAACCAGCCAGCAAATTAACCGCCCGGCCAGCCAACCAGCCAGCCAATTAACCGCCCGGCCAGCCAACCAGGCAGCCAATTAACCGCCCGGCCAGCCAACCAGGCAGCCAATTAACCGCCCGGCCAGCCAACCAGGCAGCCAATTAACCGCCCGGCCAGCCAGCCAGCCAGCCAACCAACCGCCCGGCCAGCCAACCAGCCAGCCAGCCAACCGCCCGGCCAGCCAACCAGCCAGCCAACCAACCGCCCGGCCAGCCAACCAGAAACAAAAGACATCAATGTGAGCAACAAAAATGATCTTTTTTTTCAGTTCAAACTCCTTAGAGTGAGTAAGTATGACTTGTACGACTTACACTGACTGATGGACAGTTTTTAATATTTGTTTATTACTTTAGAATTAGTACTATCATACCAAATTTCACGCTTTGATGTATTACCGTTTTTAAAATACAGAAATTACAATTAAATTTTGGGTCCCCAGGAGGCTCGAGTTTCCACACAAATTAATATAGTTCTGCTTTAATACAAAAATACATGCCGGATTGAATCCAATCTTTGTAAAATGCAAATATATTGAATAAGACGACATATCAATGTTTATACATAATTAGTTTTCGATGTATATACTAAAAATGGAAAAAAATAAGAGCGGTTTCAAATTCATTACAAAACTAAATTAAGCCTTTGTTTAGTTATTTACTACAATGAAAACTTATTATACAAACAACGATATGTGCACTAAATTCCCAATCGTTCAGTCAACGAATAAATTTTCAAAAAAAAAAATTTTCCGCTTTATTTTTTTTGTTATTTGCTATTAGATCCCCCCATAATAGCACATACTTATTCTGTAAAAACTTCAGCCGGCTACCTATTCTGGTAAAAAACAGCCCTTTAAAAGTTAAGGACAAACAGACAGCATTGTAGACTTAGTAACATCCCGTGATATGGCACGGAACCCTAAAAACACCCTGTTTAATAGGCAAAAATCGCAAATAAAGAAATACTCTAGTAAATACTGCATTTTATTTAAAAAAAACAGAATGGTAACGGAAGTCAAGCATTTCATGGTGATGTCACAAAATGACTGCTACTTATGGTAGAATGACTGGTAAGTAAGTATACGTAACTAAAAATTTAACCTCTTGGCTACTTATTGATTCTACTAATGAAATTGATCAACTTTCTAGGGACCCTATTTATACCTACCTGCTCAATTCCTATTTATGAGACTTGCTCATCTCATAGGTACTACATAGGAAATTAAGCAGCATAACTGTACCTATAAACAGTCCAAAGACTGTGAGTTTATAGTCATCCACCAATATCACATTTTATTTACTGCATCTGCATAGGTATTAAAGGAGTTTAAGGTACTTATTATTTTGTTTTTGTTGCTGTCATCCTATGGTACCCTAGTGGTACATACAAAGGACCTTCGTGGATCGACGCCATCCCTCAATGTCCTCTACAACTCTCCAGCGGAACCCTGCTACCCGCAGTTCGGCCTCGATGGTTGCCACGTGTGGACCGGATGGCCTATGGCCATCGATGTCCGCCTACACCCGCTCATCTGCCATGTGAACGCAACGTAACCATAGCAGAGTTATCCTATTTTCTGGGCAGTGTGTCCCTATCCACTTTCACACTCGTTGTCGTTGAGCGATTTCTCGCTCTAAAGGGCTTTGGTGACATCGCTTCGAGTAATCTTCGTTGCTGATTGTGTTCGGCCAGAAGATGCTCAGTATGGAACTTATGCTTTTGTTAACGAACACTTGCAGTTTTTTCGTCAATCCTTTCGTCACTTTCCATGTCTTACAGCAGAACAGACATTACGAACGATGGAATAGATCTTGATCCGCCACGCCGGGTGAGCTGGAGTCCCAGACAGGTTTTAGCTGGGCGCACGCGCCTTTCGCCTTCTTCCTACCTAGTATTAAAATACTTATGGTGAATTCTGTACCTAAATAATTAATAAACAAATTTTGCTAAAAATCTCAGAATAAACCAAAACAAGCATACGGCGATAAAAGTGAGGCCACTAATGTGCTTGCTTGTATGAAAGGAACTACCAAGACTACGTAACTACGTATTTTTATGGTACTCCTCACAGAATAGATAAAAGTTACTTTTTGTAAGTACCTAAATCGGTGTAGTTTTAACGTTTTGGCCCTTCTAAATCCTGCACACCTACCTAGTGTTTCTTTCTAACTTACTTATCTCAAAAAGTTTTAAATCCGACCTAAAATAGTAATATGACATCTAAGGCAATAGGCCAAAGAATAAAGACTAACGTACTAACTTACGGGACAAAAATCCTTAATTCATTACTTTTTATAATGAACGCATTCAAAGAATAACGGATTAGATATGACGTTTACTTAACACTCAAAGGTCAATGTCCTGAGACACGAACTACACCCCCGTAATCTACAGTACACAATCTGTAGGGTTGGTTACTTAAGCCTTGAAAGTGGCTGCTCGCTGCGTAGTTTGAGTACCGCGGAGCACAGCCTGTAGATGGCGTACCGCGGAATACGGGCTATAGTTGATGTTCGCGTAGACCATGGACTACGGGGTCAAATCTTTTACATGAACTACACCCCTGAACACTTCAGTTACTGAAGTGTTCAGGGGTGTGTAGTTCAAGTAAGTTCAAGTAGTTCAGTACACGTAATACGGGGCCGTGTTCCGCGGTCCGTCTACTATTGCCCGGGCTGATAGTTTGCAGCCTGTAGTGTACACCCCGTAGTTTGTGGACTGATGTATTGGAACTATTTGTACACGATCTATAGCCTGCAAATTACGTAACTTCATCTATTAGCTCGTACAATACGGGTAAAGAACTACGGGGCCACCGTAGTTCGTTACCCGTATTCTACGAGCTAATAGATGAAGTTACGTAGTTTGCAGGCTATAGATCGTGTACAAATAGTTCCAATACATCAGTCCACAAACTACGGGGTGTACACTACAGGCTGCAAACTATCAGCCCGGGCAATAGTAGACGGACCGCGGAACACGGCCCGTATTACGTTGTACTGAAGTGTTCAGGGGTGTAGTTCATGTAAAAGATTTGACCCCGTAGTCCATGGTCTACGGGAACATCAACTATAGCCCGTATTCCGCGGGACGCCATACAGGCTGTGCTCCGCGGTACTCAAACTACGCAGCGAGCAGCCACTTTCAAGGCTTAAGTAACCAACCCTACAGATTGTGTACTGTAGATTACGGGGGTGTAGTTCGTGTCTCAGGACATTGACCTTTGAATGTTAAGTAAACGTCACATCCGTTGTTCTTTGAATGCGTTCATTATAAAAAGTAATGAATTAAGGATTTTTGTCCCGTAAGTTAGTACGTTAGTCTTTATTCTTTGGCCCATTGCCTTAGATGTCATATTACTATTTTAGGTCGGATTAAAAACTTTTTGAGATAAGTAAGTTAGAAAGATCCACTAGGTAGGTGTGCAGGATTTAGAAGGGCCAAAACGTTAAAACTACACCGATTTAGGTACTTACAAAGAGTAACTTTTATCTATTCTGTGAGGAGTACCATAAAAATACGTAGTTACGTAGTCTTGGTAGTTCCTTTCATACAAGCAAGCACATTAGTGGCCTCACTTTTATCGCCGTATGCTTGTTTTGGTTTATTCTGAGATTTTTAGCAAAATTTGTTTATTAATTATTTAGGTACAGAATTCACCATAAGTATTTTAATACTAGGTAGGAAGAAGGCGAAAGGCGCGTGCGCCCAGCTAAAACCTGTCTGGGACTTCAGCTCACCCGGCGTGGCGGATCAAGATCTATTCCATCGTTCGTAATGTCTGTTCTGCTGTAAGACATGGAAAGTGACGAAAGGATTGATGAAAAAACTGCAAGTGTTCGTTAACAAAAGCATAAGGTCCATACTCAGCATCTTCTGGCCGAACACAATCAGCAACGAAGATTACTCGAAGCGATGTCACCAAAGCCCTTTAGAGCGAGAAATCGCTCAACGACAACGAGTGTGAAAGTGGATAGGGACACACTGCCCAGAAAATAGGATAACTCTGCTATGGTTACGTTGCGTTCACATGGCAGATGAGCGGGTGTAGGCGGACATCGATGGCCATAGGCCATCCGGCCCAAACGTGGCAACCATCGAGGCCGAACTGCGGGTAGCAGGGTTCCGCTGGAGAGTTGTAGAGGACATTGAGGGATGGCGTCGATCCACGAAGGTCCTTTGTATGTACCACTAGGGTACCATAGGATGACAGCAACAAAAACAAAATAATAAGTACCTTTAACTCCTTTAATACCTATGCAGATGCAGTAAATAAAATGTGATATTGGTGGATGACTATAAACTCACAGTCTTTGGACTGTTTATAGGTACAGTTATGGTGATTAATTTCCTATGTAGTACCTATGAGATGAGCAAGTCTCATAAATAGGAATTGAGCAGGTAGGTATAAATAGGGTCCCTAGAAAGTTGATCAATTTCATTAGTAGAATCAATAAGTAGCCAAGAGATTACATTTTTAGTTACGTATACTTACTTACCAGTCATTCTACCATAAGTAGTAGTCATTTTGTGACATCACCATGAAATGCTTGACTTCCGTTACCATTCTGTTTTTTTTAAATAAAATGCAGTATTTACTAGGGTATTTCTTTATTTGCGATTTTTGCCTATTAAACAGGGTGTTTTTAGGGTTCCGTGCCATATCACGGGATGTTATTAGTAACATGTCTACAATGCTGTCTGTTTGTCCTTGAGGGCTGTTTTTTACCAGAATAGGTAGCCGGCTGAAGGTTTTACAGAATAAGTATGTGCTATTATGGGGGATCTAATAGCAAATAACAAAAAAAATAAAGCGGAAAATTACATTTGTTTCCACCTGTTCTGTTGACTGAACGATTGGGAATTTTAGTGCACATATCGTTGTTTGTATAATAAGTTTTCGTTGTAGTAAATAACTAAACAAAGGCTTATTTTAGTTTTGTAATGAATTTGAAACTGCTCTTATTTTTTTCCATTTTTAGTATGTACATCGAAAACTAATTATGTATAAACATTGATATGTCGTCTTATTCAATATATTTGCATTTTACAAAGTTTGGATTCAATCCGGCATGTATTTTTGTATTAAAGCAGAACTATATTAATTTGTGTGGAAACTCGAGCCTCCTGGGGACCCAAAATTTAATTGTAATTTCTGTATTTTAAAAACGGTAATACATCAAAGCGTGAAATTTGGTATGATAGTACTAATTCTAAAGTAATAAACAAATTAAAAACTGTCCATCAGTCAGTGTAAGTCGTACAAGTCATACTTACTCACTCACTCTAAGGAGTTTGAACTGAAAAAAAAGATCATTTTTGTTGCTCACATTGATGTCTTTTGTTTAAAAAGTATAGTTATCATTGTTGTAGGTAGGTACTCGTGTGGAGAGGTGTAATGGTAAGGAACCCTCGGTGCGCGTATCCAAATCACACTTGGCCAATTTTTTTCAAGCACTCACTAATAGCCTAAGAGAGAGCATTTGTCCGAGCATTTGTCCGAGCATTTCTCCGCGCATTTCTCCGCGCATTTCTCGGAGCATTTGTCCGAGCATTTGTGCGAGCATTTGTCCGAGCATTTGTCCGAGCATTTGTCCGAGCATTTGTCCGAGCATTTGTCCGAGCATTTGTCCGAGCATTTGTCCGCGCATTTGTCCGAGCATTTGTCCGAGCATTTCTCCGAGCATTTCTCGGAGCATTTGTCCGAGCATTTCTCGGAGCATTTGTCTGAGCATTTGTCCGAGCATTTGTCCGAGCATTTGTCCGAGCATTTATCCGATCATTTCTCCGAGCATTTGTCCGAGCATTTCTCCGAGCATTTGTCCGAGCATTTGTCCGAGCATTTGTCCGAGCATTTGTCCGAGCATTTGTCCGAGCATTTGTCCGAGCATTTTTTCGAGCATTTCTCCGAGCATTTTTCCGAGCATTTCTCCGAGCATTTGTCCGAGCATTTGTCCGAGCATTTGTCCGAGCATTCTCCGAGCATTTCTCCGAGCATTTCTCCGAGCATTTCTCCGAGCATTTCTCAACAACACCTGGCTTAACGTTATCAGTATCAGTAAGCCATTTCTGTCTTATTTGTAAAGAATTAAGATATTCTAAACGCCATCTTTTCCAGTAGCTATTAACCATCTGATCGAGAAGCTCTTTGCGATGACGCAGGGTCTTCGTTCCTTCAGAAACGGGCATGACAGGTAGGTAAGTTAATGGGGAAGCCATAATAAAATGTGCGGGAGTAAGAGGCTCTGGATAGGAGTCCTCTGATAAAATACAAAGCGGTTTTGAATTAATAAGTGCTAGGTCATAAATAAAACCAGGAGCAGCGGTATTGGGAGTTGAGCAAACGAGAGTTTTGCTCTTAAATTCAGGTAGAGTCTCATAAGCCTCTGGAATAAATGGAGTGACAGGCCAACTTGCTATAGGAGCGGACAACCATGTAGGGCCGTGCCACCAAAGCGGGTGGGATAATAATTGTTCCGGTAAGAGACCCCGGGATAAACAATCACTGGGATTTTCTATTCTACTGACGTGATAGAAATGACGCGGGTCAAGGTTTTCCTGACATTTTGCGACGCGGTTACTGACATAAATATCCCATCTATGCGGTGAAGAACTGATCCAAGAAAGCGCTATTTTTGAATCAGAGAATGCGGATATATTATCAATTGTTGTACGACCACTATAAGTCTCATTAATCAGTCGAACAAGCTTTGACATCATTACTGCGGCACATAACTCGAGCCGTACCAACGAAACTAATTTGATTAAAAGTTTCGCGAATAATATGACAGGAACGGCAAAACCAAGCACGTCCCATAAGCGAGCGATGGTTGAGAGAATTGTTCTCTTGGTAAAGGTTTCCTTAGCAGGAAAAGCGGAAAAGGTAAATATATCCTGAGCGGGTAGCCATTTTAGGCCTAAAACTTTCATATTTTCGCTATCCGAAAACTCAATAGAAGCGCGATTTGACTGCGGTACAGAGTCGAGCAACTCAGGTGAGTTACTAGCGGCATATTTGCGGTGTTCAGGTTTTAGAGAAATGCTCGGAGAAATGCTCGGAGAAATGCTCGGAGAAATGCTCGGACAAATGCTCGGACAAATGCTCGGACAAATGCTCGGACAAATGCTCGGACAAATGCTCGGACAAATGCTCGCACAAATGCTCGGACAAATGCTCGGAGAAATGCGCGGAGAAATGCGCGGAGAAATGCTCGGAGAAATGCTCGGACAAATGCTCGGAGAAATGCGCGGACAAATGCTCGGAGAAACGCGCGGAGATATGCTCGGACAAATGCTCGGACAAATGCTTGGACAAATGCTCGGACAAATGCTCGGACAAATGCTCGGAGAAATTCTCGGAGAAATGCTCGGAGAAATGCTCGGAAAAATGCTCGGAGAAATGCTCGGTAAAATGCTTGGACAAATGCTCGGAGAAATGCTCGGAGAAATGCTCGGAGTAATGCTCGGAGTAATGCTCGGAGAAATGCTCGGACAAATGCTCGGACAAATGCTCGGACAAATGCTCGGAGAAATGCTCGGAGTAATGCTCGGACAAATGCTCGGAGAAATGCTCGGAAAAATGCTCGGACAAATGCTCGGAGAAATGCGCAGAAATGCGCGGACAAATGCTCGGAGAAATGCTCGGACAAATGCTCGGAGAAATGCTCGGAGTAATGCTCGGACAAATGCTCGGAGAAATGCGCGGAGAAATGCTCGGAGAAATGCTCGGAGAAATGCTCGGACAAATGTTCGGAGAAATGCGCGGAGAAATGCTCGGACAAATGCTCGGAGATATGCTCGGACAAATGCTCGGACAAATGCTCAGACAAATGCTCGGACAAATGCTCGGACAAATGCTCAGACAAATGCTCGGACAAAAGCTCGGACAAATGCTCGGACAAATGCTCGGACAAATGTTTGGACAAATGCTCGGAGAAATGCTCGGAGAAATGGTCGGAGAAATGCTCGGAAAAATGCTCAAAGAAATGCTCGGAGATTGCTCGGACAAATGCTCGGAGAAATGCTCGGAGAAATGCTCGGAAAAATGCTCGGAGAAATGCTCGGACAAATGTTTGGAGAAATGCTCGGACAAATGCTCGGACAAATGCTCGGACAAATTCTCGGACAAATGCTCGGACAAATGCTCGGACAAATGCTCGGACAAATGCTCGGAGAAATGCTCGGACAAATGCTCGGAGAAATGCTCGGAGAAATGCTCGGAGTAATGCTCGGAGAAATGCTCGGACAAATGCTCGGACAAATGCTCGGAGAAATGCTCGGAAAAATGCTCGGACAAATGCTCAGACAAATGCTCAGACAAATGCTTGGACAAATGCTCGGAGAAATGCTCGGAGTAATGCTCGTACAAATGCTCGGAGATATGCTCGGACAAATGCTCGGACAAATGCTCGGACAAATGCTCGGACAAATGCTCGGAGAAATGCTCGGAGTAATGCTCGGACAAATGCTCGGAGGAATGCTCGGAAAAATGCTCGGACAAATGCTCGGAGAAATGCGCGGAGAAATGCGCGGAGAAATGCTCGGAGAAATGCTCGGACAAATGCTCGGACCAATGCTCGGACAAATGCTCGGAGAAATGCGCGGAGAAATGCGCGGAGAAATGCCGCGGTGAAATGCGCGGAGAAATGCTCGGACAAACGCTTGGACAAATGCTCGGACAAATGCTCGGAGAAATGCTCGGACAAATGCTCGGAGAAATGCTCGGACAAATGCTCGGAGAAATGCTCGGACAAATGCTCGGACAAATGCTCGGAAAATTGCTCGGACAAATGCTCGGACAAATGCTCGGACAAATGCTCGGAAAAATGCTCGGACAAATGCTCGGAGAAATGCGCGGAGATATGCTCGGACAAATGCTTGGACAAATGCTCGGACAAATGTTTGGACAAATGCTCGGACAAATGCTAGGAGAAATGCTCGGACAAATGTTTGGACAAATGCTCGGAGAAATGCTCGGACAAATGTTCGGAGAAATGCTCGGAGAAATGCTCGGATAAATGCTCGGACAAATGCTCGGAGAAATGCTCGGACAAATGCTCGGAGAAATGCTCGGGGAAATGCTCGGAGAAATGCTCGGAGAAATGCTCGAAAAAATGCTCGGACAAAAGTTCGGAGAAATGCTCGGAGAAATGCTCGGAGAAATGCTCGGAGAAATGCGCGGAGAAATGCGCGGAGAAATGCTCGGAGAAATGCTCGGACAAATGCTCGGAAAATTGCTCGGACAAATGCTCGGACAAATGCTCGGACAAATGCTCGGAAAAATGCTCGGACAAATGCTCGGAGAAATGCGCGTAGATATGCTCGGACAAATGCTTGGACAAATGCTCGGACAAATGTTTGGACAAATGCTCGGACAAATGCTAGGAGAAATGCTCGGACAAATGTTTGGACAAATGCTCGGAGAAATGCTCGGACAAATGTTCGGAGAAATGCTCGGAGAAATGCTCGGATAAATGCTCGGACAAATGCTCGGAGAAATGCTCGGACAAATGCTCGGAGAAATGCTCGGGGAAATGCTCGGAGAAATGCTCGGAGAAATGCTCGAAAAAATGCTCGGACAAAAGTTCGGAGAAATGCTCGGAGAAATGCTCGGAGAAATGCTCGGAGAAATGCGCGGAGAAATGCGCGGAGAAATGCTCGCAGAAATGCGCGGAGAAATGCGCGGAGAAATGCTCGGAGAAATGCTCGGAGAAATGCTCGGACAAATGCTCGGACAAATGCTCGGAGAAATGCTCGGAAAAATGCTCGGAGAAATGCTCGGAGAAATGCGCGGAGATATGCTCGGAGAAATGCTCGGACAAATGCTTGGACAAATGCTCGGAGAAATTCTCGGAGAAATGCTCGGAGAAATGCTCGGAAAAATGCTTGGAGAAATGCTCGGAAAAATTCTTGGACAAATGCTCGGAGAAATGCTCGGTGAAATGCTCGGAGCAATGCTCGGAGAAATGCTCGGACAAATGCTCGGACAAATGCTCGGACAAATGCTCGGAGAAATGCTCGGAGAAATGCTCGGACAAATGCTCGGAGAAATGCTCGGAGTAATGCTCGGACAAATGCTCGGAGAAATGCGCGGAGAAATGCTCGGAGAAATGCTCGGAGAAATGCTCGGACAAATGTTCGGAGAAATGCGCGGAGAAATGCTCGGACAAATGCTCGGACAAATGCTCGGACAAATGCTCGGAGAAATGCTCGGAGAAATGCTCGGACAAATGTTCGGAGAAATGCTCGGAGAAATGCTCGGATAAATGCTCGGGCAAATGCGCGGAGATATGCTCGGACAAATGCTCGGAGAAATGCTCGGACAAATGTTCGGAGAAATGCTCGGAGAAATGCTCGGATAAATGCTCGGACAAATGCTCGGACAAATGCTCGGAGAAATGCTCGGACAAATGCTCGGACAAATGCTCGGACAAATGCTCGGACAAATATTCGGAGAAATGCTCGGAGAAATGCTCGGACAAATGTTCGGAAAAATGCTAGGAGAAATGCTCGGACAAATGCTCGGACAAATGCTCGGAGAAATGCGCGGAGAAATGCTCGGAGAAATGCTCGGAGAAATATTCGGAAAAATGCTCGGATAAAAATTCGGAGAAATGCTCGGAGAAATGCTCGGAGAAATGCTCGGAGAAATGCGCGGAGAAATGCTCGGAGAAATGCTAGAAAAAATGCTCGGAGAAATGCTCGGACAAATGTTCGGAGAAATGCTAGGAGAAATGCTCGTACAAATGCTCGGACAAATGCTCGGAGAAATGCTCGGAGAAATGCTCGGAGAAATGCTCGGACAAATGTAGGAGAAATGCGCGGAGAAATGCTCGGACAAATGTTCGGAGAAATGCGCGGAGAAATGCTCGGACAAATGCTCGGACAAATGCTCGGAGAAATGCTCGGACAAATGCTCGGAGAAATGCTCGGACAAATGCGCGGAGATATGCTCGGACAAATGCTCGGAGAAATGCTCGGACAAATGTTCGGAGAAATGCTCGGAGAAATGCTCGGACAAATGCTCGGACAAATGCTCGGAGAAATGCTCGGAGAAATGCTCGGAGAAATGCTCGGACAAATGTTCGGAAAAATGCTAGGAGAAATGCTCGGACAAATGCTCGGACAAATGCTCGGAGAAATGCGCGGAGAAATGCTCGGAGAAATGCTCGGAGAAATATTCGGAAAAATGCTCGGATAAAAGTTCGGAGAAATGCTCGGAGAAATGCTCGGAGAAATGCTCGGAGAAATGCGCGGAGAAATGCGCGGAGAAATGCTCGGAGAAATGCTCGGAGAAATGCTCGAAAAAATGCTCGGAGAAATGCTCGGACAAATGTTCGGAGAAATGCTCGGAGAAATGCTCCGATAAATGCTCGGACAAATGCTCGGACAAATGCTCGGAGAAATGCGCGGAGAAATGTTCGGAAAAATGCTCGGACAAAAGTTCGGAGAAATGCTCGGAGAAATGCTCGGAGAAATGCTCGAAAAAATGCTCGGACAAAAGTTCGGAGAAATGCTCGGAGAAATGCTCGGCGAAATGCTCGGACAAATGCTCGGACAAATGCTTGACAAATGCTCGGACTAATGCTCGGACAAATGCTCGGAGAAATGCTCGGAGAAATGCTCGGACAAATGCTCGGACAAATGCTCGGAAAAATGCTCGGACAAATGCTCGGACAAATGTTCGGAAAAATGCGCGGAGAAATGCTCGGACAAATGTTCGGAGAAATGCGCGGAGAAATGCTCGGACAAATGCTCGGACAAATGCTCGGAGAAATTCTCGGACAAATGCTCGGAGAAATGCTCGGACAAATGCGCGGAGATATGCTCGGACAAATGCTCGGAGAAATGCTCGGACAAATGTTCGGAGAAATGCTCGGAGAAATGCTCGGATAAATGCTCGGACAAATGCTCGGAGAAATGCTCGGACAAATGCTCGGACAAATGCTCGGACAAATGCTCGGAGAAATGCTCGGAGAAATGCTCGGAGAAATGCTCGGACAAATGTTCGGAAAAATGCTAGGAGAAATGCTCGGACAAATGCTCGGACAAATGCTCGGAGAAATGCGCGGAGAAATGCTCGGAGAAATATTCGGAAAAATGCTCGGATAAAAGTTCGGAGAAATGCTCGGAGAAATGCTCGGAGAAATGCTCGGAGAAATGCTCGGAGAAATGCGCGGAGAAATGCGCGGAGAAATGCTCGGAGAAATGCTCGGAGAAATGCTCGAAAAAATGCTCGGAGAAATGCTCGGACAAATGTTCGGAGAAATGCTCGGAGAAATGCTCCGATAAATGCTCGGACAAATGCTCGGACAAATGCTCGGAGAAATGCGCGGAGAAATGTTCGGAAAAATGCTCGGACAAAAGTTCGGAGAAATGCTCGGAGAAATGCTCGGAGAAATGCTCGAAAAAATGCTCGGACAAAAGTTCAGAGAAATGCTCGGAGAAATGCTCGGCGAAATGCTCGGACAAATGCTCGGACAAATGCTTGACAAATGCTCGGACTAATGCTCGGACAAATGCTCGGAGAAATGCTCGGAGAAATGCTCGGACAAATGCTCGGAGAAATGCTCGGAAAAATGCTCGGACAAATGCTCGGACAAATGCTCAGACAAATGCTCGGAAAAATGCTCGGACAAATGCTCGGAGAAATGCGCGGAGATATGCTCGGACAAATGCTCGGAGAAATGCTCGGAGAAATGCTCGGACAAATGTTCGGAGAAATGCTCGGAGAAATGCTCGGATAAATGCTCGGACAAATGCTCGGACAAATGCTCGGAGAAATGCTCGGACAAATGCTCGGCCAAATGCTCGGACAAATGCTCGGAGAAATGCTCGGAGAAATGCTCGGAGAAACGCTCGGACAAATGTTCGGAGAAATGCTCGGAGAAATGCTCCGATAAATGCTCGGACAAATGCTCGGAGAAATGCGCGGAGAAATGCTCGGAGAAATGTTCGGAAAAATGCTCGGACAAAAGTTCGGAGAAATGCTCGGAGAAATGCTCGGAGAAATGCGCGGAGAAATGCGCGGAGAAATGCTCGGAGAAATGCTCGGAGAAATGCTCGAAAAAATGCTCGGACAAAAGTTCGGAGAAATGCTCGGAGAAATGCTCGGAGAAATGCTCGGATAAATGCTCGGACAAATGCTCGGACAAATGCTCGGAGAAATGCGCGGAGAAATGCTCGGAGAAATGCTCGGAGAAATTTCGGACAAATGCTCGGACAAATGCTCGGACAAATGCTCGGAGAAATGCGCTGAGAAATGCGCGGAGAAATGCTCGGAGAAATGCTCGGAGAAATGCTCGGAGAAATGCTCGGACATATGCTCGGAGAAATGCGCGGAGAAATGCTCGGAGAAATGCTCGGAGAAATGCTCGGAGAAATGCTCGGAAAAATGCTCGGACAAATGTTCGGAGAAATGCTCGGAGAAATGCTCGGATAAATGCTTGGACAAATGCTCGGACAAATGCTCGGACAAATGCTCGGACAAATGCTCGGACAAATGCTAGGAGAAATGCTCGGAGAAATGCTCCGATAAATGCTCGGACAAATGCTCGGACAAATGCTCGGACAAATGCTCGGACAAATGCTCGGAGAAATGCGCGGAGAAATACTCGGAGAAATGTTCGGACAAATGCTCGGACAAATGCTCGGAGAAATGCGCGGAGAAATGCTCGGAGAAATGCTCGGAGAAATGCTCGGAGAAATGCTCGGAGAAATGCTCGGAGAAATGCTCGGACATATGCTCGGAGAAATGCGCGGAGAAATGCTCGGAGAAATGCTCAGAGAAATGCTCGGAGAAATGTTCGGACAAATGCTCGGACAAATGCTCGGAGAAATGCGCGGAGAAATGCTCGGAGAAATGCTCGGAGAAATGTTCGGAAAAATGCTCGGACAAAAGTTCGGAGAAATGCTCGGAGAAATGCGCGGAGAAATGCTCGGAGAAATGCTCGGAGAAATGTTCGGAAAAATGCTCGGACAAAAGTTCGGAGAAATGCTCGGAGAAATGCTCGGAGAAATGCTCGGAGAAATGCGCGGAGAAATGCGCGGAGAAATGCTCGGAGAAATGCTCGGAGAAATGCTCGGACAAATGTTCGGAAAAATGCGCGGAGAAATGCTCGGACAAATGTTCGGAGAAATGCGCGGAGAAATGCTCGGACAAATGCTCGGACAAATGCTCGGAGAAATTCTCGGACAAATGCTCGGAGAAATGCTCGGACAAATGCGCGGAGATATGCTCGGACAAATGCTCGGAGAAATGCTCGGACAAATGTTCGGAGAAATGCTCGGAGAAATGCTCGGATAAATGCTCGGACAAATGCTCGGAGAAATGCTCGGACAAATGCTCGGACAAATGCTCGGACAAATGCTCGGAGAAATGCTCGGAGAAATGCTCGGACAAATGTTCGGAAAAATGCTAAGAGAAATGCTCGGACAAATGCTCGGACAAATGCTCGGAGAAATGCGCGGAGAAATGCTCGGAGAAATGCTCGGAGAAATATTCGGAAAAATGCTCGGATAAAAGTTCGGAGAAATGCTCGGAGAAATGCTCGGAGAAATGCTCGGAGAAATGCTCGGAGAAATGCGCGGAGAAATGCGCGGAGAAATGCTCGGAGAAATGCTCGGAGAAATGCTCGAAAAAATGCTCGGAGAAATGCTCGGACAAATGTTCGGAGAAATGCTCGGAGAAATGCTCCGATAAATGCTCGGACAAATGCTCGGAGAAATGCGCGGAGAAATGTTCGGAAAAATGCTCGGACAAAAGTTCGGAGAAATGCTCGGAGAAATGCTCGGAGAAATGCTCGAAAAAATGCTCGGACAAAAGTTCAGAGAAATGCTCGGAGAAATGCTCGGCGAAATGCTCGGACAAATGCTCGGACAAATGCTTGACAAATGCTCGGACTAATGCTCGGACAAATGCTCGGAGAAATGCTCGGAGAAATGCTCGGACAAATGCTCGGAGAAATGCTCGGAAAAATGCTCGGACAAATGCTCGGACAAATGCTCAGACAAATGCTCGGAAAAATGCTCGGACAAATGCTCGGAGAAATGCGCGGAGATATGCTCGGACAAATGCTCGGAGAAATGCTCGGAGAAATGCTCGGACAAATGTTCGGAGAAATGCTCGGAGAAATGCTCGGATAAATGCTCGGACAAATGCTCGGACAAATGCTCGGAGAAATGCTCGGACAAATGCTCGGACAAATGCTCGGAGAAATGCTCGGAGAAATGCTCGGAGAAATGCTCGGAGAAACGCTCGGACAAATGTTCGGAGAAATGCTCGGAGAAATGCTCCGATAAATGCTCGGACAAATGCTCGGACAAATGCTCGGAGAAATGCGCGGAGAAATGCTCGGAGAAATGTTCGGAAAAATGCTCGGACAAAAGTTCGGAGAAATGCTCGGAGAAATGCTCGGAGAAATGCGCGGAGAAATGCGCGGAGAAATGCTCGGAGAAATGCTCGGAGAAATGCTCGAAAAAATGCTCGGACAAAAGTTCGGAGAAATGCTCGGAGAAATGCTCGGAGAAATGCTCGGATAAATGCTCGGACAAATGCTCGGACAAATGCTCGGAGAAATGCGCGGAGAAATGCTCGGAGAAATGTTCGGAGAAATTTCGGACAAATGCTCGGACAAATGCTCGGACAAATGCTCGGAGAAATGCGCTGAGAAATGCGCGGAGAAATGCTCGGAGAAATGCTCGGAGAAATGCTCGGACATATGCTCGGAGAAATGCGCGGAGAAATGCTCGGAGAAATGCTCGGAGAAATGCTCGGAGAAATGCTCGGAAAAATGCTCGGACAAATGTTCGGAGAAATGCTCGGAGAAATGCTCGGATAAATGCTCGGACAAATGCTCGGACAAATGCTCGGACAAATGCTCGGACAAATGCTCGGACAAATGCTCGGAGAAATGCTCGGAGAAATGCTCCGATAAATGCTCGGACAAATGCTCGGACAAATGCTCGGACAAATGCTCGGACAAATGCTCGGACAAATGCTCGGAGAAATGCGCGGAGAAATACTCGGAGAAATGTTCGGACAAATGCTCGGACAAATGCTCGGAGAAATGCGCGGAGAAATGCTCGGAGAAATGCTCGGAGAAATGCTCGGAGAAATGCTCGGAGAAATGCTCGGAGAAATGCTCGGACATATGCTCGGAGAAATGCTCGGAGAAATGCTCAGAGAAATGCTCGGAGAAATTTTCGGACAAATGCTCGGACAAATGCTCGGAGAAATGCGCGGAGAAATGCTCGGAGAAATGCTCGGAGAAATGCTCGGAGAAATGTTCGGAAAAATGCTCGGACAAAAGTTCGGAGAAATGCTCGGAGAAATGCGCGGAGAAATGCTCGGAGAAATGCTCGGAGAAATGTTCGGAAAAATGCTCGGACAAAAGTTCGGAGAAATGCTCGGAGAAATGCTCGGAGAAATGCTCGGAGAAATGCGCGGAGAAATGCGCGGAGAAATGCTCGGAGAAATGCTCGAAAAAATGCTCGGACAAAAGTTCGGAGAAATGCTCGGAGAAATGCTCGGAGAAATGCTCGGAGAAATGCGCGGAGAAATGCTCGGAGAAATGCTCGGAGAAATGCTCGGAGAAATGCTCGGACAAATGCTCGGACAAATGCTCGGACAAATGCTCGGAGAAATGCGCTGAGAAATGCGCGGAGAAATGCTCGGAGAAATGCTCGGACATATGCTCGGAGAAATGCGCGGAGAAATGCTCGGAGAAATGCTCGGAGAAATGCTCGGAGAAATGCTCGGAAAAATGCTCGGACAAATGCTCGGAAAAATGCGCGGAGAAATGCGCGGAGAAATGCTCGGAGAAATGCTCGGAGAAATGCTCGGAGAAATCTCGGACAAATGCTCGGATAAATGCTCGGAGAAATGCGCTGAGAAATGCGCGGAGAAATGCTCGGACAAATGCTCGGACAAATGCTCGGAGAAATGCGCGGAGAAATGCTCGGAGAAATGCTCGGAGAAATGCTCGGACAAATGCTCGGAGAAATGCGCGGAGAAATGCGCGGAGAAATGCTCGGACAAATGCTCGGACAAATGCTCTCTCTTAGGCTATTAGTGAGCGCTTGAAAAAAATTGGCCAAGTGTGATTGCTTGACTGCTCAACTGCTTGCTCGACTGCTTGCTCGACTGCTCGACTGACTGCTCGACTGCTTGCTCGACTGACTGCTCGACTGCTTGCTCGACTGCAAGCGCAGCAGACTCGAGCAGCAGTCTGTCGAGCGAGCAGTCCGTCGAGCGAGCAGTCCGTCGAGCGATTAGTCCGTCGAGCGAGCAGTCCGTCGAGCGAGCAGTCCGTCGAGCGAGCAGTCCGTCGAGCGAACAATCCGTCGAGCGAGCAGTCCATCGAGCGAGCAGTCCGTCGAGCGAGCAGTCCGTCGAGCGAGCAGTCCGTCGGTCGGTCGGTCGGTCGGTCGGTCGGTCGGTCGGTCGGTCGGTCGGTCGGTCGGTCGGTCGGTCGGTCGGTAAGGTCGTGAGGTCGCAATCTAGAGAGCGGCAGGGAGTATCCATACTGTATGTTAGTAAGTACTAATATATATACTTTGGTTAGGCCATACTCCACACACGGGGGCCAAATCCGGGTTGGTGGAGGTTGTACAGCTAGTGGCGAGTCCCGCTAACAAAAGTTTTCAAACTGCCTATAGGCAGAAGGCTATAGGCTGAAGGGATTATCGGCTGCCTTCTACTAATAGCAATTCCCTTAATCTAAACAGCGCCTGTAAAAGTCCATTTTCCCACCTGGATACCTGTTAATCCTAAGATACTTTGAAAGAACATTTATTCATGTTGCTCTCATTACGTGTTTTTTTTTTTGATTGGTGTTGCTATTTGTATACAACGTTTTAGAAAGCTTATCCATTAGTGCACAAGTTACAAGCACGTAAACACTTTCGTTCTAGATACACATGTTATTCATCAAAGATGATCATGTCATTATTCTATTCTTGATTATACAATGAGATTTATTACAACTCTTACTGTTTTAATCGACACTAGGAAAGATTACCTATAATAGAGTACCAAGTTGTTCATGTCAAGGTTGATTGTTATGTTACGCATAGGTACCTCTATGCACAGATGTGATAAGGTCTTTTACTGAACGCACCCATAAGAATTGATAGGCGGAAATGGGAAACTGATTGACATTTACGGGGTCAAATTTATAACATGAACTATACCCCTGAGCAATTCAGTACACAAAATACGGGCCGTGTTCCACGGTGCGTCTACTATCGCCCGGGCTGATAGTTTGCAGCCAGTAGTGTACACCCCGTAGTTCGTGGACTGATGTATTGGAACTATTTGTACACAATCTACACCCTGCCAACTACGGAACGTAATCTATAGCCTGTACAATTTGATTCATAAACTACGTGAGTATGTGACCTCTAACATGAACTATACCCCCGTCATCCGTAGTCTGCAAACTATAGGGCGTTCAAATTAAGCCCTGGAACTGAGCCGTCCGCTGCGTAGTTAGTGTAGCCGTAGAACACGGGCTGTAGTTTGTGTACGCGTAGAACCACGCAATACGGGCCGCGAAATGATGGGGTGGACAATACTGTACGCAATCCACGGGCTGCAATCTAGTGGCGCTCGAACTACGGTGGTCCCACTGTACGAGCGTAGTGTATTATATTCTCTTTGACTACGAGTAAAAAGTTCCACATTTTTTTACAAAATTGAGCAAAATTCAGGAAAATGTAGTACATATTAGTTTTAAAGGCTGTGAATAAACTGTTTGCTATAAATTCTTTGTGACCAATTGTGTACCTTCCTAGTTTATAAAATCAGTGCAGATGTCTATTGAGATTTTACTTTGTTGTTTGTTTTCACCTGCACTTGTAGGTACTTGGACCCACTTATTTTACGTGAACTTTTAGGTCATGGAGAACGATAACGAAACGATCACTTTAAACCAGCAAAGGCAAATTAAAAATGATCACATTATCACAGTTTTGCTTTGTGCCATTTCCATTCCACTTTCCATGTCATTGTGGATCATAAATCTGGCTTACTCCAAGTTTATTACGGAGAATGAAGGCTATGATGGTGAGACTATTTCTTTTCTTTTCTTTACCTATTAAGGTTGGCATAAGTAGCAGCCTCCAGGTGAGAAACCTCGTCATGCACGGCTCGCGCCTAGTCTAAATCGGACGTAAAGAGGCATCGTGCCTCACGGTGCACTCGAGTCGGGGCGAGGCGTGTGCGTGGCTAGCCATGTCTCAGGCTGAATTTGTCCATGTGAGCAATTGCCCAGAGGCTTTCTGCCACAGCCCAGGTTTGTATGCACCTTTACAGTGCAAAGCATTCATAATCTCTTAGCATATACTACAACATTAGCACTCTGTACCTAAAACTTGTCAATGACCTCTAAGGCCTGTAACCCATTTCAGCCGAAGATAGAGGTCCATTGTTGAACTTTGGCCTCTCCAATTGACCTCCACTTGTGTGATCTTGAGCCACTATCATCAATCATCCTCCAGCAGCAACTTGCAAGTTTCAGTAAATCATCACACTTCTCATTGGTTTAGTGTGATGCCACCATATACAGGTGCATTTTGCTGGTAGAATGGAAGTGTGAATCAGCTGTTATCAAATAAGCTGAAATAATATTTATTATTATATCTACTCGTAAAACTGAGCAACATATTCTATTTTTCTGATATCCAAATTCATACTCCAGTTTTTCGCACTATTTTGATGCACTCATCATACACTAGATCATTGTACTTTATTATTTTTTCAGAACCATTGGTGATATCCCCTGCACGATGGCTAGCATCATGTTTCATTCCGTTTCTAATAGCCGTGTATGGATATAAGAAAGGCAGTGTAAATCTCAGTGGAGCTGTGTTTGGTATTGCTGTGGCATTTGTGCTTACTCTAAGTAATTACTGTTTTCTTGTGGCACTCTTCACATTCTTCATGACATCATCAAAAGCAACAAAATTTAGGTCACACCATAAAAAGAAATTTGAAGAAGATTTCAAAGAAGGTATTATCATTTTCAAGTTCTTTTTTTTTAGTTTATTTTTACCCCCTGATGCAAAAGGATGGAAGTTTGTAGCTTATGTCTATCTCTCTTTGTGTATGCACATGTCAGCTCAGTTCCAAAATGGGTGCAGGTGTTTTTGTGTTCCATAGTCAAACTAGAAATATCACAGCTGTTTTTCTCAATGACTATTACAGTTATAAAGATGAAATTAATTTGGTATGGTTATACAAATCTGTGACTCCTATAAAGTTAAGGAATAAAATCTTTAAAAAAACTGTTTAGGGTACCTCCCCTACATGTAAATTACAGGTTATTTTTATCTTGTTTACCTACCCTATTGTTTAGGATATTGTTCAATAGGTCTTAAATCTACTGAGGGTTCGCTAAGATATTTTTTACTTCTTTTACTAAATGTAAAGTTTTAAAGTGTGATTTTTGGAGTTTGTCCCCAGCCCCTACTAGCTGAACTGCTATTTCAGAAATTTGAAAAGTACTGGTAATAGTAGGGTATATAAGGTATAACAAATGTACTGAAACCATTTTAAGGCAAAGTTCAGTAAACGCAACTGAACAACTTTTTCTTCAGCGACTATACCAAATTCAATAAAAAAATTGCCACATTCTATTATCGCCTACTTAAATAAATAATATTCTCATGTAGTATGCTGATATTTGCATTTTAGATAGCATGGGCGCCATGTGCGGAGTTTGGTCTCTGAGTTAGAGTTACTATGTAGTGCAGTGTAAACAAAACACCCTATATTTAGTCCACTAGATGTAGTGAAGTGTAATCGCTGCTTTACATCGACGGATTCGGATTCGCGCCGTGTCGCAAGGAAACTACCTGTGCTAGCTGTGCCTGGCCGTTGACCTTTGCTAGTTTTCTCAATCAGTACCTATTTAAAATACTAAGGCTCTGACACGAATTATGCAGCAAGTGCAACCAGAACCAACAACATAACGTGCTTTCCGAAAAACGAAATCATTTTACTTTTCGGACAGTCAGGTTATTCAGCCGGCAACAGAGATTTGTTACCATAGATGGGTTATGCACTAACAAACCACATTTGAAAATCGAATCCATTTACACACACATTATAATAGGTACCTACCGAATGCTACTATGAAAAGAGATGCCAATTGGCATCTTTTTTTTGCTTCACTTTTAGGATGCATGTAACCTATCTACCTCCCCTTATATATAGCATATCTCTGGCCGGCAATGTTCATATTCTAATCTGGTCCCCGCAGGAATCGAACCTGCAACCTTCGGATCGTAAAGCCAATGCTAACACCATTAAATCATGGAGGGAGTTTCATATAATCATTTATCTAATATACATTCATACAAGAATGATTTAAATGTTTTAAATCTGTATTGCAAATCGATTTACTACAGATACAGTATACATTTTAAGGCAACAATCAGGTTGGTACATTGATGGCAACAATAATTAATATGCTGGCCAAATTTGAAACTACACTCCGTTCAGTTATTTTACCTCTGGGTGATAGATAAGTTATGATGTAGCTGTAAAATCTTAATGGCTTATGTTCTCTTGTTTGGGTGTTTCTGTTAATCTTACAATTATTATTCTTGATGTCCGGTTGTCTAGCGAAAACTTACCTATAAGGTTGCGTTTTATGCTTTGTCATTCAACTAAATCGATTTGAGTTAAAAGCTGGAATCTCTTTAAATAAATAATTACTTAAAAAATGGTACTTTTGACGGCGTTTATCCTTAGACGAATTAATTCGTCCAAGCATTTATCACGTAGGTATTTAATTGTCGCTGGAAAACAAAAAAAATTCTTGCGAAAAATATCCGTCGTTTTTGCTTGTTATATTGCTCTTTGCTTTTATGTAAGGTTGTAAGTAGTTGAATTCATAATAATTACATGTAGGTAATTCATCATTCAGTTGCCAAATTCATTTATATTCTTACTAAAAATATATGACTAGGCATTTCAATATTTAGCAGAGGACAGGCTTACGTGGCACTCTCCAGAGTTAAACACTAGACGGAGTACATCTTATTAACCTAGATCCTAGTCAAATTAAGGCATAAGAAAGTTCCATAGTAGAATACAACCGCTGACTTAGCCAATTTAAATATAAACAAAGAATGTGTAAAAAAGTTGCAAATAAAGAATGGGCAATGCACTCTAATACTTCTAAAATTCAAGAAGGTGTGTAGACAGTAGCTTAAAAAAGAAAACTGTACAACCTAAACGCAGGAAAAAGGATTAAATCTCTTTACAAAAAGTAATGATATCCCACCAAAAACATAAATGTGAAAAATGTTAGCCAAGTTCAATACTTAAAATATGCTTAGTGACAAAAGGATTGAGATCTAAATGGGTGCCAAGTTCTGCAGATAATCCTGAAATCTACTTATAAGAATAAATATCTTTATAAACAAATATAAAACTCTATTTCTATGTTTTCTCTGTTAAAGCAGTGTTTGATAATTAAAATTATAAATTCTGAAATTTAACTGTCGAATAATTTAGACAAAGTAGAGAACTTATTATGTTAAGTTGAATTTGAAGATTTGACTTGGCTACTTTTTACATACAAGTCATCATATATTTGTCTGATCAACTTACCTTCTATATTTGATTTGGTAGATTGCCGGTTCATGGCGACCGGTTCTCCACTGCCCGCATCCAGTGGCTTCCTGCGACCTTCACCAGGTCATCGGTCTACCGAGTGGGAGGCCTACGTTGACCGCTACCGGAGCCAGGAATAGCGGGGCCACCGGGGACTAGGAGCTGTTGTTTGGTTGTGTCCATCATTGGGGGGTGTTGCCGTAATTGCCACGCTTGGCAGGCGGTTTGGAAATCGCAGTGTTGTTGCAGGTCGACTGCAAGTCACGGAAAGGACGCTGCTGCCCATCCTCCTGGTTGAGTCCCGTAGTCGACTCTTACAAAACCTATTGGAGCCATACCACAGATGAGATACTAGTTACTTGCCATACGGCCAAGATATGCAGTGGGATTTATAAAGAGTTCATTAAAATATACATTTATAATGGAAAAAACTATGGAAGACTGCCACTTTTTTATTTGAAAGCTAAATTAACCAAGATAGTTCTTAGCCATGTTTGATAGAAATCCATTCAGCCGTTGATGGAGATCGTCAACTGCGCGCCGAAATCGTAAGAGATAGATTAGACTAAAATAATGTAGACCCTGAATAAATTTTAGGTGCAAGAATAAAAGATAGCCGGAAACAAAATGCCCGCCAAAATGATGTTGCTCTGATTTGGCTGAAGTTTGGGTTTTTAATTTCATTAATATAGTTTTTTATTCATATTTTTCGTCAAAAAAACTTCCTGTTACTGGTATTTGCATACTTGATACCAAGTCTCAAATCAAAGGCACTCAAATAATTTAAAAAAATACATTTAGATATGACTAAAAGTGGCTAAGTGCGTGTCGGTCAGACCATGCGCTGTTCCGTATTCTTAAAAAAAATATTTATACTTACTTTAAAAAACAAAGTTATTTATGCAGTTGGAATTAAACATTTTGTATGGAATATATTTGAACTTTTTAATATCCAACTGCACAGTTAAGTTGATCGACTGTTGCTCAACCCTACTTTGTCGCATGATAATTTTCCTTTTAATTTCATTATATGTTCTGCTATTTTTATTACCTTTAGATTTCCTGAAATAGCAGTTTAGCTGGTACGGGGATGGATGAAAGAGTACGAAACCGATTGTTATCAAACAAATGTACTTTGAAATTACCCAATAGTTTTAACCCTTTGACCGTCTATAGATGACTGACACTTCCATGTCTTGTGCGCCAGAGTCACGACTACATGACAAAATTAAATGACTTCAAAAACCCATATTAAACTTGTTTGTTTCATATTTTTTAACTAGTTATATTCTTAGAGGTCTATATTTTGTCGTAATAATATTTTGGTCTGAATATTTTGCTTGCAAGTAAGCGAAAATGGCACCAAAGCAACTACCAATAAATGCTAGTAAATTACACCCCTTGGTACGCCATAGTCATGATTACTTTGAAATTACCCAATAGTTTTAAAAGACCTGTTCAATGATATGATACGATTACGTATGTTACCTACCCCCACTATACTTTCTGTTGCAGATATGCGTCTGTTTCAATGACTTATATGTCTCTTTCTATTTTACTCAAAATTTTATAGATTTTTTTTTGCTTTCGTTGTTACTAATAAATATAGGATAAGTTGTGTTCTTACTAACAAAATATGGACCTTTGATCTGAAAATAAATGCATATTGTTATTATTTTACATGTACGGATACCCTAAACAATTTTATATTACTGAATTTATTCCTATGTTTTTAAGCATCACAGATTTGTGTAACCGTACCAAATTTCAGCTTTATAGCTGTAAGAGTCTATAAGTTGAACGGCTGTGACACACCAACAGACGAGCATGTTTTTTTTTGTGTACTTACCAACTTTTTTTAACCGCCTCTGCGGCGTAATAGTCTATAGTCCATTAGCTTCACACCAGGAGATAGCGGGTTTGTTTTCTGGTGAAGTCTTAAGTTTGTAAGACTCTGTTTGGTTAATGGAAGTGCATTATCTAGGTCTTGCCGCCAAACAACAATATTAACAGCATTGATGTGTTCCGGCTTGTAGATAAGATTGCCAGATTCCCATTGTGTTCCATCTTCGGTATCATCATCACTTGCAATCAGGTGAGATGATGTCAAGGGTTTACCAATGTCAGCTAAAAAAATATGTATAAAACTTTGTTTTCAGGGGGGCAAAGGAATTGGATTCAAGTACTTTGCAACGGTGGCATGGCCACTCAACTTGGCCTGCTCTATTTGTTGGATGTTGGATCCTCCGAGAGACCGATAGACTTTGTCAAAGACTACAGAGCTTCATGGCTGTCAACTGGTGTTTTAGGTAGGTACCTAATTTTTTTTAAATATTTTTCATCCACACATATAAATATACAAGTACACAACAAACGCACCTATAGTTTATAACTCCGTCTAAAAAGTTTTATTGAGCTGTTGTTAATTGTAAAAAAATCTTCAAGAGTTGTTATTCACGTTAAAGTACGAAAAATGTGACATAGGTTTCCATACAGTCAGGAGTATTTGTGGTTTTTTTAATTTCCTTTGACTTTAACTATATATTTTTTAAATTGTTATAGTATTTTGGGGAAAAAGTTTCTTCATATTTTGTAGGTATGAATTTATAATCAAATCTCTTGGCTTGTATTATTTGTATCTGGCTGCTTATAAAAAAATTAAAAAGATGAATATTCGAAATGTTATTCAAAATAAAATATACATAAAAAAAAATATCTACGAAAGTGAATGAAAGTAACGAGAAATCTGCTTCATTTTGAAATATTGTTTGAAAAGGTAAAAATCAGTATCATTCAGTATCACAAACTTGGTACAAGCGTTTCCAGTCTGAAAATATGAATGTTCGTTGCCGGGTCGTTCCTTTCCCTCTAATATGGTTGATGGGAGCGATGGCTGACTCGCGTTATACTCGTGACCGGGTGCTGTCCTTGTGAACTGGCCTACTCTTGTTAAAGGCATTCAATGATTTTTATATATAACTTTTCGTGTCATATTGTTTTCATGTTCTAATGACATAATCTGGTTTATATCAAGAATTGAATTTTGACGTTATTAACTAATTATTGATTATTGTACTAATTATTTCTTGATTCTTCACAAATGACATTGTTATTATTATTTTAAAGAGAAAGAGTGTAATTTGCACCTATTTTGAATAAATACTAGGGCGCTACATAAGTTTTGTCGTACTTTGTGGAATATTATTTTAATTCGAAGTAGTCACCACCGGCAGTAACACTGGTCTTCATACGTGTAAACCAGGTGCTGAACACATTGCTCCAGTATCCTTCTGGAACACAGCCGCATATCTCCTCAAAAGCTCCTATAATCTGGTCATCGCTCGAAAACTTGCGTCCCTTCAGTTGTTTTTTTACATAAGGGAATAGTGCAAAGTCGCATGGCGCTAGATCCGGACTATAAGGAGGGTGTCCCAACAATTTGATTCCAGCTTGGTGCAAATAGTTCGTAGTTTTGCCGGCTCGATGTGCAGGGGCGTTATCTTGATGCAAAGTACCGAGTCTTGATTTTGGTCGTTCATTTTTAAGGCTTCTAATACACGAGGTAAACATTCTTCTATGTACCATGCAGCAGTAACAGTCTTCCCTTTATCAAGCATAACCGTAGCCAATATTCCTCTCTTAGTAAAAAATACAGCAACCATTCTTTTCTTTACGGATCGGGACATTTTCACAGACGTCGGCGGTGGTTCATCTTCAAACACCCACACTTTACTTTGGGATTTAGTTAATTTAGTAAGTACATCGAAATAATACAGTCACGTTTCATCACATGTAACAATCGAGTTCTCGTAGTAAGATCGGCCGTCTTCAATTTTTTTACATATCACCTGACGAAGTCACGCGTTGCTCCCTTAGCACGTCAGTCATCAAGTGTGGTACCCAGAGAGAACAAAGTTTCCGTACTTTCAAACGGTCGTAAAGAATCCGATGAACAGTTGGTGCGCTTAACTTGAGGGTTTCCTCGATCTGTCGATATGTCACACGTCGGTCTTCATCCAATAGTTTTCGTAAGCCTCAATGTTATTATCGGTAGTCACTTCTATCGGCCTGCCAGACCTTGCTTCAACCTCCAAGTTAAAATTGCCGCGATTGAATTGAATATACCACCGTTCTATGGTCCTCAGAGATGGACAAGTTTCCCTCAGTGCACTATTCATTTCCTCGAAACATTTTTGTTTAGTCAAGACACGCTTAAAGTTATACGAAATAATTACTCGAATATCATAACGAGAAAAGGCCGTCATTTTCATAGAAAATTAATTTAAAAATCAAACAAACGAGTCCTTGCAATGTAATTTGTTTTTTGTTGTTTTTAAATAACTTAGATTTAATGGCTGTGACCTCAAATCACAATATTATGATATGTACTTTGCATGCGACAAAACTTATGTAGCTCCCTACGTATATTGAATTGAATTGTTCAAGATACAGCTTATTTTGTTCGCCCTGTTGGAATTACAATATATAAAGAAACCTTTTCCCCGACCTAATATGATCATTAACACAACACTTACTATTTCAGGTGTGTTTGCATGTTGCAATGGTGACACTTGGGCATCAGAACTAGGGACAGTCCTTGCCAAATCTGATCCATTCTTGGTAACAACATGGAAGAGAGTTCCAAGAGGGACAAATGGAGGCATCACCCTCATTGGTACCATCTTCAGTACCCTTGGTGGCCTCGTCATCGGCTTGTCTCAGTATTTAGCAGTCCTATACTTTGCAGACAGCATATCTCTATTGTACGCACCACCACAGTGGCCGTTAATTGTATTTGGAGCTCTGGCTGGATTCCTGGGAAGTCTTATAGACTCTTTTATGGGTGCTACATTCCAATTTTCAGGTAAATGGTAACATTTTTTTTTGGTACGAACCGCCTTTGTGGTGTGATGGTTAGTCCATTCGCTTCACAACAGGAGGTCGCGGGTTTGATTCCCGGCGGGGTCTAACTTTGTAAGACTCGTTTTCTAAGCCCGCCTGCCACCACCATATTATCTAAATCTTGCCGCCAAGCATCAATGTTAACAGGCATAAAGATCAATCAGGCTCCTAGCCTGCGTTTGGAGAATCTTGATACGGCCCCTTCCATCCTCACCATCATCGTCACTTACCTGATGGTGAGAAATAAAAAACATAACAAAAAGAGGAAAAAAAATTAAGGTTTTTTTTTATAACATTATTTTAAGATTTTGTACAATAAAGAGTTTACAAACAAACAAACAAAACCTGTAGGCTACTCTATATTTCCTACATAATATTACATTGTAATAATAATATTAAAGTAATGTAATATGTAGGTAACATAAAGTGTAGCCTACAAACCTTTCAAATGTTAACAACCCACTGCTGGGGCACAGGCCCCAAAATTAGGGAAGGTTGGGCCATACTCCACACATACTAAGTCCGGGTTTGTAAAGGTTGTAGGGCTAGTGGCTCAGAAGTTTTTCAAGCAAATGTATGGGTATCTACATATAAGGCATCTGACACGGGTTAACAGTTGCCATCTAGTAATAGCAAGCGGCACCAACGGCGGAAACGGTCGAGAAAAATGCCACTAACACTCAAACCCAGCCTAGTAATGACCGTGCTTCAGGTCAGTTAAACTGGGTGATCGACGCTAGTCGCATTCAGCTACGACCGCTTCAAATTAAATCAAATGTATGGGTATCTACATATAAGGCATCTGACACTGGTTAACAGTTGCCATCTAGTAATAGCAAGCGGCACCAACGGCGGAAACGGTCGAGAAAAATGTCACTAACAGTCAAACCCAGCCTAGTAATGACCATGCTTCGGGTCAGTTAACCTGGGTGATCGACGCTAGTCGCATTCAGCTACGACCGCTTCAAATTAAATCAAATGTATGAGTATCTACATATAAGGCATCTGACACTGGTTAACAGTTGCCATCTAGTAATAGCAAGCGGCACCAACGGCGGAAACGGTCGAGAAAAATGCCACTAACACTCAAACCCAGCCTAGTAATGACCGTGCTTCAGGTCAGTTAAACTGGGTGATCGACGCTAGTCGCATTCAGCTACGACCGCTTCAAATTAAATCAAATGTATGAGTATCTACATATAAGGCATCTGACACTGGTTAACAGTTGCCATCTAGTAATAGCAAGCGGCACCAACGGCGGAAACGGTTGAGAAAAATCTCACTAACAGTCAAACCTGGGTGATCGATGCAAGTCGCATTTAGCTACGACCGCTTCAAATTAATTATTATCAATTCATCATATCAGCTGAAAGATGTTCACTGCTGAACATAGGCCCCTCCAAAGATATCCACAATGACTTGTCCTGCGCTGTCTGCATCCAGCGGCTGCCCGCGAATTTTACCAGGTTGTCGGTCCACCGAGTGGGAAGCTTTCCTACGCTATGTCTTGTTATCACTCAAGAACCTTACTGCCGCAAAGGTCGGCCGTTCTACAACCTATGTGCCACGCCCACTGCCAATAGGGTGCTTTCCAGTATAACACTAATATTATAAGGTGAAAGTTTGTGAGTGTGTATGTTTGTTAATTCTTCACGCAAAAATTACTGAACGGATCTGGCTGAAATTTGGTAGGTAGACAGATTAGGACCTGGATTGACACATAGGCTACTTTTTTTCACGCTTGAGAGCCGCTTGTGGCTCGCGCACTGCGCTCCCTCGAAAAGTCATAGAAACGTCCACGCGGGTGAAGCCGCGGGAAACAGCTAGTCATAAATAAATTATAAAATACTAGCTTTTGCCAGCGGCGTCTTTCGCGTGAACATAGATTCTATGACTTTCTTCGAGGGTGCGCAGTCAGCGGGCCGCAAGCGCCTCGCGAGCGTGGAAAAAAGTAGCTTATATGTTAATCCAGGTCCTAATCTGTCTACCCACCAAATTTCATCCACATTCGTTTATCATGTTGTGGCGTGAAAGAGTAACAAACATCCATGTTGGAGCGATTTAAATGGGTGTCAATTAAATGGTTAGCATAGTATTGTTATTTCTGTGAGCAGAAAAATATAATCGGTGAGCAGAAATAGCTAATTGGTCAGCAAAAATAGCTAATTGGTCAGCAACTCATGGTCAGCAAACATTTCAAAATCAATCAGCAATTTATGTCATTCTGGATGGCTGTAATTATTTTAAACATCCCCGTACTACACTCTTCCTACAGTGTTGAGTGGTCGACGGAGCCCCTTCGGGGCTCCTACTTCTGTGTTCTCATGTTAAACCTAACACTACGACTGTGCGGGGAGGCGAGCTTAGCTCGCCTCCCCGCACAGTCTCCGAACCTAACGGATCCGAGTCGGGGTGCTCCGCAAGTCCGAGCTCGCTTCGCTCGCTCCCGCTTCCATTTAGAACTCCCCGTACCACACTCTTCCTACAGTGTTGAGTTGCTGCTTATAGACATGTTTTTCTGCCGCTCAATCATGAAATCTTGCCGCTCAAGTAGTTATTTTGCGGACTGAATGTTTATTATGCAGTTACATTATATTTATTCCGATTTAAATGATGGAACACAACACATATAGTTTTGGTTTTAGATGTAGTTTTACTATTAAGCAAGTTAGCACAATTTACTTAAGTAAATTAATTAAATATTGAAGGTAATGAGCGGCGGTCAGTGGCCGTGTTGATTGCGAAGATAGAATGATTCATTCACGTTCCAGGGTCTAGGTGGCGCTGGCTGTCGATGCACTCGAACCGCTCTCTTGTCTTAAGGGTCGCTCGTACAATCCATACTCGTACCTACATACAAACTTTCGCGTTTATAATATTATTACTAATCCTTACGGATTATTCAGCAAATAAAAACCTCCTAAAATGTTATCTGAAAACTTTTGTTGTTTGAATCTTTATTAGTCAATTTTATATTTAATCAAATCACAAAATAACATATTTGTTACGTCACATTTGTGTAGAGTCTGTGCGGAAAGAGAACCGTCATACAGATGAGATACTCGTAAGATTTGATATGCTTAGCTACCGTAGGATTTGTCATTTGTATAAGGTGTAACAAAATTAGCGGAAACTTTTTTAACTGGTGCTTCTACCCATGAAACTGAACAACTTTCCCCATGGAACCCATAGTCAAATGGCAAAAAAAAATAATTTGACTGGGTTTCATGGGGAAAGTTGTTCAGTTTCATGGGTAGGAGCACCAGTCAAAATAGTTTCATCTAATTTTGTTAGACCTTATATAGTACAGGAATATATAGCTATAAGGGCGAGGTCATAACCCTAGCCACTCCGGGAGTGCCGACAGAAGTGAAAACTTTTTACTGTTTTATAAGTTTTGACCCTCCGAGTGTTCCTGGTAAGGTGTCAGTGTCGATCACGGTGTCGCGATTTCAATGGTTTTTTCCCATCTCAAAAAATACCCAACGCGCCTAAAGAAGTTTTCACGTAAACAGTCAAGCTATTTTACACAAAATTTTGCTTAACTGTTTTTTTACCTCATACCATTTATTGCTCGTACTCTTCTCGTACTATATAGTGTGACTTTACATCTTAGAATAATAGTATTATTATACTCTTAGTGTTAGAATATAATGTTTTCATATTCCGTATTAATAATTGTCTAAATAAAATGTATTTAATGTTAGTTCCATTTTACGCCACGACGGTTCTCTTTCCGCACAGTCTCTAACACGAATAACTTTCGTTTTTGACACATAATAAAAAAGTAACTGATTTGACTAAGTGTAAAACACCCTTTTGAGTTCAGCGCATAGCAATCTACTCAACGCCCGCTGCCGGCCCTGACCCTTGATCAGGGTAGAGCGAGATTGTCTTTCAGCGCCCTTTGGTCGACGCTTTCACCCACGTAATATTACACGAAATGCTGTTTATGGACTTGGTTCAAGGCTAGTCTAGCCACTCTAAACACTCCAGATTCAGCTTTAAAAAAAGTCAGATAAATCCAATGATTTTTAGCGTCACCTTACATATTTTTAAAAATCCGATCTGCCATTACTGCCCTGCGCCTCTCAAAAGGTGCCATCAAAATTTTGTTTTGCGCCGGAAATTGATTTTCGCATTTGAATTTTTGCGCCCCTTGGCACCTGGCGCCTAGAGCGAATGTTCCTCTTGCTGTACTCCAAGACCGGCGCGGCGCTGAATTTACTACCGAAGTATATCCTAAGTTTGTGGTTTAGTGATACTTTAGTTCTCTTACGGATCTCCTTATTTCTGATAACTTATACATATTTCTGATTTCTCATTCAGTAAAGTTCTCGAGTGGCGACCGCGCACCGGAAAACGTAGCGTAGGCAGGGCTCCCATGCGGTGGACCGACGACCTGGTGAAGATCGCGGGAAGCCGATGGATGCGGGCAGCGCAGGACCGGTCGTCGTGGAAATCCTTGGGGGAGGCCTTTGTTCAACAGTGGACGATTTTCTGCTGATATGATGATGATGATGATACATATACCTTTAAAATCATAAAAATAGTACAAATGCACAAATGGGTAATTGTTTTCTTTAATTTCCAGGTATAGATAAAAACGGTAAAATTGTCTCCCATTCTAGTCAAACAGTGCAGCATATTAGTGGCAGGAGCATTCTGGATAACCACAGCGTCAACCTCATTTCAACTGTTATCATGGGCCTGTTGATGCCCACGATCTGCAAGAGTTTCTGGGCATGCTTTGTGTAAAGATTTATTGTTCACAAAATAAAAGTGCTCTATAAGAGCTCTTTGTATTTATCCGTTCAGAACAAAATTAGATTAAGTACCTATTTTTTAAGTCCTGATGATCTGCAGTCTGATTTTTTTAAGGTTGTTGTATTTTACGATATGTTATTTAATTAAACAGCTATTTTTCTATTAATTCAATTTACACAAAATATTTATTACCTAATATAAATGTGAACCTACATGTACTTAAGTTTTATGTTTTGGGACTTAAAGTCAATAAATTGGCTGCTCGTAAGTTTTACAAGGCTCTATCTTTTCTTTATCTGTAGGATAAAAATATATATACACAGGTGTAAAATAAAATAAAAATAACTATTTTTTTTAATAATTCAATGTACACAAAATATTCATTAATACAAAAAGTGAACCTACATGTACTTAAGTTTTATGTTTTGAGACTAAAGTCAATAAATTGGCTGCACGCAAGTTGTAAAAGGCTATATCTATACTTGACCCGTAGGATAAAAATCTGTATACAGATTGTACCATAAATTAAAAATTACCTATTTTTCTATTAATTCAATTTACACAAAATATTTATAAATACAAAAAGTGACCTTGCATGCACTTAAGCTTTATGTTTTGAGACTTAACGTCAATAAATTGGCTGCACGCAAGTTCTTCAAGGCTATATCTTTTCTTGACCCATAGGATAATAATCTGTATACAAGCTGTACCATAAAATAAAAATTACCTATTTTTCTATTAATTCAATTTACACAAAATATTTATTAATACAAAAAGTGACCTTACATGTATAGTTAAGTTTTATGTTTTGAGACTTAAAGTCAATAAATTGGCTGCACGCAAGTTCTACAAAGCTTTATGTTTTCTTGACCCGTAGGATAAAAATATGTATACATGTGTACCATAAATTAAAAATTACCTATTTTTCTAATAATTAAATTCACACAAAATATTTATTAATACAAAAAGTGACCTTACATGTACTTAAGTTTTATGTTTTGAGACTTAAAGTCAATAAATTGGCTTCACGCAAGTTCTACAAAGCTTTATCTTTTCTTGACCCGTAAAAGGATAAAAATATGTATACATGTGTACCATAAATTAAAAATTACCTATTTTTCTATTAATTAAATTTACACAAAATATTTGTTAATACAAAAAGTGACCTTACATGTACTTAAGTTTTATGTTTTGAGACTTAAAGTCAATAAATTGGCTGCACGCAAATTCTACAAAGTTATATCTTTTCTTGACCCGTAGTATAAAAATCTGTATACAGGTGTATTTTTCTATTCAATTTACACAAAATATTTATTAATACAAAAAAGTGACCTTACTTATATGTACTTAATTAACCTACTTCAAAAAAAGGAGGTTCTCAGTTTGACCTGTATGTATGTATGTTTGTCCGCGATTATCCCGCGTTTGGCTGAACCGATTTTGATGCGGTTTTAATGTTTTGAGACTAAAGTCAATAAATTGGCTGCACGAAAGTTCTACAAGGCTCTATCTTTTCTTGTTCCGTAGGATAAAAATCTATGTACAGGTTGTACCATAAAATAGCGCACGAACGCCCGGGTGGCTGATAGCTTGATTTCATGATGATTGATGACCTAGAATAATAAAAATTATGTTTAGTAAAAGCAGGTAAAAGTGTTACGGTTAAAAAATGTTATACTAATTAGGAACAGTGCGTTATTCCTAGGAACTGTTATGTACCTTACTTAGATTTTTTCGGAATAATTATATACCCAGTGTAGTAGGCCTTATTCATCATCATCATATCAGCCGAAAAACGTTCACTGCTGAATAAAGGCCTCCCACGAGGATTTCCACGACGACCGATCCTGCGCTGCCCGCATCCATTGACTTATCGGCAATAAAAATTTGGCTCTTCATAACATCGAAATAAATCTCACTCAATAAACTGTACAACTGTACCCAAAAAACTTACATATTCGGATTTAATTGTTTTCAAAAGTTACAGAGTGCAGGTCTGGATAAAGAAATAAATTTTGGTCATGAGAAGTTTTTTCCTACCGTTTCCGAGAAAATTGACCCAGAACAAAAAATTTTTTTTTAAAGAAACGATGCATGTTTCCAAAAAAAAAATACATGATAAAAAATAATCTCATTGAGAATACCTTTTTGATGCGCTAATAAAAATGGGGGTCTACACAACATCGAAATAAATCTCACTCGAAAAAAACGTGGCGTGCCACTAGGAAACCTCGTAATGCAAAACAAGGAAAATGAACATCCTTTGAGTTCAATTCATGATTTGGAACAACCGGGTCCAAGTTCACAAACGTGGCGGGCCAAAAAGAAACCTCACGTTAACAGCCGTGGAGAATGAACAGCCTTCAAGTCCAATGCAATATTTTCAGGAACCAGGTTCAATCACACGCGTAATTGATATTACAGAATTTTGATGTGTGTTGCGATGTGTAGCTGGCTATACTTGCGAAAAAAATATTTATTGATAATTAACTGAAATAAAAATATCTATACGGAGTGTAACAAAATTGGTGTAGGTCTCATTAACTGGGGGTTCTACTCGTCATACTGAACAACTTTCTCCGAGGAACCCTTCAATTCTCAAAAAAAATTTGGACCATCCATACTAACAAGGAAGGGTACCCAACTGTCCGATTTGATTTATTTTGATATATGTTATAGAGTAGTCTAAAATAACGGATTTTTTTTTAGCTGCCCAAACTCAACCTGTTAGGAGAAAATGGCCTTCAAAGTACTGAAAATTGACCAAACCTTCTAATTTCTGAGAAGATTTGTTCTAAAAAAAATATTATTAATTACTGGTTTCATTTTAAGTTGGAGAACATGAATAAAGAATGGGGACGAGTTTTGTCATATCACCACAAACTCATTTTTTATATAAAAAAAATTTGTATATAAAAAAAAATGAGTGTGGTGAATTCTTTATTCATGTTCTCCAACATTTAATGAAACCAGTAATTAATTATCAATTTTTTTGAACAAATGTCTTCTCAGAAATTAGAAGGTTTGGTAAATTTTCAGTACTTTGAAGGCCATTTTCTCCTAACAGGTTGAGTTTGGGCAGCTAAAAAAAATACGTGTCCGTTATTTTAAACTACTCTATAACATATATCATCATATCAGCCGAAGGAAGTCCACTGCTGGACATAGGCCTCCCCCAAGGATCTCCACGACGACCGGTTCTGCGCTGCCCGCATCCAGCGGCTTCCCGCGACCTTCACCAGGTCATCGGTCCACCGAGTGGGAGGCCTGCCTATATATATATATACGGGTTGGTCGACTTCACACACAACCTTCGAGTTTCGCAGGCGTGTGCAGGTTTCCTCACGATGTTTTCCTTCACCGTTAAAGCAATCGGTAAGTATATGTACGTAAGTTTTTGAAAAACTCATTGGTACATTGGCCGTCCAGATTTGAACCCGGTACATCTGGTTAGATGGACCGAGTCGTTACCGGTTGAGCCACCGACCCTTCCTTGTAAGACGAACAAAATCGGTCGATCAACTGATCGATTTGTATGAAAAGTAAAAAAAATTACGTTTTCAGCAAAGTCGTAGAACAAAAGTTGTTCAGTATGATGAGTGAAGCCCCAG
This sequence comes from Coleophora flavipennella, assembly GCA_947284805.1. Taxonomy (NCBI): domain Eukaryota; kingdom Metazoa; phylum Arthropoda; class Insecta; order Lepidoptera; family Coleophoridae; genus Coleophora; species Coleophora flavipennella. The sequence goes on along the minus strand of OX369270.1, from coordinate 6,212,949 downwards.
TTAACGGGACCTGCACCAATTTTGTTACACCCTGTATAAATAAAAATTAATCGCTAAATGTGTTGCTAAGCAAAAAAATTCGAAAACGGCTGAACCGATTTCGTTTATTCTTTTTTTTTGTTGAGTTGTGTGTAGGGTAGGGTAATGTAGTGTAAGGTGGTACGAAATTCACCGACAAAGCTAGTTAATAATAAAATATATATTTTTCAGCTATAAAAACCCATAAAAAAATTACAGATTTCGTGCCTCGCACGACTTAAGAGCACATTGGAAAAGTCGGGATAAGGAAAAGGTTACAAAATAAAACTACAACATTGAATGATATCTAAATCGAAACCGAACTCGAACTTTTCGACTTTTTTCAAAAAGATTAGGCTACATGGCAGACCCTTAACCCTATCTTTGTTTTAGGCTCAAATTGTAGTTGACTAAATTTTCCAGACGCGTTTTTCTCAAATTTTTGATATCATTCTTTAATTCCAAAATATCGAGCGCCAAATTAAAAATTCGGAGAACAATATTTTTTGTCACTATTTCGGCCATAACTTTTTTTTTACTTTCTCGAATTATTTTTTTTGCACCTTACAGCTCTCGTAAATGCGCGTCTTTTGAGCCCTTTTTTCAAATAAAAAAAAATGAAGTTGAAAACAAAGCTTGAGCCTAGACACGCTAACTTAATAAATAAAAAGATACAGTACATACTTTAAGGTTTCATTCATTGTCACAGCGAACTTCAGCAAATAGTTTTTGTGTGTTGTGGTAAACGCGTAGCTTTATTTTATTTAAAAAAGTGCTGAATTTTGTAGAAATTCGTCTGGTGCACGTGAGCAATGTTAAGAAAAGAAAAATAAAGTGAAGGAGGACGTGAAGACCAGACTTTTATTTATGCAGTTTTATAGACGCTGGTACTGTAACCGGGCATTCCACCTCAGAATGACGATTCTGCAAATACTGTCAAGAACTCCAGAGAAGATTTGTAATGCACTGGCACTAGCATTTCAAATCTAAAAAGAAATGAAGAAAAGTGAATTCTCAAAAGAGCTTGTACCTAGAGACGTTAATATATTCTAACCACATAGACTGTCTCAAAAAGGCTTGTACCCAGAGACGTTAATATATTCTAAGCAAAGTCATATCAATCACCACAGATCTACTTAGATCTGTGTCAATCACAGAGTCAGAGCAGAGCAGTCACAGATCTACTTAGATCAGTGAGAGCAGTAGACAGCGTTGCCAGACGTATGATAATTATCGTACATGTACGATAATTTCGACACTGGTACGATGTACGGTACAATATGTATTATCGTACGTCAAAGTACGATAATTTCCAACCCTCCTCCGAAGTGGGTTGAAAAGACGAGTATCAGGTGACCTAAAATCATCTAAAAATACAAAATAATGTCTATGGGACTTCCCCGCGATTCTACCAAATCAACAAACGAATGAAAATGGTAGTTCATTTCATTTATTCTTATTCCTTAGGTTCAAAGTAACGCTAGTCGAGTGTAAATGTAAAAAAAAATGTGTAAACTTGTTAAATAGTTCCAAATTACTTGGATTACCGTACTTTAAACTTTGGTAAGTGACTAACTTTATTTTTTGTTTTGCGAAATAGCGCGTTTCGCGCGGTTCCGGCAGTTGTACGATAATTTTTCATCTGGTACGATAATTTTCGAATACCGGTACGATAATTCGTTTGCACTCGTCTGGCATCCCTAGCCCTAGCAGTATATTTGGGCCGGGCCTAAATCGACGCTGGCGAACACCTGGCGAAGCTCTAGCAAAGTGAATGTAAACACATAGCAAAGAGAATGTAAACACGAAGAAAAAGAATGTAAACACACAGGACAAATTTATCTGAATGTTGGTTACTTGTCACTAGAGCTGAAAAAACCAGAACTTTAAGGACATTTATCTATGGTTCGCCCGGGTACCTACGCTTAGTTACGCAAGGGCGAAGGAGCTGCCACTCCCGCAGCGCCGGAACAGTAGCATTCCTAAATCGCTTAAAAGTGGATGAAAAGTATCATAACGTATAAATTTACAAAAATCAAAACAAACTGCGTTTCCCCAATCCACCCTGAGCGAAGGTGGTTCCCACATTTTCCCTACTTTAGTACTTCCATATCCCCCTCGGATCCTGAAGGTATGATTAGATTTCGGTAGGTAAAGCGAATTTCTGGTCAAAGATGACCTTATAGTAAAAATTTGAAAATCATTTTCTTTAAATAGGTGGATCCACGTTCTCCCTTTCTAGAGAGAGGTTTATCCCACTCTCCCATTTACCCCCCCCCCCTCCCCCCCAATTTCAAGTACAATAATCTATAGCTGTACCAGATTTCTTGTCAAAGATGACCTTATTGTAAAATTTTAATAATTAATTTTATTTGGGGATGGGGGGGTTAACGCACTCCCCCTCACCATCCTCCCCCCTCCACTAAATACTTTAAAAAAGCTGAAAAAAATGTAGAGTATAGACCAATTTTGTTAGTGTATTATATATGTCGGAGTGTCATTGAAAACGCGACTAATACCAAGTACAATAATAACCCCCACCCAATTTCAAGTACAATAATCTATAGCTGTACCAGATTTCTTGTCAAAGATGACCTTATTGTAAAATTTTAATAATTAATTTTATTTGGGGATGGGGGGTTAACGCACTCCCCCTCACCATCCTCCCCCCTCCACTAAATACTTTTAAAAAAGCTGAAAAAAATTTAGAGTATAGGCCAATTTTGTTAGTGTATTATATATATATGACACTAAAGATGACCTATCCCACTAACATCGATCTGAAAGATTTATAATAGCGTAGAGCGTAGGGCGTACTTTGATCCTCAACAAACAAACCTTTGGCATCCGATGGGGATGTGGGTGCATCAGGGCGAGGAAAGCATGCTGGTCCGACTTGAGAGCGGAAAAACTTGAGCATGTGAAACAAGCGATATTATGTTCTGTCAGGTTTGATTAAATATACTTCCCCATCTGTGGCAGATCTACCAGTTCCGAAAGTAAAAATTTAGGGCTCTTGCTTGTTAGAACGCATTCACCTTCCTACGTTCCCAAAGTTTCTTTTTAATCCAATTCGCGAAAAAAGGGCAGACCCTGCCTTTGGCGACCAGCATCAGCCACTACGGTTCGCCCGGATGCCTGAGCTTTGTTACGCAAGGGCGAAGGGGCTGCCATTCCTGCTGAGTGCAGTCGCACTCCTAAATTGCTTAAAAGTGGAAGCATATACTGGAAGTAAATATAGCATAACATATAAATTTATAATGATCAATATCTCGAAAACTGCGTAAACTGCGTTTTCGCAATGCACTCTGACCGAAGGAACCCCATCATTTTCTTTAAATGGGTGGATCCACGTTCTCCCTTTCTAGAGAGAGGTTTATCCCACTCTCCCATTTACCCCCCCCCCCCCCACCCAATTTCAAGTACAATAATCTATAGCTGTACCAGATTTCTTGTCAAAGATGACCTTATTGTAAAATTTTAATAATTAATTTTATTTGGGGATGGGGGGTTAACGCACTCCCCCTCACCATCCTCCCCCCTCCACTAAATACTTTAAAAAAGCTGAAAAAAATGTAGAGTATAGACCAATTTTGTTAGTGTATTATATATGTCGGAGTGTCATTGAAAACGCGACCAATACCAGCTCGAGATAAGTTTACATAGTTACACTTTGTTTGGATCAAACGTCAGGTATTAGTACCTGGGTGAAACCGGTGGTGGCGTGACGATCGCTTGTACTCGTGAGACGATCGTTTGTGGTAGCAAAGATGATGTATTAACGGAAGGCTGTTTGTGCTGCCACACTGAGTTGAGAATTTATTAGATCTGTGGAGAAGCCACATTAGCTGGACGTCAGTCTCGGAGCAGACACTTTTTGACGGAGCGTCGAGCAGAACACAAGTAGTGGTGATCTGTGAGCAAAATGGACGTGTCACGCCATCGCTGTGATCACCGCGTTTGCATCCATTGTTATCCAAGGCATCCTGTACAATTTCGATTACCAAATGATCAAGACTATTGAAGAAGGACCTCTGTGATATAGCTGCATTGTTATTTCGACGCCCAATACCGAAATAGTTAAGGACGTGAACCACGAGGCCAACCATAACCTAACTACCCACACACCCTTCGAGATCAGAAGTTGGATTGTTCCCAGCGCTCGCAACAAGTGGACAACGACGGGAAAATGTGAAAAATGATAATGGAGCAGCGAAATGAAAACCAACTGGCAACAATTCTTTGTGCTACAGAACCAGAACATGTTGCGATTGATTGAGGTTATGCAAGCACCATCGACTACATTTGCTGCAATCACACTGCCAGAATTCAACCAGAATATACCTGAAGCTAATCCACGTTCACGGTGCTCGTTTGTCGACATCTCCCTTACGGAACGACAGTTGCAATGAGGTGCAATGCTTATTTCACTTAGCAAACCGTTGAAAGGCATATGCTCCTGTGCTTCCGGAATGACTCGGAGCCAGTTTAGAAACCTGTTCCTGATGCACTGTTTGGAAATGGGCGACAGTATGGGCTGCGCTGGCAGCAGCGGAGATCCACGCAAGCGGCGCGTGCAGCTTCAGCGAAGTGCGTGATGTACGCGGAGCTATGAAAATCCGGTGAGTCGTACCCCTTTTGTTTTGATAGTTGTGGTACGAGTACTATTACCTAATCTGTGGTGGTACCGAGTGTTCTCTCGTTAAAGAAAGTTTCGTGTATAGACTTTCGGGAGTGTGTTCAATACTAACGCACTATTGACTTTTATAGGCAACTCTTAAGTTTACTGTACAGAACAAATATCGAGTGAGGGTAATATTGACGGGCATTGTTCAGAATGGTCATATCTTGTTATGCCAGACGAGTACGAACGATATTATGATCGACTCAGATATTTTAAATCTAGGATTGACGGTATTCTTAAACGAGTCAGTCAATAACAAAACAGCTTGACTGTCGGTAAGGATGCGAATAGAGTAGTTCGTCCCTTACCCTTCTAGTAGTGATTGCATTAGCAGCTAAAATGATGCCTTGTGGAAAGTACTCTTTCACATGCTTTCGGATTTTTACTTGTGACACAACGTCGTGATTGAACGGAAGATTTAAAAAGAGGACTCATTGTAAATATGATGATTCATTTAGTTAACTAGTTTCGGTTATACAAACCTAAACCAAGATTGAAAGTATTGAAACCCCTTTAAGCTTTTATAATATTGAGACTGTCATTTTTACATGGAGTAAAAAAAAACCTTTATTAGCTTTCGTAGTATTGGGACTGATATTCTCATTGATCATAGGCCAAAGTTGTTGCCTATTTTTAATAGCTTTCGTGATGAATTTGTCGAGGGCATCCTTAATGCCCCGCTATCGTATAGACCCTATGTAGGTAGATGAGTTTCGGGGACCCCAATAAAATATTTTGTTTACCAATTGTAAAAAAAAAAAAAGAATAATAACAGGGTAGTATGCGGAGTGCAGTGATGGACGTCTTACGGCTGATGTGATGATGATACAGGATTCATGGGCTGGAGGCTGCGAATGTCATAAGCCCCGAAGCTTTCCCTTTTTGACGGCCTTATCATGCTGGTAAAGAAAAAGGATAGCATAGAACGCAAGTGTTGATAACCGTGAAAAAAAAAAAGATAACAACATGCCTGAACGGAAATTGCTTCCTCTGATAGCTTGGAACATCGATTGACTTCATAGGTGGTCACTATTTAACCACGTCAGGCATAGCTAGTGGTTACATCAGGTGCATTCTTTACCTATTAAATCGAAATGACTGATTTTGTAACCTCTGTTCAAATACGTCCACGTGTCATTCGATCTACGTAATGCCCCCTTGTATTTGAACTTACGTTCATAAACGCTTTAGGCGCGTGGCAACGGTCAGGTGAATCTTAGCACGTTTAAACGTTGGTACTCTTAGTTAAGTGTCCTTTAAAATATGCTCACTTCCTTCGAGTATAGTAATGAGATTTCAATGTTACAAGTCCTTCCATGATGATCATTTGGCAGCAACCAAACTGTTGGGTTAACCGAGTTACGAAGTACAGCCTCCTGGAGTTGCTTCTAGGTACGAGTAAAGTAGCCTAACCTCTAAATGTCATGTTTGTCGATTACACACACAGGCTGTAATTGTATCTAAGTGAAGCACGACAACATACTAGTGATAATACGGAGAGTAACGCATCCTATTACAGGAGTTGTTAATCAGCTTGCTGCTGATGTGATAATAGACATGGGCCTCCCCCATGTTGGAGCGGTTTCACCAATTGTAAAAAAAAAAAAAAAAAAAAAAACGCTACGCTTGGCGGGCTGTTTGGCGGTACAGTATGAGCGTGAAGGACGATGTTGCTTGTCCTCAAATTTTTAGTCCCTTAGTCACTTCTTGTGAAACCCTTGGGAAGAGATGGGGTGGTGTATTGCTCTGAGGCAGCGCCACTGGCTGATTTCTAGACAAAAGCTTAGTTTCACAAGTTACCTAACTTTGTGTTGTTACAAATGGAGAAGCGTTACCTACCACTTTAGATATCAAATACCGTCAGTTATTGAGGACAGACTACGTTAAATGCCCGATAGTGACAGTATTATTGACTTGGACAGAATTGATGATGGAGAGACTGAACCTCGACCATCTACTAGTGCAGATTAAGGACTTTTGTACTTGACCGTGATTTTAACGTTCACTAGTTTGTATTTTGAACCTTAGACGTAAACAATTTTTCGCAACTGGATGCCAATAGCCTCAGCCATTAGGCGTAAAACACCGAGTTGATTTTCTCGTTGCTGTGCGGCCACAACTGTGTGTGGCGTGCGTTTGGCTCGCAGGCGTATCACCGGGGAGGTGATGTTGGAAATGACCAGAAAGAGGTGATGTTTGAGATCGCCGCATGGAAGCGATAGTGTGGTTGGACACCGGAGGGAGGTGGTCCAAGAGTCGCCAGGTAGGGTGACTGTGTTTTTGGGCGGACACCTGAGAGGTTGTCTGAGAGTCGCCAGGTCGAGTGACTGTGTGTTTGGGCGGGCACCGGATGGAGGTGTCTGAGAGTCGCCAGGTTGGGTGACTGTTGTTTGTTTGGGCACCGGATGGAGGTGGCCCAGAGTTGCCAAGATGGGTGACTGTTGTGGTGATACAAAATAAGGAGCGTAACCAAACCAAGTTAGATCCCAAATACTGAGGGCCGTCCAGGGTCGTAGAGGTCTTAGAAGGTGACAGATACAAATTACAAGCTTTGAATTTGAGACGAAGTTACAAGTATGCCCATGACCGTTTACGTAGTATGTCCGAAGGTTATTTGCCTCCGGATGTTGACGATGAATCTGGTGCAGAGGCGTCTACCTTTCAATGTTAATTGTATTGACAGATCGTAACTCAATCAATTGTGTACAGTTGTAATTTTTTTCTTTATCGTTTATTTTTGTGTGTAGTACTGAAGTATTCCAACATGTTTCAGCGGTAAATGAAGAGTGCTGAATGGCGCTATATGTTTGCATGAATTGGCTGCTGCTTGTTTTGTCAGACTCGTTCTGTCATGATGTGTAGCAGGTACATTCGTGTTTTTGTAAAAAAGAAGTATCCCGTTTACCGGCTAAAACTGTGGATGGTATTCCGTCGCCTGTACTGGCGATGATGGTATTCCGTCGCCTGTATTGGCGATGATGGTGTTCCATTGCCTAGATTGGTGATGATGGTATTCCGTCGCCTGTATTGGTGATGATGGTGTTCCATTGCCTAGATTGGTGATGATGGTGTTCCATTGCCTAGATTGGTGATGATGGTGTTCCACTGCCTAGATTGGTGGTGATGGTGTTCCGTCACCTGGACTGGTGATGATGACTGATTGGTATTCCGTCGCTTGGCGTTAGTGATGATGATTCTTTGTGGTGTCCCGCCACCCGGATGTGGTGATGTTTAGTTCTGGTGTTCCGTCGCTTGTGATTTGCGATGATGATTATGTTCCGTTCTATGTGCCCCTAAAAGTTGTAAATGGTTGTAAGGTTTCAAGCCTTGCAGCTGTGATTTACCTTGGAGACCTAAACTGATTTGAGATTGTTTGAGTTACGATGCTAATGCTGAGGTTTATTTAGTTTACGAGAGTGAAATTATTTTGGTTTTTTGAGGCTGTTAAAATGTGTTGTCACCATGATTGTAGTCTTGAATTAAAGCTTCACATTATTAGCGTTGCTTTTATTCCTTGAGCTGTGGACCTTCCTAATGAAGGTCAGGATTGGCCGAACGAAATGGAATCTACTGGCTACCCTTTTCTTTTTCAGGTTAGTCACCCGAGGACGTGTGACTCGCAGGATGGCCGTGTCGGAGTGTCATTGAAAACGCGACCAATACCAGCTCGAGATAAGTTTACATAGTTACACTTTGTTTGGATCAAACGTCAGGTATTAGTACCTGGGTGAAACCGGTGGTGGCGTGACGATCGCTTGTACTCGTGAGACGATCGTTTGTGGTAGCAAAGATGATGTATTAACGGAAGGCTGTTTGTGCTGCCACACTGAGTTGAGAATTTATTAGATCTGTGGAGAAGCCACATTAGCTGGACGTCAGTCTCGGAGCAGACACTTTTTGACGGAGCGTCGAGCAGAACACAAGTAGTGGTGATCTGTGAGCAAAATGGACGTGTCACGCCATCGCTGTGATCACCGCGTTTGCATCCATTGTTATCCAAGGCATCCTGTACAATTTCGATTACCAAATGATCAAGACTATTGAAGAAGGACCTCTGTGATATAGCTGCATTGTTATTTCGACGCCCAATACCGAAATAGTTAAGGACGTGAACCACGAGGCCAACCATAACCTAACTACCCACACACCCTTCGAGATATATATGAGACTAAAGATGACCTATCCCACTAACATCGATCTGAAAGATTTATAATAGCGTAGAGCGTAGGGCGTACATTGATCCTCAACAAACAAACCTTTGGCATCCGATGGGGATGTGGGAGCATCAGGGCGAGGAAAGCATGCTGGTCCGACTTGAGAGCGGAAAAACTTGAGCAAGTAAAACAAGCGATATTATGTTTTTTCAGGTTCGATTGAATATACCTCCCCATCTGTGGCAGATCTACCAGTTCGAAAGTAAAAATTTAAGGCTCTTGCTTGTTAGAACGCATTCACCTTCCTACGTTCCCAAAGTCTTTTTTTTTAAATTCAATTCCCGAAAAAAAGGCAGACCCTGCCTTTGGCGACCAGCATCAGCCACTACGGCAAAGAGAATATAATAAACTATGTTTTTACACTACGGTTCGTCCGGATGCCTGAGCTTTGTTAAGCAAGGGCGAAGGGGCTGCCATTCCTGCTGAGTGCAGTCGCACTCCTAATTTGCTTAAAAGTGGAAGCATATACTGGAAGTAAATATAGCATAACATATAAATTTATAATGATCAATATCTCGAAAACTGCGTAAACTGCGTTTTCGCAATGCACTCTGACCGAAGGAACCCCCACATTTTTCCTAATCTAATACGCTTACATCACCCTCGGACCCCGAAGGTATGATTAAGATTTCAGTAGGTACCTAGTCGCGAAATTCTGGTCAAAACTTCCATATCCCCCTCGGATCCCGAAGGTATGATTAGATTTCGGTAGGTAAAGCGAATTTCTGGTCAAAGATGACCTTGCAGTAAAAATTCGAAATTCATTTTTTCAAGGGCATTAATCTATAGCTGTACCAGATTTCTTGTCAAAAATTAACGCACTCCCCCTCACCGGCATTAATTTTTATTATCTGAAAAAATGTAGAGCATAGGTCAGCTTTGGTAGTGTATTTATATATAGGAGACTAAAGATGACCTACCCCACTAACATCGATCTGAAAGATTTATATTTTAATAGCGTAGAGCGCGGAAAAACTTGAGCAAGTGAAACAAGCGATATTATGTTCTGTCAGGTTTGATTGAATATACCTCCCCATCTGTGGCAGAATCTACCAGTTACGAAAGTAAAAATTTAGGGCTCTCGCTTGTTAGAACGCGTTCACCTCCCTACGTTCCCAAAGTCTTTTTTTTATTCGAAGGCGCGAAAATAGGGCAGCCCCTGCCTTCAGCGACCAGCATCATCCATTACGGTTCGCCCGGGTGCCTGAGCTTTGTTACGCAAGGGCGAAGGGGCTACCAGTCCCGCAGCGCCGGAGCATTCGCACTCCTAAATCGCTTATAAGTGGAAGTAAATTCCGAAGGAAAATATACGGTGAGTATGTTATCCGTAAAACCCTCGAAAACTGGGAAAGAGGTGTTGTTGTGGGAGGAAAAACCATCTACAACCTCCGATACGCTGATGACACTGTTCTCCTCACCACATCCATTGAAGACATGAAAAGCATTCTGAATAGGTTAGAGTTTGAAAGTGGCATTCTGGGACGCGCAGTCAACCGACAGAAAACAAAATTAATGGTGATTGATCGTGCTGAGAAACTGACAAGGAGCCATAACATCCAAGGCATGGAAACACCCTGATACTCCCACATCCCCATCGGATCTGGTTTGTTGGTATCAAAATGGTTGGGGGGTTGAGATCGAAGTTGGATAGGTTGGTTAGGTCATCTTTAGTCTCATATAATACACTACCAAAGATTACTTATACACTGCATTGTTACCATTTTGATTTTCTGATTTTGTAAAAATATTTTTCAAAAATTATTGGGGGGAGGACGGAGAGGGAGTTAGGGGGAGCAGTAAACCCCTTCCTAAGAAGGGGGAAGGCGTTACCCCCCCCTCCATGAGATAAAATGAACACTGAATTTTTTGTAAAGGCCATCTTTGATCAGATATCTGATAGGGCTATAGATAAATGCCCTTGTAATTAGGGGAAAGGATCCGGGAGAAGGGAGAGCGTGAATCTTCCTGTTAATTTTCAAAATATATAGGGTGACTTTTTATTAAAATATATAGTAAAGGATATGAAAGTACTCGTGATTACAAACAACTTTCCCCAAGAAACTATATGTCAAATATAAAAAAAAAATTTGAGCCTCTATACATTTTTGCCCATTTGATAACTTGTACTATGTATAGAAGACATTTTTTTTTTCTGTTTTGACATAGAAGTTGTTATCAAGAACTAATTAAAAGTCACCTGTATACTATAAGGTCATCTTTGACCAGAAAATGTCTTCATTGACTACGTTCCATGGTCGCCGTAACCCTTATAGGATTACTTTGTTGTCCATCTGTCTGTCTGTCAAGACCCTTTATCTCGAGAATGCGTGGAGGTATCGAGTTGAAATTTAAACTATATACTCCGGTCTACAGTCCCTTGAAGGTGTGAATAAATCAAACTTCAAAGTTGACATAAAAAAAAGATGCGGCCGTTTATGCCGCCAAAAACGTATATTTCGACACTCTCAAGGAATCAAAATTTATAGGGTGTTTTCCATTGACCTAGAACTATGAAATGTGGCAAGTAATACCGTCTTATACTACAAGTATAGCGAAAAATCTGAAAACTATACTTTTGTAATTAAAATCATAAAAAAATAAAAACGGAAGTCCAAATTTCGAATTGAGTCAACCGTGTCATGTGGGGTATCGTATCAAGGGCTTCATTGGCACAAGGTCAAACAGATGTTTAATTATTTTTATGGGTGTATAGTTTTTGATTTATTATTTTTAAGGTTCCTTATCCAGAGATGTGATCGTACGGAACCGTCGGTGAGCGAGTCCGACTTGCACTTGACCGTTTTTTAAGGGTTCCGTACCCAAGGGGGTGTCTGTCCGTCTGTCACCAGGCTGTATTTCATGAACCGTAATAGCTAGACAGTTGAAATTTTCACAGATTGTGTTTCTGTTGCCGCTATAACAAAAATACTTAAAATTAAAAAACGTAACCAAAAACGTGGTTGTTAACCATATGAAACAACAAATATATCAAATGGACATGACAGGAAACACAACTCATTAGATAAGGATAAAACAGTGAAATAAATTGTTGATAGGATGAATCTTGACAACAGTAAAGTTCATTCGCTGAATTAGGTGCACCTTTGATAAATGCCGCTCGCCCCTGCCGGCTCGCGTCAAACACTCCGTCAAAGGGGCCGCGATTGAACTCAGGGCGGACCCTTTGAAGGAGTGTTTGATGCAAGCCAGCAGCGGCGAGCGGCATTAATCAAATGCTGGACGAACTCTACCCCCAAAGATTTCCACAATGACGGATCCTGCGCTGCTCGCATCCAGCAGCTTCCCGCGAACTTTACCAAGTCGTCAGTCCACCGAATTCGGTCGGCAGTCCCTACTTCATAACAAAAACATGTATCAATGGATACCCCAAGTAATTTTCGTTCTCAACCATTTGTATCAAGTTTAACAGATTTGAAACGCTGAGGAGGCACACTTTGTCAACACTTTGCACATATAGTAACCCTATTAAATGTGACATTGAGTTATTATTAAATTACAATTCCACTGCCGCAACAATTAAAAAATATTTAGATTCGCATGGGGTTAAAGTATCGACAAAGGGCGTACACAATTTAAAAAGGAAGCTCAAAGGTAAAGAGGATATGCCTAGTTACGAAAGATTTCTGGAAATGTTGCTTCAAGATGCTCAGTCTGATAGAGACATGATTGTGGAAACCTTAACTGTTAACGACACTGTACAGCTTGTATACTTTCAGTTTTCATGGATGGTTAAATTTTTTGAACAATATCCTGATCACATCCTTATGGATGGCACATATTGCTTAAATGATCATAGAATGCCTTTGTACATAATTTGTGCTGTCGATGGCAACAATAATTCGATACCAGTTGCGTTTGGTCTATTAGCTCAAGAAACTAAACCAGTAGTAGAGTCATTTGTAATTTTTTTTGTGCAGCATAATCCTTCGTGCAAAGAAGTTAAATCTTACATGACAGATAAAGATTTCACTGAAATATCTGTGCTTAGAAATGTTTTTCCGCATGCAAAACATGAGCTTTGCTTATTTCATGTCCTCAAAAGCTTCAAAGAGATGGTACATTCCTCAAATGTGCCTAAAGCTTTGTATGTAGATTGCAAAGAAACATTACAAAAAATGGCATTTGCGACCAGTGAGGAGGCATATGATAAAAATTTTGAAGAATATAGAACAAAATATTCAAAATTTAACATCTTTGAGCAATTTGTGAGCAGGTGGCACTTTTGTAGAGATTCTTGGAGCCTCGTATATCGTATGTCGATTTATAATTTGGGAGATACGACTAATAATCGCTTAGAGTCATTAAATCAGAAATTAAAGCAACATATTAAAAAATATGCTGCCCTTGACGACTTTTATGTCAGTTTAAAAATATATCTTTCAAGCATGTTAGACAAATTGGAAATTGCAGCTTTTAAAGATTCCACCCATAAAAATAATACACGTAGCGATATCCCAGCAGAAACTTTGGAACGCTTGTCATCGTGTAGTACATACTTTATATATAAACTGATTATTAGTCAGATTTGTGAAGGTATTGGGGGTCAAGGCGAATTTAATCAATATGCTGAATTTGGACATTACACTGTAAAATTGCGTAACCATCCTCTAGCACAAACAACATTACGTTCCTGTAGTTGCAGCTTTTTTGCAATGAACCATTTGCCTTGCTGTCATATATTTGGTCTCAGACATCATTTAAAACAAGATATATTTACTGAGGATTTAGTGCCACAACGATGGACTAAATCTCATTATTTGTGTACAATTAACGCTTGCCGCTCTTCTAGCACTGAGACGAAGACCACTACAACTGTGCATGAGTTAAAAAATAAAATTAATAAAACTATGCACAGTGCTGAGAATATCAGATATTTAGAAGACAGTCTTGTCTGTACTTCTATTCTAGAAATTTTGAAGACCTCCTCAAGGCCCCAACATGATGAGATTAAAAATTAAAAAAAATAATCAAAACGAGTGGTCTAAAGATACATTACACTTTGAAAAACCTATTCTGATCCAACCTGAGTGTCAATATATAAAGACCCAATTAAAGCAACAGTGTAATGATACTAAAGACAGCATTTTTTTGGATGTCAGCCCGATTGAAACTAAAGCTAACAATTGTTTAAATATCAAAATGAAAGATTTACCAAAACAGGTGGCTTTCCCGGGCATAGTTAAAATCAAACGTAACAAGCAAACTGCCATTGGGCTAAAACGCAAGGCACCCAAACCTTCAGAACGTCGCCCAAAACGCAAGATCCTAATTACTGATTACTTTCCAATTATACCCAAAGTCACAAAACATCTTAGACCGATTCCTAATTCAAATTATTCTGCATGCGATAGTGATTGGGTTAAAATTGGTGAAGTTCAGCTGAAACTCAGCCACAGCAATATATTACAAAGCAATGACTGGCTAGATTCCGATATCATTCATGCTGCATCTTGTTTGCTTAAAGAGGAGTACACAATTGAAGGGTTGCAGCACACAACCTTGCAAGTTTACAAGCCCCCTAGATTTGAACCTTGCTTTGGTCAGTTTGTCCAAATTTGCCACGTAGGCGGTAATCATTGGAACTGTATCACAGGAAATGTTGTTGATAATGTACTTGTTGTTGACGTTTATGACTCTCTTTACAATAATGTGCCTACAGAGGTTGTATCAGTTGCAAGCAGCTTGAGTCGCGCTTTTGAGCACGTTACTACCATCAATTTCAAAATTTATAATGTCGATTTGCAGCCTAATTCTTGTGATTGTGGTTTATTTGCTATAGCATTTGCCAAATTAATTTGCGCAGGAAAAGATCCTAGCCGTGTAGTTTTTGAGTACAATAAAATGCGATCACATCTATTATCCATTTTCAATAACTCACCATCAAATATGACTGAATTTCCCGCTAGATATGATAGGTCGATCCCTGTAGCAATAATTGAAAAGTCTTTTAGCAAAGTTTATTGTTCATGCAGAGAAACAGGAGACTTGAACGATTTAATCTTGTGCAAAGTATGCCACGATTACTTCCATAAGAAATGTCTTACTAAGAAATATCCGAATCTGTACCCTCCTCATAAATTGAACAAAATACTTAATTTCACTTGCGTACGATGCGAAACTGTGGTTATTGTTGTGGCTTGAGTCATCTTTATAATGTTATTATAGTAGATTAGCACAAGTCCGTTTGGGTTGAAACTTGGGACCTAAAAAGCAGTAACACAGTACGAGCGATATTTTTGCTTTGAATGACGCCTAGGGCGTGTGCCCAGGAATCACGGGGACGGCCGGCCGTAGGCAATGGGCGAGCGAAGCAAGTCCGATAATATTCCTCTTACCTTTTTATTACATGATTAGCCAAAAGCTGAGTTTACGGATATTGCTGCTCTCACTATTAATTTTCCATCAAGAACCTACAATCAAAATAATCAACTATTGATTTTCTGTCTCTATTCGACTCTTGATTTTAATTTTTTCTCTTCCTCTTAGACGACAGCTATCAATTTAGTAACTCTTAAAATGGTGGGTTGGGTAACTTGTCTGTATTTTTTGAAGGCGAGTCCCAACTTCAACCCTTTAACGACCTAGATTTGCACGTAAAATATAGATTTGATTGTATATAAAAAGTACTTTAGAATTACATAGTTTAGATTTACACATAAAATGTAGATTTGATTGCATATAAAAAGTACTGTAGAATTAGTTTAGATTTGCAAATACAATGTAGATTTATTGTATAACATACTTTAGAATTGGTTAAGATTTGCACGTAAAATGTATTTTTGAATCTACATTTGGTAAGCCCTTGACATCATGATGTAGAAATATGAAAACGTACTTTAGAATTATGTAGTTGTAATTTATTAGTAGAAAGCACAGTAATATAGTAACAAAGTTGTAAATAATATGTTACAGGAAGCATCGTCGCGTCGTCGATCTCAATGCATTGCTTAATGGACCTGAGTAAATATTTTAATGCATGTTTTTTTTTCAGTTTACATAACACAGGATTGTCTGTTTGCGGTACTAACGCTGTGGAGGTATATTATTGCTATTTGCTTACGAATTTTCCTTTGCTTTCTATGATTGATTGAATGAATATGATTTTTGAAAGGAGTATATGTGCGTGATGTATAGTTGTGTAACTCCGCCTCGATTATGAAGTAAAGGTATTTTAGGTACCTTAATTCAATAATTGTGCCGGTCCTCAGCCCGGAAAAAGGAGGAAGGCATCCACAACACAAGTACTCGTAGCACGACATATTCGTAGATGCGAGTGAGGTTGCCTATGCAGCAGCTGTTTATTGGCGGCCAGTGGACAGCGAAGGCAAAGTTTCTGTCTCACTCGCAGCTGCGGAAAGGCGTGTAACGCCCGTAAAGATAGTAAATAAACCTAGGTTTGAATTACAGACTGCTGTGCTGTGGACCGACTCGCGCACCGTACTCATGGCAACATACAAATAGAACGACAAGGATTAAGGCAGTTCATGTGAAGAATAACGTCATCAAGTTTAGTGAGAAACTGAACATAAAAACAGTGATGATAAATCGAGTGGAATCGAACTGGTATAATAATGTAGAATTTGTGAACTATAAAAATGGAATAGTGTTAGGTGAAGCACAAGGTCCAAGTGGTATAGAATAAAAATAAGAGAGGTGATGTGATAATGAGGCATAGAAAGTAATCAAAGGAGGAAAGTATAAGGAACGTAGGAATAGTTTAGAAGATTCAGTTACAGGACAAAATCAGGATAGTGATATAAAAATAAATCAAAAACCTTTAGAGGAACATGAAAATTAAATTTCAAATTTTTATAATGAAAGGTCTGATAGCACACCCCGGACACTCCATACAAACGAGTGAGAAATGATAGGCAACAATGCAGGTAGGGTTGAATCACACCGGCGGTATTGGTCACGAAATGTTTGTTAGTTATTTACTGCATGCACACTGCAAGATATATATACTGTGCTGCAAGCAACAATCAACAGTTATCTTACATGATTAAGTAACTTACATGGATAACATTGTTCATTTGTTCTTCAAACACAGGAGCTTTTGTCCGTGAAACAATCTCATTTAGCAACCTACAACAATAGTCAATCTCAATCTATAATTCCGAGATCACATTTTATAATATCACACCACTAGATATTTCTATACAACTCATACTTTCACACCATTTAATCAAATTATTACAAACAATCATCATTTTAAATAAATAAAACGAACAAAATAAGCCACAATAACAAACTGACATCTGACATATGAAAAACATAAAGGAACTACATTTCTAAAAAAAAAAGATACAGCTAGTATGAAGATTCATAGGAACTGATTGTTCTTAGATTTGGTCGTATAATATTGGTGGTCAGCCAATCATGATACGAGGCATGCTGAGACGCTGCGGCCGCCTATTGGCGTCGAGCGGTGAGCGGCGCGCAAAGTAATAAGTGACGTTAATCGCGCATGCGTAGTTCGTCCTTTACGTTCGGTAACTAGTTACCTACTTTTTATTCCGGTGTACGAAATCACAGCGGCGCGCAAAGTGAATATAAGTGACGTTTATCGCGCTTGCGTAGCTCGTCCTTTACGTTTGGTACCCAATCTACATCCAATCTGAGTGACGGGGGGGTGAGGTCGAATTTAGAGAGCGGCAGGGAGTGTCCATACTGTACGTTAGTACTAATATATATACTGTGCTGATAGTATTACACAACAAGATCTGGTAATGACTAGGATACTAACCTATTTAAATGATTATGCAAAGTGATGTTATTTTGAAAGTATTATCATAAAATATTTGTGTTCAAAATGTAACTGATATAATTAACTCATGTACTTCATAAAAATGTTTTAGGTTGTGCTTTATTTAAAAATAATACTAGATCATTTTAGTTACATATTGTTTTGCGATAAATTAAGTTTCTTTTTAGTGTTTCTATAAAATGTGTGTAATAAAAATTTAAATTAAGGTGACTAGTTAACAGAGAGTGTTACATAAACTAGAAAGGGAAGAATTTTATAGAAGTGTGAGACATCTCTAGTGGTAAGTTTGAATTGTCTATGCATCCGTCACGCTCTCTGGTATTGACTATGATTCTGGCTTGTAGTGTTTCCAGTTTCCAATAAACTTAATTATCTTATAAAATTATGAGTATTAATACTTAACAGAAGAAATGTTTGAAAACTTATTCATTTAAAATTTTAAGAATAATTGTTAATGGTTTAGCGAAATTGTATTTTAATGTTGTCTTTTTATTATTTATCAAAGTGATCTTTGCAATATAAATTTATGTTGAACATTAAATACTTACATTTCAAATTACTAATACCCGTGGGTAGGTACAATTAATGTTTTAAATAAAAATCGTGTTGATTTGGTGTAACATGATTTAAGTTATTTGACAGGACTAAACCACAGACTAACCTAAATTTAAGCATTCTGTTCTTGTCTTTTCGATACAGAAAGAAAAAGATTGGGTAAATTTAGTTTAGTCCTGTCAAGTAAGTTAAACTAGTACATCGAATCGACGCCAGCCGCGACGAGACGTGAGCATTTTTGAGAAAAAGTAACGAACAACCTGCATTTGTTTATCCCAATACTTTTTACACCATTCTCTTCACACTTTCGTTTTAGGGTTCCATAATCAACAAGGTAAATTATTTAATTAAAATAAAATAAATATGGGTTTTTCTAATGTTGTATAGATAATGGTACGGAACCCTTCTTGCGCGAGTCCCACTCGAACGTGGCCGGTTTTTTGTATTAAGTTATACAATAAGAATGTTTTTTTTAACTACATAAGAATTATTCAATATATGTTTTAGTTGACGTTTCATGTTATTTTATTTCATAATTTTATCCATGCAATGTCACAGACTCACATCACAGTTAGGCTTTTAAATGTTTTTAAAATCTGTACCAATGGAATCCTGAAAAAAGTTAATGGAAACAGTTCCCATATTTTATCACCCGCAACCAGGCGTAGGGCATTATATGACCACATATTTTTAATACGGTTTTTATAAAAAGGTGAAATTTTTATTTATAATAAAAGCTACACAAACAGGTAATAAAATAGAGTAAACTTTATTTCAGGAAATGCTCAGCATCTTAAAAACTATAATTTTTCATGTGGTCGATAAAACATACTGCGCCTGGAAAAGGGTTAAAAGGACAACTATCACGGCTGAGTATGTTTTTTTAGTTTAGGAGTAATAGTCGACCAACTGAAGATGTTCAATTGGATTTATAAAAAGTTTATACATTTTCCATACAAAATAATCTATTAACAACTAAAAAATCTTTTTTTAAATATCAACTTATTTTTTGAAAAGACTGCAAAACTACGGTTTTTATATTAAATACCTACTTTGGAGGTACACAACATTTACACATAGGTAGTTTAATTATATAATTTTCTTCAAGATCAGGGATTCCTAACCTTATATTATATTCTATAGGTACTCTATTCGCCTCAACCAACTTTCTGCTAAAATGCTATACCCACAATATTTTTATATTCTTTGCAAGAGGTGCCGAAACGTTGCATCAAAATAAGTCATCATCATATCAGCCGAAAAACGTCCACTGCTGGACAAAGGCCTCTCCCAAGAATTTCCACGATGACCGGTCCTGCGCTGCCTGCATCCATCGGTTTCCGCGATCTTCACTAGGTCAGAACAGATCTTCACCGTGTGGAAGGCCTGCCTACGCTACGTTTTCCGGTGCGCGGTCGCCACTCGAGAACTTTACTGCCCCAACGGCCATCTGTTCTACGAGCCATGTGCCCTGCCTACTGCCGCTTTAGCAATGTTGGTTACTTTGGTTCTCCTGCGGATCTCCTCCTTAAAGTAAAATAAACAAAAGACATGGGGCATTTTTGCTCAAATGACAAGTAGGTAGGTAATCAATTAACAAAAGTAATATGTAAGTAAGTAAGTAAATATACTTTATTGCACACCAAAAAACAATACAGGACTTATAATCTTATATGTAAAAAGGAATCGCAAAATGTGTTGGTAAGCGCATAACACGAGAACGGCTGGACCGATTTGGCTAATTCTTTTTTTGTCGAGTTCGTTATTGTAAGGAGAAGGTTCTTATGTAGGGTAGGGTAGTGTAGTGTAGTGTAGTGTAGTGTAGGGTAGGGTAGGGTAGGGCAGTGTAATGTAATGTAAGGCGGTACGTAGTTCGCCGGGACAGCTAGTTTGTAATATAAATAGAGTGCCAAGGCGGCCTTCTCGCTTTAAGCGATTTCTACCAGGCAACCTTAAGTTAGGGATTGAAAGACAGATACACTAATACCTACAATAAGTAAATCCTTGGTTTCATATTAATCAGTGCACAACGGAGAGCATTTTCCTTGCTTCGTTTTTATTCTTAACAGCGTTGCAAAACCATTTTTACAAAAATAGGTAGTTGATAATGCTAAAAGAATACACCAAATATATACATGGAATTCACAAAGATCATCATCATATCAGCCGAAAGACGTCCACTGCTGGACAAAGGCCTCCCCCAAGGATTTCCACAACCGGTCCTGCGCTGCCCCCATCCAGTGGCTTCCCGTGTCCTTCACCAAGTCATCGGTCCACCCAGCGGGAGGCCCGCCTACGCTATGTCTGCAGGTGCGCAGTGTATCCACAAAGATAGCAAGTTGATAATGTTAAAAGAATACACAGAACATATACATGGTTCTACGCCCCTAAAAGGGATGCGTCCCATTTGTTGAAAATCCATGTTCCAGATCTTCATGCAGTTTGAAATTAAAGCACCATCAGTTTTTGAGCTTTTAAATTAAACAGGAAATGGTTCTGTATTTACAGGTACTAGTTTGGCAAAACCTGTTGGGTCCTAGTATTCTGTGGGCAGATGAAGTAGCTCAGTGACTTCCAGTTCCTCATTTGGTTAGGAATTCTGTTCTGACCATAACAGTTTGACTCCAATGTACAATATTGTTGCTTGTTCTTGCATTTGTGATGATTACCAATCACCTAAAATGAAAGAGAAAATAGTTAAGATTTTACATGACAGATCATTCTATCACTAAACTGTTGGATTAACTAAAAATAAACTGTATTAGACAATCAAGGTGTCTGTTACAAAGAATGGTTTAGGCTCTAGTTATCACTGCGCCATCGAGTACCTAGTTGAAACTAAACATAGACAAATGAGAAAGTTGCTGCTTACATATGTACTTTACTCCAAGCAGCAAAGTTAAGAGAAATTCCCTACTTACACTTGCTTGCATGCAGCAAATGCAATGAATTAGGTAAATTTGATGCACCCTAAGCTGTTTACCATTGCCACAACAGTTAAGCGTGTCTGGGATGTTTTTGCAGGTCAAATTGATACTTATGGTGAGATATTAAACTACAAGTAAAAGAGATGGGCTCTGGTATAAGAACACTGTTATTGGGAGAATACAATATAAAAAACATTGAGACACGTCACCTACAAGATATTCAACCAGAATGATTACATGATTTAGTGGACAACTCATTCAATAAATAAACATTTCAAACTCGTGTCGTGTGTCATGCGCAGTTCGATTGCAGATTCAGATAACTTTGTTTGTGGCTAGTACGCATCGATCGCGTATATATAAACCTTAATTCAATATAATTGCTTGCAAGTCTCCTTTGGTATTGGGCTCCTGTTACGTCCTCCCAAAAGCACTTACTTACCTAATTCTCCTGGAAGACTCACAGTCTCTTCCTCATTTTATTGGATGGGTACTGCATAAAGGCAAAGATTTCTATCTACTACCTTTTTTCTTTCGATTTACCTAGCCTTCAAGACGCGACATTCCCATAACAGAACAACTTCGCCACATGGAAAGAAGTCGACTAACTAAATTGCTAAATAATGTATGAGTTTTTCTAGCATAATAGATGGCTATCTATGGCTGGCTCTGCTGTGCTGAGTCAAAATGTAACTATTCATTCAGGTAGGTACTTTAGGGAATCAAAGCAAATAAGTAGGTAATTATACACTCCGGCTAGCGTCTGATGACGTCACAACTGGTAACCCATAGCAACCAGCGTCGGAATAGTCACAACAAACGTCATTAGGGTTTACTTTTGTTTGTTTCTTGATTGTCCAAATTTGTCACAACAGCCAACATTCAGGGAAAAAAATAGAGAGTGGGAAGTTACCGATTCACAAAAAATTTCAACGAAATTGGTGAAAAAATTTACATGTTTAGTATCCAGAGCCACAAAAGAAATTTTAAAAAAGTATATTTGAGATTGCTATTATGGGTAATAGTTATCTGTGGCCAGCGTCGGAATAGTCGTTTCGGTATATTTGGTTCCTAATGTTTTGCTTTGTTTTTGTTGAAATTATATGAATTTCCGTGGTATTTCTATGTAATTTAGGACTCATCTACAACTAAACCTACTTTTGTACTGTAGAGAATAGTGGAAGTGGAAGGGAAGTAAGGTAAAGCATTTAAAGTCCTTGTAAATTTATTGAGCTGGGGTTTTGGATGACTCAGAAACTCGAACGAGGTATGTTCCACTGAACTATGTCATCCGCAGTCGAGGAAAGTCCCATTATAAACTCGGATATTGAGCACGATGTGACGAGTAGTAGACGGAACCTTGTGGAGACTGCACCAGGTAATAACAGAACGTTTTATGTTGGTACCTAACTACCTACGTTTAATTTTGTGAAAATGTTATGTTTGTTTGTATCACAATCACAGTACCTATCTGCCCCCATTATCTATATTAGGCTAATAATAACTAATCATTGTAGTCCTCCTATAGATAATTCACTCTATGGTAGTTCAATTTAGTCAAAAGTTATCCTTCAAATATTGCTTGCTTGTCCCATGTGCCAGGCGTCCGGATAAAGCCGGACAGGGTTAGGCTTTTTGGATGCGTGTCCGGCCAAATTAGATGGTGTCCGGCCTGTCCGGCTTTTGTCAGACTTTTTAGGTTTAATGATTTTACCAGTCACCTGAACATTCGGGTGAGCGCTGTTGTATTTATGAGACTATGGCGGCGTTTCTTTGTCTGATTAGGACCTCGCTAAAGGCCAGTAAACATGACTGATTGATTTAGGGGTGTCTAAAGCGGGCTTTGATAATTTAGGGAGTCCGGCTTTTTTAACCAAAAGCCCGGCTAAACTAGCAGGTATGTCCGGCTATTTAGTTTAAAGACCTGGCAACCCTAGTCCCATGCATTGTCTGTCAGGTCAAACCTAACATCTCATTGTTTTGCTTCTTGCTGCGTAACCATCTTGCTTTACTCCAACCTTTATTTTGCAAAGGGGCTTCCTGCCCCCGTTACCCCATATTTTTTGTAGTGAATTGGCTCTGCGGGAGGGAGCACAAATAAAAAAATTATATTACAAATAAAATATCAATCCAATAGGTGTGAGGTGGGAATCTGAAGCTAACCCAAAACAAATATGTTAAACAGTTGACAGTGACTTGGAGAACATAATAAAATTAATTGTTACAAATAGGCTACATACACCAGTAAATAAATGGCTCAACTGGGGGTGTAGAGTGTGTAAACCTAAGAGATTCCTTCAGAAACTTGTTAAGGGTGCTTTGGGACTGAACATACTAAAATTCCTGATGTCTAGGAGGTGAGCTGAAAGAGGGGGCACAAAGAAGATCCTACTTTTGATTTTTTTCCTTATATCTTAAAAATGGTGCGTCATAGGGAAACATTATCTTAAAGAAGCTCATAAAATTCTTTACAATTTTCATTCAAAACACTTTTTTAAATGGTATTTCGAGTATCATTGGTCTTCGATATGCAAAAACTGGCCAAGTGGTAGTCAGACTCGTGCACCGAGGGTTTCGTACCAACTCCTCTCCACACAAGTGCCACAATGATGCTTATTCATTTCAAACAAAAGACATTGCAAGTGACAGAAAAATGCTCTTTTTCCATTCAGTTTGGACTTAACTTGAGTATAAGTCACACTTGGCCGGTTTTTTTAATGTTTGTTTTTCTACTTTAGGATTTGTACAATAATCACATCAAGTTTCACCCCTTACAGCAAAAACAAAAAAACTTGAAAAAAACATGTTTCTTGTATTGCAACTGGTGACCCATTAGTTTTTACTTTTAGTAATTTTTATTATGTGTTAGTAAATTCCCTATAATGTAATAAATATAATATTCTTTGAAAATTTCAGCCAGCTACCTATTATGGTTCGAAAGATACAGCCTTTTAAAGTCAGACTGACAGATGAACAGCATAGGCTTTGTAATAGGGTCTGATTACACCGGATAACCTTAACAGCGATAAGGTTTTGCTTTAATTTAATTGGATTCTGCAAGTTTAAATTTGATTGCATTTCTTTTATGAACGTTTCACATCATGGAAACAAATGTTTTAACTTAAATTATTTTGATTAAACACTCTAAAAATAAGGGGCTATTCAAAATACCATAGATAGATGGACCAGATATGAAGGAATGTTTAACGAAAATATGAAGTTTTTTTTTAATATTAACTTTTTTTGAAGCTTAGAGCTTGAAAACGGTTTGAAATTCTGAAAAGTGTATAAAATAATGTAGAGAATTTCATGAGATTTCATTTGAAAAGTGTTTTTTTTCCTGCGACCCACTATTTAGAGATATTATCAAAAATCTCAAAAGTGGGAGTTTTAGTATGATCACTCACTAAGCACCCTGAACAAGTTTCTGAAGGAATTGCTTAGGTCCTTGCTCAAACTCTGCACCACTTTTATGGAGTCAGCTAATAGTTTAGTTTCACAAATGTATATTATTACTGAGCGTCGGTGGCGTAACGGCTAGGCCCGCCGCCTCGTGTCCGGGAGGTCGTAGTTCGAATCCTGCCACGTACCAATGTGATTTCAAATTAGATTTCATATGTACGTTTATCTGACGTTCTTACGGTGAAGGAAAACATCGTGAGGAAACCTGCACACGCCGGCGAACTCGTAGGCCCGATCGCCCTAACTCAGGGTAGGCTCGAGCCCCTCGGTGGGAACGTATATGGGCTGATAAGAAGAAGAAGAAGATATTATTACTAGCTGTTTCCCGCGGCGTCACCCGCGTGGACGTTTCTATGACTTTTCGATGGTGCGCAGTGCGCGAGCCGCAAGCGGCTCGCGAGCGTGGAATAAAGTAGCCTATGTGTTAATCCAGGTCCTAATCTGTCTACCTACCAAGTTTCAGCCAGATCCGTTCAGTAGTTTTTGCGTGAAAGAGTAACAAAATTACATCCATACATTCTTACAAACTTTCGCGTTTATAATATTAGTAGGATTATTTTTTTAATTTTTTTCGCATTTTCTCTGCTTGTTTAATTAAATTCGCCCTCATGTCTTCAGTTTCGTTTATCAATTAATTATTTTGAGCAGAAGAGACAACAGGATGGATCAAATGTCGCACAGTGCTGGGCATTATGGGCCTCCTTGGGTTCGCCAACGTGTACGCGATGCGGGTTAACTTATCCGTCGCTATAGTGGCCATGGTGAATGGCACTGTCACACCAGAATCAAACAATACAGCCTTAGATGTGTGTCCAGCGCAGCCCCATGATAATAGCTCTGTTCCAATGGTAAGTGTGGATTAAGGAATGCATTAAAATATGGCTATTGAACAGGTTCTCAAGAATATTTTTTAAAATTATTCATTTTATTTCAGTTATATATTATAAGTAATTAATTACGAAATCATGTGTTCCAAAGAAAAGAGCTCACGAGATGATTTTATTCTATAACCAACTTCAAAAAAGAGGCCATTAGCCTAATATTTTTTTGTGGACATCCGCCTGACATGCAATAATATTTATAATTTACTAGCTTTTGCCTGCGGCGTCGCCCGCGTGTACATCGTTTTATGACTGTAAAGCTTTTTTTAAAATTATATTTCATGATATCAAAGGAGTAATTGTGGAACGTAAGTACCTAGATGTACAATTTAGGTACTTACATTTTTTTGCATTAAAGAAGGAATGCAAGAATAAACTTATAAAAATCAAGCATGTTACCTTTGTGCAGCACCTTGATTGTACTAATTACGGATGCAGAAAGTTTCCCGATGACTACTCCTCCCGTCCCGCCGCGCCGCCGATTGACGACGATCAAGATGGAATTAAATACAACTTTGAGGAGTCGCAGTCAAAAACAACTTTGATGTATATGAGTAAAAAAATATTTTTCGTTTGCTCGTTTTAGTAATGTTTTATACCTCATTTTTTTTTTCATAATTTTAAGTCCCATAGTTTAAAGTTAGTCAAAAAGGGGTGGGTGGCCTTTGGAACTCAATATTTTGTAAAGGCCATATGTAGGGGAGGCACCTTAAGTATTTTTCTTTGACATATTGACTACATTCGAGTCACAATTTTACATCTGTGTACTAAAATTATAAGGTTACCGGTTTTTGCCACTTTGGCTCCAGAACCCTAAAAAATGTTACACCTTAGAAACTGTTGATCTAAGACTTCTAGTTCCAAATGCTGTCTAATTTAAAACCGCTATAACTAGGACCAACTACCCACTCTAATCTACTAGTATACGGGGAAAAATGGTAGATCTTCACTAGATAAAAACGGTGAGGTGATTTAAACGATTTCAGTTGAGATTTAATCAAACACAATAAAATTTTTAGTAAAAAGATCTTCATTTCGGATGGTAGCTGTCAAAATTTAAATGGCCATATGTCGGAAATTATTGATCCTAGACTAATAATTTCTAAAAAGAAATGTCGAGATCTTCATTTAATTGACAGCTGTTAAACTTAAAACCGCTACATCTAAACTAAATCTATAAATTATATAAAAAAAGAAACTGACTGACTGACATTTCAACGAACAGCCCAAACCGCTGGGTCTAGAGATTCCAAAGTTGGCACTTAGGTTCCTTTTGAGGTTTAGGGGTGCATTAAGGATTTTTAAAAATTCGGGGTCGTGAAACGGGGGTCCACAGTTTGTATGGGGAAACAAGATTACTTAGACTATTTTAATCAAAACTTCACAGGAGTTCTCCTATCTATAAATGAGTGAACAAGTGTTTCAGGTTTGTTCAGAATTCAACCCCTAAAAGGGGAAAATAAGGTGACGAAGTCTGAAAATCAACATGGGTATCGTTTGTGTGGTTTATCGGTAATCACAAAAACAACAACGATTATAAAGTCCAACGTGGCGGAAGTGAAATGCCATCATTCCGTGTTGGGGAGCAATGGAGTTGAAATGTCTAAATATCATGGGTATTTTGTTTTTTTGGGACGTGACACGATAATTCTTGAAAGTATGTGTGCCAAATTGCAATTCAATCGGTCTAGTAGTTTCGGAGCAAATCAGCTGTAACAGACAGCCACACAAGTGATCCCATAAGAGTTCATTTTTTTCCTTTTGAGGTATAGAACGATACATGCTTTATTCTAATAGGTTTTCAAAGTTGTATTTGGTTCCATCTTGATCGTCGTCAATCAGCGGCGCGGCGGGACTTGAGGAGTAGTCATCGGGAAACTTTCTGCATCCATCATTAGTACAATTCAAGGTGTTGCGCAAAGGTTGTTACTTGTTTGCTTTTTATAAGTTTAGGCTTGCATTCCATCTTTAATGCAAAAAAAATTAAGCACCTACATTGTATATCTACTTACGTTCCACTGAATTAACTTGAGATTTACGTTTGGTCTTTCATACCTCCGTAGCTTTGATTGCCACCTTGGAATAGCGAATGACACAATCAACATGGCTGAGAGTCGAACCACTGCTCACTACTATATTCTTTAGCGTACCACCGATACTATGAAAATCAAAAATTCAAAACAACACACGTCACATAGATATATGGCATCAAATATGATTTCATGTAAAAGGTGGATGTTCTCAATTTGACTGTATGTTTTTTTATATGTTTGTAACAAGATTTCTTGGGCTATTGTGAACTGAAGTTGATAATTCTTTTTTTATTTGATATTCATGATTCCAGATTGGTCTCATATACAAAATTGAATTGTATCTAAATCAGTTTAGAGTTTTTTTAGAAAATAAAAAGAACACAGTAAAAATATAGCAAAATTGTACATTCTCGTAGTTGATGCGATAGCAGTCAGTTACTTTTAACATGTTCAGCGTTGTCGGTTGGCTAAAAGATTTATTAGAATTATTATTATTTGAATGTAACTAAAGTTTATAACCCCCTTGTTTCATTTTCTGCTATAGGAAAGTAGGCCTATGTCCAGCAGTGCACGTCCTTTGGCTGATGTAAACCCTACTATCTATCTACTGTGACATTTTCCACTAATACGTCATCAATTGCTTCGACTTTTTATCGATATATTGTTTGCAGAAACCAGGGGATTTCAACTGGACAGCTGAGCAGCAAAGTATAATATTAGGTTCATTTTTCTACGGATACGTATTGACACAGGTAAAGGACTATTTCTGTCATTCATGTTGAATCTGATATTGCTCTTTTTTCCATTTACAATAAAACATTGTTTGATTGTTTTCCATTTAGATTCCCGGTGGTAGAATAGCAGAATTATTTGGCGGGAAACTGGTGTATGGAGTTGGTGTGCTGGTGACTGCATTATTTACTATTTTGAGCCCAATTGCTGCTTATGTGGACTTCAAGTTCTTTATAGCGGTGCGGGCTTTGGAAGGGCTAGGAGAGGGTGTGACGTATCCTGCCATGCACGCTATGCTAGCTAAATGGATTCCTCCCATGGAGAGATCCAAGTTTGCAGCTTATGTTTATGCCGGTAAGATTTCTTTTGTGATAAAGTTGAAAAATGATAGGGCTTGTTTATAAGAGAGTGAAGTTTATTTACACTTGATGTATTGGCTCTGTGCACGAGTTCAGCGCCACCTAGCGTCCGCAACTTTCTTGGCTCTCACCATTTGACATATTTAATCATGACATTGTGATACATATTATTATAATCCAGAATTATCTATTATTTTATTTCCAAAATAACTGTGATACCTTAATTTGGGTGGAGAACAGGTTGTAAAATCATTTTTGGTCATTCAAATCAATTGAGGTACCTATGTAAATTAATTCAAAAACTGTGTTTTATTTTGAACATGTCAGGGTTTGTTTAATTCATTTTTAGTTGTAGTTTTACTGTAAAACAAGAAGATAAAGCTTATTTAATGGTTTCATTCAATAATAATAAACATATATAATTATTCCTGTATCCCTAGTGATAAATTAAATATAGTTTTCAGATCAAAATTAATATTGTTTTAAGGACCGGGTTTTATTTAAATTAGGTAACCAAGTCTAAACAGATTATACTATGAGATATGACAGATGACTGCGCCAACATTATTTTTACTTTTGACCACTATGAGCGCTGCGATCGATTATAATATTACCCCCACCTAGTACTACGCACCCAGCGAATTGTAATTCATGTGTGTTCATTCACTTTCTATAACTGTTAAAAAATAAGTTTATTCACCAGAAAAAAAACTTAACAATACGAAACAAACAGTAGGTACAATGGGCAAAAACAAATAAAAACTGCTTTAAAATATTATGGGTTGAGTTCTTATTTCCTAAAATAGGAGCTATGTATTTTATTTAGGGTAAGCAAGGTAAAAGTTGTCACACACGGGCGCCTTACTATAAGATATATTTAACGTAACAGATATCTTACAATATCGCTCTTCATAGAAATCAATGAGAGTACACACACGGGGTTGATAATATATATTTCATCGCCGTCTATTTCAAGATACCGAGCGATACCGACAGCATGATTAGTTTTTAACCGCCTGCGTGGTTAGTCCATTCGCTTCACAGCAGGAGGTCGCGGGTTCGATTCCCGGTGAGAACAACTTTATAAGACTAGGTTTGGACTTTGGTTGGTGGCAAGGCATGTTCATAGCCTGCCTGGCTAGCTACCACCATCTTATCTAAGTGTTGCCGCCAAACATCTGTTTTTATTTTTTATTCACAATTGGTGAGCCCTTGGCATCATCTCATGTGTTCCGGCTTGAAGATAAGATAGCCAGATCCCCATTGCGTAGGCGAATCTTGATAAGCCCTCTTCCATCTTCGGCATCATCGTCACTTCGTCAAAGTCGGCTTCGTCCTTTGACGAACTGTCTAAAGTCCAATAGCAACATACGAGAACTTATTTTCTTAATCACCTTGTATAAAGCGTTTTAGGTGTAGCTCATTCAAAGACTCGTAACAGAATGTGGGGTTTTCATATATTATTATTATTCATTTATTTTTAGGCAACTTAGTACTAAAGTACAGGCCCATAGATATATAAAAACTTATAAAAATAACATGACATAGATACTATAAATAAAATACATTATTAGGCATGTTTATCTACCTTAATCTATGTTGGTAATTTTTTAAACTAATGGACTGGCATGGTGCCTCGGAAACGCCGAAACACGACGTCCTTCGGCCAGAATTCGGTGCTGGTGATGGTCTCCAGTAGAGGCTTCGGCACGCGCACTACGTACGACGTATATTATAGTATAGCGTCCGTGTGTGATACCTTACTATGCTATAAGTTTTTATCTTAAGATAATCGCGAGTATCTGCGAGTAACTTAAGATAAAAAGCGCCCGTATGTGACAGCTTTAATTCGCGGCGTATAAGTTGAATACAAATGGTGGTCGTTCGCGCTGGTAGTGCGGGTTTGTGCGGGTGTAGCGCGGGTTACTCGGGGGGTTGGCCTCCCTTGGTGTACGAGACCCCGCGTCCTGAACCTGACACCTGAGACCTGAAAATAAAACACTACGCGCTATTCAACTTAGATGTTATAACTAGTTTTATTTAGGCCTTAAGACGTGTCAAATGACATCATTCAATTAAAATGATTGAAAGACTGTAATGCTATCACTATGGAAAAATATGTAAAATATAATGTACTAAAAGTAATAAAAAAATATAATTTAAAAAATATACTGATGACCCTGTTTTTACCATTAATTGCAAAATTTCTCGGAAACAAATAGTTAATGTTGAATGAAACCAACGCACAATAATCGGTGACTTTAACACATTTCGTTTTTAATTGAAAACATTTTTGAAAGTGAAGAAAAGTAATAAAAACATGTAAAAATCGAGAATTGGGCGTTCGGTCTCAAGTTCTCAACGTAACAGCCGCGTTGAAGCCCACATTAATTTGAACTTAAAATGAATAGACTTACGTTCGATATTATTTTAACACGTTTCAACCTGCTCGGATTTAGTAGTAAAGGATAGTATAATCAGGAATAGTTTGAAAATCACTATTGTTTTTTTATCGTATACTTACACGTAAACTAATAATAGGTAGGTAATTAATTAAAAAAAAAAACAGATTGTTAGAAAATTTGTGGCTTTAGCAATACAGATATGTATAGTTAGGATACCTACCGTTATTTTACATAGAAACATTGTATTCTTAGATAGTTAATAGCTTCGAGCCCATATCACAGATATGTTTTCTTCACATGCAGGCTCAAACATAGGCACAGTGATATCACTACCAATATCAGGGTGGCTCTGTACACTCCAGTTGGGAGGCGGTTGGCCGCTCTGTTTCTACTTGTTTGGCGGCCTCGGTATCGTCTGGTTCATAGCCTGGATGTTCCTCATATACGACTCGCCCCAGTCTCATCCCAGAATATGTCCCAAGGAGGTGGAATATATCACTAATGCTATTGGACCTCAGGTGAGATAATAAAACTTTTTTCTTACTTCTCAGCATCATTATAGTTCTTCAGTTTGTTAACCTTTTCGCACGAAGCGTTTTGCTTCTTCGTTTATCATGCTATCGGCCAAGGAGTGGAATTTCCTTCCGGCGTCTGTATTCCCCGATTCGTATAATTTAGGAATCTTCAAGACCAGAGTGAATAGGCACTATTTGAGCTTGCGTGTTACATCCTCGGCTGCATCGGCACTTACCATCAAGTGAGGTGCAGCCAAACGCACTCAAATTTTTAATAATAAAAAAAAACAAATAAAAGTGATTTTTCAGATGGAAAAAGTAAAATTCTCAGAATCGCTAAGCTTAAGTGGCACTGGGCAGGACACAGCTCGTAGAACAGATGGCCGTTAGGGCAGTAAAGTTGTTGAGTGGCGCCCGCGCATCGGAAAACGTAGCGTAGGCAGGCCTCCCACTCGGTGGACCGATGACCCGGTGAAGGTTGCGGGAAGCCGCAGGATGCAGGCAGCGCAGAACCGGTCGTCATGGAAATCCTTGGGAGAGGCCTATGTCCAGCAGTGGACGTCCATCGGCTGATATGATGATGATGATGATGTAAGAAAATTGAATTTGCGATGGCCTCAGTATAGAGCACCTGCAAAATGCCGGGGCCCACTTGCCTCGGGTCCTGGGCGTGTTTTTCACACTTTGCGTGCGCCACTCGTATCTTCCACAAGGCTTTATGCGTACGATAGTTGTACCAATACTCAAGAACAAGACGGGTGATATATCAGATAAAGATAACTATAGACCCATATCATTGGCCACAGTGATAGCAAAAGTGCTGGACGGTTTGCTTGACAGACAATTAAGAAAATACTTACATCTACACGATTCCCAGTTTGGTTTTCGCGCAGGATTATCTACGGAAAGCGCTATATTGTCTCTCAAGCATACCGTGCGGTACTATACAGACAGGAATACGCCTGTCTATGCCTGTTTCCTGGACCTGTCGAAGGCCTTTGATATGGTTTCTTATGCTGTCTTATGGGATAAATTGCAGAAAACAGGGATGCCCAAAGAACTGATATCAGTCTTTGAGTATTGGTACAGTAACCAGCGCAACTGTGTTAAATGGGCAGATGCCTACTCTGAAGATTATGGTCTGGAGTGTGGGGTAAGGCAGGGGGGGCTGTCCTCGCCAAACCTCTTCAGCCTATATGTGAGCGGGCTCATTGAAGGGCTGAGCAGCATGCATGTCGGATGTTATGTCGATGACGTATGCGTAAACAATTTAAGCTATGCCGATGACATGGTGCTGCTTGCCCCGTCAGTAAGCGCGATCAGAAAATTGTTAAGAGTGTGCGAGAGCTACGCGGCTAAACATGGTTTAAAGTACAATAAAAAAAAAAGTGTTTTTATGGTTTTCAAGGCTAATGTTAAGAGTCCTAGTTACGTTCCTCCCATTGAGCTGAACGGAGTTTCCCTTAGTAGAGTTACTGAATTTAAGTACTTGGGACATTATTTAGATGAACATCTTAATGATGATTGCGACATTGAAAGGGAGCGTAGGGCGTTGGCGGTACGTGGTAATATGCTGGCTCGCAGGTTTGCTCGTTGCACTACAGAAGTTAAAATCACCCTTTTTAAGGCGTACTGTCAATCGTTTTACACGAGCAGCCTGTGGACTTCATACACCAAGCGTGCCTACAATGCCCTACGTATACAATACAACAACATATTCAGGGTTCTGTTGGGGCTGCCCCGCTTCTGCAGTGCCTCAGGGATGTTTGCTGACGCCCGCACTGATGATTTTTATGCGATTATGCGTAAAAAAGTAAACTCCCTGATGGTAAGATTGCGGGGTAGCACCAACGGGATTCTGAAGATGATTTCTGATAGGTGTGAGGGGCCTATACTGAAACACTGGGTGGGCCTCCTACGCAGTCCGTATGTCTGCATCAGAAACTAACTCTGATCCGTTTGACTCAAAATTGTATTTGCTTCTACTAATATAGGTTAAGTTGTGTTCTTACTAAAAAATAATGGATCTTTGGTCTGAAAATAAATGATTTTATTATAATGCTATACAGGAAGTAGAATAAAAGACGCATATTTGATATGCAAGGGAATGAATCTGAAGAACGTAGAACGTGGTTGAAAGAACCGACCAAGTGCAAGTTGGACTCGTGCACCGAAGGTTTCGTACTAGCACACCTTTCCACATGAGTACAACAATAATACCTATTAATTTCAATCAAAAGAAAACAACGAGAGCGACGAATTTTTGTTCAGTTCGGGATTCTCCGCGCGAGTACGTCTCACCCTTGGCCGGTTTTTATGTTCTGGGAGCACGCTAGTGCCCCCGCCAAGACGAGCGAAGCGAAGCGCAAGGGAACTGCCTCCCTCTTCTCGAAGCGCTTCGTCGTTTTCTTTAACCCTTATAACTTGGATTTGCATTATACCAGATAAACAAAATTCTCGTGATATGAAACACAGTCCGCTGACAGACAGACGGACAGCGGAGGCTTTATAATAGGGACGCGTTGCCCTAAAAAGGCAGTAACTCAATGTCAGAGCAATACACTGGTAATTTTGCCACAACCCGAGATCTGCGAGTTCTGTAACGTATTTCACACACTATTTTGCGACCTTTAGAATTTACAAAACTATGAACTTTACGGTAATTAAATATGTTGTTATTCAATGTGATTTATTAGTGTTTATTTGGCATTGGCACTCGAACGTTATCTGTGTATGCAATGCAGGGCGAATGCGTGACTCACGCAACTCTGAACTCACAGATGTTTATACACTATCAACTCCAAAACAGATCATATAATTAATTTTCATCCAAATCTAATATCTTATTGACATGACATACCTAGTTATTAATATCTTGCGAACTTAATATTTATTCTAGTAATAGATTTTCGAGTTATAGTCAGCTGAAGTAGTCAGGAAGTATAGTACACTAGGTTTTATCCGCAGCTTCAACCGAGTTGATATAGTTTTTATGACTACTTTAGATTGCATGGTGCGCGTGACGCAAGCGGCTCGCGAGGGTAGAATAAAAATTAGCCTATGTGTTATTCCAGTGCTTGATCTATCTACCTACCAAATCTGTTCAGCTGTTTAGGCGTGAAAGTGGAACAAACAAACTAACATCCATACATTCGCGTTTATATTGTCAAGTGTGATTATATCTCAAATTTGCTCAGCCGTTTAGGCGTGAAAGTGGAACGAAAAAACTAACATCCAGACATTCGCGTTTATAATGTCAAGTGTGATTATTTCTAGATTTCACTGTATAAAAAAAATTAAACTATAAGCAAAAGGTCAAAACTTATATTTTTTTGAAACTGCGGCAGAGAGGGAGTACATTAGAAAAAAATCCGGTAAAGTGCGAATCTTTTAACCGACTTCAAAAAAGGAGGAGGTTCTATGTTCGACTGTATATATATATTATGTATGTTCACCGATTTCTCCGTCAATTTTGGACCGATTTTCAAAATTATTTTGTTATATTCGAAAGAGTATACTACTTAGGGGGTCCCACTGTCACCAAGTCAGGATACGATGATTGGATCCCAGGGAAATCGAGGGCAACCCTCAAATTTTATGGGCACCTATTAATGCCCCCTTTTGTATGAAAATTTATTGAGAAAAATTAGGTGGTGCGATTTTCTGACGCCGAGTGTAATATGTAGTTATGTGTAGAAAACTGATAATGATATGCTAAATAAAACAAAATTGCAGAGGCTAGATGGCAGCGAATTATTACCGAGAAATTAATGCATTTCCTTTTTCTTCAGGAGGACAAATCATCGCAAACAATACCATGGTTGAAGTTCTTGACCTGTGTACCGCTATGGGCCATCCTGATAGCCCAGTGCGGCCAGTCGTGGCTCTTCTACACGCAGCTTACAGAGTTGCCCACTTACATGAACAACATATTGCACTTTGACATCGTATCTGTGAGTAATGCTGTTATTAATTCGATATAATAAACCATTTAAAATGACCACTTAAGGAATGGATGTCTTTTAATTATCAAGATAGATAAAAAGACAGTAATTAATGAAACATAGCGTTTGATCCGAAATGTAGTAGAGCTAGGGAAACCCCATAAGGTGAGTGGAAGATAAGTTTGGAAAACGCTGAAAAATAATGTAAGTTGTAACCATTTATCTTATCAAATTAAACAAGTTTTAAGACGTATAATACTATGTCGTATTTAAGAATAAATATATACTTAATGTTATGGTTAACTTAAAAATTGTCTACTGACTCGGTGGTCCAGTGGTCAGCGCTCCTGCCTGCTGGTCCGAGGGTCGTGGCAAAGTATATATATTAGTACTAACATACAGTATGGACACTCCCTGCTGCTCTCTAGATTGCGACCTCACTCCCGCGGCACCTAGATTGATAAAGATTGGTTACAGTTTGGTTGTCGAAGGTATAGGATTTCGCATCCATTTTGTTTGTTCCGTCATTCGTTTTTTGTAATGTCATTTCTGGCCCGTTGTATGAAGTGTCCAGGGTATGGTCGTGGGCTTCGAACGGGCGTCGTGTGAAGAACAGGTTTGCTGTGTGTCTGGGTGTTTAATATCTATATGATATGTATGTATGTTTTAACGTATATAAGTATGTATATCAGTCTCTGGTTCCCATAGTACAAGGAATCCTTGGAAGTACAAGGGCCAGGTGTGTGACCGTGTGTGATTTGTCTACTACAAACAATACCAAAGTTACTTCGATTATCCCTCAGGTTGACAGTTACAACTGCATCGCTCTGAGACTAAAGCTCAAATCGATTTATCCTTAACTAGATTTTGCTAGCGGCTTCGCTCGAGTGAATATAGATTCTATGACTGTCTTCGAGGGTGCGCAGAGCGTGGGAAAAAGTAGCCTGTATGTTAATCCAGGTCCTAATCTGTCTACTTACCAAATTTCAGCCAGATACGTTCAGTAGTTTTTGCGTGAAAGATTCTTTATGTATGGATGTTAATTACTCTTTCAGAAAGAGTAACAAACATCCATACATACATCCATCCATACATAAAAACTTTCACATTTATAGTATTAGTAGGATTAAAAAGTATGTAACAGTTGGTAAAAAGTGTTTTGGTTTTTATTTTCAAATCTGATTCATTTCGCGCTGCTCGAATGAAGTGGAGGTGGCAGCGCGCGCCAATCTTCTTGTTCTTCCATGCCTTTTCCCATCATTAGGGGTCGGCCCTCCACGTTGGTAGGCTCAAGACGCTCGGTTGTTGACGTGCTCAGCTGTGCCCACTCCGTTTCTCTGGTAACGGTTGTCCACCACGTGGCTAGCGGCCGCCCTCTGCACTTCTTCTTATCTGGAATAGCCAAAGCTTTCCTGACAGCGTACCCTTCGTTTCTCCTCATCAGCGCGCGCCAATATAAGGTTTGTTTTATGTTACTTTGGTCGACTTTATATCCATGTGCAAAACGTTTTATTAATTTTACGTTATTTACCACCTTAAGCAGAAATCAAATGATTAGTAGCCTGGGTGGGTCGCAGAAGCAGTTCTGTCTTAAGATTCAAGAAGATATTTTCTTGGGAAGTTTTCAAGGAGGATGTAATGCTGTTGTCATATATAACAAGGCCTTTTGTCTATGTTTAGCACGATTTTTAGTGGGAAGTTTCATTCGTGCATCTACAGGCCTTATACGCCTGTTCCGACAGTTTGGCTGCGGGAAGTTTAGACTCATTGGTATGGCCTATACACCTGCCACGAATGGTGGTTTTCAGAGTTTTTACAACTTTCCAAGAAACCCTTACAAAATTCGCAAAAAATATCGTAGAATTCTGTTTCATTCATGCATCTATATTGGCCTTGTATGCCTGTTCAGATAGTTTAGGTGCAGGAAGTTTAGACTCTATGACATGGCCTATACACCTGTCATAAATGTAGGTTACATAAAAAGTTAGTAGCTTAGTAGCTTTCACACTATTAAAAACGCCTTGTATAAGTATTTATAATACCTATTTTTATTAATTATTTTCAGAACGCGAGACTGAACGCATTGCCGTATCTCACGAGTTGGGTCGGCGGTATAGTGATATGCATCTTCGCGGACTTTCTGCTTGCGCGGGGATGGATAACGCGGATAAACAGTATGAAACTGTGGAACACCATTGGTAAGTGATCCATTGTTTTACACTAAGATCACGCCTTTTTACCCGACTACTACACAGCCAAAAGGAAGGGTTATGATTTTAGTAGTCTACACAGCTGATGAAAAAATACGGTGAATATATTTATTACAAAGAAAATAATAAATTTAAAGTAGTCTTCCTTGGATAGCGATGCACTTATCCCAACGGTGGTTCCATGATTGAAAGCATTTCTGGAAGGCTTCTTTCGGAAGGGCCTTTTGCTGCTCCGTCGTGGTCTTCTCAATGTCGGGAATGGTGTCGAAACGTTGTCCTTTCAGCACGGTTTTTATTTTTGGGATTAGCCAGAATTCGCATGGTGCTAAATCCGGGGAGAAAGGTGGATGTAGACACAGGAATTTCTACTGTGTGTCCACCGCTACGTGTGGAATAAATTTCGCACTTACGACATTTGTAAATTACAAATTATCAGTTAAAACGCTTTGCAAGGACCCATACGAGATGTTCAGTTCTCCGGCAAGCTGTGGGATAGTCAATCGCCTGTTTGAATAAAAAAAAATTCCACCTCCCTCTGTTTTTGAGGTCGAATAACATACCGACCTTTGCTCGTGGGAAACAGACTCATTTCCGGTTTTGAATCGCTCAAACCACTTAAAAACAATCTTCATAGTCATTCATTATGTTATCGCCATAAACTCCTTTTAACGTGTCTCGAGATTCTTTTACACTCTTTTTTAACTTGAAACAACGACACGCGTGAATCGATGATTCATATAAATGTGGCGTCATCAGTAATCATTCGCCGTTTTATATCATAGTTGTAATGCACGTATGTTCCAAAGTAGCGCTTCACTTTTTTTAGGGTTCCGAAGTCAACAAGGAACCGTTATAGTTTCGCCATGTCTGTCTGTCCGTCCATCTGTCTCCGCGGCTTAGCTCAGAGACTATTAGTACTAGGAAGATGTAATTTGGCATAGATATACATATTAATCGCGCCGACAAAGTGGTACAAAAAATATTGAAAAAAATATTTTTGGGCATCTTCCCTAAAACCCTATCGTGTGGGGTATCGTTGAATAGTTCTTTTAAACTTAGATAGGGTTTGCTAAAACCATTTTTCGATTAAGGAATTGGTTTGTGAAATATTATGCTTTAAAGTGATAATTTTTGTTAGAGTCAAGTGTTCCATCCTCCCCTCCCCCCACCAGCTAAACTGCTATTTAAGGACATTTGAAAAAAAATTTATAATCAATTTAAAAGGAAGTTTTCCTTTTAAATTTATTATACATTTTTTTTCAAATGTTATCACGTCTAAGTAGACTTTCTTAGTTTAGGAGTGATAGTCGACCAACTTAAGGGTCCCCGGGAGGCTCGACTTTCTATACAAACGTAGTTCTGATTTAGTACAAAATCTACATGCCGGATTGAATCCATACTATGCCAATATATTCAGTAGACACTATCGATGTTTGTAATTAGTTTTCGGTCTACTAATATAAAAAACGAAATTAAGCCTTCGTTTAGTCATGTTTCAATTTACTACGCTGAAAACTAATTACAAACATCGATATGCATCTACTCAATATATTCTCAAAGTTTGGATTCAATGCAGTTTTTGTATTAAAGAAGAACTACGTTTGTATGGAAACTCGAGCCTCCTGGAACCGTTAAGGTGAGCAGTTGGATTTAATTCTTTTTTTAAAGATTTTTTCATACAAAATGTACTATTACCAACTGAACCCTTCTTTGCGCGAGTCAGACTCGCACTTGGCCGGTTTTTAAATCTTTATTTTCACTAAGCGAGTTTAAGTTTTTAAACTTTCAACTTGTTTCTTGTTTTTCATAAGACGAAGGTCCCTAGCTTATTTAACAAATCATTAGAATTTTAGTGTAGATGTAACGTTAACAATCGCAACATGTCGAAACAATCAAATATTAAGCATTTTAAGGAAGGTACAATGTCATATACCTATCAGACAAGGTATTGCACCTAATACTAGCATTTATGAGTATGAAATTGAACACTTCAATCATGAATCATTGACTGTAGCCGACACTTTACATTACTTATATATTTTCTTTGTTTCGTTTGTTCCGATTTCGGAGTGCCTTCCCCCAGGACACGATCTGACGAGGCCGCTCTGGAAGTCGATTAATAGACTCCGCACTCAGGTCGGCGGGAGCATAGACAATCGGTTCAGGTAGGGGTTCACGGACGGATCGGACCTACGGTGTAGGTGTGGTGCCCCATTGTATGTCCAGAGTGCCCTGATACCTGCAATCGGGAGGAGCTGATGGATAGCCGTTAGGGTGGCCACATTTTTGGGCAGGAGAGGTATGACTTGTCGTCAATACGATAAAAGAAAAAGATTACTGACTGACTCGGTGGCTCAGTGGTTAGTGCCCTTGACTGCTGATCTGAGAGTTGTGGGTTCGATCCCCACCCAGGGCAAACATTTGTGTGATGAGCAGATTTGTTTGCTCTGTGTCTGGGTGTTAAATATCCTTATGTGTATGTATTTAAACGTATATAAGTATTTATATATCAGTCTCTGGTTCCAACACAGGGAATCCTAATTTTGGGCCAGATGACCATGTGTGATTTGTCCCAGATTATTTATTATTATTACTTATATTACGTTTATACAAGGAAAGTGTTTTTTTCAGGTTTTTTGTTATATCGTAAAAATGGTAACACACACGCATCAACCATGGTTTGATTACAATGCAGTACTTATATTATTTTATCTTCCCAGCGGCGTTCGTGCCAGCAGTGGGCTTGCTGGGCATCGCGTGGGTCGGCTGCGACCGGCTCGCCGTCATGCTGCTTCTGACTATTACGATGGCATTCGGCGGCGCCTCCTATGCCGGTCAGTACCTTTTAACGCTTCAATACCTATGGCATGCAGGTAGCCTGTGTCACTGGGAAGGACATAGGCTACTTTTTATCCCGTGAAAATAGCACAGTCCGATGTAGTTCCTGAGGGAACTGAAAAAACACTCTTTTTTGCTTAATTTTGCAAAGGAACATTGGCATGTTGTGATTTTTTGCACAGATGGTTAAGAAGGTGGGAAATTACATAATTTACTAATTAGCATATCCCGAGGGGGTCTGGAGAAAACTCATTTCCACGCTCGCGCACGTCGGCGTCGCAACGGAGCAACGGATTGAAGTAATTTTTTGTATACAATTGGTTGAGGGGGTGGGAAGTGACATAGACTGTCAATCAAAATAGCTCGATATAGTTCCTGAGGGACATAGAGAAAACTCATGTCCACGCTCTTCACCTTCAAAGATAGTCATGAAAACGATGTCCACGCGCGCCAAGGCGCAGACAAAAGCTAATTCTCTTTAAAACGTGAAAATGCCAGAGTTAGCGATGAAACGCTTTTGTAGCCTCCAAAGAATTGGCATTTTTCAGTTTTTCATAAAGCATGTAAAAAAAAACATTTGGAGAAGTAAGAGTTTTTATACTAAATCTTACACAATAATAAATCTTACTGTTTTGATATAGGGAATCAAATGAACCACATAGACCTGTCGCCGCAGTTCGCGGGCACCATGTACGGCATTACGAATGCTGCCAGCAATATCTGCGGGTTCATGGCGCCCTACGTTATCGGCCACATCGTCAGCACCGACCAGGTACCCAACACTACCATGCAGCCACTGCACACTACAGTCTACACACTATCATGTGCAACATTACAAAAGCTGCCAGCAACATATGAGGCTTCATGGCGCCCCATTATCGGCCATATCGTCAGCACTGACCAGGTACCCGAAACACTTTACCATGCAGTCACTGCGCACTTTATAAAGTGTGAACATGTGTGACATCACGAATGCTACCAGCAACATCTGTGGCTTCATGGCTCTCTACGTCATCGGCCACATCATCACCACCGACCAGGTACCCAACACACTGTATCATGCAGCCACTGCGTACTATACATTCTACCTACACACTATCGTGTGCGACATCCCAAATGCTGCTAGCGACATCTGTCACTTCATGACACACTACGCCATCGGCCACTTTGTACCTGACAGCTACTGTACATACTGTCAATTGCGGCATTACAAATTAATGCTACCTGCAGTCATCATATCAGCTCATATACGTCCCCACCGAGGGGCTCGGGCCTACCCTGAATTAGGGCGATCGGGCCTTAGTCGACCACGCGGGCCCAGTGCAGGTTAGTCAAGGTTCAAGTAATGCAATTGTATTCGCCAGATATCCTTTTTTTACAATTGGTAAACCCTTGACAACATCTCACCTGATGGTAAGTGATGACGTTGCCGAAGATGTAAGCGGGCTCACCAAGATTCCCCAACGCAATGGGGAACTGGCTAAGAAGAAAAACTATTTTGAAGATAGGCCAGCAATATTCTCTTTAAGCTGGTCACAGTCCTAACTACGTCGACTGAGTTTTAGCGTAAGTTTTTTTATAACATACGACGTTATGGTACCATCAGTTATCAGTAAAAACTGCGTTTGCTATGCAGTATGCAGAGCAGCGATCGAAGGTTGATTGTTAGAGGTTGCCTTGGGGAATGATTAGTAGGATAATAATGAGTCCTTTTAATGTTGACTTCTCTTCTCTCAAAAATTGTCCTAAACAGTTGCACCCTGTATATCAACTTTTTGTGTTTGTTGCAGCAAACCCTGGGCCAATGGCGCGAGGTATTCTACTTAGCGGCGGCCATTGACCTCGGCGCGAACCTTTTCTACTTATTTTTCTCTAGTGCCGAGGAACAGGTGAGGAATAGTTTCTTCCCCTATGTACTCCCATTAGTATTGTTGCAATCACCATCATCATATCAGCCGAAGGACGTCCACTGCTGGACATAGGCCTCCCCCAAGGATTTCCATGACGACATTCCGCATCCAGCCGCTTCTCGCGACCTTCATCAGCTCATCGGTCTACCGAGTGGGAGGCATCCTACGCTACGTTTTTCGGTGTGCGGTCGCCACTCGAGAACTTTACTGCCCCAACGACCATCTGTTCTACGAGCTATGTGTTCCGCCCACTGCCACTTAAGTTTAGCGATTCTAAGAGCTATGTCGGTTACTTTGTTGCAATATCGGCTTATAGTACCTACTGAGTTATCTAAATAGAATTGCTAAACTGCAGTGGCAGTGAGCGGGGTACATAGCTCGCAGAACGGACGGTCGATGGGGCGATAAAGCTCTCCAGTGTTGACCTCCCATTGGGTGGAAAGGTGTTGGAGGAAATCCTTGGGGGAGGCCTTGTTTTAGCAGTGGATAACTTTTGCCTGATATGATGAAGACTTTACTAGCCGGACTCAATCACACACCACCTTAGAGTCTGCTTAACTAAAAGCCGGGCAAAAATATTCATACAGATATTGTTACAGGACTGGTCGCGGCAAGACTTCGACGACATGACGGCGTCTGCGCCGGTTGAGAGCATCATGTACGAAGAGTCATAGTGCACACACTCTTGGGCTTATGTTGGCAGCGTTGACACTCGCGGTCGTGTTGGCAGCATTGGTTTTCGCGGTAGTGTTAGCACTGACTTGTAAGTCACAAACTAGTGTAGAGGTTTAAATGTGAATTCTACTATGTTATTTAATGCTTATCATATGATAAAATCTATGAAATTTGAAGCCTAAACAAAAAGGCGTTCCAACACATTCGTTGTCTCACCTCTTTAATCCCCAGAAGGGAATGACGTATGTAGTATTCAGTTTAATACAATTCCTTGTACTATGAAGTATTCAGAGTACGACAGAATTCCGTGTGCTCTCTAGTATTCAGAAAGATATAATTCCGTGTAATAGTATTCAGTTTGAATTCCTTGTACTATGTAGTATTCAGAGTATGACAGAATTCCGTGTACTCTCAAGTATTCAGACTGATATAATTCCGTGTAGTAGTATTCAGTTTGAATTCCTTGTACTATTTAGTATTCAGAGTACGACAAAATTCCGTGTACTCTCTAGTATTCAGACTGATATAATTCCGTGTAGTAGTATTGTGTTTGAATTCCTCGTACTATG
Organism: Coleophora flavipennella; assembly: GCA_947284805.1. Lineage (NCBI taxonomy): Eukaryota > Metazoa > Arthropoda > Insecta > Lepidoptera > Coleophoridae > Coleophora > Coleophora flavipennella. The sequence goes on along the minus strand of OX369270.1, from coordinate 6,169,230 downwards.
TAGTATTCAGAGTATGACAGAATTCCGTGTACTCTCTAGTATTCAGACTGATATAATTCCGTGTAGTAGTATTGTGTTTGAATTCCTTGTACTATGTAGTATTCAGAGTATGACAGAATTCCGTGTACTCTCAAGTATTCAGACTGATATAATTCCGTGCAGTAGTATTCAGTTTGAATTCCTTGTACTATTTAGTATTCAGAGTACGACAGAATTCCGTGTACTCCCTAGTATTCAGACTGATATAATTCCGTGTAGTAGTATTCAGTTTGAATTCCTTGTACTATGTAGTATTCAGAGTACGACAGATCCGTTTACTCTCTAGTATTCAGACTGATACAATTCCGTGTAGTAGTATTCGGTTTGAATTCCTTGTACTATGTAGTATTCAGAGTATGACAGAATTCCGTGTACTCTCTAGTATTCAGACTGATATAGTTCCGTGTATTAGTATTCAGTTTGAATTCCTTGTACTGTGTAATATACTCTACATACTCAGAGTCTGATAGAATTCCGTGAACTAGGGTATTTAATGCTCAGACTCGTAAAAGGATTCCGCACTAGTGTAAATAGTTTTTGTATTCCAAGTCGGATACAATTACGTATCTTTATATCAGCTCATATACGTCCCCACTGAGGGGCCGAGCTTACCCTGAATTAGGGCGATCGGGCCAGTGCGGGTTGGTCGACTTAACACACTACCTTCGAATTCCGTATACTTTGTAGTATTCAGAGACTGATAGAGTTCAGTATACTATGTACTATTCAGTGTCGGTGTCTGGTACAATAGGGGATCGGACTGCTAGTCATTTTTACTTACTTTTTATGATCTGTCAAAAACTAATTTTTTTTCTATAAATGTTTGAAGTACCCACCCACAAGTGACGTCATAGATGTTTAGCGTCATTGACGAACTTATTTTGTGAATGTGATCAATAAAAAATTGAAGACGTGATGGAAAAACAAAACTAGTAAGGTTTTTTTAACTTCAAGAGGAGCGCAATTTAGGAAATCATATTTCAGAATTTATTTTTGATGCAGTCCGATCCCCTATTTCGCATACAATGTAGTATGCAGAGACTGATAGAATATCGTGTAAGTGTATATTTTTGGAGACTGAATACTAAACAGTATACGAAATTTTATCTGATCAAATTCTGTTGAAAAATACGGAGGAGAGGAGGCTTCTTAGGATTTTATTTATTACTGGCAAATGTAAGAAAGGAAATATATTCCGCTTTAGAATGAAGTATTTCCATTTCTTTTGTTATGTTTAGAAAAAAAGGTTAAAACGCGTTACCTAAACTTGTTTTCCATACAAATTTAAAATATCAATTTCAAAAAATTGATAAGCCGATTCTAATGAAACTTTTATACGCATAAGCACAGACATAAAATTGTTTAAAATGTTTTTACGTCTTTTTAGAAATTCTTTATTTCTAGAAAGGTAAGCATATTTTAAGGTTACTATGCAAACCTTATATTGACTAATTTATTGAAAACACTTTTGAAAAAGTAGTCAATACACTTACAATTTCCTGTCTTGCTTATCTGTATAAAGTTTTATTAGGATCGGCTCATCCAGTTTCAAGAAATTGTTATTTTTAATTTGTATGGAAAACGCGTTTCGGGAAGGTCTCTTAAAGACATCTAAAAGAATCTCTGTTAATTATTTTGAGTAGTGCTCAACAATATACAAAAGACTGCAATAACCCAAGCAAGACGCAGTCGTAAAGATTGAATGTTCGTAACCAGATAAAACTACAGTGATTCAAAACTAATGGAGTGTTTGAAAAGTGTAGACAATTCGCTTTGAATCACTTAAAAAAAAACAATGAAAAATATAATTTCTTAAAAACCACAATAGTGATCTTATTTAATTTCGTTAACATTCCAACTCTTATGTATGAGAATAGCGAAAACCGACCATGATGGATGAGTACAGTTTGTGTCTTCCATATCAATAAGTTATTAAATTTAGCATTATTATACACGCGCACATAAAACACCTTACCATAATTGGCATTGTAAAGACATGAAAATGTAATAACCATTTGGAGATACCTGTTACATTTTTATACTGTAATAATTTTCGAAAAACTTAAGAACTGTTACGTGCAACCTTTTATTAGAAAATATTGTTATTGTTTCGTATTCTTTTTAGCAAACCCATTCATTTGATACCTACACATTATGGGGGCGCATAAAAAATAACAGTTCTGCCATCGTTGGAAGTCCGCCTTAATGGATTTTGAATGACGTCACTTCGCTAACCGTGCATTGTCATCCAAACTAAACGTGTATGTATGCAAAATTTCATCTTAATCGAAAACCTGGAATTAAACGGGAGTTATAAGTTAATTAAAAATCATTAATAACTAAATTGATTACATATCGTCAATTGAAATTAACACTGACCCTTTTTTTAAGTGTGACGTCTTCAGTTTGAAAACTTTAAAAATAGAAAAATAATCAGTGATAAAAAATCTAATTACTTAGTTTCAAAATAGTCTTAAAAAACGTATTTTTTAACAATGCCTATTGCGTAGTAATATGTATATTAAATCTTTACTATATTTTGTTTTTGTTATAATTTGGAGCCATAAAATTATCGCCCCTAAAAAGATTTATTGCTCCTATAGTTTATATTTAGCTTTATTAGCTTAGTAAATTATGAAAAATTTCGTTTAACTTAAAATACCTACACTGTGCTCAGAACAAAAATAAAACTATGTCGGTGAAGCCAATGTTTTCACTTGGTGAACCGAAGACCTGTTGCGCAGCACCGTGCGTTGTGAAAATCCTTAGGGGGAGGCCTTTGCCCAGCAGTGGACGTCTTTCTATTGGTATAATGATGATGTTGATGAAGCCAATGTTTATATCGCAAAAAAATATACTGAATGCTTAGATTACAGCTACAACTGTTAGGTAAGGGGGAGATTTCTACTTTATTAAGGACTGTGATTTATACTTAAAATAAATATTTGGAAAAGATGAAAGTTGAGTAAAGAAGGATGAGTAATGAACTAATGATAAAGTTGCTATAGAGACTGGGGAGTGTTTAAAAACCCGTATTTTTTAAGACAATGTTTTAAGCTATAACTCTTTTCATCAACTGTAACATAAAAACAAGTTACCTACGAAAGGGGGACTGATTATTTGTTATTCATTTCACAAAAAAATATAATTATGTAAATAACACATTTAAATACTGGTTATAATTTTACATATTGTGTTTTCTTTACGAGAGAACTGTGATAATATATCAATGCAATTATTTGCATCGACATATTATTAAAGTTATTATTATTCGCTGTTTTTTTTTACTTTAGTTTTATTCAATTGTTTCAACTGAATGATTATTTGTTTAAGGGTCCCCAGGAGGCTCGACTTTCTATACAAACGTAGTTCCGATTTAGTACAAAATCAACATGCCGGATTGAATCCAAACTTTGCGAATATATTGAGTAGACACATATCGATATTTGTAATTAAACAAAGCCTTAAATAAGTTTTGAACTGAAAGTTTGAAACTGCTCTTATTTTTTATGTTTTATTTTTGTACATCGAAAACTAATTAACATCGATATGTGTGTACTCAATATATTCGCAAAGTTTGGATTCAGTTTTTTTATTAAAGCGGAACTACGTTTATATGAAAACGAGCCTCCTGGGGATCCTTAAACAAATAATCATTCAGTAGAAACAATTGAATAAAACCAAAATAAAAAAAGACAGCAAATAATAATAACGTTAAAAATATGTCGATGCAAAAAGTTGCATTGATATTATCACAGTTCTCTCGTAAAGAAAACACAATATGTAAAATTATAAGCAGTATTTGTATGTGATAAAATACTTATATTCTTTAGTGAAATGAAATTGCATAATTCATCTTTAGTTCAATTGCTCTCATTATGGCTTTCTACTAAATCATATTACATGCATAAATATGTATTTGATAAATACTGTATTTTCAACTTAATCAAATCAGTGACTTTTTCTCCACAAAAGAGTATTTGACAGTATGTTAAAAAAAATTAAAAAATATTATTCACTTAATAAAATAACCCAAAGAGAATCTAAAGCTAGCGTTATGTACTAACCACAGAGGAACTACCTATCTCTTTTGAAATTCTGCTTTCAAAAGTCTTAAAGAAGATTCTCTATCTTAGGTTATAATATTTTTTTATTTGCTAGATATGTCTTGTTCCTCCGAGATAGAAATTAAATAAAAAGTGGTAAAGTAAAAGCACGTGTGCGGTAAAATCAATTTTGCGCACACTTAACTGGCATATTAATTACCACTTTTCGAGCAACTATATTGAAAAAACAATTTAATTAATTAATTTATTTATTTAATTTTCAATTTTATATTTATCAAAATTACAAAATTAGTTTGTCAAAGACAATGATGTCACAAGCAAGTAACACGAACAATTCAGAACAAAATGTCGTTTTTGACAGTTAATAAAAAGTAATTCAATGACTAGTAGTCAAATACCGGATTGTTCGTGATACACAAATATGACGTCACAAATGTAAATTTTTGAAGAACTATTTTTGTGATTTGTATAATTAAAATATTTAAATAATATGCTTGCGTGTTACATCCTCGGCTGTATCGGCACTTACCATCAGGTGAGGCGTAGCCAAACGCACTCAAATTTTTAATAAAAAAAATTGGTTTTTAGATAATTTTAGAAGATATTATTATGCTATTTGCTGAATCATATTTTATAATTTATTTTTGATACTGGAAAATGCCCTATTGATAGACATTTTAATTTTATAGAGCTGTGAAGCGCATCATGATCATGTACCTATCCTATTAGGTTTATTAGTGAATTTTATAATTTTAACTAGCTCCAATATGTTCCATGGAGATAAAATAATTTTAGTTAAATCAAACTGATGCTACTAAATCCCTGTTTCTGTTGCTACATCATTAATTTCAAAAAGCCTTTTTAGTATACATTGCAAATGTTTTGCTGTGATTTATGAAGATAGGTAACTAAAACTTTGTAAACTTTGTCAAGCAAGCTTACCGTTATTATAAATATTGCATGTAGGTAATCCAAATATTTTGTATAAGTACCTACACTGTATAACTTTTATTTTTGTAGTTAAAGAATAAATGAAATTTTTACCGTATTTTTTTTACTGTAATTTGAGCCCACGTTCTGTCGAATCGCCACCAACACCTTATTGATATTATATAAATACTTGGGCACCGCTAGAGAGACTGTAGCACAGCCAAAGCAAAGTATATATATTAGTACTACATAGGCCACACCGAAATGATTGAGAATCAGATACTTTTTGCAGATAATTGATGAAACCTCTTTTTTAACATGAATATGCAACCTCTTTAGTTATATATTTCGTTAAAATAATAAAAAAATAATGCGAGGGAAAAATGTTATGTCATTATTAAGTTTTTTAGAAAATCATAAAAATGAAACTCAGTAAGGAACATTTTCGTGTGATAATTTTTCATAACTTTCGTCACGGTTTATTGCAAGAAGAATGCTTCAATGAACTTTTTGGTTTATATGGCACGGACGCACCATCAAAGGCGACTGTATATCGTTGGTATGCTGAATTCAAACGAGGTCGTGATTCCGTCAGCACCCTTCCATCTTCAGGTCGAACAAAAACAGCCGTTACGCCGGAGAACGTCGCTGCCATCAGAGAATTACTACATGAAGATAGACATGTCACATATGAGCAGATTCGGGCTGAACTTGGGATTGGAATGACAGCAATAAAAACAATACTACATACAGAACTTGGTGTAAGAAAGTTAGTTTCCCGCTGGATACCACATAATTTAATAGAAGAGCACAAAGTCGCCCGTGTTGATTGGTGTCGAAAAAATCTGAAACGATTTGACGGAGGACAATCAAATGCTGTTTATAGCATAATATCAGGTGATGAGTCTTGGATCTACTCTTACGAACCGGAAAGAAAGCATCAATCGGCTGTATGGGTCTTCGAAGGCGAGACAAAACCTACCAAAGTAGTTCGTTCCCGCAGCGTGTCTAAAAAAATGATCGCTTCGTTCGTCGCTAAAACAGGACATATAATGACAGTTCCTCTTCAGAATCAAAGAACAGTTACCGCCGATTGGTATACTACCGTTTTTTTGCCCCGTGTCATCGCTGAACTTCGTAAATCCAATCCAAACCGTCGCATCATCCTTCATCACGACAACGCTAGCTCCCACACCGCCCGGAAAACTATTGAATATTTAAATACCGAAAACATTGAGTTGATGGACCATCCTCCGTACAGCCCCGATTTAAGCCCCAACGACTTTTTTACATTCCCAAAAACCAAAGATTTGTTGCAAGGAAAACGATTTGAGGACCCCGATTGTGCAGTCAAAGCTTACAATTCCGCCATTTTAAATAGGCCAACTTCAGACTGGCATAGCTGTTTCAATGATTGGTTTAATCGTATGCAAAAATGCATCAATTGTAAAGGTGAATACTTCGAAAAACAATAATTAAAAAATAATAACATAAAATGTGTAGTTTTTTTTATTCTCAATCATTTCGGTGTGGCCCTCGTAACATACATTAAGGACACTCCCTGCCGCTCTCTAGATTGCGACCTCACCCCCTCGTCACCCAGATTGATACAGATTGGTTACAGTTTGGTTGTCGTACGTATAGGATTTCGCCGCCATTTTGTTTGTTCGTCATTGCTTTTTTGAAATGTCATTTCTGGCCCTTAGTATGAAGTGTCCATGGCCAAAGTCTTGGCTTTCGCCAATCATAAGAGTGGCTGATTGTACTCTTCGTTATTTTCTATATTTATCTGCAGCTTTTGTATGTTCTCTATGGTAAAATACTACTAAAGCCTTTTCTGAAGCCGGCTTGTTCGGGAGACTGAAAGTCGTCAAATCTGCTTGCGAGACGATTTTTTATGATTCTAGAAAACAGAGAGATTGTATACCTCATATATGTCTCAGAAGTGAGACGAAAATGTTAAATCTCCGTGTCGCAAATCTGAAAGTTGGAGACTACACTCGAAGTTGTTGACGAATATTCCTGACCTGGGACAAACAGTCCAGTTAGATAGGTCCAACTTCGATCAATCCTCGCATTATTTTCACGCCCCAAATACATCAGTGTCTCAAGACTAAAAGTCTGCCCAGTATGTGCTGCCAGTGATGGCATATACGGAACTGAACGCTTACTATGGGTCTCTTAAGAAGTCGCAATGTCACCCAAAGGGCGATGGAGCGTGCTATGATCGGAGTTTCGCTGCGTGATCGAATAAGAAACGAGGAGATCCGTAGAAGAACTTAAGTTTCCTACATAGCTCGCAGAATCGCTAAACTAAGTATCAGTAGGCGGGGAACAAAGCTCGTAGAACAGATGGCCGTTGGTGCAGTAAAATTCTCGAGTGGCGACTGCGCACCGAACAAGTAGCGTAGGCAGGTTCACATTTGGCGGACCGACGACCTGGTGAAGGTCGCGGGACGCCACTGGATGCAGGCAGCGAAGGACCGGTCGTGTTTCTGCCGCTATGATGATGATGAAAAACAATCATGCCATGGTCACAGTATTACGATATGGCTTAAAGTAGCACAACGCCTTTGATGTCGCACGATGCTGCCACCGGCGTAGGTACTAGCGTACTAGCCTGTAGTCGCCTCGCCGCCCGCTGCCCCGCAAGTACCCTTCCGTTGCTCTGCGTAAGTACATTCGTTGCGCTACTGTAAGCCGCCATATTGTAAACTGTGCCATGGTTATCTGCAGTGACAAATATATCCGTATGGAAAGAGCGTAACGTTAGCGAGGTACACATCCATCGCGCGTTTATCGTCCTAGTACTCGCATTAAAATAAAGTCACCAGCGATCAAAGCGAACCGCTCTGCGTCTGCAGCAACTCAAAACACAGATAATTATATTCTATAAAATGTGAACGAAATGAGTCTTCTTCTATGAAGATTCTAGCTTTAACTCAATAATTGAGTTAATTATAATTATATGAATTATTAATATTGACAACAAAGTTTGAGGAGTGTTATCTTCCTACCACTAAATCAATAGGTATATACGTTATTGATATGAAAGGGTAATTCATATCTTGCGTAGGGTAGACTGGGTACGGTTGTAACAGGGTACGGTTGAAACAACTCGAATATTATCGAAACTATGCGCGGTACGCGGAGGGGTACAAGGGGAGAGGCACGCGGGTGACAAGTTCCTACACGATTCCCAGAGTTGTGTCGCACTTCGCGCACTAATTACGTTTACTTAGAGACCTATTGTGTTTTGTCAACCAAAAGTAAGATTTTTTGATGAATTTCTTTACGATATAGCTTGATATTAATTTAAGTATCGTATTTAAGTATTTGCATACATAATTGTTGTATTTTTGAGATTATAATGAGCTGGTTCGGTTTTGTATACGTTAACAAGCCTCATACCTGTGACAGTTTGATTTCCAAAATGGGAGGATGGGTACGGTTGTAACAATTTTCGTGGGTACGGTTGTAACATTATTTTTGTATTGCAAATGCCTAGAAAACGCATAAAAAAGAGGTCAAGAGGTGAACGCGACATATTATTATACAAAAACGCTAATGATGAGGTCAAACTAGGCGTTATTATTGCCTTATTTGTTTAGAATCTTACTCAGCAAGTTGTTCTGGAGACAGTTGGATTCAATGTCAGGGGGGCTATAGACTGTGGTCACACGTAGCCTGTACGGATGGGAGTCGATATTACATTTGCCATAACTGCAGTGAGTCTGATTAACTGAAATTGTTTTTTTTGTTGATTTTTGTTTGAACACAGATTTTGTTAGTTTTGTAATTATTACTAAGAGTTTTTTTGTGAGTCTGATTAAGTTCCTATAGAAAAAACATTATTTTTGTTGTTTAATTTAAATTTAGCTCTAAAACTGACTTAAATACTTGAATTAACTATTATTTCTGAGTGTTACAACTGCCCCCCAACATTGTTACAACCGCCCCTGGCATGGGGTCGATTGTAACAGACGCACACATTCAATAAAATGACTCATTTCTGCCAAACTGTTTTACATGTGCTATTAATTTCAATATCAATTGAAAGAAAAATTACTAGACTCTTATCACAAGTGCTTTAATAGTTGTCTAAATTTATATTGACATTGCTGTGAGTGATCAAAGGAAAATTGTTACAACCGTACCCAGTCTACCCTACTTAATATCAGTTTAAGCACTAGTTTTTGCGTTATCAAATCAGCACCTATTATTATCTAGTCATCATATCAAAAATAGTAAATGATCACCAAAATTAAAACTCCATTTTATTATAAATTTATAACCAAAATTTTTACATTTTGCTATCCTATTAAAGCAAATGACTCCCGAACTAATCATTGCTGTCCCAAAAATAGTTAAGACCACGACAATTTTTACCACATTTTAATTTAAAATGTCATGCAAATATTTAACTTCTCGTTATCCTATTAAAGTAAAACTAGGTAAATAACTATTTACCCATACAAGTGACTAAAATCCCGCTACTATAAACGTAGCATGTAGCGTGTAGCGTTTCTTCTTCTGCGCAGGCATTCTGCTATCCATGTATGGGGGGAGGCTCTTTGGCTGTATAATCGGTCAAACCTGACAGAACCTAATATCGCTCGCTCATTTATTGATTATAGAAAAAACTTATTTTTGCCAACTCCTTTACGTTTTGTGTGTGGTTTATTTAGGCAGAAATAGCGCAATAATTTGCTCAAAAATTTGGTGACCATTACTACATTTACAAAATGCAGTCGTGACTAAAACAGCTAGAGCTATTGTAATTTTAGACTTATTTTTTGGTATTTAGTATATTTTTTTAGTTTTTAGGGTATCAAAGTATTTTTGGTGGCCATTATATTTAATCCCATTTAAAACTCCGTGCTATCGGTGGACAAAACTTTTACACCGTGTAAAAAAACCGAGCACTAATACTTAAAGGTGGGCATTTTGACCTTCGATCACGGATCTTTTTTCCATGACGAAGATTGTAACCACCTCTGTGGTGTAATGGGTAATTAGCTTCACATCAGGAGGTCGCGGATTCGATTCTCGGCGGAGTCTAACTTTGTTAGACTCGGTTTGGTTGGTGGAAGGGCATGTTCTAAGCCCGCCTGGCTAGCTACCACCAATATCTAACAACATTGCTAACAACATTGATGTTTTCCGGCTTGAAGATAAGATAGCCAGTTGTGTTGGGGAATCTTGGTGAGCCCGCTTCCATCTTCGGCATCATCGTCACTTGCCATCAGGTGAGATGATGCCAAGGTCTTACCAATATTGTGGGTAAAAAATCTACTCTCATCAAACTTTGTTTTTTTTTGTTTATTTAAGGTCTTATAAACAGTTACACAATCTGTATTATAAATTATAATACAAAATACAACTCTAATACTTTTCTTATTACCAATTGTGAAAGCCACAACATTAGCCACCGTTACATTTAAGTTATCGTTAAGAAACATAAAAAAGTATAAAGTGCATAATAACTAGATGAATTTTAAAAACAAAATAATGAAATGTTTAACACAGATTTGAAAAAAAAAGGATCATGAGCACTTACAACTTATTAAGTTTAATTATTTTATAGGGTAGTTAATCAAGGTAAAAATAAATAATTGTGATCAGATTAGTAAGAGAATAGTTCGAAACTTTAACTAAACTTTACTGAAATCTTAAAATACAATGCAATCACTGCACACTATGCAGTCTAGGCTGACTTCCTATATAAGGTCTAACAAAATTAGCTGAAACTATTTTAACTGGTGCTTCTACCCATGAAACTGAACAACTCTCCCCATGAAACCCACAGTCAAATCTCAAAATTTTTTTTAACTTCACATACCAAGTTGAAAATGAACCGAATCCGACAGACAGACGGTTATGTCAGTTTAGTTCAGCATGCCTGGTGTTTGTAGGGCTTCGTGGACTTGGTTCTCATCAGAGTTTCTATACTTTGGATAACCGGCGGGCTAGCACGTTGATTTAATTGCTAGTTTGTCCCAAACATTAATTTAACTGTTGATACCTGAATACTAAACATTCTCAATTTTTCCTCTGTCCAAATTTTACAGATTTTAATGACATATCATCATCATATCAGCCGAAGGACGTCTACTGCTGGACATAGGCCTCCCCCAAGGATTTCCACAACGACCGGTTCTGCGTTGCCCGCATACAGCGGCTTTTAATGACATATACTGAACTTATTAATTGCATTTTAAACGTACAAACAAAATCTGCAATATTAAGAAACAAATAATTTAACTACTAAAAATAAAATAAGTATGCTTTTATTTTTGTAATACATTTTCCTTAGTACTTGGAAGTCCAAAATTTCGATTTCTGAACGATCCCTACTATAGTCGGCAAAAAACAGTAATAATTGTTAGCAAAATAGAATACTTTTAGATGCCCATAAATAGGGCTTACCATTGATAAACATAAAAAAAAAGTCGCTGACCTAGTAATTTAAAATAACTAACTTTTTAAGAAGACAAGAACTGCTATTTATAAGAAGGTGATTCAAAGGTTAGATGTAAGGTTTACAAATATCACATAATGAGATTTACAAATGATTGTATGTATAGTCTTGGTATAATCCAAATATTTTGTAGAAGTATAGGTACCTACCATTGTGTTACTTTTAATTTTGTAGTAGGTAAGTAAGTATTCTAAGAATAAATGTATTTTTTTACATAAAATTAAACAGCGATCATTTTAATTTGAGCCTTGCGTCCTGTGGAAATGATTTTTAAATATTTGGCGTGGAAGGAAGGTGACTGGGTACCTATAATAAGGGTCGTTAGGTTTTTGCGCGGTCTAACCCGGCGAGAAAATTATAAGTTGCGCGCGAAACGGCGGCAATCTTGGCACCGAACGCGTCGCGGGAATTTGCCAGCTCGCTTTAGGCTAGGGGGACCTCCATAAACTGGGCACTGGCATCATTTTATGGGGTACTACTTACAAGCAAGATTTCTAGCACTTTGCGACCACCAGTTAAGGATAAGATATGATTTACTTTTGGCTGATGTGATAATGGTCATCATCACATCATCATCATGCCAAAGCAGTTTGATTAGTAGTAGAAACGGTATTTCATTTTTTTTATTCACAATTGGTAAACCCTTGACAACATCTCACATGGTGGTAAGTGACGACGTTGCCGAAGATGGAAGCGGGCTTACCAAGATTCCCCAACGCAATGGGGAACTGGCTATCTTATCTTCATGCCGGAACACACCAATGATATCAACATTGATATTTGGCGGCAAGACTTAAATAAGATGGTGGTAGCTAGCCAGGCGGGCTTCGAAAATGCCCTACCACCAACCAAACCGAGTCTTACAATAGACCCCGCAGGGAATTGAACCGGCGACCTCCTGTGTAAAGCCAGTGAACTTTGCCTTTGAGCTACGGAGGCGGTTAAATTTCATTTCGGAGTTGATTAGTAATCGAAGGTACAAGTATCTATGTACTACAAACGTGAGCGGCATTGTTTAGTCATAAAATGCAAGGTTGGTATGACATTTTTTGTTTATAACTCTGACTATATCCTTTATTTATTAAACAGACCAACTTTTCCCACGCACATGAGAGTTGGGATACTTCGTCCATAGTTGCCAATTTCTTTGTCTGATACTTAGTCTAAAGTTTTTGAGGCAAATTGTTCAATCTTATATTGTGACTTGTGAGATGGTAACCTAATTTCATTTTACGGATTATTTATTAGCGGGAAATTGAATAATACAATGCAAACAGTGAATTCAGTTTTGACTAATTCAGATGAATTGTATACGTAACATAAATAGGTATTTTAGTTTTCTTCACGTCCAATTTTTGCCAACTTGGCGTTGTTCATAGACATCCCTTAACCGCTGTCTGTGTGCGAACGACCGCTCGTCAATACTAATATTTGTTTTCGCCCCGGAGGTGAGCGTTTTCCATCAATTCGGGCAGCGCTCGCGCGCCCAAGGTGTTGTCGACGTATAATTACGTCCCGCGATGATTTTCGCCGATTACCCAAGAAGCCCGTAAAAAAAGGGCAGGTGCATGAGTTGCCAAGACTTCTCCGCGTGAACATCGATCGTCACGCACTCAGATTAGACGAAATTTGTGTACTCGACGTGTAATTGAAATGATGTGCCTTGAGCACACACCGCTCTTGAATGTTCAGCTGAGTAGGGTCACAGTGTAAGAATCGGTGTACAGTCGTCTAACGCATTTGATGTTTGCTTTAAAGCCGACATCACTAGTCATTGTCTTGTCCCCTTAGCGTAAAATTTTCGAATAGGGGGTGGGGGGGCGTCGCTCTGATGAGCTTTTAAGGTGGGAGTTTAGTGGGTAGTGTGGTCTTGGGCTGTATTGGTATGCATAAACGCATTCTCCTCCCTCCCCCCCGCAGTCCGAGGGAGAAAAAAAAGTAATTGTTTCTGGAGGTGGTTACCGCTCGAGCTGTATTCATGAAATCATGAACCACTGCGCTGGCGATTCCTGAACAACGATGACTCTGGCAACTCGTGTCTCCCCCGGTCTCCGTTGTTCGTTCGACTGTATGGAGACTGTGGTAGGGTGTTGACAAGACAATGGTAAAATGTAAAGAGACCCTAGTGACTGTAATATCGGCTTTGTCAAACCGGTGTGAAGTTAGCAGCCAAAAGTTAGCAGCCGTTATAAACCGACCATATTAAAAAGTCATCTTATATCTGAGTAAATAAGAACCAAAGGTGCCAAGTTAAACTATTTCATTCATATCAGCTCATATAAGTCCCCACCGAGGGACTCGAGCCTACCCTGAATTAGGGCGATTGGGTCTTAGTCGACCACGCGAGCCCAGTGCGGGTTGGTCAACTTCATACACAACCTTCAAGTTTCTTCGCAGATGTGTGCAGGTTTCCTCACGATGTTTTCCTTCACCTTAGGAGCGTCGGATAAACGTACATATGAAATCTAAATTCGAAATCACATTGGTACGTGGCAGATGCGAACCACGACCTCCCGGACAGAAGGCGGCGGCCCTAGCCATTACGCCACCGACGCTCTTACACTATTTAGTAGCACAGAACATAACAAATTTTCTTTTCTGCAACTGAAAACCGTTGTACATTCTCTAAAATTTGGAGAAGTCTATAACAAATATTTCTATTTGAAGTTCCCTAGCTATGATTCGCTGTATTTTTTTTTGTATCAAACTTGGCTCCCTTGCACATTTATGTTTTGTTAGGATATCATTTATTTCTGTAAATTATTAATATTATTTTTTCTCTCTTTATTTAATTAATGGACGTATGTATATGTAATATTTTTGGTAGTACGGAACCCTTGGTGTGCAAGCCCGACTCGCACTTACCAGTTTTTTGAATTTTTACTTAATACGTCCAATAAACCTATTTCAAATTAAAAAATCACCTGGAAGTGGTCTTTACAATTATTTCGATAAGTAGTGGTGGTACGGAACCCAAATTTCGCGAGTCCGACTCGCACTTGGCCGGTTCTTCTTTTTCTATGTATACACCCAATAACCTACCTAAATGCCAAACAAGTTTCTAAGGCACCTGGAAATGGTCTATAATTTTGTGGAATAGTGGTGGTAGGGAACCCTAATTTCGCTAGTACAACTCGCACTTGGCCAGTTTTTCGATTTTTTTCTTTGTATATGCCTAACAACTTATCTCGATGGCAAATTTCAAATTTCAAGTTTATAAGTTAAACCTACGAGTGTATACCTCGATGCACAATATTAAGCTTTTAAGTTACCTGGAAAATATAGTAGTATGTGTTTTGCTGAGTAGTGGTGATACGGAATCCTCTGTTCGCGAGTACGACTCACACTTAGCCGTTTTTTGATTTTTTCCTTTGTATACATCCAATTAGATAATTGTTGCGGGCGGGGCACATCGCTCGTAGAAACGATGGCCGTTGGGGCAGTGAAGTTCTAGAGTGGCAACCGTGCATCGGAAAACGTAGCGTAGGTAGGCCTCCCACTCGGTGGACCGATGACCTGGTGAAGGTCGCGGGAAGCCGCTGGATGCGGGCAGCGCAGAACCGGCCGTCATGGAAATCCTTGTGGGAGGCCTATGTCCAGCTGTGGACGTCCGTCGGCTGATATGATGATAATGATACGTCCAATAACCTACCTCGATGCCAAATTTCAAGTTTCTAAGTTAATTGTCTAAGTTTCTTAGTTAATCTGGAAGTGTCATCAACTCATCACTGTCTCATTTATATTAAATAAATAAATTACATCACCAGTCATTACATTACACTAATATTATAAAAGCGAAAGTTTGTGAGTGTGTTTGTTACTTCTTCACGCAAAAACTACTGAACGGATCTGGCTGTTTGGTAGGTAGACAGATTAGGACCTGAATTAACACATAGACTACTTGTTTTCACGCTCGCACTGCGCACCCTCGAAAAGTTATAGATACGTTGTCTACGCGAGTGAAGCCGCGGGAAACAGCTAGTTTATAATAAAACAAGCGAAAAAAAATTACTTATAAATAACAGTTCGACAGTCGTAAACATCATTTTTTGAGCATTCAAACCTTTCTGCGACGTTGTAAAAGCGAAGAAAGGTACAATGGGTGGTTATTGGCGAACCATTGCAATTAAGAGTTAACAAAATAACAAAGTGTGGTTATCGGTGTGTGTTGGTAGACGTTTCGCCCATTCCGCCTATTGTGCTCGGGGCTCGCTGCTCGACTCAACCACATTATTACAATATAGCGGCGTACAGTAGTGCAACAAATGTACTTACGCAGAGCAACGGAAGGGTACTTGCGGGGCAGTGGGCGGCGGGGCACAGCCTGGCAAACTCCGAGAGTTTGCCAGGCTGGCTACAGGCTAGTGCTGCTAGTACCTACGCCGTGGCGGCATCTTGCTACATCAAAGCCGTTGCGCTACTGTAAGCCATGCATATCGTAATACTGTGACTCAACCAAACACAACCCACCTCGTTTGACGAGGACGAGATCGCAGATAGAAGGCAAAGAAATGCAAAAGAGCTTACAGGCACAGCAGCATGGGTTCCGTTGCTAAGAAATAGTATTATGTACCTACCTAACATTTACTAAATTTATTATTGACTTGTAACATCTTTCCTCTCGCTTTCTTGCAATTTGTGTAAGTGATTTCGTGAATTGAGACGTATTAGTGTAACAGGAAATACAAACGTTTTTAAAAGTCACGAAGGCTAAGGTAACATGGCCATTATGCCGCCTAATGTGAGGCCGAAGGCAAAGATGACCTTCCAACAAAAAAAAATCTATCTGATCAGACGAATGTAACGACACCTTGCTCTCCAAAATCCATCAAGCCGTTTAGGCTACAGGCACAGTCAAAGAAACATACACTCAGCGGCACAGAAATTAATTTTTCTGAGTAAGTTTTCATACAAAGAGCAGCATTTTATAAATTAAGATTAATAACAAAACTGTTGAGTGGAATTGTTAGGTTAAATCACTTGCTACAAAGTTGTCGAAGAGCACAACATTCTGTAGATTCTCGGGAACTCAGTAGAATGCTCAGATGACAGCATACGATAAATTTGCAAATTTTCTACTCATTTTCCGAAAAATATCTAGTTCTTTGTTTTGAGCAATCTACTGAGTTCCCGAGGCTCTGTAGAATGTTTTTGCTCTTTCTACAACAACTTTTTAGCAAGAGATCTTACCTATCGATTCCACTCAACAGATTTCTTACTTTTCTTAATTAAAAAATAATTGTTGCTGTTTGGTCCCCATGAAAATGTACTGAGATAAACTAGGTGGCCTAATTTCTGTGCCGCTTAGTGTACTCGTATATATGTCGCCGGGCTATTGTCAAAACCGCGATATAACAATCTCACTACACTAAATTCAGTTAGAAATTTATGATATGACGGTAAATTGTCAATCGGCTTACAATTTCACGGCCCAGCTTGTATCTCCGAATAAAACCGATGATTTCTTCTTCTGCGAAGCATTCTGCTACCCAGGGGGAGGGTTGACTGTTTAATCAATCAAACCTGACCAAACCAAACCTCGCATGCGTCGCTCGCTCATTTTCACTTCGCTTAGTGTTATTGTAATGTCACTAGTGAGATTACAATGACACTGGTGAAATTGTAAGCAGTGTGTTACGGTTCACAATCTTTCGAGAGTAAAGTTAAATCTCGCGAGATAGATCCAGTTAGATTATAATCTAACGGTTTTTACAATTTTACGGTGATATTACATACACCGACAAACATTACCCTCCTTTTAGGGCAGTCGGGTAAAAAAGACTCGGTCTGAGAGTTAAGATAAATTCAGAATTTAAGAACATGAAATTATCGAAAACAAAACTGGCAACTAACTTAGCAAGTTAGTTCTATCACCCGCAAAACCTTTCAAAAAACATTTTGGAAATCGGTTCAAAACCTAAAGAAAAAGCCATAAGTGCCTATTTATACAAGGTGTAACAAAATTGGTGTAGGTCCCGTTAACTTCTACCGAACAACTTTTCCCAAGGTACCCACGGTCAATTCTCAAAAAAAATTTGGACTCCATACAAAATGCACAAAATTGGTTGATCAGCTGATCGATTTGTAAGAAGAGTTATATTTTTTTGCGATTTCAGCAAAGTCACAGAACAAAAGTTGTTCAGTATGACGAGTAGAACCCCCAGTTAACGGGACCTACACCAATTTTGTTACACCCTGTATTGTATACATAATCAAAATGTATTGAAACTAAATGTCGATAACAGTAATAATTTTACAAGCTGATCTATTATTTCAAGGAACCCAAAATTTTTTTATGAGCTGCCAAAGGCGTTACGCGAAAAAAAGAACTGCGGTGCGCTGTGCAGAGCAACGAGTACGGACAAATTTAACGGGCTGGTCGTTTATGGCCCACCCCAGGCCATGGGGGCCGTAAACAATATCCCTTTACAGCTATCAACATTTTGTGCATTGTAAAATTAAAAAAAAATATAAACCATTGCAAGAACTATTATGCAAGATGTAACAAAATTGGTGTAGGTCTTCTAGGCTTCTACTTATCATACTGAACAACTTTTTTCCTACGACTTTGTTGAAATCGCAATAAAATATTTTTTTCTCTTTATACAAATCGATTTGTTGATTGATCAATTTCGTGTATACTATAGAGGAAAGTAACCAAATATGGAATACCATTTTGTTTTTGTGTTGTTAAAAAAAAGAAATTGTCACAGATTTCGCCAGTATTAAAGAAGTCATTGACTAAGAAGTTTTGACCAGTGTGTGTTGCTAGTGATGACTTACGGAACTGAGACATGGTCGCTTACTATGGGCCTCATAAGAAGGCTCAAGGTCACCCAAAGGGCAATGTAGCGTGCTATGCTCGGAGTTTCTTTGCGTGATCGAATCAGAAACGAGGAGATCCGCAGGAGAACTAAAGTAACCGACATAGCTCACAGAATCGCTAAACTGAAGAGGCAGTGGGCAGGGCACATAGCTCGTAGAACAGATGGCCGATGGGGCAGTAAAGTTCTCGAATGGCGACCGCGCACCGGAAAACGTAGCGTAGGCAGGCCTCCCACGCGGTGGACCGATGACCTGGTGAAGATCGCGGGAAGCCGATGGATGCGGGCAGCGCAGGACCGGTCGTCGTGGAAATCCTTGGGGGAGGCCTTTGTCCAGCAGTGGACGATTTGTGGCTGATATGATAATGATGATGATAGAAGTCATTGGAAATTGTAAATTAAAACTTTTATTCCTATTTATTATCAGTCATACAGTTGCGCGTAACTTATTGACAGTCTTGTCTTACATACCTATATTAATTTAAAATATAAAATTTTCTCAAAAACAAAATCAACATAAAGACACGTACAAGTACCCCAATATGTATTACTATAAAACTATGAATAATAAGCCTTTACTTTTATGAGTTATGAGAGACTTTGGTCAATAAAAAAAAAGTTGATTTAAGTACTTAAATTACTTGCAAAAATCACATATCCATGTGTCGAACCTGCGCAATCACCACGTGCCCAGAGCCCGCACATGAGGCATTTGAATGGTCCATATTTAGACCCCATGGACTGTCCATATTCGGAAATTTCAAACTAATCAAAACGTATATCAGATTTTTTCACTCAACACAATCGGACAAGAAAAAAAAAACCTCTAAAACAATCAAACAAACATGTACTCGTAATCAACGCATAATTATATATTATTTCCAATCACGTTTTGAGAAATACTCAGTTTTTACGTACCTATCTTAAAAACTTTTTTCACAGGGCCAAAACAACGGTCGCCCGACTGACAAGATGGAAAAAGACAGAAAATCACTGTCTTTTGCAACGAGGAGTACTCGCTTCCGAGAAATGGCGGTATTCCATTTTAGGGATACTATTCCATGTTTAATTACTTTCCTCTACTATAGAAGGTCAATTTTTTGTTGAGTGATGACTATGGGTTTCTAAAGAAAAGTTGTTCAGTATGATGAGTAGAAGCCCCTGGTAATGGGTCCCATACCAATTTTGTTACACCATGTATAACAGTTTTGTGTATGACTCACATCAGCCAAAAATACATCCACTGCCGGAAATGGCCATCCCCTAATGGGTTTTGCTGTAATCGCCACGCTTGGCACGACGACACCATCGGGAAGAGTTTCTAGGGCCGCATACACCGCGAAACTATAAATAATTCCATTTACATACATTTAAGGCAGGCTTTTGCCTACGGTTTTGCCTGCGTGGATATACTTAGTTTTGAATAATGTCTTCGAGGGTGCGTGGTGCGCAAGCCGCAATCAGTTCGCGAAACCAAAACCCTCTGGAATTATTACTATACTTTTTTTCAGGTTAAAACGTAGGTTTCCCATGTTTTCTTCACCCCTTGCCCACAAAATTAAAGCTATGCTAAATTTCAGCGAAATCGTTCAAAAGTTTAAGCGTGAAATAATAACAAACAGACACACTCTTAGATTTATAATACCTATTTAGTAAGGATTGCTGTAAAACAACATCAGAGCTTCTACTTTTGTTATCTCTCTTCTGCGGTGCATTTGAAATAAATAAATAAAATGCAGGCCAGTCAATTTGTCACACTAGGAACCAAAGAATAGGGGATCGGACTGCATCAAAAATAAAATCTTAAATATGATTTCCTAAATTGCTTTCCTCTTGAAGTTTCAAAAAAGCTTACTTGTTTTGTTTTTCCATCACGTCTTCAATTTTTAATTGATCAAATTCACAAAATAAGTTCGTCAATGACGCTTAAAATCTATGACGTCACTTGTGGGTATTTCAAACATTTTTAGAACAAAATTTCGTTTTTGACAGATCATAAAATGTAACTCAAATGACTAGCAGTCCGACCCCCTATTGCAATAACTATTGCTGGAACAACAAACCGAGAGAACGAAAACTCATTATTATTGGTTGGCAAACAAATCGCTCTTGGTTTCGGTAGCAATAAAAGTTGCGTTGGCGACAATGGAAGGGTTTGTTGTGGAGCCGACGACGACGCTCGGACGAGCCTTCCCCGAATTTTGGGAGCTATGGTGTCCAAGAGAATAATGCAGTTAGCTAAGTGGTAAACATTGGAAATGTCTTTTCGTTCGCTCCAGTGTAGGCTCTGATTTCACGAAAAAGTGCGAACCCCTTACATCTCGGAGAGCTGTAAAGATATGTTATTCAAAAAGGGCTCAAAAGACGCGCATTTACGAGAGCTGTAAAGTGCAAAAAGATTTATCGACTAAGTAAAAAAAAAGTTATGGCCGGAATAATAAAAAAATATTTTTAAATTCTCCGAATTTTGGAATTTGGCGCTCGATATTTTGGAAAAGAAGAATGATATCAAAAATTTGAGAAAAATTCCTGTGGACAATTTAGTTAGCTACAATTTGCGCCTAAAACGAAGACGATAGGGTTGGGGGTTTGCCCTGTAGCGCAACCTTTTCTAAAAAAGTCAAAAAGTTCGATTTCTATTTAGATTCAGATTTAGATATCATTCAACGTTGTACTTTTATTTTGTAACCTTTTCCTTATCCCGACTATCTCCTCTCTCAGCCACAATATTTTTCGAACTCCTTAGATTCATTTCCAATGTGCTCGATAGTCGTGCCAGGCACGAAATCTGTGAATAGGGGATCAGACTGAATCAAAAATAAAATCTTAAATATGATTTCCTAAATTGCTCTCCTCTTGAAGTTTCAAAAAACCTTACTTTGCGAAGCAAAGAATGGGCCGTGAAATTGTAAGCAATTGAAAATTTACCGTCATATTATAATCTAACTGAATTTAGTGTAGTGAGATTGTAATTTCGCTGTTTTGACAATATCCCGGCGACATATCTAATCCGTGTCTATCAGCGGGCTGTATTACATGAACGTAATAATAGGTCGACAGTTGGAATTTTCACAGAGTGTGTATTTCTAATAGTCCCTACTTACAACAACAAATTATAAAAATAAAACCGGCCAAGTGCGACTCGGGGTCACACTAACAGGGTTCCGCACCAAAATTTAAACTAGTAACAGAATAAGACCTCTCACTACATACTTTGCTTTAGGTAAATAGGGGTCTACTTATTCAGGATTTTTTTTCAAAGTTTTTAGGCCCAGTAGTAGGCCAGTCAAAGATAAGGGGCCTAGGATATTCGACGATTTTTTAATAACTTGAAAACTATTCATCTTAAAATTATAAAAATAAATATGTTTTAAAGTCTCTCAACGAGCCTTTTCATTTGATATGTATGTAGTATCCTAATACATTTTTTTATTATTTTTCTAATTTTATTCCCCAAAAGTGGCCCCATATTTAACATGCATTTATTACGTTACACGTTACGTCTATCTTCAAATTTCAACTCGACCAGTTGTTTCCGAGCAAATTGGCTGTGACAGACGGACAGACAGACAGACAGACGCACGAGAGATCCTTTAGGGGTTTCGTTTTTACTTTTTGAGGTATGGAACCCTAAAAAAATATTACACAAGTAACCAGATTTTTTAAAATCTTGTGCTATGGTACGGAACCCTTCATATGCGAGTCCGACTTTTTTTGCACCCAGCAAAGGGTACCCTCAGCGGGATGGGAGGCGGTATATCTTTAATCGAAATGTCGATACCTATAACGTGCACTTCCCACACTAGTCGTCCTACAAAAAGTAGCACGTCTGCGTTGAGTCGGTCAGAAAATCGGTGGTAAAAGTAGGACCGATTGTCGGGCCTACAAAAAGTCGGTCGTCTGCGGAGAGCCTTACGGATACACGTACAGCCGTCTGTACGGGTTATGTGGGATTTGTGGGACTCACAGCTGATCTGTGCTTACCCACTAAACACCGCCTGCTGTTGGCTAAAGCTCGTGGGGCCTTGAAGCCTTCATCGGAGGCGACCCCACCCTGGGAAAGGGGGTCCCGAGTCTGACTCGCCTTTGATTGGTTTTATTTACACGTTTATTCACACAAATATGTACTTACGTATGTAATTTAATAATCAACATCTAAACTCAACATAAGTACTAGTAGGAAGGTACTTGCATCAACTTATAGAACACTACCAATATAAGCTGAACCGGAGCTCAAGCTCAAGAGACCATGCTCAAGGTCAAAGTGTTACTACTGACGTGCGGCTGACTTTTCATAGGATGAGGTAGGACCTTTTAGCTTTTTCTTAATAATTAATCTTAGTAAGCCGGCTTCTATCTTCGGCATCACCGTCGCTTACCATCAGGTGAGAATCGGTGAGATGATGCCAAGGGCTCACCAGTTGTGAATAATAAAAAAAAAACTTTCCGCCGCGGTTCCGTCTCTGTGGATTTCCTTTGTATGATGGTCTCCAAAGGTGTGTGGTACACTAGTCGCAAGCGGCTCGCGAGCGTGCAAATGTTTACACTCCAGATCCCTCGGGAAGTAATTATATCGGCCTATACTAATCAGTAGTCTTTGCAAGAGATATAGATTACCTGTCTCTGAATGCATGTTTTGAATGTTTTTACAACTGTCACGCAACTTACTAAATCCTACGTAAAACAAACTTCAGTCACAATTATACAGGTGTAACAAATCAATTATAGGAAGATGCCGTTAACGCGTCTACTTCTAGAACTTTTCCCAGGATTAGTCAATTCGCAAAAAAATAAACTCTTCATACAAATCTTCTTTCTTTTATCTTTTTTATTTCTATATTTTTTTTACGTTGTGATGCAATAAAGAAAACTGTATTGTGAATCGGTCAGCTGATTGACCAATTTTGTTTTCCGTTGCCGTCGGATGCGGGCAGCGCAGAACCGGTCGTCATGGAAATCCTTGGGGGAGGCCTATGTCCAGCAGTGGACGTCCGTCGGCTGATATGATGACGATGAAGGGTTCCGTACTCAACAAGGAACACTTATAGTTTCGCCATGTCTGTCTGTCTATCCGCGGCTTAGCTCAAAGACTTTTACCTAGTACAAAAAAGCTTTAATTTGGCGTAGGTAGGTATACATAATATTATATTAATCACGCCGACAAAGTGATACAATAAAATCTAAAAAAAATAATTAATACATGTTAAAGGGGGTGAATTTTTTTCGTTGATGTAGGTGGGGGGTATCGTTGAATAGGTCTTTAGGAACGGTGCGTTCCTAGTCGACGAGAGCAAAGGGAGATATCTCCGCCAGGCGAGGTGGTATGCCTGGGGTCCGGCCGTGGACCAATTGTTAATGATTGGTATCTGTATATATACTCAGCGCTGAAGAAATTCTAATAGCGCGTTCTAGGTGTCGTATTTCTTTTGTTCTCTCGTCGCTAGTGTTAATGTTCAGTGGCGGGTTACTGCAGTTGCCGCCACAGGTCTGTCAAAACAACTGAGGGTTTGCTAAAACCACCTTTCGATCCAGTGATCAGTTTGCCAAATAGTTAGAGTCAGTGTCGTCGTCCCTTTACCATCTGCATCGCTATTTCAGGACAGACTTTCTTGGTTTTAGGAGTAACAGTCAACCAACTTAAAATGTGAAGTTGGATTTGTAAAAAAATCATAGATTTTCCACATAAAATGTTCAATTACCAACTGCAAACATAGTTCTGTTTTTTTTTAAATATACCTACATTTCTTTTTTGAAAAGACTACGGTACGCTACTTTGCGTGATTCTGACTCGCAATTGCCCGTTTTTTTTATGGTGATGACATTTTTTTAGAAATAAGTGGGTACAATCGGAAAGTTGTTCAATCAGTATGATTAGTAGAAGCCTTTTAACGAACATACTTCAGTTGTTAATTTTAATAAGAGGGATACACAAAGTCAACATTATACTACAAAGGCGGCGCATCGGCACGGTTTCCCAGAAGCATAGTAAAATTAAATACTATGCCAGAAGGCTCCTTCCTTACAAACGTAGTTCCTCTTTAATACAAAATCTACATGCCGGATTGAATCCAAACTTTACAAATATATTGAGTCGACACATGTCGATGTTTGTAATTAGTTTTTGGTGTAGGTACTAATAATAAACGGAAAAAAAGCAGTTTCAAACTTTCAGTACAAAACTAATTTAAGCCTTCGTATAGATGTTTCAATTTGCTACGATGGAAATTAATTGCAAACATCGATATTTGTTTACTCAATATATTCGCAAAGTTTGGATTCAATCCGGCATATAGCTTTTGTATTTGTATGGAAACTCAAGCCTCCTGTAGTTAAATAATCAAAATACATTACATTTAAATGCATTGGCCAAAATTTTAGAGAAAAGAACCATAACTTCTGCTAGGTAAAATATCATCTCAAAATAATACTAAACAATGATATTTTTGTAGTAACGGTATTACATACGACTCGCCTTGGTACCCCTAGACAGGACGTCACAAAAAGCACGACAAAAAATGCCACATTTTTTTAAACAAAAATCTGTGTGAATGCTGTTGCTCCATTTTTTGGGCTCATAAAATTAGTTAAATAGAGCAGATCCATTGTCTATTTGGGTTTTTGCGTGTGGCAGCGGGCAGCGACGATATTAGGCAGCAAATAAAATACCAGACCGTTAATTGTAACAGTGGTTTTTATTTTCGAGCGACGAAGGTGTGAAGAAAGTATTGTAAGGACGAAAAAAAGGAAGTTGAAATTTTGATGGGGATCGATTGATGATGATGATGATCGATTATCTTACACTCAAATAACCCAAAAAAAAACTGTCAGTGCGTGTCCGTCCGGTGTTCTAGTTCCAAAACTGCTGGACGGATTTTGGTAATATTTTGGTTAAGGCAGTATCAAAGAGTAGGGAATATTACTAAAGAAGCAGTATTATTTTGATATCCAGTCGTTTTATTAAATTTCCTTCGTTTTTTAGAATTGTCACCATAAAAAAAAACACTAATTATTTTCTCAAAAATGGCTTTAACGATTAGGATGAAACTCTGTACCTTAATATAACTTTATTTAGCCTACTGTACGTTGTAGTTCGTTATTTCGGGGAAAAATCAGAATAAGGTACCGACCATACAAATCCAGGTACCTGTTTGTTACTTTTTCTCAAAAGTAGTCCAAACATTTTTAATGAAACTTTGTCAATAACAAGGATTTATTAAGGTCTTTTGCACTGTTTATTATTCCAGAAAAAATCTTAATAAGGTACCTCTCATACAAAATAAAATTATTTTGAAATTTTCATCAAATCTACAACTTACCACCACTCTTTTTGTTACTATATAGGTAAACGTACTAATTTTTTCACTTCTCATGCTTTGAAGCGGGACTAAAGTGACCACTTTAGTCTCTAGGTATTGAAAAGTAATTAGTTTTTTAATTTCCTTTATGTGACATAGACAAACTCAAACAGCCAGTAAATATACTATTATCTGTGGAGTGTGGACCATCTTCATTGCGAAAATGTTTAGAGTTTTAGTTCCATGGCTTTTCCGCAAAGAAGGTGGCGCCATGTGTTTTGAAATCTTTCGTGATTTTTATTTTATTAAGTAATATTTATTAAATGTTTTTGTACTAAATTGACCATTTTTCTCGCACTCAAAGTGAAAAGTACAGTTTGCACCTCGAGACTAAACGCTCGGGAGTCAAACCACCTCTGGTGTATTATGACCTCGTTTAGTCCCTCGATATAAAATATACCTACTATTGTTTATGCCCGACTACGCCAGACGGTGAAAGCTTCGCGAGAAAGTATGCACAGCCTGGCTGTACAATTTATTTTTATCGCAAACGTTTTAACAGTTATATTTTCCTAGAAAAAGTGACAAAACAAAACTACAAAAGGTTTGCGAACTTCTTTCTTGAGCTTGCTACCTGTTCCCTGTGAAAGATACAAAAAAGGCACAGAGGCACAGTATGTTACTTATTCACTTTGTACCCGACTACGTCGTAGCAAAAAGAGGGGTTATGATTAAATTTCTATAGGCACAAAGCACAGCACAAAAGAGCGAAGAAGTTTTTAATACTATGTAGGTCATCATCATCATATCAGCCGAAAAACGTCCACTGCTGGACAAAGGCCTCCCTCAAGGATTTCCACGACGACCGGTCCTGCGCTGCCCGCATCCATCGGCTTCCCGCGATCTTCACCAGGTCATCGGTCCACCGCGTGGGAGGCCTGCCTACGCTACGTTTTCCGGTGCGCGGTCGCCACTCGAGAACTTTACTACCCCATCGGCCATCTGTTCTACGAGCTATGTGCCCTGCCCACTGCCACTTCAGTTTAGCGATTCTGTGAGCTATTTCGGTTATATGGGTATTCAACAGCTTACTGTGAGCTTAGTCCCCAGCTTACTCCGCTTGCTATTATTGTTATTTACATGACCAGAAGCTCCAAGTTAGTGTCGGTAGCTTTGTTTAAAAGAACCTAACACGTGATAGATAGTACCTCGTAAGTATGTACATATGTATGTACCTAATTAGACACAGCTGAGGCGGCGGCGGCGGCGGCGCGGGCGCGCGTCGGCTCCGGCGCGGAGGAGCGAGCGGCATAAAATTTGAATAAACAGACTGAGATGAGAAGACCGCGCGTCTCGGCATTCTGTGAGAAGACAATGCAAACGGGTGGGCTTCATTTCGGGTTAGCATTTACATATTCAATAGAGGTTATTTTGGAACTGAAGGCTTTTTGTGTCTCGGTTGAACACTATAGCTATACTAGCTAGCTGCTCTTGTTTTTAGTCTGTTTTTAGGGTTTCCTATTTCCAAAATTGGAACCATGGTAGGATCACTAGCGTATCAGTCTGTCCGTCCGTCTGTCACAGACAATTTTCTCTTAAACTACTGGACCGATTGAGTTGAAATTTGGTACACATACGTAAGTCCGTGGCCCAAAGATGGCATATAACGTAAATACATAAATTTTAAACATGGGATCCACTTTTGCGAGGTCAATTAGAAAAAAAAATTAAAACTATTCCGTGTTATATCAAATAAAAGGGCTTGTTGTGACAATATCAAATGTACGTTTTTTTTGAAGTTATTTGAGAAAATAGACGAAAATTTACAATTACCCCCAATCTCCGAAATCACTGGGCATAAAAAAAACTTAAAAAATCACAGTATAAAGGGTGACTTTTAATTAGTTCTTGATAACAAAAGATATGCAGGTACTCGTGATTACAAACAACTTTTCTAAAATCACTATAATTATGTCAAATCAGAAAAAAAATGGGGTTTGTATTCCATTCACAGATACTGCAAAGAATCTGGGCGTCATCTTTGACAGTAATCTTTCTTGGAGTAGTCATTTAAATGAGGTCAGTAGGAAAATCCATTACTCGTACCGATCCCTCAAACGCCTACAAAAATTTGTACCATTAGAAACAAAAATTTTGCTCGCTCAATCGTTACTTCTGCCCATTATTGACTACGCCGACGTGTGTTTCCTCGACGCAACTGAGGTATTAGTCAACAAATTGGAGCGTCTTCAGAACTTATGCATTCGCTTTATCTACGGATTGCGCAAGTTCGATCACGTATCTGCATACAGATCTAAGCTGAAATGGCTTCCAATTCGCCGTCGAAGGGATGTTCATATCCTGTCCACCCTCTATAATTGTATTTTTAACTCCTCTTCCCCTCCCTATATGCGTGAGCGTTTTGAGTTTTTGGTGCCCAGAGATCAGCCATGCCGTACAGCGAAATCCCTTCTTCTAAAAGTTCCGACCCACTCGTCCTCTTGCTACGGCAGCTCCTTCACTGTACATGCAGTGAGACTGTGGAACTCCCTCCCACATTACGTCTGTGATAGCCCATCACTGAATGTCTTCAAAAGAAGAGTAAAAGAACATTACCTTTCTGTTTAGTTATATTATATTTATTTGTGTAACATAAAATTACTAATAATCTTTCCTAATTACGTAGGTTTATGTATTATTTATAAGTATAAAGGTATATATTATGTATTCCATATTATATTTATATTAGGTATATATTAGGTATACATTATCTCTGTTATATATTGTGTAATTATCTGTGTACACGCCATTCAACCCTCACATCTCATTTCTCATCGCCTATCTATGGTATGTAGGAAGAAAACTCTTACAGTTATTCATGCCATTTGTACATTTAGTTTGTAAGCAACTTTTTAACTCAACTGTGTGTGTACAATAAATATATAAATAAAATAAATAAATAAATAAAAAAAATTGGTCTTCGATACATGTATAATAAGTTAACTATCTCGGCAAATATGTATAAAGGACCAAAAATTTTTTTTTAATATTTGACATATAGTTTCTTTGGGAACGTTGTTTGTAATCACGAGTACATTCATATCATATCCTTTGCTATCAAGAACTAATTAAAAGTTGAATGCATAGATCAAGGAAAACCTATGAGAAAATCTAAAGTCCGGAAAAATAATATGAATACAGTGGAAATCACTGGAATTTAGAGCCCGTCCAACTTTTGGGTTAGACAGAATGTAACAAAATTCTTCAATCAGCTGATCGACTTGTATGAAGAGTTCAAAAACTTTTTAAAGTTAAACTTATATTACATCGTCTCAATTTTTTTCGTCTGTTTGTTGCATTTTTTTTTTTTTTTTTATACACAATTGGTAAACCCTTGACAACATCTCACCTGGTGGTAAGTGACGATGTTGCCGAAGATGGAAGCGGGCTTACCAAGATTCCCCAACGCAATGGGGAACTGGCTATCTTATCTTCATGCCGGAACACACCAATGATATCAACATTGATATTTGGCGGCAAGACTTAGATAAGATGGTGGTAGCTAGCCAGACGGGCTTAGAAAATGCCCTACCACCAACCAAACCGAGTCTTACAATTGACCCCGCCGGGAATCGAACCCGCGACCTCCTGTGTAAAGCCAGTGAACTTTGCCTCTGAGCTACGGAGGCGGTTGAAATTCATGTTGCATGTCGCGTGGCGGTCGCTTTCGTCTGACGGTATGATCGTTTCGTCCACTGTACCGTAGCGAGAGCAGCCATGATCGTTTCGTCCTCTGTAAAGTTTCACTTTTACCGTGGTTTCATAAAACCACACACTTACTTTTTTTGCTAATGGACTGCGGAACTCTAGTAAAGTTGTTCAAAGTTGTTCAGTGTGATATTTTTGATCTGAGGTGTGATTAGTAGAAGCCCCAGTTAACGGGTTGAAGGGTAGGTTAAAAAAACATAAGTTAATAACTTTTTTAATTATCGCGTTTTGAAAGTTATTAGGAACGATGTAATTAATTCGTTATTTTCGTGTACATTTTTTATAAGTGAAATAAAAACTATATATTAATATGTAAATTACAAGCTTTAATTTAACTTGCAATGTATGTATGTTTGTTCGGTTGGAATCTTGCAAGTTAAATTTGACCCACTTCCCGGTTTCCGAGTGAGCTAAAATTTTGCATGCATGTGTATATCGCGTGAAATGCAATATTAAAAGCTTGTACTTAAAAGTTTTTAGGTGTTTCGATAATTATATTAATTTACATCTCTAATAGAAGTGGTAAGTAAATTTAATAACTGAATTCGTTGCGAAATCTAAATATTGAGATTGAAATCTCATTAATAAATCCCTACTAATATTATAAATGCGGATGCCGGATTACCGAGCGCCTACTGTAATTATCTAACTATACTAGGTAACTCGATCCCTACGCGATCTAATCAGAAATGAGGAGATCCGCAGGAGAACCGAAGTAACCGACATAGCTCACAGAATAGCTTTTTTTAAATTCTTAATTGGTAAACCCTTGGCATCATCTCACCTGATGGTAAGTGACGATGATGCCGAAGTTGGAAGTGGGCGTGCGTACCAAGATTCCTCAACACAATGTAGAACTGGCTATCTTATCTTCAAGCTGGAACACATCAATGTTGTTAACACTGATGTTTGGCGGCAAGACTAAACTGAAGTGGCAGTAGACAGGGCACATAGCTCGTAGAACAGAGGGCCGAAATTCTCGAGTGGAAACCGCGCGCCGAAAACGTTGCGCAGGCAGGCCTCTCACGCGGTAGACCGTCGACCTGGTAAAGATCGTAGGAAGCCGCTGAATGTGGGCAGCGCAGGACGGTCGTCGTGGCAATCCTTGGGGGAGGCCTTTGTCCAACAGTGGACGTCTTTAGGCTGATATGATGATGATGATGATGACGTATCAAATTGTTCAGTATAGTATACTTACAAAATATGGTAGGGCTTGTTACTTAGGCAGAGGCGTATTTAAGAATCCCGGCGTATTAAGAAAAACGCCAAAGTTCCGTACTAACACACCAAAGTATATATATTAGTACCACACGATAAACGTCACCTTACTGTAACCTTCTGCTTGCATGTTCTTAGTGGTTCGTCACCCTTATTACCGCTAGTCCGACTCGCACTTGGCTAGTTTTGAAATACCTATTACTATGGTACGTCAACGAAAAAAAAAACCAGCCCTCTTTACATGTAGGGTAGATACCCTAAAAAAAGTTTTTTAAAATTTTATTGTACCACTTTGTCGACCTGATTTATATGTATACCCATGCGAAATTACAGCTTTCTAGTACTAATATTCTCTGAGCTAAGCCGTGGACAGACGGATAGACAGACGGACATTGCGAAACTATAAGGAGGAACCCGTTGACTACGGAACCCTAAAAAAAAACTTTTAACTCCGATCGAAGTAACAGTACGTTCAACAGCTAAAACAGCCCCTGGACTGTAGTGTAAAAGCTCTGCTCCTCACACTGAAAAAAAATCCTCAAGGAACCCACATTCTAAAAAAAAATGTATTCTCTACACAAAATTGTAAATAATACAATTTTATTAGAATTGACTATGTGTTCTTCGGGGAAAAATGTTCAGTATGATAATTAGACGCCTTGATTCACTAATTTTGGTACACTCTGTTAGTAACTAATTAGTAATCTGTGACTCTGTTTAAGAGACTTCGTCGGTAGAAGGGTTTTCCCTAGAGAACGGAACCTCTGACAACTTTTCTCGGCCCTAAAGTAAGGCCCTTAATACTTAAGGCGAGGCACCGGTGGAGAAGCGGAGAAACCCTTTTGCTAGATAATTTTTTTGGGTAAGTAATTACTACTAAATATCGGTCTTGTAAAAAATATTGGACGTACTTAAGGATATTGTCTGAGAAATGTGCTAAAGTGTTACACGATAGTGTGTATTACTCGATCATTAAAAATCCCAATGTTCTAAAATGTCTAAAAAGTCAAAAAAAGTCTAAAACGAATTGTTTATTAATAAAATTTCTAAATTTGCACAAAGTTTTTATATGGAGATATTTTTTTTAAGTACTACAGAGAACCTGCTAATTTTAGTTTTTAGATTGAAGTCTTAAGAGAAATAACAACGTAAAACATTGAAAAAGTGCAAAAGTGTGGTTATTTTCTTCTTTACACGTCAAGTAAAAAACAGAGACAACTGTTTTACAAATGCCTCGCCTTAATACTTAATCGTCCGCCGGAGCTCGGAGGTCGGAGGCTGCGGCGGCGGCAACTGGCGGCTCCACGCTTTGATGCGCGCAGGCGCAGACTAATTTATGCGCTGTGTCAATACATTAGGGGCCGCGCGACGCGACTGATGTCAGCGAGCGCCTGCTTGAATACTAATGTGTGTACTAAAACTACTAACGTTTAAAATTGGGTACAGATTTAAACTTTTAGTAATAACGCGAGTAGTCTACCAGATACGCTAAAACTACCAGGTTTATGATATAGCGTCTCCCCACTTTCCTACCCCCTGGGCATACATGAGGGCCGCTATTCCTGCCAACACCATAAGGTGAAGACAAGGATCAGTTACGGTAGGTCTTGCCGCCAAGACGCTTGTCCCGGTACTCTGCAAGGCGAGTGCCTCGTGGAAGAGAACCACTACCTACTGTTCAGGTAGGTCCCGGAGCTGTAGGCCAGCTCACCTCCCGCGGCTTTCGCTGCTGGCATTTCGATCCTTGCTCGGGACGCCAGAGAAGCTGGCTCCCACATATCCACAGGCGAGTAGTTTACAGTTATATTTTCCTAAATATAACTGTAAACTACTCGCCTGATAGAAAAAAACCGGTAAAGTGCGAGTCAGATCCGCGCACAAAGGGTTCCGTCCGTACCACCATACTAGGTGACGCTAGTTTAAAAAAACGCGTTTTTAGAATGGAGACTGTCACTTTTTCTAAGTTTTAGTATTTGTTGTTATAGCGGCATCAGAAATACATCACCTGTGAAAATTTCAACTGTCTAGCTATCACGGTTCATGAAATACAGCCTGGTGTGGTGACAGACGGACTGACGGACGTACAGCGGAGTCTTAGTAATAGGGTCCCGTTTTTATCCTATGGAACCCTAAAAAAAAGCTTGAGAGCAGGTCTACACCACCACCATCATACATATATGTATACATAACTAGTGTATTTTGTGTTCTTTTTTTTTTTTTTTTTTTTTATTCAGCCTACCCTGTTCATCGTAAACACAACTAAATAAAGGCTCAAATTAGTTTTTTACTTACTAATCTGAAGGGCTTACGAAAAGTTTGAAATTCGCTCCTATTTTGTTCGGTTTTATGTTAGTACATGGAAAACAAGTTTCAGACTTCGATATGTGTCCTTCTCAATGGGATATATATGTATGTATATATAAGAATTTTTGAATTGATTCGGCATGTCGATTTAAATGAAACAACGTTTGTATGGAAATTTGAGCCTCCCGAAGACTCTATTATGTATGACTGTATGACGTAATTCTTTACAGAAATAAAAATATAAATAAATAAATATTCTGGGACAAACCACACATGGTCATCTGGCCCCAAAGTAGGATTCCCTGTGTTATGGGTTACCAGAGACTAATATATAAATACTTATATACGTTTAAATACATACATATATAGATATAATTTAACACCCAGACACAGAGCAAACAAATCTGCTCATCACACAAATGCTTGCCCTGGGTGGGGATCGAACCCACGACTCTCGGATCAGTAGTCAAGGGCACTAACCACTGAGCCACCGAGTCAGTCAATACAGTCAGTCAGTAGAAAACGATATAGTCGTAATAATCTTACTTATCTACTCGTATTGAGTATCATGAACATGATAGTGCACCGCACATCACGCGTAGAACAAACATAGATATATTATTAAAAGCCTTGAATTAGTACCTATACCTAAATCTATCAGCTCATATACGTCCCCACCGAGGGGCTCCTGAATTAGGGCGATCGAACCTTAGTCGACCACGCGGGCCCAGTATAGGGTTGGTCGACTTCACACACAACCTTCGAGTTTCTTCGCAGGCGTGTGCAGGTTTCCTCACGATGTTTTTCCTTCACCGTAAGAGCGTTGGATAAACGTACATATGAAATCGAAATTCGAAAACACATTGGTACGTGGCAGGATTCGAACTACGACCTCCCAGACAGGAGGCAGCGGCCCTTGCCATTACGCCACCGACGCTTACCTATACCTATAGGACTATTAATTTATAGATAATATAATTTATAGCACCTAACCTGATGGTAAGTGCCGGTGCAGCCAAGGATGTAACACGCAAGCTCAAATAGTGCCTATGCACTCTCGTCTTGAAGATTCCTAAATTATACGAATCGGGGAATACAGACGCCGCAAGAGAATTCCACTCCTTGGCCGTTCGCATAATGAACGAAGAAGCAAAACGTTCCATTCCAATTACATCATCCAGAGTAGCTTTAGACGGAGAGCAACGTTTTCAGTTTTCACGTCTCAGTAGAACGAGTCACGCGATACGCGATCACGTGGTCCTTCAGCGGCTTCAGGCGGCACGTGCGGAAGCGTGGGGGCCGGCCGCCACGCGAGGCCGGGTCGCGTGCCGCGCGGAGCCCCCGCTGCCGCCGCCGCCGTTGACGCCACCGGCGGCGACCGCGGCCGGCTCCCTGCCGCCGCGCGCGTCAGTCGCGCGACAGACCCCGTACCGTGCACGCGTCGTACGTGCGTGCCCGACTAGACTTTCGTGATGCTGTGAGTGTGAGACGAACCCATCTAAATACTGGTGATCGAGTGACTGATACTATGGTGACGGGTGTGCCTGGCCCCGGTGGGGTGGCAGCTAACACTGGGAACATGAGCCCCCCTGAGAAGAAGCAGACCAGCGATAATAGGAGGGTAAGTTCCGATTTTCATTTTTAAAGTTATTTAGTTAAGACGTATTGCTTCATTCATTTGCTACTTTTTGACACGGTTATGTAAGTAAATAAGTAAATATACTTTATTGCAAGCCAAAAAAACAATACAGGACTTAAAATTTGTAAAATACATAGAGTGCAAAGGCGGCCTTATCGCTTTAAGCGATTTCTACCAGACAACCTTAAGTTAGGGATGTACCTATGATTGATGATTTTTTTGTAACAAACTAATCACACACATTCATCTGGCCCCAAACCACCCTGTCCTAAGCGAAGCATTCAGACACTGATGTAGGTATACAATGTATATATTTACATACGTTTAAATACATACATACGTTTAGATATTGAACACCCAAACACAGCAAATAATCCTGTTCAGTGTTCGTCACACGAATATTTGCCCTGGGTGGGGATCGAACCTACGACTACGCTAGTACTCTTTATTGTACCGTGCTACGACCCTCAGCCTAGCAGAAGCATTGCCACTGGACTAACGGGGTAGTAAGTAATTCAACCACTTACATACACTTGTATTTTAATTTATGTAGATTAGTACATATGCCTGTATAGTAATTTTTAAGAGGTGAGTGAAACCAAAGACCTTAAAAAAGTTCCTTTCATGTTCTTTTATTATGGTCGGATGGCTCAATCGGTAACGACTCGGTCCTCTTAACCAGAGGTTCGGGTTCAAATCCGGACGGCCAATGTACCAATGAGTTTTTCGAAACTTACGTACATATATTACCGATTGCTTTAACGGTGAAGGAAAACATCGTGAGGAAACCTGCACATCTGATTCCAGATGTGTATGAATGTCGCGTTGCACACGTCCGTAGGTGTAAATCTAAATGCCCTACACGTGACCGCGGGTGATGCTAAGTGCAACACCAGGCAACCGCCGTCTATTCCTTGGATAGCTCGGTTAATTGTGCCACACGATAAGAGAGAGAGATCTTCACATACGGAAACATTACCCGTTGAACTCTTTTATATGGACTGTCGATTGCTATACAAAAGTTAACAAAGAGTTACACAAGTTTTCGTTATATAGGGTGACTTTAAATTAGTTCTTGATAGCAAAGGATATGAATGTACTCGTGATTATAAACCACTTTCCCAAATAATTATAAACGTTTATAAATATAAATTATATTATAAACTATTTTGACATATAGTTTATATGTCAATACAGAAAAAAAAAATTGGTCCTTTATACATTTTTGCCGATTTGTTATTATTATGTATCGAAGACCAACAATTTTTTTTTCTGATTTGACATATAGTTTCTTTGGGAAAAGTGTTTGTAATCACGAGTACATTCATAACCTTTGCTATAAAGAACTAATTAAAAGTCACCCCATATATTTACAGGTGGAAAATTTTTATATATTTAGCTAATTCTTATGTGAAATAAATTATAACCTGTGTCAACTATTAAAATGTGGCTTTGATCGGCGTAATAATATGATTATCAGAAGATTAGGTATTCTAAACGTCAGAACAGCGTTGCCACAGTATTATGATATGGCTTACAGTAGCGCAACGCCTTTGATGTCACACGATGCCGCCACGGCGTAGGTACAAGCACTAGCAAAGTATATTAGTACTAACATACAGTATGGACACTCCCTGCCGCTCTCTAGATTGCGACCTCATCCCCTCGTCACCCAGATTGATACAGTTTGGTTGTCGAAATTATAGGATTTCGCCGCCATTTTGTTTGTTCCGTCGTTCCTTTTTTGAAATGTCATCTCCGGCCCGTAATGTGAAGTGTCCAGGGTGTGCCTGTAGCCAGGCTCTGCGTTACTAGATTCGTTGCACTACTGTAAGTCGCTATTGTAATACTGTGCATTGCTGACTCCTTATAAAAAGTTAATTTTCCATATAACAGGTACACAGGTTAGGCGTGATCGACTAAGGCCTAATCGCCCTGATTCAGGGTAGGCTCGATCCCCTCGGTGGGGACGTATATGAGCTGTAATGATGATAACAGGTACAAAGAGTAGGTACCTACTCAATAATATGTACTGGCGCCGCGGCGCCGACACAAGGACTTTATAAAACTATTCTACATGTAGGCAGAGTACCTGAGGCTTAAATTGCACCAGCAAACGCGGGGACATTTAGCGAGCGGACGCGAACTGCTCGAAGCAACCTGTCACGATTCTTGTTCGTGAGATGAGCAGTCGAGGATAACCATATATTTACCCATCTTATTTACATATACATATGTACTTATATATAAATATGACAAAAAGACAACTTGTACTACAGTCACTCGTTTAGACCTTACTTAACTCTCAATTAAAAGAATGCAGGGAAAAGTATTTTTTTGTAGGTAATTTCTATGGCAAGTCATTTACCAATGTTAGGGTTGCCATCCCCAAATTCGGAATACTAGGACATAAGAACAACACTTAATAGCAATTATAAAACGAATATAGGATCAATGAAATTAAACTAATAGCAAAATTTAAGCTGCAGTCCCTTCATAAGCTAGATAATGTTTTCTTATTTATCGACAATTTATAAGAGAATGTGTCCAAATAAGGCTTTAGAAGTAGGATCTTGTGTTTGGCCTTTTTTGATGCTCTTCAATGTATATCGCACCTCTACTGGGTATAGATATACTCGATTCTCAAATAAGACAATTCACCCAAAACCCGCCAGGACACTACTTAAAAACTAACCAGGACACCCCAAAAACAGGACACGTTCTGGGAAAACAGGACACTTGGCAACCCTAACTTATGTAGTCTTCTAAATTTTTGTAATATGATAATTGGCTACCTAGGAAATTAATGAAATATTTATTTATTAAGTACTAGCTGTCCCGGCGAACTTCGTTCCACCTTACACTACACTACACTACCCTAACCTAATCGTATACTACATTACCCTACGCTACCCTACACTATCCTACCCTACCCTACACTACCCTACCCTACCCTAGACTAACCTACCCTACCCTACCCCACCCTACCCTACATACACTACACTACACTACCCTACCCTACACTACCCTACACTACACTACACTACCCTACCCTATACTACACTACCCAACCCTACCCTACCCTACACTACCCTTCCCTATACTAAACTACCCTACCCTACCCTACATATACTACACTACACTACCCAACTCCACCCTACCCTATACTACACTACCCTACCCTACACTACACTACCCTACCCTACCATACCCTACCCTACATACACTATACTACCCTACCCTACACTACACTACATTACACTACCCTACACTACGCTACCAAACCTTACCCTACCCTACCCTACACTACCCTATACTACCCTACCCTAACACTACACCTACCTACACTACACTACCCTACCCTAAAACCAATTATTTTTTGACTGATATTTTATTTTTTGTTTTTTTTTTATTTAATTCCGAGCAATTTCATATTTATTCACCTTTTAAACCTTCTCTGGACTTCCACAAATAATTCAATACCAAAATTAGCCAAATCGGTCCAGCCGTTCTCGAGTTTTAGCGAGACTAACGAACAGCAATTAATTTTTATACATATAGATTTATAGGACTAATTCAGGATAGGCTCGAGCCCCTCGGTGGGGACGCATATGAGCTGATATGATGATGATAGGACAAAATTACTTAAATGTACTTTAAGGTAACATCTTGGTGACGGCGACAGGCGACCGCGACCGGGTCGTGCGACCCGCTGTTTTATATGCATACTGTCGGGCGATTCGGTCGCTTGCATTCGTCACTACTTCATGTTTATATCTATAAAAAATAATACTAACATGTGTTGCTAACTGAAAAACTCGAAAACGAATGATATAATTATGATAAAAATAGTTTAAGTATATAATAGGTTATAATAGGTTAAGATAAAAATAGTTTAAGTACTTAACGTACTACGTACGTTTAAACGTACTTGGGGGTCTTTAAGGCAAGAGTGAATAGGCATTATTTGAGTTTGCGTGTACCATCCTCGACTGCATCATCACTTACCATCAGGTGAGTTGCAGTCAAACGCACTCAAATTTTTAATAAAAAAATATATAAATAAAAGTACCTACATGTTTTTTGTTTCTTCTTTTCTTGTTTCTTTTTTGTCGAAATTGAGTTTAAAACTAAGTTATGCTATCTATAGTGGAAATAACACTATATTGTATATTATATTGATTTATTTATAAAAACTTTACTGTTATATTTATTTTGTGTAATTAATTACATCTGTTGTTTCTCCCAATAAATTTAATTGAAAACGCTAAACGCGTTCAATCTGACTTCAATCGCAGCAACTCAGTACTATTTCGTATTTTTTTTTGGTTTTTGTTAATTAAAAAAAACACAACTGATTTTACTAAAATTTATATAGGGACCAACCTGGCAGCAACCCTATCGAATTAGAAATAGAATCATGATAATCGGTTTACAATCTGCAAAGAAAGATATCGCGTAACGAACATTAAAAAAACCGGCCAAGTGCGAGTCAGAAACGCACACAAAGAGTTCCGTACCATCATATTAGATGGCGCTGTTTCTTGACGTTTAAAAAAAAACGTTTTTTGTATGGAGACCCCCTTGTTTTTTCAGTTTTGCTAATTTTAGTGTTTATCTATTAAAATATGTAAATACCTACCTTCTAAATTTAGTCGTCTATTATTGATATAATTAGTAATGGTTGTATGCGGTATCATAGAATTAACCATTTTATGAAGTGGTTGTCGTAGAATTGGCCTTTTACGAAATGGATTGACGAGATCATAAAATGAGCGGCCATATCATGCAAAACTAACCTAACCTAACCTTCCAACTTCCAACCCGCTGGGAGCGACCAGAGGTGTATTTACCCCATGTCCAGAGGGGCACTTGGCCCGGGGCGGCATGAGGGTGAGGGGCGGCCGGAGGTAGAAAAAGTCGTAGTAGCCAGTAATATAGAAGTCATTGCGTAGTAGATATTTTTTAAAGATCCGTTTGGTTCACTGAAAAATAATAAAACTAGCCAAGTGCGAGTTGGACTAGCGGTAATAAGGGTGACGATGACGAACCACTACGAACATTCAAACAGAAGGTTACAGTAATTTGACGTTTATCGTGCGTATCGTGGAACCTTTAGCGCGCAACTCCGTCTTAAACTTGGCCGGTTTTTTGTTACTTAGAGGGGCGGTTTTTTTTTGTGCCCGAAGCGCCGGATTCTTAAATACGCCTCTGGGAGCGACAGTACTATCATCAAACCGAACTAACCTATTATTATCGTTCGCTTCTCTCGCTCAACTCAGATTTTCGTGATAATCTCATGACCTTGCCAATACCCGCCCGCCCGACCATTTCATCAAATGGCAAATTTCAATGATGTCACCGCGACATACACATACATAATTTATTAATGCTCCCCATTCTACACAACACTTGATTCATTCAAACCATACGAGTACATACCTTCTACATGCGTTGTTTTGACGGCTAGCGACGCACGATGGCGGCGCGGCTGCCGGGCGGTTCAGTTATTATTGTCACAGATATTTTGGCAGCCCTGCCTGTCGTCGGTCTAGACTCTACTAACGATGAACCTTTCAGACTAACCGATTTTGTCGCATCGTATCGATATACAATATCGGCGAAAGTTAGTTTTTAAGGTGGCCGGCCCTGCCTGTCGTCGGTCAAGAGTATAGACTCTACTAACGTTGAACCTTTCAGACTAACCGATTTTGTCGCATTGTATTGATTTACGATATCGGCGAAAGCTAGTTTTTAAGGTCGCCGGCCCTGCCTGTCGTCGGTCTAGACTCTAGTAACGTTGAACCTTTCAGATTAACCGATTTTGTAGCATCGTATGGATATACGATATCGGCGAAAGTTAGTTTTTAAGGTCGCCGGCCCTGCCTGTCGTCGGTCTAGACTCTAGTAACGTTGAACCTTTCAGACTAACCGATTTTGTAGCATCGCATCGCTATACGATATCGGCGAAATTTAGTTTTTAAGGTACTGTGCGGTAACGGGACCCTATTGCTAACCTTACGCATGTCTGTCCGTCTGTCAGACATTTAAAAGATTGTATCTTTGTAAATGTCATAGGTTACCGGCTGAATTTTTTTCAGAACATGTGTTATTATGGTGGATTTACAAACAAATAATAAAAATTTAAAAAGTGAATAATTGAGAAGGTCCCCATACAAGAAACAGGGTTTTTTGCTCTATCGTAAAAACGGTAATACCAAGCGTGAAACTTGGTGTGTTTCAAGTGCTAATTCTGAAGTGAAACAACAAATAATAAAAGCAGTCCAAGTGTGAAACGCACTCGCGCTAAGGAGTCCGAACTGAATTAATAAATGCATTTTTCTGTCGCTCGCGTAAATTTCCTTTGTTTGTAATGAATAGATATAATGTAGGTGATAGTGCAGGAGTTGATGTGATATGATATTTCTCACACCTCAAATTTTGATATAAGACGTTTTGCGTTTTGACGCCTTAGGACAATTTCTTCTACCTAGTGTTTGTCCTAAGGCCTAAGCGTTTTGATTTAAGGTCATATGAAATAATGCTGCCTGAAATGATGTAAGATAGATAGTGTTTCAGAATATTAGTGAAAATCATTTTTATGTTTTGTGCGAGTGACCGGCATCACAGCCTAGCAAGAGCACCGTATATAGAAGTATTATTCTTGCTAATACTATAATTAATTATATAACATTAGGAATACCTTTGTAACTATAAAAGTAAGCTTCAATAATAGTGACCACATAATTATATAATAATTAATTATGTATAATTATGAATACATACTTAACTCTTACTCTAGATATTTCTAGATGTTGCAGGCAAGATTAATCAGATCAGGGAGGGTTAAATAAAATAGTATGAGATAAAAACTAACTTAGAGAAAACTCATTTTTTATTATTTCTACTTTTTAATAACTACGAGTACTTCTAAAAAAAAGTCGTGGATGGTTAGACATGTTTTAACTTTTTCAATATTTTGTCTCACAAAAAGTAAAACCAATAAATAATTAATCTTACTAAATTGTTAGGGATTAAGTTTTTTCCGTACGGATAATGTAAAAAAAATAGTTATATTTTTTAAACAAAAATTGCACGGATACAAAATTGTCAATAAAAATTATTTTCACCCGGGTTGGAAATCGAGTTTAAACCCAATTGCACCCAAAACACCCACTAATTAATTAAACCCACCTGAGTTCGACTCACGACTCACGACTGATGATCGCCTGCGTTGTGGAAATCAGCCCGCCCATCCTACTACGACTTCATAAGTTAGTACAGTGTGTAAACTCTATATAGCGACACTCAAGGGTTGGGGCATTATGAGATGTTATTGAGAGTTTCTGTTATACAGTTATACAGAGAGAAATTAGTGATAAAGTAAACCAACTGGAGCCAGCAAATTTGACGTTTCAAAGAGTGAATCGTTATATCGAGTTACGTTACACAGAGTTTATACTGTATTAAAAGTCGTGGTGTTGGACGCGGACTAGCTCCGTCTGTGGTGTGAGTCAGGTCAGCGTGGGCTGTGAGCTCAACCGTGGGCGTGGGCGTGGGCCCGGGCGCCGCCGCGGGCTAATTGTCGTGGGAACGTCTCCCGGCCGGCGGGCGGAGCGAGCGGCTCGACAGTCTGCACCACGGATCAGATAAATAAGATTGGATTGGAAATGTGCGCTGGGCAGGCGCGCCACAAGTATGATTAGATAATCATATTTAACCGAAGCACGCGTTCAAACTTTTTATTTGCGTGTGGTTGTGTGTAACGTACAGACTCTCGAAATGGTGTGAGATACAATTGCAGCCCTGTATTCTAAGTGTGTTTTGTTTAATAGTGTGTGCAATTCGTGTATGTATTATTATTGCTTGTGTAGTGGAGTTGATGGGTAAGAGACAGGTGGTGACGCTGGTTTTCAAACAAAAGTGTGACTATTGCCAATCCAACCTTATTTATCTTATCCGTGGTCTGCACCCACGATACTCGCCGCCGCGCCGTTCCGCCGCGTAATTCAGAGCGTTAGGAACCTTATCTAAAGCATTTGTATTAATGAAACGCTAATTATAAAAGTGGTATACATACCTACACGTCTATTTAAGAGTTAGAGATACCTACCTATTTTTAACCGACTTCAAAAAGGAGGAGGTTTCTCAATTCAACTCTCTATATGTGTTCGCGGATAACTTCGTCGTTTATGAACCGATTTTGATGATTCTTTTTTTGTTGGATAGAAGATATCTCAAGGGTGGTACCATGATAAGGAAACCAGGATGTGATATTGTCATCCCAGAGAAATCGATGGGAACCTTATTTTCCTGTGTGAAGTCGGTTTTTTCTTGTTCAAAATTATGTTTAAACATAATAGGTACGTCCTTACATCGATGCAATAACTAAGCAGTTAGGAATCACACATTTCCAGAATTCCGTACACCCAAGGGATGACCAAAGGGACCCATTACTAAGCCTCTGCTGTCCGTCTGTCCGTCCATCCGTCCATCCGTTTGTCTGTCAGCGGGCTGTATTTCATGAACCGTAATAGGTAGACAGTTAAAATTTTCACAGAATGTGTGTTTCTATTGTCGCTGTAATAAAATAAAAATACAGGGGCCGCCGTACAGGACACTTGTTTTTGTTGTTCTGTTTGTCGGTCAGCGGACTGCATTTCATGAACCGTAATAGGTAGACATTTAAAATTTTGACAGAATGTGTATTTCTATTGTCTCTGTAACAAAAAATAATTAAAATTATAATAAAACAGGGGCCTCCATACTAGAAACTTGTTTTTGTTGTTCTGTTTGTCGGTCAGCGGGCTGCATTGCATGAACCATAAAGGTAGACAGTTGAAATTTTGCACAGAGCGTGTATTTCTTTTGCCGCAGTATTTCGATGTTTCCGTTATAATGAAAAAAATAATAATTAAAAGGGGCTTCCATACAAGAAACGTGATTTTTTTGTAACATGAAGAAACTAGCGACATCTAGTAATATCTAGTAGGTAGTACCTTTTATAGTATAGTTGATTATTATGAAGATATTTTGGTACGGAACCCTCGGAGCGCGAGTCTGACTCGCACTTAACCGGTTATTTTTCTTACTGGTGTAGATGAAAATTCAAATATGTATTTACAAAATATTATTAGTACGTAATATTTACATGCTTTTGATTCATCGATAAACGTAGTATAAAACGCATTAAAGATTGACATCATCCCTCCTGATGGTTATATCAGTGAATGGTTGATAAAATAAGACTTAAGATAATGTATCTATACTTAGCCTAAAAAATATGTACAGTAATGTGTGTACTTTAAATCTAAATGTAGGTAGATATACAGGTGTAACAAAATTTATTTAGGACCCGTTAATTGTGGGTTCTACTCATCAATCATCATACTGAACAACTTTCCCCAAGGAACCTATAGTCAATGCAAAAAAAAAATTGGACCCTCCATTCAAAAATACACAACATTGGTCGATCAGCTGATCGATTTGCGTGAAGAGTTAATTTTGTTAGTCAGTTAACGGAACCTACACCAATTTTGTTACACCCTGTATATGTTTTCAACATTCTAATGCTGAAACGTATAAAAACTTACAATAGCCATTTGCCTATCTCACACCGTAACAAAACAACTGACAACAATAGTCCTCAGAGCGAAGGCCTAACTCATCGCTGCTTAATTACCTGCCACGCTTCACGAGTGGTCAATGTGACTGACTGCAGCCGCAGAGGAAGCTATTACGGAGCGGACGATTCATCATCGGATGATAAACATCGCCCACTGATCCTATACACGAAGCTACACATATAGATTCTGTAGTTAGTGCCCTCGCGTGCGCCTTAGAACCGCCTACCTGCGCTCGCCCACACGTGACGATCGCGCGCGCTATAATCGTTTTATAGCCGCCAGTCTCTCAAATGAGTTATTGCTTCTCGTGTTGTTCTAAACGCGAGAACCAGAGTTATTGTTACCTCTGAAATACTATTTTATTGATTTCATAATCATCTTATCAGCCGAAATACGTCTACTGCTGGACAAATAGGCCTCCACCAAGATTTCCCCGACGACCGGTCCTGCGCTGGCCTCATCCAGCGGCTTCTCGCGACCTTCA
The DNA here is from genome assembly GCA_947284805.1 of Coleophora flavipennella. Lineage (NCBI taxonomy): Eukaryota > Metazoa > Arthropoda > Insecta > Lepidoptera > Coleophoridae > Coleophora > Coleophora flavipennella. The sequence continues at coordinate 6,124,555 of OX369270.1, read as the reverse complement.
CCAGGTCGTCGGTACACCGTGTGGGAGGCCTGCCTATACGTCATTCGGTGTACGGTCACCACTCGAGAATTTTACTGTCCCAACGGCCATCTCCATCTGTTCTACGAGCTATGTGCCCTGTTCACATTCTGTGCGCTATGTCGGTTAATTCGGTTCTCCTACGGATCTCTTAATTTTATTGACTTAAAGTGACATTTATTTTACGTGGCTGTTACTACACTGTCCAAGAATGTAAGTTAGTACCTAGTGTGTATGTTCCTTTGGCTAACCCTGTAGTAGTAACTAATTAGTAATCTGTGCCTGTAGCCTAAACGGCTTGATGGATTTTGGAGTGGGGGTGTTGTTAGATTTGTTTTTATGATCCCATGACACTCAGGGGACGACGTAGTCAAGTTTTATTTCTTTTATAAAATTTGCGTATTTATAGTATCCTTTATACTTAACAAAATCATTTGTCCTGACTGACTGTTTCACCGCTTCGTGGCGTAATAGTTAGTCCATTCGCTTCACAGCAGGAGGTCGCGGGTTCGATTCCCAGTGGGGTCAACTTGTATAACTCGGTTTGGTTGGTGGTAGGGCATTTTATAAACCCGCCTGGCTAGCTACCACCATCTTATCTAAGTCTTGCCGCCAAACATCATTAATTTGTTTCGGCTTGAAGATAAGATAGCCAGTTCTCCATTGCGTTGGGGAATCTTGGTAAGCCCTCTTCCATCTTCGGCATCATCGTCACTTACCATCAGGTGAGATGATGCCAAGGTCTCACCAATTGTGAATAAAAAAAAACTGTCAACGGACAGCTCAAACCACTGGACGGATCGGTCTTAAATTTTGTGTATAGATAGAAAGTATGACAGACATCCCCTAAGAAAGGATTTTGGGAAATTCCCACGGGAACGGTAAAAACGGGATCTGCGCGGGAAACGCCGCTAGTAAAGTTAGAATTACAAAATAAATTTCGAGTTTTCTTGTCTTAAAATGAGCCGCCTACCTTCCTAATATTAAGTTTTACGCCCTGATAATAATTAATCTCCAAGTTTTATCACCTCGAGATTAAATAGCCCACACCGATCGCCGGCAGCCGAGCAATTAGCAATCGAATATGGAAATCTGTACGATAACTCAAATGTTATCGGCGTTGTAATTTACAAAGTAACACGTTGTTGTATATAGGTACCTATAGTATTTCGCTGTGTTATGAAATACAGTTAAGGCCTTAAGGTGGGTCAAAAGACAATATTCAATTCAAATTATTGAAAGACTGTGTAAAGCTTTGTGTATAGGTACATGTGTGTAAAGCTATTACCATGGAAAAATATATAAAATACTTAAAGAAATAAAAAATCTATTTAATTGAATACAATTTTAAAATATTGTCACTTATGATGTAAAAAAATATACTTTACGAGTAGATCCTGTTTTTGGCATTAATTGCAAAATTTCTCGAATACAAATATAGTTAACTAGCTGTTTCCCGCGGTTTCACCCGCGTGGACAACGTTTCTATGACTTTTCGAGGGTGCGCAGTGCGTGGTAAAAAGTAGCCTATGTCTGAATCCAGGTCCTAATCTGTCTACCTACCAAATTTCAGCCAAATCCGTTCAGTAGTTTTTGCGGGAAAGCGTAACAGACAGACAGAGTTACTTTCACATTTATAATATTAGTAGGGAAGTAGGGATATTAAATAAAACCAACACAAAAAAATCGGTGACTTCAAGACCATACACATTTTATTTAAACTTATTTGAAAGTGATGTAAAGTAATAAAAACATGTAAAACTCGATAATTGGGCGTTCGGTCTCAACGTAACACCCGCGTTGAAGCCCGCATTGAAATGAATAGACTTACGTTCGATATTATTGAAACACGTATCAACCTGCTCGGATTGAGTGATCTTAGCGTCTTCTATGTGATAAGTGAAATTGTTACCTAGTAATTACATATCTCTATGTATTAAAAAAAACAAATGGGAAGTCCATTTTTTTTCCATAGATATAGTTGTTTAGTTTCATGGACACAAGCCTCAGTTTTAAAAGTTTCCGTTCAGGGCAATCATACATATTGTACATCCCTATTGCCGTGTCCACATAGATTCACGTGCGGCGGGCGGCGGCGGTGCAGCGCGTGCCGGAAGCAGCGGCGGCGTCCGCTCCCACGCTTGACTCTTGGCACGCAACGTCAGAGTGGGCCCGCGCCGGCTTTCCATCACCTACTATCGCCAACGCATGCAAGGACAGTATTTTTATTTTAAAATACTAGTGTTTGTTTGTTTGTAAACTCTTTAATTATTGAATTTTTGTTACAATATATAAAAAAAAGTTTTAATATAACTCAGCTATCACAGTCTGGGAGTGGCGACAGAAGTGAAAACTTTTTACAGTTTTAAAAGTTTTGACCCTGCAAGTGTTCCTGGTACGGTGACGGTGTCGCGAGTTCAATGGTTCTTTCCCATTTCAAAAATGCCCAACGCGCCAGAAGTTTTTACTTCAAAAAAACTGCACACTCGTATAACAGGGATGACGAATGCTAGTCATCTGAGTTACTTTTATTTTTATCATCTGTCATAAACGACATTTTGTTCTAAAAATGTTAGAAATACCTAGGCGTGACGTCATAGTTTAGCAGCGTCATATATGTACTCATTTTGTGATTTTGGTGAGTTAAAAATTGAAGACTTGATGGAAAACAAAACGAGTTAGGTTTTTGGAAGTTTAAGTAGGAGGGCAATTTAGTGATCAAGAGTTCATAATTTATTTCTGATGCTGTCGTCATCCCTATTATGATTGTATGGGCGTACCTACTTATTCTAAGGAAAATGCGAGAGGGGGACGCAGGCCCTTGGCACCCCTGCGTTTCCCCAGGCTATCTGTGGAGAGGATAATCCTTATTCCGCGACACTAATTGACTAAATCATAGACTTAAGGCTCGTACAGCAGCCAACGACCTTGAACTAAGTAACTTTGTAACCGGTTTTTACTCAAACTATGGATTATTTGATTAAAAAAAAACTTTTATTATATATGAGGAAGATTTAGTTTTCCATAAATATTGTATTAATATACAGAACTTGAGAACAATAAATAAAATCCTAATGCGCCCTCTTAAAAAAAATAATACTTGTAACACTTATATTGCTACAATCTTCATTGAAACGCTATGATAATTTATGAATTTCTTAACACATCAATATAAAATGAATATACGCACTTTTCTGCCGATTAACGTAACAGCCACGTAGCAGTACGAGGGCATGAGCTTTATTTCCACGCAATTTCGTTCGAAATTTGAATCATCTTGAATCAAGTTGCTAATTTTAGGGACGGACCCTTAAAATGACAATTTAAATGCAGGTTCGCGTATACCGAATATACCGAAAATAAGGATGGCCGTTAGTGTAGTAAAGTTCTCGAGTGGCGACCGCACACTGGAAAACTTAGCGCAGGAAGACCTCCCACGCGATGGACCGATGATCTGGTGAAGGTCGCGGGAAGCCGCTGGATGCGGGTAGCGCAGAACCGGTCGTCGTGGAAACATACTAAGATGCAACATACGATTGTACGCAACTCTTGTTGACAATAGCTGCATGCGTAGTCTGCTTGCATTGCAGAGCGTAGCAGTGTTCTATCGCTTTGTGCATTGCAACGAAACACAAGACAAAAGAAAAGCATAAAAACTATTTCTGTTTTTGCGCACTGAATATAATTTAATTAAAAAAGGCTCGATTTTCTTCCTGAGATAAGAACGCTTCAGTGAGCGCATTGCAACGCATCTGACCTATTGCACGAATATATTTTCGGTATTCCTGGTAATAGTGTTTAATTACCCGCTTCCGTGTTAGCTAGGTACAATCTCAGAATGCACTAGATGACTTGATAGATAAAGATTCTTCCCGTGTCATTAGACGCATTTAACGTCAAGTGTTTACGAAGGCGTTGTTTTGCATGCTACTCGTGACGAGAGTCGTGTTCTAACATTTCGCGGTTGCACGTTTCTGCATGTGATATGATAGATAAGATAGATAGACTCTTTAATTTTTTATATCATCTTTCTTTCTTATCGTGTGGCACAATTAACCGCGCTATCCAAGGGATTGACGACGGCGGTTACCTGGTGTTATACTTAGCATCACCCGCTGTCACGTGTAGGGTATTTAGATTTACTCCTACGCTACGGGCGTGTGCAACGCGACCTTCGAACACATCAGGGAGTCAGATGTGCAGGTTTCATCACGATGTTTTCCTTCACCGTTAAAGCAATCGGTAATATTTCGAAAAACTCATTGGTACATTGGTCGTCTGGATTTGAAACCGGGACCTCTGGTTAAGAGGACACAGTCGTTACCTACGATTTTTTATATACATATAATTATATGGGACTCGGGAGATCGAAGCATTATTTCGTCTTCTGGACAATATTGAAATAGTTCCGTTTATTTTGTTGTCAACTATCTCAGATAAAACGATCCACTTAACAGTCATATCACGCGCAAAGTAGAGCAAGATAAAACGCACTTGTCAATTGTTTCATTTTTAACCGACTTCAAAATAGGAGGTTATCAATTCAATCCGTATGTTCGAAATATTCTTGCAATTGCGAAATATTCGTACATGGCAGTCTATGTAGGCTTACACGTGTGCCAACTTTCGTAAGAGTGCCTATTGTAACGAAAATGATTGAAATCGCGATAAATACCCTTTAAAATTCCGTTACATCATACGTAGAATTTAGGGAAATATATGTTCAACGGTGGAATAATGGAAGAGAACATTAGAGGTAAAAATAAAATTATAATTGAAAATATGTAAAGTTAATAATTGGATATATGAAAAAAAGGTTGGTGACCGCAGGATGATATGAAAATTTCTTAAAAACAAAATTAATTAAATAGGGTCAAATTTAGGAAGAAAACCTATTACTAAATATAGAACGAAAAGTATGAACATGAGCTTACGTTGAGTATTTGAAGATTGAAGAATTGTAGAGTGGACGATCCATACGTATAGATCGTTTTCTGTTAATTTTGTGATATATCTTAAATTGTATGTAAAAAGACACACATAAAACAAGTTAAATTAAACACTGATTATAGTTCATAAAAAACCATGGGTTCTTGGCCGGGAAAACTGAAGGAAAATGGAGTATGTACTTCCCTTAACTGCTGGCTCGATGGAAGTTGCTTAGGGCGATGGCAAAGCAAACATGCTGCTTCAGCGAAAATTAGTACAGTAAATTGTCCAGCCTGCTGGGCCTGTGGTACCAATACGTCTTTCACAGATTTCCTCGGTGTTATATGGCCAGTAAAAAGGAAAAGATAAAGGTACACCCTAAAACTGCAAAAGAATACCAATTTAGCATAGTGCAAATCGTAAAGGAAAAAATGAAAACGAAAGTAGGAAATACGAACCTTGAAATTTCGACAGGGTTCCGATATTTGTTAAAAAAAAACTGCACAAAACATATATTGCAAAATGAACTAGAAATTAATTTTACTAATATTTCCCAGTCTAAAAAATATCGGTCACCGTGCGGTCACCATTTCAGCTGTTCTTTTTCAAAAATCAATCTTCACATTTTAGATGCCACCTTTTAAAAATTTTTCTCTGACACGCCAAAAGGAACGAAACCAAACGAACGAGAATCTAATTTAAGAGTTATGTCATTGAAAATGACTTTTAGATCGCTGGGTAAAATGACTTTTAGATCGCTGGGTACTAGGTCCCATTTGGAAGTTTAGTGCGACACGGCGATTGTATGGAAGCTATTGGTAGTTCATAGATAAATAGAGTGTCAGAGGACGCTGATTGACGAGATCTATCAGTTGGTGAAGGAATTAAAAAAAATTGAAATCCAAAAAAGTTATGGTCGAAAAACTGGTTTTTTGGTCAAAAATTATTGAATTTTTGACTTTGGGCCCAGATGTCTCGAGAACTAAGTCGAAATAAAAAAATAATAAAAAAACGGTCCTAGGGTATTAAGTTGGCTGTCGAACAAAATCAAAATTTTGAAAATAAAAAAAAATTAGGGGCTGTAGGTGCGCCCTCAAAAAAGTACCTCGGCGAGTGATACAACTCATCATGGTTATACAGTACTGTGGTATGGGAGTTGGGTGTGTATGAGAGTTTATATTGTTGTATGTGATGAATGGAGGAGTTTTGGAATATTTTGAACTTTTTAGTTTTTTTTTAAATTATTGGATTTTGTAAAATATTTAAATTTTTAATTAATGAGTACGGGGTATGGGGAGGAATTGTTGGTGGATAGTGTGATACATAAATTACTTATTGTTTGTCCCATTAGGATTTAGGATTAGGTTTAGGATTTTTATGCCTGAATTTCATTTTCAATGTCCTAGTAGTTCGTGCTATGCAGGGAATCTGTGCATTTTTAATCTTGGGACGAAATGTTTGTTTACGTCACACTATGTATGTCTGTATGTCCACGCATTTCTCGAAAACTAGTTATCGGATTGCAATGATTCTTTTTATGTTGGATTTAGAATCTTTGAAATAATGGAATAATGCAAGTTTAATTAAAATCGGTTACGAAGTATTCAAGATATAGTAGACTGTTAATGTTATTATTTTTTATACTTTCATTGTAGTTTTGGATTAAAACGAAAAATCGTTGAAAAAGTTAAAAAGTGTGGTTATTTTCTTTACTCTATATACACGCAAAGAAAAAAAACAGGGACAACTGTGCCATCAATACCTCGCCATAAACCAATAATAATGTGATTGAAGTTGTTCTTAAAGTTTTAAACGTTGCCAATTATTTGCGCCATGCTAATGAAATAATTAAACATCGTCAATATTATGTAAATATGTACCACAATGTAAGGTACTATTTTCACGCTCAATTAAGCCATTTTTAGACTTAACCTAGTACACTTCGTGATAGAGTTCAAAGTGGCTAGACTAACACTATGTTTGCTGATAGTACCTATAGCTAGGCGTGGACTGGGCACGTGCCAGAGTGCGAAAAATAGACGCAGTAAGTACTGCCACCGCCGGCGGCGTCTCGTCTCGAGTCTCGACAGACTAACCGACAATTTAATGTGGGATCAGCAAAGGGGTTTGAAAGTTATTGGCATACTGAGGATTAGCCATTTTGTTTTTTTTTCAAAATGGCGTCGCACAATCTAACCTGTGTTTTTTGATAGAGGACCTATAGAAGAACAAAAAATGTCATATAACACCTTACCTAAAGTGTCACGTTTCTGAGATAATATAGAAGTTAAAAATAATCAAAATTATTATGCAATATATACATTCAATTATTTCCGTAACGTGACGTTTAGGACACTATGTTACATGACATTTTTTGTTTGTCTGTATGTCCCCTATCCAAATATATAGGTCTTAATGTGCGACGCCATTTGAAAAAAAATAAATATATGGCGGATTCCAGTATGCCAGTCTCTATACAAAAATTTTCAAATCCCTTTACGAGTTTGACGTATTTTTATGTAATAGAACGTAGGTAGACATATTATGCCTAAACCGACATTTGTCAAGTTTTTCACTGCAAATGTAGTGTTTCGAGCGATTACGTTTGAACGTGCCTATTAGTGTTTTGAGTCACACATAAATTAAAAATTACTTTGGAATTCCTTTAAAGGTGCCGCCTTAGTTTTAAATTTCGTTAGGTTAACATAAATAATATGTTAGCGCTAAACACGTTAAAAAACCGAATTCCATAGCAACAACTTAGTACATTTTTGCATTATTATTTTTGGTTTTTGTTAATTATCTAATAAAGTACTACACCGATTTCGATGAAATTTATATTGGACCACACGGGAAGCACTAGCTTCCAAATAAAAAAAAACATAAAAATCGGTTCACCCAGTCAAAAGTTCTCAAAAAAAAAAACATACAGTCGAATTGAGAACCTCCTCCTTTTTGGAAGTCGTTTGAAAAACAGAGCTCCATTTTAAAGTGAGTTTAGGAGTATATGCTACTTCGATTTCTAGAATTAAATAATGTCTTTAAAAATTTAAAACCCCTCCGCACCGAAACATTACCCTATTTTTTGGATAGTCGGGTAAATATATCCTATGACCCCTCGCACTACAAAATCCATCAAGCCGTTTAGGCTGCAGGCTCAGCCAAAGAAACAGACATACATACTTACACCCGAAAAATATTACCCTCCTTCTTGGGTAGTCGGCTAAAAATACATGTGTTGATAATAGCTATACTTACGTAAATCATAAGGTTAATGGACGATCTACTGGGCTTAAACCCTGTGCTTGGGATAAAACCCGTAAACTCCCAGAAAACTGGGTGTACGAGTAAAGTCGATTCGCTCAGATAGTGTCATTCGTTTAAATAAACAAAATGCAAGAATTAAATCTACTTTGATAGACAATTTACAGATGACAGATACAAATCAAGTAAAACACATGTGTCAGCATTTTTTTTAACATAATTATGAATAATTAACATATTTATTATTAATTGGTAAGCCTTTGGCATCATCTCACCTGATAGTTAGTGACGATGATGCCGAAGATGGAAGCGGGCTTACCAAGATTCCCCAACGCAATGGAGAACTGGCTATCTTATCTTCAAGCCGGAATACATCAATATTACTAACACTGATGCTTGGCGGCAAGACTTAGATAAGATTTTTTGACGTCAAGGCGGCACGCGCTGTGTCGGTGCTTACAAAGGACAAGCAACACTATCTAAGCGAACGGGCTTTATACATAAGTACTTGATTTAATGATTGATATAATAGATAACACATTACTTTAGTGATGTAAAACAACATTTAATTTAAAATTATTTACATTAATATTCTGAAACACTATCTTATCTTAAATCTTACATCATTGCTGGCAACATTAATAATATCAGGAAGGGTAAAATAAAATAACACGAGTTTAAAACAAACAGAAAAATCTCATTTTCTATTATTTCTACTTTTGTGTAGAAACATTTAAAATTTAAACATGTTTTAACAGAAAAAGTGAAACCAATAAATAGTTCGATTTCATCAATCATTTAGAAATCTTCAAGTCGAGAGTGAATAGGCACTATTTGGCTTGCGTGTTACATCCTCGACTGCATCGGAACTTACCATCAGGTAAGGTGCATCCAAACGCACACAATTTAAAAAAAAAATACAAAAATTAAACAATTGTTAGGACGAATCGCGTTTCTTTCAATTCTTGTACAAGTTATATGTTTTTACATAAATAGTTCGTTCGCTGATGGTGCAGCTGAAGTTGCAGAGCTACCTTTGATAAATGCCGCTCGCCGCTTCAAACGGGAGCGACAAGTGGTACTTATCAAAGGTAAAGCTAATTCAGCGAACGAACTATACAACAATAGCATAGTTACATCATAGTGACGATTTCGGGTTTAAACTCAATTACCCCCAAAACACCCAGTTTAAATTCACCTAAGTTTAAACCCCGGTGAGTGGTTTGCCCAACTATAGTAAATCATAGATAACCTACATTTTTTTTTCTGGAGTCACATTTACTGAAGATCTAAATATAAATCTTGAGTTTTCTACAGATTTTTGGGTACCTATACATTCATATCACGACTGTTGGTGTTGACTGTTGATACATTACATAACATTTAACTGTCTTACAGACCTTTCAACTCTTTCTCAAAATAAAATCAGAGAAAATATCACAGTGAACAGAGAAATTCGTCACCAAAACACAGATTACTAAATAGTTACCAAAATCTAAATCGTATAAGATTCCCGGCCTTCGGCACATGCCTCGTGTGTTGGCGCCTGATGGCTGGTTTACACGGTGCGAGCTACTAGCGTTGACAGTAGACAACTAGACAGCTGCTATAGCAAGCTGATGCACGGTTGCCGAATTTCAAAACACAGTAACTGACAATACTCAGAGGTTTTGCCCGCTAATTTGATAAAAAAATTGATTTATGAATAGAGGATACTTGAATGAAAATATTTGTAAAAATAAATACTTAAAATAAAGTCCTAAAAGTAATAAAAAATGCATAAATACTTCAAAAATCAGGTCTAAAAATTTTGCAGTTACTGTGTTTTAAATGCTTGTGGTGGAGGCAGCGAGTGGCGGGCAAAAATGTTGTGAACTCGGATGCCAGCTATACTGACCGACTCACTTATGACAGTAACTTGCATGATGCATCACACTGAGTAACTCGCCTCGCTTGCTTAAACGTAACTCGCACCGTGTAAACCAACCATTACAACCGACTAAAAAAACTTACTGCGCCGTCAATTTGTAGAAAGACAATATTATACCGGCTCGACGACAGTGGCTGGCTACCCAGTTATGTAACCATCACGTATCAATAAAAATTATGGGAGAGTTTTTTTTTTCGATACCTCATCTTCATATCAGCCGAAGGACGTCCACTGCCTCCCCCAAGGATTTCCACGACGACCGGTTCTGCGCTGCCCCCATCCAGCGGCTTCCCGCCACCTTCACCAGGTCATCGGTCCACCGAGTTGGAGGCCTGCCTACGCTACGTTTTCCGGTGCGCGGGCGCCACTCCAGAACTTAACTACCCCAACGGCCATCTGTTCTACGAGCTATGTTTTTAAGTTCAGCAATTCTGGGAGCTATGTCGGTTACTTTGGTTCTCCTTCGGTACCTACTATAATGTAATGGCTATGCATTAGTTCCAATTACGTAAAACGCTAATTATCTGGGTTAGTCATTTATTTATAGCACGTTGTCTAGTAATACATTCCTACGACCGGAGCGGCGAACATCAGACTGGCGATCCATTTTGCAAAGGACACATCCATTCCGCAAACGACAAGACAGAAGCCTGGCAGAAATGGTTAGACGTTACTTTTCAGCGATGGATGTCCCACATGCGACACGCGAGTCTCCCGTCTCATTTTTGCCACGTGCCCTCCGCCATCCGCGCCCGCCTGGTTGAAAATGGATTGTTCAGATTAGAATTTTAGATCTATTAAGATATAACTCGTTCTAGTTCCTATAGTTACAAAATATGCTAGAAACACGAATTTCTAAGTAGTAACGGCATCAACTTCTAGTGTAGACGCGGTGGACCGACGACCTGGTGAAGATCGCGGGAAGCCGATGGATGCGGGCAGCGCAGGACTGGACGTCGTGCAAATCCTTGGGGGAGGTCTTTGTCCAGCAGTGGACGATTTTCGGCTGATATGATGATGATGATGAACAGGCATCAGTAAGTCTCTAAAAATGTAGATAGAACTATCTTTTGCCTGCGACTTCGTTCCCGCTTTATCCCTTACCCGCGGGAATTTCGAAAAATCCGGTCTTATTCCTTGTCTACATCATAAAGCTCTGTCAAATCCTGACCTTCATTCCTTAAAAGCTGTAATCGATGATGAAATCAGGATGGGTAAAGAAAACAACAAGTATCTGGAAACTGCCAGTACGGTGGCAGCTTGTTACAGAAATAGATGCGGTGAATACATAAGTACGGCATTAATTAAACAAATAAAACACTGAACACATTTATTGATGTGTAATTTGCTCTCGCTTTCCTGCAATTTGTGGGAGTGATTTCGTGAAATGGGACGGAAATGTGTAACATGGGACGGAAATGTGTAACAGGAAGTCGCGAAAGCGCGGAAATCTACTTTACGAGAGTCTGACTCGCACTTGGTCGGTTTTTTTCGTTACTGTCAGATCCGCCACCCAGGTACAATATCGTCATCAAATCTAACTAACCTAAAGTATTTTGTCTCATGTTACACATCATATGCGAGTACTGTAGGTCTCGCTCGATTTTTTATTTTTATTTTACTTTAAATAGGTACCTACGCGCAACTTTGCTCCGGGCGCCCCATGCCAATACAGAGGCCAGCACATCAAGCTAGACACTTTATAGTGCGATTCGGATACATTCGCGTACGGCTTATGAACGGTATAAAGTCCGAGGTGTCTAGCTTGATGTTGCTGACCTCTGTACATACGAGAAATATTACCCTACCTTTTAGGCAGTTGGGTAATTAGTAAGTAAGCTTGACGCTACGAGTGACGTGTTAAAAACGATGTGGCGCCTGAACCTGAAAGACCTCGTGTCTAGTCGAAAATAGCTAATACATAAAATTGATTGCGCCTTGACAATCATACCGGAAATAGGGATAAGTGTAGGTATATACGCAATGAGAAAGCCGGCTTTGATTTTTCCAAGGTTTTTTTTTTAACTTGCAATGTGTGTATGTTTGTTCGGGTGAAATCTTGCTACTTAAATTTGACACACTTCCCGGTTTCCGATTGAGCTGAAATTTTGTATACATATGTATATCGCGTGACAATGCAATATTAAAAGCTTGTGCCTAAAAAATTTAAGTTTTGCGAAAATTATTCTATTATGATGATTGAGACCAAGAAAGAAACAAATCACCTTATCGATGGTAGGTTTCCCAGTGAACGGATCCTTCACCAATTTTGTTACAACCTGCAGATATGTGAAAATATAGATTTATTTTTAATTCAGATCCCATATTTTTATACATATAATAATTACGATAAACATAGGTAGGTAAGTACACATTTACCTTTCACCACTTTATCTTGTCTATGTGTTTGATCGCCACTCAACTCAATTTATTTCAAGCACAGATACGACTACAAGAGAATATAAGGAAAGTTTTTAGGCTAAGTACCTATGTATTCAGTAATATTCGCTATAACGCAAATTTAAAATTTAACGTAAAATTCATCTTTTTACGCGGTCGAGCTCGTTTTAAGAGAACAAGTGAGTGTAACTGTGTTTGATTAGGGTTTACATGGTATTTCTCTTATATAGTACGAGTATTTACCTACTTACATAACTACGCAGGATTAACAAAAAAAAGAGTGTGTGGTTTTATGAAATCATGGTAAAAGTGAAACTTTTTTTACATTATAGACATTTACAGAGCACGAAACGATCATGGCTGCTCTCGTCAAGGAGCTACGGTACAGAGGACAAAACGATCATGGCTGCTCTGACGAAAAAGTTTGAGACGATGTAATAATCTCTTTGCCGTAACGCAACACACAGACGAAAAAGCTTGAGACGATGTAATAAAAGTTTCACTTTAAAAAAGTTTACTAACCGATTTTCAAAAAGGAGGAGGCTTACAATTCGACTGTATGGTTTTGAAGTGAAAACTTCTTTAGGCGCGTTGGGTATTTTTTGAGATGAGAAAAAAACCATTGAACACTGTTACCGTTACCGTAACCGACACCTCTGTAAGTTTTCACTGTACGCTCTCGAGTTGGTCCCATATAATTTTTATCAAAATCGGTGTATTACTTTAGTAGAGAATTAACAAAAAGCAAAAATTATAATGCAAAATTGTACTAAGTTGTTGCGATGGAAGTCGGTTTTTTAACGTGTTGAGTGTTTTCAATTATTTCCGGAACACATCCATCTCGCAAAGCGGTATCACTGCTGGAAAGGACGGTGCTGCCCGTCTTCCAGTTCTTGATTTCTAGTCGCCTCTTACGACACCCTCGGGAAGGGTAGGTAGGAACTATTTTAGGGCCACACCACATGCCGTCAATTATAGAAAGGTACTCAGATCACATTTGCTGTTAATAACTGGTTCACGCAAAAAACGTGACTTGGCAGCATATACGCGAAACTAATTAATTTTAAAGTGCATTGAGCCGGAACTAATCAGTTGTCTGTATATCTCATTGATAATAATTTTGGCACCCAACAGAGCCATCAAGCAGTCAGGCCTCTAATAGTGTGATGGACCATTATGACTCATTTGAAATGAAACGATGATTTCAACAAACATTTGTGTTGATTGAAACATGTTTTGAATTTGAAATGGAAGCTGTCAAAACTTAGCAGTTTTGTCTGTTCGACCGTTTTTTGAGTACCTACATGTTATTTTAACATTGACTATCTGTATGCTGATAAATTAGCTTAGAGCTCAATTCGATAAGCAATGCATTTCTAAAAAAAAAAAAATAAGTCTTTTATTGTAGGTACAAAAGAAAGATTTACAGAGAACTATGAACCATAACTCTTAACTAAACTAGGTAGAACCCTAAACTTTAGGAGTTAATGACTTCCCCCTGCTGTGAAAAACAATGTTTTATTTTGTATTGTAACATACTCGTAAATTAGAGAAGTTACAGAAAAAAAACACATGTTATCTAGAACTTCAAAATAAAGTTTTTTTTTCCCGATAGGACAAGCTTGTTGGTCGTGGGGGCCTTTACAGTTTCACCGGACAGCGGAGGCGAGTGCGGAGGGCACTCAACCTATATGCAAAGCAAAAAGATGTAACTGCCTAAGGGCGCCCAGGTGGGCACGGACCTCGGCTTAGGTCGTTGTTTGGACGGGGGAGGATCGTAGAGAAGCGGCCTGGTATGTGCGAAAAAAAAGAAATAGTTCTTGCGAAAATTTGAGTTACTTTGGGATGTATGTGTGTGTGTGTGAGGGTTTGAGAGAGAGAGAGAGAGTTTATCCGTAAAATCAGGGCTTGCACAAGCACGCAAGCACGTAGTTACGTTCGCCGCGTCTTATCTTTCCCCACTTTGATTTTCCGAGCCACTAAGCAGAATGATAATAAATGTTGCTGTTATTCAACAGTGGCCACGGAACAGCTCGATCGTTATCAGGGACGGTCCGACTCGTTCGTGGAAAACTAATTTTAGGTTTCACGACTTGTGACTTGTGGTAGTTGTGGGCAGAACGTGGCGAGCCGACTCGACTGCCAAGTTGGCGCCTGCGACGCTGGACGTCTACGATTTGTGGTTATATTTAATTACTGGGTTTCTTTAGACCGTCTTAAGGCGGTAATATTACAGATTTTCGTTATTTTTGACGTCAATTACTCCTAAACGATGGAAAACTCAAGGTTGACAAAAATATACCCTTATTGTTGATGATGTTCCTTAAAGTCAAAAGCTATTAGAAACACGATTGAGAATTTTGAATGGATAGAAAAAGAACCCAAAGATAGGTCTACACCGTTACTTTTAACTCTAGTTATGACTAATATTTTGAAGTATAAATTTAAAAAAAATATACAACAAAATTTGTTAAGATAATACATGCAAAGTGAGTAACGTTATTATTTTTTATACTTTCATTGTAGTTTTTAATTGAAACGAAAAACCGTTGAAAAAGTGTGGTTATTTTCTTTACTCTTTACACGTAAAGAAAAATACAGAGACAACTGTTTAAATCAATACCTCGTCTTAAATGACAATCAGCATTAAATAGTCGTTAAGTCGATGGAGGGAGTTATGCTAGTAGTTACCCTAATTGCTCTAATCAGTAATAAGAAAATTCATAAGACAGCAAAGATACCGACAATATGTATGTATATGTTGCTCACAGAACCGCTAAACTTAAGTTAACTTAAGGCACATAGCTAGTAGAACAGATGGCCGTTGAGTCAGTAAACGTTTCGAGTGGTGACCGCGCACCGGATGAAGAAGCGTA
The DNA here is from genome assembly GCA_947284805.1 of Coleophora flavipennella. Lineage (NCBI taxonomy): Eukaryota > Metazoa > Arthropoda > Insecta > Lepidoptera > Coleophoridae > Coleophora > Coleophora flavipennella. Next base: position 6,109,138 of record OX369270.1, on the reverse strand, counting down.
GGCAGGCCTCCCTTCGGTGGACCGACCTGGGAAGGTAACGGGAAGCCGTTGGAAGGACAGGTGGTTGTGGAAATGCGAGTATCTAGGAGAGGCATTTGTCCAACAGTGGACGTCCGCTGTGAACTAGTACTCGTACGCTGTAGCGAACGAATAGTCACGGCAATTTTAGATTTTAAAATTAACAATATAAGGGTGTTTGACTCCGATGCAGTCGAGGATGGTAGGGTACACACAAACTCAAATAATGTCTTTCACCATAAATGCCAATGCCGCTTTAGGGAATTTCAAAATTCATGGATTTTCTGTCTTTATACTCTAGTGGTCTGAAACTTAGTACTTACCTATTAAATTTATTTTGTCATCATCAGTATTAAGAGGGCCTGGCCCTCTGTCGTCGCAGCATTTTCCATTTCAGCCCGTCTTGAGCTGTCGTCTTTGTCTCCTGGTATGTATGTCTACGGCACCACTCGTTAACATATATCATGCATTATTTACTAGCTTTTGCCAGCGGCTTCGCTCGCGTGAACATAGTTTTTATGACTGTGTCCGAGGGTGCGCAGTGCGCAAGGCGCAAGCGGCTCGCGAGCGTGGAAGAAAGTAGCCTATATGTTAATCCAGGTTCTAATATGTCTACCTACCAAATTTCATTTCAGTTACGTTCAGTAGTTTTTGCGTGAAAGAGTAACAAACATCCATAAATACAAACTTTCGCGTTTATAAAATTAGTAGGATTTTGTACGAATCACAATATCAGTAATTTGCTAATGAACGTATCTACTTGACACTATTTTAAAATCCGGAAAATCTTACGTACGACACAGCCTAATTGCGGTACCGTCATCGCTCTTACGTATGACACAGCCTTATTGCGGTACTGTCATCGCTCTTCTTACGTACCACACAGCCTTATTGCGGTACCGCCATCGCTCTTCTTAAGTACGACACAGCCTTATTGCGGTACTGTCATCGCTCTTCTTACGTACGACACAGCCTTATTTCGGTACTATCATCGCTCTTCTTACGTACGACACAGCCTTATTGCGGTACTGTCATCGCTCTTCTTACGTACGACACAGCCTTATTGCGATACTATCATCGCTCTTCTTACGTACGACACAGCCTTATTGCGATACTATTATCGCTCTTCTTACGTACGACACAGCCTTATTGCGGTACTGTCATCGCTCTTCTTACGTACGACACAGCCTTATTGCGGTACTGTCATCGCTCTTCTTACGTACGACACAGCTTTATTGCGATACTATCATCGCTCTTCTTACGTACGACACAGCCTTATTTCGGTACTATCATAGCTCTTCTTACGTACGACACAGCCTTATTGCGGTACCGTCATCGCTCTCAGGATGTAAGTACTGTTCAACCAACCAACCACTGCGTAAACAATCATACGAATCCTTCTTTTTCAAAATTCCACCAGTTAACCACATAACTCTTAGCCGCGGTCTCGTCACGTGCCGACGCGTGACACGGCGTCACGTCGCCGGCGCGGCCGCCAATCACTGCGACCTTCACCTTGGCTGCGCGTGCGACGCCGGTGTAACAAAAGATTAGCGGCTGCCGAGTCATGCGTCACGCTTGGTGCCTGATTACCTGGTAGTCCTAATACTTACGTATAGTTGCTAAAATTCGAAAAAATGTAATAAAATAAACCAGAAACCTTTATCTGGTGATGGTGATCCTTCTCGTGAGAAAAAACTTGGTTCGCCTATTACAGTAAGGCTAAAATCACAGAAAAAATGTGTACGAAATTTGGCTTATCAATTTGTGAGAAAGGCCAAAAAAGCTCAGCAATGGCGCTGAACAACAGTATAGTGTCAACAATAGAATCACCAACGATTTCTAGCTGTTGATATACAATAGGTACCTACCTACTTTGTACAGTAATATGACCATTGACCGTGTAAAAGCGGCTCTTATGTAGTTATTATTATATCAGCTCATATACGTCCCCACCGAGGGGCTCGAGCCTACCCTGAATCAGGGCGCTTAGGCCTTAGTCGACCACGCGGGCCCAGTGCGGGTTGGTGCTGTCTTATGTAGTAAATAGTCTTTATTCTTTTGCGGCTCTATATAAGGTGTAAAAAAATTAGCTGAAACTATTTTAACTGGTGCTTCTACCCATGAAACTGAACAACTTTCCCCATGGAACCCATAGTCAAATCGCAAAAAAAAAATTTGGCTCTCCCATACTATCTCGATCAGCTGACCAGCCAACTTAGTATGGGAAGTTCAAAATTTTTTTTTTGAGATTTGATTTGGGTTTCATGGGGAAAGTTGTTCAGTTTCATGGGTAGAAGCATGAGTTAAAATAGTTTCAGCTAATTTTGTTAGACCTTATATATAACGGCTATGTATCAGCATATAAGTAATAAGTTACTAATCAAAGTTACCTTCACCATGCACATGATGGTGCACCATGATTGAAAATCCCTTTGATCTACTAACCAAATAATCTTGTTTTGATTGTGCCAAAAAAACATTCTTACAGCTAGATATTTTAAATAACTTAACTTCTTACTTTATTATCTATTTCTCTACGATTTTTACATCACAGTTTCTTCACTTCAAGCCCATGACGAAAGAACACCCCGGACACTGCATACAACGATCGTGAAATGACATTTCTAAAAAACAAATGAAAGAGCCAACAAAATTACGGCGAAATCCTATACGTTCAAGAACCAAAACCAATCTGTATCAATCTGGGTGACGAGGGTGTGAGGTCGCAATCTAGAGAGCGGCAGGGAGTGTCCATACTGTATTTTAGTACTAATATATGCAGGGTGTAACAAAATTGGTGTAGGTCCCGCAAACTGGGGCTTCTTCTCATCATACTGAACAACTTTTGTTCTAAGACTTTGCTGAAATCGCAAAAAAAAATTTTATATACAAATCGATCAGCTGATCGACAAATTTTGTGCATTTTAGTATGGAAGGTTCAAATTTTTTTTTTGAGAATTGACTATGGGTTCCTTGGAGAAAGTAACGGGTCCTACACCAATTTTGTTACACCTGTATACTTTGACGATAGTGTAAAGCAAAAAAGCTATTTGAATTGTAAATTGCTCAGCGACAAGCGAAGTGCTAGTATAATGTAGACGGTGCTCCAAACATGCTAATTACGAGGCGCGGATAAAGCTGTAAATTAGCATTATTACCCTGTTTGTCAACTTAAATCGCGGCACGTGTAAGGCGAGTTTGACACGTGGCAAATGACGCGTCGTAAGTTCAAAGTTTTATTTATTGCTTGCATATGATTGCCGTAGACATGTTGGCATACGAATAATACATTTTAGTTTAATTCACTAGCACTTGACGAATTTGTTTGGAATGATAAGAGAAGAGATTGCAGAGTTTGGCGTTATCTGAGATAAGTAGGATGTGCTTGATGGATGATGGCGTATTGCACGTCCTACTTAGGTGTAGGATGCAATCCATACTTCGTGATTTCGGGGGTTAAGGCATACCAAATGATTAGAAGTAGAGGTTGGTCTTCATTAAAGTTAACAACTCATGCGATTCTATTATTAATAGACGAAAATAGTAGCTAAGTACGTTATCATTTTATTACGGAGACCGAGCTGTTTGAAGTTGGTCGATCGGGCTGATCGATTTGTTTGAAAAGTTATTTTTTTTTTAATTCAGTGTTCCTTGCGGAAGTTATTCAGTTTTATTAGTAGAGACTTTTATTTCACAATTGGTAAGCCCTTGGCATCATCTCACCCCAGCGAATTTTTCGATCTCACTTGATGGTACCTAAGTGAAAATGTAAGCGGGCTTACCAAGATTCCCCAACGCATTAGGGAGCTGTCTTACATTAACATCGTTAACATTGATATTTGGCGGCAAAGTTAGATAAGATGGTGGTAGCTAGCCAGGCGGGATCAGAAAACGCCCTTCCACCAACAAAACCAATTCTTACAACGGGAATCGAATCCGTGACCTCCTGAAGCTAATGAACTTAACCGTTACGCCACATTTATAATAGCGTTATTAAAACACCATGTTTAATGCTTATCTCAAAAACATGCAAAGAAAGAAAAAATGCAAATAATAAATTACGAGTGTCACAGTCTTTATTCTAAAGTACTATCATACTTAATTAGACTTAGTTCACACTTTTCAGACTTTACACGTTACAGAGAGTAAAAATAAATTGGTACTTCTTCACTTCTATGTCGCTCGAAAATAAAAATCTTAAATCACTGATAAGTGTTCTTTTAAATAAAACTTTCGCGTATGTTTGAAAAAAAAATAGATACTCAGTTCGTTATCAATAAAATGTCCTCTCCCTTGTTTCAGAGCAACAAGCCTATTATGGAGAAACGACGGCGCGCACGCATTAACAACTGCCTCAACGAGCTGAAAGCGCTCATCCTCGACGCCATGAAGAAGGACGTAAGTGCCGCAACGTTGAAGTAATAAATTCTCTTTTTCATCTCGAGTCCATAACGAATCTGTCCATCTTAATCACTTACAATCTAGTGATTACAGTAACAGACAGATACAGCGTCGCCGAGTTAGAATAGAATAGCATTTTATATAATTTGCGCTTGTCAATTTGTTTTTACATATTGTACATATTTATATTGTACCAATTCTGTACAAACAAACACATGCCTACGAGGGTTTGCTACTTACCAAGTTTATTTTCTCGACCAAATGATGAAACCTGTTTATAGGTACTTATGTAGAATTTAAAACTACCAGCCTCTTTAAGAGCGCACAAAATAAACAGCATCTCTCTTTACAGCCAGCACGGCATTCGAAACTAGAAAAAGCTGACATCCTAGAGATGACTGTGAAGCACCTAGAAGGCCTGAAATCCGAGGGTGGTTCTCCTGACCGCTTCCGGGCGGGTTACCAGCACTGTGTGACCGAGGTGGCGCGCTACCAGGGTCTGGAGGCGGGTCTGAGGAGGCGGCTCGTCAGACATCTGGAGGGATGCGTCAATGCCCCGGGGTCGAGGCCCGCGGGGGCTCCGACGCCGCCCTCTGATAATGAGGACGCTGTCACCCCGAGTCAGCAGACGATCTTTATTTCTGGTGAGATTCAGCATAATAACAGAAAAGATAATTTGCACTACGCATCATGACAAGGTGTTTGGGAACTTAACAACCTTATCTTGTAATGTTTATTAAAACCAAAAAAATTATAAAAAATGGTGATTTGTTCGCAAAATATTCATTAGACTTAAATAAATAAATATAAATATTCTGGGACAAATCACACATGGTCATCTGGCCCCAAAGTAGGATTCCCCGTGTTATGGGAACCAGAGACTAATATATAAATAATTATATACGTTTAAATACATACATATTATATAGATATTTATCACCCAGACACACAGCAAACAAATCTGCTCATCTCAGAAATGTTTGCCCTGGGTGGGGATCGAACGCACAACCCTCGGATCAGTAGTCATGAGCACAAACCACTGAGCAATAATATGTCACTTAATAGTTCCACGAACGTTAAACGGCCAAACCCCATACCTTTTTACCAAGATAGAGTTTGTAGAGTCAGGGCTTATAGGTACTGTTATTTGTTATTTATCGATATAAATGTAGTACATTCAAGAGCACTAGAAGCTATATACTATGGACTTGAGACAGGCCCCGTGGGCTATGATGCGCAGCGTTACTCGGATCTCATCTTGGGGCTTGGCTCTACTAGAGATCTTATAACTTTTTAACAGTAAAAGCAATGAACTTGTGAGTCTTGGCATCTAACTTTACATGACATGTTTTGGTGGGATTTTGTATATGTAAATAATAAATTTATATCACAAAAGTTACCTATCATCATCATCATCATAAGCCGAAAGACGTTCACTGCTGCAAAAATCCCCACCCCCCCAAGGATTTCCACAACGACCGGTCCCGCGCTGCCCGCATCCAGCGGCTTCCCGCAATAATCAGGCAGGCCTTCCACTCGGTGGTCCGACGACCTTGTGTCGGTTATATTGATGATGAGTCATTTACTAAATCTATACATACGTCCTATCCACAAAGTAGCTTCTTAAATTACTAAAGTCATTCTTTCTACAGCAGGCCCCGGGTCAGGCGTACGTCTAGTACCAACCAGGCTCGCCAACGGAGATATCGCCCTGGTCCTTCCTGCTGGCGTCAACGCCAGCAATCTAGGCTCCTTGCCAACCCTAGTGCCGCTATCTCCAAGAGCCTCTTCATCATCCTCGTCGGAGCCCCGCTGCTATTCCCCCGCTAGCTCAGGTTGGGAAACCCCTCCACCGCCGTCGGACGAGCCGGCCCCTCTCGCCCTAGTCACCAGGAAAGCCCCAACGGAAGATAAACCTTGGCGACCCTGGTGACATGCCCCGCATTCCAATATTTGTATTTCTGTGATATGCCTACATAATAGATTATATTCTAGAACAGTTCCTAGTTTAAACTTTTAAATGTATGTAATATATAGGGGTATTAATATTTACTAGGTTACTTGACACTATGGTTTTAAAGTGGAGCTTCTACTCATTAAACTGAACAACTTTTCGCAAGAACCCCTTAATGTTTTTGACTTTTCCATACAAATATGACCAATCAGCTGATCAATTTGTATAAGAAGGCAGATCAGGGGTAAAAGTATATCTTGTTTAAGGCGGTGAATGAAATAGCTATTTATGCAACTGTTGCATAATGAGGGGTATTTAACACGAGTGTGGTTTATGAAACGAGCGCAGCGAGTTTCATAAAAGTATACACGAGTGTTAAATACTAATTATGTACAGTTGCATACAATAGTTTATCTACACTCATACTACAAATTTAAATTAAAGACAAAATAAAGTAATCATTGTTTATTGTAATAATTATTGACATTTTGTATGGTACAATTATTAAAGGTTATATTTGCGGATGGAACCGATCCTTCTCGAGCATTTATAGTAGATGTAGATGGGATATTTATATTCAATGTATTTTTTTCGATGGAATTCAGTATTTGATTCGACACTTGAATCTTGTTGGCTATTGACTCATCAATATATCCCTCTGCTACAGTCGTAGATTTCCATCAACCATGTCTTTTTAAAGTTGTTATATCTCCACCAGAGTCCACTAACAATGTCGCAGACGTCCTGCGAAAGCAGTGCCCCGTAAATAATTCTGGATTGGGAAGATCTAGATAATTTGCAATCACTTTTCCAAGATAACCAAACTTATTAATGCCGATTCTTTGTGTGGTACATTTTCCAGCTTGGAAGTTTAGAAAAAAATAAGGGCTGCTGCAGGGATTTGGGCGTAGTTCTATGTATTTTTTACATACTTCGTAATAACAGCCCGTTATAGAGAAAGAGCGGCTTATCTTTGTTTTAGTGTTGTAAATATTGACTAAAATGGTGGTTTCAAACACTTGTACATCTTTAAACTGAAGATTGTATAACTCCTGTCTTCGGCACGCACCCATTATTCCAAAGATGAGTGCAGTCTGTAACAATATTATGAATAAATAAGGTTTATGTAGATAAGTAGTGTCAATAACATTAAACAATCATAATAAACAATAAGTATCTGCCTACCTTTGAAAAAAGATATAGCTTATCGGGTGCTTCGCTCATAAACTTTTTTATCTGGTCAGGTGAAAAGGTTTTCGACTTTTTCCCTTTGTATCCCTCTGATTTTCTTTTGAGGAAAGCAATTAGCTTTGAATATTTTGTCATGTCAATGTTGTGATGAATTCCCAATGTACTTTTGAGCATTGAGAATTTAGTCCACAAAGTTGGAGATTTTAGTTTTTCTGACATCTCTTGAAAATACGCAAGTAAGACATTTTCAGAATATGATGTAGTGTTTTTCTTCATTCTCCAATCCATGAATTCTTCATAGGTTTTTTCGTATATCTTCCTTGATTTTTCTGGGAGAAGATTATTTGTCATTTTAGTTGCTGTTTCAAGAATATCCGGGGGTGTAAAATTTTCGTCTATATCACTATCAGTTTCAGACATTTTACTAGGTTTTTAGTAAAAAAACTTGTAATAACGACTTACTTATTACAACGAATAACGAATTACATATTATACAAACTGCATAAGGAAAAATACAAACGTTAATGGCGCGAAAATAAATTTGCAGTAATATCGCACCGCGCATGCGCGCCGCCAAGGTTGCGTTCCGAAACACGCTAGTGTGCTCAAATAGCAAGCATCTGCGTAAAAATTAAAAAAAAAAACTTCATTTTGTTACAACTTTGCGATAACGAAATGAAATTTGTATGGATCCTTAGTCACGGCTCCATCGAAAGGTATATCATTTGCTTAGCGTTTCTGATAAGTAAATGAAGGATTTACGACATGAGTGTAGATAAAGAGTTATATTACACAGGGTGTAACAAAATTGATGTAGGTCCCGTTTACTGGGTCTTCTACTCATCATACTGAGCAACTTTCCCCAAGGAACCCATAGTCAATTCTAAAAAATAACCCTTCATTTCAAAATGCACATAAGTGGTCGGTCAACCGATCAATTTAAATGGAGTTTTTTTGCGATTTCAGTAAAGTCATAGAACAAAAGTTGTTCAGTATGATGAGTAGAAGCCCCAGTAAACGGAACCTACACCAATTTTGTTACATCCTGTATATTATTAGTTTATGTTATACGAAGGCAGTTTGATGAGTTTCCGTGTTCTGTATTAAAAAAAATATTTTTTCATATTTATTTCTCGACTTCGGCCCAGGGTGTTTCCAAATTTTTTAAGCCACCAAAAAGGTAGGTAGGATTTGTCCAACTCTTGAAAATAGCCATCTGTTATAAAGGTGACCTCCTCGTTTGACGTGAAACACTTTCCACCAAGTATTTTTTTCAAATTAGTGACTAAAAAGTAATCACAAGGAGCCAAATCTGGTGAATAAGGTACCACTTCGTAGCTTAACTTAGCCAGTTTTGCCGTGGCGATTGCCAACAAGTGAGCGGGGAAAAGCGTCCGTGGCTCAAGCGGTAACGACTCGGTCCTCGTAACCAGAGGCGCCGGGTTCAAATCCGGACGGCCAATGTACCAATGAGTTTTTCGAAACTTACGTACATACACTAACCGATTGCTTTAATGATGAAGAAAATCATCGTGAGGAAACCTGCACATCAGATTCCAGATGTGTGCGAAGGTCGCGTTGCACACGTCCATAGATGTAAATCTAAATGTCGTTCACGTAACCGCGGGTGATGCTAAGTGCAACACCAGGCAGCCGCGTCTATTCCTTAGCACGTTAATTGTGTCACACGATAAGAGAGAGAGAGAGAGAGAGAGAGAGGGGACATTGTCACAGTATTACGATATGGCTTACATATTGTAATACTGGAAGAACACTTGTTTCTTCCAATAGCCTTCAAAACAAAACTCCGGTATCAATCTTCCTATTTGACAGACGTTGTTTTAAATATGTTCTCAAAAGATAGTAGACAAATATTCAGCCAGAGATGATGAAAGTCGTCAAAAAGAGGTGCCTTAGGCCTACCTACTTATCAAACTGCCTAAGAAAAAAGAGTTTTGCGTATTAATAGTGGTCAGTATGTGGAAAGTTTTTCGGTTTAGATCTTATTATAAGAATAATAGTGCTATGTAATGTGTATGAAAAATGGTCAGTATAAATCTTGTGTGATATTTATACTGTTTAGTATCTTAGCGTATTTTTGTGGTGAATATGAATAGTGTTGTATTCGAGTTGGCCATTATAGTTTTAGTGTAAGTTTCCGTAACTTATTTTTATACTAACTGTATATTTTTTCGTATGACATCTGAGGCAGTATTTAATTTTGTAAATAAACATTGTGCAGTACAATTTATAAATTATTTATTATTAATATTTTCATTAGGACTTAGTGCCATGTAACTTTCGATTTACTTAGATAGTTAACAAGAGACAATGGTCTTAGAACAGCTTTTTATCATAGTAAAAACATATTATGTATACAGTGTAAACTCTGTATAACGGCACTCGATATAAAGATTCACTCTTAGAAACGTCAAAATCTGGCTCCAGTTGGTTTACTTTAACGCCAATTTCTCTCCGTATATTTGAACACTCAATAACGTCACAAAATGGCCGGTCTCTTGAGTGTCGCTATATAGACTTTAAACTGTACTTAGATTTTACGTAAGTACATATTTCTGCTATATGTACTGAAGGCTTTTGAAAGATTTTATAAAAAAAAAATATAACTATTTTATAGAAGAATTCTGCGTGCCTTAATATACAGCAAGATCCTGTAGTCTTCCATTGCACATACTTACGTATTAAAAGTAGAATAGTCATGTGTTTATAAGGGCCAGATTACTTATGCAGAGTGACTGGTATACATCAATGCAAACCTCTTAGCTGGAGATTCAGCTCTTGACACTGAACAACTATTCTCAAGAATATACACCTACTAAAGTACTCAATTACGCAAAAAGCCGTCACGGGATGCCCTTTTACGGCAGCCTGCCTTTTTAATCATCTATATTTTGACGTGAAACGTCTTTAAAATCACATACGTGGTACTAAATCAAAAACCTGAACTGTAGCGGAAGTGACGAAAGAGTGTAACGGAAGTGGCGAAATAATCTGTTTCCCATAGAAACCAAGTAACAAACCGCGGCTTCATAGCAACCAAATCAGTCACTTTTTATGTCAGGAAGGCTAAGGCTCCAAGGCCGTACAGCCTAAACCGCGAGGCCGGAGGAAAAAAAAAACAAAAAATAGTGTCAAGGACATCAAAACTGGACGTTTCACGTTAAACCAAACGATAGTGTACCCCGACACAGCCTCGTTCGTTTCTTTTTGGTCACTTGATCGTCACTGTCACCTATATTATTATTTAATAACATTGTCACTGATTCAAAATTCGAAATGATTCGAGAGCGGTGGAGCATGGCGGCCGTTTGCCGTCACAGCATAACACGAGTCGGTTTTACTGCCAAGGCGCGCCATTAGATGTTTCACATCGAAATTGGTACCTTTTACTTTTATTTTTGATCCGAGCCTTTTACCTACTAATTGAACATCTAATCACTGATCAGCCTAACCACCAAGACACCAAGTCACTAGGTTCCTTAGGGAAAGCTCACTTCCACAGCAGAATCACTAACATAAGAGGTTTGCAGTTATGCCGCATAACTTATGCACCAGCCACCAGTCAGTTATAAATAAGTTTAAGTTTTATTTAAGAAGATAAGATTATATTTAGATATATTTTTATGCTCAATTTAGTTTGTTACCGATGTTTATGCTACTTAGTTAATTAGTTCATTGTCTTCCTGCACAAGTTACCGAAGCATGGGCATTGGGCAGTACCTAAATAATATTAATTACGTTCATGATGGAAAATAAATCTGTCCTTTTCTAACGTATATGTATATTCGAGGATGTGTAAAAGAAAGAAAACCCTTTCTCCCGCTTCCGCCTACCCTCCCACCCCTAGGGGCGTAGCGTAAGTTTCGATACAAAATAGGCATGGCAATCACTCCATCTAGAGTATTCTAGAGCGCCGCAAACGTATTTTTTTTTCTTTCTGTTGGTTGGTTACAATATATTAACGTCTCTGGGGGCAAGCCCTTTGAAGACACTAATTTTAAATGAAGGTATGCAAGTGTACTTCATCTGTTATTCTTAGCATAAATCCTAATTCTAATCTTAATTTTTTTAAATTAGAAATGCTAGTGCCAGTGCATTACAAATCTTCTCTGGAGTTCTTGACAGTATACTTGCAGTGGTCTCATTTTGAGGTGGAACACCAGGTCACAGTAGAGTGTCTATAAAACTGCACCCGTGCAAGTCGGGTCTTCACGTCCTTTTTCATTTTATTTTCTTGTTCTCCACATTGCTCACGTGCACCAGACGATTTTCTTCAAAACGCATCACTTTTTGAAACAAAAATCTAGCAAAAATGCAAAAACAATAAAATAAAACTATGAATGCGTTCACCACAAATCCCGCCAAAAAACTCCTTTACCTATTTAATTTTCCGAATATAAACCTAATAATTTGTTATTTGCCGTTCGGTAAACGTTATCTTCTTGCTAAAAATACATTATTTAAGGTACTTACTTTATTTGTTAGGTTTAAGATAATTTACTGCAAACATAAAGTGATATTAAGTTAAGAGAGAGTAAAATAAGAAGTACAAGCCATTTAAACTGGAAATAAAACATTAAAAATTGACTTATAATGAGTTTTATTTAAAAAAAACTGAAGACGCATCTTACAATGCGTCATGAAATGAGTCTTAATGACTTTTTTTATGTCAAAGTAAAATCCTGACAAATTGCAATCTGCAGCCTCATTATCATATTTTAGTTGGTGATTAATCATCGGAAGACTGACTGACTGATCAGTCAGTGGCTGTGGCTCCATCCGTCTCATCAAGTGTCAGCTTCATTAAGTTCTTTTTTTGTGATAATCGAGAGGTAATTATGGGTAGGTAGTCCATTCTGGTCCTGTGATAAGATGAAGATTTCATCTGACGACATTCTACTTAGAAAGTAACTGGACTGGGTGCTACAGTTTTTTGGGTTCAGTATCCAAAGAGAAACAAGGGTGCAATTCGTCGTGTTTTTTTAAAGTAGGTGAGGACCGGTCGTCGTGGAAATCCTTGGGGGAGGCCTTTGTCCAGCAGTGGACGATTTGTGGCTGATATGATGAGGAGCGCTTATAACATCTTATAATCATAAAACACAAATCTCATACAGCTGAGTGATAGTACCACAGTCCGATAAATAAAAGCTCCTTGGTCTGAGGTTTACAGCCTTTAATTCAAATTTTAAACGTGACGGCGGCAGCGAGGCGTCCAACGACGGCGGCGGCGCTGGGTTTAAAAAATAATCGGCGATAAAGCAAAAGTGTGCGTCAAGGCATTTTCTCTACTCTGGTCACGGTTTTGAATATCGAGTGTATTTTACTTGAAATTAGATTCTAAGAGGTTTGCAGTTATGTACACGAGCTACCCCGTACACAGGGTCAAAATTGGTCAAGGACCCGCTGGGGATTCTACTCATCATAGTAAACAACTTCTCCCATGGAACCCATAATCAATTTGCCAAAAAGTTATAGACGCTCAATACAAGAGGATGAAACAATTTTATGTATTTTTGAATTAAAAGTTCAATTTTTTTATGCGAATTGGGTCCTTCTGAAATACCTTAAAAAAACTGGAGCTTCTGCTCATTAACCTACTTACTACGGATTTTTTTTTTATAATTGCAAGTGATTTGTAATCGTTCTACGAGCTTAGAAAAAAATAAATAAAAAATATAAAAAAATAAAATTTCCGGTGTTATAACAGCTGGTAGGCGCATCTGCGTTAAAGGAACGTTTAAGTATGTACTCAATTAATAATTTTGGTTCTTTTTTACCCGATTGTGCCAGAAGGAGGGTTATGTTTTTCGAGTGTATGTATGTATGTATGTATATTTCTTTGGCAAGCTCTGTAGCTTAAACGGCTTGATGGATAGGTACCTAGTTGATATGATAGTTTGTGCAATAAAGCGTAATGCACTCGAATTTTTTGAGATACAACATCAGAAGTCTTAATATTTTGAAGTTAAAAATCTGCAAAATTACATCCTTCTTTAATACCCACCCTATCTGTCTTAATAATTTTAAGTTAAAGACAAAGTCTGAAAATTTACATCCTCTTTTAATACCCACCCTGTTTGTCTCAATAATTTGAAGTTGAAGAAAAAGTCTGCAAAATTACATCCTCTTTTTGATACCAGGTTTTAGTTAGAAGAATGCAAGCATGACTGTGGTTTTGAACGGAAATCAACAGCATCGCCTCTGGTCAAAAAAGCGAAAAATTTCAATTGGTATTTCGGAAACTTAATTCTGGGAATTGTTATCGTCGAGGTTCATAAAGACATTATATTAGCCAGTTGTGTATAATCTGTGGCAACTAATTGCGACTCTTGCTGGGCGTCCCGCGCCGGTGGTCTGTTGGAAGAAGTCCCGATTGGACCGATGACCAGAGTTTGCAGTTTTGCACACGACAGATATGTTAGTACGGAAGAGGCTTTTTTCTTCTGCTTGAAAGGTAATAACAGCATGAAAAATAATGAAATATTGTTCCCTAAAAAGCGCTTTGTACAGAAAATTTTCTTGTTTTCCGTAACGTCTTTCATTTTATCTATTTTATCTAAATCACAAAATTGGTAGTAAGATCAGTTAAATGACGATGAAATTCTGTGAAATTTCGTTTTTGACAGATGATAAAAAGTAACACACGTAGCCTGTGAGACTAATTACAACCGAAGCTGTTGGCCGGTAATGACTAAAAACTTAAATTAAACTTAACTGTTGTATCCTAAAAATCCCTTTCCATGACCTTATTAAATATGGGAACCTTTTAGGAACTTATTATGGAAACAGCTAACTGCTGTACGTTAACATCATAGCAGATTTTTGAATATTTTGGATCCGACTTTTTAGAGATTTTAGCGGTTAAACATATTTTAGAAGTTAAAAAAAACAGTCACCTGCACGGAAGAGTAATCCTTACCATCATAGCAGATTTTTAAAAATTTCGAATCCGACTTTTTAGAGATTTCAAGGGTTAAACATATTTTAGAAGTTAAAAAAAACAGTCACCTGCACGGCAGTGTAATAAAATAAAGTTTATGCGTGGGAAAATTCTTACTTCTTCGCACTGTCGAGCTAGCAGCCGGTATTACATTTTATTCGTAGATATCTTCAAAACATGAACATAAGCATTACAACTTTTGCTATTTATTTTTGTGAAGCCAATTAAAAAAAATCTACCAATTAAATTTTTACACATTTATGTAAGGAACATAATTTACCCATAAGCCCCTATATCTATCGTGTCGGTGTACTTGCTCGCTAACAGATTCAAAGGTACGTAATGGACCATCCAAAGCAATACCTGCATCTGATTCATATAATTTCATACGCAGTGTTTGCTCCTTCGCTAATTCCAGGCTATCACAGTAATTATTGCACCAGCGAGCGATTCCTGGCAACCTCCACCATCCGTTCCATTACTCCATGTCTCCATTACCTGTGGGTGGTAAAAGCAGGCTTTTGTTCTTAGGAATGGCTACATGTTATTAAAGTGTGTCTTATTGATTTATGCTTTGGAACTGACGAGGTAATTTGAGGTGTTTAAAGATGATTTTTAAATTGCTTAATTACTTACTCGCAGTAAATTGAAGAAAATAATATTTATTTAAAAACGAGCTTTTGCCCGCGGCTGCGCCTGCGTGGACGTCGTTTTTATGACTGTCTTTGAGGGTGAGAGGTGCGCGAGCTGAAAGCAGCTTGCGAGCGTAGACATGACTTTTCTCCAAATCCTTTGGGAACTACTCTAATTAGTAGTCTAAATCACTTCTCACCCCTCAATTATCTCTATACAAAATATCACAAAGCGTGGAATTTAGTTTCTTCCAAATCCCTCGGGAACTATTTCGGGCTATTCTGATTAGTAGTCTACCTATGTCTCTTCCCAAGTTTCCCAAAACGGGGCCGTTTTGTATAACGGCGGATTTTGCGCCGCTTTGTAAACTAGGTTCTGAGTAAAAAAAAAGTGTGTGTGTTTCAGCTCCGACGCACGACTGGAGTTTACTACTTAAGTACGATTGTCTAAACAGGCACAAAACAGGGCTTGACTTTGGTTTTCAGTTCACTCTGCACAGTTTTTATAACTGATGATACCAATTTCCGGCCTCTTTTCATAGCTGATGTGTAAGGAGTTTTAGCTCCCATGATCGCAGCTACATGGTCCATCTGGTGTTTGGCAGCGACTAACCTCTTAAGCTTTGGATGCGGTTATATGAGCATATCTTAAGTCATACCATAAAGGGCTCTTACATTGGTTTCGAGTTGACTTTTCAATTAAATCAAGAGAATGTTTATTAAGTTTCTCTTGTAATGTTTCTAGTAATTTGTTGGCATCATTCTTTATATCATCACTCGCTTGAATTGAATTAGGAAATGATGAAGTGAAAACTATCGAACATCACTGTGTTTAAAGTCGTTCTGATACTTCAACAGTTCACAATTCATAATTTTCTTCTTTTTTGCTTCTTGAAGAAACCAGTGGAAAAGGTCTGTGCTGGTTTCATGATGTGGAGCTGTTTTTTTGCAAATTTGATCTACAGTGAAGTATTCCCTACTCTCGAGAGGATGGGTTTTTTCCAGTAACATTCAAACTCGGTGCAGGAAGGTTCTTCATTTCGACGATGGCTCCACATTAAAAATGCCACTGCATGCTTACAACCACCAGTTGAAGCTGCACAGTCCAAGCACTGGCAACTGACTATTTCACCTTTAGTCTCGTCTATCACCATAGTGACTCCGTATGAACTAGCCCTCACTTTGTTCTCGGGGCAGATCTTGCAACTGAGTGTACAATAATTAAAATTTATAACCTAAAAACTACTACTGAAAGAAAGACTATTATTTCGCCTTCGCATGATTAAGGTCATATTATTTTATTGTATACTTACATTGCTGTTTTTACATTTCTCAGCTCTGCAGAATAAAAATAGTGGTTATTTTGAATAACATTCCAACCATGATTGCGTCCACTTTGGGTAAGTTTCTGCTATCTGCTTTCACAAAATTGACATCCATTATGGAATGGAATTCCAAATTATACGATGGAGATTGTAAAAAATCACAAAAATTCAAGTATTTTAAAATCTTATTTAAACAGATCAAAAATATTAAGACTGCAACAATGACAGATTTGATTACTGTGTGGTGACGTCATCTTAGATTCAGCCAATCCGACTGGAAGTGAAAGGGGCGCACAATAGGTTGCGCGCGAAAAACGTAACGTGATCACTAGATTTTACTCCTCATATTTTTTCATATCGGGCGCCTTACTTATATGAAAATCGATTAAACACGAAAAACTCCAATATACTCCAAAAACTCCGAATAAAACCAATGATTCATTCTTCTGCTATTCTGCTGCATCACTGGGCTCTTTGACTGTATAATCAATCAAACCTGACCGAACCTAATATCGCTCGCTTTGGTCATCTACAATTTTTATTCAGTAATTTTTACACAAAACGGCACCACATATAATGCGGTGTATTTTATTTCAGCAGAATTTGCAATCCGGCTGAACGTGATGTCGCTGAATTACAAAACACCGCCGTTTTACAATCCGGAGTTATTCAGCGCGCTGTTTTCTAAAACGACGGATTCTACAGTGCGGCTTTTACATGTACAAAAGTACTGCTGAGACGTGCGCGAGCGTGGAAATTATTTTTCCAGATCCTCGGGAACTATGTCTCACTATGCAAATTAGTAGTCTGTAATTAATATTAGTAGTCATTTCATACCTCCCTCACTTAACCATACAAAAACTCATCTTTTTTCAGTACTTTCAGAAGTTGTATCGGACTACGCTATTTTCACGGAATGAAAAAAAAAAACTTTGTATCAAGATTAAGGTTCTCCCTGACGCTTGGTGCCATATTTTTCGTATATATAGCATCCCACGCTTTTTTTCACAGTAATACTAGTATTTTTCGTTTATTATTGTTTTCAGCTTATTTAAAGAATTATTTTTTACTTTTTTATTTTTGTTCCAATGTATGAAGTTAAATTAGACTAGGTTTTACAATTTTTGAGAAATATAAATTTTACTCTGTATGAAAGGTGCTTTCGAAAGGGACTCTTACCTTAAACAAAATGTCTGCAAGGGACATGAACTTTCATAGATTTTTGTTCATTTTTCTAGGGTCATATTACATTTACTTGAAAACTTAAATAAACATAAAGTAATCAAATCATGTTCCGTTTCTCAAATAAATCTGAAATTCTGGAACATCTGCCAATACCGAGCCACCCAAGTCGATCGTCACTGTGCTACCTGCGCCCTGCACTCATGTTTATACCCGCCAATTTCCTTTGTAAACTCATTTTGAGGCTAATTGAGCGATCTTCTAAATTAGTCGTTCTTCTAATTGAAACTATGTTTAAGTAAGTTACCTATATGTTATACATCATTATGATCCCATCCCACTCACAGTTTGTAAAGCAAAGTTTCTTTTGAGATTCAACGTGGAAAGGATTAAGTTTGTATCAGATGAGAACCCTCGGACCAAGGAGGCATAAGGAGGTAAGTAAGTTGGAAAGTTGCATCAAAATCAAATCAAAATATGGTCAAGTAGTTCTGATAAAGGATTCCTACAATTGGTTGGTAAAATAGGGCATATTTTAGAGAAACTGAACAACTTTTGTGTTTTAACTTTGCTAAAATCATTATAAAATGGCCTTCCGATACAAAGTTGTCTATTAAGTCTTTTTTTATTTATTTCAGAAAAGTTGTTCAGTTTCATCAGTAGAAACCTTAAAATATTAAAAAATATTATATGCTCGGAAAATGTTACTTTATATGCCAGTTTACTGTGCGCAAAATTGATTTTACCGCACACGTGCTTTTTACTTTTCCACTTTTTTAATTTCTAGCTCTTAGGAGCAAGACATTTCTAGCAAATAAAAAATATAGTAATCAAAGATACGTTATCTTCTTTCGAGACTTTTGAAAGGAGAATTTTGGAAGAGATAGGTTGCTCTTCCGAGAGGTTACTTATCGCTAGTTGATTAGATTCTCTTTAGTTAGATTATATCTTTGTGAAGAAAGGAGAAGACATACCACGGAGGCTTGTGTCAGAAGGAGAAGAAGATGGATTGATCAAGCATGAAGCGTATAGGTTACACCAAGGAATAGGTCATCCTATTCGAAGGAGTCTACCCGCGTGAGCCCCGGCGGCGCCGCGTTTGATACGCACGCTTGACGGGTTAAAATATTATTCCAAGCCTGATTGAAATCTATTTATGGTAAAATAAAAAATAAAAAACTTACGCTGGCGTATGTGTGCCTAGCATAAATTTTTTTTAAATTCACTTTTCATAAAACTGAATTAAGTTGTTTTAGTTGTGAGTACGAAAAAATAATGAATAGTTAATTTATTTAAGTGTGATAATACTGATAATAAATATATATTTATGTGTAGGTATAGGAAAAACAAATTGAGATTACTTTCCCTGACATTTAAAATGGGCCACAAGTTGCGTTAAGGCGGTAATTTTTACAGATTTTCGTTATTTTTGACGTCGATTACTCCGAAGCGATAAAAAACCTGAGGTTGAAAAATAATACCCTTATTGTTGATGATATTCCCTAAAGTCAAAACCTATTAGAAATACGATTAAACAGTTTTGGCTCGATAGAAAAAAAATCCCAAAGATAGGTCTAAACCGTTACTTTCAACTCTAGTTGTGACTAATATTTTGAAGTTTAAATTAAAAATATATACAACAAAATTTGTTATGATAATACAAAGTGAGTATATTATATTTTTTTATACTTTCATTGTAGTTTTTACCTGAAACGAAAAACCATTGAAAAAGTAGGGTTATTTTCTTTGCTCTTTACACGTAAAGAAAAAGACAGAGACAACTGTTCCACTCTATACCTCGCCTTAAATAAACTTCAGTTGCAGAAACCTTGATATACCAGTTTATTTTGCTTTTCTGTTATGATCCTTTTTATTTTACCTATTTCCTCACAACTGTATTAAAAAACGTCGTAAGATACATAGGTGTAAAAGGTAAGTGGTAAACTCTTGACAATGTCACTCGTGTGTTATTTACATTTTTACCACCCTTGTATCATAAATAACTATTACCTCGCACCCTGTATAAAATACTACTCTTGAAATTTGTAGTTGTCGGGTTGCGCAAATAGCGAGTCGGACTCACGTATACTTATAGTTCTGTATGAGAGATGCGGTTCTCTCCTCATGAGTAGGTACAAAAACAATGATACATACCAATTTATTTCAATCAAAAGATATCAACAAGAGCGACAGAAATTTATTAATTTTACTAGCTTATGCTCGCGGCTTCGCTCGCGTGTGCATCGTTTTTATGACTGTCTTTGCGTGTGATTAGTGCTCGACCCGCAAGCGACTCGCGAGCGTAGACAGGAGTTTCCTCCTGATCCCTCGGGAACTATATCGGCCTATTCTCACCCCCGCAACCATTTCTATGCAAAAAATCACGTCAATCTGTTGCTGTTGAGACACCGACGTATGCGAGACTGGAAAAGAGTTTTCCTAGATCCCTCGGGAACTATCTCGGGCTATACTAATTAGTAGCCTATTTCATTCCGCACCCTTCAATCATCTCTGTGTAAAAAAATCACAACAATCGTTGCTTCGTTGTGATGTTAAAGAAATTAACCAAAGAGTATTTTTTTCAGTTCCCTCAGGAACTGTATCGGACTATGCTGTATTCACGGAATAAAAAGTAGCCTATGTCCTTCCCCGTAATACAGACTACCTGTAGGTAAGCCAAATTTTGTCAAGGTTGGTTGAGACGTTGGAGAAATCAATCAAAATAAGAGTATTTTTTTCAGTTCCCTCAGAGACTGTATCGGACTATGCTATTTTTACGTGATAAAATGTAGCCTTTGTCCTTCCCCATGATACAGGCTACCTGTAGTATGCCAAATTTTGTCAACGTTGGTTGAGACGTTAAAGAAATCTACCAAAGTAAAAGTATTTTTTTCAGTTCCCTATATGAACTGTATCGGAGTATGCTATTTTTACGGGATAAAATGTAGCCTTTGTCCTTGATACAGGCTACCTGTATGTATGTCAAATTTCATCAAGATTAGTTGAGACGTTGAAGAGGTAACAAATAAACAATCAAACACATTTTTACATTCATAGCTTTAGTGAGGATTCGTTTCGTCCTTATCGAGAGTATGATTAACACTTGGCCAATTTTGATTGTTTATCGTTTTATTTCAGTTTTTGTACGAGAATTACACCAAGTTTGACACGTGTACGCGTAACACTGTTTTTACGATACAGCAAAAAAAACGAGGTGGATAAATAAAGTTAATTACATTTAGGTAAAAGAAAAACAGCTAAGTTATTTGCTTGGACGAATAGTTATTTGGTTCCAATTTTAAAAACTTCTTTCAACGATAATGGTTAACGCAGTTTTGCGCGCTAAAATTCAAAGACAAGCAAAACCTTTACGAGCATGTGAGTTGAAAACATTAATTATTATTTAAGTAGGTATAATGTTATTATCTCAATTTTTCCAGTGACGCAATATCATATCAGTTTTGTTTAAAAATCAACAATGTAAACGTAAGTAAGCTGAGAATTAAAAGCGTGACTTTATTAGCTATAATTATTGAAGTAGTTGCCATGATGTCGGCGGAGATCGGCGGTGACAGCGAGCTCGTATATTCCACTACGCACCATCTTTAAAGGGTTTTAACAATTTTTGACTATTTAAAGACATTGTAGATAAAAAAAACGGGAATCTTAGGTAAAGCATCATATAGCAGTATTTAATGGTAGGTGCGCTGGGCGTAGACTTCACGTAAGCATGTATGTACTACATGCACTGTTCTTCTAAGCCTAGCCGGATTCCTCTAAGCCGGATTCTTCTAAGCCTACCAGCACTTCCCATAATTTTGCAACCAGTCCTCGAATTTAAAATACTATAAAGTATAATAGTAGGTAGTAGAGCTATACTCGGAGTTCGGAGAACCAAAGCAACCGATATATCTTTCAGAATTCCTAAACTAAAGTGGCAGTGGGCGGGGCTCACACTAGCTCGCAAAACAAATGGTCGTTGAGGTTACCACCTCAATTTTTTTTTATTATTTTTTACCTACCTAGATTTTTACTCAGAACTTTACTAATTTCTCCAGTGGCGACCGCACTGTAACATTGAACTTACCTGAATGTATATTCTTTCCTATTATTGGTTGTAATTATTTTATAATTATATTTTCCTTATTTCTATTCTCGCAAGGGCTTTGTAAATAGCCGTTCTTGTATTATAAATTGCTGTAAATAATTCATGACACTTGTCATATCAAATCTGTTAGGAATATTTCAATGTGACTTAATGTTTGAATTTCATCTTTTTTATTACAAAGATTAGGTATTTTATTGGTGATTTTCAATTTCAAAGTTCTTTTTGTACTGATAATTATGACTGTCAATCTAAATGTCTCCTCTTATTAGAATTCTAAATTTTAAAATTGTATTTAGGAAATTAGAATTTTGGTACTTGTGTAAGTGATAACAGTATATCTGTATTGCGCATGTGTGCAAATCCTTATAAGCCGGGCTCACGCCTTCATCGGGGTCACTTCCAATCTTCTCTTTGACCTACTAGTTTCAAGAAGTCACTTCCAATCCTCTCTTCGACCTACTAATTTTGGGAGGTCGCTCCGGTGCTACTATTCGCCCCGGTCACAGCAACTCCAGTGCTCATCATCAACCTGGTCACTCCAGACCTTCTCATCAAACGAGTGAATTGGGATCGTCACTTCGCACTCCAACTCCAGTGCTCCTCATCGACCTGGTCACTCCGAACCTTCTCATCAGACGAGTGACTTGGGGACGTTGCGTTCGTACGCGCCCGGGGCCTGCGTCCTTGGGGCGCTTCTCCAACGGCGTCCCGCCGTGCCTCCTGCCAGGCGCGCTTTCCGTGCCTAAGCATCCCCTCACCGGGCTGCGGAAGTCGGGGCAGCAATTTTAGTTTCTTTGGTGATCTTCCTTTTATATTAATTTCATTGTAAATAGACAAACTTAATCAATCTGGACTATTTTAATTAAATTCCAAGCAGATAGTCACACACTCTTTTAAGTAAGTATAATAGTACATATAGTATATATTATATTATTATCACTTCAATAAATACTCCTTTGCTTTCCATTTCCGATTTTTTTAAATATTGTGCTTACGTTCTCTTTTGGACCTTCACCCATAGACTAATATATATACTGTGCCCATAGAGAAGTAACGCTAAAGTACGCCGGAAGACGTAGTGTAGGAAGGCCTTCCACTTGGTGGACCGACGACCTGGTAAAGGTCGTGGGAAGTCACTGGATGCAGGCAGCGCGGGACTAGGCATTGTGGAAATCCTTGGGGAGGGCCTTTGTCCAGCAGTGGACGTCTTTCGGCTGATATGATGATGATAATACTACATAATCCTACTAATATCATAAATGCGAAAGTTTGTAAGAATGTATGGATGTATGTTTGTTATTCTTTCACGCAAAAACTACTGAACGGATCTGGCTGAAATTTGGTAGGTAGCCAGATTAGGACCTGGATTAACACATAGCCTACTTTTGTCCACGCTCGCGAGCCACTGCGCACTCTCGAAAAGTCATAGAAACGTTGTCCACGCGAGTGAAGCCGCGGGAAACAGCTAGTAATATATAATAGTACATAGTGTTAATTAGAATTTTCAAAAGTTCAATAAAACGATGCTTCAATAAAACAGTGGAACGACCATGCAGTCAGTTGCATTTAAATGGAAGTTGTCAGCCGGTCGGTGCGCCGCGCACCCGCTGGGTTGAGTGACGGCTCCTCGTTACCGAAAGGTCGAACTGGCTGGTTGTCATTCTTTTACTTTTTACCATAGGTGCCAAGAGCTATGAGGAATATCTGAAACATTTGATATTATTATCCGGTTCAAATGCTGTTAGGATACAACCTTTTGAAGTTGTGTTACGCGACAGTGATGTCTTGTAGGGAAATAAATAAAAGAATAAAATAAATAAATAAAAAAAAAAATATTCTGGGACAAATCACACATGGTCACCTGGCCCCAAAGTAGGATTCCCTGTGTTATGGGAACCAGAGACTGATATACATACTTATATAAATAAAGGAAATACTTCCGATGAAGTTGTATTCGTCACTTAAAGCGCGCTCGACAGCGTTGCTATGGTACTGACAGAAGTCAGTTGACGTTATATGCCGCTCCATTCCAAAAGGTCGTATCCTAACAGCATTTGAAAGCATTTTTAATTGTTCCGATATCAATAATATAAAAATATAATTTAATAAAGGATATTATAGCTGTTCGGCGCGTTGTTTTGGTCCAAAACAACGCGCCGAACAATAACGCCGGATTATAAAATGGCGGCGTTTTTTTAATGCGACTACATCACGTTCAGCCGGATTGCTTTTCGGCTGAAAGAAAGTACGCCGCATTGTATGAGGCGCCACTTTGTGTAAAACTACTGAGTGACATATTTTAAATGAGCGAGCGAAGCGAGCGATGTTAGGTTCGATTGAATAATACAGTCAAAAAGCCTTGTGAAGCTAGTCTCCCCCCCCTGGGTAGCAGAATGCTTCTCAGAAGAAGAAATCACTTTATTTGGAGTTTGATATGATAAGGTACGATAATATGACGCGTGACGCGCCGTAATGCAAAGAGACTTGCGAATTCAGAAAGTCTTTTTTTACGCAACTGCCCACAAAAAAAGAAAGTTCTTATGTATGTTTCTTTATTTCACGGTATCTTCTAAACGGCTTGATAGATTTTAGAGTTTGAGTTATCGTTAGATAGATTCGTCTTGATCCCGTGAGTTACATATTATGATATTTTACCTAACTTCCCAATAAAGAGTACTCCTCTTTATCTCTCTTTTGTTAAAGCAGACGTGTTTTTATTTTATTTTTAATTTAAAGTTATTACTTTTGGGCGAAGTAGGAGTGAGAAATGAAGGCTTCGTGAGAAAGTAGTATACACAGCGTGGTTGTACAATTTATTTTTAAATCGATGCGCGATACCTAGCCAGTTAGTTATGTTTGTGCAATGAAGGTTTCAAAACAAGCCTAATTAATTAACTATCGGAATATTTAGAATGCAACTTTAAGGTTCCTATTTCTTATCTTGAACATTGGTGAAGATCGCGGGAAGCCGATGGATGCGGGCAGCGCAGGACCGGTCGTCGTGGAAATCCTTGGGGGAGGCTTTTGTCCAGCAGAGGACGTTTTTGAATGATATGATGATGATCTTCAAAATTAAAGCCACACCACACTCAACATATTAACGGCTATATAAGATGGTCATAGATATAGCAACCTAAACAACTCTTCGATACCTTTTGGGTACGAAACCGCACGCAACTCGAACACGCTAATGTCTTTAAAATGAGCATTAAAATTCTCGTCGCTGTTTTAGGTGTGATATCATCATCATCATCATATCGGCTCAAATACGTCCCCACCGAAGGGCTCGAGCCTACCCTGAATAAGGGCGATTGGGCGATTGGGCGTTAGTCGACCACGCGGGCCCAGTGCGGGTTGTTCGACTTCACACACTACCTTCGAATTTCTTCGCAGGCGTGTGCAGGTTTCCTCACGATGTTTACCTTCACCATAAGAGCGTCGGATAAACGTACATATGAAATCTAAATTCGAAAACACATTGGTGCGTGGCAGCATTCGAACCACGACCTCCCGGACAGGAGGTAGCAGCCCTAGCCATTACGCCACCGACGCTCTTGGAGTGATATAGCTTTATAATACCCCTCCTGCTGATGCAAATGAGTTGATACTTTACACTCCGCTTGATTTGTAGTTACTCGCGATAAATGAAAGGGCCAATTTCGATCTGCTCTCAACATTTCGAGTATCTGCAGGATTCGAACCACGACCTCCCGGACAGGAGGTAGCAGCCCTTGCCATTACGCCACCAAGAAGGTGTGATACAGCTTTATAATACGCCTCCTGCTGATGCAAATGACTTGTTACTTTACACTTCGCTTGATTTGTAGTTAGTCGCGATAAATGAAAGGGCCAATTTCGATCTGCTCTCAACACTTCGAGTATCTGCAGGATTCGAACCACGACCTCCCGGACAGGAGGTAGCAGCCCTTCCTATTACGCCACCAAGAAGGTGTGATACAGCTTTATAATACCCCTCCTGCTGATGCAAATGAGTTGTTACTTTACACTCCGCTTGATTTGTAGTTACTCGCGATAAATAAAAGGGCAATTTCGATCTGCTCTCAACATCTCGAGTATCTGTCAGAATCTAACTCAGAATATTCAGTATTTCGGAATTCGGATGATGATATTTAGGTTCTTAATTTTATTACTTTTTCATTTTATCACTAGTTTTACTGGTCCTTACCTACACGGGGTAAACCGAACACCGATTTCCTTACACCCTGTATAGTTTTGCACAAATACTGACTTTTTATTAGGTGAACAATTACATATGGATATAAACATGCTCATGAAATAGAAAAAAAATCTCCAAGCAATGATAAATTTATGCTTTTAACACGTTCACGGACCTGTAACACATAAATAATTTGTATGGTAAATTTGGAGATTATTTGGTTTGTTTATTAGTTTGTTTTTTGTTTGTTACCTTTTCACGATTAACACCTTGACCAATCCTGATGAAATTTGGTAATGCAGGTGGTTTGAGTCAATAAAAAGGACATATGCAACTTTTTATCAAGTGAAAATAGCATAGTCCGATATAGTTCCTGAGGGAACTGAAAACAAAACTTTTTTTTGTAAATTTCTTTAACATCGCTACTGAACAATGGATGGTTGTGATTTTTCGCACAGAGATGGTTGAGTAGGTGGGAAATAACATAATTTACTAATTAGCATACCCTGACATAGTTCCCGAGGGATCTGGGACAACTCGTTTCCACGCTCTCGCACGTCGGCGTCGCAACGGAGCAACGGATTGAAGTGATTTTTAAGCTATTGTATAGCTTTTATAGCGGGCTTTAAGGGGACTGAATCAAGAAATTTCATAACGAAAATAAAACCTAACACCCCAAAAAAAATATTGAGTTCTAAAAAACTTACAGTGCCATCTATCTCTCCATCATGATGATGATGGTGATGATGATGGCGATGGCGATGGCGATTGATGATGGCGATTGATGATGGCGGATGATGATGATGATGATGAACTTTCTTAGTGTTAATTTATTACATAAACATCCCGCGCCCGAGGATTTTTATGGTACTGGTAAATACTGCATAAATAATAAATAAATAAATAATTATAATTCCATAAGTTGAAAAATGATATGCAATAGCTTTAACGCGGCAGTCCCCGAGTGCCATACGTCTTTTTTGTATAGAAATGGTTGAGTGATGGGAAGTGAAATAAATGCTAATCAGAATATCGTGATATATGTATATAGGTCCTGAGGGATCTAGAGAAAAGCCAAGTCCACGCTCTATAGACAGTAATAAAAAACGATGTCAACGTAGGCAAAGCCGCGGGCAAAAGCTAGTAATATTATAAATGAGAAAATTTGTTTGTTTGTTACCTTTACACGTTTCAACACCTCGACCAATCTTAATTAAATTTGACATGCAGGCAGCTTGTGTCACTGGGAAGGACAAAGACTACTTTTAATCCCGTAAAAATAGCATAGTCCGATGCAGTTCCTGAGGGAACTGAAAAAATACTCTTTTGTGGTAAATTTCTTCAACATCGCAGCAATGGATTGTTGTGATTTTTTGCACATAGATAGTTGCGGCGGTAGGAAATGACATAATTTACTAACTAGAATATTCTGACATAGCTCCCGAGGGATCTGGTTTAAACTCATTTCCGTGCTCATGCACGTTGGCGTCGCAACGGAGTAATGGATCAAAGTGATTTTTTTGATATAATTGGTTGAGGAGGTGGGAACCGACATAGACTGCTAATCAGAACAGCTCGATATAGTTCCTGAGGGATCTCAGAGAAAACTCATGTCCAACTCGCCAGCCGCATGCGGCTCGGGCATCATTCCCCCTCAAAGACAGTCATAAAAACGATGTCCACGCGGGCAAAAGCTAGTATTATACAAAAACTCAAATCAGCTCTTCAGGTTACTTCCTTGCACAGGACTAAAAAATATCATAGATACAGGACTAATATTCGTGTTTAACGGTTTTTTTGTTAACACTCGACGCAAAAACAGGGGTGTTATAAGTTTGACGCCAATGTCTGTGTGTGTGTCTGTCTGTCTGTCTGTGGAATCGTAGCTCTCGAACGAATCGACCGATTTTGATGCGTTTTTTTTACGTGAAAGTAAGTTTCCTTGCGGTGGTTCTTAGCTATATTTGGTAAATATCGTTTCAGCAGTTTGAAGATCATCAGCTCTTTTATAGGTGATGAAAGGATGTGGGCAACTTGTACCGGTCTAATCAATTCGGAATTTGATGTGATGTTACTTTAATGACATTACAAAAACATAGTAACCTAGACCTAATGCTGCAGCATTTTCTGGAATCTGCAGGATACCCAGTTCCTCATTAAATAACAGCAGAGTATCGTGTTTGGGCTCATTGGACACTTCTCAATAAATAGGTGTTAGGTAGAACATGGTAACCTTAACCTGATGCTGCAGCATGTCCTGGAATCTGCAGGATACCCAACTCCTCACCAATTTACAGCAGTGGTATCGTGTTTGGGCTCATTGGAATAGTCTCAATGAATGGGTTTAGATAGAATATGGTAATTTTGACCTGATGCTGCACAATCTCCTGGAATCTGCAGGATACCGAACTCCTCACCAACTTACAACAGCGGTATCGTGTTTGGGCTCATTGGAATAGTCTCAATGAATAGGTGTTAGACAGTATACATATACAGTATACATGGTAACCTTGAATTGATGCTGCAGCATCTCCTGGAATCTGCAGGATACCCAACTCCTCACCAACTTACAGCAGTGGAATCGTGTTTGGGCTCATTGGAATAGTCTCAATGAATAGGTGTTAGATAGAGCATGGTAACCTTGACCTGATGCTGTAGCATCTCCTGGAGTCGGCAGGACACCCAACTCCTCACTAACTTTCAGTAAGAGTATATCGTGTTTGGGCTGATTGAAATCAATAACATTCTGTAAACGACTTGAGTTAAATCTTTAAAAAGCAAAGGAAAAAAAATAGGATATCAACTAAAGCAGAAAACTGGGTTTAAACTAGTTGGAAGAAAGGACTGAAATCAATTTAGATAAGTACCTATTAAGCCCCGGAAAACGAAGCGTAGGCAGACCTCCGACGAAGACCCGGTGAAGATCGCAGGAAGCCGATGGATGAGGGCAGCGCAGGACCGGTCGTCGTGGAAATCCTTGGGGTAGGCCTTTTCGGATGATATGATGAAGTACCTATTTATAAATAATTGAATTTATCTTGTAGCGATTTGTGCAATATAAATTTTAAAGAACCATGTTTGTGGTGAGCGTTGAATTCTTAAATTAGAACCCTTCGGTGGTCCAAAGGCTTAAGGTTCCCAGTTAGGTACCTACTTGCTTTTTAGGGTTCCATACACCCAAAGCGTGACCAACAGGACCCTATTACTAAGCCACCGCTGTCTGTCTGTCTGTCAGTGGGCTGTATTTTATAAACCGTAAAGGTAGGCTTTGAAATTTACACAGAATGTGTATTTCTATTGCCACTATAACAACTGATACAAAAAAATAGAAAAAGTGGAAAAATAAGGTGGGTTTCCTTTCAAAAACCATGTCTTTAATAGGTATTTTAGATACTTTTGATTTAGCTCTATCGTAAAAGCGATATACATACAAACTAATACTGAGATATTATTACTGTATGAACGACAAAAAAACATATATTGTCGCTTGCGTTGATGTCTTTTGTTAGTAATGTAAATAGGTATCATTGTCATAGTTGTGTTGTGCTACAGAACCCTCGGAGCGCTAGTCCGACTCGCACTTAGTCGGTTTTTTCTAAGACTCGCGAGACCTCCGTGATTTCGTGACTGACAGACAGGCGAGGATTGTGTTATATGGAGGTTTGTGAGTGGCCACCGGCGGCTCTGTGGTCAGGCTGATTCTTAGCGGTATGCGGCATCCAGAAAAAGGAAAATAAAATGACCTAAGCCACCGTATTGTTCGACAGTAAGTAGGTAATAAAGATGTCATTATAACTTAGATTCTAATGTGTGGGCAAATTTCATGAAGAAGAAATGGACAAAAAGATTAACAAAATGTACCCATGTAAATGTACTTACTTTGCTACAACAGGTAAACTTACAAATAATGTCAACATAAGTTAATGTTAGTATATATTACAAGCTTTTATTTAGTTTCACCTGTCCCGATCTTTGTCATCGAATCTTGCAAACAAAACTTTACCCGTTTCCTGGTTTCCGATTGAGCTGAAATTTTGCATGCATATGTATATCGCGTGACAATGCAATATTATGATGACATGAGGTTGATCTGATGCTGGAGATGGAAGGAGGCCATAGGAACTCCGCCAAGTAACTATTTAGGTAGTAATCTGTGACTCCGCAATAAAATTACACAAACCCCATCGAGTTTGGGCTTGTTTGATTCGTATTAACAAGTAATTTAATCCTAAAAAGCTTGGACCTAAAAGCTTTTAGGTTTTTAAAAATTATTTAACACTAGGTTATTTATTTAACGTGAGCGTAGACATCAGTTTTCTCCAGATCCCTCGGGAACTATATCGGGCTATTTTAATAGTAGTTTTCCCCAGCTCCCTCGGGAACTATGTTGGGCTATGCTGATAAATAGTGTATGACACTTCCCATCCTACCCCTCAACCATCTCCGTTCAAAAAATCACAACCAATAGTTGCTCAGTTGCCATGTTAAAGACATGAATCTAAATAAAGTTTTTTTTATTTCTCTCATGAACTGTATCGGACTAAGCTATTTTCAAAGGATAAAGACACACCTCCTAAACTATTTATTTACAAAAATCACGTTTATCCGTTCCTCCGTTGCGACGTGAAAGAAGGACAAACAAACAAAAAACCGGTTGTCTGTAAAGTCGATTTACGGGCGATAATTTTACGTGATAACAGGTACACGACTATGCAAAGTAAACGTCCAAGTCCTCGTCCAAGTCCCCATCAAAGTCCAAGTACAAGTTCGAATCCCCATCCAAGTACCCGTCCAAGTCCAAGTACAAGTCTATCACGTCAAAATTACAAGGAATCAAATGGGTTTTGTGTATCCTTACGAGAATCGACCGCAATTGAACACCTCTTGTAAGCTCCTGGAAGCCTAGTACTTTTAATCCATTGACACTGTCGTTAGGTGTAAGAAACGCGTCTTTTTATTTTGCTGGTTCGTCCGTCCGTCCGTCCGTTCAAGTCAAATACAAGTACAAGTACGAGTACAGAATAAAATGTAGCATAAATAAAGTCGCTTTGACATTTTGACAAAGTTTTATATTTTTTCTAGAATTATAAGATAGTTAATGAGATTTGTTTTTTTTTGTCATTGTTGAATTCATAAAGAATTAAAATAAATAACTTTGCTTCATTGTATTTCACTTGAAATTTTCAATTTTATATAATTTATAGAAAAAATATGAACTCTTGCCCCACATGACCCTACCTGAACATTTTTGGTCTAAAAGAATCAAATGAAAAATGTAGCTAAACTAACCATGAGAAGCGCGTTTCATTACCGTGATGGGCCAAAGAAAACACCAGGACGAAAAGATTACGTGGAGCTTTGAATTTAAGTTGTTTGCCATAATAACACTGTATTAAGAGAGACATCCAGAGTGGCCGGGGTGGAGCCTTCTTAATAATGGCAATTTGGGGCGATTCTCGTGAAGACCTCCTGTGCAGGAGTTACCCTTGTATATTAGCTAAGTACGAGTGGATGTTGCCTAAACTAACTTATTGATAGGTTATGTTATAAGTACTTATATGTATATAAGGTCTAACAAAATTAGCTGAAACTATTTTAACTGGTGCTTCTACCCATGAAACTGAACAACTTTCCCCATGGAACCCCTAGTCAAATCTCAAAAAAAAATATTTGATCTTCCCATACTAAGTTGGCTGATGAGTTGATCGAGTTACTATGGGAGTGCCAATTTTTTTTTTAGATTTGCCTATGGGTTCCATGGGGAAAGTTGTTCAGTTTCATGGGTAGATGCTCCAGTTAAAATAGTTTCAGCTAATTTTGTTACACCTTATATAATATGTAAATGGCTCAACCGGTAACGACTCGGTCCTCCTAACTAGAGGTCCCGGTATCAAATCCGGACGGCCAATGTTTTAATGAGTTTTTCGAAAATTACGTACATATTATACTCACCGATTGCGTTAACGGTGAAGGAAAACTGCACATCTGATTCCAGATGTGTATGAAGGTCGCGGTGCACTAGTTCGTAGGTGTAAATCTAAATGCAACATCAGGCAACCGCCTTCTATCCCTTGGATAGCACGGTTAATTGTGCCACACGATAAGAAAGATGTAAAGCGATAGCGAAGCAGGGTCTCTCTGCTATAAGCTTGCGATAAAGTCATCCCTTTTTTGTTATGGTTCCGAAGTCAAACATGATACGTTACGTACCATGTAGATAGAATAGAGATGACTACTGGTTAAAAAACCCTGTTATCCAAGTTAAAACCCATGTTTCGACCTTTGGGGATTCAACCGGGGCTTTTGGGTAAAAACCTGGGTGCCCCATTCATCCCTACATGTACCTACATGTCTGTATGGCGATAACAGGAAATAAGCGGTGCGCCAAATTAACCGGCTAAAAGCGCATAGCGCATCTTTCAAAGGGGCTGTTTGTGGGCTGTTTACATGGCCCCCATGTGTTGAGGTAAAAAATGCAGAATCCCTCAAGGCATGGGTCACCTCACCACCCACGTAGATGGCGGCAGTTCGTCGCACGTGCGGTCATCTCGGCTTTTACAAGTTACAAAAAAACCGGCCAAGTGCGGTAGGACTCGCGCACTGAGGGTTCCGTACCAAAACATCTTCATAAATCAACTACAGTGTAAACTCTGTAAAACGTCACTCGATATAACGATTCACTCTTTGAAACGTCAAAATTTTCTGGCTCCAGTTGGTGTACTTTGACGCTAATTTCTCTCTGTATAACGGAAACTCTCAATAACGTCATAAAATGCCCGGTCCCTTGAGTGTCGGTATATAGAAATTACACTGTATATGGGGTGAAATTGAAATCGTGAACCAAACTTTAAGGACATGCTCCACTCATGAAACTGAACAACTTTCCCCAAGAAACCCATACAGTCGGAGCAAAAAAAGATTTGGACTCTCCATACAAAGTTGGTTCTCAATGGGACCAACTTGGTATAGAGTTCAATTTTTTTTTGCTCCGATTGAATGGATTTCTTGGGGAAAGATGTTCAGTTTCATGAGTGGAGCATGACCTTTAAGTTTGGTTAACAATTTCAATTTCACCCTACTAGATGACATGAGTTTCAAAAAGCACATTTCTTGTATGTTGTAGTTTTTGTATCTCTTTAATTTAATTTTTTTTTTATTTTTATTTTTTGTTGTTAAGGTGGCAATAGAAATACACACACTGTGAAAACTTCTACCTATTATTTTTCATGAAATACAGCCCACTGACAGACAGACGGACAGCGGAAGCTTAGTAATAGGGTCCTGTTGGCACCCTTGGGGTACGGAACCATAAAAATATAGGTCGATGATAAAAAAAGACATTCTGATTGTGGATCATTTTCATACTAAAAATCAATAAACAACATTCGAAAAATAGGTGTGATGTAGTGTAAGATATTTATTGCACTAGAGAGCGTGTCAGAGTTAAAAACTGAATTTTTGGCTCACCTGATCTTTGTGTTGCCTGCCTGCATCCAGCGGCTTTCATAAAATTTCACAGGTCGTCGTCGGTCTACCGAGTCGGAGACTTTCCTATTTCTACGTGGCGTCTTCTAACGCATGGTAGCCACTCGAGAACTTTATTGCCTCAACGGCCATCTGTTCTACGAGTTATGTGCCTCACCCACTGCCTCTTAAGTTTTCATACCTATCTACAGGTAAGATTTTATTAATTTCGTTACCGCAGTGTAATGACTCTGTTTTAGTTAGGTGGTAGGTACTATACTCGTGCTTTCAATACATTGTAATAAAAAGATACTTACATAATAGGTATCGAAAAAATACAGACAGTTTAAAAATGTATAAAAAGTTTCTATACAAAGTGAACAATTCCTGTCGATTTTTTTTGTTTAATCTAAAAACTGTCTCCATTTTTCTGTATTTTTACTGAATTAGAGTCAGTATGTTGCGGAAACAAACTAATAAAATGACACCCTGTAAGCATACGTATCGTTGAGTTTATACACCAAGATACCTAGGTTTACTATACAGGGTGTAACACATAAACGTGTGGTGATACTTAAAGATGGGCTTCCACTCAGCTTCCACTCGTCAAATTGAACAATTTTCTCCAAGAAATTTGCATTTTTTTTTACTTCCTATACAAAACAGGCCACTCAGCTGACCTATGTGTATGAAAAATCCAAAAATACTTTTGCGACTTCAACAAAGTTACACCCTGGGACACTTCATACAACGGGCCAGAAATGACATTTCAAAAAAGGAATGACGGAACAAACAAAATGGCGGCGTAATCCTATACGTTCGACAACCAAACTGTAACTAATCTGTATCATTCTGGGTGACGAGGGGGTGAGGTCGCAATCTAGAGAGCGGCAGGGAGTGTCCATACTGTATGTTAGTACTTATATATATACTTTGACAAAGTTATAGAACAAAAGTCGTTCTGTTTGAAGAGTACAAGCCCACCTTAAAGTATCATCACATCTTTATGTTACCAGTAATACATAGTCTCTGTGAGTGTGTCCTATCTCCTCTCACTGTTAATGCGATGCTCACATCACGTCGTCATCGTCCAATTCAGTGGTGCGTTCCATTCCATGCGTTCCGGCGGCGATCTGCTGGCTCGCGATATAAAGAGTCTATCGATGCCTCCGCATTAATCCAATTAAGGACGCGCGTTCCGTCGCCGTACCGCGCGGGCGCAGCTATTCTTTTAAATTAATTGAATTGATTAACCAATTTAATCGGACGTGGTTTCGTTTTTGTTCGCGTACTGAAGGCGCCTCGGTATACGTACTTACATTACATACTAAGAATGGGTATGGTCATCGATATGGTGTGAAAAAATAAAGACCATAGACGATAAATAAGTCTTAAAAAATCGGCCAAGTGCGAGTTGGACTAGCGGAAAGTAGGGTTCCGCAATCATTTCAAAAAATAAATGTTTATTGTAAAAACTAAATTATATTTACAGTTGGTACCTAATAGAACATTTTGTGTCTATCTATGAACTTTTGACAGATTCAACTGCACATTTTAAGTAGATCCACTATTACTCATAAACTAAGAAAACCTACTTAGCCGTGATAGTTTTCCTTTTTAATTGATTATTAAAGTGAAACTTTTATTACGTCGTCTCAAATTTTGTCGTCTGTGTGGTGCATGTCGCGTGACGGTCGCTTTCGTCTGACGGTATGATCGTTTCGTCCTCTGTAAAAATTCACTTTTACCGTGGTTTCATAAAACCACACACTTACTTTTTTATGTCCTACTATTTAATTATTTTTTTCAGATGTCCTGAAATAGTTGGTTTAGCTGGTAGGTTGACTACCACAAAAATTGACACTTAATATTTCACAAACGGGAACTCTTCATCGAAAAATGGTTTTAGCAAACCCTCAGTTGTTTTTAAAGATCTGTTCAACGGTACCCCACATGATAGTAGGGTACGTTAGCAAAAAAAATCACCCCCCACTTTACGTGTAGGGAAGGTGCCATAAATATTTTTTTTTTTGCAAGATTATATTGTACAACTTTATTGGCATGATTAATATCTATAACCATGCATAATTACAGCTTTCTAGTATTATCATTTTTATATGTTTATAACTAAGTTTACTCGTAATAATTAGTAATTTTACGATAAGTTGGCTGGAAGTCCAGTGGTGCGTGCAGACCATTACTTAGGCCGACGCCTGCGACATTTCGATGCTTAATTACCCCAGTTGTTAATGCTTAACTTTTTATATAAAAAGGCCTCAGACAGGTATTTTATCGAACCATCCACGAATTTCTTCGTCGCGGTCCTCGGTTCTCGGACTATGTGAAAAACCTGAAGAGGTTTATAACAGATTCTATATAACAGTATGCTCTTTCGTTCAATGAGACGGGCGATAATTTAAATTTCCTATTATAAAAGCGTTTAATATAATATTTTGTGTGGTTAGAATAATTCAAAAATTGTACAAACAATAAATCAAGCAAAATTCAAAACATAATTTCATGATAGCTGTTTCGGAAATCGCTGGAAAAGCCTTGATTATGGTCATGTTAGGAAATTATAATAAATAGGATGCAAGGTTAAATGGAACACCTATAGAACTTCTAATGTAAAATAGATCGGCCGATCGGCCAACTGTGAGTGGGTGACCAAAATATTTTTTTGCGATTTTAGCAAACTTGTAGATCAAGAAGTTGTCCAGTTTCAAAGTTCGATGTTAACGAACAGCCTCTTTAATACATACTCCGAAAATGCAGTTTTCAAATGTTTATGTTAGTTAAATACCATTTACAGTATGATAAGATAATTTAGAAGTTAGTTTAGGGTACATGCATGAGCTACCTTTTAGACGTTAGTGATCGATGTTATTGTAGGTAGGTATGTTATGGTTATGGATACAAAACAGCTTGCCCTTGAACCACCTGAACAGATACATTGTAAATTATTGTTTAAGAACTCATTAACTTAGTCACTGATATGCGGTCTCATAAATGCTCAGACGTTTAACGATCCGATGTTCTTTCTAAATGTCAAACCCATAAGCCATATTTATATCCAACCTCTTTGATACCTAGATATTATTAACTTGGTATCTAAAATTTTGATGAGCTTTACTAAAGCTGGTCAGACATAAGTCTAGGCAATTGAAGGCATGTTGGTGCATACACACTAGTGCGAGTTTTTAAAAGGGATGAAATATGATATTTTTAATTTTTTCAACCCCCATAGAACCGCAATTTTGAAAATTTTCCAAAAACTGAATCGACGAAAAAGATTCATATAATAGGGATGACGAATGCTAGTCATCTGAGTTAATTTTTATCATCTGTCAAAAACGACATTTTGTTCTAAAAATGTTAGAAATACCTAGGCGTGACGTCATAGTTTAGCAGCTTCATAAGTACTCATTTTGTAATTTTGGTGACTTAAAAATTGAAGACTTGATTGAAAACAAAACGAGTAAGGTTTTCCTAAGTTTAAGTAGGAGTGCAATTTAGTGATCAAGAGTTCATAATTTATTTCTGATGCCGTCGTCATCCCTATTATCGAAAATTTCACGAGAATCGGTTGAGAAATGCGACCTGTAGAGGGGAACAGCTGGACATCCGCCGGACAGACATACGAAAAACATTTTTGCCCAAACTGAAACGGAGACGATTCGCGAGCTCGATCAAAAATATAGGCAATTGAAGGCATGGTGGTAGTAACGAAAGGTGCCTACCATGGGAAGTGCAGAGAAGCTGTACTCTACTTCTACTAATCAGCCTACTTTAGCATGTGATGATGATCTCCTGTCCAGGACATAAGCCTTTTTCGAGTTAGGGGGGAGAGGGGGGGGGGGGATTGCCGTAATCGCTACGCTTGCGATCGCAGTGTGCAGTACGCGAAAAGGATGCTGCTGCACATTCTCCGGTTTTCTCCGGTGGTCGCCTCTTACGACATACCCTCGTCAAGGTATATATATGTGTTAGTACTAACATACAGTATGGACATTCCCTGTCGCTCTCTAGATTCCAACCTCACCCCCTCGTCACCGAGATTGATACAGATTGGTTCTCGAACGTATAGGATTTCGCCGTAATTTTGTTTGTTCCGTCATTTGTTTTTAGAAATGTCATTTCAAGACCGTTGTATGCAGAGTCCGGGGTGTGCCCTTGTGAGGAAATGGAGTGGTGCTATTTTAGGGCAGGCCACTCTACTTCTCGTATAGAAGGAGACCAAGATGAAAGTTCGACATAACTTGTTGCAGGGCCAACCAAAGGTCATTTTCCATAGCGGAATATTATTCTAACTACCTGACCAATTTAATAAATAAATCTAAACCCAACTGCATTAAAACATAACCTCTTGTGTTGGGAAGTCGGGTTAAAATGTATCCTATGAATGCCACTCACGGCATCAAGACAAATCGAACGACACCTTGCTCTCCAAAATCAGTCAGTGGGTACTGGCTCAGCCAAGAAACAATTATACATACATACATACATTCGAAAAAAATACCCTCATTTTTGGCCAGTCGCGTAATAAGCACGTTAAAAAAAACCGACTTCCATCGCAACCACTTAGTACAATTTTTTATTATTATTTTTGTTTTTTTTTTAATTTTCAAAAAAAGTTTCAAACCGATTTTGAATTTTTTTTTATGGGACTACACGGAAAGCTATAGCTTTCAAATAAAAAAGAATCATCAAAATCTGTTCACCCAGTCAAAAGTTAAACACACATAAAAAAATATGGTCAAATTGGGAACTTCCTCCTTTTTGGAAGTCGGTTGAAGAGATAAAAACTGGTAATAATAAAGATTATGACGGCAGGGCTTATAATGGTTTAAGTCCTGTAAGTTAGTGCATAAATGAATAAACTATATAGCGATAAAGATTAACTTTAAAGGCTTAACAAAATGCACGTGTAATACTTATGCGTACATAGCGTTAACATTAAAACAATAATTAAAGTAGTGAACATGTAGTGCACAGCCGCCCATGCTTTTTTTATTATTATATAGGTATTGTCATCAATCTATACATATAATAAAACTGTAACGGGGCCGTGTCTGTACATGAAATATTTTTGGAAAATAATAACTGTGGTGGACATTATTAACAATATAGAGACCAAAACAACAACTTTTGGATTTTTTGTCTATCTGTCTGTATGTTCGCGCATCACGCAAAAACAACCAGGCCGATTTTGATGAAATTTTATATGTTGGTTCCTTATAGCCCGGGTAACAAGATAGGATACTTTTTATCCCGGAAAATTCAAGAGTTCCCGTAGGAAAATTCAGAACCTCTACGTTGACGAAGTCGCGGGTACAGTTAGTTCTTAATAAGATGCAAATTTTTGATTTATTGCGACGTCTTGAAGTGGGTGAAAACAACGTTCAGAGATTCCATTACATAGATACAAAAAGGTGAAGCTAATCATCATCATCATATCAGCCGGAAAACGTCCACTGCTGGACAAAGGCCTCCCCCAAGGATTCCCACGACGACCAGTCCTGCACTGCCCGCATCCATCGGCTTCCCGCAATCTTCACCAGGCCGTCGGTCCACCGCGTGGGAGGCCTGCCTCCGCTACGTTTTCACGTCCCAAATACCGCAGTGTCTCAAGACTGAGGTCTTTGACCAGTGTGTATTGCCAGTGAGGACTTACGGAACTGAGACATTATACTTACTATGGCCCCCTAAGAAGGCTCAAGGTCACTCTAAGGGCAATGAAGCGTGCTATGCTCGGAATTTCTCTGCGTGATCGAATCAGAAACGAGGAGATCCACAGGAGAACCTAAGTAACCGACATAACTCACAGAATCGCTAAACTAAAGTGGCAGTGGGCAGGGTACATAGCTCGTAGAACAGATGGCCGTTGGGTCAGTAAAGTTTTCGAGTGGCGACCGCGCACCGGAAATCTTAGCGTGAAGCTAATAAAAGCATGTAAAAACATATAGGGGAATCCTTACGGTCGATGATGAATTTACGAGGCAACGGTTTATGAAAGGCCAAAAAACAAGAAGAATCAAATAATATCTTGTTCTGTTAGTATTGGTATTATTAACTTTAGAGAAAACGCTATATACAGGGTGTACGAATACTGGTATAGGTCCTGTTAACCGGGGGTTCTACTCATCATACTGAACAACTTTCTCCAAGGAACCAATAGTCAATTCTCAAAAAAAAAACTTGGACCCTCCATACTAAAACGCACAAAATCGGATGATCAGTTGATCGATTTGTATGAAGAGTAAAATATTTTTTTACGATTTCAGCAGAGTCGTAGAACATAAGTTGTTCAATAAGATGAGTAGAAGCCCCAGTTAACGGGACCTACACCAATTTTTTTACACCCTACATATATATCAAACTTTGGTCAGTCTAATATAAACTTAATTTCATCATCATATCAGCTCATATATGTCCCCACTGAGGGGCTCGAGCCTACCCTGAATTAGGGCGATCGGGCCACATAGTCAACCACGCGGGCCCAGTGCGGTTTGGTAAACTTAGTCTTATTGTGCGTAATCTTAGTACACGTATAGGCAGCTTAATTTGAACCTACGAGTATAACAGATTACAAGCTACCTTCCACTTTTAAAACAAAAATAAAACAAAAAAATAATCAGCTCACATTTTACAAGCATTAACAACATTATCGACAGCGAAGCGATCTCCTCGATAGGATAGGAGTTGACCTTAATTTCGGAGAGGCTGGTTGGCTGGTGGAGGACGGGCCTGTCACGAGTCCGCATAATTGCATCCACTCCTGCACAGCCTGCACTTAGCTGGTATTGCACATGCAGCTGCCATGCGCGGCGATTGTTGCGAAGGTTTCCAATCGTAGTTTGCTGATTGCCACTTTCTTGCCCGAATAAGGAAAACTCAGCCTGAGTGTTAGTATTCTTTGAAAAACAGTTCGACTCAATACTCGAACGCTGACTTATCGAGCACACCTTCTACAGTTTACATGACTTCTTAAATTTACACAACGTGTAACTATTTTTAGTTTTATTTCTTTTCGTTATATTTTTTATGATTATGTACTTATTATTTTTAATTTTGTGCATTGTTGTAAAGTTTTTACAATTTCATTATTTTATATTCATATTTTGGATTCATCCTGTAATATGACGTGTAAAATATTTTTTATCAATAAAGTGATTATGATTATGATTTACTATCGTTATGTGAATCAAATTTTAAAACCATTTAGTTCAACTTATTAAAACAGTCCTTTCCCTTTAATTCGTCGCTGATGATGCAGACTGGTCTATCTTATTTTTAAGGTTCCGGAGCTAAAATGGCAAAAAACGGAACCCTTACAATTTCGTTATGTTCAGTCATCTGTCCGTACGTCAAAGTCGATTAATGTTTTTAGGGGTAGTGTACATGTAGGAGAGGGATGAACTTTTTTTAGTGTACCTTCTCGAGTGGGGTATCTATTGGTCTCATAAAAAGAACTAAAAGCACACATTATTTTTTTACAATTTCATTATTTTATATTCATATTTTGCATTCATCCTGTAATATTATGACGTGTAAAATATTTTTTATCAATAAAGTGATTATGATTATGATTTACTCATCGTTATGTGAATCAAATTTTAAAACCATTTAGTTCAACTTATTAAAACAGTCCTTTCCCTTTAATTCGTCGCTGATGATGCATAATGGTCTATCTTATTTTTAAGGTTCCGGGGCTAAAATGGCAAAAAACGGAACCCTTACAATTTCGTTATGTCCAGTCATCTGTCCGTACGTCAAAGTCGATTAATGTTTTTAGGGGTAGTCTACATGTAGGAGAGGGATGAACTTTTTTTAGTGTACTTTCTCGAGTGGGGTATCTATTGGTCTCATAAAAAGAACTAAAAGCACTAATGTAATAGTTACTACGCTAAAGGTATCTTTGAATACTTTTGTAACTAAAGTAGCATTTACAAAATATTGAGCGCCAAAGTGTCTCCAAGCTCCAAGTTGTTTTGACTGAACCTCCTCATCTATAAGATCTACAGTTATGAAATTTTGTGGATACATTTTTTAAATAGAACGCAAAATTTAAAATTGAGTTTTTTTGTCAAACAAAAATTTTCAGGGATGCCTCTCAAACAAGTAAAAGCGGTAAGAATAAAAATATATGGGATATCATTGAATCAAATCAAACCTCAAAGACAGTCATAGAAAGGGTGTCTACGCAGGCGAAGCCGCAGGAAAAGTTTGTTTTATTATAAGCTAGCTTTTTCCCGCGGCTCCGCCCGCGTGGACATCGTTTTTATGACTGTCTTTAAGGGTGATTAGTAAATTATGTAGTTTCCCACCTACTCAACCATCTCTGTGCAAAAAATCACAACAATTGAGTATTTTTTTAGTTCCTTCAGGAACTGCATCAGATTATGCTATTTTCCCGGGATAAAAATTAGCCTATGTCCTTCCCCGTGACACAGGCTACCTGCATGCCAAACATAAAGATTGGTCAAGGCGTTGAAGCATGAAAAGGAAACAAACAAACATACACAGTTTCACATTTATAATATTATAAGTAAGGATTAGTAAGGATATACTTTAGATAGGTATACAAAATATACAAAGGATCAAACAGCATTACATTTATTTCCTTTGTGTTAATTTACC
Source organism: Coleophora flavipennella (assembly GCA_947284805.1). Classification (NCBI taxonomy): domain Eukaryota; kingdom Metazoa; phylum Arthropoda; class Insecta; order Lepidoptera; family Coleophoridae; genus Coleophora; species Coleophora flavipennella. The sequence continues at coordinate 6,067,082 of OX369270.1, read as the reverse complement.
ATGTACCATATCTGGCGTCCGTCGGGTGTATATCGTGCCATAATAGCAACATGGTTTACAATTTCACTTGCATCGGTCTATTTCAGTAGGCAGTTAATATGTGGAGGTAGTGGCGGGCCGAGTGTAGCGCATCGCGTAGGTGATATTTAGCCCTCAAGGTGGCGCGAACTGCGGTGAAGCTACTTCGTGACTTACCGGAGCCGGCCGGAGCAATAAGAAATAAACGCCCACTGGCAGGCAGCCGCTTAAAAATGTTAAAATAAATAAAATGCACGCACCGCCGCATCTTATCTCCGAGTACAGCGAAGGGCGCTCGCGATTAGGGTTACCAGATGTTAAGGCGAGGCACCGGTGGAGAAGCGGAGAAACCCTTTTGCTAGACCAAATTTTTTGGGTAATTACTAATAAATATGACTTGCAAAAAATATTGGACATACTTAAGGATATTGTCTGAGAAATTTGCTAATATGTTACACGATAGTGTGTACCTTACTCGATCATAAAAAATCCAAAAAACAGGTCTAAAACGTCTAAAAAAAGTCAAAAACGAATTGTTTTATAAAATTTCTAAATTTGCACATAGTTTTTATATGGAGATATTTCTTTTTAAATACTACAGAGAATCTGCTAAATTTTAGTTTTTAAATTGAAGTCTTAGAAATGAGAAATAACAACGTAAAACATTGAAAAAGTGCAAAAGTGTGGTTATTTTCTTGACTCTTTTCTGAAAATACCTAACGAAAATGCTGATTTCATTCAAAAATTCCTGACATTTTACTGAAACTGGCGCGCGTGCGGTTTGACGACGCACAGTCATAATAATAAAATACCACTTAATTCTTTTGAATGCCGGACCGGTCACTTACCGACTTACTATCTGCCATTGAGGCTACTCTTACTCTCCACACAGTGAAAACATCATTCGTTTAAGTCTATGGGATGCAAAAGTACCTTGAAGAAGACCCAAAAACACCTAAATAATCCAAAAACGGAAAAAATCATTCGTTTAAGTCTATGGGCTGCAAAAGTACCTTGAAGAAGACCCAAAAACACCTAAATAATCCAAAAACGGAAAAAATCATTCGTTTAAGTCTATGGGCTGCAAAAGTACCTTGAAGAAGACCCAAAAACACCTAAATAATCCAAAAACGGAAAAAATCATTCGTTTATGTCTATGGGCTGCAAAAGTACCTTGATGAAGACCCAAAAACACCTAAATAATCCAAAAACTCCTGACATTTTCAAAGTCCGTCCGCTATCCTGACGGGTGCCTAAAATTCCTGACAAGTCTGGACAAATCCTGACGTCTGGCAAGCCTACTCGCGATCAGCTCGTGCCCGTGTATACCAATGGAGGTGCGCAGGCAGTCCAATCTTGTCAATTATTCCATGCGTCGTCGCCGCTCGTACCGGTTGAGATGGCTGAACAGATAGATTGAGCTGTTTTCAATGAGAGCGTGCCGCTTTGTTTGTTTACTTTCATTTTGTTTTTGTTTCTGTTGTAGGTAAGTTATAGTATTGGCTAGTAGGCAAAGAGCTGGCACTGCAGTTGCTACCCAACATTGCGCAAGCCACTAAAGTAACTAGGCGCCCTGTCAGCATTTCAAGTATTCCACAGGATGCAACCCGATCTAAATGTTTACCGGAATAATGCATTGTAATAATTACCATTGTTTTATTAATTCATTTTATATCTAGCATCGAGCTGAATTAGACTAGGCTTTATTTGTAACTCTGTTACTTTAAATAAAATTAGTTTTAAGTCATTTTGGTTTTTTTGGGTCCTCCGGTTGTAGCTAGGGTAATTGGTACAAAAACAAAAATTGTAGTCTAATGGGTAGTACAATTTATCTATTGAATAATATCCCGGTGCAGTGGTGTAGCGGGCAGCGCTTCTGCCAGCTGGGCCAAGGGGCGTGGGTTCGATTTCCACTCAGGGCAAACATTCGTGTGACCAACAGGTTTGTTTGCTCTGTGTATACACGGCGAAACATCAAGCTATACAAAACCAGTATAAGCTGGCCGCGCGAGTCGCGCGACTCCCATCATGTGCTTTTCAACTTTCAACTTACGCGAGGCCCGCGTATACTAGTTTTGTATAGCTTGATGTGGCGCCGTGTGTACCTGGGCATAGTATTACGATATGGCTTACAGTAACGCAACGCCTTTGATGTCGCACGATGCGGTTTAATGGTGCTAGATGATATTTTTTTTTGTATTTTGTTTTGAAATTGGTAAATCAAAAAAAAAGCTACTAGCAGTACTAGCCTGTAACCAGCCTGTCAAACTCGCGGAGTTTGACAGGCTGTGCACCGCCACCCGCTGTCTCGCAAGTACCCTTCGTTCCTCTGCGTAAGTACAATTGTTGCACTACTGTAAGCCGCTATATTGTAATACTGTGTCCTAGGTGTGCACAGGGTGTAAGGTAAAATGTAGCGCATTTTTTAGACAGCTTTAGTTCAACAACTTTGTTGAAATCGTAAAAAAAATGTGAACTTACTATACAAGGTTGCCGAATCAGCTAATCAATTCGTATGAAGATTTAAAAAAATGGGTGGGGCTGTGTCGGGCCCAGTGTTGCCAACCAAGTTTTTGTAAAACCACCAACTAGATATCTTAAAACCACCAGATTTACTCATTTTGTATGAAACAGTTTTTGCAATCCCACTAGATGAAGCTCCTAAAGCCACTAGATTTACTCATTTTGTATGAAAAGATTGAAATTTTACCCACCAGTAAAAAAGGTCCAAACCACCAGTTTTAGTGGTAAAACCACTAAGGTGGCAATACTGGTTGGGCCACGGCCGTTGGTTTAAGGTGAAATGTCTACGACAGCAAGCCGTAGAAAACAATATGTCTACGATGAACGGTTACTGAGATGTAGGTATCAAAAAATTTTACCCCCCAAGCGCCTAGATCTGGTTGAGACAATTCCTATGAGTCCAAACACGAGGGGTCTACGATGTATAACCATGTAAAGTTTTGACGTCAGTGACCTTGCAAGGAGCGCTCCGCGCTTCGCCCTACGCGGAGCTCGGCCTCGCGGTTTGTTACTTGGCTGTAAGGAATTACTCTTTCCGACGATATTTTTAGGCGGTATGGCTATGAAGCATTAGCCTTGTCAGGCGTTATGGCTATGGAGCCTTAGACAGAAAAATGTTTTCCCATTCAGTTCAGACTTCTTGTAAAGATCATGTATTTTGCTATTCATAAATTTGAACATCTTTTCTCAAGTAACCTATTAAACGAAACCTTAAAAAAGTTTTGGTACCCCGTATATATGTTATTTTAAAAAGTCATAGCCATATTAGCTCATGTATACGTCCCCACCAAGGCGCTCGAGCCTACCCTTAATTAGGGTGATCGGGTCTTAGTCGACCACGCGGCCCCAGTGCGGGTTGGTCAACATCACACACAACCTTCGAGTTTATTCGCAGCTGTGTGCAGGTTTCCTCACGATGTTTTTCTTCGCCATAAGAGCGTCGGATAAACGTACATATGACATCGAAATCCGAAAACACATTGGTACGTGACAGGACTCGAACCACGACCTCCCTGATATGAGGTAGCGGCTCTTGCCGTTGCGCCACCGACGCTCTTGCGCTTAAAAAGTATGCAAGTCAAAAAAAAGTCATTTCAGTTAAGTTAAGGTGCAGAAAAGTATGTTTAGAATTTAGTAAGAATATTTTTACCCGACTACGGCAAAGTCAAAAGAAAGGGTTATGATTTTAGTAGTCTATGTATGTTAGTATGTATTGAAGTATGTGCCACCGTTAACACAGCAGGTTTTTATGAAAGAGTACATAAGTTACATTTTATACGAACATAATTGAAAACGCTAAACAAGTTAAAAAACCGGCTTCCATCGCAACAACTAAGTACATTTATGCATTATTATTTTTGGTTTTTGTTCATTTTCTTATAAAGAACTACACCGATTTTGATAAAATTTGTATGGGACCACACGGGAAGCACTAGCTTTCAAATAAAAAAGGAATCATAAAAATCGGTTAACCCAGTCAAAAGTTATGAGGTAACAAACATAAAAAAAAACATACAGGCGAATTGAGAACCTTCTCCTTTTTGGAAGTCGCCTTGAAAATCAATATGAAGGATCTTAAACGATCAAAATGACACAACCAAATAAGTGGGGGTCTCTTGAATTTTTTTTGGTATCATATCGAGTGGATGTCAAATGAAAGAGGAAAATTCTTAGTTCATTAATGAAAATAATAAAACCCGACTACGGCAAGGCCATAAGGAAGCGTTATGATTTTTTTAGAATTTCACGTGTTATTCATCGTCAGCTAGCTACCACCATCTTATCTAAGTCTTGCCGCCAAACATCAGTGTTAACAACATTGATGTGTTCCGGCTTGAAGATAAGATAGCCAGTTATCCATTGCGTTGGAGAATCTTGGTAAGCCCGTCTTCGGCATCATCGTCACTTACCATCAGGTGAGATGATGCCAAGGGCTTACCAATTGTGAATAAAAAAAAAGAAAAAAAAGAGCATATACTATTTTAATTAGTATACTAAGTTAGGGTTAAATCTACACACTACAGGTAGAAGTGATTTTCCGTTGGCGGGTTTCCCAAACTTTCAGGTTTCGTGAAGTTCTCAAACTTTCAGAGCCGCTGCCTCCTGTCCGGGAGGTCGTGGTTCGAATCCTGCCACGTACAATGTGATTTCGAATTTAGATTTCATATGTATCCGTTTATCCGACGCTCTTACGGTGAAGGTTAACATCGTGAGGAAACCTGCACACACCTGCGAAGAAACGAAGTCGACCAACCCGCACTGGGCCCGCGTGGTCGACTAAGGCCCGATCACCTTAATTCAGGGCAGGCTCGAGCCCCTCGGTGGGGACATGAGCTGAAATGAAACTTTCAATTATCTCGCTGAAACTACTCAAAGATTAAATGTGTTATCATATTGTGTTTTGGTCAGCTAATAAAGTGACACATCTGATGCTTGCTGAATTCTTATCGCCAGAACAATCGCAATATCAAACAATGGTTTTAAGTTAGGCACTAGTTGTATGAACAGATGTTGGATTTAGTGCATTTTGGTCCATTTTTGAGGCTCCGTTCCGTACTTCAAAAAGAAAAACGGAACCCTCATAGGATCACTTTGTAGCCTTCTGTCTGTCTGTCCATCTGTCAAGACACCTTTTCTCAGGAACGGGTAAAGGTATTATGTTGAAGTAATATCGAATGGTACTTACTTCCTGACTCATGAAAGGAAAGAAGCAAGGTCTCACCGTACAAGTTAATGGCAAAACCCGCAGTCGTAAATTTATAGTCATGATATCACATTAAAAAAATCTTTTTTTTGGCTCTACAAACCTACATTTATTACAGTTTGAACTGCTATATGTTTTGTACCCAAATGTGTGGTGGAAACTCACGTGCGAGTACGACTCACACTTGGCCGATTTTTTAAATACACAATTTGATTTGGCATTTTTTTTACCCGATTGCCTAAAAAGGTGGCTATTTTTTGGGTTTATTTATGTAACAATGTAAGTTGTTTGTTTATTTGGCTGAGCTTGCGTAGCATAGTCAGCATGACGGATCTTGCACTACAAAGTTTCATTAGATTTGTCTGGATCCCCTGAGTGTGTGAGTTTTCCTCTGTGGCGTAATGGTTAGTCCATTCGCTTCACACCAGGAGGTCGCGGGTTTGATTCCCGGCGGGGTCAACTTTGTAAAACTCGGTTTGGTTGGTGGTAGGGCATTTTCTATGCCCGCTTGGCTAGCTACAACCATCTTATCTTGGTCTTGCCGCAAAACATCAGCGTTAACAACATTGATGTGTTCCGGCTTGAAGATAAGATAGACAGTTCTCCATTGCGTTGTGGAATCTGGTAAGCCCGCTTCCACCTTCGGCATCATCGTCACTTACCATCAGGTGAGATGATGCCAAGGGTTTACCAATTGTGAATTAAAACAAATGTATACGATGGCAGCTAGTATTTAATTATTAGATTATTTATTGTAAATATGCCATTTTGAATAAGTTTTTAACGTATTGGGTTGCATAAAAATATTTGAAAAAAATCGCAGAGGGGCTGCAGATGTGTTTGTGTGCGCACTGGACGGAGCTACCTCGCCCCTACTGATTGCGCTACATTTTAACCCCCGACGGAAAAAGAGGGAAGTTATAAGTTTAACGTGTGTATCTGTGTGTCTGTGTATCTGTCTGTGGCATCGTAGTATGTCGTAGTTCTTAAACCAATGGACCGATTTGACGCGGTTTATTTTCGTTTGAAAGCTGACGTGATCGAGGTGGTTCTTAGTTATAATTTAATAGCTGTCCCGGCGAACTACGTACCGCCTTACATTACATTACACTGCCCTACCCTACACTACACTACCCTACCCTACACTACCCTACCCTACACTACTCTACCCTACACTACACTACCCTACCCTACACCACCCTACACCACCCTACACTACATTACCCTACCCTACCCTACATACACTACACTACCCTACCCTACCCTACCCTACATAAGAACCTTCTCCTGACAATAACGAACTCGACAAAAAAAGAATTAGCCAAATCGGTCCAGCCGTTCTGGAGTTATAGCGTCAGGAAGGAAAACCCGACTTATTTTTATATAGTAGAGATGAAGATCTGTTCAGCCGTTTGAGGATCATCAGCTCTTATGTAGGTGATGAAGGGATGTGGGCAACTTATACAGGTCTGACCGATTCAAAATTTGGTGCCCTGTTACTGTAATGATATTGAAAAACCATGGTAACCATGACCTGATGCTGCAGCATCTCCTGGAGTCTGCAGGATACCCAATTCCTCACTAACTTACAGCAGAGGCATCGTATTTGGGCAAATTGGAAAAGTCTTAATTAAAAGGTGTTAGATAGAACATGGTAACCGTGAGTTGGGATACGTAAAGTTTAAAAAGCTAAGTTAAATAAAAAAAATTAAATACTCGACAAAAACCAGTAAAAACTAGAAAATAATATGTCTTGGCCCTTTAAGGCGCAGTGGTACCTAAAATCCACTTAAACAGTTTTTTAGAATTCATTTTTGAAGTAGTTATCAGTGCATTTAAAATCTAGGAAAACATATTGGTATTATGTATTGCGAATAGTTACGAGGGACTATATCGAATGGAAACACGATTTAATAAAGTTAGCTCGATAGAATAATTTCGCAAAGGTATCTCTTTTCGAGCTATTTTATCGTCTATTTTCGGTTTTAATCTTAAAATAAGTAATTTGATAATATGATTTATTTACTAAAATAAAGTTCACAACTTAGCGGTTCCCCTACGCGACGACTCTGAGATCAAAATATAACAATTACTGACATATAATTTCCTACTTTTTAGCGGTTTTTTTGTCAGGGGTTTTAAATTTAAGTTTTTTAACTTATGCAGACTTAGTCTGTTCAAAAAATAAGTAGACTGACATTATAAAACAATATGTAGGTACCTAGTTACTTTCCCAACCGTGTTTCTACTTTTGAAAACAGTCCTGGAACGCTTCTTTTGTGTTTGATGTACTTCAGTTCCCTCGTCGCAGTTTACCTCAATCTCGGGAATATCGGAAAAATGATGTTGACGGCTTTTTTTATGCTCACCACGAGTACTTAGGTATATACTCGAAGCAAAGTATATATTTAGAACTAACATACAGTATGGACACGTATGGACACTCCCTGCCGCTCTTTAGATTGTGACCTCACCCCCTCGTCACCCAGATTGATAAAGATTGGTTACAGTTTGGTTGTCGAACGTATAGGATTTCGCCGCAATTTTGTTTGTTTCGTCATTCTTTTTTTGAAATGTCATTTCTGGCCCGTTGTATGAAGTGTCCAGGGCGTGCTCCAAGGCTCCACAGTAAATCAGACTTTCCCATCTATCCTACTCACCTGACCTCGCTCCTGTGACATCTTGTTGTCCAAAAACAAAAGACCTGTGAAAGGAAAAAGATTTTAAAACTGAAGGACTTCACAAAAGAAGCGTTCTAGGGCTGTGAAAAGTGAAAGTGAAAACATAGTTGGGATAAGTGTGTGTGTATCGGGGAGGAGAGTACTTACTTTGAAGGGGACCTAGACGTGTAACTTCTAAATGAATCAAATTTTATTTTATGTCTTCAGTGTATGTATATTTTGAACAGCCCTCGTATACTTAAGTAGCTATCATAAAAAATATATATATGTCGTGAGAAAACCTGCACACGCCTGCGAGGAAACTCGAAGGTTGTGTGTCAAGTCGAGCAACCTGCACTGGGCCCGCGTGGTCGATTAAGGCCCGATTGCCCTAATTCAGGGTAGGCTCGAGCCCCTCGGTGGGGACGTATATGAGCTGATAAGAAGAAGAACCAACCATTATTACCAAAAAATAATAAAAGAAACCAGTTTAAAGTTTCATCGTATATCGATGGTTTCATCTAGGGATGCATCGATACGCCTTTTTGCCGATACGATACCGATACCGATACTCTTGTAAAAATATCGGCGATACCGATACCGATACCGATACGCTTATTGAATTCAAAAAGGAAGGTAGAATAAATAAAACATAATTAATTAATAGGTTTAGTAATGAAAATTAACATTTATAAGATTTTTATTTAAAAAACAAAGCATTCTTAAGTTTTGCGGGCAAAGGCAATTTCGCAAGTCTGTTTGAATAAGACCTGCGGTGGAAAATAGTCTCTCAGATGCGACAGATGCCTCGTTTGCAACGAAATAGATGGGACAACACGCGCGTTTACATTACATTTTTAAAGCGCGAAATTTGAAAAGTATCGTTGAATCTGCCATAAAAATATCGCCGATACCGATATATCGGCAAACCCGAAGTATCGGCGATATATCGGTATCGGTTTCGGTATCGGATGCATCTCTAGTTTCATCTATAATAATTCCGTGAGTACCTGTTTGCTTACTCACAAACTAACTCTCAATTCGTCTGTATGTTTTTTTTTTTTTATGTTTGTTACCTCATAACTTTGGACTGGGTGAACCGATTTTTACGATTCTTTTTTTTATTTGAAAGCTAGTGCTTTCCATGTGGTCCCATAAAAATTTTATCAAAATCGGTGATGTACTTTATTAGAAAATTAACAAAAACCAAAAATAATAATGCAAAAATGTACTAATTAGTTGCGATGGAAGTCGGTTTTTTAACGTGTTTAGCGTTTTTTTTATTTACAATTGGTAAGCCCTTCAGATTATCTCACCTGATGGTAAGTGACGATGATGCCGAATATAGAAGCGGGCTTAACAAGATTACCCAACACAATGGAGAACTATCTTATCTTCAAGCCGGAACACAGCAATGTTGTTAACACTGATGTTTGGCGGCAAGACTTAGATAAGATGGTGGTAGCTAGCCAGGCGGGCTTAGCAAATTCCCTACCACCAACCAAACCGAGTCTTACAAGTTGACCCCGCCGGGAATCGAACCCGCACGTCCTGGTGTGAAGCGAATGGACTAACCATTACGCCACGGAGGCGGTTAAAACTTGCCAACGTCTTTCTAGAAACGCATTCGAACTTGGCAACTAATAATTCTGCAGTTAAGTCCACGGATAAGATAAATAAGGTTGGATTGGCAATAGTCACACTTTTGTTTGAAAACCAGCGTCGCCGCCTGTCTCCCACGCATCAACTCCACTACACAAGCAATAATAATACATACACGAATTGCGGACACTAATAAACGAAACACACTTAGAACACAGGGCTGCAATTGTGTCTCACACCATTTCGAGAGTCTGTACGTTACACACAACCACACGCTGATAAAAAGTTCGAACGCGTTTCGGTTAAGTATGATTATCTAATCATTCTTATGGCGCGCCTGCCCAGCGCACATTTGCAATCCAACCTTATTTATCTGATCCGTGGTCAAGTCAGTGCACAGTGAGTCGTGGAACGATACTTTTTCTACAACAAAAGGCAAGCACAGGCGTGTCATCGCCGAGTCACGGGTCGTGGGTACGTGAGTGAGTGGTCTCTAACCAGTAACCAGTGTGCAGCGGCGGTGACTTGCGAATTTCGAGAAACTGTTACTACTGTTACTGCATTGTGAGGGTAGAAACGAAACTTATATATATTTTAAAACTTATATTTTAATTGCCTCCGTAGCCCAGAGGCAAAGTTCACTGGCTTTACACAGGAGGTCGCGCGTTCGATTCCCAGCGGGGTCAATTGTAAGACTCGGCTTGGTTGGTGGTAGGGCATTTTCTAAGCCCGCCTGGCTAGCTACCACCATCTTATCTAAGACTTGCCGCCAAATATCAATGTTGATATCATTGGTGTGTTCCGGCATGAAGATGAGATAGCCAGTTCCCCATTGCGTTGGAGAATCTTGGTAAGCCCGCTTCCATCTTCGGCAACATGGTCACTTACCACCAGGTGAGATGTTGTCAAGGGTTTACCAATTGCGAATAAAAAAATAAAAAATAAAATGCGCATTATTTTTACGCAACTGCCAAAAATTTATATGTATTATGTATGTACATATGTAGCGCGGTTATTCATTCTTCTTTCATCCGATCTTCTTTTCACTCCATCTATTTGTTTACCACGCATGCGCTGTCATCTATCTGACTTTGACATTTCTAAAAATTACAGTTAAATGGTCGTTCCGAATAGCAAAATGCCGATTTAACTTAATTTAGTTCGATTTTGGTTTAGATCTGTCAGATAAGTTTAGTTGAGTTTTTCCGAATAGCGAACGTAATTTTGACACATCTTATCCTAAATGTAGTTTAGTTTAGTTGATTTTTGCAAAACCGAATCGACACCAATATCTTTTAAAAATGAAAATTTTACAATCCAACAGTTCTTTTCAATAATTAAACTTTCATTATAAATAATTATTTCTGCTGCTTTTTTAAGACCCTTTTTCAGGTAAGATATTATTATATTTTTGTGAATTGTGTTTAAAATTTAAGTGTATAATGTATTATCTAATTTTTATTTTCTTTTTAGGTCTTTATTTTACCATTAAAAATTTTATGTGAGCTTTAACCCACGCCCTTATCATACTTACAAACCATACCTACAAGTCGTGCTACATATATGTATGTATGTATGTATGCATGTATGTATGTACGTACGTATGCATGTGTGTATATGTATGTATGTTTCTTTGGCTGAGCCTGTAGCCTAAATGGCTTGACGTATTTTAACCCGGCGCCAATGACGCTGGGTCATATTGACCCGAGCGATTTTCAATTCGGGAAATTTCGAAAAAAACATATTATAATCGTTATTGATTTTCTCAGTAGCTGGAGATAAGACCTCAATTCATATGATTTGTACCATAGTGTAGTGAGCAAGCGCCAGTGAAGAATGGTAAAATCCTTTTTCTTGAATAAAACGGCTACAGCTCCATACATTTTTAGTTCCAAAAGAGAAATTCTTTTAGTTGCCCTTTTGAGGTTGTTGCATTAAAACCAAATTATAGTTTAATATCTAAATTAACTTAAACATCTTGGTACTACAATGACTTCATGGTCATGCAATAGTTCTTACTTTGTATTAATTTTTTTATAATTCAGCAGATAACCAGATAATTAAGAAAAAAACATTCGGGTCATATTGACCCAGCGTCATTGTCCGCGTTATTTTTTACACGTCATTGGCGCCGGGTTAAGATTACAAGATTCCTCTTGATCCCATAAGTATAGGATCAATTCTTACCTAACTGCCCAAAAAAGGGGTTAACTCTAAAGCATCAAAAATGCATGTTAGTTAAGAACTATACCAAAAAGTAATAAAATAAAAGTGAAGAAATAAAACCCGACTACGGAAAAGTATAAAAACAAGAGTTTCCCGCCTGAAATCATAGAAATTGTTCCCTTCATCTGGGGTAATAGCCGTATAGTCGCAAGCCATAAGGATAGGTACTTAAAATAAAAATATGGATTACGATAGAGCTTGCGACTGCGGTTATTACCCCAGATGAAGGGAAAACTAACGGCTATGATTTCAGTCGGGAAACAAACGTAGGAAATACGAGGGCACATATGAACATCCATACACACATACATAGACAGTCAAAAACAAAAAACATATTTTTTTGTTGGCGGGTTAAAAATATCCTTTTTTACTCTTTGGCAGTTCATAATACATGTCTACACATTTTTTTTCGGTATTGAATAATAATAATTATACTTAATTAAATAAATTAAATAATGCGTGCTATAAGCGTCGGTGGCTCAACCGGTAACGACTCGGTCCATCTAACCAGAGGTACCGGGTTCAAATCTGGACGGCCAATGTACCAATGAGTTTTTCAAAAACTTACGTACATACTTACCGATTGCTTTAACGGTGAAGGAAAACATCGTGAGGAAACCTGCACACGCCTGCGAAGAAACTCGAAGGTTGTGTGTGAAGTCGACCAACCCGCACTGGGCCCGCGTGGTCGACTAAGGCCTCATCGCCCTGATTCAGGGTAGGCTCGAGCCCCTCGGTGGGGACGTATATGAGCTGTAATGATGATACTTAATTAAGCTTATCTTATTTCCATTTAAGCTAAAAGATTCAATATTGGTAGTGCCGTATTAACATTTGATTAGCTCCACATCTTAAAGCATATTCAACGCTACATTTGTGATACTTCCACGGTGATTATTATTAGTGATGCGATAAAAAACCTCATTAAAAATAAAAAGTGACATAAAATGCGTGCTAAGAGCCGCCGCCGCCGAAGAGGCTCGCATAAATCCACAAGCCGGTTCCAGGGACAACTTTTCTACAAATCCGTGTGTTTTTTGGCTCACAAAACTGTCTTATTTACGTTAATTAAATTAAGTAAAGTATATTATGCTAGTTCGTGACCAGTTCCGTGGGAGAGCTGGCTATCGAAGCGCACGTGACACCGCTTCTCTCGCGGTTATCTATTTGTCATACAACCATTTTTAACTGACTTTAGAAAACCAGCCAAGTGCGAATCAGAATCGCACACATAGGGATCCGTACCATTATACTAGATGGCACTAGTTTCTTCACGTTAGAAAAAAAACACGTTTTTTGTATGGAGATTTTGTGTCCCTTAAATTTTTCCTCGTTTCTGATTCGATCACGTAGAGAAACTCCGAGCATAGCACGCTCCATTGACCTCTGGGTGACCTTGAGCCTTCTTATGAGGCCCGTAGTAAGCGACCATGTCTCAGTTCCGTAAGTCAACACTGGCAACACACACTGGTCAAAGACCTTAGTCTTGAGACACTGCGGTATGCGGTATCCGCAGGAGAACTAAAGTAACCGACATAGCCCACAGAATCGCTAAACTGAAGTGGCAGTGGGCAGGGCACATAGCTCGTAGAACAGATGACCGATGGGGCAGTAAAGTTGTCAAGTGGCGGCCGCGCACCGCAAATTGAGCGTAGGCAGGCCTCCCACGCGGTGGACCGACGACCTGGTGAAGATCGCGGAAAGCCGATGGATGCGGACAGCGCAGGACCGGTCGTCGTGGCCTCCCCGCCTTTGTCCAGCAGTGGACGATTTTCGGCTGATATGATGATGATTTTTTTAAACTTTTTAACCGCCTCCGTAGCTCAGAGGCAAAGTTCACTGGCTTTACACAGGAGGTCGCGGGTTCGATTCCCGGCGGGGTCAATTGTAAGACTCGGTTTGGTTGGTGGTAGGGCATTTTCTAAGCCCGCCTGGCTAGCTACCACCATCTTATCTAAGTCTTGCCGCCAAATATCAATGTTGATATCATTGGTGTGTTCCGGCATGAAGATAAGATAGCCAGTTTCCCCATTGCGTTGGGGAATCTTGGTAAGCCCGCTTCCATCTTCGGCAACATCGTCACTTACCACCAGGTGAGATGTTGTCAAGGGTTTACCAATTGTGAATAAAAAAATAAAATAAAAAAAAAACTTTTTCTAATTTTTAGTATTTGTTGTTAAAGCGGCAACAGAAATACATCATCTGTGAAAATTTCAACTGTCTAGCCTATATACAGCTAAACACAGCCTGGTGATAGACGGACAGACAAGTGATATTAATAGGGTTCCCGTTTTTACCCTTTGGGTACGGAAACCCAAAAAGAAGGAGGTTCTCAATTCATCGGAATCTTTAATTTTTAATTTAGGAATCGTATGTTGGGGCGGGTGAGGAAAACGAGCGTAATTTTGTAAGTTATAAGTCGCATTTTTACCCACTTCAAAAAAAGAGGTATTCAATTTGTATCTAATATTGTTGGAATAGGGATGACGACAGCATCAGAAATAAATTATGAACTCTTGATCACTAAATTGCCCTCCTACTTAAACATCGGAAAACCTTACTCGTTTTGTTTTCCATCAAGCCTTCGATTTTTAATTTACCAAAATCACAAAATGAGTACATATATATGACGCTGCTAAACTATGACGCCACGACTAGGTATTTTTTTTTATTCACAATTGGCAAACCCTTGACAACATCTCACCTGGTGGTAATTTCTATCATTTTTAGAACAAAATGTCGTTTTTGACAGATGATAAAAAGTAACTCAGATGACTAGCATTCGTCATCCCTATTGCACAATTTTCGTATATGTGGACTTCTAAAAAAAGAGGTATACCAAATTTCATAAGTGTATGTTTGTCAACGTATTGCTTGGACACTAGAAACAAAATGTAAAAATTCTTTTTTATTAAGTATCTTTCAACTTAGAGAACATTGCAAGTTTCATAAAAATTGGTTCAGAAGTTTCCAAATTATGGACTGAAAAACACGATGTCGGTTTAACACAGCAATTTCGTGATTGAAGTAGGTTATTCTTAACGTTTTAAGCGCTGTCAATTATTAATTTTTGGTCGCTTCATATTTTAAGGGGTGACTTTTAATTAGTTCTTGATAGCACAGAATATGAATGTACTCGTGATAACAAACAACTTTCCCAAAAAAACTATATGTTATATAAAAAAAAATTTGATCCTTTATACATTTTTGCCGTTTTGATAACTTAATCGAGGGCCAACATTTTTTTTCTGATTGGACATATTAGTGTCATTGGGAAATTTGTTTGTAATCACGAGTACATGCATATCTTTTATTATCAAGAACTAATTTAAAGTCAACCTGTATACTGACAGCTCATTTCAGTCAACATGTCATGAAGGAATAAAAAAATGCAGTTTCTGAACGTAGTACTTATCAAACCAAACTATGAGTGCCGTCTGTGCACCAAATTTGGTTGTCACACACACATTTACACTTTTCTTTCAAATAGTCGTTCACAGCATGTGACATTGACTGTTGATCTGGTTTTAAATTATATAAATATAGTAATAATTGCAAAAAAAAATGGTGAATTGTACCGTCCAATTGTGCTGGAATCATGCCGCAATTATTTATCCTTCATTTATGTTGTGGCACAAATTGGACTATATGAAAGCGAATGTAGCGTAAATTACGCGACTGAAAGTATACCACGCCTCCACCTGAAAGTCAGTTCGTACTTCAAAGAATTGGTTTCAAGTACATAAAAGTGATTACTGATTATACGTTGAGAAAATTTGGCCTAAAAGCGATGTAAGAGTACCTTTATTACATCGCTATTACTATTACACCTGTACACGCAGACAATGAAAAAAATCTAAAGATTATTTCGCTATTTATAGCTCACGCTAAAGGAATTGTTGTTGGGCAACTTGTTTATTTATAGTTTTTGTTTGGTGCTATGTGACTTATGGGCTCTGCAGTGCGTCTTATTACAGTTATTATCTGCTCCAGGCGCACTTCGAATTATAGAATAACTGGTCCGAGATATGCTGAGCTCGTTTTTTATCGCGAAGCCCCCTGAGGGTCTCGCACGCATGTTCGGACAGTACGAATCCGACTTGCAATTAACTGCGGGCAATATGTTGTTAATTAATCATCATTGGACTGCCTTGATGTTAAAAATTACGGAAAGCTTGCAAAATTCGTTGTTGTAATTTGTAACTTTTAAAAACAAAATAAATTAAACTGGTAACTTCTAGAACTCATAAATACATACCCAGCTAATTTTCTACGCCCGTCTGGTTAGCTAACATCATTTTATCTAAATCTTGCCGCCAAATATCAATGTTAACCGCATTGATATGGTTCAGATTTGAAGAAAAGATAGACTTCCCCACTCCAAAGGTAATGTTGGTAAGGCCGCTTCCATCTTCGGCATCATCGTCATCTTCGAGTTTCTTCGCAGGCTTGTGCAGGTTTTGTTCACGATGTTTTCCTTCACCGTAAGAGCGTATGATAAACGTCCTCATGAAATCGAAATTTAAAAACACATTGTACGTGGCAGAATTCGAACCACGACCTCCCGGAGAGGTTATAGCGGCCCTAGCTGTTACGCCACCGACGCTATTTAATAATAATATTGAAGAGAAAATAAAAGAATCACACAGTTTAGCCCTAAACTAGGATTCCCTGTACCATGAGAACCAGAGACTGATAGTGACCTGACCTTGAGAACAAACCATAAGTATATATTAGTATAAAGTATCAAAGCAACTCCTTATAGATTTGATCTCGGGGCGCCTGGAGTGGACTTAGCTCGCCTATGAGCAGTGGCTACCCCGGAATCAGGACTCTGGCTGCATGCCTTACCTTCTCCTGACATGGGCACGTTGCTAGATAACGATTCTTCGAGGATGGGCGCCGCCATAAGACTTGGATATGCGTTAGTGGAATCTTACAATGGGGTTTGTGGGGGGATAGTTCAAGGCGACGACGGGTTTAGCTAACCCGGACTTCAAGTGAGGGCAGAATACCACGTCTTATATTAAATGGTATTATGATTTATATCTGCGAATGTGCGGATGTATGGTTTTACGTTGGTTCCATGGAAGAGAGAACAGTCCCTGGTATGGGGGGATACTTGCGCCTGTACGTATGCTTCTTCAACCAGTGCTCTACCCAAAGAAACCGGACTTGGAGTCTTCTGTCAAGCTGAAATGCGAAAAAAAAAATCCAATCTGGAACCACCGTAACATTTTACAATTTGCGTTTGAGACATCTGGTGCAAGGTGTTCCGCGGCCAAGGTTGTTATTTGAGACTTGGCGTTGAATATGGGAAAATGAGGGCGATCAGCGTGCGGGTACTTCCTTGCTTAGCGTATTTTCCTGGCCATCCAAAAAGGGAACGCAGCCACCATAATGGCCACGTTTAGTGGGGAGAGTCTACAGAGGAGACTATTTTACTAGACGGTGGCCCTTAAAACCATATTTTTTACAAGTCATCATCATCATTATATCAGCCGAAAGAAGTCCAATGCTGGACAAAGGCCTCCCCAAGGATTTCCACAATGACCGGTCCTTTTTGTGCTGCCCGCATCCAGCGGTTTCCCGCGACCTTCACCAGACCGTCTTTGGTCCACCGAGTGGTTGGCCTGCCTACGCTACGTCATCCGGTGCGCGGTCACCACTCGAGAACTTTACTACCACAACCGCCATCTATTCTACGGCTACGTGCCCTACCCACTGTCACTTAAGTTTAGCAATTCTGAGAGCTACGTCGGTTTCTTTGATTCTCCTACGGATCTTTTAGTTTCTGATTGGATCACGCAGCGAAACTCCGAGCATAGCGCGCTCTATTGCACTTTGAGAGCCTTGAACCTTTTTGACAAGTAATTTAAGTAATATATCATTCAATACATCATCATATCAGCTCATATACGTCCCTACCGAGGGGCTCGAGCCTACCCTGAATTAGGGCGATGGGGCCTTAGTCTAATTATTCACACAGAATCATCGAGTTTTTTGGCAGGCGTGTTAATATTTCCTTACGATGTTTTCCTTTACCGTAAGATCTTCGGATAAACGTACATATGAAACCCATATTTACGTGGCAAGAATCGAACCTTGACCTCTCGGACAGGAGATCGCCACCGACAACGTTCAATACATATACATATATAATTAGACACCCAACCACCAAGCAAACAAACCTCTTCGTCACACGAATGTTTCGCGAAGGACACAGGATCCTGTCCAATGGAACCCTTATCAGTCGTCACTAGTAGATAAGTTATACCCATAATCTGTTTTGTACCCAAACCTCTTCGTCACACGAATGTTTCGCGAATACGAACCCAGGACCCTGTCTACTGGAACCCTTATCAGTCATCACTAGTAGATAAGTTATACCCATAATCTGTTTTGTGCCCAAACCTCTTCGTCACACGAATGTTTCCCGAACACGAACAAAGGATCCTGTCCACTGGAACCCTTATCAGTCGTCACTAGTAGATAAGTTATACCCATATGACCCAAACCTCTTCGTCACACGAATGTTTCACGAATACGAACCCAGGATCCTGTCCACTGGAATTAGTCGTCACTAGCAGATAAGATAACTATACCCATATGACTAAATTATTTATGACATTGTTCGGGTCATTCCTTTCCATCTAATATGGTTGATGGGAGCGAGCGATGGCTGACTCTCGCGTTATACTCGTGACCGGGTGCTGTCCGTGTGAACTGGCCTCTTCTTGTTAAAGGCATTAATGACATTTAATGATTTTATGTATAACATTTCGTGTCATATTGTTTTCATGTTCTAATGACATAATCTGCATTATATCAATGATTTAATTTTGACGTTATTAACTAATTATTGTTTATTTCTTGATTCTTTGCAAATTACATTGTTATTATTATTTTATGACTATCAGAAAGAGTGTAATTTGCACTTATTTGGAATAAATATATTGAATTGAATTGATTTGTTTCTAGTGAAAATCAAAATTTGCAATATTCGGATAATTTAAGCAGGTACAATACTCGAGTGAATATCGTTAAAATCTATCGACCTAGCTTTCAGTAATTATGTATTTCTTGGGTCTTTTGCAACATAATATTTAGCTGCCAATGTATTCAACATTACAGTTAGATAGATAAAACATTTATTCAATGCTACATCACAATTTACAAGGATATCAAAAAGAAACAAAAAGGAAAGTTTCTTATACCTAGCTTTAAGATGACTCAATCCGAGCAGATTGAAACGTGTTAAAATAATATCGAACGTATCTATTGATTTTAAGTTCAAATCAATGCGGGCTTCAACGCGGCTGTTACGATGAAACCTAACGCCCAATTTTCGATTTTTACATGTTTTTATTACTTTTCTTTTCGTTAAAGTCACCGATTTTTGTATTTTCCTTTCATTCAACATTACCTTTTTTTTTTAGAGAAATTTTGCAATTAATGCCATAAACAGGGTCTACAATATATTTTTTAAAATCAGAAGTGGTATTTTTTTAAAATTTCATTCAATTAAATCGTTTTTTTACTACTTTAACTATTTTATACATTTTTTCCATTGTGATAGCTTTACACAGTCTTTAAATAATCTGAATTGAATATGGTAATTTGGCCCATCTTAAGGCCTTAAGTATAATTAATAGGGAGTAGACAAGGTAGATAGGTACATTTAAATGTGCCGTGGCTCCGAATCAGCATATCTACGCGTATCATAAGGTCGTTATGTCCCTACAGCGCTGATATTCTGGTAATTGGAATCTTTATAAAATAATATTTATAGACTTCAAAAATACATAAGACTTCCTGCACCTGTCAGCGTCTCAGCAATCAGCTGACGTTGACACGCGTGAAATGAGCGGAGTCGGCGGCGGTCACTAGTATAGCCACCGTGACCGAGCACGCTGTCTGTCCGTCCGAACGTCTCGATTTGGTCACGCCTTTCTGAACTCTTGGCGTATTAACTGCTCATAATTTTGTGTTCGACAATATAAATCCTCTTTACAATTAAGTGGTTTGTATTTTGTATTCACTAGTTTAGTCCACTTTTTCTTCTTCTTTTCGAGTCGAGGGCAAACTCAGATAGTCCCATCCCAAAACCGAGCCACGCAAATTGCCTTGTCAGTGGCCTGCATCCAGTCCACTGTTTTTTTAATCTTTCCTAATGATAAAAAAAAACTAGCCAGCTTAGCCTCTGCTAAATATTGCAAAATTTTTCTACATACTTCCTCAACAGAGGCGTGTGGCGTAATAGTTAAGTCCATTATTATAGGAGGTCGCGGGATTGATTCCCGGCGGAGTCTAACCTTGTAAGACTCAGATTGGTTGGTGGAAGGGCATTGTCTAAGCTCGCCTGGCTAGCTACCACCATCTTGCCTAAGTCTAGCTGCCAAACATCAGCGTTAATGTGTTCCGGCTTGAAGATAAGATAGGCAGCTCCACATTGCGTTGGGAAATCTTATAAGCCCTCTTTCATCTGCGACACCATCATCACTTACCATCAGGTGAGATGATGCTATCATCATCATCATATCAGCCGAAGGACGTCCACTGCTGGAAATAGGCCTCCCCCAAGGATTTCCACGACGACCGGTTCTGCGCTGCCCGCATCCAGCGCTTTCCGCGACCTTCACCAGGTCATCGGTCCACTGAGTGGGAGGCCTTCCTACGCTACGTTTTCCGGTTCGCGGTCGCCAAGGGCTCACCAATTGTGAATAAGAAAAAAATAACAGTGTTTACTTTGAGAACTGCAGGAAAAATAGTATAACACAGTGTTAATTCGATAACATATTAACATCTACATTCTGAAATTACCATAAGTCCTTCTAAAATAGTAACTATAGTTAAATGTAGGTAACTGAGAAATTAATGCATGACGGAAAAGCCTGTCAGCCCTAGCTTATGTAAGAAATAATTGTAGATAGGTACCAGATATATTAGCCACTGATATAAATAATCACTAACATATACACAGGATCGCAAAGAAAACGAATCGGTTATAAAAATGCGATATCTTTTAAAACATTTGAGCAATCCTTTCAAAATAAAAACTAAATTAAATTTTATTTCATTACGAATATATAAATGAAGTAGCAAAATCTTTTTATTTCTTTTTGGTGATTGTTCTTAAAAACATAAATAAAAAATAAAGACGGTTTTTTTTATTCATAATTGGTTATACGGTTTTTCAAAATTAGCACATCAAATTTGGAACTATTTATTTTACTTTTGTTTCTGTTCTGTCATATAAATAGGGCATTTTTGTGCAGAATTTCATTAGTCTGATCAAATTCAGTTAAAAACATGTCACTAACCCATGAAGAGTGTACCAGAATTCCTACAATGCTTGAAGACGGACGCAGTCAGTGTTATACAGCGAGAACTGTTGGTGTGTAGCTATCAACCGTTCAAAGAATGCTCCAGCGTTTTGAAGAGACTGGATCCCATATTCGCAGACCAGGAACAGGCCGAACAAGATGCACGACTGCGCGGAAGGATCGATATATGGTGTCCAAAATATTGAGAAATCGATTTCAAACGGCTGTTGAAGTCAAAAATCACCTTATACGTGCTGGAGGGACCAATCCGAGCACGTATACGGTGAGGCGGCGTCTTACTCAAGCAAACTCGAAGCCATTTAGACCCGCCAATGATCCAAAACTTGAAAGGCAGCATCGAAATTCAAGGCTGAGTTACGCTAGAGAACACATCAATAGGACTCTCGATGACTGGTCAACAGTTATGTTTTCGGACGAGTCGAGATTCATGCTATACAAACACGATGGGAGAATCATCATAGAATCTACAGAAGACCAGGAGATCGCTATAATCAAGCTTGCATTGAAGAGAAAGTGTTATACAGCGGAGGCTCCATACACGTGTAGGCTGAAATCTCTTCCGAAAGCTGCACCGAGCTAGTGGTGATTGAAAATGGAACTTTAACTACAGAGAGCTGCGCGAATGAAATCTTAAATGAGTATGTTGGCTCATTTTTAGTAAACATGGGCGAAAACGCCATCTTTATGCAATATAACGCTCGTCCTCTTACAGCTTGGATAGTGTTTTACTACCTTGATGATGTCGCTATCACACGCATGGAATGACCAGTACGCAGCCCAGACTTGAACCCCATCGAGCATGCCTGGGATGAACTGGGACGACGTATACGCCAGCAAAATTCCCCTCCAATCACGCTTTGTGAACTGAAAGAAGCACTGATAGAGGAATGGGAGAATATTCCTCAGCATCGGCTCAGAAATCTGGTGGAAAGCATGCCAAACTGTGTAACAGCTGTTTTAATAGCTCGTGGTGGTAATACAAAATACTGAAATGTGTGAAAATTGCACGGGTGACACCGTAGCACATTTTTCGAAATCTAGTGAAAAATTATCATTTTTACTTAATCTTCTTTTATTCAAAATAAACTTTATAATCTTGAACTTTTATGACTTATTTTTATTTTTATTTAAGTGCTATAAAATTGTCTATAATAAAGTCTTTATTACAAAATTTTCAAAGTTATTGAGGTTTTTGTTACTGACCCGTTTTCTTTGCTTTCGAGTGTATAAAACTGTTCTCTGTCTGTCTGATCGCGATAAACTCAAAAACTACCGAACGGATTTTCATACGGATTTTACCAATAGATGGAGTGATTCATGAGGAAGGTTTAAGTGTGTACTGATCCCCGAACCGCTTGCGGCTCGCGCACCGCGCACCCCGCACCCTCCAATAATTAATTAAATACGCTCGCATAAAAAAAACTATTTATTTATTTTACTAGCTGACTCGATAGACGCTGTCCTGTCCACACCATACAAAAGTCACCTTCCCCAAATTCTTTCATTTTTTCGTGAAACTTGCCTTTCCTTAACAACCTTTTTTTACCTAATAACTACATGAATTAATTAAAACTTAAAAACCTGACTGCATAAAAACTTTATCCCTCCTTTGTATGCAAATACAAACAGGGCGACCAGAGCGAGCTGCATCATAAACGTTAAAATTTACAGACTGGAAACGCTTGAACCAAGATAAAGAGCACAATTTTTATTCGAGGCCTGTGTTGCATTTTACCTATTTTAAATAAAATTTCAAATTGTAACGAATTTCTTCGTTACTTTTACTCATTTTCGTAGACAGAAAAAACAATTTAAAAATGGCGGATTTTTTTTAATTTCTATTGAAATTTTGCATGTTAACCTTTTTAATTCTATTATAACCAGCCAGGTATACAAATAATACAAGCAAAGAGATTTGATTACATATATTTTCAAAATGCGAAGAAACTTTTTCCCCGACCTATTATTATAATTAATATTATGCAATCAGAACTGAAAAATAAAACTTCGAAGCGTAGTCATGCAAAATAACAAGTGTGCCATTAGCTCCCGATGACGATCATATTTACAACAGCAATCCAAGTGTAAGTGTTATAACGTGCCTAGCGAATCCTGCGCATGATGATTTGCCGAGTAATGAGTGGGATGCGTCGGCGCTTTGTGTTGTGTTTGTTAGTAGTGATGTGGTCGAACAAGCTACAGCTAGCGAGAACACCGCAGTCGTTAATAACCCAGAAACGTCCCCACTGATGGGGCATGGGTATACCAACAAATGGTATATTTTTAAATTCAGAAGCGGTGTTGTTTTTATTAAAGTTAGCAGTGGTAGGTGCGTCACCCATCAAAACATAACCAAATACGGTTTCAATAGCAGTGGGATCGGGGGGCGCAACGACCTTGCCACCTATCAGCAATAGGTGCGGAAACAGCTGAGCGCCGAGTATCAATTCGACCTATAATAGTTTTCAATACCCGGGATATGCCAAAAAGGATCGGCGAGCGGTAGGTTAACTAAATGTCGCATTATCGAAGTGTCAACATATTTACAAATGTTGTCCTGAACTCGGAAATGTTAGGCCGTACTCCACACATAGGGGCCAACTCAGGATTGGTAGAGGTTGGCGAACCTCACAGTCAAAAGTTTTTCAAGCCGCCTATAGTAAGGCATCGCTGACACGGCTTGACGTCTGCCATCTAATGACAGAAACCAGCACCAACGGCTAGACGTGCTTTGCGAAGCCCGTAAACGGCCGAGAAAAATTTCACTATCAGTCCAACCCAACCGGGTCACTGGTCAGTTAACCTGCGTGATTGACCCATCCACGTAACTTGCAAGTCGCACTGAGCTACTCCCGCGTCACCGCTGTAAGTAGATGATACAGTAGAATCAGCAAAGTAAGTTGCAATATAAGGGCCGTAGTATACCTACTAGCTCGCAGAACCAAGACCTGCTGACGGAGAACTATTCTCGAGATGCAACCATGGGCCGAACCAAAATATATATATTAGTAGGTACTAACATACACTAAGGACACTCCCTGGCGCTCTCTAATTTGTCCTCACCCCCTCGTCACCCAGATTGATTCAGATTGGTTACAGTTTGGTTGCCGAACGTATAGGATTTCGCCGCCATTTTGTTTGTTCCGTCATTAGTTTTTGAAATGTCATTTCTGGCCCGTTGTATGAAGTGTACAGGGTGTGGCCGAACCCTCTGGTGAAATCAATAATTTAATTGAATTTTTGAACTATATTAGGTAGTAGCAACGATCTGGGTTGCTTATATCAGCTCCTAATTACATTAGAGAACGTGGGTGCCTTCCAAAACACTACGGCAAGGAAACCCACAAACTCAAGATAGAAACTTTATAAGAACTTCAACGCCTCTGTAAACAACTCCCATCTCTAGAGGCTCTCGTCTCTCGAGTGGAGAGCGCGTAGGAGGCTACTGGAATTACCGACGAATTACGCCGCAATTCCGTGGAGCAATGAATCGCAGATTAAACTTATTGAATCTTTGAGTGGATAATCTCAGATGTATTATCTTTTGCGATGCAATAAAAGGGAATATTGCATTGCGTTTGTACTGTCAGAGCTTGTTCGGTTGCGAACTTACGGAGTTGGTATTATTATATTCACTAGCTTTTGTCCGAGACTTAGATCAAGTGGGCATCTTTTTCATGACTGTCTTTGAGGGTAAGTTAGCGGCTCGCGAGCGTCCTGTCTACGCCAGATCCTTCGGGAACTACTTCGGGCTATTCTGATTAGCAATCTATGTCACTTCCCACCGCCTCGACTATTTATATGCAAAAAAAAAAACGTCAATCCGTTACTCTGCTGCGACGCCAACGTGCGCAAACCAGGAATTAATTTTCCCCAGATCCCTCGGTAACTATCTCGTAGTCTGTGTCATTTCCCATCCCCTCAACCATCTCTCAACAGTCTTTTACAGATACCCCAGGAACTGTATCGGACTATGCTATCTTCACGGGATAAAATGTAACCTATGTCCTTCCCTATGACACAGGGTACGTGCTATTGTCAAGATCGGTTGAGGTGTTGAAGCGTGAAGAGGTAAAAAACAAACAAAACATTATATATATATATATATATATATATATATATATATAAAAGAAAGTCGTGTTAGTTACACCATTTGTAACTCAAGAACGGCTGGACCAATTTTTATGATATTTGTGTTTTTGCATTTGTCTTCGTCCGGAATAGGATAATAAATATTAAAATATGATATTTATCAATAAAAAATATTATCAGTAAAAAAAATATTGGTTTTAGGGTAGGGTAGGGTACGGTAGTGTAGTGTAGTGTAGTGTAGGTGTAGTGTAGTTAAGGTAGGGTACAGTAGGGAAGTGTAGTGTAGGGTAGGGTAGTGTAGGGTAGGGGAGTGTAGGGTAGAGTAGGGTAGGGTAGGATAGTGTAGGGTAGTGTAGGGTAGTGTAGGGTAGGGTAGGGTAGGGTAGTGTAGGGTAGGGTAGTGTAGGGTAGGGTAGGATAGTGTAGTTTAGTGTAAGGTGAAACGAAGTTTGCCGGGACAGCTAGTTTATAATATATTAGTAAGGATTCTACCGCGATACAAAAACTCTTAGTACGTGGGGCAGCAGCGGAGTTTGGGAGTGAGCAAAATGCACAGTAAACAACAATTGTAAATTGTAATCTCTGGTCCGGCCATGATAATTATATGCAAAGGAAAGGGAAGAACCGTCATCGTGTCAAAAGAGTGTTGTCATTAATAATAAATATTTAAGGTATACCACATACAATTTAGGGTTATCATACTAAAATAAATAAAAACTAGCCTATGGCCATTTCTGTCTGCTTATTTTTTAAATTATGTTGGTTATCTGCCATGCAGTATAAGGCTACAACTTGCAATCCTTGTTTACGTGAGGCTTCAACATTCATGTCACGTTGATATCGTTTCTATAAAGCTACAACTGCACTCGTATGTCCCTTTATGTCTTTTCTATGAAATTACTCCTTGCTTTTCTCGTTTACATCATCGCCAGAAAACATTTCTCGGCTATTGCACCGCGATATTTTGAACTTTTACCACAAGAATTTAAAAAAATCTAATATTTAGTTTTTGTGATGTTACTGATTTGATAAGACCTATCATTGTATAAAAATCCTAAATTCAAAAACTAAAACATATCTCTTTATAATACAGTAATAAGCAATTAAATGACATTTATAATAGTTTGATCTAGGTTATTGTTAGTTATGCGTAAAGTTTATTTAAGTTTAGCTTCTCGATGAACTTTCTGTGTCTGCTTCATTATATTTTAACCCTGATCGTTCACCCTAGCCAATTGAAAAGTTTATTAGTGTAAATGTTCTGTAGTGAATCCTAACACAGGCTTTGGTCTTTTTGGGACACCACTGTGTTTCACCACATGCTTAGCATAGGCTGTCTATGGCGCTTATTTTGATACTTTAAATGCGCTTTTAAATGTGTTTTTTTTAAATTATAAATAAATAAACATGTCTTTTAATATGAGCGTCGGTGGCACAACGGCAGGGCCGCTACCTCCTTGCCGGGACGTCGTGGTTCGAGTCCTGCCACATACCAATGTGTTTTCGAATTTCGACTCATATGTATGTTTATACGTCGCTCTTAAGGTCAAAGAAACCATCGTGAGGAAACCTGCACACATCTGCGAAGAAACTCGACGAAGGTTGTGTGTGAAGTTGAACAACCCGCACTAGGCCCGCGTGATGGTCGACTAAGGCCCGATCACCCTAATTCAGATAGCCCCTCGGTGGGGACGTAGATATGAGCTGTTGTGATGAAACATGTCTTTTATAGGAAGAGAAACTCCGAGTAGCTGTTTCCATAGCACGTCATGAGATTAGGTCAACGGGACATCAGGCACTCAAGGTCCATTGCAATCGTAAAAACTTTACCCTCCTTCAATCGGATAAAAAAATCTCAAACTTAGTTTTTTAATGAATTTTAAATTGATATATGAAAGAAGGTTGACAAGTGATGTATGAGATCTCGTTTACAATTGCGTTGGCTATTATGTAATAAGCCCAGAAATGGTCAAATCCAATTCAGGAGTGATATTTGTGAATAAAGTATCTTATCTAAGTCTTGCCGCCAAATATCAATGTTGATATCATTGGTGTGTTCCGGCATGAAGATAAGATAGCCAGTTCCCCATTGCGTTGGGGAATCTTGGTAAGCCCGCTTCCATCTTCGGCAACATCGTTACTTACCACCAGGTGAGATGTTGTCAAGGGTTCACCAATTGTGATAAAAAAAAAGTAATAAAATAGTTAACATGGGAAAAAATAGCTCTTTAATAAAACAATCTGCGAATCTCAAAAAATTTTAGTGATAAGGCCAATAAAAAAAATTCGAGCGAGACCTACAGTACTCGCATATGATGTGTAACATGTGACAAAATTCTTTAGGTTAGTTAGATTTGACGACGATATTGATACGAAAAAAACCGACCAAGTGCGAGTCGGACTCTCGTAAAGTAGAATTCCGCGCTTTCGCGACTTCCTGTTACACATTTCCGTCCCATGTTACACATTTCCGTCCCATTTCACGAAATCACTCCCACAAATTGCAGGAAAGTGAGAGCAAAGATGTTACACATCAAAAATAAGGTTATTTATAGGGAACCTTTGCACTAGTAATTATTATGAACAGTTAATATATGGTATTGATAGTACTTACATGAAGTCTGTACATTGGTCAGTTTAATGAAAATCGTGAATCGCTGATTCGTTGTTGCGTGCAGACGTTGCGAGATTTGCTGAAGTAATGATTTTGTGTCGAACGAAAAGATGGTTAAGATATACTTACCGCTAATGACAATTGTTATAATAGTCAGGTGTAGGAAAATTTAAAACAAACAAAAAAGGTGAGGCACTCGGGGACTGCCGCGGTAAAGCTATTGCATAGCATTTTTTATCAACTTATGCAATTATAATTATTTATTTATTTTTTATTTATGCAGTATTTACCAGTACCATATAGTTCTTGGGGCGCAGGATGTTTATGTAATAAATGAACATTAAGAAAGTTCATCATCATCATCATCAATCGCCATCACAGATGGCACTGTAAGTTTTTTAGAACTCAAAATAAGTATATATTTTTTGGGGTGTCAGGTTTAATTTTCGTTACGAAATTACTTGATTCGGTCCCCTCAAAGCCCGCGATAAAAGCTACACATAGCTTAAAAATACGATGTGTGGACGGACGTCATAAAAATCTTTGTTCGTAAGTATATGTTGTCCATCAATTAGTTCCTAGGATCTAAAGTCTTGATTTTTGTAAAGATCAACAACATATGAAGAAAATTACCTTATATGCTATAAGATATCAGATAAAACAAAATAAAACCGGTAAAGTGCGAGTCAGAACCGCGCACAAAGGGTTACATACCATCATACTAGAGGGTGCTACTTTCTTCACGTTAAAAACTTTATGAGAATACTTTTTCTAATTTTTTGTATTCGTTGTTATAGCGGCAACAGAAATCATCATCAGTGAAAATTTCAAGTGTCTGGTTATCACGGTTCATGAAATATAGCCTGGTGACAGACAGACAGACAGCGGAGTCTTAGTAATAGAGTCCCGTTTTTACCCTTTGGATACGCAACCCTAAAAATCGACGATATGACTGTGTATGGACGTCATAGAAAAAACTGTTGGTTTTTTTTTATTATTAAAAATTTGAGTGCTTTTGGCTGCACCTCACCTGATGGTAAGTGCCGATGCAGCTGAGGATGTAACACGCAAGCTCAAATAGTACCTATTCACTCTCGTCTTGAAGCAGTCTGTGGTATGTTGATGTGGACGATAAAGGAAGCCCCCATCAAGTGCTGTTAGATGTACTCATAAGTTGTTTGTAAGTTGTCCATCAATCACTTTGAAATCTTGTTTGTTGTAGAGTTTAACAACACATATTAAGTAAGGAAAATTATCTAATAGCTACAGTGTTCCTGGACCAGTCATAGTATGAGCCTTTTTCCTAACTTTTTGAAATTAAGTTCTGTTGATATGTAACTTAAGGCGCTGTTTAGTCCATTCGCTAGTAATAATAGGTCATTATAGTATGTCTGATCGATTTTGACTG
Source organism: Coleophora flavipennella (assembly GCA_947284805.1). Lineage (NCBI taxonomy): Eukaryota > Metazoa > Arthropoda > Insecta > Lepidoptera > Coleophoridae > Coleophora > Coleophora flavipennella. The sequence goes on along the minus strand of OX369270.1, from coordinate 6,037,888 downwards.
TCATTTTCTAATGTTTTTTTAAACTTTTAGTATTTCTTCAAAAGAGTACAGTAGGTAGGTACGTAGTTCTATCACTTGCTATCACGCCAGTAATAATAGATCATCTTTGCTACCAGTATCTCCTTAGTAGTCTGTGGTATGTTATGTGGACGATAAAGAAAGCCCCCATCTAGTGCTGTTAGATGTACTCATATGTTAGATGTCCAATAGAACCACAGATTACTAAATAGTTGCATAGAACTACTGAAAAAACGCTCATAGGGACTATATCATGATTTCTCGAAGAAACATAGAACGATATTATCATATCGTTAAGCCGTCCTTGGGCACACTAATCAGTCTGCTTTAGTTATCAACCTAAAGACTTCCACTGATGGATAGGCCTCCCCCCCTATTTGGGGGTTTTGTCATAATCGTCACAATTGCACAAAGTAGGGTCCCAGAAACTTATCTGGCCCGGTGGCAGCGTCGCTGTCGGTTGGTTGCAGCAAACTGACGTAACTGGCGTAATATCAAGGTGGCATCGTTAGTTGCATTTTTCGCCACCGGGCCAGATAAGTTAGTAGGACTTTAGGCACACCCCGGACACTGCATACAACGATCGTGAAATGACTTTTCTAAAAACAAATGACGGAGCAAACAAAATCACAGCGAAATCCTATACGTTTGAGAACCAAACTATAACCAATCTGTGTCTATCTGGGTGACGAGGGGGTAAGGTCGCAATCTAGAGAGCGGCAGGGAGTGTCCATACTGTATGTTAGTACTAATATATATACTTTGCTTTAGGCTTGGCAGGCAGGTTGGCGATCGCAGTGTGGGTTGTGGTTGCACACTGGTTGCACATAGAACGGGGAAAGGATGCTGCTGCCCATCCTCCGGTATAGTCTATTAGCCGTCTCACGACACCCACGGGAAGAAATGCTCTTGGGCATATTGATTTTTACAAGCTTTTAATTAACTTGCAATATATGTATGTTTGTTCGGGTGAAATCTTGCAAGTTAAATTTGACCCACTTCCCGGTTTCCAATTTAGCTGAAATTTTGCATGCATATGTACATATATCGCGTGACAATGCAATATTAAAAGCAGTTACCTAAAAGTTTTTAGTTTATTCGAAAATTATTTTAACCCCCAATCTCCCTTACAATTTTTTTATTTTTTTGTAAGACAAACTATGGCTAAGAGTGTTCAATGAAGAAGAAATAAATAAAAAAACACAGGCAGGATCTACATCATCAACATTCCGATTCGTATTTTCCAGACCTAATGCTCACATCATCACAACCAAGACCGCTATGATCTTCCAAGTAGTGCCTACCTAAAGAAATGACTTCACACAGAACAGAAATAATTCCCTGTGAGGCGTCGTAGTCACGAACCGTCGCGACTGACGCGCGGTAGGCGGCCTGCGCACGACCGCGCATACATTATGCGCGCGTCGTGCGTACGAGTTTGTGGATGCTGTATTTAGATAGATAGATAGCTAGATGATAAATCATTGTTATTTGTGAATAAAGGTGAATGCACATGACGTCACCAGCATCGGCCCGAGAAACAGAGAGAGACGACTACGACTTCGGCAGTGTGGCGCAGACAGATGTGCTGCACAAAAACATAACCCCTCTTTTTTTGGGCAGTTGGGTAAACATGTATCCTCTATCACACACGGAATCAGGACTAATCTAACGATATCTCGCACTCCAAATTCCATTAGACTGTTTAGAGGCTCAGCCAAAGAAACAGACATAAATATACATACACGTGAAAAACATTACCCTTCTTTTGGGCAGTCGGGCAAAAATACCACATTTTTTTTTAAGTTAGTAAGTAAGTTTGTTAGCGTTAGATACAGAATACAAAATTAGCAGTAGTAAGTACCTATCCAGACTGCTCAACGGGGATCGGACTTTTGGCGGCGAAGTAAACTCTTTTGAGTTATCTATCATAACAAAAAGTGGGGTAACGCTTGTTCTATTATATACGTAGGTTGCATATTTACCTTAAGTTATATTTTTGTCCAAGTGTTGACATTATCCTTTTCCTGCCAAGATACCTTTATCTTACCAAACTATCCGATATGGTAGGCGTGTCGGGTAGTTTGGTTTCTTTCGGCCTATATGATCATACCCTATAAGCGCATGACCGCAGTGGGTAGCGCGCAAATAAAGGTGTAGGTATCGCAGATATGAAGGAACGTGATGAATCACTATTTCTTGACAATAAGGACCTGGCTGAGTAGATAGATAGTAAGATATCCTTGAGTTATATGCTACTCATTCGTTGTGTGCGCACAATAATACAGTCGGCAAAGATCCTTTATGTTACGTGAGGATTCTGTGTTATTTATGGTAGATGATGATGAAATTGATGAATGTTAATTTTCTGAGAATATGAATTTTGTGAAGGTCGCGGGAAGCCGCTGGATGCGGGCAGCGCAGAACCGGTCGTCGTGGAGTTCCTTGGGGGAGGCCTATGTCCAGCAGTGGACGTCCGTCGGCTGATGAAAAACATGATCTATCCGACCGATTTCGGTCATGGCGACCACTTCGACTCCTAGTCGGTTTGCCGCGCGTGCGCTCGAAGATGGTTTATGTAGCCAATCGTCGCAGCGAAACTCCTCGCGCACTGAGGGCATTTAAGTATGCCACCCTCATAATTGTATGAAATGGTCGCAGGTGGTCGGGCCTTGAGCTGGTCGCGCTAACCCGTCGGCTGATATGATGATGATGATGATGAGAATATGAAGTTAGTTACTGATCACAAACTATCGGTATTTTTGCACGGTGTTTTTCTGCAGCGTTTCAAACTAAAGAATATAAAACTTTATAAATTCAAGGCAGAAAAATAAACCGAGAAAATGCGAGGCTGACTCGCTCACAAAGAGTTCAGCGTATAGCCAAACGGGATTAAATATAATGACCACTAAAAATACTTTGATACCCTAAACTCTCTTACCCAAAAGATGTATTCAAACCATTGAATTACTATTACTACTATGTTACTTACTACTAAGTCAATTATTCAAACACCAAATGTAGTAAATGAGCACCAAATCTTTACTACTAAGTCAATTATTCAAACACCAAATTACTACTAATTAAGTCAATTATTCAAACACCAAATGTAGTAAATGAGCACCAAATCTTTACTACTAAGTCAATTATTCAAACACCAAATTACTACTAAGTCAATTATTCAAACACCAAATGTAGTAAATGAGCACCAAATCCACACAATGAAAAATGAAAAATGAGTTGGCAAAAATAAGTTTTTTCTATACAACTGTAATTGTCGAGCGAAGCGAGCGATAATAACAAGTTCTGTCAGATTTGATTGACTATACCCTCCCCCCCCATGGCGGCATGGGTAGCAGAATGCTGCGCAGAAGAAGAAACGCTACACGCTACGCGCTACAAATTAAAATGAGGTTAAAGTTTTAGTGGTCAATAACTATTTTTTGGTTTACAATAATTAGTTTGGAGTCATTTGCTTTAATAGGATAGCAAGATGTAAAAATTGTGGTTATAATTTCACAATTATTTCGCAATAAAATTTTGGTGCCCATTTAGGTACTATTTTTGGCAGTAAAAAGTGTTTTTTTGATGTTATTTTACTATAACTGGTGTTTAGTTAAACATAAGCCTTACCAAACCCCACCGTGCACCTATTATACTATTCTTGCATAATGTTTTACCGTTTCGTCAGGAAACCTGCACGTGCACACGCCTAAGAAGAATCGCGAAGGTTGTGTGTGAAGTCGACCACCCCGCACTGGCCCCGCGTGGTCGACTAAGGCCCGGTCGCCCTAATTCAGGGTAGGCTCGAGCCCCTCGGTGGGGACGTATATGAGCTGATATGATAATGTATACAAGGAAACCGTGACTGACTGACTCACCGATCTATCAACACACGGCTCTAACTACTGGAAGTAACTAGTATCTCATCTGTGCTTTGAAATTTAGAAGTACAGCAATCATAAAGCAGGCATCCGCTAAAAAGGATATTGGGAAATTCCTACACGAATGGTAAAACACGGGATCTGCGAGGGCGATGCCGCAGGCTTGTTTTCATTATAAAGACAAGTAACTGCATGTGAGTAAAAAAAGATACAGACCCTGTGTCATAGTATTAACAGCCTGTGTGTTCCACACTGCCAGATGCACGGATAGCGTAAAACAGTCGCAAGAACTCTAAAAATCTGAGCGTCTGATACGTCTCCCTAAAGGCCATCTCAGAACAATAGCTCATCTAAGAATGCTACAATGAAATGGGGATGACGAATGCTAGTCATCTGATTTACTTTTTATCATCAGTCAAAAACGACATTTTGTTCTAAAAATGTTTGAAATACCTAGGCGTGACGTCATAGTTTTGCAGCGTCATTTATGTACTCATTTTGTGATTTTGGTGAATTAAAAATCGAAGGCTTGATAGAAAACAAAAGGAGTAAAGTCTTCCGAAGTTTAAGTAGGAAGGAGGGCAATTTAGTGATCAAGAGTTCATAATTTATTTCTGCTGCTGTCGTCATCCCTAACGCACCCTTTCACATACATTTTGTTTGACTAATCACCTTTCCTTCTACTTATTTATAAATCAAATGAAGATTCCCCAAGTTTGCTTTTATATAGGGTGACTTTTAATTAGACAACTTTCCCAAAGAAACTATAATATGACAAATATGAAAAAAAATTTTTGGTCCTCTTTACCTTTTTGCCGATTTGATAACTTATAATTATTTTATCGAGGACCTAAAATTTTTTGTCCGATTTGACATATAGTTTCTTTGGGAAAGTTGTTTGTAATCACGAGTACATGCATATTATTGTTATCAAGAACTAATTAAAAGTCACCCTGTATAATTTCAACAGGCTATAAACAGGCTGTGATTACAAGTTGCATTCTCCCGCAGTATTAGGTGCTGCAACTCGAGCCGCCGCCGAGACGCGACCGCGCCGACCTCGCCGCCGCCGCCTCGCTTCGGCTGCACTACGCGTCTCTACACTGCACACCCGCTGGGGATACTAGCTAACTAACTGACTATTACTTTATTTCATTTTATGAGTATTAGTAGTTTTTTGAACGGTGAAGGAAAACACACGGTGAAGGAAAACATATGGTGAAGGAAAACATCGTGAGGAAACCTGCACACACCTGGGAAGAAACTCGAAGGTTGTGTGTGAAGTCGACCAACCCGCGCTGGGCCAGCGTGTCGACTAAGGCCCGATCGCCCTAAGGGTAGGCTCGAGCCCCTCGGTAGGGACGTATATGAGCTGATAAGAAGTAGTTTTTTTTAAATTGCTATATCTAAACTGAAATTTGGATTTGGGCGATGGCGGCCCCTGTAGGATTTTCTGGGATTATTTTATATCAATCAATCGTTCCTTATTTCCCTCTGGTCGGGGGACGTCCACTGCTGGACAAAGGCCTCTTCTAAGGGTTTCCGCATCCAATGTCTTCCCGCAACCTTCACCAGGTCGTTGGTCCATCGAGTGGGAGAGGCCTGTTTACGCTACGTTTCCCGATGTGCGTTCGCCACTCAAGAATTTTACTACCCTAATAGCGATCTATTCTACGAGCTATGTGTCCCGCCTACTGCCACTTAAGTTTAGCTCACTTTATTTATTTGTCACTTACCATCAGGTGAGATGATGCCAAGGGCTTAACAGTTGTGAAATAATAATCTATTAATGGTTAGTGTGATTGTGGTGATCGCATATCATTTTTTTAAAAGAAAAAGAGAAGTACAAGTATGGCATTCATAGCACGTACTCCGTAGCAAAAGTCGTAGCAACAGATAGAGTAGACTTATTAATGGAATAGAGCCTCACTATGGGCAATCACTTAATTACATGCGGCTTTTGGACCATTTTTATACGCCTTCCCACCTCCACCTTGGTGATACGTCGTGAAGTTTTAGGCCTCAGCGACACTTGTAATTTTATCCACGACGGAACGGAGAAGGGGTATGCGTTTAGAGTGAGAGATTGTGTGTTTATTTGTTTGTTTGTTTGTGTGATGAATGTTGCCACTTATCTTGAAAACTACTGGACCGATTTCCTTGCAGTTTTTTTACAATTAAAATGTATTATCTCAGAGCAGGTTCTTAGACACGTTTTATGGCGGTAGACCACCAGAAAGCGCTGCAGAAAACGACTGTTGTCATTTATCTCGAAATCTACTGGGACGATTATCTTGCGGTTTTTGCATTTAAAAGGTATATTCTTAGATATGTTTTATGGCGGTAGACCCCCATAGAGCGCTACAGCAGCCAGGATAGTTGGCGCTTGAGGGCCGCTTAGTAACTACTCAGTCGACTCCGATGCGTTTTTTTGCATTATACTATAGGTGTTATTACGAGCAGGTTTTAATACATGTTTTACAGCTGTAGACCACTAAGGGGCGCTGCAGCGGCCAGAATGGTTGGCGCTTGAGGTCTTCTCAAGAACTATTCAACAGATTCCAGACTGCACAAAACGCAGGGTAATGTTTTTTCGGTGCAAGTATGTAAGTAGCTGAGCCTGTAGCTTAAACGGTTTGATGGATTTTGGAGTGCGAGGTATCGTTAGATTTGTCCTTATTCAGAAAGTGACATACGATTTATTTTACCCCACAGCTCAAAAAAGAAGGTTAATGGTTTTTGTGGTTGGGTTTTCAATTTTTATAAATTGTTTAAGTTATTAAGATAAAGTCTAGAGATGTTTTACAGCAGTAGGCCATCAGGGGGCGCTGCAACTCAATAAATATTCATAAAGCATGCATTGCTTAAGTAATGAAAGTTCGACGACATACGGATAATAAAACCTTTGAGAGTAAGTAGCTCAAGCACAGATAAGATACTAGTTACTTCGTAAGTTCAAGGCTTTAACTGGGAAGAAGAACTTACTGAACGTACCCCTAAAAAGTTTAAAATAAAAAGCCAAATAATAATTTATAAAAGCTTATACGCCGCGTGCCCAAACGCAATTAAATAAGGATTAAATACCTTTTTAACGTCCCCCGTCAATAAAGGAAAATATATGTTTTTTATTTTATTTTATTTTATTTATTAAGGAAAACTAGGTTACATTATATGATCAAACATTAAATCCAAGAACTTCCGTTGGGGACTGCCATTCTCTGCTCTGAAATAAAATATACGCAACTTTATAATTTTGACAAATTTAATAGTATTTTTTCAATATAAATTGCTATAATTAAGCCGAATTTTGGAACAGCGAGGGAGATGGCAGCCACCGAAAGATTTTTTGGATTATTAAAATTTCATCTTTCGTTTCTTACTTCCCTCTAGTCGGGGGACTTTAAAAAAGTGATTTAATCCTTTTTCAATTACGATTTTACATATAGCGGTGTGGGCATTTCCAAAATTTTTAATTTTGTTTTTTATTAAAAACATCAGATATATATATGTATTTAGAATCTGTTTTGGAATCTGTTATGTATATAATTATTTTTACCAAATTAGATTCACAAAACCATACAATTAATTAAATTGAGAAATGAAATAAAAAAGACATGATCATAATGTATGTACATCTAGGTAGTTAATAATTATAATTGATGCTAAGATTAATATAGCCAGCGCCTCCAGCGTGTGTACGGTTGGCGGTCGCGCGCTGGGCGCGGGCGGCGCGTGCCTGGGAACCGGCGGCGCGCGCGCGTTCTCACGGCCCCTCTGACCTGCCCTCCCCGCCCTCACTCCCCCTCTCTCCTCCCAAAACCGCCTCCCGAGGCTCGCGCGGTTTCTAAGCCTCCTTGTGCACGCTGCTGTAACTGCCCGCGCTGCCGTGCTGACGCGCATCGATTGCTTCTTTTTATTGTTACCTACATCGTTAGTTTGAGCGAAATAATTAAAGAGTGCCTAATATAAATCTTCTTATTACAGAGTGATTAGAGTTGATGAAGCCATGTTGAAGAGCCAACAGGCCGATGCAAAGAATACATCATCATCATCATATCAGTCATCACTTACCATCAGGTGAGATGATGCCAAGGGCTTATCAATTGTGAATAAAAAAAGCCGAAAAACGTCCACTGCTGGACGAAGGCCTCCCCCAAAGTTTCCACGACGGCCGGTCCTGCGCTGCCCGCATCCATCGACTTCCCGCGAACTTTACCAGGTCGTCTGTCCACCGCTTACGCTACTCGATAACTTTACTACCCAACGGACATCTGTTCTACGAGCTATGTGCCCTGCCCACTGCCACTTCAGTTTAGTGATTGTGGGCTATGTCGGTTCGTTTGGATCTCCTGCGGATCTCCTCGTTTCTGATTCGATCACGTAGAGAAGCTCCGAGCATAGCACGCTCCATTGGCCTCTGGGGGAAAGAATACGCCTGGAAAATAATGAATGACACAAGATTGAGAACGACTTTCAGAAATAAAAATTACGACTGTATTGAAATCGGCTTTTAATCGGCTTTTAATGTTTTCGGACCATGTTTATTTATTTATACTCTTGATGCGTTTAGGTGTTAGAAATAAATAACATATGCAGTTAGTTCTGACTTCTGTAAAACCCAATACCTCCTTCGGCATCATCTAAGTTAAATGACGTCAAGTTAAATGATGCCAAAAGAGTAACAAAAGTTAAAAGAAAAGCGTTTATTTAACTTGCAATGTTTGTATGTATGTATGTTTATTTAGGTCAAATTTTGCAAGTTGAATTAAAACCTCTCCCGGTTTCCAACTGCGCTAAAATTTTGTATGACAATGCATGGTAAAATAAGTGATATTATTCTAATTAATTCCAATATGGCGGACTCCCAAAGATGGCATACCAGTTATTCATCACCTACGTGATATCAAATGTAAGGATTTGCTGAGAAGAATGTCAATTAGTATGGGAAGTACCTACTATTATTTACTTTAATGTATGAACCTAAGGCCGTTTGAGTAGTAAAGTTCTCGAGTGGCGACCGCACACCGGAAAACGTAGCGAAGGCAGCCCTCCCACACGGTGGACTGACGACAGCGCGGACAGCGCTGAATCTTCGTCGTGGAAATCCTCAGGGGACGCCTTTGTCCAGCAGTGGACGTCCTTCGGCTGATATTATGATGATAATTCAAGTTTTTCTTGAAGATTAAAAACGAACTGAATAAATTAATGAGTCATTTTTTTTTCACAATTGGTAAGCCCTTGTCATCATCTCACCTGATGGTAAGTGACGATGATGCCGAAGATGGAAGCGGGCTTACCAAGATTCTCTAATGCAATGGAGAACTGGCTATCTTATCTTCAAGCCGGAACACATCAATGTGGTAGCTAGCCAGGCGGGCTACCACCAACCAAACCGAGTCTTACAAGTTGACCCCGCCGAAATCGAACCCGCGACCTCCTGGTGTAAAGCGAATGGACTATCCATTACGCCACGGAGCCGGTTAAAATTGTATTTTTCGCCTCGACTGCCCGCATTCCTTGTGAAAAGTTATTCAGTTTCATGACTAGAATGTTTATCGCTCTTCAGAGAATAAACAGTAAGTAATCCATAAAGTACTTAGATATTAGGAAACCACAATCACAGCGTTATCGTTATCATCGCATTCTATAATTAGGACCTTGTATGTCATCATCATATCAGCTCATATACGTCCCCACCGAGGGGCTCGAGCCTACCCTGAATTAGGGCGATTGGGCCTTAGTCGACCACGAGGGCCCAGTGCAGGTTGATCGACTTCACACACAACGTTGGCACAGTATTACAATATAGCGGCTTACAGTAGCGCAACAAATGTACTTACGCAGAGCAACGGAAGGGTACTTGCGGGGCAGCGGGCGGCGGGGCACAGTTTGGCAAACTCCGCGTTTTTGCCAGGTTTGCTACAGGCTGGTACTGCTAGTACCTACGCCGTGGCGGAATCGTGCGACATCAAAGGCGTTGCGCTACTGTAAGCCATATCGTAATACTATGACGTTGGTACACATTGGTACGTGGCAGGATTCGAACCACGACCTCCCGGACAGGAGGTAGCGGCCCTAAACAAGACGCCATCTTGTGTGTAATGTGATCTAAATGTATGAGGGAAAGCTAATGAATGAGGTTCTAGGAAGGGTACTTCACTGCATCAAAAATAAATTATGAAATGTTAGATATTCCCTAAATTTCTCTCCCACTGAAATTTCAAAAATCTTACCCATTTTGTTTTGATTTGCGTCTTTAATTTTTAATTAAACGAAATCACAAAATTGCTAAAAAACCTATGAAGTCACCAAAATATTACGCGTTCCTATTCCATACATTAAAAAAATTGACGGATGATAAAAAGTAACTCAAATGACTAGCAATCAACTAGTCTACCTTTACTAATATTATAAAGAGGTAAAGTTTGTTTGTTTTTATGTAGGAAGTAATCTTCGAAACGACTCATCCGATTTAAATAAAAAAAAAACTTTCACCAACATAGGCTAAACAACCCGCTCACTCTCGGTATCCACGGAAGCAAAGGCATGGGCAACAGCTCGTTAAATATATTTTGGAATCATCACAAAAATTACAGTGGCAACCCACGAATGTGTGGCCATCACAGCTAATTTATTGAAAGCCATAACCCAACATAGTTAACTTGTAATGCAAAAAAATCCTTTATCCTTCGCAGCGTCTAGAGTAATGAGCTACAATTACAATGTACTTACTTAATAGCTGAGGATCTTGCAGCCGGTAAAAGAAGAAATCGTTGCATTTACAAAGATAATGTTTCTCATAATCAACAGCTATAAAGGGTGGGTTACATGGAGTGGGCGCGTTTCTTTGTAATAACTTAGGCATGCTTATTTTTAGGGTTCCACATCCAAAAGGTGCCAACGGGAGCCTATTACCACAGTATTACAATAAAGCGGCTTACAGTAGCTCAACGAATGTAATAACGGAGCAACGGATGGGTACTTGCGGAGTAGCGGGCGGCGGGGCACATCCTGGCAAACTCCGCGAGTTTTGCAGGCTGACTACAGGCAAGTACTAATAATTGTATATACTGTGCTACAAGCTAGTATGCTAGTACCTACTTACGCCGGTGACGGCATCGGGCGCATCGGGAGCCGGGTCGTTTCTTTCCCTCTAATATGGTCGATGGGAGCGATGGCTGAATCTCGCGTTATACTCGTGACCGGGTGCTGTCAGATATAAGTCTGTGACTGGCCTACTCTTGTTAAATGCACATTCAATGATTTTTATGTATAACTTTTCGTGTCATGTTGTTTTCATGTTCTAATGACATAATCTGATTTATATCAAGGATTTAACTTTGACGTTATAAACTAATTATTGTTTATTTATTGATTCTTTACAAATGACATTGTTATTATTATTTTATGAATATCAGAAAGAGTGTAATTTTCACCTATTTTGAATAAATATATTGAATTGAATTAAAAACAAAGGCGTAGCGCTACTGTAAGCCATATCGTAATACTGTGCTATCACTAAGCCTCCGCTGACTGTCCGTCCCGCCGTCTATCAGCGGACTGTTTTTCATGAATCGTAATGGAATAGGTAGATAGTTGAAATTTACACAGCGTGTGCAATTGTGCATTTCTATTGCCGCTGCTGTTATAACAAATAATAAAAATAAAAGGGATTCCCCATTCAAGAAACATTTTTTTTAGGTGAAATGTATTTAAAATGACATCGTGTTTAATCTTGTACGTTAGTACGGATACGGAACAATTTGTGTGCGAGTCCAACTCGCACTTGGCCGGGTTTTTTGTGTGTGTGTGGGAAAATGCAGGCATCCCCTGCACCGAAAAGAATCAAGAAAGAATGTTACGGACGTTCTCACGGCTCGGAGTGTAGTGCGTATTATCCAGATAATAGCTACAAGAGGCTGGCGCGAGCTTTTTGTACCGCTTTGCGCAAGACCAACGCAACTAACCAATTTCTCTTGCAAAACCTCCGCTCGGGACGCTTTTAAAATAGGTAGGTAATATACATAGCTCGTAGAACAGATGCCGATGGGGTAGTAAAGTTGAGTGGCGACCGCGCACCGGAAAACGTAGCATAGGCAGACCTCCCACGACCTGGTGAAGATCGCGGGAAGCCGATGGGTGCGGGCAGCGCAGGACCGGTCGTCGTGGAAATCCTTGGCGGAAGCCACAGTAATTTATAAGTCACTGGCGGAGGCTTTTGTCCAGCAGTGGACGATTGTCGGCGATATGATGATGAATATACAATACTGATTTCACTATCTACTTACTAATAATTATGATTATACTCGCCCGACCACGTGCATTTCTTACTCCGTATCCAAACTGCCCCACTCTCAGCTCACCATCGCTTCGTTTGCCCAGTTTTGCGTTGAAGTCCCCCATAACGACAGTATATAGGGCCTGGTGCTATGTAAGGCTGTAGAGCTGTCCTCTCTCATACATAGTCTCTACCTCGTCGTCGGAGTGTTCCGTGGTCGGCGCGTATATCTGTATGACCTTCATCGAATACCGTTTGGTGATTCTGAGTATAACGTATGCTACCCTTGACGAAACGCTCACGATCTTAACCACATTGTTAATGAGGGACTTGTGGACGAGAAACCCAACACCACCCTAGGACACTTGGTTGCCCTCCCGGAAATTGGGCAGGTTTCCGGATTTAAGGATCACGGTGTCCTCTCCCTCTCTTCGGACTTCACATAAACCTACGATATCCCACCGTAACCTGCTCAATCCTTGTTCGAGTTCTGTAAGCTTCTCGTCAGTCCACAGTGTATGCGTGTTGTAAGTTGTCAGGGTCGTTGAGTTTGGTAGCCTGGTATCTGCCGGGGATTCTTCCAATTATAGTTGGTAAGTTCCTATTTTTAAAAGAAATAAACTTTCCAACACATACAACAAATAAAACTGTGCACTTTTCATATTTCAAATGTAATGTACCTAGACATCTTATCAATTAGTTACCACAACCTTTAGAGATTAAATCCCCTAGTACCTACCTACTTCTAAAGAATATTTGCAAACAAAAATGCTGAGCTCTGACTCGTGGATGCGATTAATCGGCTTTACTGCCACACGGGTTGGGACGAGATGGTTGCAAAGTGTTTTATAATATAATCAAAGGCATGGGCATGCGCGGCTCAGCCTCAGCCATAAAGCAAACAGATTACATCTACTGTGCGTGCCGCGAGGAGCCTTGATGCGCGCGCGCCGCCGCCGCGGAGTATGTACCTACTCGTGTCTGTGTATGGAGATCTAGCAACTATGCGCTGATATGACTGATACTTATCTCTAAAAGACGAGCCTCCACCCACCATCTTTTTCACCATTTTTCTTACATAGGTACCCATTGATTTTTTTTTGAACATTATTCCGAGGGTGGTCCCTGGGCCACAGCACCCTTTTCCGAGACAATCAGTATATAGTACCTAGACTACTTATAAATATAAAGTTGCTGACAAAAAAACCACGGACGAAGCCGCGGGGCCGAAAGCTGCAATAAATATTGTAAAGTTTTTAGGGTTCCGTACCCAAAGGGTAAAAACAGGACCCTATTACAGAGAGTTCGCTTTCCGTCTGTCTGTCTGTCTGTCTGTCCGTCTGTCACCAGGCTGTATTTCATGAACTGTGATAGCTAGACAGTTGAAATCACAGATGATGTATATCTGTTGCCGCTATAACAACAAATACTAAAAAAACAGAATAAAATAAATATTTAAGGGGGCTCCCATACAACAAACGTGATTTTTTTGCTCGTTTTTCCTCGATATTGATAACGGCAACAGGTAGGCGCTTGAAATATTCACAGAATATTTAGTTTGTATATTCACTTGCGAAATAAAAAATTTAATTAAAATAAAACAAATACTTAAGGGGGCTCCCATACAACAAGCGTGTTTTTTTTTTGCTCGTTTTTGCTCGATATTGATAACGGCAACAGGTAGACGCTTGAAATATTCACAGAATATTGAGTTGTACCATTCACTTTAAAAATAAATATTTAAGTAAATTAAAATAAAATTTATATTTAAGAGGGGCTTCCATACAACAAACGTGATTTGTATAGATAATGGTACGGAACCCTTCGTGCGCGAGTCAGACTCGCATTTGGACGGTTTTTTCAATATATTTTTACCCGATTAGTGGAAAAAGGGGGTAATATTTTTCAAGTGTATGAAGTTATGTAGGTATGTCATCATCATCATATCAGCCGAAGGACGTCCACTGCTGGACAAAGGCCTCCCCCATTGATTTCCACGACGACCGGTTCTGCGCTGCCCGCATCCAGCGGCTTCCCGTATGTATGTAGGTATGTACCTGTTTATTCATATGTCTGTTTCTTTGGCTGAGCCTGTAGCCTAAACATTTATACATTTTAATTAATTGGTTACGTTATCATTGTCCATGGCTTACCAATTGAGAATAAAAAAAACTGTCTTCGTTATTAATTATACTTATATGTACTTCAAAGGTCACAACACTAGCTAGCTGAAGCGGCTAAAGCTCTTACTGGGCGCTACGTGCGCACCAGTATCACGTAGCAGCGCGTGAGTCGCCTGACGCACCTTGGCGGAGATTAATGTGAAATGGCAATTTGAGATTATTGGAAAACCTATTTTATAAAGCCTTCATACTAATTCACTTTGGTAAACGAACTGCGAAGATAGAAAGAAACACCTAAGTTTCATTTGTTTTCTGTAAATTGCAAAAATTAAAGTTGTGCCTAAATGTACTAATTTTGAACAGATCTGAGCTGAGTCGGAGCCATTTCAAAGTTACGGCACAATCTTATGTATCTACCCTCTTTATACATTTAAGCTTAGATATAAGAAGTTTTTTTATTTTATTTTTGTGTATCAATTGTAATTAATGTAGCTTTGAATAAATGTTTTATCTATCTATCTTATCTATCTAGTGTAATTTTGATACTTAAAATCTGAATGCGTTATAAATATCACCTGCTCAGTGTTTTTGGGTTTCATACCAAGCTACCAGATAACGGGATCCTATTACTAAGCATACGCTTCCGTCTATCCATCCGACTTTTAAAAGGCTTAATTATATTCTTTCGAGAGTCATTACGAATCGTCTCGCACGCAGTTTTAACGACTTTCAACCTCCCGAACAAGCCGGTTTTCGAAAAGGCTTTAGTACCATAGACCGCATACATAAGCTGCGGTAGATTATACTGAAGATTGAAGAGTACCATCAGCCACTATGCTTGGCGTTCGTAGACTATGAGAAAGCCTTTGATTCAGTCGAAACCTGGGGTGTGCTACAGTCTCTCCAGCGGTGCCAAATTGACCATCGATAAATCGAGGTGTTGAAGTGTCTGTATGAAAACGCCACCATGTCGGTTCGCCTCCAGGACCAGATTTCGAAACCTATCCAGTTGCAGCGAGGGGTGAGAAAGGGAGGCGTTATATCTTCGAAACTGTTCATCGCCGCCCTGGAAGATGTTTTCAAGCTTCTGGACTGGGGTGGACTCGACATCAATATCAACGGCGAGTACATAACCCACTTATGATTTGCTACGATATCGTGGTCATGGCTGAGACTATGGAAGATCTAAGCACAATGCTTGATGGCCTCAGTAAAGTCTCTCAACAAGTGGGTCTTAAAATGTATATGGAAAAGACGAAAATAATGTTAAATGTCCGTTTCGCACCCACCCCTCTAAAGGTTGGAGAGTACACTGGAATTTGTTGACGAATAAGTAGGTATACCTGGGACAAACAGTCCAGCTAGGTAGGTCCAACTTCAAGAAAGAGATCAATCGACGAATTTAACTCCCAGCTGAGTTAGATTCGTCGATTGATCTCTTCGCAATATCTTCACGTCCCAAATACCGCAATGTCTTAAGATCAAGGTCTTCGACCAGTGGGTGTTGCCAGTGATGACATACGGAACTGAAACATGGTCCCTTCCTATGGGCTTCATGAGAAAGCTCAAGGTCACCCAAAGGGCAATGGAGCGAGCTGTGCTCGGAATTTCCTTACGCTATAGAATCAGAAATTAGGAGGCACATGAAAACGTGCTTTTTAGATTATTTTTAATCTACATAAAATTTTCTTTGACTTTGTTTGAAATTAATATGTATCATTGTTATACTGTGTGGTGGTATGGAACCCTCGGTGCTCGAGTCCGACTCACACTTGACCGGTATTTTTTAATAAAAACAGCTTAGAGTTTGACGTTTTTCTGTACCTACAACAGTAAACATATATATTTAAAATGTTAATTAATTCTTAGACTAGATTAGGTGTCAAATCTACCAATTTAATTAGTACCTACGCACATTCCATACCTCTTTTAATTACTTGCAATATAGAGGCTAGTACTAGGATATATTACTTGGATTAATGCAATAATAAATCATCAGTCGAGAGTCAGGACGCCTTACGCGCTCGTAATTTTGTTACTTAACAAAATATTCAAATCGTGAAGTTATTATGGTAGTAAATAAAACACGTAATTCCACTCCTACTAGCAATGCATTCAATTACTCATTAATTCTACTGTATTCTCTTGTCAGGGCTGATTTACATAAACAGCGCGACTGTGACAAGCTAGTAGCCCATTCCTGTTTTGTTTATATCATTTTGTAAGAATAATAATTGATACTTATACGTTTTAATTACAGGTAAGTACTAAAAATGTTGTGTTAGTCCATCTTGCAATATAATAATTGACAGTTTTAAACTAATTAATGTATTTATTACCTATAAAAAAAGCATTATTATTATTTCAGTGTTGTTGTTTGTTAACTCTTTATTGACATGTGTGAATACAGAACATAAAACAGATAGGTATGTATGGTTTTCGAATTTCGATTTCATATGTAAGTGGATAGGGGCGTAGTAAAGTAAATGTTAAAAACATGGTTTCTCTAAACACCACTAGATGGCGCTGGACCGATGACCTGGTGAAGGTTGCGGAAAGCCGATGGATGCGGGCAGTGCAGGACCGGTCGTCGTGGAAATCCTTGGGGGAGGCCTTTGTCCAGCAGTGGACGATTTGTGGCTGATATGATGATAATGATGTAAGTTTATCCGACGCCCTTACGGTGAAGGAAAACATCGTGAGGAAACCTGCACACGCCTGCGAAGAAACTCGAAGGCTGTGTATGAAGTCGAGCAACCCGCACTGGGCCCACGTGACCCACTAAGGTCCGATCGCTCTAATTCAGGGGGTTCATTCCCAGAGGTCCACGATTCTATTGTTTTTATTTTCCCATTGGGTCCATGTAAAAATCTTAAATATTTCAAATGTCCTTAAATGAATTCCCAATTGGTTCAGGAGGTTTTTCCAAAGTACAGACAATAAAAACTCAATAGAGAATATTCGGAGCTGACGTCTTTGCATATTTATTTAAAAATATATAGGTTCACTCACTAACGCTTGCGCAATGTAGGATCAGTCCAGCGCCATCTAGTGGTGTTTAGAGAAACCATGTTTTTAACATTTACTTTACTACGCCCCTATCTCGGCAACACCTTGATCGATTTGGCTCGTGTTCGAACTTAAAAATTCTCAAGCCTCGAGCCCCTCGGTAGGGACGTATATGAGCTGGTATGATGAATTATCAATTATCATCTAAGTATCTATAACCTATTCATTGAGAGTTGAGACATTTCAAAGAGTCCAAACACGATAACTCCGTTGTAAGTTCTTGAGGAGTTGGGTGTCCTGCAGATTCCAGGTAATATATTTGAGTCATAGCTGAGAACATATATGTAATTTATATGTAATCCTATATAATATAAGACTGTTTGTTTACTAATTAATAAAATAAATAAATACACACGTAACCTATCAAACAAAAAAACTGAAATAAAATCGTTTTATCCGTTTGGGAGATAGAACGTCACAGACAGACACACAGATGCACACACACTTTAAATTTAGAACACCTCTCTGTTCGCGTCGGGGGAGGGGGGAAGGTTGCTGTATCTTTAAAGCTTTATACTGATTACGGCCGGCCAGAGCACTTTTTAACGAGATGCGTGGACTTTAGTCAACTAATTATATACATATAAATATACTTTGCTTTAGTACCTATTTTTATAATTTTTCATGCACTGTCTTTACTCCTTTTTGAGACTATACATTTTACATTCTCAAGATTTATAATTATAATTCACTGTGCCTCAGAAGAGTGTCTTAACTTATGCTGCGCGCTCGCCGGGGCTACCGCAAGCTGCAAGATATCTGTTAATTTACAAGCCGTCTTGGAAGCACTAAAAATTGTAAACGAAACGTACTTGGCTTGGGTCTCCATATTTGATGGAAACAAAAACACCGTGAGACACTGTATGTGCGAAAACATATTACAAGTTCATTTTGAATTCTTGACATAAACATGACGCCTCGTTGCTTCTTATTACAAGCTTTTTTTTAACTTGCAATATATTATGTATGTCTGTTCGGGTGGAGAAGTAAAGAGTGAAAGGTTGAAGAGGTACCATTCAAGTGAATTGGACACCGCTTCAGCAGCTTCAGCGTCGGAAATAACTATCCACAAAATAAAATTCCATTCAAGTGAGTTGGACGCCGCTTCAGCGTCAAAATTAACTACGTATCTACAAAATAAAATTCACTAATAGCATTGATATGGTCGTGGTTCGAATCCTGCCACGTACCAATGTGATTTCGAATTTAGATTTGTATGTTTATCCGACGCTGTTATGGTGAAGGAAAACATCGTGAAGAAAGAAGAAACTCGCAGGTTGTATGTGAAATCCACCAACCTGCACTGGGCTCGCGTGCTCGACTAAGGCCCGATCGCCCTAGTTCAGGGTAGGCTCGAGCCCCTCGGTGTGAACGTATATGAGCTGATATGAATGAAATCGGTATCGTATCGGCAAAAAGGTGTATCGATGCATCCCTATAAATTACATGTCATGATGTCAATTTAAAAAGTAAACTCTATATAGCGACACTCAAGGGACCGGACATTTTGTGACGTTATTGAGAGTTTCCGTTATACAGAGAGAAATTAGCGTCAAAGTAAACCAACTGGAGTCAAATTTTGACGTTTTGACGAATTTACACTGTATTTTAATCAAAAATTTCTGTCACGTACCCTGTGACGCGTGCCGTCAGGCCTCGTCCGGCAGGACTCAGGAGTCAAACAAAGCCATCATGCCAAGCCCGGCGAGTCAAAGGCTTCGACAAGACGCCACAAAAACGCAGGTAGCCGCGGCGGCGACTGATCCCGTCCCGTCCGTAAATAGAAGGGTGATACAGCCGCTGGAGATTTACGTCATCCAAAAAAAAATGCAAATTATATTAGAGGGGTAATCGACGAAATAAGATTGATAAGATACCTACTTAAAGGTATGGAGAAGAAAAACGCTAAACACGTTAAAAAACCGACTTCCATTGCAACAACTTAGCACATTTTTGCATTATTATTTTTAGTTTTTGTTAATTTTCTGATAAAGTAGATACTACACCGATTTTGATAAAATTTATATGGGACCACACGGGAGCACTACCTTTCAAATAAAAAAAGAATCATATAAATCGGTTCACCCAGTCAAAAGTTCTGAGGTAACACACATAAAAAAAATCATACAGACGAATTGAGAACCTCCTCCTTTTTGGAAGTCGCTTGAAAAGAGGACAAGCCAAGTGAATTTTATTATCACCTGGTCACAGATTACTAATTAGTTACTACGTAAACCTGGTGCTAATATGAGTAATGAGTCTTGAGAGTGTGGTATTTGCAGTTGGTAGTTCGTATTGTACCTTCTACTAAGTTTTACCGCTTTTTATATTTGGGAGTTATTTTTTCATAGTGAGTAATTTAGATTTTTAGGGTTCCATATCTCAAAAAGTTAAAACGGAACCATTATAGGATCACTCGCGTGTCTGTCTGTCTGTCCGTCCGTCCTTCTGTCACAGCCGATTTGCTCCGAAACTACTGGATGGATTGAGTTAATTAGTACACACATGTCAATTGGTGACCCCTTAAATAAATGAATTTTTAACATGGGGCCACTTTTGGCAGGTAAATTAAAAAATAAATATTTTTTTTACAAACTCCATCGTGTGGCCTATCAAATGTAAGGGCTTGTTGCGAGAATCTCAAATACATTTTTTATATAATTTTAAGATTAACAGTTCTGAAGTTATTTAAGAAAATAGGCGAAAATTGATCCCCCCCCCCCCCCCCCCCGCTTACATACGAAACTACTGGGCCTAATATGTTGAAAACGCCATCTTTAGTTAATGGTAAAAGGGAAGTAATTTCTGTTGTTGTATTACTACGTAAATTAACTATGTATAGGATAGGTACTACTAGATCCCACTAGATGTCGCTAGTTTCTAAACAATCGGACTTCGAAAATACTATTTTCCTGTAACAACGGAAGGACCGTAAAATTATAGATTTTCCTATAATCTATGTATTTAATTAATGTCATAAAAATACTGCGATTTAAAAAAAAATAGGCCCAGTAATTTTAGAGATAGGGGTGGGGGAAATGGTTAATTTTCGCCTGATTTCTTAAATAAAGTCAAAACTATTTAAAAATATATATATTTGAGATTCTCACAACAAGCCCTTTCGTTTGATATGTAACGCGATATAGTTTGTAAAACTTTGTTTTAAATTTTCTAATTTACCTCCCAAAAAGTGGCCCTTATGTTTAAAATTATAATTTATTACGTTACATGTCCGTCTTTGGATCACCGACTTACATGTGTATACCAACTTTCAACTCAATCGGTCCAGTAGTTTCTGAGAAAATCGGCTGTGACAGACGGACGGAAATACAGACACACAGTTTTTTTCCTTTTCAGGTATGGAACCGTAAAAATCTTAGCATATGAGGTTCAATGCATGGATTACAGGAAAACCAATGAAAAAATCTAAAATCCTTCAATTCCCACAGGAAAAATAAAATTTCCAAACTCAGAATCAGTAGAACCCTATTTACCAACCGAAGTCTTGTTCTGTTGGTAGTTAAACTTTAATGTGCGGAGCCCTGTTTGTGTGACCCCGAGTCGCACTAGACCGTTTTTTATAAACGGTTATATTATAGTTAACGCGCATAAGAATTGATATTAAAATGCCGACGAAGACGACATATAGGACGTTATTTATGACGACACAAGTTCGTGTATGTAATGTGTCATGCTGTGCGTGCGACCAATAAAGTAATCATCGAGATGGCCCACCAATTATATCCATGTCGATTGCCGGCTTATTTAATTCGTTTGCGATCGAAAATTAAAAATTAATTGATGGAGACGCGCGCGCCGGTCGCGAGCCTGCGGCGGCGTAGCGCGGTCGCTTGCAGCTCGTGCCTCGGAGCAGTTATGCAAAACAGATGGCAATTCAATTTGCGCTTTTAAATCCACCTACTCGCCACTCGCAAAATGATCCAAGAAATTTTTATTGTTGCCAATCTAGAATAATTTAGATCAGTGTTTTTCAAACTGTGGGTCGCGCGCGACCCTTAGTCGCGGACAAAAGAAAAAAAAATAGTGTTTCTAGTTAACTGAAATAAAAAATGGAACGTATGTAAACTGAATATGGGACTAAATAACATCTGGAACACGTTGCCTCAGGGTATGGTTGATGCCCGTGAATAGTTTTAAAAACAGACTGGCTGGACAAATGGTGCAACGACAATCCGATTTAGTGCAGTAACACTAACACAGATATAGGCACATCAGCTATAAGCCTATTACAACATAATAATAACAATATTTTGATGTAAATCCCAAAAAAAGAAATAAACGCAGTTTTTCAAATCACAAAAATTTTGTTTATGGCCTCAGGGGGTCGCTAGAATTTTTTAACTTGTAAAGGGGTCGCGAACTCAGAAAGATTGAACACTGATTTAGATTAAATAGAATGGTAAAATCGCATGCGCATTGAAGCCGACGGATTCGATACTTGGTCATGGACAGCTTTTCTTCCGCACTAAAAGGCGGAATCCCTACGTCGACAACATAAGTGGCCGGTCGTGCAACGGCACACCGAGCAATGCAAATGCAGCTTATCAAACCAACTTCTCGTGACAATTATTGACTTTTAAATAGGCATAAACACGGACCAAATGGCGTATTTCTGCGTAAATGGTGCGACTTATTTTGGCACGAGATGGTTTCACGTCACGACTGACTGCTTCCCAATTACTCATGTGAGCTGCTAAAAAAATGCGACACGTCCGTTTTGCCTTTAAAAAGGTTCGCCGCGTCCCATTTTGTCGAGTTGCTGATTAAGGCAATTTGTTTTGAATTGTGTGCCGGATGAATAGGCTGGCCTGGCGTGTATCGCAGCCTGCTGATGAGCCTTGAGCAACAGTAGATACTCAGCAGAGTCGGCGGGGACTTGATGAGCAAAGGTTCCAATTATTGTCTTGTCTCTCCTCTATTGTGAACGGCTCCAACCGTTTTCGGCTCGGAGAGCGAAACGAATTAAAAATATTATTAAAGGCTGTCGGTCAATGAATGGGAGTCCAAACCACTCGTACGATCGTGCACTTATAAGGCACAGATAGTAAAAAGAACGCCCGGCCTCTTTATACTCATTACATTAATGAAGCTCAAATGAGAAACTGCTGTCGGTTCGTAATGAATTTGCCCCGTACTCTAGCTGGGGAGCACAGCAGATAAATTAAAAGAATAAAAGTTCAGAAATAACACGGTGATTATACGTTAAGCAATGCAATTTAGGCCCATTCTCCATCGAGATTATTTAATGT
The DNA here is from genome assembly GCA_947284805.1 of Coleophora flavipennella. Lineage (NCBI taxonomy): Eukaryota > Metazoa > Arthropoda > Insecta > Lepidoptera > Coleophoridae > Coleophora > Coleophora flavipennella. The sequence goes on along the minus strand of OX369270.1, from coordinate 6,015,246 downwards.
GCTGGCCCACTCCCGAGGTGAAAAATAAGAATCGAGTGAGCATTTTCAAAAATCGATTAAGAACGACATGATTAAGGGCCTCTCGGGGCCCATGAAGAGCCGACTGCGGCTCCGCGTGCTGCCTGCGTAAGCGCAAGCCTACGTGTTTGCGGACGACGACGCTCCATAAAGAAATCGCCCTGTAAATGATTACGCTGTCGCGATATCTTTTTGTTGGTCACTATAACGCAATAATTATTCCATTCAGGTGCGCTGTCAGGATAATGTAAAAAGACATATGTTGCGCTACGTTATGGTACGCTGCAACGCCTTTGCCTTTTTCAAGATTTATGTGTTTTAAATATTATTTCTTATAAAATAACCACGGTTATTAAGCCGACTACCCATTTGTATCGTGCTTATGTGTATTTTTGAGTTATTATAAAGACATTTAGTTGGAGGAATGTTGGTATACATTATGCAGATTGCTCGGTGGGTTGATTTGCTCACCGACCGATAATGACTTAATTGTAAAAGTCAACAGTCATCGCTTAGCGGCCGATGTACTTGCACTTGCATGTTGGTTGCATGTTGCACGCCCACCAGTGGGATTTAATTACAAAATCAATAATCGAATACGAAGACAGTAAATTGATTGTATCTCGATATGACACCGGTATCTTTTGCGTGGATCGCATTTAAATTAAATCCTTTACATAAAATATAAATAAAGCCTCGCCCAGTGAGGCGCGGTGGCGGTCGGTTGTAGTGTTCTAATTTTGTAGGAGCTATTCAAACACACGCGGGCAGCGTGAGGGCAAGCGGTAGTTGCCCACCACCGCTAGCTTCACCCCGTCCGTCACCGCGCGTCGAGGTCGGTCATTCCTTCTCGTATATCTACCACATACGCTAGAACTACCACGTATATGATATAGCGTCACCACTTACCTACCCTAGGGCATAACAGTTAGGGCCGCTATTCCTGTTAACACCTTATGGCGAAGACTAGAACCAGTTACGGTAGGTCTTGCCACCAAGACGCTTGTCCCGGTACTCTGCAAGGCGAGTGCCTCGTGAAAGAGAACCACAACCTACTGTCCAGGTACGTGCCGGAGCTGTAGGCACGCTCATCTCCCACGGCTTTTCGATCCCCACTCGGGACGCCAGAGAAGCTGGCTCCCACATATCCGGTGTGGTACCGGAGCTGTAGGCACGCTCACTTCCCGGCGCTTATCGCACCTATCCAGACTTACTCCTACGCGGCTGGATCGGCCTTAGCAGTACTAGTATAGCTCTACTGCTATCCGGGCAAGTGCCGGAGATGCTTCCCCGCCAGTAAACAAACCAGCAGTTCCGTTTAATGGACAACTCACGTGCCCCGCGTTGTTTCCGCCCAGAGCCCACGTGGCCGGCTACGACAACACTAGTTGCGCTCGGGGGAGGACGTCTGGACGCAACGTGCTTGCCAGGCAACAAACATTTTTTAATTTCTTTTAATTTCATTTGGGGAGCTTACAGCCTTATTTACAAACTGGTAAATATAAATAGTTACTACAAGCTAATGACAAGCTTCCACATAATAAAAGATTGCCCAAACCCTGCAACTAACCACATACCACTAAGAGTCCTTGACCCAGTCGGGGGACCGACAAGCCAGATAGTGCCGAAGGCGATAGATCCAACGGCAGGCAAGCGGTGGGATACCCCCGACCCCGTAGTGCCCTGATCCAAAAGCCGGGCCCATAGTTCCGGCTGCGACCTCTACCTAGCCGGGTAGCTCTAGCAGAGTATAGGTATTAGGTATAGGTATTAGGTATAGGTGGTGGCGGTCAGTACAATTGAGCACAAGTGTGTGCTTCTCGCGGTCATGCTGCGATCAGCGGTAGGCCGCTACCGCCACCGCGCCTGTCTGGGCGAGGCTTAATGCGGAATGGGATTGGATTGCAATGAGTGATCGATCATAAGAATAATCTTTTTTTTTGCTAAAACGTTATTGATCTTACATGAAAAGATAATAGTTTCAGTGGTTTGTTCTCTGTTTAAAATTACAGCTACCAGTATTTGTTAACCGACTTCAAAAAAAGGAGGAGGTTTCTCAATTAGATCGTACCTATATATTATGTATTTTTTTATTGTGTGTTCGCGGATAACTTCGTCGTTTATGAACCGATTTTGATGATTTTTTTTATGTTGGAAAGGAGATATCTCAAGGGTGGTACCATGATAAGGAAACCAGGATCTGATGATGGCATCCCAGAGAAAGCGAGGGGAACCTTAGTTTCCTGTTTTAAGTCGGTGTTTTTTGTTCAAAATTATTTTCATTCTGAGTTTTTAATTCAACTAGTGCTTCTATGCGTTGACGAGTTTGATTTGATTTTGCTTTGTCGATTGTGGTATAATTGTCATTTTAATTCATCATCAGGTAATACGATTGTGAATAGGTGGCATTAGGACAGGTAAGTATTTATCATCATCATCATATCAGCCGAAAAACTTCCACTGCTGGACAAAGGCCTCCCCCAAGAATTTCCACAACGACCGGTCCTGAGCTGCCCGCATCCATCGGCATCCCGCGATCTTCACCAGGTCGTCGGTTCACCGCGTGGAAGGCCTGCCTACGCTACGTTTTCCGGTGCGCAGTCGGTAAAAAGGGCTCATTAACTTACTGTTGTCTCTCAAAAATCTACAGCACTACAATAAGAGTAAAAATCGCTCAGCTCGCACGTGCGCAACCAGTTACTGTACCGTACGCATACGCTCTGTAGCCTGAGCTCGTGGCACAGTATAATAAAGGGTACTAGCGTACCTGTAGGCTGTAGGTAGGCGGTACCTGCACTACAATCACGGTCAGGCTCAGACGTGAGACGGTCAATATCACTGAACAGAAGAGTCCAGAACCGCCTTCGTCTACGGAGCACGCGCGCCACAAGTACGGTACGACCAACTTCAATACTTTTCTCAGTACATAAATGTTATTCATTCGCTGGCCTATTTATAAACAACTTACTAGAAATTAAAAATTACCATATAACCACAGTATTACGATATTGCCTAATATAACGCTGTAAATCAAGAAGTCGGGTGATGTGTGAAATGCTTCACTGCAAACGAATGATGATTTACGACAGCAAAATTAGGTAAAATTGGAAGGTGCTGTTACGTCCATTCGGACGAAACTTTTTGGACGTAACGACGAAAGACTCGATTTTAATCTTCTCCGTGGCGTAATCGTTAAGTCCATTAGCTTCACATCAGGAGGTCGCAGGTTCGATTCCTGGCGGAGTGTAACTTTGTAAGAGTCGGTTTTGTTGGTGGAAGGGCATTTTCTAAGGCCGCCTGGATAGCTACCACCATCTTATCTAAGTTTTGCGGCCGTTTGATTGTAACGGGGGAATGACCTTTCTCGTAAAGGAATTTAATCACACTCCGTTACTCGATTTTCGAGATTTAAAAAAACTATCTATATACAGATCCTCTTTAATTTGGCTGTCGCATTCAAACTGACAATTGCAGGTTGATACAAGTTACATAGCAAATTATTTAAAGACTGAAAGATTCCCAATATACAGCAGTCCAACATGTTTGTACATGTTTAGAAATATATCAGGCCAAGTCATTATGGGACCGCCTATTAATTTCCCAGAAATGTCCTTGCCTTTTTCTTGCTCTTGGATGTAGTAAAAATAAACATAAAAAAATGACAGGCAACAGGCTGCACAGGTGAAACAAAATCTACTAAATAAGCTCGTACAATAAACACCAGCAATGAAATAAAGGAACGCGCCGTAGGGGAGTATAGATACTTAACGTGACCATACGTTTACATAATTCCGCTGGTGTCCCGCTCTGAAGAAAAAAATAAATGGTCACATTAAGTATACTAGTTACTACTGCAGTTATCTCTGATACAGCACACCACATTATATTAAGAACTAATAGATGCCCAGTGCAGCGGCGTTACCCGCGCAGATCTCATTTTTTGCCGTTCCCGTGGTCCCAAAATCTTTTCTTAGTGGATGCCTACTTCATAATAAATTGCTATCTGTGTGCCTACTTTCAGCCAGATCAAACCAGTGGTTTAAGATGTGCGTTAAAAACAGTCAATACAAACTATTTCATAAGTTTATGCTTGAAAATCTTTGAGATGGATGAAAAATTTGTGCATGTATGTACTTACCTACTTAGGAGTGTTTTTAAATAGCATTATATAGACGTTCGGTGGCTCAACCGGTAACGACTCGGTCCATCTAACCAGAGGTACCGGGTTCAAATCTGGACGGCCAATGTACCAATGAGTTTTTCAAAAACTTACGTACATACTTACCGATTGCTTTAACGGTGAAGGAAAACATCGTGAGGAAACCTGCACACGCCTGCGAAAAAACTCGAAGGTTGTGTGTGAAGTCGACCAACCCGCACTGGGCCCGCGTGGTCGACTAAGGCCTAATCGCCCTGATTCAGGGTAGGCTCGAGCCCCTCGGTGGGGACGTATATGAGCTGTAATGATATAGACGTTAAAAATAAAAGAAACCTTGATTAATAAATAAGGCGTCGAGAAAGACAACGCACTCATCTTTCAAAAAGTGGCTTTAACTTTAACTCAATTACTTCTATATTACTGGCGTACTTTAACTTGACAAATTCTATCTGAACTTTTTTTTGATCCGAGCTTAAGACACAATGAAGCTGAAACCTTTTTTTGGTAATTTTTACCTTTTTGTACTCTTTGTATTTTGACCAAGGGCCATTTGCACCTCAGAATAACTGTCCCTGTTTCCACAAAAAAATGAGCTTTGACGCAGGTTGTATGACAACAACAGTTTTATGACCATAAAGCGTCACTAAGAAGATTCTTGTCACGCTATGAATAAGGCTTAGTTTACTTCAAACGATGAGCTTTGTACGTTTGGTATGTAGGTAGGTCATTAAAATCACATCAGCGGGCGATAAATTATTTTATTAAATGCCGATTCACACCTTTGCCCCTGCCGGGACTCGAACCGTGTCTAATGGAACCTTGGACGTTTTACGACTTGTTTCACCGTTGTGTAGAGTTGAGTCTAATCGAATAACTGGTCCGACATCTTTGAGAGTCCACCATATTGGATTTAGAATGACGTGTCTAAGCTTAACATCATCCAAACCAAACATCAGCTCAATCGGAAAACGAAAAGTGGGTCAAATGTAACTTTCAAATTTTGAAGCGGACGACTCTTAAATATAAACCTTCCATGTTAAATATAATTTGTTAAAAAAAACTTCCAGTCGAATTGAGAACCTCCTCCTTTTTTGAAGTCGGTTGAAAATAATTTTGTATTTTTCTTAGAAGACCTTCGCAAGTCATAATCCCATAATCTCTGAATGTTTGTTAAACTATTTTCAAATTGCTGTCTATAATTAAAATTAATAGATACAAATTAAACATCATTTCTGTTACCTTTTTAAGTAATATTTTTTAATACAGTGTAAACTCTGTAAAACGTTACTCGATATAACAATTCACTCTTTGAAACGTCAAAACTATTTGGCTCCAGTTGGTTTACTTTGACGCTAACTTCTCTCTGTATAACGAAAACTCTCAATAACGTCACAAAATACCCGGTCCCTTGAGTGTCGCTATATAGAGTTCACACTATTTGCCTCTGTGATAAGTTCAAACTAACCCATAGGAACGTTAACCACTTGCCTCCATAAATAAATAATGACGCTTTTAAAAAATACATACATACTACAAATTATGTATTGTAGGTAATCATATAATCGTAGTTACTTTACAATTTTGATCGTACAAGTAAATTAATTAATAATAGAGCAAAACACTTTAAAAGCAATAAATCATTTAAGATTACGATCGGAACTTTAAAAAGATAGAGCCTAATAAACACCAATTACATGGTCATTTAACTTAATAGACCTGTTCGCGTTCTCTATTATTATATTATAACTGATACCCACAGAGTAGAATATTCGTATTGACTGTAGTAGAAAAAAAATCGAGGAAAATTATAAAAAACTAAGAAAATAAAAGCTCGCTGGTAATGAATAATCATCAAGCTATAATACTTGTCAAAAAATTACAGTGTAAACTCTATATAGCGACACTCAAGGGACCGGGCATTTTGTGACGTTATTGAGAGTTTTTGTTATACAGAGAGACATTAGCGTCAAAGTAAACCAACTGGAGCCAGAAAATTTTGGCGTTTCAAAGAGTGAGGTTTTACAGAGTTTACACTGTATATATAAAATTCTGGTGTGTGTGTGTGTTCGTAATTATTCTTCTCCTTAACGGCTTGACCGATTTTCAAGCGTTTTTTTGTAATTATGTGGTCACCTGGATGCTTCTTAGTTATAGTTGAACTCGGTAGGTGGCGATGTTTTTTTACACGAGAACGAAGTCGAGGGAGTCTAGTAGTACTTATACATAATGTGCAATGCATCTATATAGGATGAATTTTAATTAGTTCTTGATAACAAAAGACATGCATGTACTGGTGATTACAAACAAATATGTCAAATCAAAAAAAAAATTGTTGGTCCTCGATACATACCTAACAAGTTATCAAATCGGCAAACATGTATAAAACACCAAAATTTTTTTTTCATATTTGACATACACATTCTTTGGGAAAGTTTTTTGTAATCCTTTGCTATCAAGAACTAATTAAAAGTCTCCCTATATATGTATTTAAAATATTTGATAAAAACTAATGCGAGTCCGTCCGGCGGCCGTTCTATCCAACCTGTTTGCTTATTTGTTTTAAATAAATGGTATTCATGCATATTTTTCATCAAGCATTGGAAATCACCCCCGCAAGCGGCTGGCGGCTCGCGCACCGCGCCCCCACCTAGAATGTAATACGAGTCCGTCCGGCCGTTATAACTTCTATCGAACCGATTTGCTAGTTTTTTTAAATAATGTATTGATGCACAGATTTGTCATCAAGCATTGGAAATCACCTAGCTTTCGTCCTTCTCAACATTTTAAACAAAATTTAAATAATATTATTTGATTCTCCATTTTATTTTAGTTTTACTAACATAGTCTATAAGTATACTAACACGCTATGAGTTTATGTTACTCGACCCAAATTTGAAAATAAATTTTTTTTTATGAAATCTTATATGATTCCGTACGGCCGTTCGTTCCATCCAACCGATTTGCCATTTTTTTTAAATGAAAGGCATCTATGCATAGATTAGTCATCCATCAAGCATTTAATATCACCTAACTTTCGTCCTTCTGAAATAAATTAAAAAAAAAAGAAATCTGTTTCGAGTCCGTCCGGCGGCGGACACCGATTTGCTGCTTAGTATTTTTGAAATGAAAGGTATTGATGCCCAAATTTGTCATCAAGTACAGAAAATCATTTAACTTTCGCCCTTCTCGAGTTCGCCCAAGACTCAAACGCGATTTTCGAAGGTTTCTCTCATTGAAATATCTCCGATTCTAATTGAAGGGTCTACGTGGTTCAATTTGGTCTTTCGTTTGAGCTATTGCCCATCTAAATTGGTTTAGTAAAAGGTAAACTATATATGTGTGAACATTTAACCTATCAAAAAACGGATTTTCATTCATACGGTTTTCACCAATTTATGGAATACCTAACAAGAATTAAACCTTTTTTAATACAATTTAAATAAAATTATTACTTTTATAAATACCCAACAAGAACAAAACCTTTTTTCTGTAGTATACCTATGTACGTAAGTTTTTTTTTATATTTAACTAGCTGTCCCGGCGAACTTCGTACCACCATACACTACACTACACTACCCTACCTTACCTTACACTACCCTACCCTACCCTACCCTACCCTACCTTACCCTACAATACCCTACCAAAGTATATGTATATATTAGTACTAAACCCTACCCTACCCTACACTACAGTACACTACCCTACCCTACACTACCGCACACTACTCTACACTACACTACACTGCCCTACCTTACCCTACACTACCCTACACTACACTACCCTACCCTACACTACACAACCCTACCCTACCCTACATAAGAACCTTCCCTGACAATAATGAACTCAACAAAAAAAGAATTAGCGAAATCGGTCCAGCCGTTCGCGTGATGCGATGACCAGAAGAAATAGGGGTTCATTTTTATATATAAGAATACAACGATTTAAATTATTACTTTGGAATAATTACCCAACAAAAATAAAACCTTTTTTATATTGTGTTTTTTTTTATTGTATAGTGATTGCAGTAAAGAGTGTTTATGTTAACTTATATTTTTCTAAACTGAAAGTACAATTTTAACAAGTACCTAGTGAGTTAAAAAGTAAGCTTAGTTGCGATTTTCTCATTTAAAACGCTTAATATATTTAGTATTGAGTAGTTATTGTGCTTTTATGGGTGTTAGAAAGAAACTAAAAGTGCATAAAAGGTGTATGAAATGTGAACATTCAACGCGCACATTCTCGCACACCGCGCAACATCGATGGCGAGACGCTTGCGGGTTGCCCACCACGTACCATCGATGTACACAATCTTCTTCTTCCTTCCCTTATCCCAACTACGTGGGGTCGGATCTCCTTGTCATTTTGCGCCAGTGTTCGGTTCTGGCAAAGTATATACTTTATATAAGTACTAACATACAGTATGGTCCCCTAACCCTCCCCTCCACTCTTCCCCCTTTCCGTCCTCCAACCCCCTCCCCTCCAATAATATTTGCCAAAAACCTTGGCTAAATTCTTAATAAATTAACGCCCCTCCCTAAAAAACCACTTATCCTACTCCACCACTCGGCAGTGGAGGGTTTCTGGAGTAATCCATTAGCTCCGTGCTCTTCATGAGCCCAAAGTCTCAAAAATACAAAAAAAAACATACAGTATGGACACTCCTTGCCGCTCTCTAGATTCCGATCTCACCCCCTCGTCTCCAAATTGATTCAGATTGGTTACAGTTTGGTTGTCGAATGTATAGGATTTCGCCTCCATTTGAAGTGTCCAGGGTGTGGTTCTGGGTTGTCTCTGCAGTGACGTTCAGGTTCTATAAGTCATTTTTGGATAGTCATGTGGATTTTGGTCTGCCTGTTCCCCTCGGGTATTCGAGAAGGTCCAATGCGATATACATAATAAATATGATTTATTTATTAAATAATAATAATAGGTCCATACCATCGATATATATAATAAATATGATTTATTTATTAAATAATAATAATAATGTTGCGGAGTAGCACGGGTCCTCCTTGTTGGTTTTAGTCTATAAAGTTTTTTAATTTATACTCACACTTTTGAAACTTGTTGAGCGTAACTCTAGAAACGTGTGAAAACATTGTAATAACAATAATGTCACATAAATGTAAAGTTAAATGCAGTTGTTAAGCTACTTCTAAAAAGTGCTTAAGCTACTTCTAAAAAGTGCTTAAGCTACTTCTAAAAAGTGCTTAAGCTACTTCTAAAAAGTGCTTAAGCGACTTCTAAAAAAGTGCCTGATTGTAAGTATTTTTTATTAGAAAGCTTGCAACTTGAGGTAGAATCTAAGCTAGGTTTTGTCTCTGGATCTCAAAGTTTAAACAATGGTTTTCAATATTTTCTGTAGTACACAGAAAAAAACATTAAATACGATTTCAGTACTCGTTGATGTCTTTGATATAACTAAGACTTTTCCTCAAAAATAAATCAAAAATAATTGTAACGTGACAACAAAGGTCTGTCCGTAAACTCTTTATTGACATATTTGAATACAGAACATCTACCAAAAAAGTATGATATAAAGGCGGAATTATCCCTTACGGAATCTCTTAAGGTTCTTTTGAGGTCACTTTTTTAATTTTATTTTATTATTTTATTTTTATGTCATATTTCAACCAACAGAAATACAAAACAATAATTGAAAACGCTGTATACACGTTAAAAAACCGACTTCCATCGCAACAACTTAGTACAATTTTGCATTATTATTTTTAGTTTTTGTAATTTTCTAAAAAAAAAGTATAACACCGATTTTGATAAAATTTTAATGGGAGCAACTCGGAAGCATACCCTATCAAATAAAAAATAAGAATTATGAAAATCGGTTCACAATCTGTGAAGATATCGAGTAACACACACTAAAAAAACATACGGTCGAAATGAGAAGCACCTCCTTTTTGGAAGTCGGTTGAATATCAAAAAGACAACATCTACACAAAATGATCGATAACTAAATTGATTTCTCAGTTAATTAAAATAGCGGAGGATATCTTGTTGCGCGGATTCCGTTGCGTATCGCTATAGAATCGACAAATGAAATGAAAATTTCAATTAAGAAGATAACCAATCAAGATATGCGCGGGAGTGCTATTTCACTTGATACTATCAATCGCTGCGGTTGAACTGAGTATATCTTATAATAATTTATAACAAATCTTAACTGCATTTGCTGCCATACCTGGCATTATTTTAAATATAGTTACTACTGTGTTTCACGGCCGGCGTAAGTGACAGTGGGTGGGGCACATAGCTCGTAGAACAGATGGCTGTTGGCAAAGAACCATTACAAACAAGGAACCATTACAACAAATCTTAACTGCATTTGCTACCATACCTGGCATCATTTTAAATATAGGTACTACTGTGTTTCACGGCTTAAGTGGCAGTAGGTGGGGCACATAGCTCGTAGAACAAATGGCTGTTGGCAAAGAGTTCCTTGTGAGAACCACTACGTTTTAGCCGTTGGGGTAGTAAAGTTCTCGAGTGGAAACCGTGCACCAGAATACGCAGCGTAGGCGAGCATCCCACTTGGTGGATCGACGGCCGGTGAAGGTCACAAGAAGCCGCTAGATGTAGGCAGCGCAAGACCGGTTGACGTGGAAATAATTGGGGGAGGCCTTTGTCTAGCTGGTAGATACGATGATGATGAATGTGTTTCACAATTTAATAGAAAGAATGTTAAAAATATATGTATTTATATGAACATCATTACATTCCGAGACATTTATTTAGTAACATGATTTACATACAGCCATTCTGACTTTAATATATGCACGCGAAGTGTGCCTCCAGTACCCCTAGTAATTAACAGGATCATTAAGCGGTTCGTTCTTGGCTAATATCTCTGGGTAATGGTCGATGGCCAGCTACGGAGCCCTCATCATTTGTTAGTGAAGTCACTGGCCTTGGAGCTAGATGGACGTTTACACAAAGAGATTATTAAAAACAAAACAACATCGTGTTTATGAAAAAGGAATCGCATGCTAATGGAGTTATCAAATCAATCATCATTCTGTTAATTGATGTGTAGAAATTTAATGAACGAAATAGATGTTTGCGGCCTCGACGCGCTCCGTCTCGTGTCTAAGCTTGCACGATGAAAAAAAAATAGAGGGCGGAGCGGGGTTCAACTAATTAAATAAATATATGCTTGAGGATAATAAAAAAAAATATCACTCTCTCTCTCTCTTATCGTGTGGCACAATTAACCGTGCTATCTAAGGGATGGACGGCGCGGCGGTTGCCTGGTGTTGCAACAACAACACTTTATTTAACATGCAAAAAGTAAAAAAGGTATGCGATATAATGATGGTAACATTTGAAAGAACAGGCGAAAACATTATAACAAAAAGAAATTAGAAAAAAAATTATATAAAAACAGATTTAAAACAAAGAAGAAAGTATGACTTCGTTATGTTAGCTTATAGCTTGCTAATGCTAATAATCAGCCTGCCTAGTCACGTGATGACGGTGAACATCATCATGTTAACGATCTGGCACAGCACTATCTCGATTAATAAAACTTAGCAACATCACTATTAATGTCAGACGACTGGTGCGACCGCGAAGAAAGAAGCATGTTGTTGAGGAAAGTGTTCGATGGTTTTATCATAGTAAATCGAGTTTGATTATAATTTGGATTGTGAAGAGATAGTTAATAAAGCTTCTATAATCTAACAGACTGTTCTAACTTAGTTACTACCTCGTTTTTTTAAAGTCACATCATATTATCAGCCAAAACACGTCTACTGATGGACATAGGCCTCCCCCGAGTAGGGAGGTTTTGCCTTAATTAAGGCCTTAAGATAGGTCAAATGACACAAATTATTGAAAGACTGTGTAAAGCTATCACTATGGAAAAAATATATAATTTACTTAAAGTTATAAAGAATCGATTTAATTAAATACAATTTTAAAAATATTGCCACTTTTGATGTGAAAATATAAATTGTAGACCCTGTTTTTGCTATTAATTGTAAAATTTCTCGACAACAAATAGTTAATGTTGAATAAAACCAACACACAAAAGTCGGTGACCTTTCATTTTAACACATTTTTTAAAACTTATTTGAAAGTATAGAAAAGTAATAAAAACATGTAAAAATCGAGAATTGGGCGTTCGGTTTCAACGTAACAGCCGCGTTGGAGCCCGCATTGATTTGAACTTAAAATGAATAAATAGACTTATGTTCGATATTATTTTAACACGTATCAACCTGCCCGGATTAGAGCATCTTAAAGCCTTAATTACCACGCTTGGCAGGCGGGTTGGCGACATTACACGGATAGGACGCTGCTGGCCATCTTCGGATTTTGATCCCTAAGTCATCTCTTACGATCCCCTCGGGAAGAGATTGGTTGGTATTATTCTGGAGCTACACCACAGGCCACCTTAAAGCTGAAATTGAGCTACAATCCAGAGCAGACTATCTGACAAGTAATCAATCTGTCTGTTTGTCTGAATGCGATGAACTCAATAGCAAACGGATTTTCATACAGTTTTCACTAATGGACGGAGTGATTCATGTTTAAGAGGAAGGTTTTCCTAGGAGCGACTCGCTCACCGTGGACCCTCTAGTTATGTGTATGTATCAGAAGATATTTTTTGATACGATTAAGGTGCTTATTTATTAGTGCCCGATATACAGAGTGTAACAAAATTGGTGTAGGTCCCGTTAACTGGGGCTTCTACTCATCATACTGAACAACTTTCCATAACTTTGCTGAAATCTAAAAAAATGGCCAAGTCCGAGTCGGATTCGCGCAAGGTGGGGTGTTGCAGTCTTTATATTTTTAAAAACAAAATTGTTTTTGCTGTTGGTAATACATATAACATTTTTTATGGGAAATCTATGAACTTTTTATACATCCAACTGCACATCGTAAGTTGGTCGACTATATAACTCCTAAACTAAGAAAGCCTACTTGTGCGTGTTAGATTTCCTTTTAAAGTTTTCAGATGTCCTTAAATAGCGGTACTCGTATAAGGGGGGACACTTGACTCTTGAGCATATTTCATTAATCGTTTCAAATGCTGACGTTCCACCTTCACAGTAAAAGTCACCCCTGGTTTTATAATCCCCACTATTTTCCCAAGTGACCATTTCTTTTTATATTTACTTTCTTTTCTTGAAGTTTGAAATTTTAAAGCACTGTCTGTCTAAAGTCACATTGCTATATTTTAAACTAGACGTCCGCCCGAGTTTTTTTCGATTTTCCCTTGGGAATAAGACGTTTTCCCGGGGTAAAAACTAGCCTATGTCCTATTCCAAGACCTAACCTATATGTGTGCCAAGTTTCATCCAGATCCGTCCAGTGGTTGAAGCGTTAAAGGGTAACAAACATCCATACATACATCCATACATATAAACTTTTATATTTAAAATATTAGTAGGATGTAAATTAACACAACAATTTAGTGATCGAAAAATGCCTTTTTTTGTCGTAGAGTTACCACATATGAATTTATAAAATATACCACACTCTCCAACTACAAATATTTTAGGTTATTAATTATTATCTACCGTTTGCTTAATTTGTTTTCCATCGATAACACTGGATTTGACTTTAGCACCTTATACCTGTAAACATAATCCATGTTACATTTGAAGACTGTATTTTAAACCTTCGAAAATATTCCAAAATTATAAATTTTATAATTATAATATGCTGCCTATTAACGGCATCAAGCGTTTATTAAAGTCATAAAGCAGATAATCAATAAATCAAGAGTTATGTGTGTATAAAACGTCGTATTAATAGTATCGTAATAAATAACGGTGAGCCCCATCAGTTTCGCAACTAAGCTCGAAGCCGAGTTGGGGGGGTTTCTTATAACACGACACCGCGATATGACACGGTTTATGATGGATTACCTGGGAACTAATTTTAAAGATTTTAAGTTTTTATAGCATAGACGGCGTAACAGCTAGGGCCGCTACCTCCTGCCCGAGAGGCCGTAGTTCGATTCCTGCAACGTACCAATGTGTTTCAATATTTCGCTTTCATATGTAAACCTCTTTCAATAGAAATTCCCAACAATGTAAAAAATACCTAGCCTAAAAAATAACTAATTTCTTAATAAAACAATTCTGACACCAATGTTTTCGGTTATTAATGTTACATTATTTATTTGTAACATTAAGAACTGAAAACACTGGTATCAGAATTGTTTATCAAGAAATAATTTAATTTTTAGGTTAGGTTATTGTTTACATTGTTGGAAATTTTATTGAAAGATGGTTTAGGAAAGATGGTTTTTATCCGAGGACGTAAAGGAAACATCTTGAGGAAACCTGCACACGCCTGCGAAGAAACTCTAAGATTGTGAAATCGACCAACCAGCACTGGGCCCGCGGCCGCGAGGTCGACTAAGGGCCTGATCGCCCTAATTCAGGGTAGGCTCGAGCCTCTTTGATGGGTACATATATTAAACCATCTGTGCGCTAAGGATGGGGGCACTTGCTGTCAGTGGGCCGCTTATCGATACCCGGAAGAAAGCACTAACACGTAAACAAAAGTGGTAGCCATTTACTTTTTCTAGATTGTCATTTTGTTATTTTGCTGTGTAGTCGGGTATTTAGTGTCACCAACCTTGCAAATTGTCAACAAAGGAAGCCGCTTGGCACAGGCATACCTAGTGGTCATCTGAGCTGATTTAGCCCTGTACCCACGTGGTACCACCCTGCAGGTAGGTGGGGGAGGGGGGGGAAAATTCCATCTGCCACGCTGCACTCTTTCGTCCCTATCTCCGTAAGTTTAGCAAACAAGTCGTGTTTGGTATCGTTTTCGTATAATTTAAGGACGACAAATTCATTTCTGGAACAATATTTTCACTTGTTCATAGAAGAAAAAAAGATTAGGCGCAAAAATAGAAAAAATAGAAATAAAAATTCTTACAAAATCTATGCCTACAATTAAACCAGGAGACTATGTTTTATAAAAAAAATATGATTTTGTAGCCCTGTTTATCTAAAATATATAAACATAAACTTTCTTAATAGATTGAACTAGTAAATGTGTCAAAAAAAAATTATTGCCTCGTGCGGTGGAGCTGCGACGGGAGAAATAAGTATTTTTGGATAGGATT
The DNA here is from genome assembly GCA_947284805.1 of Coleophora flavipennella. Classification (NCBI taxonomy): domain Eukaryota; kingdom Metazoa; phylum Arthropoda; class Insecta; order Lepidoptera; family Coleophoridae; genus Coleophora; species Coleophora flavipennella. The sequence continues at coordinate 5,999,962 of OX369270.1, read as the reverse complement.
TGACACTAAATTGTAAACAATTATTAAAATAATGAGCAATGAAACTAATTAGTATAGGTGTATCTATATCTAGAGATAATATTCTTGAAGAAATATCTAGAGTAAATATTGTTAAAAAATAATATTAGAGTTCATAACATTAAAATAAATGTTTTATAATCACTGAGATAACCCTAAATTTCAGCTTATTTTAATCATGTTAGTTGTAATAGGGATTCCTATTTTAATTGTAATAATGGAATAAAGAATAAAAGGTCTATTTTAGTAAATAAGACAATTTATTGACCGTTTCCGGGTGTAAGTGGTCCAATAAACATCTTTAGAATTTAAGCCGACCTCACCTGCTCGTGGTGCACCCTGCTAGGCTACAAACGAGGCTCTGGCGAAACTGGTTACCTTCGGGGTTTTGGGAGTCAGACGGCAGTCTCTCCTTATAATACCTGAAACCTGTCATTTATTGTGAAAATGTCGGACAAAGACCATGGCACAAGTCGGGACAAAGCTAGGTAGAAGAAGAAGATTCACAGTTTCCGCTGCAGCCACACAGTTCGGTGCACCTTATCTCTCTTTTTAAACAATTGCACCTTCCTGCGCATTTTTTCTTGCATTTACATCGTATTAACTCCATGCAAGCAGCGGCTGCTGGCGGTAGGGTGGTCCAAACAGGCTCCCATTTGCCATTATTTTTTGCCCAACCCCAGTCAGCAGGACATGGCAGGTTTTGTGTAGGTTGCAAAAGTTGACCCCATATTTGTCCTCCCAGATAAATTGCTCTCAAAATATGGTTGCGCAGGGCATCTTTAGTTGGTGGAAGATTCTCCAGCTGTCTGTGCTTTTTCGTAAATAGTAGTTTTCTACACTGATTGATATCAGTGCACGCGCCAGATCTAAAATGAAACAAATTGTACACAACATGCATTCCAATAATTACTTAAATTATTTCAAATCACAAAAGCCAACCACCACTTAAATTACTTGTCATTTATAGAATCGACAAATTTTTCTAGTATTGGTAAAGCTTGTTCCACATTTCCTTCTTTAGCGCTTGTGAACCACTCCGTCGCAGGTAGATAAGCGCCCCAAGCTTCGAAAGCACTCTTTTTCCCTTTACCAGCAAAAGACGAAACGGTATCACACCCGGAAAAGGCGTGGAACATTGGCAATACTTCTGCCTTTTCTGGTCCTAAAAGAAAATAAACTAGTATATAGCTGAATTACTTTCAGATTTTAAAGTGTAAATATATTATATTTATTTAGGTTACCTAATGAAGCTGCAATAGCATGGCATGGCAAGAACTGATTTTTTCCCGTGCCAATATGAACCCACAGTTCCTCAAGCTGTGGCAATTGTGACACACATGAAACCGCAAGGACAACAACATTGGTATCCACTGTACGCACCATGATTTTTGTGTCCTTGGGCTGCAGCATCACCAATGTGGACCATTATGCGCGTATCTGCTTCCTCATGGTTGCATGGTTCCAGGGCTTTTTTATCACTGGGGCTGTTGCTGAAAACTGGGTCCATCTGTCGTATAAAAGTTTTTGCCGGCTAAGAATTCTGTAGCTTGGCACTGTAGAGCTAGGAAATAGAAAAGTTCCTCTTTATTGGAATTATCCCAGAGAAAATTTGCCCAACCCTTCGGAATTCTAAAATTTGAATTAAAACGTGTTCTTTGTCCGGTGCCACGTTTTAGTCTCGTTTTTGAGACTGTCAGTGTCGTATCTGTCCCAAATCACATCTAATCTTGATACAGTGACAAGCTCTCTGTTCGCGAAAGGTATAAATACTTTTTCAGCAGTTTTGCTGAGTCCTGGAGCCCTTAAGTTTAGCAATTCCGAGAGCTATGTCGGTTACTTTGGTTCTTCTACAGATCTCCTCGTTTCTGATTTGATCACGCAGAGAAACGCCGAGCATAGCACGCTCCATTGCCCTTTGGGTGACCTTGAGCCTTCTTATGAGGCCCATAGTAAGCGACCATGTCTCAGTTCCGTATGTCATCACTGGCAACACACACTGATCGAAGACCTTGAGATAGGTACCTACTATATAATAACTTATAAGTAGAAATAACACATGGTATTTTTTTTTAAGATAACCGGTCGGCTGTCTTCTTCCTGAATCCATCATCGGACCCTCCTCACCTAGTGTAATATATGGGACTCGTCAAAACCATCCAAATGAGCCCAAACTCAAGAGGGTTACTAGTAATACTAGAAGAGTTTCACTGTCCACCTCCTGACTTCATCATCAGGCCCAGTTGAGACTACCATAATATTGTTTCGTTACTAGCACCCCACGTGTATGCAAAGTTTCATAAGAATCGATTCAGTACAACTGAAAAAGCTTTCACAAGATTTGAAACAAAGGAAGGCGTAAATATATATACGGGGTTAAATCAAATAAAATCGTTTAAAAACATAGTAAATCTAAATAAATACTTACAATTCTCATATCCTATGAAAAAACAATTCTCATATCCTATGAAAAAAATATACTAGTTTGATAGTTTATCCTCCTGAAAACACTTCAAAAGTTCAAAATACGTGCTTGCGTTATGTAGTGATCACTGAGTTAGATGCGAACCGACTGAACTGAGAACACGCGTGTATGGTCACTGAGCGCTCCGCGCAGCGGTCGAGTTGAACGAGCCGCTAAAATGCAGCTCTGCCGTGCGACGCTAATGATTTTTTTTTACACATTTATAAGTTAAATTTATTAAGAAAGTTTATGTATGTATTATCAAAATAAACAGGGCTACATAATTATATTTTTTTTATAAAACAATCTCCTGGTTTAATTGTAGGCAAAGATTTTGTAAGAATTTTTATTTCTATTTTTTCTATTTTTGCGCCTAATCTTTTTTTCTTCTATGAACAAGTGAAAATATTGTTCCAGAAATGAATTTGTCGTCCTTAAATTATACGAAAACGATACCAAACACGACTTGTTTGCTTAACTTACGGAGATATGGACGAAAGAGTGCAGCGCGGCAGATGGAATTTTCCCCCCCCTCCCCCACCTACCTGCAGGGTGGTACCACGTGGGTACAGGGCTAAATCAGCTCAGATGACCACTAGGTATGCCTGTGCCAAGCGGCTTCCTTTGTTGAAGATTTGCAAGGTTCCCATACAAATCAACACACTAAATACCCGACTAGTGTTAGATACGAGCGTGAAGCCTCACTATGCCCACTGTAATTCTGTGCTATGCCTTTCCGTAAGACCCGTAAGTGCGACAGGGTGCACTGTACGTGTCATCCTGCTTCCACATTTCATTTCTCCGCGGGCAACGACGGTTTTATACCAGTATAGATAGCAATTAACTGGCTTGGGCTCAATTTGCGAATCTCAGTCTTTTTCTATGTAGGAACGTAACTTAAGTACATACTTACCTATACAGGATGTAAAAAAAATAGTGTAGGACCAGTTAACTGGGGCTTCTACTCATCATACTGATTAACTTTCCCCAAAGAACCCATAGTCAATTCGCAAAAAAAAATTCGACGCTCCATACAAAAATGCACAAAATTGGTCAATCAGCTGATCGTTTTGTATGAAGAGTTCAATTTTTTTTGCAATTTCTGCAAACTTGTTGAACTAAAGTTGTTCATTTTGATGAGTAGAAGCCCCAGTTAACGGGAACTACACCAATTTTGTTACACCCTGTATATATATTTTTCCTGTACTACCTAGGTCCATGTTAGAATTTGCTATCTACTGACGGTTTACATAGCTCGTAGAGAAGACGGCCGTTGGGACAGAAATTTCTCAAGTGGTGACTCCTAGCGTAGGAAGGCCTCCCACACGGTGGACCGACGACGACCTGTCGCAGGAATCCAGTGGATGCGGGCAGCGCAGAACCGTTCGTTATTAACATTCTTCGGAAAGCCTTTTTCCAGCAGTGGACGTGTTTTGGCTGATATGATGATGTTGATGAATCCAAATTAGCTTTTAGAACTTTTTCAAGTTGCACAATAATTACATAGAACTTTCCAAGGTGCACAATAATTAAATTATTAAATAAGGTAATTATATGTGCACTTAGGAAAAGTTTTAAAAGCTAATTTGATTTTCTCATAAAATTATTAGGTTGTTATTGACTTCCCTCACCTTAGTGCCTTTATTTTATAAGCAATTCGTTAACATAAATGAGACCCAATAAACTATAAATTGTTACAATAAATCAAGCTCGAACAACTAAAAAGAATAATTGTGTAAACTCAATGTTTATAAGATTACACAACTTGGCGAAACAGCTAATGTCAATTAGGAGATCGCATTTGTTAGAGGTTACTCTTAATTAGTGCAGTAATTGCTTTTTGAAATTATGTTATTAGGGTAATGAAAGGTTGTATATGAAAGGCTTGGCGGTGGATTACAAAGCGCGCGCGCATGTGCTTGGAGATTACAAGCGTAAGTTCAGGGTAGCAATTATTGAGATTCTACTGGTAGAAAACTATTTATATGTCGGAGCGTCATGCAAAACGCGACCAATACCAGCTCGAGATACGTTTACATAGATCGTTACAGTTTATTTGGATCAAACGTCAAGTATTAGTACCTGGGTGAAACCAGTGTTGGCGTGACAATCGCTTGTACTAGTGAGCGGACCGTATGTGGTAGCAAAGATGACCCAATAACGGTAGGCTGTTTGTGATTGAGGTGGCAACATTGAGTTGAGAAGCCATATTAGCTGGCAGTCAGTCACGGTGCGGACACTTTTTGGAGTTTACTCCTTAAGAATCGATTTGCATATAAGGCGCCCGGTATGAAAAAAATATGAGGAGTAAAATCTAGTGATCGAAAACGTAGTTTGTTATATTCTCTTTGCGCGTTACGTTTTTTACGCGCAACCTATTGTGCGCACCTCTGTCACGTGATACAAAACAGTCAGGATTGGCTGAATCTGACCAAAAGAATATAAGTCACTACGAAATCTAAAATGAAGTCACAACACAGTAATCAAATCAGATCTGTTATTGTTGCAGTCTTACAATTTTTGATCTGATAAGATTTTAAAATTTGTGATTTTTATATAATTTGGTATTTCACTCCATCATGGGTGTCAATTTTGTGAAAGCAGATAGCAGAAACTTGCCCAAAGTGAACGCAATCATGTTCTTTAAAAATAACCCCGATTTTTATTCTGCAGAGCTGAGAAATGTAAAAACAGCAATGTAAGTACTATAAAATAATATAACACTACCTACGTAAGTAACCTTAATTCTGCTAAGGCGAAATAATAGTCTTTCTTTCAGTAGTAGTTTTTTAGGTTATAAAGAATAAATTTTGTTTACAGTAAGTAATTAGTTTGCATTTTCAGGAATTCACTATGGTGATAGACGAGACTAAAGGTGAAATCGTCAGTTGCTAGTGCTTGGACTGTGCAGCTTTAGCTGGTGGTTGTAAGCATGCAGTGGCATTTTTGATGTGGACCCATCGTCGCAGTGAAGAACCTTCCTTGCGTGAATGTTACTGGAAAAAACCCGTCCTCTCGAGAGTAGGGACTACTATGAAATACGTCACTGTATATCAAATTTGAAAAAAAAAACAGCTCCACATCATGAAACCAGCACAGACCTTTTCCACGGGTTTCTTCAAGAAGCAAAAAAGAAGAAAATTATGAATTGTGAACTTTTAAAGTATCAGAACGACTTTAAACACAGTGATGTTCGACAGTTTTCATTTCCTTATTCAAGTGAGTGATGATATAAAGAAAGATGTCAACAAATTACTAGAAACATTACAAGAGAAACTTAACAAAAATGCTCTTGATTTAATTGAAGAGTCAACACAAAACCAATGTTAGAGCCCTTTATGGTATGACCTAAGATATGCTCGTATAACTGCATCTAAAGCATACGAGGTTAGTCGCTGCCAAACACCAAATGGATCATTAGTAGCTGCGACCATGGGAGCTAAAACACCTGACACATCAGCTATGAAAAGAGGCCGGAAATTGGAATGATTAGTTATAAAAACTGTGCAGAGTAAACTTAAAACTAAAGTCAAGCCTTGTTTTGTGCCTGTTTAGACAATCGTACTTAAGTAGTAAACTCCACACACGAGCTGACACACACACTATTTTTTGACGGAGCATCGAGCTGAACTGACGTGTCCATCGCTGAGATCACCACCTTTGCATCCAATGATCAAGACCATTAAAGGAGGACCTCTGAGATATAGTTACATTGTTATTTCGACGCCCACAACCGAAATAGTTAAGGACTGAATCACAAGGCCATCCATAACCTAACCACCCCCTCCGACATATATTATTTAAGTGCCCTTTGTTGAATCTAAACAAACTGATTATAAGCGATAGATCATAGATAACATATCGTACCCTTATTGCAAGAACCAGTTATCTGCAATTTTTTACTCAAATTAAGTTAAATATACCAATCGATTCGTCTCATCAAGACGAAGCTACAGGTAAAACCCATTAACTGCAAAGACGTCTATTTACGGAGATAGCTTCGGTAAAAAACAAGTAACTTACAGATTTGATAAAATAATCCTCAGAAAAAAGAAGCTAACCTCATTTTATTCTTACAATTTGGTAATTTTATCCTAAAAAAAACATATTTTGTACTTTAACATGTTTAAGATGTAGTTGCCTAATGTGGTAAATGCCAAGAATATTCAGCCGATACATAGTAACCAACAATAACTGATTTTGCCTTTGCTTACTTGAACGAAAATTGAGGACACATGTTCTAGTAAAACAACCTAAACCAATTTCGTTGTTTTTTGCAGAAGATTTAAAACTCTATTCGCTCGTAAATATTAGTGGTAAAAGAAATTATATAGTTATAGTTTACTTTTTCAGTAGCTTTTGCCACTAGCTTTAATGGATTTCATCAGCTAAATTAAAATATCTTCGCGTACTTTTTTCTGTACGTAGGCTACGCGAGGGAGATTCAATGAATTAGCTTGGGCTAAAACCGACTATCCATGTGATAGCTATCTCTTTCGTACGCAACTTGTATCTAGACGCAAATAGCTTTCAGGTAAGCGTGCTTTTTTCTAGCGGTGAATGTAGAGGTCACTCTCTCTGTTTCATCTTCTGTGTTTCTTAGTTCTGGCCTTGACTCGTAGCCTAACATAGGGTGACGACTTCGTTCACAGTCATTTATGTCGCACTGGCTATTTGGGCATTTATGAGTGTTCTTCTTCCTAGGGCGTAGGCATCTATAGCATAGGTTATTTTTCTTGGCCAAAGCCCATCTGTTGTCGTTGTCCGCGTTAGTGACTCTTCCGTTCGCAAATAGCGCATAGGTACTTGTGGCCTTCCCTATCTACTGTGACATGGGTGCGTCGTGGATGTCTCTGTATTTGTGGTGCCCAGTCTTCTGCTATCCCTATCTGTCCGGGTGGCGCGAACCCGCTGCTTCTGCCGGCTTCTTGTTCCATAAAGCAGCTGATCTGTAGTAAGTCGGAGTCAGTCTTCATTTCTTCCGCCGCATAGTCATACCAGCGATAGCAAAGCGTTGGTTTTAGCTTCTCTATGATGCTCTTCATGGTCTTGGGGCTTGCTAGGTAGTGAGCCTTGTTGAGGTACTGCAATGTAGCTACGCAGTTCTTGACCTTATTTGCGAACAGGCAAATGTCCCGTGGCGAATCTGTAGTGCTTGGTAGGCTGCGTAGCTTCTCAAGCTCGAAGAGAGCGATGGAGCCTGGGCGTCCAAAGCTAGCTTCTAGGGTCTTCATTATGTCTTCAGGTTTCGAATTGACTATGAGAAGGCATTTGACGGCTTCTTTGGCTCTTCCCATTTATGATTGACGTAGTCTTGTTGTGTTTTCAACTGCAGTGTAGTGACTTGAGTACTCTAATTATGCGGATTTAAAGGCGAGCCACTTGTTTTGAGATCCGTTGAACTCCGGTAGTCTCCCGTAGAATTTATGCCTCGTAGCTGTACGCGCGGCGATGGTGATAACTCGTGCAAGCTCTGGCAGCTCTGTTTTTCTGTCTTATTGTCCCTTGGTAGCAGTTTGACTTGTAATTGGCACGTTCGCCTCGTTCTCTTGGGTTTGTTCTGGAGAGCTTGCTTTTCATGTGTGTTCACCCTTGTGGCGGTACTCTTTAGTGTTATATTTCTTGATGACGTAATGCTGTTGCTGTCTTCGTCTTCGCTTGTCTCAGGTTGGCTAAGGTATTTTTCTGTGCTATGGCGAGTTCTAGCTTCAGTCTTGCGATTTCTTTGTTCATCTTGGCGCTCCGATATTGCTTGTTAATTTTTTGTGATTATGTGCTGCGCCTCTCTAACTGTGTTTCACGCAGACTGGGGTCGCTGAGAGGTGGGTCTGTAGATGACACTAGCGGTTGTTCATGGCGCAACGGAACTATGCCTGTGTTGGCATCTAAGAGCGCCTCATCTTCTTGATTCGTTGTCTGCTCCCGAGCGGACGGTTCTGTGGCGTCAGGAGCTGCGGTTTGCGAGCGTGTAGTCGACAAGGACCAGATGTACGGGACGACCGGGCCTCGCATAAAATACTTGGCTGACGGTCAACCGTAGTCTTCACGCTCGCTTGGGGTAGCTTTCTTGCCGCAGTCGGTAGATACGGGAACGGGCAGAGGTTTCGGTCAGTAAGACCGCCCTTTTCTGTACTGTGCAGCTTTTTTTTCAGTTAGGAGCTTTTGTAGGGCGAGAACTGTTGCTGGCTTGCTGATCGGCGACTGACTGAACGACTGAACGACGAACTGAACCGAACTGCACACTGAGTACGGTTATGGCGCTTTTTATATACATCATCATCATATCAGCCGAAAAACGTTCACTGCTGGACAAAGGCCTCCCCCAAGGATTCCCACGACGACTGGTCCTGCGCTGCCCGCAGCCAGTGGCTTCCCGCGATCTTTACCAGGTCGTTATATACAATTTTGGCCAATACCTGGGGTAAGGCAGCGCGGGGGCAGGACCTCGCGATTAGAGTGGGAGGGCTGCATAAAACAGACGGCAATATATCTGATAGCAAGACCTACTGAGTTAGTCGTCGTTTTCATTTAAAAATTTATAGATAATTAAATAGTACTTAATATTAAAATTGGTGTTTTTAAAGAATATTGAGGGGCAAACTTGCAGATAACTAGTAAATATTTTATTAAATAGTTTTCATATTCAGCAAAAACAAACTAAAAATATGTATTTTATGTCTGTACTGGTCAAAGTTGAATGAATCTGTCCCTATTTTCGTAAATACTAATATTTTTAAAAAAATATCATCAAAATTGTGTCAGTAGAGCGGCCAAATGGGTCTGTCATTTAATTTCGATAGATGTTCTACATTCAGGAAAAACTAACTAAATGTACATCTTACCAGCTGATTTTCCCTTTTGTGGAAAATCTATAAAGATTTTTCCTATTCATATTCTAAAAATCTATACTTTAATATTTTCTTGTACATTAAAACATACTAGAAGTAAATATTTACTTAAATATAAGGTACTTATGATTCTTCAAACTTTTAACTGCTTATATCTCAAAACTATTATACTGAAATATTGATGCAGATAGTTGGTTCTTGCAATAAGGGTACGATATAATCATAGCGAGCTTCGATAAACGTCTTACTATACAGAAAAATTGCGACTTATAAAAAAGAGCTTCGTACGGCTGAACTATAGCAGATAGAAAATAATTTATCTACTCTCATATCGTAAAGTTCGAATTATAAACTTTAAAACGAATTTATATTGGCATACTTTATAAACACTATACCGAAATTAAAAAAAAAACATTTTTAATGTTATATATAAAGTACGTAATAGAGCACGCAAATGATCTCTAAAATCATCGAATTCACGAAAAAACAAGCGGTACCCGGTAGTCCCGACTCCTATCTACCCCGAAATAAAAAATATTAATGAAATAGGTAAACTTTTGTTTTTTTGTTTGAAGTTAAAGTATTTTCAGTAATGCTCAGAATAAAGGTGATGAAAAATGTTTGTTAAAATTTTTGCTGACAAAACTCACGGAACTGAACTGAACATTTTTTCCGAACAAACCCATAGTCGATATATGAAAAAAATTGGGTTTCTCATTAAATCGATCGGCCGAAATGCCACCAATGTATGAAAAGTTAAAAATTTTTTTCGCGAATTATGTCTTAGGGGAAAATGGTTCAGTTTCGTAAATAGAAGTAAATAAAAAAAAAATCACCCGGTGTACTTGTGGAAGCCAAATTGTAAGATAAGTCATTTTACATACGGTCAGGCAAATTGTATAATTCGTCCTTATTTAAATGGTCAGGCAAAACGTAAAATGCTGTACGCCGATTCAGGCAATTTGTAACAATTCGTCCGTATATAAACGATCAGGCAAAATGTAAAATTCTGTACGCAGATTGTAAAATGCCGAGCCAGGTAAATTGTAATAATTCGTCCGTATATAAACGGTCAATACCGAGTCAGGCAAATTGTCAAAATGCCGTACGGCAGATTGTAAATGAGCTCGCGAAGCAAGCGATGTTAGGTTCGGTCAGGTTTGGTTGATTTAACCGTCAAGGAGCTCTCCGCCCTCGCCATTATATATAATTTGCCTGACATTTGCCTGACCGTATGTATAATGACGAATTATACAGTATGCCTGCGACATACCTATTATTTTTACTGTTAATTTCCTACGATAGCCGTGATGTATATTTTCGGCTGGCTCTAGCACGAACTGATTTTTATTCTACACATCCTGGTTATTTTTACCCATAAATATTGTTTTACAAATTACACTTATTGTTATTTGAATCTATCGGTCTAAAGAAACGATTTCTATAAACACACGAAATAATCATACACTGGATAGAAAGGAACGAGAGCGCTGGTTTCAGTCATTCTGCGCAGTGCCCACCCCCGCCTCCCCGCCCGGCCACGTCACAAACTCAAGTTCACACACAACAGGCAAACTGACTATAAAAGCTTTATAATGACACTGGAGTAATGTTTCTAAGACTAATAGGTTTGTAATTATGAAGGTAATCGCCCTGATTCAGGGTAGGCTCGAGCCCCTCGGTGGGGACGTATATGAGCTGATATAATAATAATAAATAAAAATAATTATCAAGGTAAGGCGATATAGACATTTTCGTCATGGTCTTCTTTTATGTTCCGCTGATGTCCTTTGATTAAAATGAATAGGTATCATTGTTGTACGCGTGTGGAGAGGTGTGGTGGTACGGAACTTCGGCGTGCGAGTCCGACTCGCACTTGGCCAGTTTCATAGACGAAAGTTTTTTTGAAATCATAAAGTTAGGTAGGTATCTCTACTTACCCTCATTTTCTACTGCTTTATCATCTTTTGCCTAATTTTCTAGCGCTTTAAACCGAAAATTGCTCTTTTGGATGTCAAGGGCAGGATTACAGTCGTGCGCAATGACAGACGAGCTTGTCTGTACAGACTCGTACATTAATCTTATACACGTTTCCTGGTTTTCGAATGTTAACTTTAAATGACGTTTACCTTCTTGTTTCTCTTTACAATTCTTTGTAAATTAAGCAATGCCATAATTGTTGTTTTAAATGAAACAACAAGTGAAAAGAAACTACTTGTCCTATTTAATAAATAAGTCAAGTTTATATGTATTTGTCACAGATAAGCGTACAAAAGTTTATTCTTTTGAGGATCAAATTCGACAACAATAAAAGCTGTCACACACGAGAGCTATGCTATATTATATGAAAACTCAACATTCTTTTACGAATCTTTGAATGAGCTACACCTAAAACTTTTTATACAGGCTGTTAACCGCCTCCGTGGCGTAATGGTTATTCCATTCGCTTCACACCAGGAGGCCGCGGGTTCGATTCCCGGCGGTTTTAACTTTGTAAGACTCGGTTTGGTTTGTGGTAGGGCATTTTCATAGCCCGCCTGGCTAGCTACCACCATCTTATCTAAGTCTTGCTGCCAAACATCAGTGTTAACAACATTGATGTGTCCCGGCTTGAAGATAAGAGAGCCAGATCTCCATTAAGTTGGGGAATCTTGGAAAGAGCCCGCTTCCATCTTCGGCACCATCGACACTTACCATCAGGTGAGATGATGCCAAGGGCTTACCAATTGTAAATAAAAAAAAATATGTTTGACGGCAACACTTAGATGGTGGTAGCTAGCCAGGCGGGCTATGAACATGCCCTGCCACGAACCAAACCGAGTCTTGTAAAGTTGACCTCGTCGGGAATTGAACCCGCGACCTCCTGGTGTGAAGCGAATGGACCAACCATTACGCCACGCAGGTGGATAAAAACTCTTTTTTTAATCATGCTTTTTTATTCATCTTACGATAAATATCTGTGAGCTTTGCGATATCGCGCGAGCGAGGTATCTGCAGATAGACGATGATGAAATATATATTATCTGCCCCGTGTGTGTGTACTCTTATTGGTTTCTATGAAGAGCGATATTGTAAGATATCTGGTAAATTAAATATATCTTATAGGATAGCTCCCGCGTGTGTAACAACCTTTAAAATATACGGCAGTAGTCCCGGTGTGCGTACCGACCGTGCCATTTTGGTGCATGTTGTAAGTATAACAGTGGCCGGGGCACATAGCTCGTAGAACAATGGCAGTTGGGGTAGTAAAATTATCAAGTGGCAACTGCGCACCGGAAAACGTAGCGTAGGCAGGCCGCCCACTCGGTGGACGGATGACCTGGTGAAGGTCAGATGACAAGGCGGATGCGGGCAGCGCAGGACCGGTCGTCGTGGAAATCCTTGGGGAAGGCCTTTGTCCAGCAGTGGACGTCCTTCGGCTGATATGATGAACCTAAAGGTAATTTTTTGGCACCACGACCATTTTAGACAACTGATTACAAGTTTTAGCGCGGTGCGCAGTTATTCAATCTTCTTTTATTAGATCTTTTTACATTCCATCTATTTCTTTTCCACGCATGTGCTGTCACCCATCTGACAATTTCATTTAAAATCAATCATTCTATTCATCCGTCATTCTATTATATAAAATAAATTAATAATCTTTAAAAAAAGACCCATTTCTCTCCTGTATTTTCATCATCATTGAACTAAATTGTGCGCATTGACCGCCTCCGTAGCTCAGAGGCAAACTTCACTGGCCACTGGCTTTACACAGGAGGTTGCGGGTTCGATTCCCGGCGGGGTCAATTGTAAGACTCGGTTTGGTTGGTGGTAGGGCATTTTCTTAGCCCGCCTGGCTAGCTACCACCATCTTATCTAAGTCTTGCCGCCAAATATCAATGTTGATATCATTGGTGTTTCCGGCATGAAGATAAGATAGCCAGTTCCCCATTGCGTTAGGGAATCTTGGTAAGCCCGCTTCCATCTTCGGCAACATCGTCACTTACCACCAGGTGAGATGTTGTCAAGGGTTTACCAATTGTGAATAAAAAAAATGACCCTGTACCTACTCCTACAGAAGTGTGCGCAGACAATCTGCGTACACCTCCCCTGTTTCGGCCCATATGACATGATGTCGGTGGAGCCATGGGTTGGTGGTGGGTTTGTAACTACTCCTACAGCAGGAATAGCGGCCCCCACTGTTATGCTCTAGGGTAGGTAAGTGGGGACGCTATATCATAAACCTGGTAGTCTAGCGTATCTGGTAGATATACGAGAGGGAATGTACCTACTCCTACTCGTCGTGCCACAAAGTTAAGTATTGTTAGGCAACGTATCACTACAGAGGGAGAGATATCACTATCACAGCGTGCATTTTCAAAATTCTGGTTATTGAACTTCCCATCGCACAAATGTGTACTACACTTTGCATCGCATACTTATCACCTTGTGGCTTGTTCACTTCTGATTCTTGATTCAGAATGGATTTAATCAAAGATACCTAAGCTTAGAATCGCTTGCAAAATGAGATCCGACTGCTCAAAAAAGATTGTATATCTACGAGTACAATCTTAAAGCAAAGTTAAACGCGCGGGCAGTGGCCCGTGACAAATTCGATTTGTCCATTGAAACTCCTTTTTGTACTTTGAGGTCCATTGTATTGTGTTTTCCGGTAGCCAGCGATTTGATGGCGCTCAGTGTCACGACAATACAGTAAGACGTCGATTAAGGAAGGCCACAAATTAATGCATTTTTCATGTCACGCTAATAACGTTGTTTGTCTAGGAAACAGATGCGGTAATGAGTGCGATTTAGTAGAGGTACCGGTGCATCTATAAATTAAGTGAGCAAGGTTTTTAATTACACGCCTTAGGCTAAACATTAAGATGTGAAGGATAATTAATGGTAGTATTGTAAATTATAGAACTGTGTCCATATTTCACAATTATAAAGCTTAAGTTATTTGATCTTAATTAGAGAAACGTATTAATGTATGTGTAGTTAAACTACAATGGTCATAAAAGAAAAGAGTGTTTATAGGTTTGTCTATTGGAAAAAACCGGCCAAGTGCGTGTCAGAACCGCCCACATAGGGTTCCGTACCATCATACAAGATGGCGCTAGTTTCTTCAGTTCCGTACTATCATACTAGATGGCGCTAGTTTCTTCACGTTTCGAAAAAAGACACATTTTTTGTATGGAGTCTTTCACTTTTTCAAATTTTTAGTATTTGCTGTTATAGCGGCAACAGAAATACATCTGTGAAAATTTCAACTGTTTAGCTATCACGGTTAATGAAATATAGCCTGGTGACAGACCGACAGACGGACGGACAGCGAAGTCTTAGTAATAGGGTCTCGTTTTTACTCTTTGGGTACGGAAACCTAAAAAAGTACGTACCTAATGTTAGAACTCCGAACCACTTACTAATCTTATATAATTATATCTTATTATTCGTTCCCGTACTCCTCCGAAATGGCTTGACCAATTCTCATGAAATTTTGTGAGCATATTGAGTAGGTCTGAGAATCGGCCAACATCTATTTTATTTTAGGGTAGGGTAGGGTAGTGTAGTGTAGGGTAGTGTAGTGTAGGGTAGTGTAGGGTAGGGTAGTGTAGTGTAGTGTATGTAGAGTAGGGTAGGGTAGTGTAGGGTAGGGTAGGGTAGTGTAGACTGTAGTGTAGGGTAGGGTAGGGTAGGGCAGTGTAATGTAATGTAAGGCGGTACGTAGTTCGCCGGGACAGCTAGTAGTATATATATATATTGCTACTCGTAATGTGATCGTCGGTGGCGTAACGGCTAGGGCCGCCGCCTCCTGTCTGGGAGGTCGTGTTTCAAATCCTGCCACGTACCAATGGGATTTGGAATTTAGATTTCATATGTACGTTTATCCGACGCTCTTACGGTGAAGGTAAACATCGAAAGGAAACCTGCACACGCCTGAGGAGAAACTCGCAGGTTGTGTGTGAAGTCGACTAAGCCGCACTGGGCCCGCGTGGTCGACTAATGCCCGATCGCCCTAATTCAGGGTAGGCTCGAACCCCACGGTGGGGACGTATATGAGCTGACATGATGAATGCTATATGACTTTTTTCGTTTCGATACCAGCTTAACTGAGGAGTCCAAGGAAAGGACCAAAGACATTGGATTTCCCTCCTCTTGAGGGGAGCGAAATCTTTTTAACTCTGTGGAAAGACCGATAGAAATCACTCCATAATTGTTTTGTGATTAAAACCGCCATCTATTTCGTTAGACGCTAATCTTACCTGGCCTGAGATAGAAAAACGTTGAAGTCGAAAAGAGTTCTAAATATAATTAGTTTTTTTTAATATAAATGTTAGGTATAAGGGATTAAAGTCCATACCATAAAAGTAAAAAAAAACCTGCCAAGTGCAAGTCAGAACCGCACGCATAGGGTTGACAAGATGGCGCTTGTTTCTTCATATTTTAAAAAAACACGTTTTTGTATGGAGACCTCCATTATTTTTTCACTTTTTCTAATTTTTAGTTATAGCGGCAACAGAAATACATCATCTATGAAAATTTCAACTGTCTAGCTATTACGGTTCAGAAATACAGCCTGGTGACCGACGTACAGACAGACGGACAGCGAAGTCTTAGTAGTAGGGTCACGTTTTTACCATTTGGGTACGGACGGAACCCTTAAAACGATCAGAACCAATGAGACTGTGATCGTTTTCACAATTGTTTTACGAACCTTCGTCTTTTACTAATATACAAGCCCTTTTGAGACAGTCTTCATATCTTTTCAAGCGACTTTCAAAAAGGAGGAGGTTCTCATTTCGTCTGTATGTTTTTTTTTAATGTATGTTACCTCATAACTTTGGACTGGGTGAACCGATTTTTATGATTATTTTTTTATTTGAAAGCTAGTGCTTTCCGTGTGGTCCCATATAAATTTTATCAAAATCGAAGTAGTACTTTATTAGAAAATTGACAAAAACCAAAAATAATAATGCATAATTAATGTACTAAGTTGTTGCGATGGAAGTCGGTTTTTTAACGTGTTTAGCGTTTTTAATTATTCGATTTGCAATGCTAGTGCTCGTGTATTACAAACCTTCTCTGGAGTTTTTGTCGGCATTATCAGTTATAAAACTGCACCCAGTGCAAGTCGGGTTTTCACTCCAAGATCCTTAAAAAGTAAAATTAAAAATTTTAAAAAAGCCCACGACGAGTGTTAAAACGTAATTGTTTACGCCCCCCGACTAGAGGGAAATAAAAACGAAACATAAATTTCAAAAATCCAAGAAAATCCGTCGAGGACTGCCTTCGCCCCTTCTGCTCCAAATTCAAGTTTTAACATAGCAATTGATATTGATCAAAAACTACATTTAAGTTAAGTATTTATATTTTGATCTAAGAGTCGTCGCGTAGAGGACTACTAATTTAAATAAATTTGAGCTAAGAAGCTTAAGCAGCATTTGCGTGTGTCCTTTTTATAAAAATTAAGGTTTTCTATGTTGAAATCTCTGTTATCTTAAAATTCTCCTTAGTGACTGCTCCTATTTTTCCTTGGACTTTTCAACTTTTTGAAGAGAATTCAAACTTTGTTCGTCTGTTTCAATAACAGTTTAACTCTAACGCGCTAACTGTGCTACTGGCCCCTAATCTCTTTCGGTATATCAGCGGCGCGGCGGCACATATTCAATTAGCGGTGGCGGTAGAACAATGGGAGTTCGCGGCCGGAACAGATAGGCTGCGCGGGCGTCGCTCGGTCACCCGTGTCGTCCTGAATGACCGTCCAATGCACCGAAACAAACCGTGTAACATCCGCCTTTGGACAATATTAAAGCTAGTAGTTCGCCCCGAACTGTGAACTCTTTTTTTTCTCCCTCGGACTGCGGATGAGGAGGAGGAGAATGCTTTTACGCATACGCAATAACAGCCGGCTGTACTGGTTATGTGGGACTCACAGCCCTGCACCTATATGCATACATACCCATTATATACATAAGGTATATATAAATAAATATGCATAGGAACAAGACCACACTACTCACTAAACTCGCCCTAAGGCTTTGGCAACTAGGCTGCCTTAAAAGCCCATCGGGGCGACGCCCCTCGGGTGCGAAAGTCTGTGAAAATATATTAGTACATTAACGCTTGTGCGAATCCGTCCAGCGCCATCTAGTGGTGTTTAAGGAAACCATGTTTCGACAACCCCTTGACCGATTTGGCTCAAGTTCAAAGTTGAAAATTATTTTTGTCTCATTAATTCGCCTACCAAATTTCACGACGTTCCGAAAGCTCCGATCAACGATACCTACTCGAGTTGCCGTCGAACAAACATTTATACATACATACATACTTACAAAAGTTTTGACAGCTTCTTCTCGTAAAATATGAGCCTGTAATCACACACCTATTTTGATTTCTAAAATTCTTAATTCTACTTATTATTTATTATAGATATCCATTCTTTAATCTTTCATTTATGACTTAATTTAAAACAAAAAATAAATAAATCAAATTATGAAATACAACATTTTCTGTTAATGTTTTGAATAAAAAAAATGTGTTAAGATGGTTTCAGACCTCATTCATTATTACCATCAGGTGAGATGATGCCAAGGGCTTACCAATTGTGAATTATTTGTTTTTTATCACAACATTTACGTGTAAGGTAGGTACAACCTGAGATATAACGAAAGTTCCATAATGTTTCATAAAGTGCCTCACTATTATAGGTGTAGACACACCAAAACTTTAATTACATTGCAGTCTCCATTGATTTCTCCGTACATTTAAAACATTTAGGCTCCTTTAGTGTTACCAAAAATATTGCCAACTTACTTGCTTGAACGTTGTTTGCTACACTTTCTTCTCGAGTTATTTTTCGTGCTTTACTATTTAAATCAAATACATACTTGTACAAGCGGAGAGCTTTTTGAAAAAGTCCTTTCCTTATAACCAGCACTTCCTTAAGCTGCAATTTTTCATACAAGCGGGGCTTTAGCGATTTTCACCTCGATTTTTACCAATTTTTGATAGGTTGCTAGTCAGAAGAAATGCTAGGTTTATAGGTTTAGTTTTTTTCAATAAAGTTAATAAGTTCAATTTTAATTTTACAAAACGAATTTCAGCCATTATTTGTTTAATTTAAAAAAACTAAACCTATAAAGACTTTTATTCTGACAAACAACCTATCAAAAATTGGTCAAAATCGGTTAACTTTTTAGAGGTGATAATCGCTTTTTCCGTTTGTATGAAAAGTTTAATTTTCACAGTCCTCTTAAATTATGAAACAATAATAGTTGGAAGCCAAACATAACTAGCTTAATAAAATTCGATAAATTATATCAGTGGTGACACATTAGTAAGCCTGCTTCCATCTTCGGCATCATTGCTACTTACTATCAGGTGGGGTGATGTACTTACCAATAATTGTAGATAAAAAAAAAGTAAGTTACTGAGTCTAAAACTTAGGTAAATTTTTAATTTTAAGCTTAACATGTTTTTTTTACTAAATACTTTTTTGTTATTGTATCGATGTAGTTTTCTACATTATTTTGACATTTTGCTAATTAAAGTTTAATTTTTATCTTTGTATTACTTTATTTAACGATCACATCACTATTGTCATTTTATGTAGAATTATGAAATTGTGCCATGAAATAAATAAGTAGAAATCATAACTTCTTAAGGCAAATAAATACATAGTTTCTTACAATTGTGAGACAAACATTCCAGTTAAGTAGGTCCAACTTTGAGGAAAAGACCAATCTGTTGGGAAGCGTTTGGAAAGCTTCGCAATATCTTCGGTCTTCACGTCACAAATAACGCAGTGTCTCAATACTAAGGTGATGTGTGTGTGTGTTGCTAGTGATGACATAAGGAACTGAGACATGTTGCTTACTATGGGCCCCATAAGAAGGCTCAAGGTCATCCAAAGGGCGATGGAGCGAGCTATGCTCGGAGTTTCTCGACGCGATCGAATCCGAAATGAGATGATGCGTATATAGGAGAACTAAAGTAACCGGCACAGCTCATAGAATCGCTACACTTAAGTGGCAGTGGGTAGGGCACATAGCTCGTAGAACAGATGGCCGCTGGGGTAGTAAAGTTATCGAGTGGCGACCGCACACCAGAATAAATACCGTAGGAAGGCCTACCACTTGGTGGACCGACTAACTGGTGAAGGTCACGGGAATCCGCTGGATGCGGGCAAAGCAGTACCGGGCGTCGTGGCAATCCGTGCGGTCGCCTTGTCCAGCAGTGGACATCTTTCTGTTGATATGATGACTTAAAACTGTAATTATTACTTAATTTAATTAAATCATCTATCAGTGCGATGTAAAATAACAGATTAAGCTTCCTGAGCAGATTTAATGCAGGTGTCCGCCGTCCAAAGTGTCCGATTTACATTTCGGCTTCCATGCTCATTACCGCTGTCTTATGGCTACCGGAGTTGTCATTTCCAAAAAACAAACTGTCGGACAGTTTCTGCAAGACATTAACAGACACTCTGTCGACGCGATACCGTCGCATGCGTTTGCGTTTCAATTAAGCCGCGATTAAGAAGTTCAAGCTAATGAGGCGTTAATTAAAGCCAGTTTTATGGGGGGAGGAAGAGCGGTAATTAGCGACATTTGGCGGACAAACAGAGTTATAGACGTTGCATGCTGATATTACAATCCAACAATAAATAAATAAATATTCTGGGACAAATCACACATGGTCATCTGGCCCCAAAGTAGGAGAGTGTTATGGGTTACCAGAGACTGATATACATACTTACATACGTTTAAATACATACATTATATATGTATTTAAACGTATTGTAAGCGATAACAGTTAAACTTAAACATTTGAATTGGGTTTGTATCAAAGTTAACCCTTGTTGGTTGGGTACAGATACAATATGTAGCACGACTTGTAGGTAGTAGGGTAATGGGCGTGGGTTTAAATATAATATGCGTGCCACTTATTGCGTGTAATTTATTATTAAAAATAAGACCCAAAATGGGTCTTGTAAAGGGAGCAGCCGGTAAATATATATAAATATTTAGGTCATTTATTAAATTTTGAGACTGTGTTAGGAAAAGAATTTAAAATGATGTTGTCAAATAGATTGACGCAGGCGCGAAAAAGAAATAAATGTAATTAAAAGATCGAATGAAAGGAGAATGAATAACTGCGCACCGCGCTACAAATATCTATCCAAATTCCAAACCTAGCCTCAGTACACACTGAGGCCTACACAGGCCTGCGTTGCCATTTTGGGGATAAATCCGTGCTTCAGCATAGTCACATTCTCATTAGGTAGGTGCATTACCTACAAACGTAATCCAAATTACAGCGCAGGACCGGTCGTCGTGGAAATCCTTGGGAGATTCAATGGGCACTGGCCGTCTGAATGTCCCACAGCGTGTCATAGAGTTTTTATAACTCTGTGGAAACGTGCTCGTAAACTCACAACCTGTCATTTGCGTGTCAGATTGAAAGAAAGTGAAAAAAAAAGCTCAGTAGGGTACTGCGTTATCGTGTTTGAGGAGCTTCAAAAGTTAATTATAAATATTATTAATATTTAAAACGCAATTTTGCGCGCTAAAATGGAGTGACAAACAAAACCTTTCGGAGCGTGTGAGGTGAAAATAATTATTTATTTCGATCGCGTCGATTATGAGAGTCATTGTAAAATGAGTGCACGAAGCGAAGCTGAGTGGCACAAATGGCACAATAGACATAGAGTGTTACAATGGCTAATGCGTACAGTGGCATACAATACTTTTTCTACGACCATGAAATATTAATCGCCTTCGTGGCGTAATGGTTAGTCCATTCGCTTTACAACAGGAGATCGCGGGTTGGATTCCCGGCGGGGTCAACTTTGTAAGACTCGGTTTGAGTGGTGGTAGGGCATTTTCATAGCCCGTCTGGCTAGCTACCAGCATCTTATCTAAGTCTTGCCGCCAAACATCAGTGTTAACATCATTAATGTCTTCCGGCTTGAAGATAAGATAGCCAGATCTCCATTGCGTTGGGGAATCTTGGATAGCCCGTTTCCATCTTCGGCATCATCGTCACTTACCGTCAAGTGAGATGATGCCAAGAGCTTATCAATAGTGGTTAAAAATAAATAAATATATAAAAATACACTGAAATTTTGTCATAATCTTAAATTGAATTTTTAAAGCCAAAGCTATAAAAATATTTAATAAAATTCATTGTAGTACAGTTGTCTCGTTTTGAAATGGTCATTGTAAAACGACTTGCAGGAATAAATACTTATTTTTGAAGCGAAAGCTATAAAAATATTTAAAAAGTTTCATTGTAAGTACAGTTGTCTCGTTTTTGAAATGATCATTGTAAAACGACTTGCAGGCATTATTTGAGTTTGCGTGTACCATCCTCGACTGCATTATCACTTACCATCAGGTGAGTTGCAGTCAAACGCACTCTTTTTAATAAAAAAAAGAAGGAATAAATACTTTAGTGATATGATTTGAGGTTATGTATTAAGCAAATTACCACATGGGAGTAGATTTTTTTTTTTGCTAACTCTATATTATAGCAATAAAGTGTTTGTAGGTATTTTACTATACTTTGAGTTAGTAACAATCATCATGAATTTCGATTCCACTTTTATATATAAGTAATATAAACGATGAACAAATACCACCACTAAAGTTTTATGTACACGAATCTCACTTCTTTAAACAATTCAGCAGCCGTCTCATTAATGACAAGAAAAGAAAAATACGTTTATGGCGAACCGTCGGCGTCGTCCCCGGTAACAGGCAAGCTCCGCATTGTCCGGCAGATCTCTCCATACGCACATACTCCTGCCTTTATAATTGGACAACACTCCGACTGCGCCCAACTTATTATGTATCTACATATGGTTATTCGCCAAAAATGTACGCAAAAACTCGCCTATGTGAGTTCTTACTTCTTACCATAGTAGGTGACAGGGGCCAGGGCTCGATAACGCCGGCCCGGACAAACAATGATACGAGAAATAATTACGCCCATTGATCGGACGGAGCTCATTAAAACTGACCAATGGTGATCGTGGAGGATTCTTGCGCCAAGACTTTGTCCTTCTGTACTACTGTCTAATTTACTGGTATAATAAAGTATAAATATATATATTTTTTTCTATGCAAAATATTTCTCAGCAAAATAGCTCAGAATAGGGATTGACTCCGCAACTCCTAAAAGCTCCAGCTCCAGCTCCAGCGGTCGTATAGCATAATACGTGGTTGGGTTGATCACGCAGATTAACTGACCTGAAGCACGGTCATTACCAAGATGGGTTTGACTGTTAGTGTCATTTTTCTCGACCGTTTCCGAGCTTCGCAAGGCACGTTAAGCCGTTGGTGGTCTTATGTTTTTTGTTCATTTCTCTTATTACCTTATACGCTTGATCCATCTGACCTTTTCTATCATCTCACTTAGCCTACTGACAGCCTCCAAATACTTTTCCTTGCTTTCCCTGCACCTTATGGTTATCTTATTTGTTATTTTTTTTTATATAGTTCAATACTTTTCTCATCGATATTATTTCTTAGTTTCCTTCTTTCCGACATGAGATCTATAATTTCGTGAGCCAATTTTTCCTAGGTAGGTACTATTTTTTTATTTTTGTAAGCATACTTTGGCACTTGACTTAATTATATCCCTAACGTTATTCCAGTTTTTTTCTGTATTATTTACATTATAGCCTTCCTAATTTTTATAAAATTCTATTTTGTTTCCTAATTTATTACTATATTGCACAATATGGTTACTGCTAAATTTCTTAAGTTTATTGAGATCTATTTTCTTTGGTTTAGTTTTCTTTCTATTTCTTGTTAACTCGAAGTTATTTTTGCAGACTACCAAATTATGGTTTGTGTTGAGATCAGCACCTGGTAGAGTTTTACAGGTTTTCACTTGATGGCGATGTGTATTTTTTTGATATCGTCCGATATCACCCGGCATTTTCCATGTGTACAGCCTTCTCTTAGGTTGTTTGAAGACAGTATTTAGGATAGCCATATTGTTTCCTTTACAGAACTGTATAAGTGTATCTCCTCTACTATTTTTTTTACCCAGACCAAAATTTCCCATTATATTTTCTACTGATCCCCCCCCCCCCCCCCCCCCCCCCCAACTACCGTATTAGAATCTCCCATTACTATTAAACAATCTTTTTCCTTTATGGTACCTGTTATTGTGTCTATACTATTATATATTTCTTCTATTTCTTCGTCAGAATGGCTACCGGTTCGCATGTATACTTAAATTACTAAAATAGGGTCTGTGGCTGCCTTCAGTTTAATTGCTGTGATTCTTTCACTATAATGTACTGTATTTTCCAGTAGTGTGCCTCATTTTTTATTTAAGACTATTGCTATTCCATTTGCTCCCTGTTTATCCCCAGTATATATGATTCTATAGTAATTTTTCCAAAAATATCCACTTCCTTCCCATCCGACTTCGCTTAAGCCCAGAATATCAATATCTATTCGGTCCATCTCTAATATAAGCTCTTCCAACTTTCCCGGAGCCAACATAGTTCTCACATTCTTCCACGTTCCAATTTTGCAAGGGTTTCGCATGATGACGATCGGTTCAACCTTGCGCCTGTACCTGCCGGACTCAGACCACCACGGCATGTTACATCGTGGAAGCCCGTTTTCAAGGACATTACTATTATTATTTTGTGTCATTCTCATTACTCCAAGTTAAGGGAGGTTAGTACGGTGGTTTCCCCATTTGCCTTCCGTACCGCAGTATAACAGCCGGCCTCCCGCCTTTCAATGTCTAGTAAAGAGCCCTTCCTGAATCCATTTCTTCGGGCTCCTGCCAGTACTGGTACCGCTGCTGCTCGATACCAGGGAAATACTTATTTAGTAGCGGCATTTGTTCGCCACGTCACAGAGTCGTAGAAGGACTTGCAGCATTTTATAGGTAATCCCGCTCCATCAGAATATCCACTACATCCTTTTAACTCTGCCGCTGTGTGGTCGGGGACTGCTTTTTCAGTATATTCGCAGCTAACCATCATATCTGATGCCCGTTCACTAACCGCCACCTGTGACCCAGTTAGTAGCCTTCAGCTGAGCCCTAACGGTTGGGCGTATAAAAAAAATTTTGATATAAAATTTTTCGCAAATTTTATGATCTATAATTATTATAATTTATAATACATGTCAATATCATTGGAGCTGTAGAAACTGAGATAATCGCGAAAAACTGATCTTTTGACCTTTGACCTCGAATAACTTAGACGCAGACACGAGATTTTATGAGCCTTTTGAGACAACTTTTAGAACACCAAAATGAAGCTGTACAACAGTTTACAGCTTATCATCTCTCATTCCGAGGTGAAACCCCTAATATGACTGGGCTATTATAGGATCCTTGGTTGTCCTCTGTTTGTCTGTCAAGATCTTTTTTTCTCCGGAACGCGTGGAGGTATCAAGTTGAAATTAAAATCAAACGTCTACGGTCCCTTAGAGCTGCAAAAAATTAAGCTTCAAAAGTTCTAACTTAACATAATCAAAACTTACAGGGTACTTCCCTTTGATCTAAATCATGAAAGTCAAAAAGCTAGTACAGAATTAAATTTCTGTTGTATGAATTCTCAGTAGATGTGATCTCGATGTGTCTTGCATATCTTGTTGATATCTTTAGTATCATCTAAGCCGAATGACTTCCACTGCGCAACATGTCTTTCCCAATGATTTTCACGACGATCTGTCTTGCGCTGCCCGCATTTCGCAGCTTCCCGCGAGCTTTACTAGGTAGGCGATGAACCGAGTAGGACGCCTGCTCATGCTACGTCTGCCGGTGCGCGGTCGCCACTCGAAAACTTTACTACCTCAACGGCTGTCCGACCTTCTGTATGAAGAAGCTATCTTTTGTATGAAGCTAGAGATAGAAACTGAACCTCGAACTAAATATTCGTGGGAAAACAGAGGTACAGTACAGCAATAACAAACAGGGATACAATCCCTACTATATTAATATTATAAATGTGAAAGTAACTCTGTCTGTCTGTTACGCTTTCCCGCAAAAACTACTGAACGGATTTGGCTGAAATTTGGTAGGTAGAGAGATTAGGACCTGGATTCAGACATAGGCTACTTTTTACCACGCTCGCGAGCCGCTTGCGGCTCGCGCACTGCGCACCCTCGGAAAGTCATAGAAACGTTGTCCACGCGGGTGAAGCCGCGAGAAACAGCTAGTACATAATAAAACTACATTTAGCTGGGTAGAAACTAATAAACGTCGGCGTGTCTTTTGCACAAATTACGTTCCCATAGCGACGTCTAGTACATTCTATTGTCTCTATGTAGACCGTAATAACATTTAGACCCGAAAGCGATTAGAAATCCCTTACAATGTGCAAGACCGCCGAAACGTAACCAGGATGTACCTCAATAAAACTTTAGTTACATGAAGTCATATACAAATATAAACTGTCCGTGTTTACGGCTTCAAAATCCAAGAACTGTTATTAGTTGTGTCTCGACAAAAAATAAAACTTTTTAGGTTTCCGTGGGACAAGGAAATGTGGTCGCCACAGGGCTATTTGTAAAAACCTCCCGGGTGTGGATATAAAGGGCTATTTGTAAAAACCTCCCAGGTGTGGGTATAAAGGGCTATTTGTAAAAACCTCACAGGGTATACAAGGCTATTTGTAAATATCTCTGAGGTGTGGGTATACAGAGCATTGGTAAAAAAACCTCTGAGGTGTGGGTATACAGTAGGGTTTTGTAAAAAAAAAACAATCTCTCAGGTGTTGATCCTACTTATAAAAATGTCCTACAACTTGGATCAAGTTGCAATTTTTTACAAGTTTTTATTAATTCGTGGCGAATTTGTTTGTTTAACAATAATGTATTGAAAAAAACCGCCCAAGTACGTTAGTACTAATATATATACTATGGCCTAAGTGCTAGTCAGAATTGCACTCATAGGGTTCCAAACCATCATACTAGATGGCGCTAGTTTCTTCACGTTATAAAAAACAAGTTTTTTGTATGGAGACCCCCTTATATTTTCACTTTTTCTATAATTTTTAGTATTTGTTGTTATAGCGGCAACAGAAATACATCATCTGTGAAAATTTCAACTGTCTAGCTATCACGGTTCATGGAATACAGCCCGGTGACAGACGGACAGACATGACGGACGGACAGCGAAGTCTTAGTAATAGGGTCTCGTTTTTACCCTTTGGGTACGAAACCGTAAAAACAAAAACTTATAAACCTAGCTTTTATTTTAACTGACAACCTATCAAAACTTAGTCAAAGTCGGTTAACTTTTAGAAGTGAAAATCGCTATCGCCGTTTCTAGGAAAAGTCGAAGGTTCACAATCCTCTTAACCGAGGGAACCCAACCTCCAGGCGAAGTCGCTAGCTTCAGCTATACAGTCATAAAAACGAAATCCACGCGGGCGAAGCCGCGGGCAGAAGCCAGCCTAATGTAATGAGGTGTACTAATGTGTTGTCGGGTTCCGCCTCTCAAATGAGGCAGATTGGTGAGTTTTATTCACGGCTCCATTTCTTCTCTGGAAATTGGAATCGTTTAAATACCATGCCCCTGCATGCCACAAGTAATTCACTGTATTTTATAGGCGATAGAATGATTCATCATTATATCAGCCGACAGACGTCCACTGCTGCACATAGGCCTCCCCCAAGGATTTCCACGACGATCGGTTCTGCGCTGCCCACATCCAACGGCTTCCCCCGACCCTCACCAGGTCATCGGTCCACCGAGTGGGAGGCCTGCCTACGCTACGATAGAATTATTAGGAAAAGATATTAAAATAGAAAAGATATTGTAATTTTAATATTTTCTAAAACACTCTTTCAATAATAATTATGATTAAGATTAATACGTGAAAATAAGTTTTAATGGTTTAAAATAGTTAAAAAAGCGTCGGTGGCTCAATCGGTAACGACTCGGTCCGCCTAACCAGAGGTGCCGGGTTTAAATCCGGACGGCTAATGTACCAATGAGTTCTTCGAAACTTACGTACATATACTTACCGATTGCTTTACGGTGAAGAAAAAGATCACTTACCACCAGGTGAGATGTTGTCAAGGGTTTACCAATTGTTAATAATAATAATAATAAAAAAAAGAAACCTGCACATCTGATTCCACATGTCCGTAGGTGTAAATCTAAATGCCCTACAGGTGACCGCGGGTGATGCTTAGTGCAACACCAGGCAACCGCCGCCTGTCCCTTGAATAGCACGGTCAATTATGCTACGCGATAAGAAGAAGGAACATTCACAATAGGTCAAAGAAACAGTTAACCCAACAGATTTCTGCTGAAAACCATAAAAGTTAAGTGGTTTAATCAAGATTTAACAATATCTAGTGTACTGTATTGAAGGTTACACAAAAGTGAAGGCGTATTAAATCCTAATTAGGGAGCTCCTAATTAATGGTCCAGCTATCAGCGGCCATGCTCGGGCCAGAGTGTAATTTTATCGCAGTGATCAGCTTTATCCTTGACGGGGTAATGAGGCTGCCTTTCGGTATAATTTTATAAATTATTTCGGCCATAATTTAGCGTCTCATCAGACCCTTAAAACTCTGCAGCGCATTTATTACGAGCAAGGTTTTCGAATACAATTTAAATTACATTGAACATAAAATAATAATTAGGATCGCGTTGTAATATTGGTAATGTACGTATATAAAAATGCAGCCGGCATTTACTATCTTTTTATTAGTGGAAGCTTTAAAAGTATCGAGGTTTTCATACTGTTTAGTGCTTGCTGCGTTAAAAGTACAGTTACAAGATTGAACTTCTCACCGAATTTGTGGCGGTTATAAACATTAACTTTAATAACGTAAATGCAAATTTTATTTAATTTTAAACACAACAAATCGTTAAGAATTTCACTGGATGTGTCAAAAAGTAATAAAAAGTTGATTTCACAGAAATCGGAATAACATATTATGTGGTTGATTTGCATTTCAATTATTGAAGTTGATCTAGTTGACTGATAGTAATTTGACTTACTTTTTATCGCCTGTCAAAAACAAAACTTTGTTAAATTCTTAGGCTTATAGGATCACTTTGTTGTCCGTCCGTCCGTCTGTCTGTCAAGACCCTTTAACTCGAGAACGCGTGTACGTATCGAGTTGAAATTAAAACCATATATTTCAGTCTGCAGTCCCTTGAATCTGTGAAAAAATCAAACATCTAAGTTAACGTAAAAAAAGATACGGTCGTTTATGCCGCAAAAAATAGTATATTTCGAAACTCTCAAAGGAATCAAAATTCATAGGGTATTTCTTGTTGACCGAGAGCTATGAAATTTAGCAAGTAATAATGTCTTTTACTAGAAGTATAGGGAAAATCTAAAAACTGTACATTTGTAATTAAATCATTAAAAAATATTGTCTTTATTTAAAGTACCTAATCAATTATGCAAAGAACGGCGGTCCAAATTTTGAATTGAGTTAACCGTGTCATGTGGGAAATCATACGAAAGGGCTTCATTGGCACAAGCTTAAACAAATTTTTAATTATTTATTTGATGTATAGTTTTCGATTTATGACGGAGAATGAAAAAAAAATGTTTTTTTATGTATAGGTAGGTACCTAATAATTTTGGCGTATGTAGTACCTAACAGTTTGCATTGTTATGATTTATAATATGAACCTACAAATTTGTACCGAACCCTCGTGGGCAAATCCGACTCGGTTTTTTTTAAAATAGTGACGGAGTGAGACGTGATAATAGGGATGTGACTGCATCAAAAACAAATTGTGAAATGTTATTCTCTAAATTGCAATTCTCTAAACAAAGACACAAAATGAGTAGGTACCTACATCAATGACGCTGAGAAACTATGACGTCACGCATTCCTAATTCATACATATTTAGAACAAAACTTCGTTTATTTAGAAAAGGAATGGTTAAATGACTAGCAGTATAAACATCCCTATTTTTCAGCGTCATCGAATTACTAATTTTATGATTATAATTAACTAGCTGCCCCGGCGAACTTCGTACCGCCTTATAATACACTACACTACACTGCACTATACTAAACTACACTGCATTACACTACACTACACTGCACTACACTGCACTATCAACTATCCATAGTTCCGTTGCGATGTTAAAGAAATTAACCAAAAAAAGATAATTTATTTAGTTCCCTCAGGAACTGCATCGGAATTTGCTATTTTCACGGTTTAAAAAGTAGCCTATGTCTTCTCCGTGACACAGGCTACCTGCATACTAAATTCCATCACGATTGGTTTAGGTGTTGAAGTGTGAAAAGGTAACAAACTACACTACAGTACACTGCACTACAATGCACTATTCTGCACTACACTACACTTCAATATACGACACATTACACACTACACCCTACACACTATATCCTACACACTACACTATACACTACACTACTTTTGGTTGATAATTCAGGATTTTTTTAGGTATTTTTTGTACACCTTGGGTTACATCATTAGAGTTTTAGAAAGGATCCCCGTTTGAAAAAATAATATAGCCTATAGCACCCGCGGATAGTATAGCTTCCAAACAGTGAAATAATTTTTCAAATCCGTCCAGTAGTTTCGGAGCCTGTTCACAATGCAAACAAACAAACAAATCTTTCCTCTTTATAATATTATTACTGCATTGCTTGGGGCCACACTGGTCATTGCGCGGCCGCGGCGCGGCGGCGGTGTTTATTTTCCTAAATTCGTAATATCTTCTGAATTGAATGTCCGATTTAAGTAATTCAAAAGGTTATCTATAGGCATCAAATCTTTTTTAATTATGAAATGACTAGCTGTTTCCCGCGGCTTCACCCGCGTGGACAACGTTTCTGTGACTTTTCGAGGGTGCGCAGTGCGCGAGCCACAAGCGGCTCGCGAGCGTGAAAAACAGTAGCCTATGTGTTAATTCAGGTCCAAATCTGTCTACCTACCAAATTTCAGCCAGATCCGAAGTTAGGTTTTATGAAAAGGGAATTGAAGGAAAAACATTTTATAACTTACTAGCATTTGCCCGCGGCTTTGCCCACGTAGGCATCTTTTTTATGACTGTCGAGGCTCGCGAGCGTAAACAGAAGTTTACTCCAAATCGCTCGGGAACTATATCGGGCTATTCTGATTAGCAGTCTATGTCACTTCCCTCCCCCTACACTATTTCTATGCAAAAAATCACGTCAATCCGCTCCGTTGTGACGCCGACGTGCGCGAGCCTGGAAATGAGTTTTCCCCAGATCCCTCGGAAACTATATCAGGATGTGCTAATTAGTAAATGATGTCATTCCATGCCCTTCAACTATCTCTGTGCAAAAAATCACAACAATCCATTGTACCGTTGTGATTTTTAAAGAAGTTAACAAAAAAAGAGTATTTTTTTCAGCTCCATCAGAAACTGTATCGGACTATGCTATTTTCACAGGATTAAAAGTAGCCTATGTACTTCCCCGTGACACAAGCTACCTCCATGCCAAATTTCGTCAATATTGGTTGAAGTGTTGAAGCGTAAAAAGGTAACACATAAAACTCACATAATTTTTTTATTAGTAAGGATTTTTAGATTTATGATGGATGTATAAGGGCACAACACTAAAAACAGATACCGTCAATAAATTATCACTATACATATCAATAACCTATCAAGAACAAACAATCTAATCACAAAATGCAGGCCTTCATTCGAAATTTTGCTTTCACGTATACTCAGCTCCTGTTGGTACAAAAAAACCTCTGTTACAGTTCAAATTAGTACCAAGATAGCGACAAAACGTCCATCGCGAATACCGATGGGGTTTCGTCGATGCAATTAAAAGTCTCCGCACCTCGCGAAAACAAAAACCGATCACGTCCTTGTCGAACCCAGGGGAAAAAGTTAACAGCATGAACAAGAGACATGACTAGTTTTTGCAGAACGGAGCATCAATGGGGAGCTGAATGGCGAACGGAGAGAGTGCAAAAAGTAACCGTGTACTGATATTACTATATGCGGTGAGGTCCGAATTTTTAAAATTATTTTATTGATACATTTTAACCGACATAGCTCTCAGAATTGCTACACTTAAGTGGCAGTGGGTGGGGCCGGGAGGTCGTGGTTCGAATCCTGCCACGTATCAATGTGATTTCGAATTTAGATTTCGTATGTACGTTTATCCGACGCTCTTACGGTGAGGGATCGTTCAACAATTACGTGATCATTTTTGGCCGTTTTTTTAACCCCCCCCCCCCTATGTGATCACAGCGTAATCTTTTGTTTTTTAACCCCCCCCCCCCTCGCCTTGATTACGTAATCTTCGTCCGTGCTTAAAATGTTTGCTGTTTATTAACACTGACACGTATGTCATGTTTCTATGAGTCTTAAATGACCTTTTGGGAAGAAGTTTGTCTATAGCAGGGGAAATCCCGTTCCATCTATCTAATAGTTAGTGTTACCAGTAGTAGACTTCAAAATTGGACGTAAATATTTTAAATATTTAGTTTATAAAATGATAACGTAATCATGGATTCTCCCTCCCCCCCCCCCCAAATAATCCAGATGTATATACAAGCATCTGACCCCCCCCCCCTTCCGGCGATCACGTAATTGTTGAATGATCCCTGAAGGAAAAAACATCGTGAGGAAACCTGCACACGCCTGCGGAAAAACTTGCAGGTTGAGTGTGAAGTCGACCAACCCGCATTGGGCCCGCGTGGTCAACTAAGGCCTGATCGCCCTAATTCAGGGTAGGCTCCAACCCCTCGGTGGGAACGTATATGAGCTGATATGATTAAGTGGCAGTGGGCGGAGTACATAACTCGTAGAATAGATGGCCGTTGGGGCAGTAAAGTTTCAGAGTGGCAAACGCGCATCGGAAAACGTAGTGCAGGCAGGCCTCCCACTCGGTGGGCCGATGATCTGGTGAAGGTCGCGAGAAGCCGCTGGAAACGGGCAGCGCAGAACCGGTCGTCGTGGAAATCCTTGGGGGAGGCCTATATCCAGCAGTGGACGTCCTTCGGCTGATAATGATGAACCACCTCCGTGGCGTAATGTTTAAGTTAATTAGCTTTACATCAGGAGGTCGCGGTTTCGATTCCTGGTGGAGTCTAACTTTGTAACACTCAGTTTGGTCGGTGAATGGTAATTTTCTATGCCTGGCTAGCTACTACCATCTTATGTAAGTCTTGCCGCCAAACATCAATGTTAACCGAATTGATATGTTCCAGCTTGAAGATAAGATAGCCAGTTTCCCCATTGCGTAGGGGAATCTTGGTAAGCCCGCTTCCATATTCATCATCATCGACACTTACCATCAGGTGAAATGACGCCAAGAGCTTACCAATTGTGGATAAAAAAGTAGTGTGTGGTTTTATGAAACCACGGTAAAAGTGAAACTTTTTTTCACATTCAAGAGGACGAAACGATCATACCGACCGTCATGCGACACACAGGTGAAAAAATTTGAGACGATGTAATAAAAGTTTCACTTTAAAAAGAACATCATACTGTATTGAACAATGCACGCGAAAAGTCGATTTAAGCAGCGCGTGCGCTTCCTGTCTCGCAAAACTCGAATGTTTCGATAGCGGTACCACTACAACGCACAAAAACACAATGTGTAAATTATTGTTGACAGTTGCATTAAACATAAGCTAATTTCTTATGAGCCAATACATTTCGATTGAGGAAATTGACCGGTAAACTGGCATTACGATTTTCAATTTTGAATTATCTGGACAGTGACCTCGTGACTTGGTCACAGATAAGGTAATAGTAATACTTGGTGAATGGACCTGTTAAAATTACCAAAACAATTTATTTAAAAATTAAATACCTCCTTTTTGGACAGTTAAGCAGTCAGCCACAGGTAAAAATTTATCAAGTAAAAACAAAAATATACTTACATCCACTAAGCCGTTTATAAATAAATAAATAAATCAAGTTTATTGCGGACCACTAAAATCCATAATATGTGTTAGCATAGGGACTTAGCCTATGTTAGTTAGTACTTAAAAACTACTTGGGATTAATTAAAATAATTATCTTTTTACCGCACCGGAGACTATCCCCACCCAATACTTCAGGAGGGGAGAATCAAACCGTGCGGCGATCGTCCTCAGGATGCCGTTGTGGCTGCGCGCGACCGATGGAGAAGTGAGGAGACTTTCTTACGTACAATTGCGTGGAATCCATTGGAATTTTAGGCTACAGGCTCAGATGAAGAAACATACATACATACACTCAAAAACCTTACCCTCCTTTTTGCGCAGTCGGGTAAAAAGTGCACTACACACCTGACTTGCTCCCACCAGAAAATCTGTTCAACGACGTATCTACTAGTTAATTTTGTACCAAATTCTTGTGCTAATACCACACCCTGGACACTTCATACAACGGGCCAGAAATGACATTTCAAAAAGGAATGACGGAACAAACAAAATGGCCGCGAAATCCTATACTTTCGACAACCAAACTGTAATCAATCTGGGTGACGAGCGAGGGTGTGAGGTCGCAATCTAGAGAGCGGCAGGGAGTGTCCATACTGTATGTTAGTACTAATATATTATATACTTTGCTAATACCGTAGAATACTACGGCGTAGATGAATGTTAACAAGCTGCTGCTCGATTCATTCTCTACAAAATTACATAGCACAAACTTACAAAGCAGAGTGTTCGGTGTGTAAGCAAAAGCCTGATAACAGGCGAACGCACAGAAAACTTTAATCAGCAAAGTGTACGCGAAATTTATGTGGCCCCGGTGTGGCATTAATTAAAATACTTGGCGGCATCGCACCGGTCGGTCTGCGCGCACGCACCACAATCTGTCACCGACAACATTTGTTTAACGGTGGGCTTTGATAAAAACAAGCGATAGTGCGACGTGGGCCCTGCGCGACACGATTTTCAGAATTGTTGTCCTTGGTTTTATTCAGTAGTTATTATTATTGATCGAGTAAGCGCGTAGCATGAGCGAAGCTTCTCCGTTTCAGCCTGGACAAAAATGCTTTCGTATGCCCGGTTGTCCGGATGTTTTTCTCTGCAGGTCGCATTTCTCAACCGATTCTCGTTAAAAGTTTGTGAGCAGGTTCGATAATTATATGGATTTTTTTGTCCATTAATTTGGATTTTTTTCAAAATGGCGGAGCCATGGGGTTGAGTTGAATACAAAAAAAAAATCGAGCGAGACCTACAGTACTCGCATATGATGTGTAACATGTGACAAAATACTTTATAAAAGGACGGCAAAGATACGGCAGACTAGGCTGTATGGTCATAGATATCTTTGCCTTTTCCGCGCTTTTAAAGCCTGAAAAAAGGACGGCAAAGATACGGCAGACTTAGGCTGTATGGTCATAGATACCTTTGCCTTTTCCGCGCTTTTAAAGCCTGAAAAAACGCGACTCCCTGTTACACATTTCCGTCCAATGGGGCACTTTTCCGTCCCATTTCACGAAATTACTCCCACAAATTGCAGGAAAGCGAAAGCAAAGATGTTACACATCAAAAATATTATATTTCAGCCATTTCTAAAAACTCGCGAGGTTTACAGCTCAAAAGCCACTAGTTTATAAATATATGTATTATAAATCAGTCTATAGACTGTTCCGTGCGAGACCGAAGGCCGAGCTTCGCATAGGGCGGAGCTTGGAGCGTTCCGTACGAGGCCGAAAATAAAAAGTCACGCGTCGGAGCTGACACACACACTTTTTTTAGGGTAGTTCCCTACATGTGGAGGTTTTTTTTATTGACGTACCTATCGTCAGTTGTATCGTTGAATAGGTCCTTAAAAACTACTGAGGGTTCGCTAAAACTACTCTTCGCTTGAGGGTTCCGTTTGCGAAATATGTATTAAGATTTAAATTCTAAGTTTAAAGTGTTTATTTTTGTTAGAGTCAACATACCAGCTAAACCGCTATCTCAGTACATCTGAAAAAAAATTAAAATAGTAGGACATAATCAATTTTAAAGTAAAACTATCAAGACTAGGTAGGCTTTAGAATTAATAGTCGACCAACTTAAGATATGCAGTAGAATTTGTAAAAAGTTCATAGATTTTCCATACAAAATATTCTATTACCAACAGCAAAAATAAATTTGTTTTTTATAGTATACATTTATTTTTTTTAAAGACTACGGCACCCTACTTTACGCGAGTTCGACGCGCACTTATCTGGTTGTTTTTTTTTAAACATGTCACTACTTTTTCCCTATTTCTGAGTTTGCAATTACTTAGTTAAGCCTACAAAGAGTGGTCTTGAACTCAAGACCCTCAACTGAATACTGACGTTGTTAATAAGAGTAAAAAACACTGGGCATATCAGATGAAACGCAGGTCGATGAGACTGGGTTTGCATACGACCTGCTTCATTCTTTGGAAAGTTTTACACCATCCGATTAAATGCAATAGGTATTGTAGCCCGTCGAACGTAGACCAAAAAACGGCCGAATAGGGGGAAATAATTCTTGTAAAAGCTAATTTTGGCATAGTTGTAGGGAAAGGTATCGTAGACAACACACTCAAATGGGGATGGAGCTTACGGGTATGGGGGGAGATGTAAAGGTCCCTTTTTTAGTTTTTCATAAATAGCTCCAAAATAGCGGCGGAGATGTTCTCTGTTTCTTTTCTTTTGTTCTCATTTTTTATACTTTTTATATACATATGTGTTCACTCCTACCTGTGTACCTATCGGGGGGGACTTACATTTATAGTACTGTATTTATTTATAAATTTTATATTCTATCAATATTTAGCTGTTAGTCTTCCTGAAATAAATAAATAATAGCAAAAAATGTTCTTCTTCTCATATAATCTACATCAAATCTCTACAAAAAAACCGGTCAAGTGCGAGTCGGACTCGCGCACGAAGGGTTCCGTACCATTATCTATAAAAATCACGTTTTTTGTATGGGAGACACCCTTAAATATTAATTGTAGTTATTTATTTTTAAAGTGAATAATACAACTCAATATTATGTGAATATTTCAAGCGTCTACCTATTGCCGTTATCAATATCGAGCAAAAATGAACAATCAAAGGCACGTTTGTTGTACGGGAGCCGCCCCCCCCCCTTAAATATTTACATATCTGTTAGAATTATACCAAAATACCACCAATACAGGAGTAGGTAGCAAAATAAAACGGGGGAAGTCACTTTGAGAATGAGATTTAAATAACGTGCCTCTCACTCATATTTCAAAATTTGAATACATT
Source organism: Coleophora flavipennella (assembly GCA_947284805.1). Classification (NCBI taxonomy): domain Eukaryota; kingdom Metazoa; phylum Arthropoda; class Insecta; order Lepidoptera; family Coleophoridae; genus Coleophora; species Coleophora flavipennella. The sequence goes on along the minus strand of OX369270.1, from coordinate 5,963,471 downwards.
TAGTTTTTAACTTATGTAATAAAACAAAAACGGAGTACTAGGCATCTATCAGTAGCCACTGAATTAGTATGTACCTACCGGGTACGTAGGTTGCGAACATTTATTTTGCTACCTATATTGGTGATATTTTGGTAATTCTAACAGATATTTTAATTTTTTATACCTCGTCTGAAAGATAGTAAAATTTAGATGTTTTTAAGTTAACATGCAAATAAAATTGTATTAAGATTTTTTGTTTTATACTTGCTTTTTTAAGCAATGTTTTCGTTAAATTACAAGTTTTATTTTTATTTTGAAGCATTGTGTCCACATTTATGAAAACAATTACAATCTATCGACTCTAATTTATTATTTAGAATGTGAAGAAGTTAAAACAAATAAAAAATACGAACGGTAATTATTTTTTTTGTTTTATTGATATTTAGATATAACACTTGGGGTTTTTTTATAAAAAAATCTAAGAACTGCAATCTCAAAAATGGGTCACTTTTGCATAAGGTTTATATGGTTTAATTGGTTGCAAATAAACTGATCTATAGCCTCTTAAAAGGATTTGCACTATTTACCAATCACCCTGTATAACTAAATATTTTGTGAATATTTCAAGCGTCTACCTGTTGATTGCCGTTATCAATATCCAGCAAAAACGAGCATATTTCAAGCGTCTACCTGTTGATTGCCGTTATCAATATTCAGCAAAAACGAGCAAAAAAAATCACGTTTGTTGTATGGGAGCCCCCTTAAATATTTATTTTATTCTGTTTTTTTTTGTAATTGCTATTATAGCGGCAACAGAAATACATCTGTGAAAATTTCAACTGTCTAGCTATCGCGGTTCATAAAATACAGCCTAGTGATAGACGGACGGACAGACAGACAGACAGACAGACGGACAGACGGACAGCGAAATCTTAGTAATAGGGTCCCGTTTTTACCATTTGGGTACGGAACCCTAAAAAGAACTTATACACTTTTTGCTGGAATCAATGTTTAACGAGATATGGAGGGGTGAAGTTAATTTTAATCAAGTATCACGTTATGAATAATATAAATTGTGCATTTATCATCATCATGCCAGCTCATATACGTCCCCACCGAGGGGCTCGAGGCTAGACTGAATTAAGGCGATCGGGCCTTAGTCGACCACGCCCAGTGCGGGTTGGTCGACTTTATACACAACCTTGGAGTTTCTTAGTGCATTAATAAATTATTATATAACTGCCAGCAAAAGCTGAACCCAGTCCACCTGTCGTAATTAATTAATTTAAATAGGTATTATTGTAACTTTTTAATTTAAAGATTTTTGATAACTTTTGTAATTTATGTGTTTTTTTACGACGTAAACAACTTTTCAGTGACAATTTCAATCTTGTTTCTTTTACTCTACAGTAAAAGAAACAAGATTGAAGTTGTCATTGTCTCTACAGCATGAAAGAGAAACCTTATACAGAAAACACAAAAAGCGAAAATAGCTTATAATAATTTAACTGTTAATAATTATAATTGACCACGTTGAACTCGGTAAAAAAACCGACTTCGATCGCAACAACCAAGTACAATTTTCATATTTTTTTTGTTAATTTTCTAAAAAGTAGGTAAGGTCTTAGCCGATTTTAAGAAAATTAATATAGGACCACCCTGAACGCACATTAACCTATCGTTTAAATCTTAAATAAAATCTTTTCAGAATCGGCGAAGAAATAAATAAAAAAACATTGTAAGCCCGCTTCCATCTTCGGCATCATCGTCACTTACCATCAGGTGAGATGATGCCACTGGGCTTACCAATTGTGATTTAAAAAAAAAAACGAATTGCTCGTGAACAGATGACCGATGGGGCAGTAAAGTTCTCGAGTGGTAACCGCGCACCGGAAAACGTAGCGCAGGAAGGCCTCCCACGCGGTGGACCGATGACTTGGTGAAGATCGCGCGAAGCCGATGGATGCGGGCAGCGCAGGACCGGTCGTCATGGAAATTCTTGAAGGGGGCCTTTGTCCAGCAGTGGACGATTTTCGACTGATATGATGAGGATGAGTCGAATTGAAAACCCCTCCTTTTTTAGGTTGGTGAAAAATAGATTTCAATCGCATCAAGTAAATAAGCGTGTATTTATTAAGACGTCAACTTTACTACATACTTCATCAACTTCGTCATCATCATCATATCAACCGAAAGACGTCCACTGCTGGACAAAGGCCTCCCCCAAGAAGTTCCACGACCACCGATCCTGCGATGCCCACATCCAGTGGCTTCTCGCGACCTTCACCAGGTCGTCGGTCCACCGTGTGGAAGGCCTGCCTACGCTACATCTTCTGATGCGCGGTGGTCACTCGAGAACTTAACTGCCACAACGGCTATCTGTCCTACGAGCTATGTGTTACATCAATTTACCAATCAGTAAAATTACTTGATCTAGTATTCAGGGAAAGTTGTTTAGTTTTATGAGAAGTAGAGATGGGCCGACTAGTCGGGAAAGCCGAATATCCGGCACGTATACTAGTCGGCGATTAGTCGGCGAATATTCGGCAAAATATGCCGATTGTAATCGGTACAGGATAAATTAAATAAAACCAATAAAACTAATATTTCTTATATAGTTTCTATAAAGTATAATTGTTACAAACGTAAACAATTTCAAAAGAACCATTATTAACCGTATTATGAACTTAAAAATTAGTCAGTAAAAATAAAAAAAACTTGAAAATTATGGCACTAAACTAAAATAGCAAGTAAACAAAACTTGTCAGAACGTGCAGAGCGTGGCCGCATGCGCGAGCGAACCGAGTAGCGACGAAGTAACCCCAAGACCTCCGAAATACGAGTATTAGAATGATCGGCAACCGATTAGTCGGCTAGTCGGCAAATACCATAGTCGACCCATCTCTAATGAGAAGCCTTTTTTAGAGATCTTTATAGCTTGTCTACATTTTCGAGTCAAGTTTACATATTTTTCGATCCAAATTTACAGGATATTCTAAAACACTCTCTTATATGCAATAATCTTTGCGTCGAGGCCTCCGCCGGGCATTGACAGCCGATCGATTGACAATGAGCTCTCATTAAGTACGAGTAAACCAGTTGACGAGGCTGCGCAGTTGCGCACGCGCTCGCCAAGGGTCCGATTTCAGGCCTTGACTTTAATTTATTTGGAGTCACATCACATCACTGCACACAAAAAAACCTCTTCTTGTTTTGTGTTAAAAGCGGGTTGTCGAAGTTCGGTAATTGAATTACAAATTGTAATTAAAGGTAGGTAAGTAATTTTTTATCTGCTATTGGTAAGCATTTCATCTCACCTGATGGTAAAGTGACGATGATGCCGAAGATGAAAGCGGGCTTACCAAGATTCCTCAACGCAATGGGGAACTTATCTTCAAGCGAGAACATATCAACGTTGTTAACATTGATGTTTGGCGGTAAGACATAGATAAGATGGTGGTAGCTAGCCAGACGGGCTTAAAAAGTGCCCTTCCACCAACCTAACTGAGTCATACAAAGTAGACTCCGCCGGGAATTGAACCCACGACCTCTTGATGTGAAGCTAATTATCATGTGGCCTTTTTGATAATTTATAAATTATAATTACCTTCATCTAATACTAGGGGGTGCGCAGCTAATAATGTAGACTATGTTAGACAGAGGGATAATGTAGCTTTCCATTGGTGAAAGATTTTTTTGAATCGGTTTAGTAGTTCACAAAAACATACATAGATATAGAAGATGTATTGCGAATGTGACAGGAACTGATGTGAATTTTCAGAAGTAAGTATGCGTATTAAGTTAAGTAGGAACTTATATGAATCAGAACGATCCGTCGGTCTAGTGGCAGCCCTCCTGCCTGCTGGGCTGAAGTTCATGGGTTCGATTCCCACCCAGTTGTTATGTATATCAGTCTCTGGTCTAGCTCCCATAGTACACGGAATCCTAGTTTGGGCCAGATGACCGTGAGTAATTTGTTCCTATACGGGGTTTTTTTTTAACAGGGCTCTACTCATGAAACTCAACAACTTTCCCCAAGAAACCCATACTGAAATCTCGAAAAAAAAATGAATCTCCGATACAAAGTTGGCTAATCGGAATGATCGATTTCTATGAAAAGTCAAAAAAAAATGCAAATTCAGTATGGGTTTCTTAGGTAAAGTTGTTCAATTTTATGAGTAGAACCCACTCTTAACGGCTTGCTTGGTGTTAAAAAAAATAACCTGTATATAGTGTATATTTTGCATTGTTTAAGTATGTTATCAATATAAAGAATTGATAAAAACGAATGCGAGTCCGTCCGGCCGTTCTATTCAAGCGATTTGCTTATTTTTTTTAAATGAAAGGTATTCATGCTCAGATTTGTCATCAAGCATTGGAAAGTACCCCCCGCGAGCGGCTAGCGGCTCGCGCACCGCACTCACTCTAGAATGTAATACGAGTCTGTCCAACCGTTCTATCCAACCGATTTGCTTTTTTTTTATGAAAGGCATTGATGCACCAATATGTGATCAAGCATTGGAAATCACCTAACTTTCGCCCTTCTCAACTTGAACAAAATTATGAAATCTAATATGTGTCCGTCCGGCCGTTCTATCCAACCGAGTTGCCAGTTATTTTTTAATGAAAGGAATTCATGCTGACATTTGTTAACAAGCATTAAAAAACGTAGTGATTTCTATACTCTTTGGCATTAAAAATCACCTAACTTTCGCCCTTCTCAAATAAATGAAAAAAATATTAAATCTATTTCGAGTTCGTCCGGCAGTTCAATCATACCGTTTTTTTTTTTTTTAATGAAACGTACATAGATTTGTCATCAAGCATTGAAAATTTTCGCCCTTCTCAAGTTATACCCAAGACTAAAACGCTATTATCGCAGCTTTCTTTCTTCATATCTCCGGTTCTAATTGAAGTGCCTACGCAGTTCATTTTGGGCAATATCACTCGCTTAAATGATCTCTTCCATATGAGCTATTATTGCCAATCTAAATTAGTTAAGGCGAGGTATTGATTGTAACAATTGTCTCTGTCTTTTTCTTTACGTGTAAAGAGTAAATAAAATAACCACACTTTTCACTGGTTTTTAGTTTCAATCAAAAACTACAATGAAATTATAAAAAAAGAATAACATTACTCACTTTGTATCATCATACATAACAAATATTTTTGTACATTTTGTTAAAAATTTATACTTCAAAATATTATTCATAACTTTACTAGAGTTGAAAGTAAAGGTGTAGATCCTATCTTTGGTATTTTTTTCTATCAAGCCAAAACTGCTCAATCGTGTTACTTTTGACCAAGAAACATCATCAAGAATAAGGGTTTTATTTTCTATCTTAGGTTTTCTATTGTTTAGGAGTAATTGACGTCAAAAATAACGAAAATCTGTAATATTACTGCCGTAAGTTGGAGGGAAGCTAGGCGTATTCTCGCTACACTATCCGCGGTTGTTATAGGCTATATTATATTTTTTTTTAAATTAGGGATCCTTACTAAAACTCTAATAATGTAACCCAAGGTGTAAAAAATGGCCTAAAAAGTTTTGCATTATCTACTAAAAGTAGTGTAGTGTAGTGTGTAGTGTGCGGTGTGCGGTGCAATGCAGGGTCAAAGTGTGTATATATATTAGTACTAACATACAGTATGAACACTCCCTGCCGCTCTCTAGATTGCGACCTCACCCCCTCGTCACCCATATTGATGCAGATTGGTTACCGTTTGGTTGTCGAACGTATAGGATTTTGCCGCCATTTTGTTTGTTCCGTCATTTGTTTTTTGAAATGTCATTTCTGGCCCGTTATATGATGTGTCCAGGGTGTGGCAGTGTAGTGGCGGTACGAAGTTCGTCGGGACAGCTAGTATTATTATTTATTATTAAACAGCTAATTCGCTTAGATAGATAATCTCATTATAGATAAGATTAACATATCTCTGGATGTACCTATAGTCGATGCTTAGGACCATTACTTAGGTAGGACCTCTCAGAATGACAAATGTTTTAAAATTTTAAGTGAGGTGAGTATTCTTTGAATAGGTACTTATGAGTACTTATGGTTGGGATGATAAATAATATTGTTTTGTACTTTATCAGGGTTCCGTAGTCAACAAGGAACCCTTATAATTTCGCCATGTCTGTCCGTCTGTCTGTCCGCGGCTTAGCTCATAAGTACTAGAAAAATGTTTAGGGTATATGTAAAGATCGTGTGGGATATTGTTGAATAGGTATTTCAACACTACTGGGGGTTGCTAAAACCATTTTTAGATTAAGGGATCCAATTGCGAAATGTTGACCTTTAAAATGCTAATTTTTGTTAGAGTGAAGTCCCCCCACCAGCTAAACTACTATTTCAGGACATCTGAAAATAATTAAAAACAGTAGGACCTATAATCAATCAATTTGAACTATCACGGCTAAGTAGGCTTTCTTAATTTTTGAGTAATAGTCGACCAACTTAAGATGTGCAGTTGGATTTGTAAAAAGTTCAAACATTTTCCATACAAAATGTTCTATTAAAATAAACATTTTTTGATGTGTAACATCTTTGCTCTCGCTTTCCTGCAATTTGTGGGAGTGATTTCGTGAAATGGGACGGAAAAATGTCCCATGTGACGGAAATGTGTAACAGGGAGTCGCGTTTTTTCAGCCTTTAAAAGCGCGGAAAAGGCAAAGGTATCTATGACCATACAGCCTAGTCTGCCGTATCTTTGCCGTCCTTTTATAAAGTATTTTGTAACATGTTACACATCATATGCGAGTACTGTAGGTCTCGCTCGAATTTTTTTTTTAGAAAAGACTACAGAACCCTACTTTTTCCGAGTCCTACTCTCACTTAGTCGGTCTCTTAATTTACCAACACAGTCTCATATATTCTTATAGTCAATTTAGTCATCGCAGTACCTAGGCGACCGAGCGATTCTATATTATGTCTCCGAGGCATCTGAAATATTGTTTTGTGTGTTAAGGAATTTTCAGAATAAATAAATTGAAATACGCACGTACATGAAAAATAAAACAAAAAACACGGCTTTGAACGCGGGTCTGGATCGGATTATGGACTAGACTCGTTATCCGCTCGGCTTGGCTCACTTCTAAATATGGCGGCGGGGGCAAATCTTTTTGCGTGAAAATACGGAGAAAACGAACTTTCACAGTTATGATGAGACCTAGCTAGAACGATTATTTAACCTCGTAAACCACTATATTCCAAATTTCATCGAACTCGTTACAGCCGTTTTCGAAATCGTGATTACATGGCACTCGTTTTTTTTTCATTCACAATTGGTAGTCCCTTGGCATCATCTCACCTGATGGTAAGTGACGATGATGCCGAAGATGGAAGCGGGCTTACCAAGATTCCTCAACGCAATGGACAACTGGCTATTAATCTTCAAACCGAAACACATCAATGCTGTTGACACTGATGTTTTGGCGGCAAGACTTAGATAAGATGGTGGTAGCTGGGCTTAGAAAATGCCCTACCACCAACCAAACCGAGTCTTACGAGTTGACCCCACCGGGAATCGAACCCGCGACCTCCTAGTGTGAAGCGAATGGACTAACCATTACGCCACTGAGGCGGTTAAAATAGTATAGGATAAACAATATGATTCGAGGTACTTTGAACACGTAGTGGATCGACAGAAGCCAGGGCAGGCGCGTCTCGACACTAAAAAGAGAGTAATAAATAATTATGATAAGTGAAGCGATTCATTGCGTTATTCATCACTGCCATTCTCACCGAATCATGCGCAATCCCTATTACGGCAACAACCATTTAGAATGTGACCGCTCAATCTATAGCCGACTGATGTGACAATGATTTATGTGTTTCAGCGGACACACACGATAGAAAGCTTGACTCTAGAGCTCTGTATCTACAATGTTATGTGAACACTTGCGTATATCCATCCAACTCAGTAGTAAACAGTAATTCATATCTGTCTATTACTGTCTGATTTGGCCTCTTGAGGCGAAACTAAAACAGAGGCGTATTTAAGAATCCGGCGCCCCAGGCACAACAAAAAACCGCCCCTTTAAGTGAATAAAAAATCGGCCAAGTGCGAGTCGGAGTTGCGCGCTAAGGGTTCCGTGCTGCCACACGATAACATCACCTTACTGTAACCTTCTGTTGGCATGTGCGTAGTGGTTCTTCACCCTTATTACCGCTAGTCCGTCTCGCACTTGGCTAGCTTTATTTTTTTTCTGTGAACCAAACCTCCGGCCGCCCCTCACCTCTAGCCGCCCCGGGCCAAGTGCCCCCTTGGAAATAGGGTAAATACGCCTCTGCTTCTAAATCTGTATAAAATTGTAGCAGAGTTTTTGTACGTGCGTTCGTACGCGCAATCTTCATAATGAATGACTCATACAATTCGAATTTTTCTTTGATGCATTGAGAGAAGCTTGGGTTAACACTGTTTTGTTGAAATCGGTTGGTAAATAATATGTCAAGTTTCTCGTGGAGGCGCATCATAAATCCCACGCAGGCTGTTGACTGTTCGTGTTCAGTAAAACTTATCCATTTGATATATTTATACATATATTTAGTCATCTAGTCATTATAGTCGTAGAATAGATGGTCGTTCCAACAGTAAAGTTCTCGAGTGGCAACCACGCACCGGAAGACGTAGCGTAGGCAGGCCTACCACTCGGTGGACCAACGACCAACGTCGTCGTGAAACTCCTTGGGGAAGGCATTTGTCCAGCAGTGGACGTCTTTCGGCTGATATGATGATGATGATAGGGTTGACTAGTAAGTAGTGCTGCATGAGTAATAATAGAAAAAGGAACGATGCGTTCGAAATGTGGTGTTATTATGATCTTCTTATTAAAGGAAGATCTTCTTACTAAAGGAAGATCTTCTTATTAATTCCGTAGACCGCTATGAGAACCAATGTGTCCACATTACAATGTGTCACAACGAGGCTCTGCATAATCTGTCACCAAAGGGCCCTTCGCTTCTTCAGAAACATTATGCGGTCTGCAAAGCATAGCCTGGAGAAGCATATCATCCTGGACCAGATGGAAGGCAAACGCGCCACGACGAGAACATCCAGAGGGCAGTCCACAGCGCTTCCAACCGCAGCCAAAGGAAAGACCTCTTTTGTGGTCTTCAGCTTCAGCTTTGACGGATCGAGGAGGAAAAATAAGTACGTAACCGGCATATGAAATTTGTAGGTTATAAATAATTATTCAGTGGAAGATAAAAGTAATTAAACTAAGCTTTTAATTTTTTTACACGAAAATCTTTTGGTTACCTACCTTCAATAGAAGTGAAAGATACGTACTAGTATAGTATTACTATTATGTCATCTTAATATGCTGCTCGACCAGGTTCGCAAAACTACACCGCACTCAATATTGGCCAGTTATTTTTCGCAAATAAAATTATGTTGTGACTAGCTTCTGCCCGCGGCTTCGTTTGACTGTCTTTGGGGGTGAGTGGATGCAGCTTGCGAGCGTAGACATGAGTTCACTTCAAATCCCTCGGGAACTAAAGTCTAGTTGTTTGTCAAACATGTAAACAAAACATTTTAACATTCATTACATTTTATCAATAATTAAATTTTATCCTAAGCACATTACATTTTGGACATCGAGCAATTTTATTCATTTAATCATCATGTGTATAGTTCATTTAAGACTTTAACAACTGAAAATGGTTTATTTTCAAGCGACTTCCAAAAAGGAGGAGGTTCTCAATTCGTCTGTATTTTTTTTTATGTTTGTTACCTCATAACTTTGGGCTGGGTGAACCGATTTTTATGATTCCTTTTTTATTAGAAAGCTAGTGCTTCCCGTGTGATCCCATTTAAATTTTATCAAAATCGGTGTAGTACTTTTTTAGAAAATTAACAAAAACCAAAAATAATGATGCAAAAATGTACTAAGTTGTTCCGATGGAAGTCGGTTTTTTAACGTGTTTAGCGTTTTCAATTATTAAGAAAACACTTCAAGATTTGTTTACATATTTGGCCATTTCTAAACAAATACGTCACTTCCCGTCACGTCAATCCGTTGCTCCGTTGCAACGCTGCCGACATGCGCGAGCCTGGAAAATAGTTTTCCTCAGATCCATCGGGAACTATCTCGGGCTATGCTTAGTCAATGTCATTTCGCACTCCCTCAACCATCTCTGTGCAAAAAATCACAACAGTCCGTAGCTCCAATGTGATGTTAAGAAATAAACAAAAAAGGGTTATTTTTTTCAGTTCCCTCAGGAACTGTATCGGACTTTTAACGGAATAGAAATGTCGTTCTCCATGACACAGGCTACGTGCATGCCAAATTTCGTCAAGGTTGTTTTTTTTTATTCACAAATCTTGATGGTAACCTGATTGTAAGTGACTGATGCCGAAGATGGAAGCGGGCTTACCAAGATTCCCCAATGCAATGGAGAACTGGCTATCTTATCTTCAAGCCGGAACACATCAATGTTGTTATTATATTTGGTGAGGTTCTTGACCCCCCCCTCCATTCCCTCACGACCTCACGTGTACTAAACTAATTTTAAGATTAATAGTATTGGTTGAGGTATTGAAGCGTGAAAAGGTAACAAACAAACACACTTTTACTTTTATAGTATTAGTAAGGATTATTGTTTCGATGGGGAACCTGAGCAGCGGCGGCGACTACGTAGCCGCAGAGGCAGAGATACGGGCGATAAAGCGACAATAAAATACATAAATAATTCATATCTGAATCTCAAGTATTGATTCGCAAGAACGTGTCTCAAATGTTTTATTGGCGGGTATTAATAAATAGGGGCAGATGTATGGTTGAGTTGGTCGGCATTCGGACGTGCAATGCGCGTGATTGGCCCGTTTTTGCTGAAATCGAAAATGGAATTCGTTGTTGACTCTGATTACACTTTCACGTCTTCATGTGTCGATTGTGAAAAGCGAGAACTTTTTACCCGACTGCCTCAGAAGGAGTGTTATGTTTTTCGAATGTTTGTTTGTATGTATATATGCATAAGCGTCGGTGGTTCAACCGGTAACGATTCGGTCCTTCTAACCAGAGGTACCGGGTTCAAATCTGGACGGCCAATGTACCAATGAGTTTTTCAAAAAAACTTACGTACATACTTACCGATTGCTTTAACGGTGAAGGAAAATATCGTGAGGAAACCTGCACACGCCTGCGAAGAAACTCGAAGGTTGTGTGTGAAGTCGACCAAGACCAACCCGCTAAGTCGACTAAGGCCTAATCGCCCTGATTCAGGGTAGGCTCGAGCCCCTCGGTGGGGACGTATATGAGCTGTTATAATAATAATATATGTAGATTTTTATGTTCTGAACGGCTTGAAGGATTTTAACGTATGTGGATTCGCCTTGATCCCGTGAGTGACATAGGCAAGTAACTAGTATCTCATCTGTGACATAGGATACATTTTTACCCGCCTGGCCAAAAAGAAAGGTTAAGTTGATACGCAGTCGGGTTTTTAATTTTTAATGAATTTCTAAAGTTTATTGTGAAGAACGGTTGTATGATAGAATCTTGTAAAATGAAATTAAATAAGTAGGCATATAGGTATGTAGGTAATTGTTACGGCAACGCACTTTTACAGCGTTCATTTCGGAGAGTGTGCTCAAGAACTTCACGACCTCATTCCCCCATGGTGGAATGGATTCCACCTTCGATCAACGAGACGTAGGGGGAGGTTCCACCGCCTATACGCACGAAGCGTTACGCTTTCTTATTTATTATGCGGACAGCAATGGAGTGGAACTCCTTGCCTGCGTCTGCGTTTCCCGACTCCTACAATTTAGGGATCTTCAAGGCGAGAGTGAATAGGCATTTATCCACTGCCACTTCAGTTTAGCGATTCTGTGTCTATATCGGTTACTTTGGTTCTCCTGCGGATCTCCTCGTTTCTGATTCGATCACGCAGAGAAACTCCGCTCCATTGCCCTTTGGGTGACCTTGAGCCTTCTTATGAGGCTTATAGTAAGCAACCATGTCTCAGTTACGTGAGTCATCAATGGCAACACACACTGGTCAAAGACCTGACGGTTAGAACAGTAAAGTTCTCGAGTGGCGACCGCGCACCGGAAAACATAGAGTAGGCAGGCCTCCCAAGCGGTGGACCGACGACCTGGTGAAGATCGCGGGAAGCCGATGGATGCGGCAGTTTTTCGGCTGATATGATGATGATGATGACCAGTAACAAATATATTACCGTCTATTGACTGTACTGTTATGCCCTAGGGTAGGTAAGTGGGGACGCTATATCATAAACCTGGAAGTCTAGCGTATCTGGTAGATATACGAGAGGGGATGTACCATACTGCTCCGGCCGATCTAGCCGCGTAGGAGTAAGTCTGGACAGGTGCGATAAGAGCCGGGAAGTGAGCCTACAGCTCCGGTACTACACCGGATATGTGGAAGCCAGCTTATCTGGCGTCCCGAGAGGGGATCGAACCGCCAGCAGCGAAAGCCGCGGGAGGTAAGCGCGCCTACAGCTCCGGGACCTACCTGGACAGTAGGTAGTGGTTCTCTTCCACGAGGCACTCGCCTGGCAGAGTACCGGGACAAGCGTCTTGGCGGCAAGACCTACCGTAACTGGTCCTTGTCTTCACCTTATGGTGTTGGCAGGAATAGCGGCCCTCACTTTATGACCTAGCTGTCGGTGAGTGGGGACGCTATATCATAAACCTGGTAGTTTAGCGTATCTGGTAGATATACGAGAGGGAATGTACCATGTACCCACTATGGGTAATAATTATTTTATTTTGACTCTATATTTCTATGGGACTTTGTACCTGAAAATAAACACATGTTTAATTTCATTTTAAATTTAATATAGTTGTAGCATTCTCCAATAACATATTTATGTTTCCAAGAAAAGCGTATTCCACAAAAACTGGATATCATCCATCAACTGGCATGCCATACCAATGCAATGCATTGCAAGCGGTAATTATACATCGGATAGGTATTCGAAATACCATTACAAATTCAAGTAGCCGTATGGTCAATGGCTCTAGCACCTAGGACCAGCCTACCGTTCCTCAACCAATGGTAGACGAGATCTGAGGCCGTATCGGAAAGGCGGTCGCACCATCAAGGTCTTCGAGTCCGGTCTTATGCTAATTGAAATATACTATAGTTAAATACTTAGGTAAAATTAACCGGTTCGATTTATTAAAAAGAATACCCACAAAGTTCTCTCGAAGCCTTGCCTGCTGCAATTTATCATAACTATAGCTATTTCCCGCGGCTTGGCCCGCTCAGACAACCGGTGAAAAATGTTCTATACCTATTCTCAGACCTACCGAATATACACAGAAAATTTCATGGAAATCCGTCCAGTCGTTTCTGAGGTGTATGGCGACGAACACTGTAACTCGAGAATCACATATATAGGTATACAGGTTTAACAAAATTAGTGTAGGTCCCGTCAACTGGGGCTTCTACTCATCATACTGAACAACTTTTGTTCTACAACTTTGCTGAAATCGTAAATGCATACGTGCATTTTAGTTCCATACTAAAATGCACGTATGCTTCACGGTCCTTTTTTTTTAGAATTGACTATGGGTTCCTTGGGGAAAGTTGTTCAGTAGATGAGTAGAACCCCCAGTTGACGGGTCCTATACCAATTTTGTTACATCCTGTATACAGAGTGTAAAAAAAATTGGTGTAGGTCCCTTTAACTAGGGCTTCTCCTCTTCAAACTTTTGTTACTATAAGTTTGCTGAAATCGCAAAAAAAAAATTGAACTCTTCATACAAAACGATCAGCTGATTGATCAGTTTTGTGCAATTTTGTATGGAGTGTCAAAACTTTTTTTGCGAATTGACTATGGGTTCCTTGGGGAAAGTTGTTCAGTATGATGAGTAGAACCCCCAGTAAATGGGACCTACACCAAACTTGTTACACCTGTATATAAGGTGTAACAAAATTAGCTGAAACTATTTTAACTGGTGCCTCTACCCATGAAACTGAACAACTTTCCCCATGGAACCCATAGTCAAATCACATAAAAAATTTGGCTCTCTCATACTAACTCGATCAGCTGATCAGCCAACTTAGTATGGGAAGTTCAATTTTTTTTTAATTTGACTATGGGTTTCATGGGGAAAGTTGTTCAGTTTATTGGGTAGAAGCACCAGTTAAAATAGTTTCAGCTAATTTTGTTAGACCTTATATAGATAGATAGATTAACCACACTGAAGACGTTAAAAACAACTGATTTCAATCGCAGCATCTACAATTTTGCTACATTTTGATATTTTTGTAATTTTGTAAAAAGCAGTGAACCGATTTTGATAAAAATTATATCGGACCAACTTTGAAGTATGCTCTAACCAGTCTAACCAATTTAAAAAGAATGAACAAAATCGGACTAAGTTGTAAAAAGTTATGCGTGATCTCAATACATAAAAAATAGCTATAAGGGTTGACTTGAGAACCGCCTTCTTTTTTAAGCAGTCGTCGGTAAAATAAAAGTACCTACGATATAGGACCTACTACTTGACAGGAATGACAAAGGATATATGTATCAGGAAGCCGATGTCAAGTAACGGCTTACATTTATAACATCCATTTTTAACCGCCTCAGTGGCGTAATGGTTAGTCCATTGGCTTCACACCAGGAGGTCGAAGGTTCGATTCCCAGCGAGGTACTTGTAGAGATTAGTTTGGTTGACGGTAGGCCTTTTTAACCACTTTAAAAAAAGGAGGTTCCAAACCGCTTTTATTTTTATGTTTGTAACCTCAGAACTCAGAACCCCGTCATTTATAAAACGATTTGAATTTTTTTTTTTTGAAAGTACATTACTTTCAGATAAGTTCCATAGAAATTTCATCAAAATCGGTTTAGTACTTTTCTAGGAAATTGACACAAAAGCAAAAAAAAATATTCTGTACTTGGTTATTGTGATTGAAGTCGGTTTTTAAAGTGTTGAGCGTTTCCCATTGTCTAAGCCCGCATGGCTGTCTACCACTATCCTATCTTAGTCTTACCGCCAAACAGCATTGATGTGTTCCAGCTTGAAGAGAAAATAGCCAGTTTTCCATTGCTTTGGGGATTCTTGGTAAGCCCGCTTCCATCTACGGCATCATCGTCAGTTCGTCACTTACATCAAATGAGAATTTGCCAAGGGCTTATCAACTGTGACAAAAAAATAAAATAAAATAAAAGTTAATGTCTAGAAAGGTCATCATATCAGCGGAAGGACATCCAGTGCTGGACGTAGGTCTAGATCAAGCTTGTCTAACATACGGCCCGAGGGCCACAATCCGGCCCGCGAAGGCTCTTCATCTGGCCCGCGAACTAGTTAAATTTTAAGCCATTTAATGTATAGTCGTTGCATTTTTATTTTTATTTATTACCTACCTTTATTCAGCGGTACATAAGTTGAACAAAGATATAGACAATAGATGCATTGTGCAAACAAAAAAGGTGTCATGCCTATTTTACACGTATTTAGTAGCGAAGTAATCAAGTTAATTTTAAAATAAAAGTAAGTTAAATTTAAGTGGTCGAGCGTTTACACGTGTAATGTGAATAAGTAGTAAGTGATTTAGTAGTTAAATTAAATTTTAAGTTAAAATTTAGTTGAATATAGCGTTTACACGTAATAAATTATAATATAGTAGCCCACCGGGGCATGCGCGCGGTGCGGGAGGAGAGGCTACTTAGTCGAAAAATAGATTCGATTCTATTCTACTTGTCAACTTATCTACTAAATCATTAACTTACAACTTATGAGTTAACAGCTCTTTAGTAATTGTTTACACACAGTAATTTATTTAAAATTTAGTTAAAATTAAGTTAACTACTTATAGCTACTTAATACGTGTAAACTAGGCATGGCAAGGCATTAAAAAGTAACTTTTCCTCCTAAAATAAGTAAATAAAAATTACTGTTTTGTTTTATTAAAAATTCACTTTACCAAATCAATGCATTTGGCCCGCTGCGGCAATAAAAATCCTAAACCTGGCCCTCCACCAAATTATGTTGGACTAGATGGTCTAGATTCTAGATGGTAATAATTAGCAAAGCTGCAAATTGGAGCAAGTAAGAACCTACTCAAAATTGAGGTTTATGGAATCACCAAATAGTAGAAAATAAAGCAAGCGAAGAAGAGAACAGATGCGTATACCTTAGCTGGATAGGTCATCATCATCATCATATCAGCCGAAGGACGTCCACTGCTGGACATAGGCCTCCCCTAAGGATCTCCACGACAACCGGTTCTGCGCTGCCCGCATCCAGCGGCTTCCCGCAACCTTCACCAGGTCATCGGTCCACCGAGTGGGAGGCCTGCCGACACGTGGTCGCCACTCGAGAACTTTACTGTCCCAACGATCGTCTGTTCTACGAGCAATGTGCCCCGCCCACTGCCACTTAAGTTTAGCAATTCTGAGAGCTATGTCGGTTACTTTGCTTCTCCTACGGATCTCCTCGTTTCTGATTCGATCACGCAGAGAAAATCCAAGCATAGCACGCTCCATTGCCCTTTGGATAGGTATCGATCGAAGTTAAAACAAATAGGTACAGCTAATTTTTCTCGACAATGTCATACAAAAACCTTGTAGGTAGATACAGGTAAATAGTAGGGCAATTATATTATTTATAGAGCATGAGGCATCCATCAAATTAAATAACACGGTGGTTAAGATCAAAGGCAGGCCGCGCGGAATGAAGATTTGCTCCACAAAATGTCAGCAGTCTGCACGCGGGATGCTCCACTGAGCTCTGCATTGATCGCGAAGTGCATGGATACAGCAATTTGGAGATATCTACAGGACAATCTCGATTAGAAATTTAGAGCTATCTACAGGAGTAACTCGATTATATGAACAACGATCGACAAACCCGTAATCCGAACTACGTCGGCTCCACTAGCATCCAAACTTTATTTATTACATACATTTGCCGCCGACACTTGTAGTGTTCAAAACCTTTCGGCAGTCATTGTACAGTCCCACCAACTTATCTGTGAAGTGGCGAAAAGTGGAACTAAGCTTATCTCCTCACTTTTTTGAAACTAATAACATTTTATGTTTATTTATGTTTACCACTAGCGACACCCGTCAGTTCACAGATGAGTTGGTGTAACTGTTACTGTGTTCCGTAACCAGTTGCCAAAGTTGAAATTTTTCTTATTTTCTCGTCACCAGTTACGAACTAAGACTTTTTTAAGTTTTCGTAATTAATTTAGCCAGACTAAAGGCGTGTACATGCATGTAGTCTCGCATGCATTGATAACAGAGATCATGTATGCTGATGACCTTTGCTTTGTAGCGGAAACTCCAGATGGCCTGTAAGAGCTAATGTCCGGTTTCCATCAATCTTGCCGTAAATTCGGGCTGAAGATCAGTGTTAAAAAGACAGAAGTCTTGTCTATGGACATCCATGTACACGAGCCACTGTACATAAAGGTTGGTGAGGATGTGCTTAAGCAGGTGGATAAATTTCGCTATCTGAGGAGCACTACTTTATTCAAGTGTGACCTTGATGCTGAGATCAGCAGGATCGGTGCTGCAGCTGCAGCATTTGGGAAGCTGTGTTTTAAGGTCTTCTGCTCGCACGACCTTAAGCTGGCTACTAAAATATCAGTATATATGGCAATTGTGCTGCCAAATCTCTTAAATTCCTCCGAGACATGGTGCGTGTATCGCCGCCACATACGCACTCTGGATCGTTTCCATCTCAAGTGCATCCGCTCTATTATGAAGATCAGATGGTCGGATCGGGTGCGTAATACCGAAGTTCTGTGACGAGCCAATGTCGGTGGCATTGATGCCTATTTAATGCGTCGGCAGCTTCGGTGGTGCGGTCATGTATCACGTATGAAGGAGGAGAGAGTGGCGAAGCGCATCTTCTATTCTGAACTGGAAGAGGGCAAGCAGAAACATGGCGGACAGCTCCTCCGATACATAGATGTTCTGAAGCGATCAGCGTAAAGCTGACCTTGATACCAAACGCGACCAGTTAAAGGCCCGACCACCTGCGACCTTTTGATACAATTATGAGGGTGACATACTTAAATGCCCTCAGTGCAGGAGGAGTTTCGCTGCGAAGATTGGCTACGTAAACCATCTTCGAGCGCACGCGCGGCAAACCGACTAGGAGTCGAAGTGGTCGGCATGACCGAAATCGGTCGGATAGATCATCATGTTTTCGTAACGTTTTGTAACTAGTTACCAAACAACGAACTTTCCTCTTCATCGCCAGTCGCCACCCTTACAAAAAACAACGAACTATGACTTTTCTTTGTTAGTAGATTAGACTTACTTGCCAGAATGCACGTTGTATTTACAGGTGTTAAATATTTTTACTATAAAGTAGGCACTAGCGCACTCAACATAGTTATAAGACTACTACAAATTCAAATTACAAAATGTCAAATATTATTGATAGATGTCAAAGATGTAATATTACATGTCAATTTCCATCGAGTTACAATAAGTTTAAAATAAAATTATCATAATTTTATCAAACTAGCTTTTTCCGCGGCTTCACATGCGTGGACGTCGTTTTTATGACTGTCTTTGAGGGTGAGTGCTGCGCGAGCCGCAAGTGGGTCACGAACTACGTTTTCTTCAGATCCCTCAGGAAATATATCGGACTGTTCTGATTAGCAAGCTATGTCACTTCCCACCCACTCAACCAATAGGGGATCGGACTGCTATTCATTTGAGTTACTTTTTATGATCTGTCAAAAACGAAATTTTGTTCTAAAAATGTTTGAGATACCCACAAGTGACGTCATAGGTTTTTAGCGTCATTGACGAACTTATTTTGTGAATTTGATCAATTAAAAATTGAAGAAGTGATATAAAAACAAAATAAGTAAGATTTTTTGAAACTTCAAAAGGAGAGCAATTTAGGAAATCATATTTCAGATTTTATTTTTGATGCAGTCCGATCCCCTATTCTTTACAAAATCACTTCAATCCGTTGCTTCGTTGCGACGCCAACTTGCGCGAGCGTGAAAATGAGTTTTTCCCCAGATCCCTTCGGGAACTATGTCAGGATATGCTAATTAGTCAATTATGTCATTTTCAATCCCCTCAACCATCTCTGTGCAAAAAATCACAACAATCCATAGTTCCGTTGTGATTCTCTTCCACGAGGCACTCGCCTTGCAGAGTACCGGGACAAGCGTCTTGGTGGCAAGACCTACCGTAACTGGTCCTTGTCTTCACCTTATGGTGTTGGCGGGAATAGCGGCCCTCACTTTATGACCTAGTTGTCGGTGAGTGGGGACGCTATATCATAAAACCTGGCAGTTTAGCGTATCTGGTAGATATACGACAGGGAATGTTCCGTTGTGATGTTAAAGAAATTAACCAAAAAATAAAGAATATTTTTCCAGTTCCTCAAGAACTGCATCGGACTATGCTATTTTCACGGGATAAAAAGTAACCTAGGTCCTTCCCAGCGACAAGCTACCTGCTCGCCAAATTTCATCAATATTGGTCGAGGTGTTGAAGCGTGAAAAGGTAAAACAAATAAACAACCAAACAAGAAACACATTTTAACATTTATAATATTAGTAAGGATTAATGTCCGAGATAAAATCAACCAAACCATAGTAATAAATTAATGTGAATAAAAAATAAAAATAAAACATTTTTCGATTAGACTTGACGCAGTTTAACAATATAAGATGGGTGTTTGGAAGGAACGTTGGCCAAATAGGAAGGGAGGATAGGTGGAAACATTAAGTACTTGTTAAGCGCCAATAATCTTTACTCGATCTTGATTGGAATGATATCTTTTATTAATCAGCCATCCCCGCCAAACCACTATCTTTCTATACAGTGGTATGATATTCAATCCAAGAAATGCGCCCGCACTCTAACTCACATATTTGGTCAATGATATAATTATATGGTACATCAACAGAGCAAACAGCGCAACAGTTATTCGCCGTTAGTCATCTCCGTTTACCGAGAATCTTAACGTCACGATCGGATATGGATTTTACAGGCAAATTAACCCAGCAAATATTATGTAGGAGTAACGAGGTCTTGGACCATAGTGGAACAAGCCAGGCGCGCGCGCAGCGGGTGCGGTGGAGGCCGACAAAGGCGGTATTATTATCACTCCACTCCACAGAACACGGCGACATTCTTAAATTTCGTTTCATATTGGTGCCAGTCGAAATATTCGCTTCCACTTTAAATTTCCAAGGGTTATAATCAAATGTGCCAAACGGGGCCCCATTACCAAAGAATAGATAATACTAACTATTACTAAGCTTAAGCCGCGCAGTTCGTTCGTCTATCCGTCATCCCGTCGCACACCCATTTAATAATATGTAATTTGCCAAAAGAAGCTTTTTCTATCGTGAAAAAAATATTTAAAAAAAACGTAAGTATTTTTTTTGGAGCATGTTTTTTTTTCAAAAGTACATAATTCAAAATAATTAAGATAGTTTCCGTTGAAGATTAGAGTTTTATGTTTATTTTAAAACCTACTATACTTTTTTTGGTTGAATAGTACCAAGCTTACATAAATATTGTCAACATATTTTAATGATGTTTACACTACGAAAGAGGATTTCCCAAATCAATCACACACAAATCACAATACATACGGTATCCATTCAGAAAATATATCTAAAATTTTTTTTAAACACCTAAATAAAAAAAATGCATTAAATAGTTTTCCTAAAAAAAACAAAGGTAGAAAATTAACAACGGTAAGTAGTGTGACAAAAATAATGGGAACTGGGGATAAAAACCCTCACGGAGTTTGCCACATATGATACGTAAGATTTAGAGGTTCGGGCCTAAACGGAGTTTTAAGAAAAAAAAAAGTTATGGGGTAAATTAGAATATATGTATTTTTATGATTATTTTAAAAGGAAGGAACAATAAACAATATGAGTATAAAAAAAAGGTGCGATTACATTGGTTGACCGTGTTGAAAATTTAAAACAATGACCTACTTAATTTATGGGCAAATATCGGAAATAAATTTAAAGTTACAATTTTATTAGTATATAAAAGGTTATTTTATAGAATGCCGGTTGGCAACGATCGTTACCGCCCCTTTGGTACTTAAATAAATTACTAAGCTCTAAAATAATTAAATTTCGCTTTGGTCTGAATTACCCTATTTTTCTAATATAACACGTATCAGATACAAAACACCTTTAAAATTTAAAATAAATAATTAATGGTTAGAAACTGGAAGCAGGAAATCTTCTAGGAAGGCAGAAAAGTCAAAGAGTTAGAGAGACGCTCGGGACAAAAGATAAAATAATATTCACTTCCCTTGGCAAGCAGCTGGGCGGGCAGTGAAAGGACTGGCTGGTGGTCAGCACCGCTCCATCTCAGGATTAATCCTTATTGAGGAAAACCGTCGGGACGTCAACCTCGCAGGGGGGTGGATGAAACCCTACGGAGATATATAAATGTAGTTCGCCGCAGTACCAAAAATACACGCAAAGCGGTTTCCTTATACAAATTACTTACCACAGAATAAAATTGTGGGCCTCAACAACAACTTATAAAACAATTTATCCAAAAAATTTAAATTCGCATCACTGTAGACGGGATCACGATCAACCTTTGTTTTTCTCTTGTCAAAAAATAACAACTATTTTCAAATTCAAATACCATAGAGCAACGACATCAAAAAAAGATTTAATTATGAAACGCGACAAAAGAGATCGGCTCGAAACGATAGTTAGCGTTTCAAAATACCCACAAACTCACAAAAAAAGGCGAGAAGTCCAAAAAATTTTTGAAATTTGGACAACCCTATAGACGTTGGACAGGCCTGAAGAAGAAAAAAATAAAAACTCTCTAAGTAACTAGTTAACTACGAACGTTTACTTGAAGCTGGTAGAAATTGACATTTATACACGAACGTACACATACAAACGGCAAAAACTCCATCTAAAAGTGAACCAACTTAATAACCCCAACGACACACTAATGTTAAAGGATCGCTGTGTATTTTAACCTAAAACTAGTCACTTAAGAAAACAGGAGAAACCAAACAACTAGTAAAACATTAAAGACCAATAGGGTTGACAAAAACTGAAAAAAACTTGCAAAACATTGTCGGTTACCCCAGCAAAATGTGGACAAAAACGGTAAAGGCGGATGCGTGAAAATCCGACTCACGGATAAAATTAACACCGGAAGTCTGAAACGCGATACGCAAGAGTCTAAAGGGACAACTCTACCGAAAAATAGGCCATTTGAGGTAAGACAAGGGCAAGATTAATGAAAGAAATTTGAAAAATGGAAAATTGTTATAAGACCTCAAGAAATCTAAACAATACTGCGGAATACCGAAACGTTGTCACATAAAAGTGAACAGGGTACGCCAAAAATTTAAGAAGTACCTCGCAAAGCAACGCGTAAAAATATTCCAAACAGTAACCCTTAAAGATTTTTCCCTTAAAACAACGTTAAATAATCGTGAACTAAAAGTAAGTCTGTCCCGACTTTCGATTGAAAGAAATCTAGAGTCTGGCCATTGACTACTTAAATTAAAAATTCTCTTGGAATCGTAAGGGTATGCACAGGCAAAAACAACTCAACAACACGTAAGCAATTATCCGAAAGAGGTATAATGCCATTAAGTCGGGGAAAAAACGACCCGTGTTAAGAGAAGCAAAAAAATACCGTGCATACAAACAAAAAGACCTCGCGTTTCAAAGAAAACTGCACGATTAAATTAAGTAAGGGCCTTGAGGTATTAAAACTTGAACCATAATATCCGGAAAACGGATACACCCACGAACGACAAAAAAACGGGTTCGTTAGGGAAAGATTAAAGGCAGAAAAGGGGATAAAACATTAGTTCGGGCGCCATAAATATGTGGCAAAAATAATGGGAACTGGGGATAAAAACCCTCACGGAGTTTGCCACATATGATACGTAAGATTTAGAGGTTCGGGCCTAAACGGAGTTTTAAGAAAAAAAAAATGTTATGGGGTAAATTAGAATATATGTATTTTTATGATTATTTTAAAAGGAAGGAACAATAAACAATATGAGTATAAAAAAAAGGTGCGATTACATTGGTTGACCGTGTTGAAAATTTAAAACAATGACCTACTTAATTTATGGGCAAATATCGGAAATAAATTTAAAGTTACAATTTTATTAGTATATAAAAGGTTATTTTATAGAATGCCGGTTGGCAACGATCGTTACCGCCCTTTGGTACTTAAATAAATTACTAAGCTCTAAAATAATTAAATTTCGCTTTGGTCTGAATTACCCTATTTTTCTAATATAACACGTATCAGATACAAAACACCTTTAAAATTTAAAATAAATAATTAATGGTTAGAAACTGGAAGCAGGAAATCTTCTAGGAAGGCAGAAAAGTCAAAGAGTTAGAGAGACGCTCGGGACAAAAGATAAAATAATATTCACTTCCCTTGGCAAGCAGCTGGGCGGGCAGTGAAAGGACTGGCTGGTGGTCAGCACCGCTCCATCTCAGGATTAATCCTTATTGAGGAAAACCGTCGGGACGTCAACCTCGCAGGGGGGTGGATGAAACCCTACGGAGATATATAAATGTAGTTCGCCGCAGTACCAAAAATACACGCAAAGCGGTTTCCTTATACAAATTACTTACCACAGAATAAAATTGTGGGCCTCAACAACAACTTATAAAACAATTTATCCAAAAAATTTAAATTCGCATCACTGTAGACGGGATCACGATCAACCTTTGTTTTTCTCTTGTCAAAAAATAACAACTATTTTCAAATTCAAATACCATAGAGCAACGACATCAAAAAAGAATTTAATTATGAAACGCGACAAAAGAGATCGGCTCGAAACTATAGTTAGCGTTTCAGTAGGTACTAAGGGTTTTTCGTGTTTTTTAAAAGTCCTTTTTTTACGTTTATTTTTTTGTAAATTTTAAGACTGTTAAAAATACAGCCCGTAACCTTAGACAAAAGCCTGAAACAGACAAACAAACAATATGTTAGGGAGCCGTTTTTTCGGACAGTCTTTTTATTACAAAAAAAAACTGATAGTTCTAATCATTTAAAATACTAGAGTAGAACTCTCGAGTGAATCTATTTTGCGAAAACATCATAATGGCTTCTCAGATACCTACCATTATCTTATATACTTATGTTGTTAAAGATGTATGTTTTCCGAATTGAATAAAAAAAATATGCTTAAAATACTAAGAAGAAAAAAAGATTAGTTTTCACCCAGAAAATTATAATAAAAATCCCTACACTGCATACACTGCAACTCAAAATAATTTAAACACATGAAATAGATAGTTCAAAAGTACCGTTTAGCTTCACATTTAAAAGCCGTTAGGAGCCTTGTAACTTTATTTATTCTAGTTTTTTTTAATAATAGGTTTTCATCTGGGGGCCTCGCCAAGTCGCGCAAAAAAAACAAAAGCTCAGTATACTAATTACTCTGAGGCCATACCAAAGCATATATATTCATACTGATACCATCCTTTTCTCATAGCGATTCAGGGCATTTTTGACCCCCTGTCACTTTGTTGTGAATACAGCTAGGATACAGCTAGAAGCCTAAATTTTCGGTTCCCAAGAGGGCATAATAAAAATATAGGTCATCCCAAATTACATTCAATTTGAACCTGTAGTTTTAATAATAGCAAAGCAATAGGCAAGTGAAAGTTCCTTAATTTTGTCACTGACACACTCACTCACCTATTTAATTAATTATTTTTTATTTTTATAGTTTCTTGGACACAAGATACATAAAATACACATTTTATACAGTAAGGTCACACAAATGGTACAGCTTATTTCTAAAGAAAAAAAACATGAAAATTCTCAGGTACATACTTCTAGTCGACACATAAGTACAGTATTACGATATGGCTTACAGTAGCGCAACGCCTTTGATGTCGCACGATGACGGCGTAGGTACTAGCCCATACTGGCCTGTAGTCAGCCTGGCAAACTCGCGGAGTTGCAAACTCGTTGCGCTACTGTAAGCCGCTATATTATAATACAGTGACTTAAGCTTTAAATTTTGAACGCAATTAGTGTTTAGCTTATAAAGCAAGGAAAAACTTACTCATACTGCAATTTCACTACCATTTTCTGGTCATTCGAACTGCATATGTAATTGTGTAATCCTATGTAGGTCACCCTGATTTTTTCTTAAGTGTTCGGTACCCAAGATTGACCATTACGTGAATCGTTATCACTTGTTGAATTCAAAAGGCATCAAAAATGCAGAAGGCCCATAATGACCAAACCGTTGATATTAAAATTGGAATCAAAATAGATCCGCTTTACTGCATGTTAATTCCAATAAAATGGGATCACAGCTTCGCGTTACGACTATAAAAATTTGCATATTTGAGAGGGCCACACACGTCGCACGCGAGCCACTTGTTCGTTTCATAAACACTTCGCTGATAAATGCATAAGGCATCGGGACTGGAGACACGCGGCAAGTTGCCGATTGGTGCTTTTATCGGCGGTAGGGGCGCAATCACGGATAAGATAAATAAGGTTGGATTGGCAATAGTCACACTTTTGTTTGAAAACCAGCGTCGCCGCCTATCTCCCACCCGTCAACTCCACTACACAAGCAATAATAATACATATACACGAATTGCGCGCACTAATAAACAAAACACACTTAGAACACAAGGCTGCACTCACACCATTTCGAGAGTTTGTACGTTACACACAACCACACGCAAATAAAAAGTATGAACGCGTGCTTCGGTTACGTATGATTGTCTAATCATACTTGAGGCGCGCCTGCCCAGCGCAAATTTCCAATCCAACCTTATTTAACTGATCCGTGGGCGCAATTAATTCTTGATTAAAATAATTAGCGATTTGCCACAGGAATCGGTGCGCTTGCACCGCTACGGCTGTCGGCGAGTGCAACCCCGTCGCTAATTCGAGGATAATTGGAACACGGGGAAGACAGGATCGTCGGTGGATTATACCTGGAGGCAGGTACGTGCCTTCTTATACGAAAAGATTGATTCATGATTATGAAGCTAACAAGTAGATGACTTGAGTGACTGAGGGACAGGCTAGCTGGATTAAAAGGATTTAAGAAAACCATAGTCAGAGACTACCATTTCTGTCATTAGCCCCTTTTATGTCGCTGCTCTCTTAAATTTTAAATTTAAAAAATATTATACAGTGTATATTTATACAGTATGTATCGGATAGGGTTACCGATATTTTAAGGGCATGTAATACATCATATTTCATCGATGAAAAACCCCCTATTAGGGGGTCGCATCCTTGTCCCCTCTAAATGGCATCCATTTTAATTATCTTTTTTTTGTAGCTGTCCATAAAAAGTATGTTTTCTCTGAATAAGCAGCAGTTCAGACATCAAAATAGTCTCCTTTGAAAAGTTATTCAATTTCTCTGGTGATCCACACATTAACCAAAAAATTTTAGGAATAAAACACATAAAATTTAAGAAAAAAATGCAAAAAATCATAATTTTGTTTTTGTAAACCTACTGCAAAAATGAGGTCATTAACGTCTTGTTTTTTTCTTCTTAATCGATTGATTTTAAGCTAAAAACGACACCAAATAACGTATCATTAGATTCTTACTAAGTGTGCCAATTTATGGTTGATACGCGACCCTCGCGGCACACCCTGGACACTTCATACAACGGGCCAGAAATGACATTTCAAAAAACGAATCACGGCACAAACAAAATGGCGGCGAAATCCTATACGTTCGACAACCAAACTGTAACGATCTGAATCAATCTGGGTGACGAGGGGGTGAGGTCGCAATCTAGAGAGCGTCAGGGAGTGTCCATACTGTATTTTAGTACTAATATATATACTTTGCTCGCGGTTTGTTACTAGAAGAGGGTCAGAAGGGCCACACAGCAGGTTGTGGATCATACATAACACATCGTGGGTCAACGTCGTCATCGTGGGTCATCGTGTGCTTTACGCGGAAGGCTGGCGTCCCGCACTTCGATTGAAACTTGAAAATAAGACACTGCTTACTGTTCAACTTAGATGCCGCAATCTTTACAGTTATTGCGATTTCAAAATAGTTTTAAAACAAAATTTTAATTCACTGTACCTATAACTTGTGTCATCATCATCATTTCATTTCATATACGTCCCCGCCGAGGGGCTTGAGCCTACCCTGAATTAGGGTCAACTGCACGCGGGCCCAGTGCGGGTTGGTTGATTTCACACACAACCTTCGAGTTTCTTCGCAAGCGTGTGCAGGTTTCCTCACGATGTTTTCCTTCACCGTAAGAGCGTCGGATAAACGTACATCATATTAGCCGAAGGACGTCCACTGCTGGACATAGGCCTCCCCCAAGGATCTCCACGACGACCGGTTCTGCGCTGCCCGCATCCAGCGGCTTCCCGCGACCTTCACCAGGTCATCGGTCCACCGAGTGGGAGGTCTGCCTACACTACGTACATATGAAATCGAAATTCGAACACACATTGGTACCTGGCAGGATTCGAACCACGATCTCCCGAACAGAAGGTAGGGGGGCCCTATAACATACATATATAACTTTTGTATATTGTATCTTATTGTAATTACCTATCTATCGTATTACAGCACGCAATGTACGTAGGTAATAAATGGACCTTTCACACAAGTGATGAGGTGACACATTTTGTGTGGGAGCAAGGAGTAAGAAGCCTTTGAACACTCGACTGTGCAGGTCCTATTGTCCCCATTGAGAAGCGTTTGAATTGAAGGGACACTGACGGACGGACGAACGGACCGACCACTTGCCCCCGTGAGAGGCGGCCGCTCGAGCCTTTCGTGGGAACCTTTCTATGGTTCAAAAGGACGATAGGGACGCATTTTATCATTGTTTGCTTCCGTGGCCTGGGAAAGGAAACAACGTGTATGTGAATATAATAATAACATGGTACCTGACTTGGGTAAGGTACAAACAAATATAGGCTTTATTTCATTAGAATTGTATTAGAGTACAACACTATGGTTTCTGTAATTGTCTATGGCGACTTTTCTTGTGTCCGCCACAATGTCTAGATTTGCCGCCGACTTAAAAATTTGGATCTGGTGTTTGAATCTTAGTCATTCCGGCAGCAGATCTGTCCCTGTGTCTAGTTTTAAGGGTGCCGGCATTCGAAATTCAAAACTCCCCATTGTTTCAGAGTCACTTGTTGCAATCTTATTTTCGGATTTTTCATCCGCCGACATCTGTTTGTTTTCTTGTTTTTCGCACTTGTTAATCTGGTTCTTTTACGGCTGCGCCATGTATTACTTATAAATTAAAACACTTATTATTGAGAACGGACTTGTTTTATTACGTTTAATATTAATTTTAGAAATAAAGGTTAGGATACCAAAACTCCCCAAATGACATTTTTCTAGTCGCCATAGACAATTACAGAAACCATAGTGTTGTACTCTAATACAAGAATAACTACTATTCTCCTATTATTAAAGTGTATCATACGTATTATCATATTATACTCTATTAGTAGGAGAGGCCAGTCCAGCAGTGGACGTGTTTCGGCTGATAAGCTGATTATGAGTAGGACAATAGTACGTATTATAAGGGAGGATAGCCTATATTTGTTTGTAAATTTACCTGGACGAAATAATACTTATGGAATGCATATCTATAATCATACCTAACCAATTTAATTAAAGAACCCAACTGCAGAATATTGAAATGAAAATTGAATTGAAAAAACACGTTAAAAAACCGACTTCCATCGAAACAACTTAGTACATTTTTGCATCATTGTTTTTGGTTTTTGTTAATTTTCTAAAAAAGTACTACACCGATTTTGATAAAATTTAAATGGGACCACACGGGAAGCACTAGATTTCTAATAAAACAGGAATCATAAAAATCGGTTCACCCAGCCCAAAGTTACGAGGTAACAAACATAAAAAAAAATACAGACGAATTGAGAACCTCCTCCTTTTTAGAAGTCGCTTGAAAATAAGAACAAGACTACAAAAATAAGAACCTGACTGCAAAAATAAGAACCTGATTGAAATAAATACGAACCTGACTGCAAAAATAAGAACCTGATTGAAATAAATACGAACCTGACTGCAAAAATAAGAACCTGATTGAAAAAAATAAGAACCCGACTACAAAAATTAAGGACCTGACTGCAAGAATAAGAACCTGATTGAAAAAAAATAAGAACCCGACTACAAAAATTAAGGACCTGACTGCAAGAATAAGAACCTGATTGAAAAAAAATAAGAACCCGACTGCAAAAAAAATCATTTCCCCCTATTTTTGGGCAGTCGGGTTACAATTTATCCTATTTTACTTTCGGGATCAAGAAGAATCTAACGACACCTCGCACTCCAAAATCCATCATGCTGTTTAGGCTACAGGCTCAGTTAAGGAAACAGACGTACACTCGAAAAACACTACCCTCGTTTTTGGGCCGTCGGGTAATATACGATTAATTTGAAAATTGCGCGTTTTAATCCACCTACTTATTCATACATTTACCAAGGTACTTCCTAACTTTGACACGGTTTCCAAATAAATGTGTTGATTGGTATTCATGGGCATTTTTGGTGGGCATCGTAGGTACCTGCCTATGACGATGCTCTTTTGTTATTTTTATGTAATTTATGACCAGCTCATGAATATGCATAAATCTTTTAACATTAATAATGCAAAATTAGTTACGCACATTGAGCAAAAATCTACTCTCAACCCTCGTATTAACCCTTTTAGCAAAACCATTGAACTCAATCGATAGGTAACTTACCTTTGCACCCATCCATTATAAATTATGAATATGCAAAAATCACAATTAATACAATCAATATCTTTGGTCTTCATATCGGGATGAGTCACCTTGCGATCGTTAAATTCGATTTCTTTGATAGGTAGAGGGGATTATTTTTCTTTGATAGTATGAGCGCACCCATTTTTAAGCAAGGGTTGTATTGAATGGTTATCGGCACCTGGATGAATAGTTGATTAATTATCGACCGATGCAAAAATTCATTCTTAACTTTACCGACATTATTACAAAGCCGAACCAAGCAGGTAGAACCACGGGCAACAAACTAATACTTATAATGTATTTTTAACTGTCTCATTTCTTTCATCATCGGTGATGTGACAAAAATCAACACTTTTGACATAAATTCGATGAACTAAATGTACGACCATTTCAGCATACAGCTACTTACGTATCAAATGTTTTAGATTCGATGGCATTGCTGACTGACACCGACCTCAAAAAAAATGTTACGCCCCTAATTTAATTCCTAGCCACCTTTGATTTCGTTATTGTTGGTTAATGTCATGTGTCTAAATATAATATTATTTCATACTTTTGAGTGAATTTCATTTTGAAGTCGGTTTTTGAGTTATTTAACTTTTATTTTTATTTTATTTATTTTTAGATAAAAGCTTTTAATTGAAAATAGTTTTTATGTTTGGCGAAATGTGAATGTAAAGTAAATGCTATTCCAAATTCAAAAAAGGCTAGATATACGTAGCCACAGTATTATACCAAGCACAGAGTTAATTAATCCTGATGATCCTGGTCAGGATATCGGAACAAACTTATTATATTATTGTATTGTCATCGGTTCTTAACATTGAATTACTACTTTAAGTAATTAGTAGTAATTCAATGGTTCCCAGGAGGCTTGAGTTTCCATACAAACGTAGTTTCGTTTTAATACAAAAAGTAGATACCGGATTGAATCCAAACTTTGCAAATATATTAAGTAGACATATCGATGTTTTTAACTAGTTTTCGATGTACTAATATAAAACGGCAAAAAATAAGAGCAGTTTCAATCTTTCAGTACAAAACTAATTTTTATTAACTAGTGTGTACAATAAAGAGTATTTATCTTATCTTAAGCCTTCGTTTTATCATCATCATCATCATCATATCAGCCAAAAATCGTCCAATGCTGGACAAAGGCCTCCCCCAAGGATTTCCACGACGACCGGTCCTGCGCTGCCCGCATCCATCGGCTTCCCACGATCTTCACCAGGTCGTCGGTCCACCGCGTGGGAGGCCTGCCTACTCTATGTTTTCCGGTGCGCGGTCGCCACTCGAGAACTTTACTGCCCCATCGGCCATCTGTTCTACGAGCTATGTGCCCTGCCCACTGCCACTTCAGTTTAGCGATTCTGTGAGCTATGTCGGTTACTTTAGTTCTCCTGCGGATCTCCTCGTTTCTGATTCGATCACGCAGAGAAACTCCGAGCAAAGCACGCTCCATTGCCCTTTGGGTGACCTTGAGCCTTTTTATGAGGCCCATAGTAAGCGACCATGTCTCAGTTCCGTAAGTCATCACTGGCAACACACACTGGTCAAAGACAGTCTTGAGACACTGCGGTATTTGGGACGTGAAGATATTGCGAAGCTTCCCGAACGCTGCCCAGCCGAGTTGGATTCGTCGATTGATCTCTTTCTTGAAGTTGGACCTGCCTAGCTGGACTGTTTGTCCCAGGTATACATATTCGTCAACAACTTCCAGTGTAGAGTCTCCAACCTTTAGAGGGGTGGGTGCGACACGGACATTTAACATTGCTTTCGTCTTGTCCATGTTCATTTTAAGGCCCACTTGTTGAGAGACTTTACCGAGGCCATCGAGCATTGTGCTTAGGTCTTCCATAGTCTCAGCCATGACCACGATATCGTAAGCGAATCGGAGGTGGGATATGTACTCGCCTTTGATATTGATGCCGAGACCACCCCAGTCCAGAAGCTTAAAAACATCTTCCAGGGCGGCGGTGAACAGTTTCGGAGATATAACGTCTCCCTGTCTCACCCCAAGCCTTCGTTTAGTAATGTTTAAATTTACTACGATGAAAACTAATTTATTTTTTACTAAAAGTTTGAGTGCGTTTAACTGCGCCTCACCTGATGGTAAATGCTGATGCAGCCGAGGATGTAACAAGAGTGCCTATTCACTCTCGCCTTGAAGATTCATTACAAACATCGATATGTGTCTTCAATATTTGCAAATTTTGAATTGATTCTGGCATGTCGTTTTTATATTAAAGCAGAACTACGTTTGTATGAAAACTCGATCCTCCTGGGGGACCCCTAATACGTGTGCAGTTTTTTCTAGAGTGGGTGAAATTAAAAGATTCCGATACAGGTGAAGATAATAAAGCGTGTTAAAAATCATCCCCCTCCCTCCTCCTCACTATATCCCGTTACTAGGGGTAGGCTTTCGTAATCATGATGCGCCATGTGTCGCGGAGCGATGTATACGTCTGTATCTACGCCGCGATTGTCACGTACGAACTTATGATTAAACTCACGTGTGACTCGCTGTACTGCACAACATTGCGTATCCTTCACCATCGCAGGGTACACCCGACTACCCGTGCTGCCAGGTGTTCGTCCAACTCCTGTAATTAAACTGGCATGAGTATGATAGCGGATCCCATAATCTGTCGTGAGGAGTGGGGTTCTACCCTGGGATGGACATACCGTCCATGGCTAAATCGCGGGACGAGAATGCACATGAAATAAGCAATCAGTGTTGCATGAGGCGCCTTTCTGTGAGTGTGTGTTTGATGTCAGGTGTGCATACAAATGAATATCACATAATACATGAACACAGTAGCATGAGTAAAGCAATGGTTAGTCACACATCAAACAACAGTGCTGAAAGAAATAAATCATTAATAAGTCGGTGGCAAGGAAGGTAAGGGAAGGTGAAGAAGGAGGATCTCGTTGTCATTCGTTGGAGGAGCGACTCATTCCTCGTTGTCATGTCCCACGTTGGAGGAGCGACTCATTCCTCGTTGTCATGTCCCACGTTGGAGGAGCGACTCATTCCTCGTTGTCATGTCCCACGTTGGAGGAGCGACTCATTCCTCGTTGTCATGTCCCACGTTGGAGGAGCGACTCATTCCTCGTTGTCATGTCCCACGTTGGAGGAGCGACTTATTCCTCGTTGTCTCGTCCCACGTTGGAGGAGCGACTCATTCCTCGTTGTCATGTCCCACGTTGGAGGAGCGACTCATTCCTCGTTGTCTCGTCCCACCCGCGTCCGGGCTGGCGAGTCGTTGGGGACTGTTGGGGGAGTAACGTTCCCCATTGCCAGGCGACATCTGGCTATCCACGTTCACAGAAGTATCAGCGGGTACCACGCTATTCTCACACGTCGATTGATCCACATCTAGGTAGTCGACACTCTGGAAGGATCTGCGGCGCGCTCGCCACATCAGCGCCACGTCGTTCAATTGTCGTCTCTCCACCTAGCTGTGTTAGGAAAACAATGTGTCAAAGGACACGATGATTATAGGTTATGTGTGAGCCGTGGCAGCGTGTATGATGTGTCGTGGAAATATGGTGCAAGGTCGATGGGGTTTGGCGATTGTGGAGCCTTCAGGCTGATACCGGCACCAGGCGTTGTGTAAATATCAAGATTACATCGGATATAGTTACATGAGCAAGTTAGAAGCAAAGAGAGATTTCGACAAGATATGAAATCAACTATGATACTCAACTTGGGTCCTTTGGTTCGGCAGCAGCGGCAGCTGGTCCAGGTCTTCTTCCATCCTCGTGGTTGGCTCGAAGAGATGTTGATCGAAGCACACGCGAAATCGAAATGAAATGAATTATGAGCCCGGCGCTCCTATATAAAACGAGTGAAATGACTAAGAGGATAAAAAGTCTTTGCTGTTTACCGATTCGTCATAGACTAATCAATTTAAGTTAGGTCATCTTTATGAAGTTCATTCGCGACAAGATGTTAAATCCATCGTGTTCGCGACACCATGCACCTCTCCGGTGTGCATCAGTTTCAGTTAGGCCGTCTCTTTTGACATTTGTCCACCATGTAGTTTGTGGTCTTTCTCTTCCCCTTTTTTTGAAGCCATGGAAAGGCCATTTTTAACAACGTGGTCATCTGGTCTTCTCTCCTGGTGTTAAAAATCATCGAATTCACGAAAAACTATCGGTAGTAGCCTCGACTCCTATCTACCCCAATTTTTGTGTTTCATAATGTACTTATAACATTTTGTCGGATTCTGAAACAAAGCCACTTCGTACTGTGGCCGGCCTTAATTACCATGAGTATGTAAAGTATTTTAATTACAAAACAGTCGTTTTTGACAGATGATAAAAAGTAAATCAGATGACTAGCATTCGTCATCCCTATTATTGTCTTCAGCTTCACTTCTATAAAAGCAACTCATAAAAGCCTGAAGAATTATAAAGAGCAATGAATGCACATAACGAAATTGTCTTAAGAAAACTACTTTCAAAATTTAAATTTCTTATTACTTCTATAATCTACATGATCCGCAACTGGTAAAAATACTGTAATAAACAGACTCTAATCAATTGCTTAAAAAATGTGTTTTAGAAGAAAATAAATAAAATCTAAAAAACAAAATAATTTCACGAAAACCGCTCAAGGAAAAGGAACGCAGTGAAGCATAAAATGAATGTATAAAAAGGTCTATCAAATAAGCTATTTGAGAAATCAACAACACCTCACACCTATTGTATAAGTCCGCTTCCATCTTCGCCATCATCGTCACTTACCATCAGTTGAGATGATGCCAAGGGTTTTCCAATAGGGATCACGATTGCTAGTCATCTGATTTACTTTTTATCATCTGTCAAAAACGACATTTTGTTCTAAAAATGTTTCAAATACCTAAACGTGACGTCATAGTTTTGCAACGTCATTTATGTACTCATTTTGTGATATTGGTGAATTAAAAATCGAAGACTCGATAGAAAACGAAACGAGTAAGGTTATCCGAAGTTTAAGTAGGAGGGCAATTTAGTGACCAAGAGTTCATAATTTATTTCTGATGCTGTCATCACTATTAGAGGACTCTCAAACTAGGCAACATGGCCTAGCGGGAGTTTTACTCTTACGTTCGGAATAATAATCGAATCTACGGAATCGAGAGAAAATCTCCGATTTCAAGGGTTCAGAAAACAATGTGCGATGTAGTCGAACATGGTACACGCTAACTCAATGACTTGACTCACGCCTTAAAGTTGAAAATCCCCAAATTGTAAGTCGAGAAAGCAAGAACGCAGGCAAGGAGTTCCACTCCACCGCTGTCCGCATAATAAATGAGGAAGCGTAACGGCTAACGTTATCACTATCAGAAAAGGGTAATATACACTGATTAGGAAAAAAAAACCATTTTGAAGTGAAAATTAAAACAAAACCAGTGGTTTTAAAAGATTTAATAATTAAAACCTCGTAAATACACACATAAGAACATCACAACTTTCATCGCATCACAATTTATCAGACCTACGTACAGGTTCATACTTTCTTACATAAGTTCATTATGATTTACATACTAGTCAAGGTTTTTCACTTCATTTTAGAATGAATATTCCCAGTCGTAACCACTGGCACGGTATTATTTTAAAGCGGCTTACAGTAGTGCAACGAATGTACTTACGCAGAGCAACGGAAGGGAACTAGCGGGGCAGCAGGCAGCGGGGCTCACGGAGTTTGCCAGGCTGGCTACAGGCTAGTACCTACGAAAGACGGCATCGTGCGACATCAAAGGCGTTGCGCTACTGTAAGCCATATCGTAATACTGTGCCACTGGGGACGAATGGGAAAAAAATCTAATTCGTCCCCAGTGGTGACGATTGGTCGACGCTATATACATGATTTTTTTTTATCGCATCTATTAACAAAATATGAAAATTTCGTAAAGACAATGTCAAAAAGTGAAATAAAAATTTAATTCGGCCGAGGATACGGAAGGCATAAGCATTTTCAACTACTAATTAGACAGAGAGATCCGATATGTAAATGTGACGACATAAAACACACGGTCCATATAAACTCTATGCTACATTTTGTTTTGTTTTAATGGCATATATCTTGGTTATTTTTATAGTTATTCAAAAATATTGTTTATGTATCGTTTCATAAATAAATAAGCTTTTATGCAAAAAAAAGATCATGCATATTCCCCATTACCTGAATTACTAATCATTTTGTTCATATTGATTGAATGTAAGAACCCTTGGTTATTTTTTTTTAAACATTACACAAAACATTTGGGGCTGCTATTACATATCACTCGTTAGCAGTCGCTATGCCGTCTCAGATGCCTTATAGAGACGGCTTGAAAAACTTCTGACAGTGGGCTTCGCCACGAGCCCTGCAACCTCCACCAACCCGGACTTGGCCCCCGTGTGTGGAGTATGACCTAACCTTCCCCAGTTTGGGAAGAGACCCGTGCCCCAGTAGTGGGGACGTTTATGGGTTGTTGTTTGTTTTTCTTAACGATTTGCCTATAAAATATAAAGTAGGTTAAGTATATGTCACCGTAAGATTGTAAATTCCGTTAGATTATAATTATATTAGAACTATCGAAAGAGTGTAAATTTTAAATATTGTTTACATTTCATTAATGACATTGTAAACTCACTAGTGACTTCACTAGTGGCTCCCCCCCCCTGGATAGCAGAATGCTTCGCAGCAGAAGAAATCATCGGTTTTATTCGGAGGTACAAGAATAGGTCGTGAAATTGTGATCCGATTCTCAATTTACCGTTATGTCATCATAATCTAACTAGTGAGATGAGGTTTTCACAATATCCCGGTGACATATACGAGTACATACTGAAATTATTTGGCACGTTAAATTCCATTTTACAAAAATGATTGTATTTTGTTGTAGAGTTAAATGCGAAATGAATAAAAAAAGTGATCTGTCCCAAATGTTTCAATGTTTTTTTGCAATGTGCAATTAGCTGTTGGAGACCAGGCCGTAGATTCAGAGATTACATAACTTCAAATTATTTTTTTTATAAAACACGACTGTATAAATACATTACACCTCTTTTTTGTAAAGTCGGGTTAAATGTATCCTATGTCACTCACGGGATCAAGACGAAAATAACAAGACCTCGCAATCTAAAATCCATCAAGCCGTTTAGAAGATGTGGTATAAAGAAACATACATAAATACATTAGACCTGAAAACAATACACTCTTTTTTTGTGGACAGTCGCTTAAAGTACAGGGTTTTTTGAAAATTACCAGTAACGTTTAGGGCGAGGCATTGATTGAACAGTTGTCTCTGTCTTTTTCTTTACGTGTAAAGAGTAAAGAAAATAACCACACTTTTGCACTTTTTCAATGTTTTTTCGTTGAAAAGTTTCGAAAAAGTGAACTAAATTAAATTTGAATAGACATAGACTACATAGTTTGAAAAGAAGAAAATTATAATATAAATTTAAAAGAAATATTTTTTTCTACAAATGTTTACAGGTTTTGCTTCACTTTGCTTCAATGTATGCTATGTTTGGGATTTTTCGATGATCGAGTTAACTTTAGTTAACTTAAGTTAATCTAATCGTGTAATGAACTTAAAAGGGCCCTGGGTAATAATTCTTAAAAATAACATATCTTTTTGCAGGCCGAAAAATTAAGCGGGAATAATTTTCCCACTGCTTATTTGTCAATATACCGCCTTAAGCTGGTAGTTTTATGAAATTGCAAAATACGTATTTAGAAAAGTAAAATATTCTTAGTAAAATCTACAATCTTGAGATCCAGTCTTGCAGAGCTTTGAGATCAGCTGGGTCATCGTCTTCCCCCGTATTGGCGGATGCCTCAGCAAATTCGACCTTATTGTTGAGGTGAGAGAATTCAAAGTCCTTTCCTTGCTTGCCCAGGAACGTGGCCCCAGTTTGGGATGGGTCGACAGATTGTAACTGGTTGGATTTGGTGATGCGGACCAGATTACTGGAAAGAGAAAAAAAAACCTTGTCAAATAGGAGTAGGTGACATTTAAATTTTTTACCCCATTTTTAGGGTTCCGTACCCAAAGTGTAAAAACGGGACCCTATTACTAAGACTCCGCTGTGCGCCCGTCTGTCTTTCACCAGGCTGTATTTAATGAACCGTGATAGCTATACAGTTGAAATTTTCACAGATGATGTATTTATGTTTGCGCTATAACAAAAAATCATAATAATATAGTTGTCACTTACCATCAGGTGAGATAATGCATAGGGCTTACCAATTGTAAATAAAAACCAAATACTAAAAATAAGAGAAAAAAAAGGGAGTCTCCATACAAAAAACGTGTTTTTTTAACGTGAAGAAATTAGCGCCCTCTAGTATGATGGTACGGAACCCTTTGTACTAGCGCCATCTAGTATGATGGTACGGAATCCTTTGTGTGCGGTTCTGACTCACACTTAGCCGGTACTTTTAGTCTTTTCTTTTCGTGTCATTGGTAACTACCTACATATATACTTATTTGGCCCAATCAAAATATGGTCACGTCCAATGCTCTTTGTTTTTTCAATGGCCTCGAGCAAGTCATTAGTAAAGTTAGTAAGTAATTAATTATTTAGTATAGGAGTAGATTATGCAGTAAACCAACCACAAATCTGACGTAAGACGAACCATTCTCGAGTTGATTATTTTTTGATCCATTTTCATTTAGAGGGCTGCGTAAAGGTAACATGCCTTTGCCAACTAGGTGACAACCAATTAAAAAATACCTGTCAATCCTACTATCCTATCCTTACTAACATTATAAACGCAAAAGTTTGTAAGAATGTATGGATGTATGTTTGTTACTCTTTCACGCAAAAACTACTGAACGGATCTAGCTGAAATTTGGTAGGTAGACAAATTAGGACCTGGATTAACACATAGGCTACTTTTCCCACGCTCGCGAGCCGCTTGTGGCTCGCGCACTGCGCACCCTC
Organism: Coleophora flavipennella; assembly: GCA_947284805.1. NCBI lineage: Eukaryota > Metazoa > Arthropoda > Insecta > Lepidoptera > Coleophoridae > Coleophora > Coleophora flavipennella. The sequence goes on along the minus strand of OX369270.1, from coordinate 5,924,845 downwards.
GTAAAGTCATAGAAACGTTGTCCACGCGGGTGAAGCCGCGCGAATCAGCTAGTTATACAAAAATAAGAAAAAAATGGCGTTTTACTTGTAATTAGTCTAGGTACTTATAACTCGCGTAAAAATTGGCAGTTCAAAATTTTCTTCCGCGAGTTTGCCAGGCTGACTACAGGCACAGTATTTCGATATGGCTCACAGTAGCGCAACGCCTTTGATGTCGCACGAAGCCGCCACTAGCCTAGTCAGTACTAGCCTGTAGCCCACCTGGCAAACTCGTGCAGTTTGACAGGCTGTGCCCCGCCGCCCGCTGCCCCGCAAGTACCCTTCCGTTGCTCTGCGTAAGTACATTCGTTGCACTACTGTACGCCGCTATATTGTAATAATGTGGCGTGGGTATTAACCGTGCGTGCTCACAATTATTATTTTATTTTGAGATAAAAGACCTAAAAAGTACACAGGAATTAAAAAAAAAGGTAATTACACATTAAATAAATATCACACCACAAAACATAATTTTAACTTACCCAAGATTAGCCCAAGATGGATATTTAAAGAAAGCAGCAGTTTCTATGTACAAGTTACTTTATTTTAATTTGTTTTTAATAAGTTGGAAAGGCAAAGAATATTGAAGGCTGGAATGAATTTGGGTTTTTAAACTCATGTCACATAGATGACATATTGCTATATGCCAGCGCATGCGTAATAGAACAAATAGATGAAATGAAATAGATCGAATGAAAGAAAAACGAATAACAGGGTTACGGCGTTACATAATAATTAATTTTCCCCTCAAATAACTTACTCATACTTTCTATAGGGTCTTAGGGGGAAAGATGCAGACATTGAAAGATATAAAGGAACTCACTGCATTTACAGTGTTAACCCTGCATGTCATAGTGCAAAGTTCAATAAATTTAAAGCTAAGGCCAATTTAATTTTCAAAATTTGTATGTAAAATGCATTTCATTCATCTTGATTCTATTAAAAGTAAGTGAAGACTACGATAAGCGTGCAAAATACCTACGAAAAAAGTACTGACATAACAGTCCAATGAGCGCCTAAAGCTCTTGAGACATTTTAGCTTTTTCTGTTGTATGTGCTCGGAACGTGAAAATCCTCTAACCACATCTGCTTTACCGTGAGACAGAACTAATGCTGCTTCTCCAAATTTAGGTAAAATTTTTCACCAGTATCAAACGTAGTTTTAAAAGTATAACTCAATACTTTTCTTTGCGTTTCTGTGGGGTAGATGTGACATAAGAGGAGAAAACTGACTTTTACTGACCAATTTACAAAAAAACTGCCTTGGTCTGTCGCGCTGCATCGTCGGGTTGTGACCCACACTGTGTACTAGTACCAAAATAAGTAAAAGTAACAAAAAATACTCACATTTCTTTCTCGAGCAGGCTCCTGATGACCGGGCCACCCTTGGCAAGCGGCTGGTTTGGCTTGTCGAACAGCAATAGCAGCAGCGTGCTGTCGCGCTGCAACGTCGGGTCACACAGCATTGTGTACTGGTACCTCAATATATTTAAGTAACAAAAAACACTAACATTTCTTTCTCGAGCACGCTCCTGATGACCGGGCCTGTTGTACAGCGCTAGCAGCAGCGTGCTGTCGCGCTGCACCGTCGGGTCACACAGCATTGTGTACTGGTACCTCAATATATTTAAGTAACAAAAAACACTAACATTTCTTTCTCGAGCACGCTCCTGATGACCGGGCCTGTTGTACAGCGCTAGCAGCAGCGTGCTGTCGCGCTGCACCGTCGGGTCACACAGCATTGTGTACTGGTACCTCAATATATTTAAGTAACAAAAAACACTCACATTTCTTTCTCGAGCAGGCTCCTGATAACCGGGCCACCCTTGGCGAGCGGCTGGTATGGCTTGATACACAGCACTAGCAGCAGCGTGCTGTCGCGCTGCACCGTCGGTTCACACAGCATTGTGTACTGGTACCTCAATATATTAAAGCAATAAAAAAAACACATTACTTTCTCGAGCAGGCTCCTGATGACCGGGCCACCCTTGGCGAGCGGCTGGTCTGGCTTGTTACACAGCACTAGCAGCAGCGTGTTGTCGCGCTGCACCCTCGGGTCACACAGAATTTTTTACTAGTAACTCAATATGTGAACGTAACAAAAAGCACTCAAAGGGTTTCCGCCAAATCCCATAGAAAAAAACCCCAGTCCCGGCGCAAAAGAATTGTATCTCAGATTTTAGATCATTATTATTAGAAACAATATCAAGTGTCACTTTTTCCTGATTCGGTGGCTAACATGGTTACTTTGCCCAGAGAAGTTTCATAGGCGCTACATGCAAACATGACACTTTTTAGGTTTTTTTTACATTATATTACATATGTGACAATGTGTTTATCATCATCATATCAGCCACAAGTCGTCCACTGCTGGACAAAGGAATCCCCCAAGGATTTCCACGACGACCGGTCCTGCGCTGCCCGCATCCATCGGCTTCCCGCGATCTTCACCAGGTCATCGGTCCACCGCGTGGGAGGCCTGCCTACGCTACGTTTTCCGGTGCGCGGTCGCTACTCGAGAACTTACGAGCTATGTGCTTGCCCACTGCCACTTAGTTTAGCGATTCTGTGAGCTATGTCGGTTACTTTAGTTCTCCTGCGGATCTCCTCGTTTCTGATTCGATCACGCAGAGAAACTCCGAGCATAGCACGCTCCATTGCCCTTTGGGTGACCTTGAGCCTTCTTATGAGGGCCATAGTAAGCGACTATGTCTCAGTTCCGTAAGTCATCACTGGCAACACACACACTGGTCAATGACCTTAGTCTTGAGACACTGCGGTATTTGGGACGTGAAGATATTGCGAAGCTTCCCGAACGCTGCCCAGCCGAGTTGGATTCGTCGATTGATCTCTTTCTTGAAGTTGGAACTACCTAGCTGGACTGTTTGTCCCAGGTATACATATTCGTCAACAACTTCCAGTGTAGAGTCTCCAACCTTTAGAGGAGTGGGTGCGACACGGACATTTAACATTATTTTCGTCTTGTCCATGTTCATTTTAAGACCCACTTGTTGAGAGACTTTACTGAGGTCATCGAGCATTGTGCTTAGGTCTTCCATAGTCTCAGCCATGACCACCTTATCGTCAGCGAATCGGAGGTGGGATATGTACTCGCCGTTGATATTGATGCCGAGTCCACCCCAGTCCAGAAGCTTAAAAACATCTTCCAGGGCGGCGGTGAACAGTTTCGGAGATATAACGTCTCCCTGTCTCACCCCTCGCTGCAACTGGATAGGTTTCGAGTTCTGATCCTGGAGGCGAACCGACATGGTGGCGTTTTCATACAGACACTTCAACACCTCGATGTATCGATGGTCAATTTGGCACCGCTGGAGAGACTGTAGCACAGCCCAGGTTTCGACTGAATCAAAGGCCTTCTCATAGTTCACAAACGCCAAGCATAGTGGCTGATTGTACTCTTCGGTCTTCTGTATAATCTGCCGCAGCGTATGTATGTGGTCTATGGTACTAAAGCCTTTTCGGAAACCGGCTTGTTCGGGAGGCTGGAAGACGACGACGTAATGACTCTCGAAAACAGCTTGTAGACATGGCTCAGAAGTGAGATGGGTCTGTAGTTCTTCAGCAGGGTGTTGTCACCCTTTTTGAAGAAAAGCACGACCACACTTCTGTGCCATGCCTTAGGCGTTTGTCCCTCGAGTATAACGGAATTAAATAACTTCTGAAGAGCTTTTAGTACCGGTGATCCACCTGCTTTCAGAAGTTCAGCCGTAATTCCATCATCACCCGGTGCCTTGTTGTTCTTGAGCTGTTTGAGAGCCATTCTTATCTCGTACAGGCTGACGTCCGGGATATCTTCGGTATAGTGTCGGGTTAGTCTGGCTCTTGGGTCTTCAGCCAGATCGCTGACAAGCAAACGTGTGGTCTTGTACAATTGTCCATAGAACTTCTCAACTTCTTCCAGCAACTCAGTCTTAGACGTTATGGTCCTGCCATCCTCAGTCTTCAGCTTGGTCAGTTGGCTTTGTCCAACAGACAGATCTCTCGCGAACACTTTTGAGCCTTTGTTGTGCTCAATCGCCTCTTTAATACAATTTGTATTATATTGGCGTAAAGAGGTTGCTAGTGAGGTCGGAGATTTTTTTGGTTCTGTTTGAACGGCGAGTTTTAAAAATCTTAGACCCGATTGTTTGACCAATTTCCACGAACCTGTCATTATAATCGTCCAGATTCTCGCAGTCTCCTAGGCATTCGAAACGATTGTGCAACTCGAGCTGAAAGCTCTCGGGGTTTTGGAGCCGGATGGGCGCCAGTCGGAGCGTAGACTTCATCAGTCGACATCTTTCTAGCTTGGTCTTTAGATTCAATGTTCCTCTGACCATCCGGTGATCGCTTCCTGTTTTGACTGAATTGATCACGGAGACATCATTGAATATTTGCCTTCTCGTTGACACGATGAAGTCGATCTCGTTCTTCGTTACGCCATTGAGATGCAACCATGTCCACTTCCGCTGTTTTGACTTTTGAAGGAGTTCATCATAAAGAGGCTCTCCTTCTCCATAAAGTCGGCCAGCATCTGGCCACGAGCATTTCTTACTCCATATCTAAATTGCCCCACTCTCAGCTCACCATCGCTTCGTTTGCCCATTTTCGCGTTAAAGTCCCCCATAAAAACGGTATAATGGGTCCTGGTGCTATGTAAGGCTGTAGAGATGTCCTCATTCATAGTATCTACCTCGTCATCGGAGTGTTCCGTAGTCGGCGCGTATACCTGTATGACCTTCATTCATCGAATACCGTCGAATACCGTTTGGTGATTCTGAGTATAAGGTATGCTACCCTTGTCGAAACGCTCACGATTTGGACCACATTGTTAATCAGGGACTTGTGGACGAGAAACCCGACACCACCCTGGGACTATTGGTCGCCCTCCCGGAAATAGAGCACGTTTCCGGATTTAAGGATCATGGTGTCCTCTCCCTCTCTTTGGACTTCACATAAACCTACGATATCCCACCGTAACCTGCTCAATACTTCTTCGAGTTCTGTAAGTTTCTAGTCAGTCCGCAGTGTACGCGTGTTGTAAGTTGCCAGGGCCAAAATGTGTTTATATCATGTGTTTTATTTATTTTTTGCCAATTCAATGTCAATTAGTACAGTAAAATGAAGTTTTTCCTAAAACGTGTCAGGTTTGCATGTAGCGCCTATGAAACTTCTCTGGGCAAAAAAAACATGTTCAGTGCCACCGAATCAGGAAATAGTGACACTTGATATTGTTTCTACTAATAATTATCTAAAATCTGAGATACAATTCTTTTGCGCCGGGACTGGGGCAATTTTGGCGGAAACCCTTTCTTTCTCGAGCAGGCTCCTGATGACCAGCCGCCCTTGGCAAACGGCTGGTATTTCTTGTTGCACAACACTAGCAGCAGCGTGCTGTCGCGCTTCACCGTCGGGTCACACGGTATTGTGTACTGGTACCTCAATATATTTAAGTAACCAAAAACACTTACATTTCTTTCTCGAGCAGGCTCCTGATGACCGGGCCTGTTGTACAGCGCTAGCAGCAGCGTGCTGTCGCGCTGCACCGTCGGGTCACACAGCATTGTGTACTGGTACCTCAATATATTTAAGTAACCAAAAACACTTACATTTCTTTCTCGAGCAGGCTCCTGATGACCGGGCCACCCTTGGCGAGCGGCTGGTTTTGCTTTTTGTACAACAACAGCAGCGGCGTGCTGTTGCGCTGCACCGTCGGGACACACAGCACTATGTGCTAGTCTAGTACCTCAATATAATAAGATAACAAAATACACCCACATTTCTTTCTCGAGCAGGCTCCTGATGACCGGGCCACCCTTGGCGAGCGGCTGGTATGGCTTGATACACAGCACTAGCAGCAGCGTGCTGTCACGCTGCACCGTCGGGTCACACGGCATTGTGTATTGTGTACTGGTACCTCGATATATTTAAGTAACAAAAAACACTCACATTTCTTTCTCGAGCAGGCTCCTGATGACCGGGCCACCCTTGGCGAGCGGCTGGTTTTGCTTGTTGTACAGCAACAGCAGCGGCGTGCTGTTGCGTTGCTCCGACGGGACACACAACACTATGTGCTAGTACCTCAATATAATAAGGTAACAAAAAACACTCACATTTCTTTCTCGAGCAGGCTCCTGATAACCTGGCCGCCTTTGGCGAGCGGCTGGTCTTGCTTGTTGCACAGCACCAGCAACGGCGTGCTGTTGCGCTGCACCATCGGGTCCGCCAGTATTGTGTATAAGTACCTAAAATAATAGCAACATTACTTAGGTCACCTTTGTTATTTATGTCGATTCCCACAACATTTTTTTACCAATACCGATAGTAAATTGAGTTTCCAAAACTATCGATCCAAAAACCTGTTCAACGATATCCCAAACGGTAGGGTTACGTGAATAAAAAAAGTGGGTAACTAGATATAAAAAAGAAAGTCCATTTTCCCATAAAAAAATGGCAGGTCCTTTGAATTTTGATAAAAATAAACAAAACGGGTTGAGTGGTCAGTAGTGCAAATCCTTTTAAGGGGCTGTAGATCAGTTCATTTGCAACAAATTAAACCATATAACACCTTATGCAAAAGTGACCCATTCTTGAGATATTGCAGTTTTAAATTTTTTTATAAAAAGTCCCAAGTGTTATATCTAAATATCAATAAAACGAAAAAAAAATATTACTGTTCGAATTTTTTATTGGTTTTAACTTCGTTACATTCTAAATGATAAATTAGAATCGATAGATTGTAATTTGTTTCATAAATGTGGACACAATGCTTCAAAATTTAAAAAAAAACTTGTAATTTCACGAAAACATTGCATAAAAAATCAAGTATATAAAACAAAAAATATTAAAACAATTATATTTGCATGTTAACCCTTCCCGTGAGCATATCAAACGCCCCGACTCCGTCCCCGCGACCGGTACTTCCGGTCTGGTTTTGCGGGGGTCGGCCGCGCTGCGGCTTTCCGAGGTTTTCTCAGTATTTTTGTATGAAACTTATAAAAACTAATTACTGATCTAGTAAGCTGATTAAATTTCCTTTTTGATTATATTTTTTTTAGATTTCTTCTATCACAAAAAAATAAAATGGAACACGATTAATTTGAAACTTTTGTTTTTTTTGGTTCCTTTTTCGTTCTTTTTACTATTTCTATTTATATTCTACATATATACAGTTAAAATGATCTTTTTCTAATGGCTAGGTAATGTATCTACATGATACAAAACAAAAAAAACGATTGTCTAGTGCAAAAACAAATTAAAAAAAATATTACAAAAATGATTAAATTTTGTGCCGCGCGGGCCGTTCAACGGGGGTCGGCCGCGCTGCGGATTTCCGAAGTTTTCTCATTATTTTTGCATGATACCTATAACAACTAATTACTGATCTAGTAAGATGATTAAATTTCCTTTTTAATGGTTTTTATTTTACATGTGTTAGATTAGAGATAAATTAAATACAGTACTTTGAAATTTAAAATTGTGTTTTATTTTCTGTTCCAATTTTCTTTCCTTATCTATTTCTATCTAAGCACTCTAGATATACATATGAAATATTTTTTTTCTAATGGTTTAGTTAAATATCTTCACGATACAATACAAAAAAAAATTGTCTAATGCAAAAACAATTTTTAAAATTAGTTTCAAAAACAACCAAAAATTTACAAAACTTGAACACAGAACTAGTAATTTGTTTTTTTTTTTGAGACCCCGATTGAAGTCCAGATGTTTGAATTTTTATTTTTCTGAGTAGAATGGCCTTTCGGCTTATCACAAAAAAAAAATTAAAACATTCGGAGCAGTAGAACTAATTCAAAATATAAAAACAAGTCCATCATTTTAATTGCCGCAGGCTGCTTTCAGAGAAAATTTGAATGGGTCTAAAATTCATTTAAATTCTTAGACACTGATGATTAGTGTGATGATGATGGTGTGATGATGATTGTAAATCAAAAACAAGTAGGTATAGTACAAAATAAACACAAATAAAGTCCATCATTTGAATTGCCGCAGGCTGCTTCAGAGAAAATTTGAATAGTTCTAAAAATTCATGTAAATTCTTAGAAACTATAGTGATTATGTGGTGATGATTGTGTGATGATGACGGTGTGATGATGATGGTAAATTAAAAACCAGCTGGGGGTAGGTATAGTACAAATAAAGTCCATCGTTTGATTTACCCGAGGCTACCTCGGTGAAAATTTAAATTGGTCTAAAATTCATTTAAATTCTTAGAAACTATGATGATGGTGTCAGATGATGATGATAAATCAACATTTGTTCGTATTTCAGTAGGATGGAAGGGTTAAATTACATAATTTTACACAAAAAAATACCATTGTGTTGAATTGCTACAGGTTGCTTTGGAAAAGCCCTAGGTGATCTAAATTACATGCAAACACTTAGAAATGATGATGATCAGTTTAGAAGATGTATATATATCAAAAACAAGCCGTTTTGGTGAATTTAGGAACCGTTTAGGAACATACTCGAGACAAAAAAAATAAGTTTGTTCAATTTTCCGCTACCAACTCAATGCGTTTCTAAGAGTTTTATCGTGAAAGATACGGTGATAAAAACACTACACTGTAAAGCAATAACATCTAACAATCGAAATAAATTCAATTTACTTACCTTTCCATGATCCAACACACAAAACCACAACACAACATCTTCACACGTATTTGACGTAATGGCTGACAACCACAGAAAACGGGAAACAAATATTCGTTTTAAAAAATATTCTTCTATCAAATGGGATGTAAAGTATTTCAATTAGGTGTAACCACACGTTCACAACAATTTTGCCAAATAAGACCTAACGATAGACGCAGTTTTATATACTAATTTCAACCATATTCAAAGCGCCTTAAAGTACATATAAAAACAACCCAAATGGGTTGTTGGTCGTACAAGCGATGTTCGTTAAACATCCCAAGATGGCCGTTTGTCGCGGGAAGGGTTAACTTAAAAACATCTACATTTTACTATCTTTCAGACGAGGTATAAAAAATTTATATATCTGTTAGAATTACCAAAATATCACCAATACAATAGGAGTAGGTAGTATTTGCTGTTTTAGTTACTACCCCATAATCACACCAAGAACTTTTTGTGTTTTTTCCCTCAACTGGTTCGGTATCACCAGCGAAATTAAATTACCTTTCAAATGATACCATTTTGAATTCTGTACTGATGTTAATTCAAGAGAAAACATATTTTTCATGAACAGCTACATAAAAAAATTGAAAGTAAAAATAGCTGCCATTTAGAGGGAAGAAGGATGCGACACCCTAAAGGGAGGGGGGCGGTTTTCCTCGATGAAATGTGGTGTATTACTTGCCCTTAAAATATCGGTAACCCTATCCAATACACACTATATATAAAGAACCATAAGTATTCTAACGAGTAATATTGTTATTTATTATGTATTCTTTCGGCACGACATGCCACATGGAACCAAGCGTCGGTGACGTAACGGCTAGGGCCGCTACCTCCTGTCCGGGAGGTCGTGGTTAGAATCCTGCCACGTACCAATGTGTTTTCAAATTTCGATCTCAAACGTTGGTTTAACTGACCCTCTTATTGTAAAAGAAAAAAATCGTAAGGAAACTCGAAGGTTGTGTGTGAAGTCAACCAGACCAACCTGCCCTGGGCTCGCATGCTCGACTAAGGTTCGATCGCCCTAATGTAGGGTAGGCTCGAGCCCCTTGGAGGGACGTCTATGATATGCTGACATGTCACACAAAGAAATGAAGATCAAAAGGAGCTAAAAAAACAAAAAAAACCTCAAACAAAATAATTTCACACCACATTCGAGGCAAAGTATATATTATATTAGTACTAACATATAGTATGGACCCTCCCTGCCGCTCTCTTGATTGCGACCTCTACCCCTCGTCACCCTGATTGATACAGATTGGTTGTCGAACGTATAGGATTTCTCCGCCAGTTTGATTGTTTCGTCATTCCTTTTTTGAAATGTCATTTTGCCCATTGTAAGAAGTATCCATGGTGTGGTCGAGGGGCCTAGCTATATATGCTTAATTTATTCAGCGTGAGACTCACTCTGCCACATCCCGAATTTCCTTCTGAATGGTGACTGAATCAACCACGTACACTATCGCTTTGGCACTGCTCTTGTACTGGTCAAAGAACTTGTTCCTCAACCTTTCCTGGCCAGGCAGGTCCACAATTTTCAAACTGCCCTGGAAACACAAACTAAAATTATTTACTCATAATTTCCTAAGTAAAGCACTGTTTAAGCAAAGATTTACTACTATTAGATGTATAGTGTAAATAACTATTTAATCTTGCGGCACTCACATGGTATTTAATTTACCTTTGGAATTTAGAAACACAAATATGTGCTACCCGATAAAAATATCACATAATTAATATGGAATTATTTTAAAAAAAAGAAGTTATGATTCAAACTATGATTGATGAATCAATGGTATTTTTGATGTAATGTAATGTATGAAAAAATTGCAAAAATAAGTAGTAATGCTCATTTATTACAAATGAGATATCCCAAAAAAAAACCGGCAAAGTGCGAATCAGAACCGCACACACAGGGTTCCGTACCATCATACTAGATGGCGCTAGTTTCTTCATGTTTAAAAAAAACACGGTATTTTCACTTTTTTTTTAATTTTTTGTGGCAACATATTTCTACATCATCTGTGAAAATTTCAACTGTCTAGCTATCACGGTTCACGAAATACAGCCTGGTGACAGACGGACAGTGAAGTCTTAGTAACAGGGTCCCGTTTTCACTCTTTTGGTATGGAAACCTAAAAAGTAACAATGTCGAAAAAACAACTTTTGCAAGTATCCCTTCAGTCGAAAAGCCTTAGTAAATTAGCTCTAAAATTACATTTATTCGTCCATGTTGCCAAGCGCCGCGCGTGAACTTCTCTTTGGTGTGCGTGTGTATAACTATCTCAGTTAGATATACAATGTCTAGAACCCTGGGTTTGCCAAGGGGCGCAGAAAAATAATAATAAAATTTAGGAATTCTGTGGTATTTTTTTTTACCTAGTAGCAAAGTATATATATTAGTACTAACATACAGTATGGACACTCCCTGCCGCTCTCTAGATTGCTACCTCACCCACTGATCACTCATATTGTTACAGTTTGGTTTTCGAACGTATGGGATTTTGCTGTGATTTTGTTTACTCTGTCATTTGTTTTAAGAAATTAAGCCTCGATTATCCGAACGATCGTTTAACTGAACTGCTACGAGTAGTCCTCGCTAGCACGTTCCACTCGATAAAGCCACACTATCTCCCCCCCCCCCCCCCCCCCCCGCACCCATGTCGAGTTACCAAAAGAACTCAATTGTCATAAATGTGATGAAGAAGACGTTCAAGAATGGATGAGTGTCGACAATGCAGATCTAGGGCACTTAATCATGCAGGAAAGAGAAATTTTAAACATGATGACAGATAAAGCCAGATCTGCCAGCACGCCAGCCGCCATCAACTACTATAGTTCAGAACAAGAAGATGAAAATGTACCTACTGCTTTTGAACCATTTACATGCTTAGATACTTCCTTACTATGTATGAAGCTTATCCTGAAAACATTATGTGACTTAAATAGCTGCTCATCAGCGGGTAGGCTTGCTTTGAGAGATCATAATCAAAAAATTTTACATAATGCATATGACGTATGTATTACATTATATTTTGTTTACTAGGCTGTGTTTAGGTTCCTGTTTACCATTGTAATAAAAAAGATTCATACATACATCAACCTAAAAATGCATGGACACTGGGTCTAATATAAAGTTAACAAAAAAAAACAGTCGAACATAGAACCTCCTCCTTTTTTGAATTTGGTTAATAAAATTGACCCAAGTTAACCTATGTACATGTAGGTGTACTCGTATATATAGAATTAATAAACATTATATTTTAAATCTTGTGCCATTATACTGCTCTGTTGATTTTTGCTTTATCAGTTTATCACAGCATGGCCGAACAGACTAATGAGATTAACTGACTTACTCTTTATATTTTAAATCGTGTTCCCTTACACTACTGCTGATTTTTGCTTGCAGTGCCACCGACGCCACTTAGCCAGTCTAAATATCGCGTAGTCAGGCCCTAAATGGAGTACAAAGGAGTAGCTTTTATTTTCGATGTGTTAATTTTTTGCCTATTTCATATTGTACTTTTTTTCTATTAAAGAATCTATTAAAATTTTATTTATGTAACAATTCAAATTAACAACTAGGTACCTCAAATCCGGACGGCCTACGTACCAATGAGTTTTTAGAAACTTACGTTCATATACTCACCGATTGCTTTAATGGTGAAGGAAAACATTGTGAGGAAACCTGCACACATCTTTGAAGAAACTCGAAGGTTGTGTGTGAAGTCAACCAACCCGCACTGGTTGACTAAGGGCCGATCGCTCTATTTCAGGGTAGGCTCAAGCCCCTAGGTGGGGACGTATATGAGCTGATATGATGCGTAGGTACCTACTTAAATAAATATTTTTGAATTCAAGTAATAAATAACAAAACCTACATGTGTTATAGGTAAATAATTATACAGTGTAATTAAATAATAAGGCAAGATTTCATCATTTGTATGTCTAGGACACATGTGACCACAGATGATCAACACCATGTAGACACTGTAAGTTACCTTAAACCTGTAAATCTTATTCTCTAAATTGCTTGTAGGTACTCACAGATGACGTTATATACTCTTCAACATTCTCCTTCATAGATATGAAAGTCTGCCTGAACTGTGAGTATGCAAGCCTCACAAACAGCAGTGTCTTGCCAGAATCTGAGAGCCCTGTCAGCAGCACCGCCCGCCGCTGGTGGCGTCTCCGCGAGAAGCAGTAGAACACCACTGAAAGGCACAAGATACAGCTGAAAGTGGCTATAACGCTGGTAAACTGCAGGTAGAATTTAATTAGTGCATGCAGTGAAAATTATTGATTTTACAATTTGTACAAAATAAATGTAATATGGATTACAAAAGACTACAAACATAGTTCAAAGTGAAATCAAACTGAATGGATTTGACGGTTGGGGTGCACTTAGAAGGATTGCAATACAAAAACTCTGAGTAATTGTTATCACTAGACAGCAGTTTGTTAAGCAGTTTAAGAGATCTCATAAAAGACAGAACTAAAAAAAAAAAAAATACTTCTTTCAATAAGGTTCACCAATCTAGACTTTGCCCCGTGCGTACAGTATGGCCTAACAATATAATATTCTTCATTGGATCACAATAAAAAAAAACATTAAAAAACGAAAACTACGAAAAAGTATGAATACAAGAGTTTCCGGCCTGAAATCATAGCCTTTATTTTTCCTTTCATCTGGGGTAATAGCTGTGGTCATAATGACTGGTACTTATGATAAAAATTGTGATGACAATAGGGCTTGCGACTATGGAACAGCCATGGAATAAATGAAAGGAAAAATAAAGGCTATGATTTCAGGCGGGAAACTCTTGTTTTCATACTTTTACGTAGTCGGGTTTTAGTTTTTTTAACTTTTATTTTATAACCATATTTTTGTGCTCAGAGTATAACGCTACACTACCCACGGCCATGTGTCGTGTTGCTTGATTGAGCACTCATTCATTCATTGATGATTGAGATATTGATATTGATGATTGAGATATTGCTTGTGAAACCATTTGATAAGAAATTTTTTTTTTTTCACAAGTGGTAAGCCCTTGACAACATCTCACCTGGTGGTAAGTGACGATTTTGCCGAAGATGGAATCGGGCTTACCAAGATTCCCCAACGCAATGGGGAACTGGCTATCTTAACCAAACCGAGTCTTACAATTGACCCCGCCGGGAATCGAACCCGCGACCTCCTGTGTAAAGCCAGTGAACTTTGCCTCTGAGCTACGGAGGCGGTTAAAATATTTGCATATGTAATAAACACTTGTTTAGAATGTGCTCATCAAGAACTTTCTCTTTATACCAAACATATGAATGTCTAAAAAAAATTTTTTTTGTTTAATTTTCCTTTAAATTCCCCTAAGTTGATTTTTTTAAATGCTATTTAACCCTGGCAAGTGCCATTTCGCAACATTTTCCCGAACCGGCAAAATGCCACTCCGGGACAAACAAAAATGCTTGTGCTAAGTGGTATGATTGTGGTTTGTTTTAAGAAAAAGAGGATGATTAATATGTAACACCTTTAATTCTCAGATATTGAACGGAAAGTAGTTTTATCTACTAAATTGGAAGTTTTTACACCCACATTTGAGAAAATTTGAAAAAAAAAACAACATACCAAGCTACACAGCACAGAGTTATCTGTATGTTTGACTCAGAATGTTGTTTTATTTTTATACCTAAAAAGATTTAATAAGTTTATTTTACTGTCATTAGAAATTAAAGCACATCTGCATAGGTTTCATATAAAAACATAGTTTTATTGGAGTTTTTTAAAGACCGCCCATTTGCCAAGATCAGTTAAGTGGTTTAGGAAATACGAGGGAATAGATGAACATCCATAACACATCTACTATCAAAAATACAACCCTACTTTTATCGTTGTCGGGTAAAAAACAACATAGAAGAAACATCAAACTATAAGCGGCCTTATTGCTAGGTAGCCTGACCTTCCCGAGTATGAGAAGAGACCCCGTGTCCCAGCAGTGGGGACGTCAACTTTATGGGAATTCAACTTTATGGTCCTAAAGGACGATACATGGATTGTTAATAACGGAACAAGAAACTTACACACAGTAAAAATCAGTATGATCACGCTAAGTAAGGTTATGTATCGTGGATCATTAAGTAGGGCTTCCGTATGAATTCTTTCTTTAACAACTTCAGGCTCCATTATGATATATTAAGCGTAAATACAATAAAGTGAATTCTAAATTGTCTTCTAGCAAAATAAAACGTGTAACACAACACGTAAACACAGAAACGAGTCTTTCCACAGATCTAGTCTTTCTTTTTTTTTTTTTTTTTTTAACTTCGCCCTTTTAGGGCAGGCTAAGGCTCATTGGCCATACCGCCTAGTCTTCAGTATATGTTATTCAGCAGTAGAATTCACGTCTTCAGTAATTTTTAGTATATTTTTCAGATTATGTAGTAATTTTCTCCTTTTCAGTCTTCAAGGTCACTGTTCTTCACGTTCACATCATATCATTGTCTATATACTAACCTAACCTACATACTCTAGCAAAATGATAGCACTTTTGCTAAAGCTTGCTCGGACTTCTTGTGGGAACTCGAAACACAGTATACACACTTTTATTTCATTATCCTACACAAGAAACACTTAAATGATACTTCGCTGATAAATACACTATCAATATTACACATCGAAAACCACTAAATGTAATTTTTCGGATAATAAAAGAAAAATGACAAACTGAACGCTACAAATTCCCGCCAAAAAGTCTCTAGTCTTTCTTTTCTTTTTTTTTTTTTTTTTCTTCGCCCTTTTAGGGCAGGCTAAGGCTCATTGGCCATACCGCCTAGTCTTCAGTATATGTTTTTCAGCAGTATTAATTCGTCTTCAGTAATTTTTAGTATATTTTTCAGATTATGTAGTATTTTTCTCCTTTCCAGTCTTCGAGGTCACTGTTTCTTCACGTTCACATCATATCACTGTCTACAAACTAACCTAACCTATTTATTCTAGCAAAATGATAGCACTTTTGCTAAAGCTTGCACGGACTTCTTGTGGGAACTCGAAACACAGTATACACACTTTTATTTCATTATCCTACACAAGAAACACATAAATGATACTTCGCTGATAAATACACTATCAATATTACACATCGAAAACCACTTAATGTAATTTTTCGGATAATAAAAGAAAAATGACAAACTGAACGCTACAAATTCCCGCCAAAAAGTCCGAGTAACTTTCTTTCAGAATGTTTACGCCGTGATCATATTTTAAAAACTCGCGCGTTATGTTATGTGTGTTCAATCTTCAATATCCTGTAATATTCCTCTCCCTTTCCCACTCACGCATCGAATATAGCGCATCGAGTGAGAAAGCATACATCGACGCCGTGTCTGGTGGTGTCAAAACCAAGAACTAAACAAAAACAAAAATGTCTTCCGCTATGGCATTGCAATGAACGCATGTCACTCCGCTAATAAAAATTAATTTTAGTATACAACCGCTGTGAAAGACCATATAATTATCCGTGTGTGTATCAGTGCAATCTGAAGTGCTAATCAAAGTACCTACCGCAAGGAGTTGCAGCTGGAAGGGGAGAATTTGAGCCAGCGCTGGCTGACCACATGCCGGTTCTTCACGTCGTGCATGGTGAGTTCCTCTCCTTTGACTGTTCTGTTTTCTCTTTCCTGTTTCATTCCAGGGCAGAACAGCATCCTACTGCATATCTGAGACTGAACACACATAACCGCAATACTTCATCCGCGATATATCATCCCGCTCCGCAAACTACAGTCCACTAATTTTCAAAAAATCCGAACCGGCTACACCACAGAATATTTCGTTTTTTGAGAATATATATTTACGTCTCTGTGTACGAGCCCTATTGAGACAGTCTTCATTTTTTATTTTGGCCAAATATTAGTGGATTAACGTCTCTGCTCTCTCTGGATACGAGCCTTTTTGAGACAGTCTTAAATTTTCTATTTTTTTGGCAATGTTATTACCGGTACGATACAAATCTTCAGTGGAGTTCTTGACAACATTTGTTGTAATATCTACAGGTCCCAATTTGCTCACGTAGGTACACCAGTCTATTTTCTCTAGTTTGTACCACTTTTTAAATCAAATTTAAGCACAAAGCAATGGAAAAATATAAATCATAAACGTAACGATCACACAAATCCCAACAAAAATCTCCGAACGAGCAATTCCCAATACGGAGCGTCACATTCTGGTGCGCGGTCGCCTCTCGAGAACTTTACTACCCAACGGTCATCTGTTCGACGAGCTATGTGCCTGGGCACATCGCTCTTAGAACAGATGACCGTTGGGGTAAAGTTCTGTGTACTGGAAGAAGTAACGTAGGCAGGCCTCGCACTCGGAAGACGGACGACCTGGGGAAGGTCGCGGGAAGCCACTAGATGCGGCCAACGTGGGAGAGGTCATTCCCAATGCAGTGCGCGGTGCATCTTCTGGTGCGCGGTCGCTACTCGAGAACTTTATTGCCCTAACGGTCATCGGTTCTGTTCGAAAAGCTATTTGAGCTATTTAAGATTTTATAGGTTAAAGAAAGAATTCATACGGAAGCCCTACTTAAATGATCCACGATATAATATCCTAACTAAGCGTGATCATACTGATTTTTACGTAGCCAACACTGACCTCAACTCGAAACTCTTCGAACTAGTATATTTAAAAAATATATAATAATAACGTCTCTGGGTACGAAAGCCCTTTTGAGACAGTTTTAATTTATTAATTACATTCATAGTTGTTTTTTGATTTTCAATGCTAGTGCCGATGCATTACAAATCTTCTTTGGAGTTCTTGACAGGATTTGCAGGAGCCAGCAAATCGGACTACTATGTAAAAAGATATGCGTGATCACTGATTATACATAAAAAAAATGTAAAGGTTGATTTGAGAACCTCCTCCGTTTTTTCGTCGGTTGAAAATGTACCACACTCATATATATTCACACACACATAAACGTTCTACAAAGATATAATACAAGCGGCTGAAATGAGAACTAAAGATTTCATCATAGCAGAGTATGGAAATTACATTTAGTTAGACACATTTGTTCACAAGCAGCGCCCCTCTTGGGCAGTCACTCGTGTGTGAAAATATATTTGTCAAGCTTCTATGCGTACACGACAAACGAAGTGCAAGGAAATGCAATGTATTTATTGATATCGATATTTAATACTTGTTTCTTTGTATCTGGCTGGTTACAAGTTACATGGCAGGTTAAAAATTAGACTACATTATGCTACTCAAGCTGTAAAAATTGAAAAATGGCAATATCAGGTTTTTGGATCGTTGGTAACACTGCTGGGCGAAGTTATTTGCTTGAATTTGTTGGCGGAATTCGTGGTGAACACATTCGTAGTTTTATTTTATTGTTTTTGTATTATTTTCTGCTAGAGTTTTGTTTCAAAAAGTAGTGCATTTTGAGGAAAATCGTCTGGTGCACGTGAGCAACGTGGAGAACAAGAAAATAAAATAAAGAAGGACGTGAAGATCCGACTTGCACTGGGTGCAGTTTTAAAGACACCCTAGTGTAACCGGGTGTTCCATCTCAGAATAAGGCTGCTGCAAATACTGTCAAGAACTCAAGAGATGATCCTAAAATAAATAATGACGAAAAAAATGAAGATGGTACAAAAGGGCTTGTACCCAGAGACGTTAATATATTTTAAACAAGCCGCTTTATGCTGCTTTTATTCGTGATTAGGGACGTCAGACTTCCAGATATCGATTTAAGAAGAAATCGGTACAGTAACTAAAAACTTCAAAATGGCGGCCACCTTTTCAATTCTGACAACGGTTTTATGATAAGGGTGTCGCGAACACGATGGATTTAACATCTTGTCGCGAATGAACTTCATAAAGATGACCTAACTTAAATTGATTAGTCTATGACGAATCGGTAAACAGCAAAGAGTTTTTATCCTCTTAGTCATTTCACTCGTTTTATATAGGAGCGCCGGGCTCATAATTCATTTCATTTCGATTTCGCGTGTGCTTCGATCAATATCTCTTCGAGCCAACCACGAGGATGGAAGAAGACCTGGACCAGCTGCCACTGCTGCCGAGCCAAAGGACCCAAGTTGAGTATTATAGTTGATTTCATATCTTGTCGAAATCTCTCTTTGCTTCTAACTTGCTCATGTAACTATATCCGATGTAATCTTGATATTTACACAATGCCTGGTGCCGGTATCAGCCTGAAGGCTCCACAATCGTCAAACCCCATCGACCTTGCACTATATTTCCACGACACATCATACTCGCTGCCACAGCTCGCACATAACCTATAATCATCGTGTCCTTTGACACATTGTTTTCCTAACACAGCTAGGTGGAGAGATGACAATTGAACGACGTGGCGCTGACGTGGCGAGCGCGCTGCAGATCCTGTTGAGTACACGGAACGGACAGGAACCCAATCACCTTGGATGAACCTGAGACTGTTTATGGATACGGAAGACGACATACTCGAGTATGATCTGTAAGTTACGGGAAGCCGCAGATCTTTCCGGAGTGCCGACTACCTAGATGTGGATCAATCGACGTGTGAGAATAGCGTGGTACCCGCTGATACTTCTGTGAACGTGGATAGCCAGATGTCGCCTGGCAATGGGGAAATTAAACCTCTCCCCCAACAGTTCCCAACGACTCGCCAGCCCGGACGCGGGTGGGACGAGGGGACGGATAGCCAGATGACGCCTGGCAATGGGGAAATTAAACCTCTCCCCCGACGAGGGACATGGGGATGTGTTTCTCCTCCAACGTGGGACATGGGGAACGCTACCTACTCCCCCAACAGTCCCCAACGACTCGCCAGCCCGGACGCGGGTGGGACGAGGGGACGAGGAGATGTGGCTCCTCCAACGTGGGACATGGCAACGGTCCCTGACGACTCGCGGCCCAGGCATGGGGAAGACGAGGGGACGAGGAGAATGGCTCCTGCAACGTGGGACATGGCAACAGTCCCCAATGACTCGCCAGCCCGGACGCGGGTGGGACGAGGGGGCGAGGAGAGTGGCTCCTCCAACGTGGGACGTGGCAACGTGATCCCCTTCCCTTACCTTCCTTACCCCCGACCTATTAATGATATATTTCTTTCAGCACTCTTGTTTGATGTGTGACTAAGCATTGCTTTACTCATGCTACTGTGCTCATGTATTATGTGATATTCATTTGTATACACACCTGACATCAAACACACACTCATAGAAAGGCGCCTCATGCAACACTGATTGCTTATTTCATGTGCATCCTCATCCCGTAATTTAGCCATGGACGGCATGGCCATCCCAAGGTAGAACCCCACTCCTCACGACAGATTATGGGATCCGCTATCATACTCATGCCAGTTTAATTGCAGGAGTTGGACGAACACCTGGCAGCACGGGTGGTCGGGTGTACTCTGCGATGGTGAAGGACATGAATTGTGTTGCAGTACAGCGAGTCACATGTGAATTTAATCATAAGTGCGTACATGACATTCGCGGTGCAGATACAGACGTATACATCGCTCCGCGACATGGTGGAGGTGCTGGGATCCGAGGATCCAATAGAACCCACTAAAGCGAAGCAGTTTAAGTAAATTAATCGCCGAGCAAACACAGGAAGGATAAGAATATTAGTCTGGTTCGAGACCAGCTACACAAATTTGGACTCACATGAACTAGTCTGGTTCAAACCCAGCTATAACACCTTTCTATGGTACTGCAAAGGAGCTGCAAGGCATATACATACTTCCTCTTATGATTAAGAAATTTATTTTATATCCAATTTATATCTAGAATAAGAAAACATCAGTTTAATGAAATTAATGGTGTTTTATTACATTTATTTATAAAACTTTAAATTGGGTGTCAATTAAATGGTTAGCATAGTATTGTTATTTCTGTGAGCAGAAATAGCTAATTGGTCAGCAACTCATGGTCAGCAAACATTTCAAAATCAATCAGCAATTTATGTCATTCTGGATGGCTGTAATTATTTAAACATCCCCGTACTACACTCTTCCTACAGTGTTGAGTGATCGACGGAGCCCCTTCGGGGCTCCTACTTCTGTGTTCTCATGTTAAACCTAACACTACGACTGTGCGGGGAGGCGAGCTTAGCTCGCCTCCCCGCACAGTCTCCGAACCTAACGGATCCGAGTCGGGGTGCTCCGCAAGTCCGAGCTCGCTTCGCTCGCTCCCGCTTCCATTTAGAACTCCCCGTACCACACTCTTTCTACATGTTTTTCTGCCGCTCAATCATGAAATCTTGCCGCTCAAGTAGTTATTTTGCGGACTGAATGTTTATTATGCAGATAAATAATATATTTACCCTTTAAATTTATAAATGAAGCCTTGTCTTCATATCCAAACTGCAAAGCGTTCATCGTTTAGTTACACAAGAGTGTATAGAACCTGTGTACATACCTACTTTAATATTTATAAACCTGATTTAATTCTACCCAGTTGAACTCTTTCAGTTTCCTATTTATATCTTCCTTTTGGATTGAATCCCTTGAACTGGAATCAGGTAAACCCAACATTACATATTAATACCCATTACTAGACAATTTATTTATTGTTGATTTGAAAGAATTTCAAAAAAATACTTAAAATTAATAAGTTCAATTCGATAATGTATGGATGGTGGCGCCATCCATTAGTGAGTAGTGGAACTAAATTTCTAGTAATCACTTTAATCAATTTGATTCTGATTAGAACTCATTATTTACAAGGCTTTATAACCCTTATTGATTCCTGGTGCTTGAACAATAATATCGTAGTCCAATAGGTAAAATCAAAACTATTTTTGGTGCCTTACAAGCGATAAAATAAACTTGAATGAAATAATGATCTCACCTCCAATTAAAATTTTTACTGAGTTCTAAATCAAACATAGAAGTTTGACTTGTTTATTTGTCCTCCACAGAATTAAAATTTTATCCATGTTTGAGTGAAGTAATGAATGGAATACCAAATGAATAGAATTTAATCCAGTTCACTTTGCTGGTGAGTTGAAATTAAGATTGGATAGTTTTTAAACATAACTTCTGTACAACTTTACAAATAGTAAGCTTCAGTGAGATCCCTTATGTGTTATTAATTATGAACAATTCCTAATCTCTACCATATTTGACTAATTTGAATTCATTATCAGACTCAATTCAATGTGAATAAGTGAGAAATAAAAGAAATTTTCCAATTCAGCCTTGTTATGACTTCAAGTAGCTTGGAGCATTAAATGTGTCGACCATAGGCGGCTTGACCTGAAACAAAAAACAATTGATATAAAATTACAGTAAAATTCAATAAAATTACCTACTGTTAATTAAGGATGACCTACTCCAAAGCAATAAATGATTTAAATTTCAATTATTTAAACAAATTATTACAATTGCATTGAAGAATAATTAGTCAGCAATGGCTGTGAGGTCCCTTATTGCATCTAAACAATCAATTTAATCAGTGAATATTGACGGGTAGGGGCGAGGGCCTGATCAACCACTTGCCTCTGCCAGTTAATATAACCTAAACTTGAATGGAATTAATTTTACACTTTAAACAATTAATGAGATATTTTAACGTTAAGGAAAATTATTCCTAGTGGAGCACGGCAGTGCCCCGACCAAGTTCAGTATTTTTGCATGAAACTTAAAAAACTTTCTTTCTTATTATAATTTGATACAGCAAAGGACTTTATTCCCTTTCATTGTAGATTCGTTTGTCTTTGTCCTTCGTTGTTGAGTTTATGGGATATGGGTGTCATTGTCTTTCGTTGTTGAAACAATCTTATTGTTGAGTTATACTATGTTTATGGAATGACCAAGTACTACTTGAGACTTAATATGATTCCAGAACAACATAACGAAGGATATTCTTGTATTAAGGCGCCAGTCTCCTTTGCGACACTTAGCTTTCGTCTTACCAGAGGCTTCGCAAGTGGCGCTCCCCCCGCTGCATTTAGACGTTAAACACCGCACATGAAGGTTGCTCTACTTTAGAAAACGAGTATACGATTCGTTCTTTTTGCTCTATGATATGATTAGAGCTACTTAAAGTTAACCGGTAAATTTGTATGATTTTCAAAATATATAAGTTACTAATTTGGGTATGTGAAAAAATGAACTCGTAAAACAATTAAACAAAAAATAACCACCAAGGTACCTAAAATAGATGGCTTACGGCAGTAAGATTGCCTTACTTTACTACATACTGTCTTGTGTATTTTTTTTGTTCGGTTTTTGTGTCTTGTATATCTATACTAGTATATATAAAATAAAGCGTCGGTGGCTCAACCGGTAACGACTCGGTTCTTCTAACCAGAGTTACCGGGTTCAAATCTGGACGGCCAATGTACCAATGAGTTTTTCAAAACTTACGTACATACTTACCGATTGCTTTAACGGTGAAGGAAAACATCGTGAGGAAACCTGCACACGCCTGCGGAGAAACTCGCAGGTTGTGTGTGAAGTCGACCAACCCGCACTGGGCCCGCGTGGTCGACTAAGGGCCAATCGTCCTAATTCAGGGTAGGCTCGAGCCCCTCGGTGGGGACGTATATGAGCTGATATGATGATGATATATAAAATAATCGTGTTAGTTACACCATTTACAACTCAACAACGGTTGGATATTTTTTTTGATTTTTGTGTTTGTCTTCGTCGGGAATAGAATAATAAGTATAAAATATGATATAAAAAATACATTATATATCTTAATAGAGTAGGGTAGGGTAGTGTAGTGTAGAGTAGGGTAGTGTAGGGAAGTTCGCCGGGACAGCTAGTTCTTATATATTTTTCAGTAGGTTTATTGAATATAAACCGATTGACTGCAGTTATTGGTGTCTTGGTATTAAAAGAGTTCGCGGCAGCCAATATCTTTATTGATAAGAATTTCTCGGTGTGTAATTTATCCTCTTACATCCAACGTATTTGGCTATTACTGAGTTGAATGTTTCAGCTGCGTTGCTGTCAACATCATAGATGATGCTATTTGCATTTGATGTTAAATATAAGACTAGCTAGCTCATTTTCAACCAAAGAGCGGTAAATTTAAAACGGGGCTTGATGTGATTTTATATAATTGATGTTGAAGCCCCGTTTTTAAACAGTTAATTAAACAATTAAACAGTATGAACAATCGTGAAAGTTTAAAGTGTTACAAAGAGCGGTATTTTGTAAATTTTATTTTGTAAATTTTGCGCCATATTTATTGCTCTAATATAGACCCCATTTTATTTTTTAATCGATATCTATAGTGTAGAGACATGGGCATGTTGTAATTTTATTATATTACTAGCTTTCGCCAGCGTCTTTGCTCGCGTGAACATAGTTTCTATGACTGTCTCCGAGAGTGTGCAGTGCGCGAGCCTATATCCAGGTCCTAATCTGTCTACCTACCAAATAGTTTTTGCGTGAAAGAATAACAAACATTTATGCATACAAACTATCACTTATATAATAATATTAGTAAGTATAGTAAGGATATGTATAGTAAGTGGAATTAGTGCATACTATATTTTCTCAGCCGCACTTATATACACCATTTCTTTATCTGGTTCATTTGCTGTGTAGTTTTTGACGTGATAGATAACGTCCTATAAATTGATGACACGGCTGCATACACGAATAAATCTAATAATAATGCTATCTATCTAACAACGTTAAACCCAATCACCCACTCGCCAATAGGAACCATCAAATCATAATGCACGTGTTTCATTAACAGATTCCTGTGCCTTCCATCATCATCTCAACACCATGAAAGTTAAGGAGTTAAATCTTCCATCATCAGCTCATCTGAATAACTTGAAAGAAAGTACAACTATCGGTCTATACGTGCCTACGTATCTACGTAAAATATTTGAAGAATTATCCTCCAACTCCTAACCGTTAAGGAGTTGCACCTTCCTTCATCAGCTTATCAACAAGAGATGATGACTATCGACGCAAATACTTTAATCATTTTAGAAAATATATGAAACACGTAAAACGTACCTATAAAATTTGAGGGTTGCCCTCGATTTCCCTCGGATCCCATCATCAGATCCTGACTTGGTGATAATTGGACCCCCTCGAAAGTATACTATTTCGAACAAAAAAAGAATTTTGAAAATCGGTTCACAATCGGCGGAGATATCGCGTAACAAACATACAAAAAAAAACAACATACAGTCGAATTGAAAACAAGTATGGTATGGAAATGACAACTTCAAAAACAAACAAAATGACAAATAGCAAAAATAGCCAAAAAAGATGATATAAAAACAGATTGAAAATAAAAACCAAAAAGATTGACTTCGTCACACTACTAGCCCTTTTCCCCGCCTTCGCCCGCTCGTATATAGTTTTTATAACTGTAATCGAGGGTGCGCGGTCCGTGAGCTGCAAGCGACTTGCGAACTGAAATTTAAGTTTTTCCCAGGTCTTTCTGGAACTACCTATGCATTTTTCTGGGATAAAAAGTATTCTATGTTATTCTTCGCCATTTAATTTAGCGAAATGCCAAATTTCAACGCAATCAGTTTAACAGTTGTAACGTGAAAACAAACAAAACAAACTTATAAACTATCACAACATTAATGTAATGAAATAGGTAAATTAAAATCAAAAATCATTTAATAGTCCTCATTCGGCAACAGGTATAGTTGTTAATACAATATGTATGTATTTAATTTACCTCTTTATACGGTTTTTTTTCATCATTAAAACTCTTGATTTACTTTTCCTTTTACTAACACAGGGATATATTTTTTTCGACCCATAGTCCTTTACTTGTTTGATCATAACAATAATGTACTAAAATAATATTCAAGTAGAGCAACTTTCAAGATACGCCGGGCCTCGTCATAAGATCTGCGAGAAGGAAAGGGAGCAACCGTGCGAGTGAGAGGTAAAATCACGTCGAGCTACACAACATGCGTCCGAACGCTGCGATGTCTCAGCGGAACTGAGAGAAATTGCTACGCGTTTCTTGTTTTAAACTGTCGTTTAGTTTATGTTTGATCAATGGTAGATAAAATGATTTTTTCAATACAGTTTTTTTTTGTTTGATTAATTAATAGTTCTTATATAAGTCGTTAAAGTGTGACTACGCTTAACAATTATTTCTAAGAGAAAAAAAATGTTTCAGTAGTGGTCGAATTCATAAAATTTTAACTTATTAAACCACTTTAAATAAGAAAACTAAAGCATTTAGCAAAAAAGTAATCAGATCAGATCATTAAAAAAGATTTGCTAAGTAATATAGTCTCAATATTTTTTGTGTTTTTTCCATATTTTTAACGTGGCGAGTGCAAGAATATGACCCTCAACGCGTAGAACGTAAATGTAGGTATGTTTGAAGCCTAAAAAAGCTATTGAAAATAGCATCAAAGTAAGAAATAAAAAATGATTCGAAATCTTTGAATCCTACACTATAAATAATCGTAGATTGTACTTAATTTATAGCTTCTTGAAACGCAAAATAAAATCTTTCTTACTCGAATAATTCTGCAATAACACTGATTTTTAGGAGTCTGGCGCCTTAAGGCTAGAAAGACTATTGAAACACGTAGTCTCTCTGCGATACGGCTTCTGAGTTGTTGAGTGTGTCAGAACTTAGAGGGATTGATTTATGAAAGGCTGAAATATCTGTAAAAACTGGAGATATTTCTCGAAAGGTTCAACACCTAATTAACTATTCTGAAGTGAAACTTTACATCGTCTCAAGTTTTTTTATCTGTGAGTTGCGTGACGAGCAGCCATGATCGTTTCGTCCTCTGTACCGTGGCTCCTAAGCGACAGCAGCCATGATCGTTTCGTCCTCTGTACCGTGACTCCTAAGCGACAGCAGCCATGATCGTTTCGTCCTCAGTACCGTGGCTCCTAAGCGACAGCAGCCATGATCGTTTCGTCCTCTGTACCGTGGCTCCTAAGCGACAGCAGCCATGATCGTTTCGTCCTCTGTACCGTGACTCCTAAGCGACAGCAGCCATGATCGTTTCGTCCTCTGTACCGTGGCTCCTAAGCGACAGCAGCCATGATCGTTTCGTCCTCTGTACCGTGGCTCCTAAGCGACAACAGTCATGATCGTTTCGTCCTCTGTACCGTAGCTCCTGAACGAGAGCAGCCATGATCGTTTCGTCCTTTGTACCGTAGCTCCTAAACGAGAGCAGCTATGATCATTTCGTGCTCCATAAATGTCTGCAATGTGAAAGGTGATTTCACTTTTCCGTGGTTTCATAAAACCACACACTCCCTTTCAAATTAAGCACAAATCCATCTGCGGATAATATCTCTATATTTACTGGAGTACAAATTCAAGCTGAGGAATTGAGGATTGAACTATCTCTTAGAGAAAAGGAAAGGACAAGCTCCACAAACCAGCGCGCATCAAACCCTTATCTTTCTAGTAAGCTACCTAAGCTTCAATTACCCGAGTTCCATGGAGATATCCTCAAATAGCAAGAATTTGGGACCAGTACTCGTCTTACATACACAATAGAAGCCTACCCGAAATGGAAACGCTGTGAGTCGTATAAGGATAAAGGGAATTCGGCCTATCCTTAAAACAACCTTTTAGTAAAGATCGCAGTAATCAACCTTTCTATCAACCGGATTATCGATTATAAAACGGGAGAAGAAACGGCAAGGTACTTCCAACAACATGAGCTACCTGGCTCGTCTCACAACGCTACAGGCTCGGCGAACAACTATCTTTCACATCCAGTTACAACGGAAGAGAATTAATAGGAGTTGTATTCTCGTAAATTGAACTAGGATAAAATCTAAATCTTTATGTGATTTCTGCAGGTGAGATCACTACCCTGAACGATATCATACCTACAGAACTGTTTGTGAAAGAAAGGCTCATATTAGCATGCGTCGTTGTGGATGTTTAGAGACAGGACATTATGCAAGTAATTGTAGATCATTTACGCCCCACTGTCCTTGCACATCCACACCACGACTTAATAAGGTCTTATGCCCCAATCGGAACTTCTAAACGTCTAAATCTACCATCAACACACACAGCCATAGTATGTTACTACTCTACGTTACTGAGAAAGTAACCGAAGAATTGAATTTAGACACAGTTAAGGAGAACTGTTTGTCCCTTTATACCTTCGATACCGATACCCACTATTGAATGTAACGGTCCACTAATCAAGATGCACTTGACTTCAAGAACCAATAAATGTAGGGTTCCGTATACTCGTGCAGTGTCCACTACTTCCAGTAGACAAACTCAATGGAGATGCCACTCTAGTCTATGATGGATCTCTAAACGACCAAATAGACATTCTATTAGGAAACAATTACTATTTCTCCTTACTATTAACCCGGAATTTGGAATTGAGAGAAAAATGCTTTCTTCTCGACTCCAATTTAGGATAGATACTCACAGGAAGACAGAATTCAAGTAATGTCGAAACAAGTGTGACCGTACTTACGTAGTTCTACCGAAATCCCAATACATTATTTGCCACATCATGGAGTCAACAGTCCCGGTAAACCAATCGGAATCGTTTGCGATGCCTCTGCAGAGACGAAGGAGAGCTAGTACTGAATCAATGCTTATATTGTAGACCTTCCATGGCGGAAGATCCCACCAGCATTCTCATCAGGTTCAGAACTAGAAGGATTGGAATATCTGCAGACGTTGAGGAAGCATTTTTACACATTACTCTACAGTCAACCGAGACAGACGTTACTCGTTTCTTGTGGCTCAAAGACATACGAAAACCCGCGACAGAAGATAATCTTCTACACACGAGGTTTACCAGAGTACCATTTGGAATAATCTTCAGCCCCTTTCTGCTGAACGCAACAATTAAGCATCACTTATCTAAATCAATACACCCTCTCGTCAGACATGATAGACGGCATATATGTGGATAATCTAGTCACAGGCGCTAATATACTCAGAAAAGCAGTAGACTTGTATTACAACTCTAAGAAGACTTTCCAAGAAACGTCAATGAATCTAAGAAGTTGGTACTCCAACTCAAAGGAATGTATGAAGTCCATTGAGGAGACGTCGGAGGAAATACACAAGGACCTTGATGACACTCCGAAATATCTGTACCAGGACAGTGCATGGACCGCCCACACTGTGACTCAGTCCAATTACACTGTTTTACAGATACTTCAACTAAGTCTTATGTCAAAGCCGAGTTTTCCGTGGCTTCCGGGGGTAGAGGATTTATCATGAGAAAGTCCAGAGTAGTTACCATCAAAGACGGTGATCACCTTTAAGATACCACGTCTAGAACCTCTGGGAGTACTCATAGGAATAAATATGCAAAGAAATCCCTTTGCCTTCGGAGATCTTTCTTTTCTCAAATAGATTGCGAGAGAACATGAACGTTCTATTATATGTAATCTATTAATTAGTATGTTGGTTATTATGTATAGTTAAATTTGTAAAATTGACCTGCCTCTAAGCAATGTGCATTGTTTCCTGGTGAATAAATGACTATAAATGATCACGCCAAACATCATGAACAGATAGTCGGATCGTGATTGATTAGTTCAATTCTGACAAGTTACTAACCTCTAATAGTCTACCTCTAATATGGTTGATGGGAGCGTTGACTGGCTCTCGCATTGTACTCGTGACCGAGCGTTGTCTTCGTGAACTGGCCTGCTCTTGTCAAGGGCATTGGTGATATTCGATGTTTTGTGCGTAACTTTCGTGTCATATTGTTTTCGTGTTGTAGTGAGTGACATAGTTGCTAGGAGAATAGCTGAAATCAAGCAAATTATTAACTTGTGATACGGTACGTTCCAATGGAGGTAGACCCAGCGGACGTAGCAACATACCCTGATAGAAATAAAATTGGCCACATACGTTGGTTTTAAAGGGCTACAGTTTTGCTACTAGATCCCAAGAGCTAACCTACAAAAGGAACTTTCTTTCCTTCTTTCTTTGCCGGGAGTGTCTGTTACCCACAGAAAGAAAAGGGTACAGGACACAAGTTATTTACAGACGTAGATAGATTAATACGTTGTAGTAGAAAGTGCGATAACGTAGATTGGCTTTATGAGAGGAGTTATCCTATACTCCTACCAAAAACAATGTGATTTCACCAACTCTATTGGATCCCACAAGACAAAAACAATGTTTAAAACATCTTGAACGGATGCCCAAGTTGCGTGAAACACGGCGGAGGACCATATGTCTATTACTAACTCCTGCATTACCTATGGAAAGAGCAAACTACAGCACACCATTCACCTTTACGGGTTTGGATTATCTGGGACCACTTCTAGTGAAGTCAGAAAACGGTCAAAGCAAGAGATGGATTGCTCTTTTCACATGTTTGGCAGTCAGAGCCATACACTTAGAAATAGTCCAGGACATGTCAGCAGAAGAAGGTCTCCTCGCCTTGAGGAGGATGATACCCAGGAATTCCCACCTTAATAACGTCAGATAACGCTCAACAATTTAAACTTATACATGAAATACTGTCCAAACCGTTTTGCATTAAGAACCAGATAAACTGGAAATTCATCCCGCAATTAGCTCCATAGCATGGAGGCTTCTACGAACGTATGGTCGCATTGGTCAAACACTGCATGAAGAGGACACTACATAAACACCTGTTGAACGACAGTCAACTACTTACCATAGTCAAAGAAATACATGCGATATTGAACACCAGACCTCTTACCTGTGTAGATACCGAACTTGAACATATATTGAGGCCTTCAGATTTCTTACAATGGGTAAATGCATAACGACGGAACTCAATCCTAAGGACTTAGCTTCTTCATGTACAACAACCAAGACCAACTTGATACAGAGTTGGAGGAAAGGTTTAAAAATATTAGAAGAGTTTAAAGAAATGTTCCAGAATCGTAACTTGACCAGTCTTCGAGAAAGAAAACATCATGCACCAAAAACACCAAGAGTTGTTTCAAAATTAACACCAAGAATAGGTCAAATAGTTCAGACAAAGGGAAACTCAACCAATCGAGAGACCTGGAAGGTAGGAAGACTAATAGCTATATCAGAAGGGAGAGACGTAGCTCAACGAGTAGCACAAGTCAAAGTAGGAAAAACTGTATTTATGAGATCTATAGCTCACCTGTATCCGTTGGAAATCCCAGACGACTGTGAAGAAACCCCAAGTCCGTCAAGGGAATCGGAACCTCATCATCTGGAATCTCCTGCTCCACTCAAAGCTGCTGTCGTTTCCGCACCACCTGAAACAGAAGAAGAAAGAGAAGGATTATTAGACGAATTTGACAAGAATTTGATAACAGATAATGAAGAAATTAACGCTTCACTTACTCACCCTGACCTCCTTCCTGAGGGACCGGAGGAACCCTCACGCCTTCACATTAGAGACACATTTGAAACGTTTGATAGTATCACAGAGAGAGAGGAGACGTACTGGATCCAGCTGACGAACCACCCCGAACGAAGAGGGCAGCCGCGACGAGGGCCATGGAGAAGATTCAAGAATGGACACACGACTTAAACACATTACTCTAAAGTTTATAACCTTAACCTTTCTTTAACATCTTTCTTTCTTTCCTGCTTTGCCGGGAGTGTCGCGAACACGATGGATTTAACATCTTGTCGCGAATGAACTTCATAAAGATGACCTAACTTAAATTGATTAGTCTATGACGAATCGGTAAACAGCAAAGAGTTTTTATCCTCTTAGTCATTTCACTCGTTTTATATAGGAGCGCCGGGCTCATAATTCATTTCATTTCGATTTCGCGTGTGCTTCGATCAATATCTCTTCGAGCCAACCACGAGGATGGAAGAAGACCTGGACCAGCTGCCACTGCTGCCGAGCCAAAGGACCCAAGTTGAGTATTATAGTTGATTTCATATCTTGTCGAAATCTCTCTTTGCTTCTAACTTGCTCATGTAACTATATCCGATGTAATCTTGATATTTACACAATGCCTGGTGCCGGTATCAGCCTGAAGGCTCCACAATCGTCAAACCCCATCGACCTTGCACTATATTTCCACGACACATCATACTCGCTGCCATAGCTCGCACATAACCTATAATCATCGTGTCCTTTGACACATTGTTTTCCTAACACAGCTAGGTGGAGAGATGACAATTGAACGACGTGGCGCTGACGTGGCGAGCGCGCTGCAGATCCTGTTGAGTACACGGAACGGACAGGAACCCAATCACCTTGGATGAACCTGAGACTGTTTATGGATACGGAAGACGACATACTCGAGTATGATCTGTAAGTTACGGGAAGCCGCAGATCTTTCTGGAGTGCCGACTACCTAGATGTGGATCAATCGACGTGTGAGAATAGCGTGGTACCCGCTGATACTTCTGTGAACGTGGATAGCCAGATGTCGCCTGGCAATGGGGAAATTAAACCTCTCCCCCGACGAGGGACATGGGGATGTGTTTCTCCTCCAACGTGGGACATGGGGAACGCTACCTACTCCCCCAACAGTCCCCAACGACTCGCCAGCCCGGACGCGGGTGGGACGAGGGGACGAGGAGATGTGGCTCCTCCAACGTGGGACATGGCAACGGTCCCTGACGACTCGCGGCCCAGGCATGGGGAAGACGAGGGGACGAGGAGAATGGCTCCTCCAACGTGGGACATGGCAACAGTCCCCAATGACTCGCCAGCCCGGACGCGGGTGGGACGAGGGGGCGAGGAGAGTGGCTTCTCCAACGTGGGACGTGGCAACGTGATCCCCTTCCCTTACCTTCCTTACCCCCGACCTATTAATGATTTATTTCTTTCAGCACTGTTGTTTGATGTGTGACTAACCATTGCTTTACTCATGCTACTGTGCTCATGTATTATGTGATATTCATTTGTATACACACCTGACATCAAACACACACTCATAGAAAGGCGCCTCATGCAACACTGATTGCTTATTTCATGTGCATCCTCATCCCGTAATTTAGCCATGGACGGCATGTCCATCCCAAGGTAGAACCCCACTCCTCACGACAGATTATGGGATCCGCTATCATACTCATGCCAGTTTAATTGCAGGAGTTGGACGAACACCTGGCAGCATGGGTGGTCGGGTGTACCCTGCGATGGTGAAGGACATGAATTGTGTTGCAGTACAGCGAGTCACATGTGAGTTTAATCATAAGTGCGTACATGACATTCGCGGTGCAGATACAGACGTATACATCGCTCCGCGACAGTTTTATGATAAGGGACCCCAGGGACCCACAGATGTAGATTTTGGAAGCAATCCATTAACTAAAATGTTTAAATGGCGGCCACTTTTTTCAATTCTAACAACGGTTTCGTAATAACGGACCTCAGGCTCTCTCATACATCGATTTTGGAAGCGATTGGTCTAGTAACTGAAACGTTCAAAATGGCAGCATATTTTTTCAATTCTGACAACGGTTTCGTAATAAGGGACCTCAGGGACCTTCAGATATCGATTTTAGAAGCAATCGGTACAATAACTAAAAAGTTCAAAATGGCGACCACTTTTTTCAATTCTAACAACGGATTCTATTTTGTATGTCATATTAGTAAAAAACACCCTAATAGTACCTATAAAATGATCCCTATCAATATCATTAAGGCAGGAGTGAATAGGCATTATTTGAGTTTTAGTGTACCATCAACGACTACATCTTCACTTACCATCAGATGAGATGTCGTCAAACGCACTCAAATTTTTAATAAAAAAAAGTATCGATATTGCTTCAATACAATGTACATAATGTAATATATTAATATTGATGGTAATAATATTTGTTCATACAAAACGTAGCAACATTTTACAAATTGGTGGCTTTTAATATCTTTAAATGACAACGCTTAATAAATAAATACACTGGTTTACTCTGCAACCATCTTTTTTAAAAAAAACAATGCAAAGCGAATATAAATCCCAATATCCAATTATTCTATCTTATAGTCATTTTGTTAATGCCTGTGAAAAGACACTTCCTTACAGTTGTCATCTTTGCTACCGGCGCGAAGACTAAATCTTCTGCCTCCTGCTGGAAACCTCTAGCTACCAATCATGCCATCAGATTTAGTTGTAAAAATCCATTTAGTACCTAACCATTGCCTTTTTTCCTATGGGCAAATCATTTTCTTCCCAGGTTTCTAATTTTTCTAAGCATTCCACTTCTTTATCAATCGCAATTTTCCATTCTTCATCTTTTTTATACTACTTTATAACTTCTTCATATGTAATTGGATCTTCTTCATTTGATAGTAACCTCTGAACGGTTTGCGCGTGCGAAATCTGAAACCGGGGTTAACGGTTCGGCGTTCCGCGCGGCCGCAACCGCTCGGACGCCCAGTCTTGTTAATACTATGATATCTCTGTATTGGCAAAACTCTCCATAAAAAATATATATAAATATCTAGAATGCTTATTAAATTAAAGTAATTTGATAATAATCTACTTGGCTAAAACGCAGCATTAAAATGGCTTTCCTTGTAAAACTGTTCTTTACCACTCTCAGGTATAAATACCTATGTGCCGTTCTTTACTGAATTCGTAATGCGTATCATCTTTTGATATCAATTTCTTTACATATATTTTAAAAATATACAAGTGAAAATATACAAGTTCAACTTCTTACATCAGATTTTTTTACCGTATTTTGAAATACTATTTCTTCGATGAGATGTGTCTCTGGTGCATAAGGATAAACAGAAATGCCTAGATACTGTTTCTATAGGTTAGAAAGCGATAACGAACACCAAACCATCACATTTGAAATAGGTGGGGCCGAGCTTGCCTCCTGGAGGCAAGAATCCGTTCGGGCGGGTCAATTTACTTGTCACTCAGAGTTATGAACCGTTGAGAGGTTATGCGATAGGCTTCATACAACTTATAATCTTGTAAATGTTTTGGTTTTGATACCGTTCTTCCACTTTTCATTATTTTATTTTCTTCAATTTCAGTTGTACATTCTCTATTATTTGGAGAAATCTAAAATATTTCTATTTGAAGTGCCGTAGCTATGATTTAGGAAACACTATTAGAACTTGGTACCTACACGCATTCAGATCGCTGTAATTTTTTTATATCGAACTTGGCTCCATTTCACTTTTATGTTTTGTTGGCATTAAACTCAACTCCGTCCAGCTCATAGATGACGTCACGATACTCTGTCTGGTAACCCATAGCAACCCGTGAGAATAGCCAAAACAAACGTCATTAGGGTTGACTTTTGTTTATTTTTTTAGTTGTCTAAATTTGCCAAAACAGGGAAAAAGGTAGAGTAAAGTTGTAAGTAAGTTACCGATTCACAAAAATATCCAATTGATATATTTTGTATCCAGAACCATAAAAAATATATATATATATATATATATGTCTCGAAGGAAGTGAGTAGGTTATGGATGGCCTCGTGGTTCACGTCCTTAACTATTTCGGTATTGGGCGTCGAAATAACAATGCAGCTATATCACAGAGGTCCTTCTTCAATAGTCTTGATCATTTGGTAATCGAAATTGTACAGGATGCCTTGGATAACAATGGATGCAAACGCGGTGATCACAGCGATGGCGTGACACGTCCATTTTGCTCACAGATCACCACTACTTGTGTTCTGCCCGACGCTCCGTCAAAAAGTGTTTGCTCCGAGACTGACGTCCAGCTAATCTGGCTTCTCCACAGATCTAATAAATTCTCAACTCAGTGTGGCAGCACAAACAGCCTTCCGTTAATACATCATCTTTGCTACCACAAACGATCGTCTCACGAGTACAAGCGATCGTCACGCCACCACCGGTTTCACCCAGGTACTAATACCTGACGTTTGATCCAAACAAAGTGTAACTATGTAAACTTATCTCGAGCTGGTATTGGTCGCGTTTTCAATGACACTCCGACACGGCCATCCTGCGAGTCACACGTCCTCGGGTGACTAACCTGAAAAAGAAAAGGGTAGCCAGTAGATTCCATTTCGTTCGGCCAATCCTGACCTTCATTAGGAAGGTCCACAGCTCAAGGAATAAAAGCAACACTAATAATGTGAAGCTTTAATTCAAGACTACAATCATGGTAACAACACATTTTAACAGCCTCAAAAAAAAACCAAAATAATTTCACTCTCGTAAACTAAATGAACCTCAGCATTAGCATCGTAACTCAAACAATCTCAAATCAGTTTAGGTCTCCAAGGTAAATCACAGCTGCAAGGCTTGAAACCTTACAACCATTTACAACTTTTAGGGGCACATAGAACGGAACATAATCATCATCGCAAATCACAAGCGACGGAACACCAGAACTAAACATCACCACATCCGGGTGGCGGGACACCACAAAGAATCATCATCACTAACGCCAAGCGACGGAATACCAATCAGTCATCATCACCAGTCCAGGTGACGGAACACCATCACCACCAATCTAGGCAGTGGAACACCATCATCACCAATCTAGGCAATGGAACACCATCATCACCAATCTAGGCAATGGAACACCATCATCACCAATACAGGCGACGGAATACCATCATCACCAATCTAGGCAATGGAACACCATCATCACCAATACAGGCGACGGAATACCATCATCACCAATCTAGGCAATGGAACACCATCATCACCAATACAGGCGACGGAATACCATCAACAGTTTTAGCCGGTAAACGGGATACTTCTTTTTTACAAAAACACGAATGTACCTGCTACACATCATGACAGAACGAGTCTGACAAAACAAGCAGCAGCCAATTCATGCAAACATATAGCGCCATTCAGCACTCTTCATTTACCGCTGAAACATGTTGGAATACTTCAGTACTACACACAAAAATAAACGATAAAGAAAAAAATTACAACTGTACACAATTGATTGAGTTACGATCTGTCAATACAATTAACATTGAAAGGTAGACGCCTCTGCACCAGATTCATCGTCAACATCCGGAGGCAAATAACCTTCGGACATACTACGTAAACGGTCATGGGCATACTTGTAACTTCGTCTCAAATTCAAAGCTTGTAATTTGTATCTGTCACCTTCTAAGACCTCTACGACCCTGAACGGCCCTCGGTATTTGGGATCTAACTTGGTTTGGTTACGCTCCTTATTTTGTATCACCACAACAGTCACCCATCTTGGCAACTCTGGGCCACCTCCATCCGGTGCCCAAACAAACAACAGTCACCCAACCTGGCGACTCTCAGACACCTCCATCCGGTGCCCGCCCAAACACACAGTCACTCGACCTGGCGACTCTCAGACAACCTCTCAGGTGTCCGCCCAAAAACACAGTCACCCTACCTGGCGACTCTTGGACCACCTCCCTCCGGTGTCCAACCACACTATCGCTTCCATGCGGCGATCTCAAACATCACCTCTTTCTGGTCATTGCCAACATCACCTCCCCGGTGATACGCCTGCGAGCCAAACGCACGCCACACACAGTTGTGGCCGCACAGCAACGAGAAAATCAACTCGGTGTTTTACGCCTACGTCTACGAATGGCTGAGGCTATTGGCATCCAGTTGCGAAAAATTGTTTACGTCTAAGGTTCAAAATACAAACTAGTGAACGTTAAAATCACGGTCAAGTACAAAAGTCCTTAATCTGCACTAGTAGATGGTCGAGGTTCAGTCTCTCCATCATCAATTCTGTCCAAGTCAATAATACTGTCACTATCGGGCATTTAACGTAGTCTGTCCTCAATAACTGACGGTATTTGATATCTAAAGTGGTAGGTAACGCTTCTCCATTTGTAACAACACAAAGTTAGGTAACTTGTGAAACTAAGCTTTTGTCTAGAAATCAGCCAGTGGCGCTGCCTCAGAGCAATACACCACCCCATCTCTTCCCAAGGGTTTCACAAGAAGTGACTAAGGGACTAAAAATTTGAGGACAAGCAACATCGTCCTTCACGCTCATACTGTACCGCCAAACAGCCCGCCAAGCGTAGCGTTTTTTTTTGTTTTTTTTTTTTTACAATTGGTGAAACCGCTCCAACATGGGGGAGGCCCATGTCTATTATCACATCAGCAGCAAGCTGATTAACAACTCCTGTAATAGGATGCGTTACTCTCCGTATTATCACTAGTATGTTGTCGTGCTTCACTTAGATAAAATTACAGCCTGTGTGTGTAATCGACAAACATGACATTTAGAGGTTAGGCTACTTTACTCGTACCTAGAAGCAACTCCAGGAGGCTGTACTTCGTAACTCGGTTAACCCAACAGTTTGGTTGCTGCCAAATGATCATCATGGAAGGACTTGTAACATTGAAATCTCATTACTATACTCGAAGGAAGTGAGCATATTTTAAAGGACACTTAACTAAGAGTACCAACGTTTAAACGTGCTAAGATTCACCTGACCGTTGCCACGCGCCTAAAGCGTTTATGAACGTAAGTTCAAATACAAGGGGGCATTACGTAGATCGAATGACACGTGGACGTATTTGAACAGAG
The DNA here is from genome assembly GCA_947284805.1 of Coleophora flavipennella. Classification (NCBI taxonomy): domain Eukaryota; kingdom Metazoa; phylum Arthropoda; class Insecta; order Lepidoptera; family Coleophoridae; genus Coleophora; species Coleophora flavipennella. The sequence goes on along the minus strand of OX369270.1, from coordinate 5,886,758 downwards.
GTTACAAAATCAGTCATTTCGATTTAATAGGTAAAGAATGCACCTGATGTAACCACTAGCTATGCCTGACGTGGTTAAATAGTGACCACCTATGAAGTCAATCGATGTTCCAAGCTATCAGAGGAAGCAATTTCCGTTCAGGCATGTTATCATTTTTTTTTTCACGGTTATCAACACTTGCGTTCTATGCTATCCTTTTTCTTTACCAGCATGATAAGGCCGTCAAAAAGGGAAAGCTTCGGGGCTTATGACATTCGCAGCCTCCAGCCCATGAATCCTGTATCATCATCACATCAGCCGTAAGACGTTCATCACTGCACTCCGCATACTACCCTGCTATTATTCTTTTTTTTTTTTTTACAATTGGTAAACAAAATATTTTATTGGGGTCCCCGAAACTCATCTACCTACATAGGGTCTATACGATAGCGGGGCATTAAGGATGCCCTCGACAAATTCATCACGAAAGCTATTAAAAATAGGCAACAACTTTGGCCTATGATCAATGAGAATATCAGTCCCAATACTACGAAAGCTAATAAAGGTTTTTTTTTTACTCCATGTAAAAATGTCAGTCTCAATATTATAAAAGCTTAAAGGGGTTTCAATACTTTCAATCTTGGTTAAGGTTTGTATAACCGAAACTAGTTAACTAAATGAATCATCATATTTACAATGAGTCCTCTTTTTAAATCTTCCGTTCAATCACGACGTTGTGTCACAAGTAAAAATCCGAAAGCATGTGAAAGAGTACTTTCCACAAGGCATCATTTTAGCTGCTAATGCAATCACTACTAGAAGGGTAAGGGACTAACTACTCTATTCGCATCCTTACCGACAGTCAAGCTGTTTTGTTATTGACAGACTCGTTTAAGAATACCGTCAATCCTAGATTTAAAATATCTGAATCGATCATAATATCGTTCGTACTCGTCTGGCATAACAAGATATGACCATTCTGAACGATGCCCGTCAATATTACCCTCACTCGATATTTGTTCTGTACAGTAAACTTAAGAGTTGCCTACAAAAGTCAATAGTGCGTTAGTATTGAACACACTCCCGAAAGTCTATACACGAAACTTTCTTTAACGAGAGAACACTCGGTACCACCACAGATTAGGTAATAGTACTCGTACCACAACTATCAAAACAAAAGGGGTACGACTCACCGGATTTTCATAGCTCCGCGTACATCACGCACTTCGCTGAAGCTGCACGCGCCGCTTGCGTGGATCTCCGCTGCTGCCAGCGCAGCCCATACTGTCGCCCATTTCCAAACAGCGCATCAGGAACAGGTTTCTAAACTGGCTCCGAGTCATTCCGGAAGCACAGGAGCATATGCCTTTCAACGGTTTGCTAAGTGAAATAAGCATTGCACCTCATTGCAACTGTCGTTCCGTAAGGGAGATGTCGACAAACGAGCACCGTGAACGTGGATTAGCTTCAGGTATATTCTGGTTGAATTCTGGCAGTGTGATTGCAGCAAATGTAGTCGATGGTGCTTGCATAACCTCAATCAATCGCAACATGTTCTGTTTCTGTAGCACAAAGAATTGTTGCCAGTTGGTTTTTATTTTCGCTGCTCCATTATCATTTTTCACATTTTCCCGTCGTTGTCCACTTGTTGCGAGCGCTGGGAACAATCCAACTTCTGATCTCGAAGGAAGTGAGTAGGTTATGGATGGCCTCGTGGTTCACGTCCTTAACTATTTCGGTATTGGGCGTCGAAATAACAATGCAGCTATATCACAGAGGTCCTTCTTCAATAGTCTTGATCATTTGGTAATCGAAATTGTACAGGATGCCTTGGATAACAATGGATGCAAACGCGGTGATCACAGCGATGGCGTGACACGTCCATTTTGCTCACAGATCACCACTACTTGTGTTCTGCTCGACGCTCCGTCAAAAAGTGTCCGCTCCGAGACTGACGTCCAGCTAATGTGGCTTCTCCACAGATCTAATAAATTCTCAACTCAGTGTGGCAGCACAAACAGCCTTCCGTTAATACATCATCTTTGCTACCACAAACGATCGTCTCACGAGTACAAGCGATCGTCACGCCACCACCGGTTTCACCCAGGTACTAATACCTGACGTTTGATCCAAACAAAGTGTAACTATGTAAACTTATCTCGAGCTGGTATTGGTCGCGTTTTCAATGACACTCCGACATATGTATACCACAGATCTACTAGATCTGTGATGTATACATTTAAGCACAGACTAAGTAGGGTAGGGAAATAATTATCTGTGTAACAGTAGGAATAGCTCACGAATAGATATTTCGAAATTTTCGAAGTTATTTTGGTTTGGTTTTGATTATGTTGTGAACACAGATCTGTTGTGAAAGATAACAATTTTATCACACATGACGTGACACAGTTCATGCTAGCTGTCTTATCCAGAGAGGAGGTAAACACTACTGCCTTATCTATCACATAACCTTATCACTGAATAAATAATCAGTAGATCACGCTCGCTTGAATTCTTGAAATGGAATTAAATTAATCGACATTTCCGGAGCTCAAGGCATAAAAAACTCAACTCCATTAACAATTTTATCTGTAACTTTACAACTGGTACAGTTTTTATTACAGTGCACTGGCAGTTTTAAGTGAAGCAATCTTATGGGAACAAAATATCTGAACCCGCTGAGAATTAAGTGTGGTAATTTAGGTCTACTACCTCAGAACATTTTTGTACAAAAAAAAATGAGCATTGATATCGGAGGTAAATATCTATTTTGGCTTGTCTTAAGTTTTGTGTGGCTTGTTTATGTTATTTAGCTCCTCTTGATATTTTTTTTCTTTCTAGGTATGAGAATCAAGTATAAAGATAAGGATGATACATTCCTTGAGAAACATCTAATGTCAAAGGAGCCTTTCGGGCAGTTCAAAGCTTGGTTTGACGAAGCTTGCTCCAGAAAGGAAATCTTGGAACCCAATGCTATGTGCTTGGCCACAGCTAATAGGTACTTTGAATAAAAAATAACATGGTCAAGGACCTTGGAGGATTTGTATAAAGTATGTGGGCAGCACAGGACCGTTCATCGTGGAAACCCTTAGGGGAGGCCTTTGTCCAGCTGTGGATGTTTTTTGGCTGATATGATGATGTGGTTTCAGTAGTGGTTGAAATTTAAATTAAACTTGATATAACTCGGAAACATAATTACTATCAGTAATCATGCCCTATATGTATAAACTTTTGATCATGTGATCCATGTTTACGTTGGCAGCCAAATGTGCAAATAGGCATATCATAAAGTTAGTTTCTAGTCCAGTGGGCAGGGCACATTGCCCGTACAACAGATGGCCATTTGGGCAGTAAAGTTCTCGAGTGGAGACCACACACCGGAAAACGTAGTGTAGGCAGGCCTCCCACTCGGTGGACCGATGACTTGGTGAAGGTCGCGGGAAGACGTTGGATGCGGGCAGTGCAGAACCGGTCATCGTGGAGATCCTTGGGGAGGCCTAGTTAGTTTAGCATTCTGGTGACTGGTGCCACTGTAGAATGGCTCCATCATGTTATGATTTGCTGAATTCTGTTATCAACTGCGGACATCTACAACAGCATACAAAAATTCCAGCCAATTTAACTGTATAGCTCCCATTATGTAAAAAGACCGCTGAGCAACAGTGAGGAGATGTGTTTGCACATGGGTACAGCTGCGCCCAAAAGTATTTGGTTATTGTTTTATAATATTTTATGTGAAGCTTATTGTAGAATAATAATAATAGGTACTTCTTAGTATTTTGAAACCGCCTGGTGTGACGGTACCTGTGCGCAAACACATCACACTGTCGCTCAGTGGTCTTTTTATGTAATTTGACCTATAATTACATATGCCATCCATATCCTCTGGGGTCCTTCGATATTTGCTTTTCTTACTGTTTGAGATTATAGTTATTGTATAATTATTGTTTTATATTTACAGGGAGGGTGTCCCATCTGCAAGATTTGTGCTGCTGAAAGGCTATGGAAAAGATGGGTTTAAGTTTTTTACAAATTACGAAAGTAGGAAGGGCAGAGAAATGGTTTGTGATTACTTAATCATCACAAATCTTGACTAATGCTGGGTTGATACAATCAAAGTCTGCTTGGACAAAGTAGCTTGGTAAAAGTTCACTTTGATACTGTCAATTGATTCCAAGTCAAATAGAATATGAAAAGTTGAATGCATTCCAAGTCCAACTTGATGGGTTGTGGACATCTTAATGCGTTTTAATTGGTATTGCCAGGATCAAAACAGCATCCAAGTATTTATCAAATCTATATTGTGACAGCAGATTTTGATTGTGTCAATGTGGCTAAGTTTAAAATTAACATTATATAATGGCATTACAATTTCAGAAAGAAAACCCTAATGTAGCTGCAACATTCTACTGGGAGGTGTTAAACAGGTCAGTCAGAATTGAGGGCTGCATTGAGAAATTGACTGAGGCAGACTCCACTAAATACTTCCACCAACGTCCTGTGCCCAGTCAAATAGCTGCATGTGCCAGTCATCAAAGCACACCAATTGAGTCCCGAGACATTTTGTGTGAGAGAGAAAGGGTGTTAGAGGCCCAGTACATGATACCGGGGTTGGAAGTACCAAAGCCTGCTTACTGGTTTGTGCTTTTCTATTTTCCTACTTGAACTGTTATTTTAGTTTTTCCAGATCTTTATTTTTTGTTATCATATTTTAGGGGTGGATACATGATACACCCAAGATCAGTGGAATTCTGGCAAGGCCAAAGGGATCGTCTTCATGACAGAATAAAGTTTAGAAAACCGAAAGATGGAGAAATACCAGATGGGAAACTTCTGCACCAAGGGGACGATGGATGGGTATTTGAGCGCCTCTCCCCCTGAGGCTTCAAACCAAAGAGAATATAAGGAACTAATGTTTACTTCAAATATAGGTTTAAGCATATTTTATTTTTTACGGTAAAATCAAAGTCTTCCAATAAAACACTCAATTTATTTTTATTACCTAGGGTCAAATTGTAGATAACAAGGAAATGGACAGACTGGACATTCCAGGATTGAGACCAAATGGGCCTCAGGGACATAATTATGTAAATTTATGATTTTTATATGTTCCTAATTAATAAAATGTCACCTTGATAACTTTAGTATTTCTCTTTGTATGCCACCTGAGCTTTTCCACACAACTTGATGCTTCAATTTATGTTTCTGAAGACTTGCCTCGAATTGCCTGGCTCCACCCCCAACTCCAAAGTAATATGTTTTAGCTGCGACATAAACTATTCCATTGTTATTTAGTCCATCCAAAAATAAACTTATCAGTTTATCATAATTGTTTATGTTGTAAATAGTTTCTGATGTTAGTATTACATCATATTTATTAGATTGGGATAATTTCTTGCTAAAAGATGACCAGTCTCCTGAATAGAATTTGAATTTCTTGATTACAGATTCTCTGTCTTCGTCTTCAAGGTTTAATAATACATTAGGTATAGTCACACACTCCAGGACCTCTTTGTTCTGAAATTTTAAAAATTCAGATTTTTTTGCTTAGAATACTTAAATTGCTCAGTTAAAAAAAAAGTGATCATGAAGATGGGCCTTACATAATCTTGAAAGGTAACATTGGCACCTTTCATAAAAGCATAGATCCCTAATATTCCAGCACCGCAGCCCAAGTCCAGAACTCTCTTACTTGAAAAATTTATTTCATTAACTTCTAAATACTTTATAAGGTCTTCTGTACATTCCCATATTTTTAAACCTCCTGAAAAAAAAACAAGATTTGGGTGAAAAAAAGGAGAAAAAAGCTTTGGTCAAACTGTCTTGATGTTGAGATTTTACCTACCTTCATATTTACCAGTCACAAGATCACTGTGCTTATTCTCTGCTAATTCTACAGCATTTTTCAAGCTGCTATTTTTTATTCTTAGTACAGCATTACTAGGCAAAACATGTCCGATTTCTATGTCATTGTATGTAAACATTTTTGCTCGGAATGCAATGTTATCAAGTTCCACAATTTGACTGTCTGGTTCAATTTCTTCGCTTTCTAGCCATTGAATCTCATCCTTAGTTTCATCTGTAAACTCTGTAGTATATTAGTGAATTAAGTACCTACAAAGATACTTAGTGTACATCATTGAATATCTATTTATAAGCAGCTAGCATAGCAGTTACTGGTAGAAATAATGATGTAGGCATAGGCGTGGAAGCACGGTTTTTGTTTTGATTTTTCTTACTTACCCTGATTTTCTTCCTTTGTAGGATCATTACAAAAATTGAATTTAAATGCAGCCATTTCTTAGTCAGTTTCCTTGTAGTAAGTAGGAAGATTTGTTGCTACTAACTAACTAGGTAGGTACCAATAAACACGGAAAAATAATTCTCAAACAAAAACAGTTTAAAATTTGTGTTGGCTTTGTTGTAGGCTGGACGTATTCTATGAAGCACTGAGCATGTAATTTCTTGATCCTAGTTTTATATTATACCTATAAACTTTTGAGGTTAAATTGTTTTTTTTTTCTTTTTGGTTAACTTTTACAACAGTGATTAAAAAAAAAGTGTGAATGTAACGAATGTAACATTTAGTAGATCTGTGGTAACATTTTTTCTGAAGAGAAGTTGATTGATTGAAATATATTAACAGCTCTAGGTACAAGCCCTTTTAGACAATCTTAATTTTTCGTCTTCATTTATTTTTTGATTTGAAATGCTAGTGCCAGCCAGTGCATTACAAACCATCTCTGGAGTTCTTGACAGTATTTGCAGCAGCCACATACTGAGTTGGAACACCCGGTCACTGTAGGGCGTCTATAAAACTACACGCAGTGCAAGCCGTCATTTTATTTTCTTGTTCTCCACATTGCTCACGTGCACCAGACGATTTTATTCAAAATGCACCACTTTTTGAAACAAAATTCTAGCAGAAAAAAGAACAATAAAATAAAACTACGAATGCGTTCATTACAAATCCCGCCATAAACCGAAGTGAAGTAGAGAAAGAGTGATGCCAGGTCCAGTTTTCACTTTACCCCAGGCTTTGTCTCAATTTACCCTAGATTCAGTAATATTTCCAAAAAGTACCCCAAGTGAATTTTCTCATATATTTTCGCATCTGAACGCGTAACACTGAACTAGATGACGATACCATTTTATTGTAAACTAGCTGTCCCGGCGAACTTCGTACCGCCTTATACTTCACTACTTTACACTGCACTACACACCGCACACTACACTACACCACACCACACACCGCACACTATTCACTACGCACTACACTACATTACTTTTTGTAGATAATGCAAAATTTTAAATATAATATAGCCTATAGCAACCGCGGATAGGGTAGCTGCCCAACGGTGATAGAATTTTTCAAATCGGTCCAGTAGTTTCGGAGTCTATTCAATGCAAACAAAGAAACAATCAGATCTTTCCTCTTCGTACAGTAGTTTCGGAGCCTATTCAATGCAAACAAACAATCAAATCTTTCCTCAATAAAATATCTCTATAAACCACAGCCGTTTAAAGGGAAGCAGACTCAATATAACCATAAGAAAATCGTGCCAATTATGCCTACATATAAAACTCTTGCACACAAGGACAGACTTAGGCCCTGACTCAGTATCGGATATATTTTTTATTTTTTATGCACTGAGTAAAAACTTAGCTTAAGATTATTAAAGCAAAATTCAGGTGTAACAAAATAGGTGTCCGACCGGTCAACTGGGGCCTCTACTCATCATACTGAACAACTTTTGCTGTACCACTTTGCTGTTTTTTTTATTTTGAATTTTTATACAAATTGGTCAGTTGATTTACAAACTTTGTACAAAAAGTACAATTGTTTTTTGAGTTTTCTAAAACGTAGTAGAAAAAAAAGTTGTTCAGTATGATGAGTAGAGGCCCCAGTTGACGGGTCGGACACCGATTTTGTTACAACCTGTATAATCAAATAATGATTCCAGTTCTATGTTATATTTAGACATGGCTGCTCAAATAGGTCAAATTACGCATTTTTCCCGCGTGGTCAACGATGAGGAGAGTGAAAGAGAAGAGAACAATGAATAGTAATATTAATATGAAAACAGAAGGGGAAAGATTGGCCAGCTTATGGTTTTGAAATTTTATCAGATACCATGTGTTTTTATTAGTAAAAAACTGTATGATGAAATCACAATTTATTAAGTAATTTTTACAATCAAATGGGAATCTTAGTTGTCTTGACAGTGGCGCCGAAAAGTGACAGACCATCAGTCATTGCGTTTAGTATTAGCTACGCCAGTGCGTTTTGTAACTATGTATTACCAACACCATGTTTTCAGTTTCAAGGCAGTTGTCTTGACAGTGGCGCCGAAAAGTGACAGACCATCAGTCATTGCGTTTAGTATTAGCTACGCCAGTGCGTTTTGTAACTATGTATTACCAACACCATGTTTTCAGTTTCAAGGCTATCTTCGATAGATAACTTATCTATCGTACTCTACGCGCTCTGGCTGGTCAAGGTAAGTGTTCAAGTAAGGGTCGCAGTAGTACCAGGCGTCCGTCACTCGCTCAAGGTCACGCGTTATATGCCTACCGCTACGCGTATCTGAGGCGATACAACGGACAGTGGGTTGCCGCACACTCGCCTGAGTGCTCGCACGTCAATTACCGCTCTGACTATCGAAATGCCGAAAACATGCAATTATTGTGCAGTGGATGGGTGTCACAGTCAAAAGACAAATTTTTTTCATTGCCGAGAGACAAAGTTAAGTTAGTAGTATTTTAAATCTTTTGTTTTTTTCGAATTCCCTTTTCTCGTTCCCTTACAAATTATCATCATTTATTCCTTAAACTTAGAATAATGGTGGGTAGGTACATACCTACTATGTTAATCGTCGTAAATTAAGGATTTCAGGTACTATTTAAGTGTTTTTTTATATAATTAATAGTTACCTACTTAATGTCAGAACATAGGTAGGTACCTAGCGTCGTCGTCGTGATTTAGGTAAGTATGTCATAGAATAGAAGTCTCGCCCCTCGCCCGCAGCGCCATTTTTATGACGGATTTATTGCCCCAGTAATGTAAACAAACATTATTTGAAAGCCGTACCTTCTATTAACAATCGCTACGTCATCATGGCTTGCCACAAATACAGTCCAATGAACACAAAAACACTACAGCTATTCATCAAAGAGATCATATCTATAAATCACTTACAAAATGGGCCACTTGAAAAAACTCGTCACTTGACCTTGGGCACAAAAACATTGATTTATTGCTAAACGGCCATCGATATTTCAAGGATACTTTACGGAATAACGACGAATAGATAAACAAGTAACAATCAATAAGAATCTAAAACAATTGTTTACTATAAATAACAATATATCCCTCAAGTACCAAGCACTGTTGCGCCCAAGTGACGCGTAAGTACTCTTTGGTGCGCAGAATGTCTGAATTTTCGATAAAAATTAATTATACGAATAAACTCCTGACTACTTAAAGAAACGAAAACAAAAATGTTACACAGGATTTTGTATCGTATTTATTAACTGTAAGAGCTCAAAGTGTCATGCGTTAGGGACTTGAGTGGGTCTTTGATATAACCGACCGAAATCCATTTTCGGCGGAATTGGTGGTGAACGCATTCGTAGTTTTCACCATCATCATATCAGCCGAAAAACGTCCACTTCTGGACAAAGGTCTCTCCCAAGGATTTCTACGATTATCGGTCCCGCGCTTCCCGCATCCATCGGCTTCCCGCGATCTTCACCAGGTCGTCGGTTCACCGCGTGGTAGGCCTGTCTACGCTACTTTTTCCGGTGTGTGGTCGCCACTCGAGAACTTTACTACCCCAACGGCCATCTGTTCAACGAGCTGCAAGTTCAGCGATTTTGTGAGCTATGATGGTTGCTTTGGTTCTCCTGCGGAACTCCTCGATTCTGATTCGATTACGCAGAGAAACTCCGAGCATAGCACGCTCTATTGCCCTTTGGGTGACCTTCGTAGTTTTATTTTATTGTTCTTGCATTCTTTTCAGAAAGTGGTGCGTTTTGGACGCTGAGAGGACGTGAAGACCTGACTTGCACAGGGTGCAGTTTTATAGACGCCCTACTGTGACCACCTGTGTTCCACCTCAGAATTAAGTTGTTGCTAATACTGTCAAAAACTCCCGAGAAGATTTGTAATGCACTGGCACTAGCATATCAAATCTAAAAAGAAATAAAGACGAAAAATGAAGACTGTCTCAAAACAGCTTGTACCTAGAGACGTTAATATATTCTAACTATGGGTACGTTCCACTAAACGCCCGTAACGATTTTAACACCCGCTGTATCGTTCCACCTAAGGCCTGTGGTCGTCGCGAGCGATCGCTCGACGTCATAGATGACTTCGCCCACAAAATATTGGTGGGTCAGAGTGGGCTTTCACCAAAGAGAATGTGGCCTCCCTATTGAAGTGCCAAACGACATAAAGAGCGCTTGGAAATGGACGAAAAAAATGCTCGCGTTACTTTCTAAATTAGTTGATAAAAAGTAATTAGTTTTATCGAATAAGTTCTGTTTTTTACGTGTTAAGAGATATTATATGATAATTTAAAACTAGAAAGTAAGTGTAATAGTGTAAGTTTTCATACGCAGTTAAAAAAAATCTATAGTATTCAGATTTAATATTGATTATCTATTGAACTATTTATACGAGAAAACAGAAAACTTTCACCATGCCGCCATATTGTGAGCACACAGCGCTCAAGATGTGCGTTCCACCTAAAACATTCGCCTACAACGCCCGCAGCCTTTTTCCGTTAGTGGAACGGCAGTTTCAGCGGTCGCGGTCGATGGCGTTGCGGGCGTTAAGTGGAACGTACCCTATAACTAACTAATAACGGCGCTCTTGAACGGCGCCCTACCTTTGATATGCGCGATCTAGGAGGGTTTTCTTCTTAGATTTAAAAAAAAATAATAAAATTCAAAGTAGAAAACATTATTGTTGTCAAATAAATTCAGGAAATAATAATTCTTTACTAAAATATAATGGATACAGCTCATAATATCGCTAGCATATTTTCGATGCCTATGGTACGAAATTATTTTCTTGCATTTTATTCTGTTTACTGAATACCTTCAGACTGAATGTATCCGAATTCCAAATTCCATTCGAACACACTTTACGAGTGGTTTGAAACATTGTGCGATTTTTCACCTTTTTTTCGTATAGATAAGTGGAAATAATAGATATAATTCAGTAAAAATATCCGTGGCAATATCATACAATGGCAGATGTTGCGAAAAAGGTAATTTAGTTGCATTTGCGCTTTAAAATAGAGGTTTATGTGTCGTGAATCATGATGGACAAAGAATGTGCGTGACCTTAGCGTTTGCTGGGAAACTCCTCGTAGACTTTCATATTTTTATGTCTTTAGCCATTTCAACTCGTGATAATTTGTTGTGTCAAATGTTAGATTGCAAATTATGAGCTCGAGATAGTGAAATAAGTGTTATTAGAATGCGAGTGACATAACCTCAACTTGATCATGGCCACATAATGGTTCTGGTGTGTTGTCCTATGTGACAAACGTTTTTGTCACGTATGAATGTTCGTATGATCAATTTCAGGTCCAAGAGTACAAAGATTCACTCAAGCAGAAAGCAGAGCATCTGATAATCAAAGGATTTCCAGAAAAAATCGTAAAGCTGAATGAGCTACTAGAAACATCACATTTTCAAAACCGAGATCTTGCTGATGTTCATCAGGTAACTGCAAAATTATCACTGCTTCCAAACATTTTTTGTTATGATCCTTGGTTTATTGTACAATAAAAATTTTGTAATTGGCATCCCATGGCTATACCACATGGAGGGAAAGTACTTTATTAAATATTGTATATAGGAGACTTCATTTTTATTTTAAAAATAATTTGAACTGCAGTTAAAAAATACATTCAAAGATTCAGTAAAATTGCTTGCCTTCATTTTTATTTTACATTTTTGCCTTCATTTTTATTTTACAAATAATTTAAACTGCATTTTAAAAATACATCTAAAGATTTAATCACATTGCTTGCCTTGCCTGCCATTAGCTGGGTATTGAACGGGCAAATTTTGAATAATAGTAAAATTGAAGATTTTTCATAGGAAAATTCATTTAATTTAAAAATAATTGAACAAAATTTAGAGGTTAAATTGTGAAATGTGAAAAAATAAATAAAAAGATGTTTTTTTTTGTATGGCTAGGCCCGACTACCAGAAAATGTATATAGTAATGAAACTCATGTTGATTTGTTCCTCATACTAAGGATTACTGTGGTAATATTAGATATACAGGAAGTAAAAGAAAAGTTTGAATTATCCTTTTGATTAATACCTATTGTTGACCTCTTAATACATTTTATGATTCCAGTTTCATTTTTGCCTTGTCTTTCATTTAATTACTACAACAAGTTAATCACAGCTCTACAAAAAAAATATTTAGCAAATTTTGATGTTTTCAAGTGCCCAGATTATGAATTTATTAATGAAAGTATTGAATGTGCTCTTGTTTTTATGATTATTGCATACCTTATATTTTGATCAATTATTGGCTTGTTAGTAATAAAATTTATTTTCTCAGTCATGATTAGAGTTCTGCGCAAAAAAAACTAATCTTACAAAATCATTGATAGTTTCATGAATTGGGAACATAAATAATTATATCCAAAATCGATCTTATATCTAGGACAACAAAACCGCTGTTGACAGGTATAATTTTTTTAGTCTAAACTCTAAACCAAAATAGTAGTGAAATGTTTTACAGTTTTATAAGTTTTGACCCTCCCTGTGTTCCTGTCAAACGACTAGGTGGACAAAGTTTTGACCCTGTGAGTGTTCCTGGTACTGTGTCGCTTATGTTACAGTGTCGAGAGTTCAATGGTTTTTGCCTATCTTAAAAATACGTAAAAGAGACGTACAAGTTAGGCGGTCTTATCGCTGAAAGCAATTTCTACCAGACAACCTAGACAAAAAATGTTTGAATGCAGTTCAAATAATTTTTGCTATCAAAACAGTCAAATTTAAACATTCTTCTTTCAATAAAATTTTGATCTACGTACTACTTTTCCTCTGTGGAATTTGTGATTAAGTTGTTTTTTCAATATTGTAACAAATGCTTAGCAGTTTAATCACTCAATATGTTTGCAGCGTTAAACCGATGATGTGCTTTTTCACTGATTGGTATACATACAAGTACATAACATCCATATCTTGAAAACTATTAAACAGACTGATGAAACTTGTACTGTTCACTTAGTTGAATATACATAATCCAATAAAAAAGGAGTTATTGTATTTTGATTCCTACTTTACTTACTGAAAAATGTGTTCTGGCTTAAAAATAAGAGAGCCAGTTGGAGAATCTTGGGAAGCCTGCTTCAATCTTCGGCATTATTGTCACTTATCATCAGGTGAGATAATGTCAAGGGCTTACCAATTGTGGAAAAAAAATACATGGACAAACATACATACACTTATGATATTTATCATACATTTTTAGAAGTCCACATAGACTAACATATTCAAATATTGTGCAATTCCAATTATACCTGGTGAAGGTCGCGGGAAGCCGATGGATGCGGGCAGCGCAGGACCGGTCGTCGTGGAAATCCTTGGGGGAGGCCTTTGTCCAGCAGTGGACGATTTGTGGCTGATATGATGATGATGATGATGATATACATACGGGTCGAATTGTTAACCTCCTTTGTTGAAGTTGGTTAAAAACAAGCATAAACAAAGCATTGTACTTTGCAGGATCTAAACATTCCAGTACCACCCCCAGCTAATGTGGCGTGTAAGATTGAGCCCAATGCCAAGAGGCCACGGGTGGAGAGTGACTCAAGCAATTCCTCACTGGAGGGAACACGTGTCTATGTGCTGCCCAATGGTAGCGTGCCGTGCAACAAGCCACTCTGCGACCTCATACATCTCGTCAAGCCTCACATCAGGGAGCTTGTGGAAGATTCTAACTTGGTAAGATGTCATCAATACTCAAACTAAAATTACACCCAATGCAGTCATTACACAAATGAGTTATGTTATATTAGTAACCAAAAAAGTTGTGTTATTTATCAGGGTTCTTTAACTCTAGAGCGGACATGCCTGTATATTAGTTATGTTTACACCCAACGCAGTTATTACAAAAATTAGTTATGTTATATTAGAAACCAAAAAAAAGGTTTTGTTATTAGGGTTCTTAACTCTAGAGCAGACCTGCCTGTGTTAGTTACGTGAGAACACCCATGATTGATATGTGATCCCCATCTTTAACATCAGTTTGATCTGCCTTATGATATCAAATTAATAAAACACATAATATTATCATAAAAGGAACTTTACTTATAATCACAATTTATATATATAGTCTTTATTGAACACAAATATTTACATGAAAAACACTTAGAAAGGACATATACAAAGGTGGAATATATGTATGTTAAATTGAACACTAGTTGTTTTGAAATGATTAAAATAAAAAAATACAAGTATTTTTTACATTGCCTTGATTATAATCACCCTTGTTTTTAAAAAACATTAATTATAGTTTTATTCATTTTGGTGATAGTTTGGACATAACACCACCTGAAGATCACTGTAAATCCATCTAGAACACAGTGAATAGGCTTTATGAACCCAAACTACTACAACTTCAAACAACTTCAAGCACTTACTGTGACAGTGCCGAGTGTGTGCTGGCGGACTACTAAATACAAAGAAATATAAGCTTAGCTACTTCAGTAATATTTCCCTACTCTTTGTATTAGCTAGGCATTCAAGGTCAAAGAAATTCCACTTGCAAAGTTATTGGTTGAAATAAAACACTGGGATACCTATAATCCCATGGGTCTGCTCTAGTGTTAAGCTGGCTTTGTTTTATTTTGTGCAAATTGAATAAATTTAAGACCATAATATTTCTTTACGGACTAGCTTTTGCCCGCGGATTTGCCTGTGTGGATATATTTTTTTGTACCAAAGGTAACGGGACTCTATCACTAAGCCTATGCTGTATGCCCCTCCGTATGTCCATGTGCGACCTTTCAAGTACTTCATGTTTTGAACAGTAATAGATATACAGTGTATTGGATAGGGTTGCGGATATTTTAAGGGCATGTAATACATCACATTTAGTCAACGAAAAACCCCCCATTAGGGGGTCGCATCCTTCTCCCCTCTGAATAGCAGCCATTTTTATTTTTAATTTATTTTTTGTAGATGTTCATGAAAAATATGATATCTCTAGAATTAGCAGCAGTATATACTTCAAAATAGTCTCATTTGAAAGGTTATCTAATTTTGCTGGTGGATCCACACATAAAATTACCAAAACATTTAGGAAAAAAAAACCAAAAAAGTTTAAAGAAAAAATGCCAAATAGGCAGCTAGTTGTGGATGGTGGAATTCCTTACAAGTTATGTAGTTTAAGTAACACATTTTAAAGGCTTTTTTGCTTTGCTTTTGTTTATGATTTCAAATGTTTGTCCAGCAACATTGATGATGACATTGATGCTTGGTGACTTGGCGGCAAGACTTAGATAAGATGGTGGTAGCTAGCCAGGCAGCCTTAGAAAATGCCCTTCCACCAACCAAACCGAGTCATAAAAAGTTAAACTCCGCCGGGAGTCGAACCCGCAACCTCCTAATGTAAAGCTAATGAATTTAACCATTAAAATAATGATGACGAATATACCATTGTAAGGCGGCACGGAAGCCAGACTCGCGCTCGGCCGATTTTTATGACTGTATGAGAGGGTGCACAGTGTGCGAGCCGCAAGTGGCTCGTGAGCATGGAATTAAGTTTTTCACAGCTCCCATGGTAACAATGCAATTTTTAGAGATTAAAAGTATCATATCTTGTTCTCCACCCTTTAGTTTACCATTATGCTAAACAGCGAAATCAGTTCATTAGTTTTAGCGTGAAATAATAACAAAAAAACAGACAAACGGTCACACTCGGATTTCAAATATTAGTAATGATTCAAGGGTGTGCAAAGCGTTAGCCACAATTGGCTATGAACATGAAATTATTTTTCCCCAGATTCCTCGGGAACTATGAAATTATCCAATAGGAAAAATTATCCAATAGGAAAAATAATATGTTGTTTTCTGCTCTTTACTTTGGCTCTATGTCAAGTTTCAATAAAATCGTTCGGGTGGTTTTAACTTAAAAGAGTAACATACAGACGCACTTACGGAATTATAATATTATTAGTGAGGATAGTAGTAAGGATACTCTAGCAGCTCTATGGAACTAAAAAAAAATGTAAATTGCCTGTCAATTTTTTATTTATTTTCATTTATCTTATACATTTAAACGAGCAATTCTTGTATATATGTATATTTCTGTGATCTCGGAAACGGCTCTAACGATTTCGCTGAAATTTGGTATATGGGGGTTTTTGGGGGTAAACAATCGATCTAGATTAGTCTTATGTTTAGGAAAACGCGTGTTTTCGAGTTTTCATGCGTTTTTCTTTCCACGCAGGATATGGTCGCTAATTTCGTGTTTATTGCCGTCTGTCCGTCTGTTCCTGCGGGTTAAGACGCGGACGGCAAGAAACGAGTGTTACGGGTTCGAATCCCTCCCGGTGACTAACTAACTAACTTTTGTTTTTTTTTATATGTTCAAGTTTTATTTTTTAAGTTTATGTAGATTATCACCTAAACACCACCATATTACAATAAATAGTTATAACCGAGCAAAGCTCGATTTCCCAGTTACTTATAAGTTAATCTGAAAACTGATCATGCCACATGCCACCGTTTCGCTTAGTGAAGAAGATAATAGTGAACTTTATACATTCAGCTGAATTACCCTTCAGTTTAGTTAAGTAGCGAGTTAAGTTGTAACTTAATCGATTTAGATCGGTAATTATACCAAATTGCGTCCACACGTACAGGCGAGTTTAGTTAGCTTCAAGTGTCACTGGTCGTATGTACTAAACTCGCCACATTACACACGCGGCGAGTTTAGTTGCCTGGCTAAGGGAGACGCACGGGCGATTGGACTTGCATTTGACTGTGCGAAAAAGTACAACGTCATTCTATTCTGTGTACTTAATCATCTAGTTACTACTTAACTGACAACCCCGTCCAAACGACGATAAGAATTTAACGTTAAGTTAACTCCCTACGTAACTTAACTTCGCTTAAATCAGCCGAGAGAATGAAGTCTAAGAACACTTTTTGATTCCAGCTGAAAATGTGGATCTCGTTTATGATTCCAAAAATAGAGGACGGCAACAACTTTGGCGTCTCAATACAAGAGGACACACTTGCCGAGATCCAGTCAGTGGAGTCGGAGGCGGCGGCATTCTTTGACCAAATCTCACGGTACTTCATCTCACGCGCCAAGATCGTGTCCAAGGTTGCCAAATACCCACACATTGAAGACTATAGGAGAGCTGTTAGAGTGAGTATTCTTAGACATATAATGTTTTTTTATTCACATTAGGGATGACGACAGCATAAGAAATAAATTATGAAATCTTGATCACTAAATTTCCCTCCTACTTAAACTTCGGAAAACCTTAGGGGAGGTAGGGGAGGGATGGGCACTTTTTCACTATTTATTGCATAAAAAATCAGATTTTATAGATAATCAACTTTTATTGCCAATTCTTATTGCACCACACATTTGGCTAGATATAATTGAAGAGCTTTCTTAAAAATTACAATCAGTTTCAACATAACGAGATATTTTATAAACTAAGTCAAAAGTGCCCAATGCTCCCTATGGTAGGGAGGCTTGGACATACCCTGTGGGAGGCTTGGGCCTTTAAATCACTTTATAGGTATCCATAATGGAATATAATAATTAGTTAACAAATAAACTATTATTAAACTATATCAATAATAGAAACCAGAAATAAAAGTTTACAAATAAAAAAACATCTTAAAAAGTATCTTAACTTATCTGAGATGGGGTATAACCTGTAAAGGACTATCAAATGTGTACTTAGAGCTACGACGTTTGGTTTTATTGCATGTCTTTGGTACTGGCAATTTAGTTTTGATGTCGTCTAAAAGGACACTAGCTATGTCATCTACTTCAGGAAAAAAAAATGTGTTTCTTATCTTACTCAGCCTCATAAATTTTATTGTAGCCATGGTAGGACTAATGTCTTTGATTTGACCGACATAGTGCACAACAGTCTTTTTTGTATTAAATTTAACAAGAACGAAATCATTTATTTTAAAATTTCTGTCAACCATTATCACATCATCTTCATCAAACTCTTCTTCTGACGTTTCCTATACTGAACATAATAGGAGGGAGTGTTGGGCATGCCCAAACCACCCGCACGTCTAGATGCCCATTGCTCCCTCTGTATACATTTTCGACATAGGTTACCGGTATTTTTTTTTATTTACGTATTTAGGTTTTCATTTCAGTTTAATTTATAGATTAGTAAATGTACAATAGATTAATAATAGAAAATACACATACCTTTCATTAGTTTTCTCTTTATAATGATCCGAAACCGCAACAAAATATTTACTTTTACGAGCGCATAACCTTCAAACGTGTTTGTGTTTGACAACTCACAGGAATGACAGATAGTCTATGGATGAACAGTGTTGCCAGTCGGTAAAGTAAACTACCAAATCAGAAATAAAATAAAATCTTTGATCAAATCAGAATAAAAGGGGGGTGCCCATGTCTCCCAACTGCCCATCCCTCCCCTACCTCCCCTACTCGTTTTGTTTTCCATCAAGTCTTCGATTTTTAATTCATCAAAATCACAAAATGTGTATGACGCTGCAAGACTTTGACGTCACGCCTAGGCCTAGGTATGTCAAACATGTTTAGAACAAAATGTCGTTATTGACAGATGTTACAAAGTAATTCAGATGACTTATTGGAAAACCCTTGGCATCGTCTCAACTGATGGTAAGTGACGACGATGGCGAAGATGGAAGCGGACTTACCAAGATTCACCTACACAATGTGGAACTGGCTATGTTATCTTCAAGCCTGAACACATCAATGATGTTGGCATTGATGGTTGGTGGCAAGACTTGGTTATGATGGTGGTAGCTAGCCAGGCGGGCTTAAAAAATGCCCTTCCACTTCCACCAACCAAACCGAGTCTTATAAAGTTAGCCTCCGCCGGGAATCGAACCCGCGACCTATTAATGTGCAGCTAATGGACTAAACCATTACGCCACGGAGGTGGTTAAAATCTGTAAATGTGTGAACGGTATGCAGATATGTGTGTTCTTATCTTTTAATCATCACATCAGCTCATATATGCGTCCTCACCGAGGGGCTAGAGCCTACCCTGAATTAGGGCGATCGGGCCTTAGTCGACCACGCAGGCCCAGTGCGGGTTGGTCGACTTCACACACAACCTTCGAGTTTCATCGCAGGCATGTGCAGGTTTCCTCACGATGTTTTCCTTCACCGTCAGATAAACGTACATTGAAATCGAAATTCGAAAACACATTGGTACGTGGCAGGACTCGAACCACGATCTCCCGGATAGGAGGTAGCGTCCCTAGCCGTTGTGCCACCGACGCTCTTATCTTTTAATACTTCACTTTAATTGATTGTCCAACTGTCCAAAGTGAGTCGCTGAATCCCATAACGTCCCACTGTTGGAGCACTAACCACATTACTATTCCCAAACTTGGGAAAGATAGGCCATATTCCTTACATGGGGGCCATGTCCAGATTGGTCGAGGTTGTAAGGCCAGTGGCGAACCGGCGAACCTACTGCCAGAAGCACAGATGAGATACTGGTTACTTCGTACCAGAAGTGTGTAAGCTCTTACATGACTTGACAACTGCCATCTATGACTCTTATGTCTCTAACTTAATATGATGGCGCCTGGTTGCTTGTTGCCTATACGGTTCTTAGCGATAGCGTCGCGTGACTCGCAATTTATAATAATAATTTTACTCTGCTTCGTAATACAATTAGGTTGGGCTTCTTAACTTTGAACACTAGGGAATAGTGGCCAAGTGTGTGTCGGACTTCGCGGAAAATAGATTCCGCAGTCTTGCAAAACAAAAAGTATATTTTAAAAAACAAAGTTATTTTGTATGAAATATCTATTAACTTTTTACAAATCGTAAAACTACATATCTTAAGTTGGTCGACTACTACTTCTAAACTAAGAAAGCCTGTTTATTAGCCTTGATAATTTTCTTTTTAAATAAATTATATTTCCAATACCTTGCATCTGCAGGAAATCTTTCCTGAAATAGGATAAGATAAATGTTCTTTATTGCACACCAAATACACAGAAATTAAATACATAACTAACAAAACATAAAAACGATATGCAAGGGCGGCATTAATAGCGGTTTAACTAGTAGTGGGATCCATCAGGAATTAAACAATAAATAAAGTAAAACTAATTGGGATTTCTTTCTGGGATCAAAATGAAGTTACTTTTATACCTCCCATTTAAAGTTGTCAGTTAATCGATTAGGTCCTTTTAATTAAATAAACATGTACGAGGGGAGTTCAATATAGTCTGCTGGAAGAAATTTCTTTAGAAATAAGCTGTACCCTTTGTGTGACCTTACTTTGTAAAATGTGTAACTTATGTTTCCTGTGTACAATAAACTATAAAATAAAATAAATAAATAAAATATTCTAGGTATGGGTATGAAAAAAAGTTAACGGTCTTAAAATTATTTTATTTATCAATATATAAATTATGGGAGACATAATCGATATGTATTTATTTGATCGCTGACTTAACTTTGATAAACCCTCAAAAAAAAATATTTATTCTGTGTTTCCTCAAAATGTTCGTTCACTGCAGCATTCAGAAATTCATCGTCCTCATATGGGTTCCCAGGCAGGTCTTTTTTAAAGGTTTGGGAAGAGAAAATAGTCGCTAGGAGCCAGGTCTGGACTGTACGGTGGGTGATTAATTTCTTGAAACCCGCATTCCTGTATAGCAGCCTTCGCAACTTGGGACGTGTGAACAGGTGCATTGTTGTGTAGAAGCAACACACCTATGGCCAGCTTTCCACGTCTTTTTTGTTTGATTGCTTCCCGTAACTGATGCAATAGAGAAGCATAATATTCTTCGGTAATATTGACTTTATTTTTTTTATAATCCATTAGAAGGATTCCTTCGTAATCCCAAAATACAGTGGCCATTATCTTTCCAGCTGACGGAATTACCTTGAATTTTTTTGGGGGGGGGCTGTACTTTTAACATGCCATTGCATAGACTCTTGTTTACTTTCCAGATTATAATAACGAACCCAAGTTTCATCTCCTGTCACTATTCTTTTGAAAATGTTATCGGGTTCTTTGCCACACAACTCTTAAAACTCTTTACAGCAAGCCACACGCGTTTGTTTTTGAACCGGAGTAAGCATTCGCGGCACCCATCTTGCAGTGACTTTTGACATATTGAGATGGTCATGAATAATTGTATGTATGGTACCGACGGAAAGGCTGGTTTTCTCTGCTAATGATTTTATAGAGACTCGAGCATCTTCCAATATCAATTTCTCGACTTTATTGATATTTTCCTGCGTAGTCGCACCCCACACTTCGACCAGGGCGGGGGTCGTCTTCTATGATCTCTCTCCCACGCTTAAATTCACTTGAACACTTTTGAAGAGTGGGTAATGAAGGGGAAGTGTCCCCATAAACATCGTCCATTTCTGTTTTTATTTGTTGCTGAGTTTTTCCCTGTTTTGTAAGGAACTTGATTACGGCTCGGTGCTCCAATTTTGCTGACATTGTAAAAATCCTTCGTTCTCACATATATATTTGGGAATAACAAATAAACTGACCAAACAAATGTCATAGATTTTCGCATTTATAATACCAAAAAGTATGTCATTAATATGAGACTAAGGAGATTTCTTACCAATGAGCATAACATATCAATACCGAGAATATATTGAACTCCCCTCTTATTATAGTCACTTAATTATAGTTGTTAACAACAGAAAAGGGCGCATATTTTTGCTAGTCGCTTCACAGCACTGATCCCAGGCCACAGGTTACGCGACGCAATCGCTTGTTTCTGCCGGTGCATAATAAAAAAAATCATCTGGTGGTACCCGATTTCGTTTACCAAGCGTGTCTTCTGAGATAACTATTAAAATTACTAGCTGTAGCTTTCTACTCATGAAATTGAACAACTTTTCTCCAAGAATCCTTTAGGGCCTATTCGGACGCACCACAATCACAACGACAACTACATGGGCGGGAGCCATATTTTGTCTTTGCGGTGTGGTCACGTCGGGGTTACCAAAGTAGGAACGGTGTGTTCCTATTTGACGAAAGCAAGAGGAGATATCTGCGTCAGGCGAGGTGAATGCCTAGGTATATGATGGGTCCAACCAAATTTTTTTTTTCGAAAGGACAAGCTTGCTGTTGGCCGTCGGGGCCTTTACAACTTCATCGGGCAGGGTCTAACCATGGATAGTTGGCTTTTGTATATATGCTTAGTAGCGAAGAAATGTTAATAGCGCGTTCTAGATCGTGATACATAGTTTGTATTCTCGTCACTTGTGTTAAGGTTTAACTTTAGTTGAAGGCAGTTTTTCCTTTCCATAAAATTTATGTTGACGCGACGTCGTTGCCATCTGTTCTCTGTAGCTGGTACTGCATGGGTCGCTACAGTATATCTTATGGGCCTTTATGCTCAATTTGCAAAAAAAAGTTCAGTTTCATGAGATTCCCGTATTTTTAAATGTACGTATAACAAGGTATGTATGAGACATGAAATTCATTGTGAGACGAAGTTTTATCACATTCTGTTGGTGCGCGGGTTGTGCTAGACCACAATCAAGGTCTTATTCTTCATAATCATCTCATCAGCCGCGAGACGTCCACTGCTGAACAAAGGGGTTTCCCAAGGATTTCCGCCACGACCTGTCCTGAGCTGCCCGCATCCAGCGGCTTCCCGAAACCTTCACCAGGTCCTCGTAAGTTAATCTTTAACCTACTTTATTTTTGTCTTCAGGAGTTGGACGAGAAGGAATACCTCTCGCTGTGGCTAGTGATGTGCGAGATCCGCAACCGCTACTGCTCGCTGCACGACATCGTTATCAAGAACCTTGAGAAGATAAAGAAACCGCGTTCCTCTAACACAGATGCGCTGTACTAACTTCTCACTTCCGTTTCCTAGTTCCATTGCCTTGTTAAAGGCCCTCATGAGTTTCCTGTCAACTACAGTCTGTTTGATGTGAGAAAGTGCGGCTGAGACATGACAATTAGATTCAGATTTAAACACTTATTTGACCTTCATTGAACGACTATCATGCCTCTTCTTATGTAAAATAGACTTTAGGTGCGAATCGATTATGCTGGGTGGCGCATGCGTCAAAAAGAGGTTGCAACTGGTTATATTATGTTTTAAATGCGTCTTAATTATTATCAGACAATAAAACAAACCCATGGAAATATTTTCGAGTTATGTTTTGACTATTAATTACGTCACTAGAATGACCGTCATTTACAGCCACAATTCTCATTATTTTTCTCAGAACATGAGGAGTTATCAATCCTATTTCAGCTCGGATGTTCTCTTTTAGCTGCTCGATTGTCAATGAACACTTTCTCTTTTAAATAACCCCAGAGAAAATAATCTGTTGCTGTTAAATCTGGAGAATGAGCAGGCCTGTTAAACGTTGAAAAACTTGAGATTAAACGCTAGCCAAAGCTCTAAATAAAGTTTTATGATTTTGGTACATTGGACAACAGTAAATTATCCATGCTGAATAAAATAAACACAATAGTGTATGTCACTAGAAATGTCATACTTTTATTTTTAAATCCCTTCGTGACTTTTGCGCCATCCAGTATATATTAATTTTTTTATCCCCAACTTTTATGAGTGTTTTATGTGGTAATCCAAATTTTAATGACAAAGTAATAACACTCACAATTCCTGTTTTTAAATGTTTAATTTTTTCTCGATATAATAAATTTTTGTTCCATTAGTTTTTTTAAGCCTTAGATCGAGTAAACAACTTGTTTTTAAATTAGCTGTCACCTAGTTAGCAAAGGTATATTACCTTCATGCAGCTTTAAAAACGCTAATGGAGCAAATAATAAATAATAGTGTTATTTTTGCCTGTTAATCTAATTAATTACCACGTCATCATCATATCAACTCGTATACGTCCCCACCCAGGGGCTCGAACCTACCCTGAATTAGGGCGTAAAACCACACGTATACAACGTAAAAATTTGAAATGAAAAATAATTAAATGTCCATTGTCTCTCCAGTTTCCATTCACTAGATGATCTCATTTTAAGAGCTGATAACTTATTAGTGGAGTTTTCCCCTTCATAAGGTATACTTTGCCTTTATAATTATAAGCGCAAATACTTAGACAGCATATCTTTTAGTAGGTACCTCATAACTAAAATGTATTGAGGTTTAGTGGTAGACATTTAGCTTTTTTCCCTATATGCATTGTTACTGGTAATTCGATACATTAGTACAACTCATTTGCAACAAAAAAGTCTTATAATATAGAGATCGGAAATTAAGGGTTTTCGAGTTATGACCATGTCAAGGTGCATCAAATTAAAAACTTACGAAAACTTTATTTTTGAATTTGTATAGGAAAAGGATAAAAAGTGGTTTTAATTAGTTTTTGATTTACGAAATTTACCATAAGTTTCACCTGACCAGGCATTTGCGACCGTCTGCCATCATTTTGGTAATATTTATCTGTAAGCTAATTTAGAAAATCGGGGTCCTAATTTTTTTCTTTATAAAATTGTTGGTAAAATTATATAACGCAAAAAGATGGGGTTTATTTAACAGAAATAATTATTTTTGTTATTACTTATTTGATTTTTTAAGGCATTGAATAAGAGCCTAGCAACCCTTGTATCAAATGGACTAGAGGCTCTCATTATAAACCCTAGAGTTTTTTTGGCCTGTTTGCACACCGCTGTCGCATGATTGGATTGTGAAAGTCCTATTTACTGTTCAATGTCAGTCCTAAGTCACGGATATTATCGACTGTGTCCAAAGGAACGTTGGTAATTTGAGAGTTTAGGAGAGCTGATGCGGGCAAAGTTTATGATTTAGATATTTCGATGCTTTTTTTACAAGATTTTTATTAACTTGCAGTGTTAGTTAGTTTGGGACAAATTTTGAAAGTTGAATTAGAACCACTTCCGAGTGTACGATTAAGTTAAAATTTTGCATACACGTTAAGGTTGGAGCACAATGCATGGTTAGCTGAGAGACGTCATTCTAAATCCAATATAGTGGACTCCAAAAGATAGTGGACCACTTATTTTTTTATGCACCCCCATGATATGGGCACATATGGGTATCAAATGAAAGGGTTTGCTGAGATGAACACGAAATATATAAAAAAAATAATTAATTTCGAAAATTATTTTTGTTGTGAATGAGTTGTAGATTGTCCCTTTTAAAGGGATGTATCGAATCACGAATAACCCTTTATATAGTAAATTTCTAGTGAATTGAAACTGAGTTCTCATGGTGTAGTGTCATGGCAAGCCGAGCTATATAGACATACGAAGAGACTGAGAGTAGATCGTTCACTGTAAGATCGCATTTGTGCCAGAAAGTTGTTAGGCCCGTATTTTGAAAGAAACCCCATTTGAGCCCTGTATTGCCAACCTACAAATACTGCCAATATGAGATTATGCACAGTGAACGATCTGTAGTAATGTTTTTGACAGGACTTCACTGCAACATGTAGTTTTGATACTGACATTAGAAGACTTAGGTTAATGTTTGGATGTGATTGAATGAGCTATTATTTTTGTAAGTAAATAATGTGGATGCTAAACTTGCTATGAAACGACAGTTTGGATCTGTAATTTCTTCAATACCAACAGTACCAGTGATTCCAACCTTTTTATTTACCATTCAAATGTAATTTATGGACAGGATGTTCTGATGTATTATACTTATAGCATACTTTATAGATTACTGAAGTATTTTTTTTCCGTAAGTTAGTATAAAGTAATTTTGAAAAAAATTCAGTGCCTGTAATATAATTATTCAAGTTGACATTTCTCAGCTATTAACAGTGAGACAGTTTGGCTGATAGTCAACGTTTTAATTTTAATGTACCAATACCGATAAAAATAAATGCATTTGTATAAATGTGTATTCCAATTTGTTTCTTTGTTCCTTTGCATGCATATTTGGCTATTTGGCACGAGAGCAACCACGAGTTGTCTAGCATCTAACCACGATTTGTCTAACGTCTAACCACGAGTTGTCTAACGTCTAACCACGAGTTGTCTAGCGTCTAACCGCGAGTTGTCTAACGTCTAACCACGAGTTGTGTAACGTCTAACCACGAGTTGTGTAACGTCTAACCACGAGTTGTCTAACGTCTAACCACGAGTTGTCTAGCGACTAACCGCGAGTTGTCTAACGTCTAACCGCCAGTTGTTTAACGTCTAACCACGAGTTGTGTAACGTCTAACCACGAGTTGTGTAACGTCTAACCACGAGTTGTCTAACGTCTAACCACGAGTTGTCTAACGTTAGACAACTCATGATTGCTCTCTTGGTACAAATTAAAATTCAAACTCATCATCATCATATTAGCCGAAAAACGTCCACTGCTGGACAAAGGCCTCCCCCAAGGATTTTTACGATGACCGGTCCTGCGCTGCGCGCATCCATCGGCTTCCCGCGATCTTCACCAGTTCGTTGGTCCACCGCGTGGGAGGCCTGCCTACGCTACGTTTTCCGGTGCGCAGTCGCCACTTGAGAAATTCAAACTCATCTTTACTATATTAGTATGTAAGGTGTAACAAAATTAGCTGAAACTTAACTGGTGCTTCTACATATGAAACTGAACAACTTTCCCCATGGAACCCATAGTCAAATCGCAAAAAAAATTCGGCTCTCCCATACTAACTCGATCAGCTGATCAGCCAACTTAATATGGGAAGTTCAAATTTTTTTTGAGATTTGACTGGGTTCCATGGAGAAAGTTGTTCAGTTTCATGGGTAGAAGCACCAGTTAAAATAGTTTCAGCTAATTTTGTTAGACCTTATATAATATTTTTTATAACGTACTTCAAAAAAGGAGGTTCATAATTTGACTGTAGGTATGTTTTAGGGTTCCATACCTCAAAGGGTAAAAAGGGACCCATAGGCACACTTCGTTGTCCGTCTGTCTGTCAAAACCCTTGGAACGTGTATCAAGGTATCAAGTTGAAATTAATATCAATAGGTCTATGGTCCCTTGAAGCTGTGAAAAAATCAAGCTTGTCAAAACCCTTGGAACGTGTATCAAGGTATCAATTTGAAATTAATAGGTCTATGGTCCCTTGAAGCTGTGAAAAAATCAAGCTAAGTCAAAGAATTATAAATATATAGCAATTTTACGGCCAGCCATTTTGTCATATAATTTGATATTCGCAAAGGTAAAATATTTTTTTAACTACAAAAGTTTGTCTTTTATTCCGATTGGGGTACTCGTTGATGTACCCAAATGTGTTTTGGTACGGAACCCCAGTTCCCTCAGAACATTAAATTTGGCCGTTTTTATGTATGTTACGCGATTTCTTTGCTCATAGTGTCGTGGAGTTCCACGAATCCAATGTCGGGTGAGTGACATATTTATGTGGCAATTGTAATTTGAATGTGACAACACTGAATCAATAAGTACAAGAAATGATTGTCTGTGCTCCTTACCTTTTTTAGGAGCTGTCAAGTGGAGCGGCCGTGCATATGAGCGCGGGAGAGAAGGAACTTGGACAGCGTGCGAGCCAGTGCGGACATGGCTCGAGTGAAAAGGTTATGTGAGATATGACCAAACCTGGGTGAGTCCCCATGGCCTAGTTAAGACGTGCTCAGTAAAGTTCATGAGATGTCACATCGTGGTGTACAGTAAAGTTTCAAGGACCAATGGAGGTCATGTTGTAATTTGTTGTCACAGTAGTGCTGAGCACAGAAGTCTCTCACCATGCAGATTATCGGTACGCTGGGTACGTACAAAGAGGAAAGTGGAAGCACTTTCCTGTTCTAGGTGGAGTTGAGGGGCGACGCTCAATCCAGCCTAAGCAAGTAGGGGTGGCCACCCAAAAGTTGAGGGGAACAGTGGGTACTCCCGTTAAGGGGGGTACTTTCTCCTCATGTTGTTCTGGCGGGACTTCAGGTCCACAGACAGGGGTGAGAGACTAGGGCGGCATAGAGGCGGGTTGTAGGGGAGTGTGCGGAGACCCGATGGGGGGCCCAGCCCCATTATCCAGTGTGCTCAGTTACTGCCTAACGGAGGAGAGGACTCATGTCGCAAGCCTCACCGGCGGCCCCCTCGGGTGGCCAATGCTGGTCGAGGTGAGTCCAACCGGGATACGACCCGGCGCCGTGCGGAGAGTAATGCGGCCCTCTGCCGTCCACTAGAGCGACAGTGGCTCTCATAATGATGATATAGGTATTTGAGGTACCTATAGCGGTTCGCGATTAGTATACCTTAGATATTAGTTGTTCAGTACCTATTGTGACATCTCATTACTAAACTGAAATAAATACGTAACCTCCAATCATATTAATTACCAACTGGCCTTCAAACCTTTTACCTATATCCGAATTATATAGGTGGAAGTAAGTATGTGATTGTGTGGTGATGTAAAGGTATATAATATTCAGTCTAACCTATTTCATCGCCACATAATTTGGTGGAGGTGCTGGGATCGATTTGGAATACACAATTTTTTGATGATGATCCGGGTTCTATGACCGTGATGATGATGAATAAATTCCAACTCGAAAGAACTCAGTGGGCTGTATGTAGTGAAGGCTAGTAGTAAATTTTAATGAAATTTACATGAAATGTAATTGAATAAACCTTTTGCGAAGCAGTTTGTATTATTATTGCCTACCCCCTAAAATAAAAATTGTGCATTCAATTTTTTGTTTTATTCACGTCTCTGAGCATTTTAGCTCTCAACTACCTTGTTTTTTTTACTTTGCGTATATCTATGGCGCCATAGACAATAATAGGGTTAAGCGGCAATGTTTGTGCGGCACTCGATTTTGCATCGAGATTCGATTTATGCAGTCAAAGATGACCTATGACGCGTTGATTATTTCCGTCGTACGTTGTTTTTTTTCTTTTATTTTGCCTATTTAAATTGAAAAAAGGAATTTAAAGTGTTTATATATATGTGAAAGTGATTTAATCAAGGTGACAAAAATTAAAATCGATTTCGATTTTCGATCGACCGAACACACGTCCAACAGCACTATGGAAGCGTTTATTTTAGCGCCGTTTTTCGTGTCAGATTTTTTCTCTCGTATTGTAGTGAAAATTTGCAACGTCTTTGTAGAAAGTTGTTGGAAACTTAGTTGTTTGCTGTGAATACTTTAATTTCTGGATAAATTATTACTGTGTGCGAAAGAAAAGGTTATTGCAGTGGTTGCTCTAAGTGGTTGTTTTGTTTCGGGAGGCAGATACTCAAAGTAAATCGTCGGAAACACTTTGGTAAGAAATCTTACAAGATTCTCGCGAGAATTGGGTCTCGTGCTCGTGTTTTCTGAGAAGAGAAGGCTAATCTTGTTTCGTTGTCCCTATTACAGCCGACGTCATAGTAGAGGAAAGCCTTCCAGCAGAGTTCATACCCATAGAAACGACACTCAATACCTACTTTCCACACGGTGACGCCTTGCGTACTTCCTCGTGGAAACCGAAAAATCTCGGTTGGAACTTGGAACTCCTTGACTATCGTTGAAAACCTGAAGGTAATGTTTGTTTGTGATCTGTAAGACGCCAAACGCTAATACCTATATTCTCTCATATTCTGAATGTTTGTCCTTTGCCTTTTGTTCTTACAGTCAACGTCACTGGAGTTATTTTCTAGTATTTACTTATCGATTTGAGGAGAAGTTGCTGCTGAAGTGGTGTTTCATTGGTTATCCTATATAAGGACTCTGTGCCTGTTATCGAAAACTCGAAGGTAAAGCTCAATTTGTTCTTACTATAATTAAGATAAAAGTGAACATAAACACTTAGTGAGCACAGGTATATAGTCTCCTCTTTGTATAATTTCAGTCGATACCTCTCGGAGTCACAACCTACTGATTAACACCATGGAACAGATTCTGCGTAACAGACTAAAACTGCGACATGCTTCTTTGCTGGACCTTATGAGTAAAGCTCAAGAATTGAAAAATAGATCCGAAGGAGATGGAGTTACTCCACAGGAGCTAACTCAAACACTACTGAAATTAAAAAATAATACGGCTATGTTCGAAAAGGAAAGCTTAAAACTAGCCGAAGTCAGCCAAGAAGAAGATCAAGACCTTCTTATGCAAGACCAGATGAAGGCAGAAGAGCTGATAGCGGACCTGGAAATGATACAGAGTCTCTATAAGGAGAAGACCCCAGTGGTAGGGACTGCCTCATGTACAAAATTACCCAAACTGGAAATACCAAAATTTAATGGTGATGTCCTCAAGTGGCCAGAATTTTGGGACAAGTTTGATTCAAATATACATAACCGGCCAATAAACAAAGTTGATAAACTTTCATACCTTTTTGCGGCTATGGAAGGTAAGGCCTTGGACAGTTTACGTGGCATTGATATCACTAATGACAATTATGATATTGCATTAGAAACATTGAAGAAGCGATTTGGAGACAAAAGCATAGTCATCGATGCCCACTATGAAGCTCTGACTAAACTGCCGCAGGCTTCAAATGATTCTTTGCGCTCAACACTGGATGCCATAGTCAAACACCGACGGATCCTAGATTCTCTTGGAGAGGACACCAAGGGAAATTACCTGCGAAGTTTAGTGTGCTCCAAATTCCCAAACAATGTAATTTATGAATTAAACTTATTAACACCTGGTGATAGAGATTTAGATGCTACAATACAGGGTCTTGAGAGGATTGTTGTAGCAAAAGAGAGGTCTAAACCATGTCATATCCGAAACTTGGATGACACAGCTCATTCTACCGAGGCACTTCACGTAAAAGAGAGGCGATCACAGCATGCTCCGAAGCGAAAGTTTGTGAATTCTGAACGAGATCCAAGATTTTTGAAGCGCAGTAAAATAGAATGCATTTTCTGTTTAGAGCCTCATTATAATGACCAGTGTCAAACTTACAAGACCTGTAATGACAGACAAAAAAAATTAGGTAACAAATGTTACAAGTGTTTCAGACATGGCCATCGATTAAATCAGTGTAGGGACAAAATAACCTGTCAGCACTGCCACGGTGATCATAACCGGGCCTTGTGTCCCAAAAAGGATAAATTCAGAACACCAAAAAACAAAAGGAGGGAAAATTTGAATGGAGACTCTTTGAACCGGCAGGACAAAGACAGCAACAACAAGAGTAAAGAGTAATCACTGTGATGTACCAGCAAGACTTCTTCTGGATTGCGGGAGCCAGAGAAGTTACATCACATCGAAGCTGGCAAGTCTCCTTCACATCTCACCTGACACAGAAGACAAGTTGATCATCTACACCTTTGGCTCAGACAAACCGACGGAAACTATTAGTCCATCAGCAGATATTACATTGATCACCAAAAGAGGCATTGAAAGAACTTTAAGAGTAAACATCGTACCACATATTACTGACCGAATAGAAGTCACCCAACTACCGGTTAGTGACTTAATTGATATACCAGCTGATGATAGTCTCCAAGGAAACTGTATAGATTTGCTGATAGGCAATGACTATTATTTCTCCTTTTTAAAGGACAAGTATGTTCAGTTAGAAGACAGATTTTACCTGATAGACACAGAGTTTGGATGGACTGTTTCGGGATGCCCAACGGAACAAAATCTCAATGATCTATCCGTCATAACTTACTGCCAGTGCCACGGGACAGGATGTCCATACTTCACAGAACCTGATCCTCCTTTGAGGAACATTGATCTTAAATTTCTATGGGCATTGGAAAGTATTGGCATAGTGGATTCTCCGAAGACGACGCGGGAAGATGAAGCCATCAAACATTTTAACAACACTGTCCAATATAAAGACGGAAGATATGAAGTAAAATGGCCCTGGATTGAACAACAACCAGAGCTCCCGACCAACTTTGGGCTTGCGTTCGGGCGCCTGAAAAGTCTACTGAGAAGAGCTGATGAAGCCACTCTCAGGGACTATGGTGAGATAATTAAAGAACAATTAAATACAGGCATAATAGAGGAAGTGGACCCACATACCATACCAATTTATAAAGTAAGTCATCCTATTCACTATCTACCTCACCATATGGTCAAGCAAGATGGTAAAAGGGGGCGAATTGTTTATGATGCTTCTGCTAAAATTAAAGAACAGAAGAGTCTCAACGAATGCATGTATAGAGGCCCATCCATGCTAGAAGACCTCACAGCTCTTCTACTCAAATTTAGGACCGGACGTGTGGGAATTTCTGCTGACGTTGAAAAGGCGTTCCTCCAAGTTGGGTTGCAAGAGGAGGACCGAGACGTCACAAGATTTGTATGGGTAAAGGACACTAGCAAGGAGCTCTCAGAAGATAACCTGATACACTACAGGTTTTGTAGAGTTCCATTTGGTATCATAGCTACTCCATTTCTTCTGACAGCTACAATAAGACACCATCTATCTAGTACCAACCAGATTCTGCTGAAGAAGATAGCAGATAGAACGTACGTAGATAATCTAGTCACAGAAGCTGAATCATCAAGCGTAGCATTTCAACTATATAAAGAAACGAGAAAAACGTTTCAAGAATTATCTATGAATATTAGGGATTGGATATCTAATGACAGAGAGTTCATGAAAAGGATCCCTATAGAACATAGAGCGCAAGAGACAGAAATGGTGAAAATTCTTGGTCTTACCTGGAATGTAAAAGACGACACATTAAAACTGAAACTACCAAAATATGAGGAGAAGTCTTCAGTGACCAAGAAGGAAGTATTGAGAACGCTAGCTCGACTATACGACCCGTGTGGTTTTGCATCTCCATACATTCTCCCTGCCAAGTTAATGTTCCAGCAGACATGTGTGATGAAGCTCAAATGGGACTCACCGTTACCGCCTGATCTGCAACAGTCTTGGCCAAATATACTAGAAAACATAGATGCAGCCACAGATGTAAAGATGCCACGATATGTCGGGTATAATATGCCGGAAGATGAAGTTCAATATCAACTTCACTGTTTTACAGATGCTTCTAAAAATGCTTATGCAGCAGTAGTCTACTTAATTTTAAGAAGTAGAAACAAAGCTTCGACTGCATTCCTTATGTCCAAGTCAAGGATCACACCAACAGAAGACAAAGAAGATCTTAAGATTCCACGCTTGGAACTCTTAGGATTTTTAATTGGAAGTAGACTTCTCAGATACATTGCAGAGAACCTGGAACTGAAAATAGACCAAAAATATTTATGGACGGACAGTATGATAGTTCTTTCCTGGATGAGGACCTCCAGACTACTACCTCCATTTGTTTCAAGACGTGTCAATGAAATCAAGCAGAACAAAGATTTTGACCTGCGATATGTACCAACAGTGATGAATCCCGCTGACATTGCGACACGCCCTGGCATTATAAAATCAAGGAAGGAATTATGGTTCTTTGGCCCAGACTTTCTGAAGAAGGATGAGAAGGACTGGCCAAATGAAATGCATAGTGAAGAAAGCACACTGTTTTCGGCCGGGGAGGCTCTGATGGTACCAGAAGATCCCGAGATGGCAGGGAAAGGATATGAAGGTTTCGAAGACATAGTAGAAATACAACTTCCTGAACAGGATGCCAATGATTTAGATACCACAGTGAGAGAGATAAAAGACCTACAAGCAAAATATTTTCCTGATGAGGTAGCTGGGAAACAAACTAGTCTCTCACGGAATCTAGATTTATTCTTAGATGTTGACGGAACACTTAGGTGTGGAGGTCGAATGAAAAATGCTGATTGGTCATATGAATCTAAACACCCCATCTTGATACCTAAACTATGTGACTTCACCAATCATGTCATTCAGCGTACTCATGAAGAAAACTATCATGTCGGAGTTTCTCACACACTCAGCTTGATCCGCAGGAAATATTGGATACCTCAAGGAAGGGCTCAGGTGAAAAGAGTTTTAAAAATGTGCCCACAGTGCATTAAACATGGTGGTGGCCCATACAAACTGCCTGCGACTCCTGCTCTTCCCAGTGAAAGGGTAAATTTCAGCATCCCATTCACTTTTACAGGAATGGATTATTTTGGCCCTATTTTTGTTGAATCTTTGGGTACAAAAGTAAAGCGATGGGTCTGTCTTTTCACATGCCTCTCTGTAAGGGCAATTCACTTGGAAGTGGTGAATGATTTGTCTGCGGAAGAATGTTTACTAAGTGTGAGACGTTTTGTTGCTTGTCGAGGGAAACCGTCGCTAATAGTGTCTGACAATGCTACACAATTCAAACTGGCGAGTCGGAAAAATCTCTGCTCTAATAGAAGGTCAAGATAGAAAATGTCGTGTGGCAAGGGTACAGGTTGGCCAACAAGTGTTCACACATTCCATTGCGCATTTGTATCCTTTAGAAGCAGAGATGGAATGTTCAGAAAGGGTACCGACTGTAGAAGGAAGTCAAGTACAAGACCTGGACATGGAGCAAGTTACGAGAATGGAAATTGAAAATACTCAAGCTCCAGAGGAAGGTGTCATCACCCATGACCTAAATGAAGACATGGAAACCGACGCGAATGCATTGTCTGACATTCCAACGTTAGACGACGTTGAAATGGCTGAACCGGAGGTGACAGAAGAAGTGCCTGTGACTGATGAGGTTGCAGAGGTTCCTGCGACTGATGAGGTTGCAGAGGTTCCTGCGACTGATGAGGTTACAGAAGAAGTGGCTGCGACTGATGATGTTGCTAGCGAAACAACGAATGATAGAGTCAGAAGAGAGGCAGCCATCCGCGCACGTGAAAAGATCGCGGAATGGACTCGACATCTGCTTCTGATTCTTTTGTAGTGTCACCTTTCGCCGTCGGGAGTGTCGTGGAGTTCCACGAATCCAATGTCGGGTGAGTGACATATTTATGTGGCAATTGTAATTTGAATGTGACAACACTGAATCAATAAGTACAAGAAATGATTGTCTGTGCTCCTTACCTTTTTTAGGAGCTGTCAAGTGGAGCGGCCGTGCATATGAGCGCGGGAGAGAAGGAACTTGGACAGCGTGCGAGCCAGTGCGGACATGGCTCGAGTGAAAAGGTTATGTGAGATATGACCAAACCTGGGTGAGTCCCCATGGCCTAGTTAAGACGTGCTCAGTAAAGTTCATGAGATGTCACATCGTGGTGTACAGTAAAGTTTCAAGGACCAATGGAGGTCATGTTGTAATTTGTTGTCACAGTAGTGCTGAGCACAGAAGTCTCTCACCATGCAGATTATCGGTACGCTGGGTACGTACAAAGAGGAAAGTGGAAGCACTTTCCTGTTCTAGGTGGAGTTGAGGGGCGACGCTCAATCCAGCCTAAGCAAGTAGGGGTGGCCACCCAAAAGTTGAGGGGAACAGTGGGTACTCCCGTTAAGGGGGGTACTTTCTCCTCATGTTGTTCTGGCGGGACTTCAGGTCCACAGACAGGGGTGAGAGACTAGGGCGGCATAGAGGCGGGTTGTAGGGGAGTGTGCGGAGACCCGATGGGGGGCCCAGCCCCATTATCCAGTGTGCTCAGTTACTGCCTAACGGAGGAGAGGACTCATGTCGCAAGCCTCACCGGCGGCCCCCTCGGGTGGCCAATGCTGGTCGAGGTGAGTCCAACCGGGATACGACCCGGCGCCGTGCGGAGAGTAATGCGGCCCTCTGCCGTCCACTAGAGCGACAGTGGCTCTCATAATGATGATATAGGTATTTGAGGTACCTATAGCGGTTCGCGATTAGTATACCTTAGATATTAGTTGTTCAGTACCTATTGTGACATCTCATTACTAAACTGAAATAAATACGTAACCTCCAATCATATTAATTACCAACTGGCCTTCAAACCTTTTACCTATATCCGAATTATATAGGTGGAAGTAAGTATGTGATTGTGTGGTGATGTAAAGGTATATAATATTCAGTCTAACCTATTTCATCGCCACACATAGTGAATCGATTTTGATGATTCGTTATTTATTTGATAGGTGATTTCAGAGTTGTCCCATCTATTATCTAAAAGTAGTGTGAAAATAATCTTCGCCGTAGCACAGTAACACCGCCAATAAAGGAGAATGGGCTGAAATGTATGGGCCTTGGTCTAAGAAAAAAATGAATTGGTCACTTTCGAAAGTAGTATTCATTTAATAATAGTTATACATACTATCGCCCTGATTCAGGGTAGGCTCGAGCCCCTCGGTGGGGACGTATATGAGCTGATATACTAATAATAATACATACTATAATATCCCAAAAACCATTCTATAATACAACGGTTCATTTTTGAGATATGACCTTGTATGTTTTCGTTATTACACCTATATGAGCAAAATACTCAATGATTTCGATTAAAGATAAACATTTAAGTAAATTATTTATTTCTATTGGCAGCGCTAGTGTGTGAATCGAACCACCATAACGGCTAAAAAGTCTAAGGTCTGCTACGTTCTTACGAGGATAAATTGTGTCACAAACGGTTTAGTAAAAATAAAAAAATAATTGCAAATTTAATATTGTACTTCGTTGTTACGATTTCAGTCGGCCGTTTTTAACGTGTTTGGCGTGGCGTGTTATGTTTAGTGTTTAGCACTAAAGTGCGTGCGACCCCCGCGTCCCGCATCGATTGAGAACAGAAAATAAAACACTGCGCAACGTTCAACTTAAATGCCGCGATCTTTAACATACCAAGACCCCGAGGATAAATTGTGTCACAAACGGATTAGTAAAAAAATAAATAATTGCAAATTTAATATTGTACTTCGTTGTTATGATTTCAGTCGGCTGTTTTTAACGTGTTTGGCGTGGCGTGTTATGTTTAGTGTTTAGCACTAAGGTGCGTGCGACTCCCGCGTCCCGCATCGATTGAGAACAGAAAATAAAACACTGCGCAATGTTCAACTTAGATGCCGCGATCTTTAACCTACCAAGACCCTGTATGCCTGCCGCCCTTTGATATTGTTAACGTAGTGACTACTTTTTTTTCAACTGAAAACTTGTTTAGGCGCGTTGGGAATTTTTTGAGATGGGAAAAAAAACCATTGAACTCGAGACACCGTTACTTTACCGAGACCTTACCAGGAATACTCCCAGGGTCAAAACTTATAAAACTGTAAAAAAGTTTTCACATCTGTCGGCACTCCCGGAGTGGTTATTTTAGGTTTTTTAATTCACAATTGGTAAGCCCTTAGCATTATCTCACCTGCTGGTAAGTGACGATGATGCCGAAGATGTAAGCGGGCTTACCAAGATTCCCCAACGCATTTGGGAACTGGCTATCTTATCTTCATGCCGGGACACATTAACATTGATGTTTGGCGGGAAGACTTAGATAAGATGGTGGTAGCTAGCTAGACGGGATTAGAAAATTCCCTTCCACAAACTAAACCGAGTCTTTACAAAGTTAGACTTCGCCGGGAATCGAACCCGCGACCTCCTGACGTGAAGCTAATAGACAATCATTACACTTCGGAGGCGGTTAAAACTCTATAGGTCGAACTCAGAACCGACCAGGTTTTTGAAAGAGTTTTTATTTCGCTAAATTAAAACCTTCATTGGAACGAATGTATACAGAGGCCAGCACATCAAGTTAGACACTTTGGACTTTGTACCGTTTTTATGCCGTATGCGTATGGATCAGAATCGCACTACGAGTGTCTAACTTGATGTGCTGGCCACTGTACCTACCCATTCACAGGCTATCCGTACGAATATGTTTTAGTAAGAAGTTTACACATGACAAGTTTTTGTGTAGTCGCTTAAAAATAATTTGCTGTAACTATTAATTTTGAATTTATTTGGATATTAATAGATCAATATTATATTATTTTGAATTATTTAGGAATTATATTTAGATTGTCGCAGATGTCGCGGGATAATATAGCAGAGGGGAATTTTGTTGACAGCGCGCACAACACTCCGTTGACCGAATTGCGATGTAATTATAAGAACTTGAACTGCTTGTTCGATGGGGCCGCCGGTGAGAATATCCAGTACTGCAGTAATTCCGTTGGTTCGAAGAGCTCTCATCAATTTCAGTTCAAAGAGTATAAAGATTCACTCAAACAAAAAGCGGAACATTTCATCAAAAAAGAATTTCCAGAAAAAAATGTGAAGTTAAATGAGCTATTAGAAACAGCAAAGTTTCAGATCCGGAATCTCGCTAATGTTAATCAGGTATAGATCCAATACGTGTTTATTTTTGGGCGGTAAACTAATTAGGTACCTACTTGGGCGGTAAGGTTAGAGGTAAACAGTGGAGTGAAAGAACAGCTTGGGTAGGTAAATTATACTTGCCCAGGTTTCGCTTATTATCTTATCAGCTCATATACGTCCCCACCTAGGGGCTCGAGCGTACCCTGAATTAGGGCGATCGGGCCGTAGTCGACCACGCGGGCTTAGTGCGGGTTGGTCGACTTCACACACAACCTTCGAGTTTCTTTGCAGGTATGTGCGGGTTTCCTCACGATGTTTTCCTTCACCCTAAGAGCGTCGGTTAAACAGGTTTCGCTTATAGGTGAACACAATTTTATTTTCTTGGGGTTCACAGACACAGTTCAAAATGATGCACTAGCGTTCCACGTTTGTAAAGCAGACCAGAGTGACATCGCAGGCTGTTTGCGAAATTAACTGATAGGTATAAACGTATCGTGGAAATCCTTGGGGGAGGCCTTTGTCTAGCAGTGGACGTCTTTCGGCTGATTTGATAATGATGACGATAAACATACAACCTGTCTTTAAGAGTCTCCAAGGAGGCTCGAGTTTCCATACAAACGTAGTTCCGCATTAATACAAAAACTACATGCCGGATTTGATCCAAACTTTGCGAATATATTAATATTAAGTAGACACATAACGATGTTTATATATAGTTTTCGATGTACTAATATAAAACGGAATAAAATAAGAGAAGTTTCAAACTTTAAACGTTTGTAACTAATTTTAGCCTTTGTTTAGTTATGTTTCAATTAACTACGATGAAAACTAATTACAA
Source organism: Coleophora flavipennella (assembly GCA_947284805.1). Taxonomy (NCBI): domain Eukaryota; kingdom Metazoa; phylum Arthropoda; class Insecta; order Lepidoptera; family Coleophoridae; genus Coleophora; species Coleophora flavipennella. Next base: position 5,847,710 of record OX369270.1, on the reverse strand, counting down.
ACATTATTATTATTTGTTTAACAGACAACATGGGACTATGATGTGTTAGTGAAAAACTTATTGGCTATGTTAGTAAAACAAGAAAAATACAAAGAAATCGATTTATATAATAAACCTGCCCAGCATGTGGGTGAATAAGGGCTGACACCCAGTGCTTCTGCAGCACATTGTCGGGTCTGTCTACAAGCACCCTCAGGATGGTGTTGTGTTATGTGTCTACTTAATATATACGCAAAGTTTGGATTCAATCCCTCATGTAGTTTTTTTGTAATAAAGCGGAAATAAGAGAAGGTTTAAACTTGAAACGTTTGTAACTAATTTTAGCCTTCGTTTAGTTTTGTTTCAATTTACTACTATGAAAACTAATTACAAACATCGTTATGTGTCTACTCAATATTTTCGCAAAGTTTGGATTCAATCACTCATGTAGTTTTTGTATTAAAGCGGAACTACTTTTGTTTGGAAACTCGAGCCTGGGGCCCTAAAGTAGTGATGTCTGCTAAAGGTGGTCTTTTACCACAAGGCTGGGGGAGCATCTTTTTGCGACTATAGCTATACTTACGAAGTAACTATTTAGTAATCTGTGGCTATACGTGCCTCACTTCTACTCAACTTGACAATCAGCTGACTAAGCATGTGTTTTACATCTACTTTGTCATAGTTGGTGTTCACGTCGTGTTTGCGAAGCCCCGTCTCTATGGAGAGGTTGGTTTTAACAAAAGTACCTTCGTGTTGGCGAAGGATGTGCCTAGGTCTTACTTGAATCGCCGCCTTCATTTTACTGACGACAGTCTAGAGGGCTGTGTATCTGTAGATTTTTATTTTATTATACACGGGTATAATCGGGTATGATCGAATCAGCAACGAGGAGATCCGCAGGAGAAGCAAAGTAACCGACATAGCTCACAGAATCGCTAAACTGAAGTGGCAGTGGCCAGGACACATAGCTCGTGGAACAGATGGTCGTTGGGGTAGCAAAGTTTTCGAGTGGCGACCGCGCACCGGAAAACGTAGCGTAGGCAGGCCTCCCACGCGGTGGACCGACGACCAGGTGAAGATCGCGGGAAGCCTATGGATGCGGGCAGCGCGGGACCGGTCGTCGTGGAAATCCTTAGGGGGAGGCCTCTGTCCAGCAGTAAACGATTTTCGGCTGATATGATGATGATGACACAGGTATAAGAAGAAAAGCTCATAAGAAAGCTCAAGGACACCCAAAAGGCGATGGAACGAGCTATGCTTGGAGTTTCCCTACGCGATCGAATCAGAAATAAGGAGATCCGTAAGAGAACCAAGGTAACCGACATAGCTCACAGAATCGTTAAACTTAAGTGGCAGTGGGCAGGGCATATAGCTCGTACAACAGATGGCTGTTGGTGCAGTTATGTTCTCTTGTTGAGACCACGCACCGGAAGACGTAGAGAAGGCAGGCCTCCCACACGGTGGACCGACGACCTGGTGAAAGTCGCGGAAGGCCGCTGGATGCAGGCAGCGCAGGACTGGTCGTTGTGGAAATCCTTGGGGGAGGCCTTTGTCCAGCAGTGGACGTCTTTCGGCGGATATGATGATGATACGTGGGTTGGTTTCAGAGCAGTCGTATGTTTTTAGCGCATTTTCCCTCTGGTCCCTGTAGCAGAGTCTCTCCAGCGTTTTCAGAAGATACAATGTGAGAATTAGGATTTAAAGGGTTTGGCCTCAGTGTAGTCGTTTTTACCTGGCTTAGGCAAGAATACACCTTAACCTCTCTCCATTTAACTGTGCCGTACCTGTGGGCGAGACACGCCCTGAGGATGTTTTAGGATCGTAGTGAGAGTACTTTTCAGGCTTTTTTACCTTTAAAAAAATGAATTAGAGAGCACTATTCTATAAATAGCATTTTTTCTAGAATAGCAAAGACACTTGCTCATTTGAAATGTATTTTTTTTTAAAATTTTATATTTATTAAAAACAGCAAATTACTTCGTTAAAGACTATATGGCACTTTATTATATCAGCTCATATACGTCCCCACCGAGGGGCTCGAGCCTACCCTGAATCAGAGCGATCAGGCCTTAGTCGACCACGCGGGCCCAGTGCGGGTTGGTCGACTTCACACACAACCTTCGAGTTTCTTCGCAGGCCTGTGCAGGTTTCCTCACGATGTTTTTCTTCACCGTTAAAGCAATCGGTAATGATATGTACGTAAGTTTTTGAAAAACACATTGGTACATTGGCCGTCCAGATTTGAACCCGGTACCTCTGGTTAGATGGACCGAGTCTTTACCGGTTGAGCCACCGACGCTCTATGGCACTTATGACGTCATTATTTCAGTAACGCGAATAATTACAGAGCAAACTTTCGTTTTTGAAGGTTGATAAAAAGTTACTCAAATGACTAGTAGTAAAAGTATATAATACCGTATTGCGGGGAAGATGAGAAGTGCGATCACTTGCCCCATTTCTAAGTCCAACCGAACTAAAGAGAAAAGAAGGTACCTATCATTGTTCCGATTCGGTTATCAAACAGTTCCATGGTATCATCAATCAATCATTACAGCTCATATACGTCCCCACCGAGGGGCTCGAGCCTACCCTGAATCAGGGCGATTAGGCCTTAGTCGACCACGCGGGCCCAGTGCGGGTTGGTCGACTTCACACACAACCTTCGAGTTTCTTCGCAGGCGTGTGCAGGTTTCCTCACGATGTTTTCCTTCACCGTTAAAGCAATCGGTAAGTATGTACGTAAGTTTTTTGAAAAACTCATTGGTACATTGGCCGTCCAGATTTGAACCCGGTACCTCTGGTTAGATGGACCGAGTCGTTACCGGTTGAGCCACCGACGCTTTTTTTCCATTTCCAGTTCCATGGTATAATCCAATTCAATCAGTCGTTCCCCCAATGCTGGGGATCGTGACCGTCCTGTCATCGAGGAGGCGCAGATTGCTCTCCACTGGGCTCTGTCATTTGCTGCGTGCTCTGCGTCGTGTAGCTGCAGAGCGGTGGTGCTGGTGACTTGGGTGCACAACTTGGCAGGCGGTCTTTCCCGAGCTCTTTTGCGCTCTACCTTTCCCGTCATGATTTGGTACTCTAGGCTGTTGGGACGGCGTGCACAGTGTCCAAAGAATGAGAGCGAGCGTTGTTGAAAGGCGGGTCTCAACTTTGAGCTCCTCTAGGATGGAGAGATTTGTCCTATGGTTTAATAGTGAGAGCAAAAATGAAGCGTCGGTGGCTCAACGGTAACTAATCGGTCCTCCTAACCAGAGCTCCCGGGTTCAAACCCAGACGGCCAATGTACCATTGGTTTTTCGAAACTTACGTTCATATACGTACCCATAGCTTTAACGGTGAAGGAAAACATCGCGAGGAAACCTGCACATCTGATTCCAGATATGTATATGAAGGTCGCATTGCACACGTCCGTTGGTGTAAATCTAAATGCCCTACACGTGATCGCAGGTGATGCTAAGTGTAACACTAGACAACCGCGGTCTATCCCTTGGATTGTGCCATACGATAAGAGAAGAAGAGAGTGAGAGCAAACATATACAGCTTAGCTCCAGATTCTACAGTCTACAAAGTTCCTAGTCTTTACATAATGGTAGTACTTAGTAACCTTGCCAAAAACATACGTGAGATTGAAAGTGTACAAGAAAGACAATTAAGGGAACAAACGAGAAGGCAAGACCTACCAAATCAGATACAACCAACACTAGAAGTTGTTAAGCATGGCTCACACTATCAGGCAGTAAGACTGTTTAACAGGTTGCCAGATGATATAAAAAGCTTAATATACAATAGCCATTTTCGACCCAAACTGAAGTCTTTTTTACTTAAAAAAAACTACTATAGTGTGGACGATTATCTAAATTAGTTGACAAAAGTTATAAAATAATTTTGTTAGGACTGACATTATATTGCTTTCAGACTTCACTTTTATATAATGTTGGCATATTGTAATAATAATAAATTCTTGACATGTATTTAATTTTGGTGTGTGTTTATGTAAGGAAAAGATTTTTTAAAATATTTTTATTGTAATTATTTTCATTATTTAGGTTATTTTTATATTTATGTCAACTTAATTTTTATTTAACTTTGACATGATATAAGTACATTATGGATTCTCGATGTGTATCCATTTTTGATATGTTTTTGTTAACTGACGTAGGGAAATTATTTGTTTTAATTTTTAATTTATTCTAATTCCATAAGGTTATTTTAATTTTACAACTATAAAAATTGCAATGTATGTTGCTTAGAAATAAATGAACTTGAACTTGAACTTGAACTTATTGGACGCGAAGAAAAAATTCGAAAAACGGCTCAGTGGCTAAGTGTGAGTCGTCCTCGCGCACTAATGGTTCCGTATCATCACTACTCAGCATGTGTAGACTACTTCCAGGTAACTTATAAACTTGAAATTTGGCACCGAGGTAGGTTATTAGACGAATGCAAAGAAATAATTCGAAAAACGGCTCAGTGGCTAAGTGTGAGTCATCCTCGCGCACTAATGGTTCCGTATCATCACTACTGAGCATGTGTAGACTACTTCCAGGTAACTTATAAACTTGAAATTTGGCACCGAGGTAGGTTATGAGACGAATGCAAAGAAATAATTCGAAAAACGGCTCAGTGGCTAAGTGTGAGTCGTCCTCGCGCACTAATCGTTCCGTATCATCACTACTGAGCATGTGTAGACTACTTCCAGGTAACTTATAAACTTGAAATTTGGCACCGAGGTAGGTTATGAGACGAATGCAAAGAAATAATTCGAAAAACGGCTCAGTGGCTAAGTGTGAGTCGTCCTCGCGCACTAATGGTTCCGTATCATCACTACCTACTGAGCATGTGTAGACTACTTCCAGGTTACTTATAAACTTGAAATTTGGCACCGAGGTTGGTTATTAGACGAATGCAAAGAAATAATTCGAAAAACGGCTCACTGGCTAAGTGTGAGTCGTCCTCGCGCACTAATAGTTCCGTATCATCACTACTGAGCATGTGTAGACTACTTCCAGGTAACTTATAAACTTGAAATTTGGCACCGAGGTAGGTTATGAGACGAATGCAAAGAAATAATTCGAAAAACGGCTCAGTGGCTAAGTGTGAGTCGTCCTCGCGCACTAATGGTTCCGTATCATCACTACTGAGCATGTGTAGACTACTTCCAGGTTACTTATAAACTTGAAATTTGGCACCGAGGTTGGTTATTAGACGAATGCAAAGAAATAATTCGAAAAACGGCTCAGTGGCTAAGTGCGAGTCGTCCTCGCGCACTAAGGGTTCCGTATCACCACTATTCAGCAAAATATGTAGACCACTTCCAGGAAACTTATAAACTTGAAATTTGGCATCGAGGTAGGTTATTAGACGCATATGTACAAAAGAAAAATTTTAAAAACGGCCAAGTGTGAGTCGTACTCTCGCACTAAGGGTTTCGTATTACCACTACTCAGCAAAATATATAGACCGCTTCAAGGTAACTTATAAATTTGAAATTTGAGATGGAGTTAAGTTATTGAAAGTATACAAAGAAAAAATATATATCGAAAAACGGCCAAGTGTGAGTCGTACTCGCGCACTAAGGGTTCCGTATCACCACTACACAGCAAAATATACCATTCCAGACCACTATAGATATACCATTATAGATCGCTTCCAGGTAACTTATAAACATGAAATTTACCATCGAGATAAGTTATTAGGCGTATACAAAGAAAACAGCCTCCGTAGCTCAGAGGCAAAGTTCACTGGCTTTAAACAGGAGGTCGCGGGTTCGATTTCCGGCGGGGTCAATTGTAAGACTCGGTTTGGTTGGTGGTAGGGCATTTTCTAAGCCCGCCTGGCTAGCTACCACCATCTTATCTAAGTCTTGCCGCCAAATATCAATGTTGATATCATTGGTGTGTTCCGGCATGAAGATAAGATAGCCAGTTCCCCATTGCGTTGGGGAATCTTGGTAAGCCCGCTTCCATCTTCGGCAATATCGTCACTTACCACCAGGTGAGATGTTGTCAAGGGTTTACCAATTGTGAATAAAAAATAAAAAATAAAATGTAAAATTGGCCAAGTGCGAGTCGGTATTGCAAAATTAGGATTCCTTACCTTCCACTATTTATCAAAATTATAGACCATTTCCACGTGACTTAAAAACTGGTTTGGTATTTAGGTAGGTTAATAAGCGTATGCAAAATAAAAAGAAAACCGGCTCAGTGCGAGTCAGAACCGCATACACAGGGTTCCGTACCATCTTAAGGTTTCATTATGGATCAAACTCGTTGCATTCCCTGAAGCGCCTACAAAATTTTCTCCCCTTTGTTACCAAACTGCTCCTTGTTCGCTCCCTTTTACTCCCTTTACTGGATTACGGTGATGTCGCCTATTTTGACCCTACGGCTGAATTATTGGATAAGCTAGATAAACTTCAGAATCAGTGCATACGTTATATTTTCGGTCTCCGAAAATACGACCATATTTTCGAATTCCGCACTCAGCTAGGTTGGCCACTCATCCGCCAGCGCAGGAATACCCATATCTTATGTCATCTTTTTAATATTCTTTTTAACCCTTGTTCCCCGTATTATCTTCGTGAAAGGTTCGTATTTCGCACAGCAATGGAAAACCGACTGCGCTCTAGTAAAAACCTGGCACTTGCGATTCCTGCACACAGCACTGATACATACACTAAATCGTTTACGGTTCACGCGGCTCGCTTATGAAGTACTAATATATATATACTGTGCTTATGGAGTGCATTGCCAGTGGAAATAAGAATGTGTCCCTCCAATGCCCTCCATCTCCACATTCGAGGCCCGTCTCATGAAGACATGACACCTGTTTATTTGTATCTTCCTACTTGAGCTAAGTATGTATTTATTTATGTATAAGTATGTAATTTACTATGTTATGTAAATATTTTTATTTATATATTTATTATATTTTATTAAATATGTATGTTCTTAAGTATATATATAAAGGGTGGGAAGGAGTATACCGACAGATTTTATATATATATATAATACTAGCTGTCCCGGCGAACTTCGTACCGCCTAACATTACATTACACATCTTTTTTGTCATTTGGAGGTATATACAGTTTATGAAAAGAGTTTTATTATTCTCCGAAAATGATCAAATCTTCTTATATGTTTGTTTTGACAGCCGATATTGTTGCCATGGCAACCGAGCGTGAAGTTTTTTTCTTCGTTACGGAATATCTTGATTCTTAATTAAAATTGCTACTATAATTTGAGATTTAAACTATCCTATCTATCAAGTTGGATCGAACTGCACATGGTGTGCGAATTTTATTATAATCGGTTAAGTGGTTTAGGAGTCCATTGGGGACAAACATTGTGACACGAGATTTATATATATAAGATATATCTTTATCTAATTCTATATCTAATTGTAGTTTATATCTGTTTATTACTTTAGATTATTATAGCACAGAACATAATATTTTTTGAAGCAACTGAAAACCGTTGTACATTATTTATTATTTGGAGAAGTCTAAAATAAATATTTCCATAGCTATGATTTAGGAACCCATAGAGACCTTGGTAACATAGCTGTATTCACATTTATGTTTTGTTGGGATAATTAATACATCAACGGAAATGATAATGTGACGTCATAATTCAATATTTCATTCATTTATAGAACAAACTCTCCTTTTTACAGTTCATAAAAAGTGAGTCGTATGATTACAAAGGCAATTACCGAATTATATCCAAGCTGTACAAAAGTACCGAAGGCACCGATAAGATACTCCGAAGGCTGTAAATATAGCATAATGACGCCTTTGCAATGTGACACTGAAACGTTTCAAGTCAGATTCTAGGTGGCATTTTTTGACATAGCCAAAGGCATCATGTTATAAAGCCTTCGATACTTTTGTTAGATTTGTAAAAAATATAGTAACTCTTTAATAAAAAAATAATTAAAGTCTGTGAATAAAATTAATATGTGAATTAAAAATGAGCCTCTCAGAGGATATACTTAATATAAAAAATATAAAATGAGTACATAAATTTAATATTTAATTATGTACCAGGCTTAATAAAAGTTAAAACCCAATTGATTAAAATATATCATACGTACTTATATCACTCAGGGGGACTAATCTAACGTCATCTTGCACTCCATCAAGCTGTTTAGCCTACAGGCTAAGCCAAAGAGACATAAATATACAAGGTGTCATACATATACATATTTTTATACATACCTACATACATACATCATCATATCAACCGAAAGACGTCCACTGCTTGATAAAAGGTAACTCCATACAGCCTACGTTCAAAAAACTTCAAGCTTGATACTCTATCTGAGCGTCGTAAACGTCTTGGTCTTGTCTTTCTTTATAAATGCATTAGGGGCATGATTAAGTGTGAGGAGGTATTTGACTATATAGCTTTGTCTGTTCCGAGCAATTATCCGAGATATCCCATGTCAAGAGTCTTTCACATTCTCTCCTTCAGAACCTATATAGGTAAGAATTCTCCTTTCTGTAGAATGTGTGTGTGGATTACAACACCATTAACTCTAAACTATCCAAAATTCATATATTTTCTAGCTCCTTGCCAAAATTTAAAAGTAATGTTTCATTAATTTCGTAGTTAGTAATTTCCATGTTGTTTTAATAATAATTTTATGTCAATGTTGTGTACACCTATAAAAGCATTTGTATTACAATAAGACCTAACTATGTTATGGAAACGTGTAATATTTATGCCGTTGATGTGCCTTATTCCAAAAAAAAAGGTTTCCCCCAAGAATATGCGACCGGTGCTAAGCTTCAGCACACAGCGGATTCCCGCGACTTTCACCAGATCGCCGTACTTACATACATACGCCCCAAAATCCTTAACCTCTATCTTGGGCGGTCGAGTAAAAATTAGGTAAAGATTTAAGGTATCAATTATATGCATTTATACAGTTAATTATATTAGGCACACTTTTTATTCCAGCTAAAAATGTGGATTGAAAATAGAAGATGGGAATAACTTTGGCGTTGAAGTATAAGAGGACTTACTCGCCGACATCGAGCTGGTGGAATCGCAGGCGGAGAGATACTTTGACCAAATCTCGCGGTACTTCATCTCAAGGGCCAAGTTTGTGACCAAGGTTGCCAAATATCCACACATTGAAAACTACCGGAAAGCTGTTAGAGTTAGTACCTATTCAGTAGGTATATAATTATCATTTTACTAGCTTTTGCCCGGCGTGGATATCGTTTTTATGACTGACTTTGAGGGTGAGTAGTGCGCGTTACAGTAGGTTTTAATTTCAGTTTAAAATTTAAAATTTTAGTAGAAAATTACAAATCACACCTAAACCGCTTCGACATCCCACAATTTTCTTTGAGCCCCATACCACCCCCCCTGTAGGCCTCCAGCGCCCACTTCGAGAAAGACTGCTAACACAAAACAGGGTACCAACTAAAACCGGGCTCCATAGATAGGCTTGCACCGACCACACCCAAGCTAACCGCTTGACGTTTCAAGACAAAACACATTGGTGGCGTTTCTGTGCTTGCAATAGTAGCGCCATCATTTACGTTCTGGTCAGGGAAGATGGCGCTTTGACGCATGCATATGTGGCGACACCACCTAGCGCTCCGACATAAAATTTGTCCAAATTTCAATAGTGAATGAGACTGCACTGGGTGTATTGGTGACTATGTAAAGCTTGTGGGTAAACTGGCTAGCCAAGTGAATGTTCTCATATTCCCGATTAGGTTTCTTCTATATAGGTGTCTCTTTTTAAGCATTTTTTGCATCATGACTATGATGCCGAAAATAAAAGTGGGCTTATTAAGATTTCTTAACGCAATGGGGGAGTGGCCATCTTACCTTCATGCCGGAACACATAAATGCAGTTTGGCGGTACAGATAGGACTTAGATAAGATAGTGGTTACTAGCCAGGCGGGTTTAAAAATGGCCTAATATAAACCAAAATGAGTCTTTCAGTTCGAACCCGCGACATCCTGGTGTCAGGCGAGAACGCCATTACCGACTTGTTATTATTTTTGTTGTTTTTATGGTATTTACTTGACTTCACTTGATATTGTAAACATTATTATTATATTACTTACTTTTTTATGACATTTTATATTTTTTAGACTGGGTATAGATTATTATTAATTATTCACCTGCTAGGTACTATATTTCTATTGAGGTTGTTATTTATTTGTTTGCTTTCAAACACAATGTAATTTTTTCCCCCGATCAAACATACTATGAATATTTACTTTTGTCTTCAGGAATTGGACGAGAAAGAATACTTCTCTCTGTGGTTGATGCTACGTGAGATATTTACGACATTGTCACCAAGAACCTGGACAAGATCAAGAAACCCCACTCTGCGTCGCTGTACTAAACGCCAAATCCACTTTTTCATTCAATGACGGCTTTAGTACAGTTTTATTTTCTGTACCTTCTAAATAAATTGTCATTTGAAAGACTAAAACTGAGTTCTCATTTTGTAGTAAGTTGAGTGAGCTATAAAAAACAGGGGGTATAATTTATTTTCGTGATAGAACTCCTCGTGTGTAATTGTGTTTCCCAAAAAATATGGAGAAAAGGGCCAGTTACAGTTAATATTTTTCTAATTTACCCCCAAAAAGTGGCCCCAATGTTTGAAATTAATTTAATTACATTACACCTTCGTCTTTGGGTAACCGACTTACATATGTGAACCAAATTACAACTTAATCGGTCCAGTAGTTTCCGAGCTAATTGGCTATGGACAGACACACGAGTGATCTTATAAAGGTTCCGTTTTTACCTTCTGAGGTACGGAACCCCAAAAAATGACAGTATATGAGGTTGAATGCACAGATAACAGAAAAATCTATGAGAAATTCTAAAGTTTTGCCGTTCCCACAGGAAAAATAAAATTTCCAAATACCAGAATAAGTGGACCCCTATTCACCCTATTGGTCTTGTTCTGTTGGTAGTAAAGTTTTTGTACGGAACCCTGTTTGTGTGACCCCGAGTCGCATTTGGCCGGTTTCTTAACTCCGTGAACTCTTGAGAAAGCAATCTGGGTCAATGACGTTTTGTCTAAGATAGTAAACCTACTTTTTGTCTTATTTAAATTTTATCAAACCTTATTTTTAACTGGCATACAAAAACACTCAGACCGGAATTTATTTTTAGAAGTCATAAAGTGACGTGAGATTTTGAGGTAAGATTGTGGTAAGATTTTTGACAGCAGCATTCGCATGAACAGTTTTATAGTTCCTTGAATTTATTTTGTAGAATAATCACTGATATTTTGAATTATTTAGGAATGAAATTTAATTACTGAGAAGGCAATATGTCGCGGAGTATACCAAAGGGCAACTTTGGTGACAGCTCGCACAACGCACCGGTGACCGAACTGCGATATAAGAACTCTAACCACGTGTTCGATGGGGCCGGCGAGCATATTCAGTACCACAGCGATTCGGAGTCAATCAGCTCGAAGAAGAGCAAGACCCGGTACATCAATCCCGCGATCTACATCGAGACGGTCGAGTCGACGCACTCTGTGACGTCACTGCACACAGACTGCTGCATCGAGGATGTGACCCCACACCCGCACGGGACCTATCGCAGTAACTCGACGCCGATGCTCAGCGGCCGCGGGTCCAGCGCGTCTTCCAGTAGTGTCAAGAGGAAATCTTGCCGTTTAGATGTCGTGGACAAGTCTGACGATGAGTACGCTGAGGAGGAGACTCCGCGGAACAGTTTGACGTACCGGGAGGACGGCGCCGACACGTTTCGGCTGTCTGTGGCCTCCGTGTCCACCACCACCACAGCCAAGGAGGAGAGGGAACGCAACGAGCGGAAGAGGCAGGAGGCCTTCCAGCAATGGGTAGCGCGCAAGGAACAGGAGGTACGCATTAAAAAATATATTCTGCTTTTTTGCTTTTGTCATCCATCAACACAATCACATCAGCTCATGTAGACGTCCCCACCGAGGGGCTCAAGCCTACCCTGAATTAGGGCGATCGGGCCTTAGTCGACCACGCAGGCCCAGTGCGGGTTGGTCGACTTCACACAACCTTCGAGTTTTTTCCTAGGTGTTTGCAGGTTTCCTCACGATGTTTTCCTTCACCGTAACAGCGTGAATGTTACGGTGTGAATCATTCATCATAATGCGTAGAATAGAAATGGTTTTCTTATCTTAAATTATAAAATTAATTTTTGTTCCTGTACTCACTAAAACGAAAACGGTTCGACCGATTACGATGAAACTTTGGTAAATTGTTGTGCGCACGCCAGGGAAGGTTCGCAACAAAAAAACCCTCTGCAGCTCGCGCATCGAGCACCCTCGATGTCCACGCGGGTGGAGTCGCGGGTATCTACTAGCAGTAAGGTCGGGCTTTATGTCCATACGGGTGTTTTTATACCGTGTAAAAATTTTGAGACCTTTTATACAAATCGACTAGCCCGCTCGGTCAACTCTGTATGAATAGTCCAAATTTTTTTTATGAGTTCGGTATGGGTTCTTTTTGGAAAGTTGTTTAGTTTTATGAGTAGGTAGAGCCTACACCTTTAACGGGTTACGCGCTATTAAAAACACCCTATAACACGGAGTATTGATCTACTCGCAAACGTTATTAAAAAACATATCTTAAAAATTGCTTGCCCAGCTGAGTACCTACCTATGAAACTACTTCGTTAATAACCCATAAACGTCCCCACTGCTGGGGTAGGGGTCTCTACCCAAACTCGGGAAGTTTAAGCCATACTCCACACACGGGGGCCAAGTTCGGGTTGGTGGTAGTTATAGGGCTAGTGGCCAACCCCACTGTAAGAATTTTTCAAGTCACCTTTAAAGCACATGACATGACTTGTGTGTGACTGCCATCTAATGATAGCAACCGACACCAATAACATTACATGCCTTGTGAAGCAAGGAAACGGTCGTAGAAATGCCACTATCAGTCAAACCCATTCAAGAAATGACCGTACTTCAGGCTTCCTGCGTGCTCTATCCAACCACGCAAATCGCACTGAGCCACGCCCGCTACATCATCATATCAGCTCATGTATACGTCCCCACCGAGGGGCTCGAGCATACTCTGAACTAGGGCTATCGGGCCTACCTCTACGCGGGCCCAGTGCGGGTTGGTCGACTACTTTTTTTTAATTTTTTTTATGCACAATTGATAAACCCTTGACAACATCTCACCTGGTGGTAAGTGACGATGTTGCCGAAGATGGAAGCGGGCTTACCAAGATTCCCCAACGCAATGGGGAGCTGGCTATCTTATCTTCATGCCGGAACACACCAATGATATCAACATTGACACACAACCGTCGAGTTTTTTGCAGGCGTGTGCAGGTTTCCTCACGATGTTTTCCTTCACCATAAGAGCATCGGATAAACGTACATATGAAATCTAAATTTGAAATCACATTCGAACCACGACCTCCCGGACAGAAGGTAGCGGCCCTTGCCATTACGCCACCGACGCTCCCGCCCGCTACATGGAACTACTTAATCGCTCGAACCTTCGAAAAGTAGTTAAAAAAAATAAATTCGAGCGAAACCTACAGTACTCGCATATGATGTGTAACATGTGACAAAATACTTTATAAAAGGACGGCAAAGATACGGCAGACTAGGCTGTATGGTCATAGATACCTTTGCCTTTTCCGCGCTTTTAAAGTCTGAAAAAAGGACGGCAAAGATACGGCAGACTAGGCTGTATGGTCATAGATACCTTTGCCTTTTCCGCGCTTTTAAAGCCTGAAAAAACGCGACTTCCTGTTACAATGGGACACATTTCCGTCCCATTTCACGAAATCACTCCCACAAATTGCAGGAAAGCGAGAGCAAAGATGTTACACATCAAAAATCCACAATTAGTATTAAAAAAAACCACAATTAGTATTATCTCACCTGATGATAAGTGACGGTGATACCGAAGATGGAAGCGGGCTTGCCAAGATTCCCCAACACAATGGGGGATATCTTATCTTCAAGCCGGAACACATCAATGCTGTTAACATTGATGTTTGGCGGCAAGACTTAGGCAAGATTGTGGTAGCCAGCGAGGCGGGCTTAGAAAATGCCCTTCTACCAACCAAACCGAGTCTTACAAAGCTAGAGTCCTCCGGGAATCGAACCCGCGGTCTCCCGATGTGAAGCCTAAATAACTTAACCATTACGTGGAGGCGGTTAAAAGGTAGGTACTTGTTAACATCCCATAATACCCCAACTGTCTTTTCCCAAATTCGTAAAGGTAAAGTCATACTCCATTTAAGGAGACCAGTCCACATTGGTTATGGGACTAACCAGAAAACGCGCTTTGCACACGACGGGTCGGGGCGGGCCGGTCATTTTCACCGTCAACGATAGCACAAAGTGAATCCTATACTACCAACGCACATGGAGGACAAAAAGACCGCGTCGCCTCCATGTGCGTTGGTAGTGTAGGATTCATTTTGTGCTATCGTTGACGGCGAAAATGACCGGTCTGCCCCGCCCCGTTGTGTGCAAAGCGCCTAATAGTTTTTATTTTTCCATATCGATGCAATGAAATCCCTCTAACAGAAACGAGACAAAGCTCGCACGGAGAAGCTAAAACGCCAATCGGTGGCCGCTCCGACACCAGAACAGCGCGAAGAGTCGTACCGTCGCTGGCTGGAGCGCAAGCGCATGCAAAACGAGCGCCGCAAGGCCGACGAAATCATGCGCCAGTTTCACGACAAGGAGCGCACGCAGCACCAACGCAACAAGAAGGAAAGAGAAAAAGAAGAGAAGCTGGCCGAGTGGATAAAAAAGAAAGAAGAAGAGATGAAAGGTTTGTAATTAGAAATATAGGTAGAACGTTATGTAAGTACATAGGAGATTCGGAGTAAGTAAGGCAAGGCCGCCAAAAACTTCCAATTCAACGACAAAGAATGCATGCAACGTGAAAGCAACAAGAATGAAAAAGAAAGGTTTAGGAAACAAAAGACTACTAGGTAAAATGACTAAGTATAAAAATGAAGACTTACAGAAGAGATGCTGTTTGAGTGGTTAAAGAAGAAGAAAGATAAGATTTATTACTTGTTTTGTTATGAAATAAGTAAGTTGGACATTGTTTTTTTAAATAAGTAAGTTGGACATTGAGGTACATATGAGATTTGGAGTCTAGCAAGGCCGAGATAACCTTCCAGTTCAACGACTAAGAACGCGTGCAACGCGAACATAACAAGGAGGAAAGAGAAAGACTTTTCAAAACGTTTGCTGAAATCACAAAAATAATAATTTTAACTCTTCATACAAAACAATCAGCTGATTGACCAATTTTGTGCATTTTTGTATGGAGCGTCCAATTTTTTTGCGAATTGACTATGGGTTCCTTGGGGAAAGTTGTTCAGTGTGATCAGTAGAAACCCCAGTTTACGGGTTCTACACCGGTTTTTCAACAACCTGTATAGGTTTAGGCAGGTTGTTCAATAAACTGTAAGTTACCTAGTAGGGCGTCAAAACATGTGAGGCCAATGTGGGTAGGGAGGGCGTCACTTCTAATGAACAGAACTGATGTACCTATTGATTTTTAGAGGTTGAAGAAGTTCGAGAGTTGGCTTTAGTAGAGTCTTATATCCAGCATCACAATCAAGTCAATAAAAATACATCCAATGTTGAAGGTAGGCCTCCACACATCGCGACTTCTGAGCCCCCGGCGTCTTAGTAGCCATATGCATTCAGTGCCATATACGATGCATTTGATACAATAGTTACACGAGCGTTTCTTCGCAGTGATGCGCACAAAAGAGGAGCGCCAAGCAGCGCGGCGCGCGATCGAAGAGGAGCGGCGACGATCGGCCGGCGAGCGCGCCTATCGCGACTGGCTACGCACCAGCAAGAACAAGCCGTTGCCGGTGCCGCTCAACCAAGGAGAGCTCAGTGGGTGCTCGTGTTGTCTATTGTTGTCTAATGGTGGCTCCGTACACTTGCTGTGTTTCGTGTCGGTTTTTGGGCAAACATCAAAGGAAGTTTGTCGAGGTTTAATTTGCGCGTTTGGTTTGTATAGGCTTGCATTTGTCGTCGCTTGGCAAACCATGGCAAGCGTGTGTAGCCACCATATGTTCATGATATCGGTCAGACTGGCCGGCGAGCGCGCATACCGCGACTGGCTGCACCTCGAAGCTGCAGTGCGTGCCGCTCTGAGCCAAGGAGAGCTAAGTTAGTGATCTTTATTACACCATTGATTTTGATGCAACAACGAAACAATCCAATTAGATGAACTAGTCTATTTTTGCACGGGTACACCTCGCTTGTTTCCGCTTTAGCGAAAACGGGCAGTGACTGAACGACATCAGGACCACACTCCTTAATACAGCGAAACATTTTTTTTCCATCAGAAGGGTGGGACTGCCTACTACACATTGGTAGGAGATATTTGACTTTGATAAGGTACAAAGACTGGAAGTCCTACACCTATTTATCCTTACCTGTAGTATAGTTCGGCCATGTATATGTAAGAGTAATCTTGGAAAACCTATGGTGTATTTTAAGTGTTATGCGGACGGTACGTACGGACGAGTATATAAGTATAGTCCAACCGGTCTTACGAGTGAAACGGGCGAAATGCGTCGAATAGATGCTTACGCGTCCGGATGCGGATAACAGCACGGACGCGCTTTGCAGATGGCCCTGGTCCTTTTTTTTTCATAATTGGTAAGCCCTTGGCATCATCTCACCTGATGGTAAGTGACGATAATGCAGAAGATGGAAGCTGGCTTACCAAGAATCCCCAACGCAATGGAGAACTGGCTATCTTATCTTCAAGCCGGAACACATCAGCAATGTTGATAACACTGATGTTTGGCGGCAAGACTTAGATAAGATGGTGGTAGCTAGCCAGGCGGGCTTAGAAAACGCCCTACCACCAACCAAACCGAGTCTTACAAGTTGACCCCACCGGGAATTGAACCCGTGACCTACTGTTGTGAAGCGGATGGACTAACCATTACGCCACGGAAAATGGTATTTTGCGTTTTTGGTTATATGCGTCGAAGGACGTGTACTACTAAACGCAGTAGTCGATCTCTGTACAATAAGTTCTGATGACGGAAGGTCCGCACAGGCGTCCGCAGCCGCTCAGCCTAAAATTTGCTTATAATCTGTTACGACTTTAGGTAATTAAGAAGCTGTTGGTTTTATTCAATTAACATCATCATCATATCAGCCGAAAATCGTCCACTGCTTGGACAAAGGCCCAAGGATTTCCACGACGACCGGTCCTGTGCACCCGCATCCATCGGCCTTCCGCGATCTTCACCAGGTCGTCGGTCCACTAAAATAATGTATTCGAAATAGATTATTCAATTCAATAGTTTATTCAATTAATAAAATAATAAATGTTTCCTGCCTAGGTATGCGTGGTTCCGTGTCATCGATGTACGTTAACCCTGTTCCCTGGCAGTCCTTGACATGAGATGACTTAGCACCATCAAGCGGAAAACTAATTATAATTTTATTCTTTATGTGGATGATCTCTAAATCATAGCCTCTGCAATGTTGTTTCATGTTATTATACTTTTAGCTGATTTATATTCATTTGTGTATTCCAGTTTTAGATTAAATTTTCTATTATTATAGATGGTAATTTTGTTGTAGTTATTTACTTCACATCAAGGTAAGAAAAAAATAAAAAGAGATTTATTTGGCGATTTTATTATTTTTAATTCATACGAAAAATATTATAAGATACCGATCAACAGGGTCCCCAAGTATACAAAGACTTGTAGAATTTACTTTATAATAGAAAACATTTTTTTATTTAACTTTCAGCATACTTCCTAACTTTTCCCATTAATATCAAAAAAATGCATTTGTATCCAAAGTGCTCTATTAATAATAAGAAGCAACTAAATATTCTACAAAACCTTTCTCCGATTTAACTCTAAAAGCCACAGCCATGTTTCGAGTTTTGCGTTTTATGCATGTACCAGAGTGCCTTTCTACACCAACTAAACAAGCATACTTGTGATATCGCTTGCTTGACCAAATGTCTATCTACAGTTTGACTACCTAATCGCTACAATTTGTGTTCTACACACTAGTAGTTGTAGGTACTATATAAGATCATCTGCGATATTTACTCTAGGTTTCCCTTATCTATCCCAATACATACAACAAATCCACTTTTTAGAGGAATTAAGGTATATTATTGTTAGGAGGTTTTATTGTTTTGGCGTCGTAATGGCCCCTAGAAATACCCTCAGTAGACCTCCTCCTCTTCCTTCAACCGAAGTATGTCAGATTTGTTCATGAAGTAATATGACGGCTGCCGGCCTTTCAAATCCTTGAGAACTCTTTTAGAACCAGCCTTGATGAGAATCCTACTCAATGGCTCTATCTTCTCCACACCCATAGCGTAGTGTAGTGGTGTACGTTCCAGCTGTAAGAGTAAAGTTTTCCATTAAATTTGTCCACAAAGATCCAGGTCTGGGTTAGGTCCTTAGAAGGACCTTGCTATCCTGCCTTAGTATGGTCCGAGCATCATAGCCATCGGTGTGCTCCGGAACACGGATGCGCCTGAGACGGACAAGTATACAAATACATCATGCTAGAATAACAGTCGTCGTAGTTCAGTGCAAAATGCGGTACACAGGTTAACTCAACTGAAGCACGGTCATTACCTGGATGGGTTTGAGCGTTAAAAAGTTCTATCTCGAAGCAAAAGAGACCCAACACCATCCCAACGCCGCCGTATGCCTTGCTTCTAACCGTATAACATTCAACTAAACGAATCTACGAGTACAAGTGTGTAACAAAATTGGTGTATGACCCGTTAACTGGGGCATCTACTTATCATACTGAACAACTTTCCCCAGTCAATTAAAAAAAAATATTCATCGCTCCACACAAAAATGTTTAAAATCGGTCTATTAGCTGATCACTTTGTATGAAGCGTTGCGTTTTTAAGCAAACTTGTAGAACAAAAGTTGTTCAGTTTGACGAATATATGCCCCAGTTAACGGATTCTACACCAATTTTGTTACATTCTGTATCTAACTAAATCGCTCAGATAGTGATACTCGTTTAAACAAAATGCAAGAGTTAAATCTGCTGTAATAGACGATTTTCAGATTACAGATATTGATCTAGTAACACATTTCAGCGTTTCTTGATGTCAAGGCGGCGTTCTTCGACACGCGTCGGCACGCTCTACTTCGGTATTTACAAAGGGCGAGTGACACTATCTGAGCGAACGGCACGCTTTATTTCGGTATTTACAAAGGGCGAGTGACACTAGCTGAGCGAACGGCACGCTCTATTTCGGTATTTACAAAGGGCGAGTGACACTATCTGAGCTAATGGGCTTTTACAGGAGAGATATATTTCTATAAAATGTTCAAACTGAAATAGTGGCACCACATAGGTTGTCCTCGTCGTCCCACTAGCCTAATGAAAACAAAATAGTGGGACCACGGGGAAATAGCGCAATTTTCTTGACCGTTTCCATATAAGGTACGTAAAGCTGTTGTTTGTGGCTATCATTAGATGGCTGTCGTTAAGCCGTGTCAGATACCTCACAGACGGCTTGACATACTTCTGACAGTGGGGCTCGCCACTAGTCCCTCATCTCCACCAACCCGGACTTGGCCCCCGTGTGTGGAGTATGGCCTGACCTTCCCGAGTTTAGGTAGAAATACGTGCCCCAGCAGTGGGGACGTATTGGATGTTAACGATCTAATATTATGAATGAGAAAGTATGGCTGTTTGTTTGTTTGTTTATTTGGAATTGATGCCTAAACGGCTGAACGGATTTGGATGGAATTTGGTAGGTAGATAGATGAAGCATTGGACTATCATCATCATCATCATATCAGGTCATATACATACTTACCGAGGGGCTCGAGCCTACCCTGAATTAGGGCGATAGGGCCTTAGACGACCACGAGGACCCAGTGCGGGTTGGTCGACTTGACACACAACCTTCGAGTTTCCTCGCAGGTGTGTGCAGGTTTCCTCAGGATGTTTTTCCTTCTGCGTTAAAGGAATCGTTGAGTATATGTAGGTATGTAAGTTTCGAAAAACTTATTGGTACGTTGGCCGTCCGGATTTGAACCCGACACCTCTGGTTAGGAGGACCGAGTCGTTACCGGTAGAGCCACCGACACTTTTTTATTGGATTAACACATAGACTAATTTATATCCCGGAAAAATACATGGTTTCTGTAGGATAGCTACTATTGCATAGAAATTACTAAACACATTTTGATGAAGTTTAGCAAAGATCTTATAGTAAAAGGCAGAGAACAACATATGATACTTTTATCCTAGAAAAATGCAAGGTTCCTGAGGGATCTGGTAAAAACGTAATTCTACACTCGCGTGATTACAGCCATAAAACTATATCGACGCGTAGTAATGTATGCAAAGAATTTTCCCCCGTTAATACGGGGCACGAGTCAACTGACTTGTATGTTTAGGTTTTATAAGGTTGCCACCATTTGTATAACTATGACATATCGTTATATGGTAACACGAAAAGTCAAATAGGTTCTGACCCACAAAACATTATGTTTGTGTACTGACCCGTTCTAAAGCGTCGGTGGCTCAACCGGTAACGACTCGGTCCATCTAACCAGAGGTACCGGGTTCAAATCTGGACGGCCAATGTACCAATGAGTTTTTCAAGAACTTACGTACATACTTACCGATTGCTTTAACGGTGAAGGAAAACATCGTGAGGAAACCTGCACACACCTGCGAAGAAACTCGAAGGTTGTGTGTGAAGTCGACCAACCCGCACTGGGCCCGCGTGGTCGACTAAGGCCTAATCGCCCTGATTCAGGGTAGACTCGAGCCCCTCGGTGGGGACGTATATGAGCTGATATAATAAAAGATAATAATAATAACTGACCCGTTCGCCTTAAAGGCCTTAAGGTGGGTCAAATGACGATATTCAATTCAAATTATTGAAAGACTGTGTAATGACTAATATATATACTGTGGTAATGCTATCGCTACGGAAAAAATATATAATATTCTTAAAGTAATTAAAAATCGATTTAATTCAATAAAATTTTAAAAATATTACCACTTTTGATGTTAAAAAAAATACTGTTTTTGGCATTAACTGCAAAATTTCCAGAAAACGAATAGTTAATGTTGAATGAAACCAACACACAAAAATCGGCGACATTTTAATTTTACACATTTTTCTAAACTTATTTAAAAGTACAGAAAAGTATTAAGAACATGTAAAAATCGAGAATTGGGCGTTCGGTTTTAACGTAACAGCCGCACTGAAGCCCGCATTGATTTGAACTTACGTTCGATATTATTTTAACACGTATCAACCTGCTCGGATTGAGGCATCTTAAAGCCTTAAAAAGATTTTTTATGCTGTCATTTAATAAAACGGAGGTCTTTATAAGAGCTCCTTTTTTGTGATTGGTCAGAAAGTGCTACAACGCTGAAGACGTTTTATCCCATAGTTATTTGTACCTAAAATGATACATGATTGTACTTGGATCCTTCGCTTTCACGGAAAAAATGTCACTTACATTATCACCAATCCGCAATAGTTCCGGACTAGTTTCCGCTAGATACACGACTATATCCTCGTGTTGTGCAAGCACGGCCACGTGTAAGGCGGTTCTTCCAAAATAGTTTTGTCCTCTTGCGAGTGTGCGACCACCTTCAGCTGTTATTGCCTCCTGGACAGTCTTCAGATCACCTCTCCTGATAGCTCCGTGAAGAGATTCGCGAGATTCCTTTGAAGTAAATTGCGTTTATGAATGAAACCTATAACATTAATTAACCAATAATAGCAGTTAATACCTCGAAAGCAGGTATCGAAGCCAGCAAATTTCCCATTTCGTTGTCGCCGCGTTGCGCTATCACTTCTGTTATTGACACTCCTTCCTCATCAATTATATCTAGTATGTGATCGTATCCTTCCATCAGTAGTTCCATGATCTTTTGAGTGTTGCCTAAAATAAAATGCGTTCGTAAATCAACTGATCTTTTTTGTGAGATGTTAGTCATTGGATTATTCTCATTGTTGGTACCTCGAGCAGCCAAATGTAGCACAAATCTGTCTATCTCGATAGTGTTGTCCGTTATGTTAGCCTGTATGGAGACGTCGCGGGCAGTCCGGTACAACTCGTCGCGATAGCCAAGGCTGATGTCAGACTCTTGAAGGAGTTGGAATAGCGCGTTTCGTGCGTGGGTTCGAGCAGCCGCGAAGTGTAGCATAGACTGTCCGTGCTCATCCTGGGAAAGATAAAGATTCTAGTTTGAATTCACTTAATGTTTTGGCTTGAGAATTTTCTCTGTTGACCTTTTGAGGTCTTCCTCTTGAAATAATCAAATTGCTTGTCGTAAACTTACCCGTTTGACCTTTTGAATTTTAATTCACTCAAGATTTTTGCTATTTGATATCCGTTTGATTTTCTCTGTTGAACTTTTAAGATCTTCTTCTAGACACAGGTAAGTTGTGATCAACCTTTGATTCATGGGCACGTTACCCATTTGGCACTTTTATTCTTGCTTGTAATCCCTTCTGCAGGCCCATGGATAGAATGGAAGTCCGAACTATGCCAGTTCAGAGACTGATCCACTCTTGGGCTTACCTAGGCCCATTTGGGGGCCTTACTCTTTTTGGAGAAATTGACTACTTTCACTTCCTTTACTGCAGCTATCAATGTGTTTAGGATCTGCGCAAGAAGATCCTACGACTTACCCGGTTGATGCTACTAAAGGCGGCTTCGGGTCCATCAGGACTGGACTCGTACTGTGGGTCTACGGCAACTACGTCAATAGGCCTGTGCGGCCGCGTGGCGGTGCGTGCCGCGCTTCGGCTCAGCTGGGACGGTTCCAAGGCCTTGTCCTTTGGTGGTGGTTGCTCGTTCTCCACTTCGCCTGCTTCTTTTGTCACCATCACGCTTGATTCCTGTTTTAAGGAGGATGAATGTGTGAAGCTAAAGATTTGACTACTAATATCCTTACTATAATGTTATAAATGTGAAAAGTGTTTGTTTGTTTGTTACCTCTCCACGCTTTAACACCTCAACCGATCTTGACGAAATTGGGCATGTATGTAGCCTTTGTCATGGAAAAGGACATAGCATAGTCCGATACATTCCTGAGGGAACTGAAAAACAGACTCTTTTTTGGTTGATTTCTGATTCAAAATCACATTGGAGCAACGGATTGTTGTGATTTTTTGCACAGAGATGATTGAGGGTATTAAAAATGACAAAGACTGTTAATGAGCACAGCCCGAGATAGTTCCCAAGAGATATGAGGAAAACTAATTTCCAGGCTCGAGGATATCGGCGGGCGTTGCAACAAAGCAACGGATTGACGTGATTTTTTTGTATAAAAATAGTAAGTATTGGAGGACATAGTCTGCTAATCAAAATAGCGCGATATAGTTCCCGAGGTATCTGGAGTAAACTTAAGCCTACGCTTGCGGCTCGCGCACCACTCACCCTCCAAGACGATAAAATAAAAACATAACATAAATAGGATGCACACGCGAGTGAAGCCGCGGGCAAAAGCTAGTGAGTAATGATTTTAGGACATTTCTGGGGAATGGTATAAGTAGTAGGTATGCTTTATTTTTAGGAAGAACCGTTATGGTGGCATTCAATATTTCGAATGAAAATAAAATACGTAATTTCCTCCTTTTTTTCGTATTCGGGTAGTTAACAACGATTGAGTAAAAAAATGACGGGAAATCAAATGATGATCTTTAATAAGTCCACTATTGATGAGTTAAACATGCAAAACTTAAGCTCACCTGCGTACCTAATTGAGTTTGATCTTTCTCAGGGAAGTTATGAAGAAAACTGGCTAGAAATGCGACGGGGTCCTTCGGCTTCACGTTAGCCACTTCGGTCAGACCTTTAATCAAAGGATCCCCGAGAGCTGCAAACACATCGTCTACATAAACGTCCACTGTCTTCTCGTTATCCATGTTTAACACTCATTGAAGTAAGCGTGAAAAAAATAATGTGTGCTTACACTTTGCTAGGTATCTGCCCTCGTCAGTTTTGAACGCGGGAGTGTCCATGTGGCCATTAGTAGCGGTGTCCGGAACTGAAAGCGATCAATTATTCAGTGTGACGGCCTTCGGTTCAGTTGTGTGAGGTCGATTGAACACGTGTGTTTGTACAGGAAATATACTCTTGTGAGTGTGGGGTGTAGGGGGCAAGGCGACCAGAGTCTATGACGACGAAAATAATAAACAGACTATTCGTAGCATGTTATTTATATATGGCTACCTTTATTGATCTACTCTTTGATATGAAAAAGGATGGGAAATGAAGGCTAAATAGTTATTTTTTAGCTTTTTAAGTTATTCGGTCTGTACTACTTACAGCAGTACCGACTTAGTTTTTGTAACTATTCCTTTTAATTTACATTTAGTGATATGTTTATAGGTAAATATAACAAATATGACAGATAACATTAAACACACACACACTTATCTTATGTTGGAAAGATTGCAATGGCTTGCGGTGATCGTGCGGTATTTGAAAAGCATTAAAGACCAAAGACACAGTAAAAGCGTGTATGTAAAAAGACGTCACTTCAATAAAACCACACATGGACACGCGAAAGTAATTTAGTACTGACCTAAAAATCTGGAATATAAGTGTGGATCATTCGCGGCCATAGGTGGTCTTTGATCGGCACCTACAAAATCTTTCCAACATCTGATAAAATATACTGTCTTGAGAAAATGTAACACTTAGTGAAACGTACTAAACACACGGAACTAGAAATTAATTTGCGGCATATATTTTAATTTTCCGGATTGTCTAAATCATTTATACTGCTTCTTTTTCTCTTAAAGATATTCGTCAGCATCGTTGCAATGTGAGCCGAATTTTGCATTGCAAAGTCTCTTTCTAAGTGCAGTAAATTCGATGTAGCTGTTACGAAGTCATTAAAAGCATTAGTTTCAGTTGTGCTTAAGCATTGGTAATTGCTTATTCTGGCAATATCTGTATTAAGGGTTTCTCTATATTGAAGTCCCCTCATAGCGCAAAGATGTTTCATATTGTCAGCATCCTTGGATAGTCCAGGAAAGTTGACGATCAGGCTAAATCTGATCCCAGCTCCAAGATATGTCGGCCTACTAGATAAGTGACCAAGTCTGTAATTCCATACAAAATCCAATTTTTCATGAAGAAAAGTCATTATGTGGCTTATTTTGCTGAATGCAAGACCGAGTTCACCCGGGGCATCTGAAGAAGTTGAAACAAGAACACGAACATGATCGTGTACATTAATATATACGGCAATGGTTCTGTCATCGTTGACAAACACTCCTCTTCCATAAGGCCAGTGCCTACCGTGTAACCTAGTACAATCGTCTATCTCGTCTCTTTCGCAAAGCGCAATCAGCAGACCAGCCGAAGCTAATGCTGCACATATTTCAGATGGTTTCTCTAGTACCTCATTTAAAGTATAATAAGTTCCTCCTTTTTGATCTGATTCTGGATTTGTATGTTGACTAAATTTAGAGAAATCCTCTTGCATCAATAAAGTGGTCACTACTCTTTCGATCGTTTCTAACTTTCCAATTTTCAAACTCAACGGTAGCTCAAACCCATGCAAGTTTCTTGCGCATTCCATGGTCCCTGATAATACGAAGTCGTTATTAGGATCAATATTCAATTCCACAAGAGGCTCCGAAAATATCGTCGCTGTTGTACGTTGTGTAAAATCACAAGGTGGATGTAATTGTAGTTCTGTGTGTATGTTTATGTTATGGAGGTCTTTTATTAGGGGTGTTAGAAATTCATGGAAAACCTCGTACACGTAGTAATCAGGAGCGGTGATACCTCCAGGAAAATCTTCCTCAACTGTTTGCACTATGTTTCTGTTGTCAGGTAGTTTCTTTACAGCTGGCCATATTACATCAAATAGATCGTGGTCCAGTTTTGTAACTCTGTATTTGATAGCATCGAAAATAGGTCTTTTTAAAAAACGTCCCAGTACCAATGGTGGTGTGGCTCTATTAGATGATGCTGATAGTGGAGTTCGAGACGGTTTGGCAGAAGCGAGTAGTCTATAGCATCGCTCTAACGTTTCAAGCGCTTCGGGTATGTCCAAATTACGACGTGACGATACATTATCTTCTGGCACTAAAGATGTAAATTTTGATTAAGAACTAAATATTGATTACATTCAAACTGTGTTATGAGTTATGTGCCTCCATTTCTCACCTTATTACCAGACTTTCCTACCAGTAGTAAAAACGGCAACCTTTATTACCTACCTTACAATTAACCCTTACAGTAATTAGTAAGGGCGGTTTTTTATTTACCCTCTTTAATACCAATTAACCCGATATAATAACGAAGTCCAATACGCCACGCAGGGGGGGGGATGGGGAGACATTATCATTATCATCATCAAACCTAACGAACCTTTTATCACTCGCTTCGCTCGCTAAACTTAGATCCGCCACCCATGGTATCGTACCGAAAGAGATTAGAATTGGATTATCTGTAGTAAGAAGGGTATATAAATAATTTTCGAAAAACCTAAAAACTTTTAAGTACAAGCTTATAATTTAAATTATTTCGTATTCTTCTCAGCAAACCCTTTTATTTAATACCCATATCATGGGGGTGCTAACTGGTAAGGCATTTTTGGTAGTTTACCATAATGGATTTAAAATGACGTCACATAGTCAGTCATGAAATGTTCTCCACACTAGTGTATGCAAAATTTCAGCTCAATCGGAAACCGGAAAGTGGTTCTAATTTAGCTTCCAAGATTTGTCCCAAACTAACAGACAGAGAGACTAACTACCTAATACGACAAGCTAATATCAAAGTACATATTATATTAGTACTAACACACAGTATGGACACTCTGCCGCTCTCTAGATTCCAACCTCACCCTCTCGTCACCCAGTTTGATACAGACTGGTTATTCGCTGGGTGCGAAGTACTAGGTGGGGGTAATATAATCGATCGCAGCGCTCATAGTGGCCAAGAGTAAAAATAATGTTGACTCTGTCATCCGTCATATCTCATAATAAACTGTTTAGACTTAGTTAAGTACCTAATTTTAATAAAACCCGGTCCTTAAAATAATATTCATTTCGATCTGAAAACGATATTTAATTTACCACTAGGGATACAGGAACAAATAAATATGTTTATTATTATTGAATGAAACCATTAAAGTAGTTTATCTTCTTGTTTTACAGTAAAACTACAACTAAAAATGAAGTAATCACACCCTGACATAATGAAAATAAAACACACTTTTGTCATTGAAAATGACTTTTAGATCGCTGGGTACTAGGTCCCGTTTGGGAGTTTAGTGCGACACGGCGATTGTATGGAAGCTATTGGTAGTTCATAGATAAATGGGTGTCAAAGGACGCTGAATGACGAGATCTATCACGTTAGTACTAATATATATACTGTGTCTATCAGATGGTGAAGGAATTTACAAAAAATTTGAAATCCAAAAAAGTTATGGTCGAAAAACCGGTTTTTTGGTCAAAAAATTTGAATTTTTGACTTTGGGCCCGGATTACTCGAGAACTAAGTCAAAATTTAAAAAAATTTTAAAAAAAAACGGTTCTAGGGTATTTAGTTGGCTGTCGAATGAGATCAAAATTTTGAAAATCAAGAAAAAAAATACGGGCTGTAGATGCGCCCTTAAAAAAGTACCTCGATGAGTGAGTTGTAGCGCATCATGGTTATACAGTACTGTGGTATGGAAGTTGGGTGTGTATGAGAGTTTATATTGATGTATGTGGTGAATTGAGGATTTTTGGAATATTTTGAACTTTTTTCGTTTTTAAAAAAAAAAAATGTATCGAGTACGGGGTATGGGGAGTTATGTAAAAAAACGAATTGTTGGTGGATAGTGTGATAAGTACATAAATTACTTATTGTTTGTCCCACCATTAGGATTTTCAATGTCCTAGTAGTTCGTGCTATGCAGGGAATCTGTTCATTTTTGAATTAATTTTACACTTACCTCATTTGATTTGAATGACCAAAAATGATTTCACAACCCTTTCTCCACCCAAATCAAGGTATCACAGGTATTTTGGATATAAAGTAATAGATAACTTTGGATTATAATAATATTTGTCACAATGTCGTGAATAAATGTCAAAACGTCAGAGCCCAGAGCCAACAAAGTTGCGGACGTTAGGTGGCGCTGAACTTGTGCACAGAGCCAATAGTTTGGTACTCGAACGTATAGGATTTCGCCGTAATTTTGTTTGCTCCGTCATTTGTTTTTAGAAATGTCATTTCACGACCGTTGTATGCAGTGTCCGGGGTGTGCTAATATAAAGCTTGTAAAAACCACCCTTACTACTGCAAGCGTTGGTTGCAAGGTAGGTAATAAAAGTTGCCTCATTTACTATTGGTAGTAAGGTGGGAAACACACTGTTATGTGGTACATACCTTTATCTGATAGCATTTGCTGTGCTTCCTCTTCAGTTATTCCAAAGTCTGACAGCATTCGATTATAGGGAAATAACTTAGGATTCTTTAAATATTCTTCTGCAGAATGTCCACTCTGTTAGGTAATTTTATAAATTAAAAAAAATAAATTTAAGCTATCTATATGTATATTAAAATAATTGATGAAATCTAATGCGAGTCCGTCCAGCCGTTCTATCCAACCGATTTGCTTAGTTTTTTAAAATGAAAAGTATTGATGTACAGATGTTGTCATAAAGCATTGGAAATACCCTAACTTTCGCTCTTCTCTATATATTTAAAAAATATATATAATCTAATCCGAGTCCGTTCGGCCGTTTTAAATGAACCACCTAAATTTTGCCCTTCTCAAGTTATACCCAAACTTCTTTTCAAAATTTCTTTCACAATATCTACGGCTCTAATTGAAGTACGCTTTCAGTTTTGGTCTAAGAACACTCGCTAAAACGAACTTTTTCATTTTAGCTATTGTCGACTTAAATTGGCTGGATTGGAGGGAAGCTAGGTGTGATCATTCAACGCGCACATTCTCGCACACCGGGTAAATTCGATGGCGAGCCGCTTGCGGGTACTTCACAGCGCACCATCGATGGTGAGACGCTCGCGGCTCACCCACCGCGCATCCTTGATGTCCATAATAAAAAAAAACGAGTGTGCTCTGAACCACACGACTGAAGTCAAACTTAATCACCATTCGCGTAACGCTTTCACCAGCCTACTCCCCAAGTCAAGCATCCGTAAAGAAGTTTTACTTCAAAAATACTGCGGAGCGGCACGGGTCCTCATATACATAATTAAGTTTTTTTATGTTTATTTTAGTGTAATAAATGACACAAAAAAATGAGCGAGCCTTACAGTAGTCGCATATTATGTGTAATTAATATGTGACAAAATATTTATGAAATTAATGACATATCGGGTCATACATTCACAGGCCGGGCCTTAGGATAGAAGGTCATCTTTGCTTTCGGCCTGACATTAGGCGGCATGGCCATGTTACCTTAGCCTTCGGGAATTAAAAAACGTTCGCATTTCCTGTTACACGTTACACTATTCCGTCACATTTCACGAAATCACTCCCACAAATTGCAGGAAAGCGAGAGGAAAGATGTTACATTTCAATAATGAGGAATATGTATAAGTATGAATGGATTTTCTTACGTCGTCAAGATCTTTAGCATTTGCACCTAGTTGTTGTAACAAATTAAAATAATGTCCATTGTCCGGTAGGACAGCAGCGTAGTGCAGAGCTGTTCTTCCTTCAAAATCTACTGCCGACAGAGTTTCGGGAAATCTGCAATAAAACATTGAATTAGTTTTGACAAGTTTATTGTTCAGTTAATAAATAACAAAATTAAAAAGTGATGAAATGTTCCTACCGTCCACCAAGATATTTCAATATATTAGTTTTTCCAAACACTACCGCCATGTGAAGAGGAGTAGCACCATTAGGAGAGATAGGATCTCGTGCTATAGCAAATTTCCGGCGATCCAAGGCTGCCTGGAGCTCTCTTAAATTTCCTTCTTTTGCTGCTATGTGAACTCTATTAATTTTTTGCTGAAAATAATACTCATTATTTTGTTGTCTAAGTGTTACTTAAGTTGTCTGTTAGTTAGTTTGGGACAAATCTTATAAAAACTAAATTAGAACCACTCCCCGGTTTCCGATTGAGCTGAAGTTTTGCATACACGTTAAGTTTGGAGAAGAATGCATGGTAAGCTTAGTGACGTTATTCTAAATCCAATATGGTGCACTTCCAAAGATGGTGGATCAGTACCTTTTTTTTACCACCATGATATGGGTATCAAATGAAAGGGTTTGTTGAGAAGAAAACGAAATGATTAAATATTTTTTTTACCGACTTTAAAAAGGAGGAGTTACTAAGTTCGACTGTATATATTTTTTTAATGTATGTTCACCGATTTTTCCATCAATTTTGGACCGATTTCGATTCTTTTTTCATTCGAAAGAGTATACTCCCGAAGGGGTCCTATTGTCACCAAGTCAGGATCTGATGATGGGATCCCAGGAAAATCGAGAGCAACCTTCAAATTACTCGTTACGTAGGCACTTATTACCTGATCCATATGTTTTCTAAAGCTATTAAAATACTTGCGTCTGATAGTCATCATCTCATGTTGATAAGCTGATGTAGGAAGGTACAACTCCTTAACGGTTAGGAGTTGGAGGAAAATTCTTTCAATATTATTTACGTAGGTATACATAGACCGATAGGTTGTATTCTTTCAGGTTATTCAGATGAGCTTATGATGGACGATTAACTCCATAACTTTCATGTTATGGAGTTAAATCGTCCATCATCATCTGTTGTGATGACACAGGACTTTGTGTCTGTTAATGAAACACATGTATTATGATTTGATAATTCCTATTGGTGAGTAGGTGATTGGGTTTAACGTTGTTAGATAGATAGAATTATCACTAAAAATAAAGAAAATAAAAATAAAAGTTAAAAAAAACTAAAAACCGACTTCAAAATGAAATTCACTCAAAAGTATGAAACAATATTAGTATACTTAAATACACAACATTAACCAAGAATAACGAAATCAAAGGTGGGTACGAATTAAATTAGGGGCTTAAATTTTTTTTTGAGGTAGGTGTCAACAATGCCATCGAATCTAAAACATTTGATACGTAAGTAATGTGTGCTGGTACCAACCTCAAAAAAAATTTAAAGCCCGTAATTTTATTCGTACCCACCTTTGATTTCGTTATTGTTGGTTAATGTTGTGTATTTAAGTATAATAATATTATTTCATACTTTTGAGTGAATTTCATTTTGAAGTCGGTTTTAAGTTTTTTTAAACTTTTATTTAAAATTCAAGATTGCACCCGAAAGTTTTTAAGTTTTTTCGAAAGTTATTTATTTCAAGTTTTCAATTTGTAACATTACCTTCAATATCCTGAAAACAGACTTTGGACACTAATTATATAGGTATATCAACTTAAAGTTTATGTACTATCCTCCTTATTTATTATACAACTGTCATAAATTATTAACATAATAATTACCATGTATGTTGGTACGTTATCTAAAAATGCTTGAAGCTCAGCATTCATTGATCTTCTTCCTACTAATCTTGAACCCTCTCCGTTAAGAACTAAGGTTGCTAACATTTCCATATTAGCTGTATTTATTAATTCCACAACCTCGGGATCTATGTCACTTTCCTGTGGATATAAATAAAGTATATAAATTAAGTTATTTCACATTAACTTAAAATAAGGTAGTAAAAACTATTTCCGGTGAGAGGCATACGCATTCTAAATTGTTTTAACAAACACAGCACTAAAAAGCACGCAAATCAACTCATGGTGGTGTTACAAGTTTACGTAGTGTCTATGTGAAATACACTGTGCTATTATTACTGTATTCTAAAACACCACAACTAACTAGTTATTTTACTTATTACCTTTGTCATTTGCTCGTATGCTTCAAGAAAGAATTATACTCACAACTACAAGTATGTCTCCCTGAACAGTGTCATCTCTTTGTGTGATACTTGCATCCTGTGTATCTTGATCCGCTTCACCATTAATAATTCCTTCAATTAGACTTTCTTGTGTATTATGGCCGTCGCTGTCGTTTCCTTAATTAGCAAAATAATTAAAAATATTGACCTTGTTAGGGACCCCCAAATATTTAAAGATTAATAGTGTTGTTGTTTATGTTTTGTTCATTTCGTGTGTTTTGCCAGAAGAGACGTCAGTGTTACCTCTCTTGGCACTTCCTGTGTTACTAGCTTCTGCGGTGCTGCCCAAATGTATGTCCCCATATTCAGAGTGAGAATCTCCCTGAACGTGTACATCATCATCATCTTCTCTGTGTTCATTGTTTTTATTACCTTCATTGATCGTGGTTTTATCCTCTTCTGCATCTATGTTTACATTTTCTTCAGTGGCTTTAATTTTATGATCATTTTTATTTTCCTGTTCTTGTTTATTTTCATTGTCCTGATTTTGGTCACTTTCTTTTTCATCGTGAGAATCTTTTTCTTCTTCTTCATCGTCACTTTCGATTTTGTCACTTTTCTTCTCAGCTTCATGTAAATTTGAAACTTCTTCGGTTTCATGTTTTTCAATTTCATGTAATCCATTAGTTTCATGATTGTTTTCTTGTTCTTCTCTTTGATTTTCTTTTTCTTCACTTTTCTCTGTATTTTCAGTTTCTTCTAAGAAGGTTTTGTCTACATGTCCATCATCCGTTTCTTCTTTCTCACTGTGTTTTATTTCTTCCTGTGTTTCTTCGTCATCAGCAAGGCCTGGATCGTTGTCGTCTTTATCTATTTCATCATCGATTTCAGGATGGGGCTTTTCTTCATTTGTGTCTTCATTTTGTTTCAAGTCGTCATTATTTTCAGTTGCTTCTGAATCCTAAAATTCACAAAATAAATGTTCATGCAAAATATTTCCAAGAAGCAATGCAAATTAACATTAACAACATTCCGTGATGACGTGCCTACATGCAATGCTCACCTTATTGAAATCTACAGATTCAATCTGTCCTTTTCTATTATCATGTAAATCTGGCAAACCTTTTATATATTCTTGGGTATTACTAGCTTTCATGCCTCTGCGGTAACTTTTTGTATTGTCTGATATGCTGTTTGAATTGTTTTTTGATGAAATATTCTCGTTGGAGGCTTTATTCTTCCTTCTAGATTTCTTATTTAATTCCACTATGGCTTCCATATCTAGAATTTTCCAATCCCACGATGACGGGTAAGCACTGGACGCTGTTCTAGGCGCTTCAGGCAAAGTTTTTAACATATTTTTATCCAATTCTTGCGGCCTATTTATGTAATACCCTGGTGTTCTGTTTTTCTAAAAATACAAGTGTCAGGTTTTCATTAATAAATAAAAACAGGTCAAACCGTTGGCGTCGGTTGCTGTGAATAGATGGCAGACTTTCAACTGTGACAGATGTCTCATAGGTTGGCTTGAAAAATTTCTTATAGTGGGGTTCGCCATTAGCCCTAAACCTCCACCAACCTGAACTTGGCCTCCGTGTGTGGCCTTCCCTTCCTAAGTTTGCTAAGAGACATGTGGCTCACCGAGCTGTGAGGACGTTTATGGATTGTTAAAGAATAAAGTGAATTATTGTCTATGAAACAGTCAATTTCTGCACGAATAAAATGTAGTGGATCGGAACCTGATCGAAACAGTTATTTGACGTTTTAATTGTCAAATACAAATTTTCACCAAAACGGTTGTTTTTGTGGATTTATTAAGACTATAAATGTGAAAATGTCGGAAATAATGAGGTAAGTACTGTTTATTGCGATTTTATACTAATTTATAAATTTACTTATCAGTAATATTTTTTATTTATCGAATTTTTTAAATAAAATAATTACTTCTAAAGTATGTAGTCCTCAAAGAACCTCTCATCATGTCAGCTCATATACGTCTCCATCGAGGGGCTCGAGCCTACCCTGAATTAGGGCGATCGGGCACACACAACCTTCGAGTTTCTTCGCAGGCGTGTGCAGGTTACTCACGATGTTTTCCTTTACCGTAAGAGCGTCGGATAAACGTACTTATGAAATCTAAATTTGAAATCACATTGGTACGTGGCAGGATTCGAACCACGACCTCCCGGACAGAAGGCGGCGGCCCTAACCGTTACGCCACCGACGCAAATAACCTCTGCCTGTTTGATAAAAAAAAATTTGGTCTCTATGTGGTCACTATCCTTGAAGCTATCTATACAATTGTTAATGGTTAAACTACACACCCAACAGCTCTCACCTTCAGAGGCAGCCCAAAAGCCCTCACCTTTAGTGGTAACCCAATAGCCCTCTCCTTCAGCGGTGGCCCAACAGCCCTCACCTTCAGAGGCAGCCCAATAGCTCGTATCACCTTCAGTGTCAACCCATCAGCTCTTACCTTCAGCCGCAGCTCTACAGGCCTCGCTTTCAGCTGCAGCCTACCAGCTCTCACTTTCAGCGGCAGTCCATTAGCTCAAACCTTCAGCAGTAGCCTTTTTCAGTTATAGTCTGGTTTTACTATGTCAATAATTTATTTAAAGTGATGTGATCTAACTCTAAATAGTTAAGTAGATAACTTGCAGGACAGAGGTCATATACAGACCACATTTCTTTTGGGCAGCGGGCAGTGGTCTCTATAGATCACAGGTTTTTTTTCAGGAATTAGTTAAAAGGAAAATAAAACAAGAAATTATATTTTTATTAAACTTGTAATATACCAAAAACGGTATTTAATATAAAACAAAATCCTTAGGCCTGGCCAAGGATTTAATTAAAACTGAATTTCGTAAAACTGCATTAAACACATCTCAATTTAAACTTTCACGATTATTCATAATGACAAATTGAAAGCGGGACTTGACGTGATTATATATAATATAAAAGCAGGTATTGATTTTGTTTTGTCTACTCGCGACCACGGCTATCGAAGCATAGTCGAAACGATGAGGTAAAAACAACATCAATACCTGCTCATATATTATATAAAATCACGTCAATTCCCGCTTTCAATTTGTCATAATAAACACATCTCTTTGATAAATCAAAATAAATTGATTAATTGAAGGAGTTGTAATAAATATAAACAAATAGTAAACGTTGTTGATATGCTTTTCCTTTGACTCTTAGATTCGTAATGCTTTACAAACTGGCTTTTGTAAAGCATTACGAATTGGCTAACCTTACTATTACCAATAAATATCTTTGTGTTTCTTCTTTGCTGTAATAAATTACCTTTCGTTACTTACATTATCGACGACACCTTCGTCAGCTCCAAGGCTGACGAGCGTATTGTACATGTGTTGGTCATCTCTGACGCCGGCTGCGTAGTGGAGGGGTGTTCGGCCGTCGTTGTCGACGTCATTGATACCTTGTGGATACCGGTCTACTATGTAGCCTAGGATGCCGCCGTGGCCTAGACCTGCGGCCTGAAAGAGAGTGGTGGTAACTATGATAGAATAGAAATTCATCGATAGATTTTATTTGTGTTTGATCGACTTTATTATTACTTTCAAAATCAACTTTTTATATTGTAGAAATGTGGGCTTACCTAATTATTAACTCAAATATCTGGTGAACAGGTATTTGAAGCACATTATGTAGATTCATCGATAGATTTTATTTATATTTGATCGACTTTATTATTACTTTCAAAATCAACTTTTTATGTTGCAGAAATGTGAGCGGACCTAATTATTAACTCAAATATCTAGTGAACAGGTACGCCATACATAACAAAATATATTATTTTATTGTCTTTGATGTCCTCGTGATATTCTTGGGATAATGCAAATAGTTCCGAGGCGGAATGTTTAGATAACTTTTTTTAAAATTAAAAATTTGAGTGCGTTTGACTATATCTTACCTGATCTGGTAAGTGACGATGTAGTCGAGGATGGTACACGCTAACTCAAATAATGCCTATTGAAACGCTAACTATCGTTTCGAGCCGATCTCTTTTGTCGCGTTTCATAATTAAATTCTTTTTTGATGTCGTTGCTCTATGGAATTTGAATTTGAAAAGAGTTGTTATTTTTTTGACAAGAGAAAAACAAAGGTTGATCGTGATCCCGTCTACAGTCATGCGAATTTAAATTTTTTGGATAAATTGTTTTTTAAGTTGTTGTTGAGGCCCACAATTTTATTCTGTGGTAAGTAATTTGTATAAGGAAACCGCTTTGCGAGTATTTTTGGTACTGCGGCGAACTACATTTATATATCTCCGTAGGGTTTCATCCAGCCCCCTGCGAGGTTGACGTCCCGACGGTTTTCCTCAATAAGGATTAATCCTGAGATGGAGCTGTGCTGACCACCAGCCAGTCCTTTCACTGCCCGCCCAGCTGCTTGCCAAGGGAAGTGAATATTATTTTATCTTTTGTCCCGAGCGTCTCTCTAACTCTTTGACTTTTCTGCCTTCCTAGAAGATTTCCTGCTTCCAGTTTCTAACCATTAATTATTTATTTTAAATTTTAAAGGTGTTTTGTATCTGATACGTGTTATGTTAGAAAAATAGGGTAATTCAGACCAAAGCGAAATTTAATTATTTTAGAGCTTAGTAATTTATTTAAGTACCAAAGGGGCGGTAACGATCGTTGCCTACCGGCATTCTATAAAATAACTTTTTATATACTAATAAAATTGTAACTTTAAATTTATTTCCGATATTTGCCCATAAATAAAGTAGGTCATAGTTTTAAATTTTCAACACGGTCAACCAATGTAATCGCACCTTTTTTTTATACTCATATTGTTTATTGTTCCTTCCTTTTAAAATAATCATAAAAATACATATATACTAATTTACCCCATAACCTTTTTTTCTTAAAACTCCGTTTAGGCCCGAACCTCTAAATCTTACGTATCATATGTGGCAAACTCCGTAAGGGTTTTTATCCCCAGTTTCCATTATTTTTGTCACATATTTATGGCGCCCGAACTAATGTTTTATCCCCTTTTCTGCCTTTAATCTTTCCCTAACGAACCCGTTTTTTTGTCGTTCGTGGGTGTATCCGTTTTCCGGATAATATGGTTCAAGTTTTAATACTTCAAGACCCTTACTTAATTTAATCGTGCAGTTTTCTTTGAAACGTGAGGTCTTTTTGTTTGTATGCACGGTATTTTTTTGCTTCTCTTCACACGGGTCGTTTTTTCCCGGCTTAATGGCATTATACCTCTTTCGGATAATTGCTTACGTGTTGTTGAGTTGTTTTTGCCTGTGTATTCCCTTACGATTCCAAGAGAATTTTTAATTTAAGTAGTCAATGGCCAGACTCTAGATTTCTTTCAGTCGAAAGTCGGGACAGACTTACTTTTAGTTCACGATTATTTAACGTTGTTTTAAGGGAAAAATCTTTAAGGGTTACTGTTTGGAATATTTTTACGCGTTGCTTTGCGAGGTACTCCTTAAATTTTTGGCGTACCCTGTTCACTTTTATGTGACAACGTTCTGTATTCTGCAGTATTGTTTAGATTTCTTGAGGTCTTATAACAATTTTCCATTTTTCAAATTTCTTTCATTAATCTTGCCCTTGTCTTACCTCAAATGGCCTATTTTTCGGTAGAGTTGTCCCTTTAGACTCTTGCGTATCGCGTTTCAGACTTCCGGTGTTAATTTTATCCGTGAGTCGGATTTTTCACGCATCCGCCTTTACCGCTTTTGTCCACATTTTCGCTGGCGTAACCGACTATGTTTCGCAAGTTTTTCAGTTTTTGACAACCCTACTGGTCTTTAATGTTTTACTAGTTCTGGGGGTTTTTCCCTCGAGATGTGTTAAGCTTGACAGCCCTACTTGCCTATTATGCGGAGTGCTCCTTTTTTTCCTTCTTCGTTCTCTCTTTATGCTATCTAGTTTTAATTAGTTGTTTAGTTATGCTCTTTCGGCATTAGTTGACTATTTTAGGCTGTGCATAGCGATCCCTTAACACTAGTGTGTTGTTGGGGTTATTAAGTTGGTTCACTTTTAGATGGAGTTTTTGCCGTTTGTATGTGTACGTTCGTGTATAAATGTCAATTTCTACCAGCTTCAAGTAAACGTTCGTAGTTAACTAGTTACTTAGAGAGTTTTTATTTTTTTCTTCTTCAGGGCTGTCCAACGTCTATAGGGTTGTCCAAATTTCAAAAATTTTTTGGACTTCTCGCCTTTTTTTTGTGAGTTTGTGGGTATTTTGAAACGCTAACTATCGTTTCGAGCCGATCTCTTTTGTCGCGTTTCATAATTAAATTCTTTTTTGATGTCGTTGCTCTATGGCATTTGAATTTGAAAAGAGTTGTTATTTTTTTGACAAGAGAAAAACAAAGGTTGATCGTGATCCCGTCTACAGTCATGCGAATTTAAATTTTTTGGATAAATTGTTTTATAAGTTGTTGTTGAGGCCCACAATTTTATTCTGTGGTAAGTAATTTGTATAAGGAAACCGCTTTGCGTGTATTTTTGGTACTGCGGCGAACTACATTTATATATCTCCGTAGGGTTTCATCCACCCCCCTGCGAGGTTGACGTCCCGACGGTTTTCCTCAATAAGGATTAATCCTGAGATGGAGCTGTGCTGACCACCAGCCAGTCCTTTCACTGCCCGCCCAGCTGCTTGCCAAGGGAAGTGAATATTATTTTATCTTTTGTCCCGAGCGTCTCTCTAACTCTTTGACTTTTCTGCCTTCCTAGAAGATTTCCTGCTTCCAGTTTCTAACCATTAATTATTTATTTTAAATTTTAAAGGTGTTTTGTATCTGATACGTGTTATGTTAGAAAAATAGGGTAATTCAGACCAAAGCGAAATTTAATTATTTTAGAGCTTAGTAATTTATTTAAGTACCAAAGGGGCGGTAACGATCGTTGCCTACCGGCATTCTATAAAATAACTTTTTATATACTAATAAAATTGTAACTTTAAATTTATTTCCGATATTTGCCCATAAATAAAGTAGGTCATAGTTTTAAATTTTCAACACGGTCAACCAATGTAATCGCACCTTTTTTTTATACTCATATTTTTTATTGTTCCTTCCTTTTAAAATAATCATAAAAATACATATATACTAATTTACCCCATAACCTTTTTTTCTTAAAACTCCGTTTAGGCCCGAACCTCTAAATCTTACGTATCATATGTGGCAAACTCCGTAAGGGTTTTTATCCCCAGTTTCCATTATTTTTGTCACACTATTCACTATCGCCTTGAAGCTCCCCAAATTATAGGAGTCGGTAAACACACACGCAAGCAAGGAGTTCCACTCCAACTGGTTCAATAAAATAATATATTTTGTTACGGGGCACCTGTTTACCACTGAGATAACGTATAAAACAACACATAATTAAATTATTTCAGAAAAAACAATCGTTATTATGTTACTTACTTTATGTGTGACAGTCATATTATTCCTGTCGCGACTGGACAAGATCTGCGGTGGAACAGGGTCTCCAGCCAGTTTCATCAGGGTTTCTAGGTCGTTCCGAATAACACAGCTGTGGATTTCCCGGATCGTGTTCTGAAATTCGATATTGTTGAATGTAATAAAGCAAGATCGAGATATGGAATAAAGTGAAATAAGAAGGAAATGTTTCTGTGGTCAGTACCACAAAATTTATTCGCAAAATTGCTACTCTAGAGTGGCAGTGGGCGGGGCGGGACACACAGCTCGTAGTACGAATGGCCGTTGGGATAATAAAGTTCTCGAATGGAAACCGCGCACGTAGCATAGGTAAGCCACCCACTCAATCGACCAATGACCTGGTGAAGGTCGCGGGAATCCGCTGATTATAAGCAACGCAAGACCGGTCGTTGTGGAAATCCTTGAGGGTAGCCTATGTTTAGTAGTGACATCTTGCAGCTGATATGATGATGATATGAGAGATTCTTCATATTATACTATAATATGGTATGGCCTGTAAGAAGCGTTTGTTTGTTATCTGGTTGGAGACTTCACTGAAACATAACTAAACGAAGGCTTAAATTAGTTTTTTAATATAGTTTGAAACTTCTCATTTTTTTGTTTTATATTAGTGTATCGAAAACTAATTACAAACATCGAAACATCGATCGTTTTACTTATTGTTTTTTTTTGTGCCTGGTCGGTGAATAAACGGTTTATCTATCTATCTATATGTGTCTACTCAATATATTCGCATAGTTTGAGTTCAATCCGAAATGTAGTTTTTGTTTTAAAGCGGAACTACGTTTGTATGAAAACTCCAGCCTCCTGGGGACCCTTAAACAGTGCCTACTGCCTCCAAGAAGCGCTTGACAGCTGGCTGGCTAAAGATTTAGTTGATTAGCTTTGCGTCTTCCGTGTCCCTTGAAACTTGACATTTAAAATGATAACTGCCAGGTATGTAGAGTCATTAATATAGGTTTTATTTACTCCATGGTAGCGTCTAAGGACTTGTACCATAATATACGGTACGGCCTCCAAGAAGCGCTCATCTGTTGAATGGCTGGACTGAGTAGTCTCGCGTCTTTTGTGTCCCATAGTTATAAACGAATATTCATTTGACATAATGCCAGCTAGGTTCTTAAAGTATTGTCTACGGACCTCCTATAATATACGATACGGTCTCCAAGAAGCGTGACTGCGGGCTGGCTGGAGACTTCGCCGAGTAGTCTCGCGAATTCCATGTGCTTTAAAAACGTACCTTATTACATATAATTGCTAGTTATAGTTTTGTCTACAGACTTACCATAATATACGGCACGGCCTCCAATAAGCGCTTGACTGCGGGCTGGCTGGAGATTTCCCTGAGTAGTCTCGGGAATTCCATGTGGTTTAAAAACGTACCTTATTACATATAATTGCTAGGTATAGTTTTATATACAGACTTACCATAATATACGGCACGGCCTCCAAGAAGCCGTGACTGCGGGCTGGCTGGAGATTTTGATGAGTAGTCTCGCGAATTCCATGTGCTTTAAAAACGTACCTTATTACATATACTTGCTAGGTGTAGTTTGGTCTACAGACTTACCATAATATACGGCACGGCTTCCAAGAAGCGCTTGACTGCGGGCTGGCTGGATATTTCGCTGAGAAGTATTGCCCCGTGACCTTCCCAAACGACGCGCTGCAAGCGAGCCATGTCGCAGTCGTGGCACCATATTCGTATGTTGCTGCGCTTTATCACCAAGCCTGTGTACAAAAATAATGGTAATGAGTGTTTATAATTATTAAACCATTTATTTATTTAAGAATTACAACGGGTAGTTAACCCAATCACAGTAATATGGATGACGAAAGCTAGTCATTTGAGTTACTTTTTATCATATGTCAAAAACGCCATTTTGATCTATAAATGTTAGAAATACCTAGGCGTGACGTCAAAGTTTAGAAGCGTCATACATGTACTCATTTTGTAATTTTGGAGAATTTAAAATTGAAGACTTGATGAAAAACAAAACGAGTAAGGTTTTCCGAAGTTTAAGTAGGAGGGCAATTTACTGATCAAGAGTTCATAATTTATTTCTGATGCTGTCGTCATCCCTATTATAATGAAATAAAATTCATTAACATTTATCATAATGTCATAACATAGGAATTGTAGTAACACATTCATACGTCGTCTCACAGAATCTTACTTAATATTATAAACGCGAAAGTGTGTAAGAATGTATGGATATATGTTTGTTACTCTTTTACGCATAAACTACTGAACGGATCTGGCTGAAATTTGGTAGGTACACGTATTAGGACCTGGATTAACACATAGACAACTTCTTTCCACGCTCGCGATCCGCTTGCGGCTCGCGCACTGCGCACCCTCGAAAAGTCATAGAAACGTCCACGCGGATGAACTCGCGGGAAACAGCTAGTTCTAGATAATCACGCATTACCTTCGACCGTCCATCCATAATAGTGGATAACTAGACTACAACGGGAGTAACGAAAGACAAAAATCTGTTTCCGGTAGAACTGGCCGACATTCGTACTCGCGCTAAGAGTTTTATTAGATCCAGCAACTTTGCCTTTTCTTTCGAGGCCTGTAAGTGCTTTACTCAAACAAAGCAATATAGAAATAACAATAATTAATATATTTTTCGATATTTAAAACCACAGTTGCGATAGCTTGACTTTTGTTTTCCCGTCGACTTACTATTTTTTAATCAGCGCGCCGCCGTCGTCGCTGCGCTGCCGCTGGTTTGTTCGAAATTTGAAAAAATCTGCTAATGAACCTCAGACCAAAGATCTTTTATTTATCGGACTATGATGTTGTGACTTGGATGAATGAGATATGTGTTCGTTACCTCTCAGTGTGCTCTAAGATTGTTGCAATAAAAAAAAATACTATTCTCCAGTTATAAAACTCCATAGCCACTGTAACTTTTTTAAAAAAAAATTACGACCCTGTCATGACGTATTTAATTTCTTCTTTTTTAGAATGTAAGGCGAATATTACAAAACGTATATAAGTTAATACATTTTTCTGTCTAAGGCTTCATAGCCATGCCGCCTGACATGGCTAAGGTGCCATCAAAGCCATACTGCCTAAGGCAAGGCCCTATTATAGTCATACTGCTTGACAAAGCTAAGGCTCCATAACCATCCTGCCTGACAAGACTAAGGCTCCATAGCCATACTGCCTAATTCCAACAACTAAGTAACAAACCGCGAGTGCAGACGCCGAGCTCCGCGTAGGATGAAGCCCAGAGCGTCCCTCCTGCAAAATCACTGATGAATTCCATATTAAAAATATCGTCGGAAAGAGTAACCACACAAACGAGCAAACTTTTAAGCTACAGGCTGAGCTCCGCGTAGGGCAAAGCCCGGAGCGCTCCATACGAGGCCAGAGGCTGAGCTCGCGTAAAGCGAACCGCGGAGCGTCCCTCCTGCAAGATCACAGACGATTTCAATATTTAATACTAAAAGCAACTCGCTGACATCGACGTTTCGCATTAAACCAACGGCAACACAGCCTCACCCGATGTTTTGGTCAAATCGATTAGCTGATTGTCAAATTTTGTAAGGAGCATGAAAATTCTTTTTTTTTTCAGAACAGTCCAAACAATTATTCAGTACTAGCTTTTGCCCGCGGCTTCGCCCACGTGGACATAGCTTTTATGACTCTTTTTGAGAGTGAGTGGTGCGCGAGCTGCAATCAGCTCGCAAGCGTGGACATGAGTTTTCTCCAGGTACCTCAGGAACTGTATCGGGCTATTCAGATTAGCAGTCTTTGTCACTTCCCACCCCCTCAACAAATTCTATACAAAAAATCGCTTTAATCCGTTGCTCCGTTGCGACGCCACCGACGTGCGCGAGCGTAGAAAACAGTTGTCCCCAGATCCCTCGGGAACTATGTCAGGATATACTTATTAGTAAATTATATCATTTTCCACCTCATCTCTGTGCTAAAAATCACACCAATCTATTTTTTCGTTAAGATTTTATATAAAACGAACAAAGAGTATTGTTTTAGTTTCTTCAGGAACTGCATCGGGCTATAATAATTTCCACAGATAAAAGGTTGACTATTTCATTCCCAGTGATACAGGCTACCTGCATGCCAATGCATGCCTTCATCAAGATTGAGAGAGGTGTTGAAGTGTGAATAGGTAATAAACAAACAAACACATTTTCACATTTATAAGTAAGGATTTCTAAATCTTAAATAAAATATAGAGCGTCAGTGGCAAAACGGTTAGGGCCACTACCTCCTGTCCGGAAGGCCGTGGTTCGAATCCTGCCACTTATCAATATCTATACGAATATCGATTTCATACTGGTATGTACGTTTATCCGACGCTCTTACGGTGAGAAAATCACATCGTGAGGAAACCTGCACACGCCTTCGAAGAAATTCGAAGGTTATGTGTGAAGTCAATCAACCCGCAATGTGCCCACGTGATCGTCTAAGGCCAGATCGCCCTAACGCAGGGCAGGTTGAGCCCCTTGGTGGGGACGTATATAAACTGATATGATGAAATATCATATATACCTATATTATCAAAAAACTAATTCAAATCATTATAGGTATCAATCTAGTAATAAAATTTCCTAACAA
The DNA here is from genome assembly GCA_947284805.1 of Coleophora flavipennella. NCBI lineage: Eukaryota > Metazoa > Arthropoda > Insecta > Lepidoptera > Coleophoridae > Coleophora > Coleophora flavipennella. Next base: position 5,803,782 of record OX369270.1, on the reverse strand, counting down.
TATTAATATGGGTCAAATACTCGAGTCGTATCAGCTTCAAAGGAGCCCAAGACGCACTTCTCGTTGCCGCGCTGGATGGCAATAGACAACCTTAGCAGCAGGCAGGACCTCACGTCACATATCCTCTCTCGAAGGCGAAGGCCAATCTCCTTAGTGAAGGCAAATACCTCTGAGGGTTCACCAGCCGGTTGTCTCACAGACCAGCGGCACAAAGCAGTAATTTGCCTCCAAGACCGAGTACTTATTATGCTTCTTTCTCGCCGAAAATTGAGCAGCAGTACCTTACAGTGAGGCAGAAAAAGTGGCTTCCCAAAGCAGACACGTTCCTCTCTGCCATAGCACCTGTTTAAACCCTCTAGCCTTTTGCCATCAGATCGACTAAAGCCCGGCCGGCGGCTGCATCAAAGATGGAATATTCCATCTGGCCGAGACCAGTGCCCTCCGAGTGAGGTCATTAAGGAATTGGTGACGTGGGAATCTTCACAAACACGACTGCAACTCAGTGAGTGATGGCCAATTGCCTCCACCGTGGACCCGCAAATACATTGATGAGGTTCACAGATATTGATATTGCAGGCGGAGAGCAACTGCCACACGCAAATAGTCGCCGTCAGAAGAGTTCCCATATCTGTGCCTCCTGTTAAAAGATGCTAAACTCGATTTATGTGTTTTTATTTTTTTACACGATTGGAATCTGTGAAAATATACCTCTCTGTTCGTCTATGAAACACATCGCTACATACCATAGTTCCAGAGTTACGGTAAAGTAGAGTTAAAGTAGCGTATGCTGAAAAATACATAAAAGAAATCCACTCAAAAGTATGAAATAATATTTTAATGTTTTAATACAACTTAAGCGCGTTTTATCATCCCTTCAGTGCCATCTATTGACATTCTGCTACTATGATTATAATGTTTGGTATGTGTAGCTAATATATAGAAAAAAGTACTCTATTGTTATTATTGTAAGTATCGATAGATAATTTCCCACGGGACCACTTTAGTTTTCCGGGATAAAGAATACCCGACTATACAATTATGTTCAAAACACCCCATCCCAATGTAATGGTTTCATATTGTTACGTTGAGCCATTCTAAAGATACAATTTTTTGCATTCCTGCAGGAACCCTTATTTTTTTTGGGAATCACAATGTCCCAGTTTTAGTTGTCGATAAGGGTATCAACGTGTAAAATTTGATTGGTATAGGTCAAGCCACATTTGCGTGGTGAGCCATTCTATGAATGAATACTTTTGATTTTCCCACGGAAACTCTTGAATTTTCCCGGATAAAAAGTATCCTATATGTTAACCCGGGCTGTAAGAAACCACCATACAAAATTTCATCAAAATCGGCCTGGTAGTTTTTGCGTGATGCGCGAACATACAGACAGACAGACAGACAGACAGACAGACAAAAATTCTAAAAGTTGTTGTTTTGGCCTCTGTATCGTTAGGAATGTCCACCACAGTTATTATTTTCCAAAAATATTTCCTGTACAGACACGGCCCCGTTACAGTTTTATTATATTACTAGCTGTCCCGGCGAACTACGTACCGCCTTACATTACATTACACTGCCCTACCCTACCCTACACTACACTACACTACCCTACCCTACACTACCCTAACCTACACCACCCTACCCTGCATACACTACACTACACTACCCTACCCTACCCTACACTACCCTAACCTACACTACCCTACCCTGCATACACTACACTACACTACCCTACCCTACCCTACACTACACTACCCTACCCTACACTACACTACCCTACCCTACCCTACCCTACACTACACTACCCTACCCTACCCTACATACACTACACTACACTACACTACCCTACCCTACACTACCCTACACTACACTACCCAACCCTACCCTACCCTAAAAAAAAATGATGTTGGCCGATTCTCAGACCTACTCAATATGCTCACAAAATTTCATGAGAATCGGTCAAGCCGTTTCGGAGGAGTAAGGGAACGAAAACTGTGACACGAGAATTTTATATATTAGATAGATGATGAGTATAATCGACAGTAGAATCATTAATAAAGATAATTAACGACCTCTACACCAATTTAGTAACACACTGTATAGCCAGTCGTCAAGAGATTAGAAGTACTACCTACGGATTATTGTTATTTTCAACCGATTTCAAAAAAGAGTAGGGTTCTAAATTCAATCCGTACATATTTTTTAGGGTTCCATATCCAAAGGGAAAAAAAACGGGACCCTACTACTGAGACTTCTGTGTTCGTCTGTCCGTCTGTCACCAGGCTGTATTTCAAAAACCGCGATAGCTAGACAGTTGAAATTTTCACAGATGATGTGTTTTCTTTACCGCTATAACAAAGAATAAAATGGATATTTGAGGGGGATCCCATACAACAAACGTGATTTTTTTGTTAGTTTTTGCTCGATATTGATAACGGCAACAGGTAGAGGCTTGAAATATTCACAGAATATTGAGTTGTATTATTCACTATAAAAATAAATAAAAAAATTAAAATAAAATTAATGTTTTAGGGGGTTCCCATACAACAAACGTGATTTTTATAGACAATGGTTCGGAAACCTTTGTGCGCGAGTCCGACTCGCACTTGGCTGGTTTTTTTAATGTTTAGGTATAACCATGCTTAACTTTTTATAGAGTAATCCGATTTTAATTAATCTTTTCTTATTGGATAGGTAAACTTCGAGGATGGTCCCATATAAATTTTAACAAAATCGGTTTAGTACATTTTTAATAAAATTTACAAAAATTGCGAGGTCAATTATATCTACAAGAGCCTTTAATGTTCTCAGAACATTCACATTACAACCTTTTTTCTTAGTTACCTAACTAGTTAATTACTATTTGTAATATTTCAATGGGCTACAAAGTTATAACAATCTTTCAGGCCATAAAAATTGTGTACACGCATATAATAAAAGCAGTTTATCAAGTAGCTAAATTACTTAATTATAACGAACACAATTAAAGTACCAGCCTTGACTGGAGTAAAGTGTTCATTCAAAACTATGATGAATTTTTGAGGTCTACTTACGCAGAATTGTAATCGATGGGAGAGTTCAAGGCAAAGACCGTTTATAAGGAAAAAAGTAAGTCCATTGTCCAAGATTTATTAGAAAGCTGTAATTGGAACTCTATATTGTAATCTGAGTCATTATCATAATATAGGCCCGCTTCCATCTTTGGTATCATCGTCACTTACCATCGGGTGAGATGATGCCAAGGACTTAACAATTGTTGATAAAAAAATAAGTTAAAAAAAACTTAAAACCGACTTCAAAATGAAATTCACTCAAAAGTATGAAATAATATTATTATACTTAAATACACAACATTAACCAACAATAACGAAATCAAAGGTGGGTACGAATTAAATTAGAGGCTTTAAATTTTTTTTGAGGTCGGTGTCAGCTAACCATCGAATGTGTGCTGGTACACAGTTACTTACGTATTAAATGGTTTAGATTCGATGGTTTGCTGACACTGACCTCAAAAAAAATTTAAAGCCTCTAATTTAATTCGTACCCGCCTTTGTTTTTTTTATTGTTGGTTAATGTTGTGTATTTAAGTATAATAACATTATTTCATACTTTTGAGTGAATTTCATTTTGAAGTCGGTTTTAAGTTTTTTAAACTTTTTTTTATTTTCTTTATTTTTAGTGGTAATTCTATCTATCTAGCAACGTTAAATCCAATCACCTATACTCACCAATAGCAATTATCACATGATAATACATGTGTTTCATTATCAGGTAGAGAGTCCTGTGGCTTCCATCATCATCTCAGCAGCATGAAAGTTAAGGAGTTAAATCGTCCATCATCAGCTCATCTGAATAACCTGAAGGAATACAACTATCGGTCTTTGCATACCTACGTATATATCTATTCTTAACATTAAAAATAATTTTCCTGCAACTCCTAACCTTTAAAGAGTTGTACCTTCCTACATCAGCTTATCAACATGAGAATATGACTAACTGACGCAAGTATTTTAATAGCTTTAGAAACATATGAATCACGTAATTAGTGCCTTTAAAATTCCAATTTTTCATTATTTTTGAAGGGTTGCCCTCGATTTCCCTGGGATCCCATCATCAGATCCTGACTTGGTGACAATGGGACCTCCTCGGGAGTATACTCTTTCAAATGAAAAAAATAATTTTGAAAATCGGTCCACAATTGACGGAAAAATCGGTGAACATACATAAAAAAAAATATACAGTCGAACTTAGTACCTCTTCATTTTTGAAGTCGGTAAAAAAGACGTCCACTGCTGAATAAAGGCCTCCCATAAGGGTTTCCACAACGACCGGTCCTGCGCTGCCGGCATCTAGTGGCTTCTCGCGACCTTCATTAGGTCATCGATCTACCGAGTGAGAGGCCTTCCTTTCACCTAGGTCTTCCGGTGCGTGGTCGTCTCTCGAGAATTTTACTGTTCCAACGGTCATCTATTCAACAAGCTATATGCCCCACCCACTGCCACTTAAGTTTAGTAATTTTGAGAGCTATATTGGTTACTTTGGTTTTCCTACGGATCTCCTCATTTCCGATTCAAGCACGCAGCGAAACTCCGAGCATAGCACGCTCCATTGCCCTTTGGGTGACCTTGAGCCTTATTATGAGGCTCATAGTACGCGACCAGGTCTCGTTTCCTTATATCACCATAGGCAACACACACTGGTCAAAGACCTTAGTCTTGAGATACTGTGGTATTTGGGACGTGAAGATATTGCGAAGCTCCCCGAACGCTGCCCAGTTGATTGATCTCTTTTTCGAAGTTGGACCTTCCTTACTGGACCGTTTGACCTAGCAATCTAAGGGTGAGTTGCACCATGTAACTATAACGATAACCAAACCGTAACCAGCCGACAAATCGCCGTTATTTGACCATAACAATAACGATGACCGGTAAAAATCGAGCGGTTAACGTTAGCGTTAAGTTATAACGTCATTTTAACCGTTGTTAAAATGGTGCCAACCCAAATATAACCGGCGATTTGACGGCTGGTTACGATTTGGTTATCGTTATAGTTACATGGTGCAACCCACCCTAAGTATACTAATAATAAAATTAAGGTTAAAGCAAAGTATATATATTAGTACTAACATTCAGTATGGACACTCCCTGCCGCTCTCTAGATTGCGACCTGACCCCCTCGTCACCCAGATTGATACAGATTGGTTACAGATTGATAGTCGAACGTATGGGATTTCGCCGACATTTTGTTTGTTCCGTGATTCCTTTTTTGAAATGTCATTTCTGGCCCGTTGTATGAAGTAACCAGGTGTGGTTAAAGGTAAAGTTTGTAAATTTGGAAGATGTAATCTCTGAAAGTACTCATTCGATTGTTTGTGTAGTCCTTCTAACAACTTGCAAAATCACATCTTTTATACTGACAAGTAAGAAAACGATCTCGATACCTAATTTATTTTAGAAATGGATCAAAATATTGTTCAAAAGTTGAAAGGAAACATTTTTATGAATCTTATTTAAATATTCGACGGCCCTTGAATAGCTGAAAATGAAATCGTATGACAAAGCAATTCGAAGTCGTAAACTGACTAAACAACAAAAGTTTTTCCCATTACGTGAACAAGGGAATAAAATTATAAATACCTACTCTATACTATGGGGGGGGGGGAGGGGGGTGAATGTGAAGAGCGTGCGTGTCTCTTAGGCCCGATATCGTAGAGCTGTCGAAATAATTGAATAATAAATGTCCTCGTTTTCATATTGTGTAAGCAAGTAGGTATACTGGGTGATATACTGGGTTTCTAGAAATACTTTTAATTATTTTTATGCTATTTTCATTTATATTTAACTAGCTGTCCCGGCGAACTTCGTTTCATCTTACACTACACTACACTACCCTACCCTACACTACCTTACCCCATCCTACACTACCCTACCCTACCCCACACTACCCTACCCTACACTACACTACACTACCCTACCCTACACTACTCTACCCTACCCACACTACACTACCCTACCCTACCCTACACTACACTACACTACCCTACCCTAACCTACACTACCCTACCCTACACTACACTACCCTACCCTAAATACACTACACCTACACCACACTACCCTACCCTACCCTAAAACCAATTATTTTTTGACTCATAATATTTTTTTATCGATGAATATCATATTTTTAATACTTATTATCCTATTCCGGACGAAGACAAATGCAAAAACACAAAAATCATAAGAAATGGTCCAGCCGTTCTTGAGTTATAAAACTTATAAATGGTGTATCTTACATTACTTTCTTTTATATATAATATATATAAAAGAAAGTAATGTAATATATATTATATATAGAATATGTAATTCGTACACATTTTTTTCCATTAAACTTGATCTTGACAAATAATATTTGGTAAAATTTCAAGTGTGGCTTCATGAGTATGAAACTGAACAACTCTCTCCAAGAAATCCATTCTTAAATCCTAAAACGATATACGACTTCCCACATAAGGCTGGCTAATTAGCTGATAGATATTTTCGCTACTCACGAGATAGGGTTATAGAAAGAGAAAATCTAAGAAAGATCTTCAAATCTTTGCGTTGAACTTAGTTTTTCTGTTCAGTAAATAAATAGATTAATATCCAGGATCCATTAAATCACACGTGGTCATCTGGACCCAAACTAGGATTTCCGTTGTGGACCAGAGATTGAATAAATCTTTGGCAAAATTTCAAGTTTAGTTTCATAAGTATGAAACTGAACAACTTTCTCCAAGGGCGGTTTGCACCACGTAACTATAACGATAACCAAACCGTAACCAGCAGTCAAATATTGACCATGACAATTACAATAATCAGTCAAAATCAAGCGGTCAACGTTAGCGTTAAGTTATGACGTCATTTGAACCGTTGTTAAAATGGTGTAACCCATATATAACCGGCGAATTGACGGCTGGTTACGGTTTGGTTATCGTTATAGTTACATGGTGCAAGCACAAAATATTACATCCCATACAAAGCTGGCCAATCAGCTGATCGATATCGCCGTTAGTCACGAGATAAGGATAAAGGAAGGGAAAGCCCAAATTAGATCTTTAAATCTTAGCCATGTACTTAGTTTGCAGCCGGCTTCTAAGAGGTTCTCAATTTCGACTGTATATGTATTTTTTGTATGTTATTTACGCGATATATTCGCAGATAGTGAACGTATTTTCATGATTATTTTGTTATTTTTTAATTAATTCGATAGCATATTCGTCCCACATAAAATTATCAAAATCGATAGTTTTTTAGCAGTTTAACAAAAACAAAAAAATATAATTCAAAATTGTACTAAGTCGTTGCGATGGAGGTTGGTTTTTTAACGTGTTTAGCGTTTCCAAATTAACTGTTTAGTAAAAAAATATGTTAATATTCAGGATCCATTAAATCACACGTGTTCATCTGGACCCAAACTAGGATTATTACACTTTAAACTTTTACGATTATTTGGAATGACAACTTGAAAGCGGGACTTGACGTGATTATATAGAACATATGAGCAGGTATTGATGTTGTTCTACCCAAACGTTTCGACTATAATAAAAGTCTCGCTTTCAATTTGTCAAACTAAGATTTCCGATGAGGACCAGAGATTGAATAGATACCTTTAAAAACTTCTTTACGCATTTCATATTATGTAGATATAGGTTTATACACCTAACTAAACACAGAGCAAACAAACTTGCTTGTCACAAACATGTTTACCGTGAATAAAATCCACGATTCCCGCTCTAGCAGTCAAAAACATTAACAACACTTTAACATTTTGTTAAAAGTTTAAAATATTGTTAGCGTTTTTTTTTTAATTTTGTTTATTGATGTGTAACATCTTTGCTCTCGCTTTCCTGCAATTTGTGGAAGTGATTTCGTGAAATGGGACGGAAATGTGTAACAGGAAATGCGAACGTTTTTTAATTCTCGAAAACTAAGGTTGTCATAGCCATGCCGCCTAGTGCGATGGCAAAGGCAAAGATGACATACTACTATTCGAAGGGTCGGCCCGTGAATGTACGACCCGATAATTAATTAATTTCATAAGTATTTTGTCACATGTTACACATCATATGCGAGTACTGTAGGTCTCGTTTTTTTTTAAAAAATTAAGTGCGTTTGACTGCTCCTCACCTGATGGTAAGTGCCGATGCAGCCGATGATGTGACACGCAAGCACAAATAGTGCCTATTTATTCATAATCATGAGTCATTCCAAAAACAGAAAATTTTCGTCAAATCATGATAACGTACGTGTTTAAAATCGACACTGTCTAGTCATATGTATTAGTTAATAGATTGACACCATAACCTTTAGATTTAGGCTGAAATGTTGTTCTACCTGATGGACAGCAGTTTCTGGAAACCACCTACATACGTTTGAATAGTGTCTGGGTGGAACCATTGACAGTGACGGCGCTTTGGAAGGGGGTCAAGGGTGTATTTTTAACTTTCAAAGGTGGCAAGAAGCTTACGGCTTACATAATAGGAAGTCGCGAAAGTCGCCTATAATAATGTTATCATCATTACAGCTCATATACGTCCCCACCGAGGGGCTCGAACCTACCCTGAATCAGGGCGATTTGGCCTTAGTCGACCACGCGGGCCCAGTGCGGGTTGGTCGACTTCACACACAACCTTCGAGTTTCTTCGCAGGCGTGTGTAGGTTTCCTCACGATGTTTTCCTTCACTGTTAAAGCAATCGGTAAGTATGTACGTAATTATAATGTTATATCAGGTGATTTTTCAGTGCCTTACCATTCCTAAAGGGCCAAGATGGAATGCCGCGTGAGGTACCTTGGTCGAAGGATTAAAAGCGTAGATCAAAGGTGGCGAAATGTATCAGTTAGTTAAGTGATGATGTAAAGTGGTGTATTTGACAAAATAAATACTAAATTTATACCCGACTGCACTAGAAGGAGGGTTATGTTTTTCGAGTGGTGTCGTTAGATTCGTCTTGATCCCGTGAGTGACAAAAGATACATTTTTATCCCACTGGCCAGAACAGAGGGATTAAGTTTTTATGCAGTCGGGTTTTTAATTTTTATTTAATTCGTTTATTGCTAACCTAACTAACATTTCAAATTTCCCAGTCCGTAACGTAAACTTAAGATGGTTTGTTTTGGTTATGGCGCGAACTTCGAATTTTCCAAGGTTTTTTTGTGAATTATTACCCCATGTTTAATTTTTAACAAGGTTTACCGGTTTCGCGACAGTCTTATATTATTTTCTGTCGCTAAAATATCCAAAATAAAGATTTCACAATTTAACAAAAATTTACTTGTTAAAAATTTAAACATGGAGTCAATTCACAAAACACATAAAAAAACACGTCATATCAAAATCGAACCACCAAAATGAGTTTGTTAATATGGACATATTACCCCACTTATGTATCTAACTCACTTTGTCTACACCATATTAGCTCACATACGTTCCCACCGAGGGGCTCGAGCTTACCCGAAACTAGGGCGATCGGGCTTTAGTCGACCACGCGGGCCCAGTGCGGGTTTCTTCGCAGGCGTGTGCAGGTTTCCTCACGATGTTTTCCTTCACCGTAAGAGCGTCGGATAAACGCACATATGTAGTCTTAATTTGAAATCACATTGGTACGTGGCAGGATTCGAACCACGACCTCCCGGACAGGAGGCGGCGGCCCTAGCCGTTACGCCACCGACGCTCACGCTCACTTTGTCTTAGCGATGGTGAGTTAGAAATACGGCAAGACCTGGTTCTTTCTAGTCAGGTCCGTGTTTTGCGTGCTTGGGGGTATAACCCATCCTTCTTAGAAACGTTAGGATAGTTTTTGTTCACAATTGATAAGCTCTTGCATCATCACCTGATGGTAAGTGACGATGATGTCGAAGATGTAAGAGCGGGCTTACCAAGATTTCCCAACGCAATGGGGATCTTATCTTCAAGCCGAACACATCAATGATGTCAACAATCACGTTTGACAATAAGACTTACAATTAGATAAGATGGTGGTAGCTAGTCAGGTGGGCTTAGAAAATGCCCTTCCACAAACCAAACCGAGTCTTACTAAGTTGGACTCCGCAAGGAATCGAACTAGCGACCTCCTGATATAAAGCTAATGGACTGAACCATTCCGCCACGGAGTCGGTTACTCATTATTAACCCAATGCTGCAACGGGAACCGATAATAAGGCTGCTGGCGCTACCGGCAGCACATCTTAATGTTATGAAACTTTCTTCAGTTTCAGAAAGACTTGATTTATAAATTAAGTTTATTTGCGGATTCGAAAGGATGCCAATACCAACTAAAACTTAATTATTTTTCGGCGTGGCTACATTGTCAAATTGGGTTGATAATAATAACTATAAAGTTATAAAGTTTTTTTTTTAATTAAAAAACATCTCCCCAGAAAAGCACACTGTACCACACCCTGGACACTTTATACCTTCATACAGCGGACCAGAAATTACATTACAGAAAACGAATGACGGAACAAACAAAATGGCGGTGAAATCATATACGTTCGACAACTAAACGGTAACCAGTCTGAATCAATCTGGGAGACGAGGGGGTGAGGTTGCAATCTAGAGAGCGGCAGGGAGTGTCCATACTGTATGTTAGTACTAATATAATTATCATCATCGTCATATCAGCTCATATACGTCCCCACCGAGGGGCTCGAGCCTACCCCGAATTAGGGCGATCAGGCCTTAGTCAACCACGCGGGCCCAGTGCGGGTTGGTCGACTTCACACACAACATGCGAGTTTCTTCGCAGGCGTGTGCAGGTTTCCTCACGATGTTTTCCTTCACTGTTAAAGCAATCGGTAAGTATATGTACGTAAGTTTTTTTAAAAACTCATTGGTACATTGGCCGTTCAGATTTGAACCCGGTACCTCTGGTTAGAAGAACCGAGTCGTTACCGGTTGAGCCAACGACGCTTTTTATATAATTATATACTATATAATTATATACTTTGGTAATAGGGTCACATTTTGGGTACGGTGAGATCGTGCTACTACGCGACAGTCCACTCTTTGTTGGCTTACAGTACGGAGCTGTGGGCAGGTGCCGCTGACTGAAATAGAGCTTTTTATGCAAAAACTAAACAAATTGTGAATAAAAAAATTGCTTGTTGATTTACTCTGTTGCTACTTTTATCAACCGGAACCCTTTCACTTTGACTGTACACTGGTATGTCTACAATCGTGCTGGAACACAGCATGCTGCTAGGCGGCATGTACAAAGTACAAAGGGAGCACCCACCCACCCAACTGGACCTTGACTTGTATTATTCAGTGAACAGACGGCACAGACAGACAACCGTTAATGTTTGATGTGAGCGATCGATGGCACACACCTGACTGCCTTAATGTACCTCCATAATGTGTTCGATGAATGTAGGACGCGTAGGACACCATGGCGTTTATGTTACCCGTAAGGCTTGGCTTGGGCATTTATCACACTAATATTATAAAGGCGAAAGTTTGTGGGTGTGTATGTTTGTAACTTCTTCACACAAAAACTACTGAATAGATCTCGCTGAAATTTGGTAGGTAGACAGATTAGGACCTGGATTAACACAGAGGCTACCTTTTTCACGCTCGCGAGCCGAGCGGCTCGCGCACTGCGTACCCTCGAAGAGTCATAGAAACGTTGTCCACGCGGGTGAAGCCGTAGGAAACAGCTAGTTTTAGAATAATGAACGAATCAGAAATGAGGAGATCCGTAGGAGAACCAAGGTAACCGACATTGCTCACAGAATAGCTAAACTTAAGTGGTTGTGGGCCGGGCATATAACTCGTAGAACAGATGGCCGATGGGGCGGTAAAGTTCTTCAGTGGCAATCGCGCACCGAAAGACGTAGCGTGGGCAGGGCTCCCACACGGTGGATCGACGACCTGGTGAAGGTGGCGGGAAGCCGCTAGATACGGGCAGCGCAGGACCGGTCGTCGTGGAAATCCTAGGGGGAGGCCTTTATCCAGCAGTGGACTTCTTATGGCTGATATGATGAATGTACTCGTACATATTGATAATGTTAGCTTTCCTTAGACTTTTGGACTGGACACTATTGTTTCATTGACAAAACTACTTTACTTGATAGAAGAGGTTCTAAATATTTAAAATTTGAAATTCGAAGATTCAACTCGCTAAGTAAATTAACTTTTAGGTAAGTATCTTTGAATGTCGGCCATGCGAAAATAACGTTTTAAAATCTATTGACCGAATTTTGTAAATAAGCCAAAATTTTGGTTACCCTAACATTATTGTTTCATTGACAACCTGTCATTAGCTGATAAATATAAACGGGCCAAGTGCGAGTCAGAACTGCACACAAAGGGTTCCGTACCATCATACTAAATGGCGCTAGTTTCTTCACGTTTAAAAAAACATGTTTTTTGTGTGGAGACCCCCTTATTTTCCACTCTTTCTAATTTTTAGTATTTGTTGTGATAGCGGCATTAGAAATACATCATCTATGAAAATTTCAACTGTGTAGCTATCACGGTTCATGAAATACAGTCTGGTGACAGAAGGACAGCGGAGTCTTAGTATAGGGTCCCGTTTTTACCTTTTGGCTACGAAACCCTAAAAATGGCCCTATAACATTTTAAATTTGTAGAATCGACTCGCTAAGGAAAAATAACTTTTAGTTATGTATCTGTAAATTTCGGCCCCGCGAAAATAACGTATTAAAATGTAGTGACCAAATTCTGTAAATAACCCAAAATTTAAGTTTCTCTTACACTATTGTTTCATTGACAACCTTTCTTTAACTGATAAAAAATGGGCCTGTAATACTTTAAATTCTAGGAATCGACTAGCTTAGAAAAAACACTTTTAAGTTGCGAATGTCGGCCACGCGAAAATATCGTATTAAAATCTAGTGACCGAATTCTGTAAATAAGCAAAAATTTAGGTTACCCATTCAACTTTTCTTCTAAATTGCTTACCTAATAAAGTAGCTCTTAACAACACTCAAGAACAAGGCGAGCTAGTGGCAACAAGTTAGCGTGCGAGATTCGGCATAAAGCTGGAGTTAAGATTAACATACGTAATGGTGTGTCCTGAACACGCACAACTAAACGGGAAACCGAGGCGATAGCCATCAGCCAACATTCCGTCGCCAATTGTGTTAAAACCTACTAGTATTATAAACGCGAAAGTTTGTATTTATGATTGATTGATTGAAAACACTTTATTGCACGACATGGTATGGTTGGTGGTAGGTCATTTTCTAAGCCCGCCTGGCTAGCTACCGCCATCTTATCTAAGTCTTGACTCTAAACATCAGTGTTAACAATATTGATGTGTTCCGGCTTGAAGATAAGATATCCAGATCCCCATTGCGGGAATTTTGGTAAGCCCGCTTCCATCTTTGGCAACATCGTCACTTACCATCAGGTGAGATGATGCCAAGGGCTTACCAATTGAGAATAAAAAAAAACAAGAGCAAAAAAAAAGGTACAATGATTGAGGAAGTTGTACATATAGGCGGGGTCTTATCGCTAACAAGCGATCTCTTCCAGAGAATTATTAGATGAAGGAAACATTATTGCCCGGTAGTAATGGGCAATTAAAAAATTCATAAAATATTTAATATTTAAATATAAATATATTATAAATAAATATGTATTCTTAAACTACTTTATTATATCAGCTCATATACGTCCCCACCGAGGGGCTGGAGCCTACCCAGAATCAGGCCGATTAGGCCTTAGTCGACCACGCGGGCCCAGTGCGGGTTGGTCGACTTCACATACAACCTTCGAGTTTCTTCGCAGGCGTGTTGCAGGTTTTCTCACGATGTTTTCCTTCACCGTTAAAGCAATCGGTAATTATATGTACGTAAGTTTTTGAAAAACTCATTGGTACATTGGCCGTCCAGATTTGAACCCGGTACCTCTGGTTAGATGGACCGAGTCGTAACCGGTTGAGCCACCGACGCTTTTTAAACTACTTAATACACGTAAATGATATAAACTAAAATACATATATAATATACATAAATAACATTTATAGTATATAAAGTACATACATAACCAGATTAATGATAATGATATAATACGAGTATGTAAGATATTATACAGATTTATTAAATTTAAAGCGCTAGAAAGTGGATGTTTGTTACTCAATCACGCTTCAATCACGCTTCAATCACTTGACGGATCGGGATGAAACTTGGCACACTTAGAGGTTATGTCCTGAAATAGAACATAGGCTACTTTTTACCCCGTGAAAACGTCTTATTTCTACGGAAAAATTAAAAACAACGCGGGCGGGGTGTATTCCTAGTAGCGCGCTCCATACAAATACAGTTTCTTTTCTATTTGAATGATTAATCAATCAAAGTTAATGAAGTTTTGTAAAGACGTTCTAGAAACTAATATCTTTAACTCCTGAAATACAGGTTTCTACCTAGTTTAGGAGTTAGGTTCACAGTCTTTGTAATCTTTCTCTTGTACAATAAAGATTTATTTATTTATTTGTTTGTTTGTTTGTTTGTCTGTGTTTTGTCAGATTTCCATAAAAATTGTCAGAAAGAACGCCGGATAAATCATTTTTTATCGAAGATTCATTCGTAAATTTATGTATTAAAGCAAACTATGATCCCGAATTTACCGCAAAAATCATCAAAAATTTTTTTTTATCCACAATTAGCAAACCCTTGGCATCATCTCACCTGATGGTAAGTGACGATGATGCCGAAGATGGAAGCGGGCTTACCAAGATTTCCCAACGCAATGGAGAACTGGCTATCTTATCTTCAAGCCGGAACACATCAATGTTGTTAACACTGATGTTTGGCGGCAAGACTTACATAAGATGGTGGTAGCTAGCCAGGCGGGCTATGAAAATGCCCTACCACCATCCAAACCGAGTCTTACAAAGTTGATCCCGCCGGGAATCGAACCCGCGACCTCCTGGTGTGAAGTGACTGGACTAACTATTACGCCACGGAGGCGGTTAAATGATGTATATTAATGCATTTATGGCGACCCACTTAACCTTCCGCATAATAACCCATTTTAATAAAGTTATAATTAGTAACAACATAACGTGATGTACTACAACCTTGTCGTAGAATTCGCTACGGCGTAGCACGTATATCGTAGGCTACTGTTAATAGGTCTTTACCTATGAAATTGCCGATTCAGTTTTTGAAGTTCAATGCCAATTTTTATTGAAAATAAAAAAGTTGTTGTTTTTTATTATTGACCTTACGGTGACACTACTTATGTTATTTTATTAGTAACTAGTGGCATGTCTTTCATGTTCCAATCCCCTGAGCTATGTACCATTGAATTGAACAAGGGCGTTTTCTTCGTGGCCAGTTTGGGAAATTTTTCAGTCTAGTAATTTTTTTTGAATTTTCCTGAATGTGACGAAATCTTATTCGGGGCATTCCCAAATATGACATTAGTAACGAAGAAACTTCTGCGATAACTCTGGATCTTTAAAATTAAAAAAGTGTATTTTTTGCCTCAATAAAGGCGACTTTTTCAGGTGAAAAAATCCGACTTCATGGGGTTAATGCCACTATGCTCTCAAAATATCTAAACAATAGGCATATGTTTACCACCATTTAATTTCTAATAGTCTAATGCTATTATGAGAAGAAATTTTGTTTTAATAACTATTGTTATTAATATAAAAATTCATCTTTAATTTTTTTTATACAATCGGCAATTTCATAGGTAGGGCTTTCATAGGTACCCAATATAAGGGCTTCGTTTCTATACAGGTTTAACAAAATTGGTGTCCAATCATACTTAATAACTGTCCCTAAGAGATCCCATAGTCAATTCACAAAAAATAATAATTGGACTTGTTATATAAATCGGTCAGTGATTGACCAATTTTGTGTATTTTTGTATGAAGGTTATTTTTTTAGGGTTCCGTATCAGATAGCCCTTATACTAGCCACGATGTCTGTGCTTCCATCCAACTTTTATAAAAAAAAGTCATTTTCAAGGCTCTATCTTTTAGCCCTTGGCATTGGTATCATCTCACCAGATGGTAAGTGACGATGATGCCGAAGATGGAAGCGGGCTTACCATTGCGTTGGAAATGGGGATCTGGCTATCTAATCTACATGCCGGAACACATCAACGCTGTTAACACTGATGCTTGGCGGCAAGACTTAGATAAGATGGTGGTAGCTAGGCCAGGCGGGCTATGAAAATGCCCTACCATCAACCAAACCGAGTCTTACAAAATTGACCCCGCTGGGAACAGAACCCGTAAATTCCTGTTGTAAAGCGAATGGACTAACCATTACGCCACGGAGGTTAGAACAGGTCATCCCATCTCTTCCAGTGGGTGTCGTAAGAGACGAATAAGGGATTAAACTGGACGATGGGCCACAGCGTTCTTTCCGAGTACTGTGCCTCCACATCACCACACCCTGGATACTTCATACAACGGGCGAGAAATGACATTTCTAAAAACGAATGTTGAAACAAGTGAAATCACAGCGAAATTCTATATGTGCGAGAATCAAACTTAAACCAATCTGTATTCACCTGGGAGACTAGGGGTAAGGTCGGAAATTAGAGAGCGGCAGGGAGTGTCCTTACTTTATGTTAGTACTATGTAATATGTATACTTTGACATCACACACTGCGATCACCAAACCGCCTGTTACTGTATGTTAGTACTAATGTGTATACTTTGATATCACACACTGCGATCGCCAACCCGCCTGTTACGGTATGTTAGTATTATTATGTATACTTAGACATCACACACTGCGATCGCCAAACCGCTTCTTACTGTATGTTAGTACTAATATTTATACTTTGACATCACACATTGCGATCGCAAACCCGCCTGTTACTGTATGTTGGTACTAATATGTATACTTTGACATCACACACTGCGATCGCCAACCCGCCTGTTACTGTATGTTAGTACTAATATGTATACTTTGACATCACACACTGTGATCGCCAACCCGCCTGTTACTGTATGTTAGTACTAATATGTATACTTTGAAATCACACACTGCGATCGCCAACCCGCCTGTTACTGTATGTTAGTACTAATATGTATACTTTGACATCACACAATGCGATCGCCAACCCGCCTGTTACTGTATGTTAGTACTAATATGTATACTTTGACATCACACACTGTGATCGCCAACCCAACTGTTACTGTATGTTAGTACTAATATGTAAACTTTGACATCACACACTGCGATCGCCAACCCACCTGTTACTGTATGTTAGTACTAATATGTATACTTTGACATCACACACTGCGATCGCCAACACGCCTGTTACTGTATGTTGGTACTAATATGTATACTTTGACATCACACACTGCGATCGCCAACCCACCTGTTACTGTATGTTAGTACTAATATGTATACTTTGACATCACACACTGTGATCGCCAACCCACCTGTTACTGTATGTTAGTACTAATATGTATACTTTGACTTCACACACTGCGATCGCCAACCCGCCTGTTACTGTATGTTAGTACTAATATGTATACTTTGACATCACACACTGCGATCGCCAACCCGCCTGTTACTGTATGTTAGTACTAATATGTATACTTTGACATCACACACTGCGATCGCCAACCCGCCTGTTACTGTATGTTAGTACTAATATGTATACTTTGACATCACACACTGCGATCGCCAACCCGCCTATTACTGTATGTTAGTACTAATATGTATACTTTGAAATCACACACTGCGATCGCCAACCCGCCTGTTACTGTATGTTAGTACTAATATGTATACTTTGACATCACACAATGCGATCGCCAACCCGCCTGTTACTGTATGTTAGTACTAATATGTATACTTTGACATCACACACTGCGATCGCCAACCCGCCTGCCGAGTGTGGAGATTACGGCAAACCCCCGCAACTCGGCGCAGGCCTATGTACAGCAGTGTACGTCTTGGCTGATGTGATGAAGGTTATCATCATCACATGCCAAAGCAGGCTGTAGTACACGTCGTAAATATTTTTTATAGCTTTAAAAAAAATATTTTCTACTAAAAGTTATAAAATATCCCTAGTTGAACCATGTATTTGTTTAGCCTTCATTACTTAATTTTATGAGGTGGGCGTTTCAGTCACGACGCCATTAAACGTCCGAGAATAGCATGAGTTATAGTCGCATGGATTGTACGGAAAGTGGCCGGAGTTTCAGGGTTGCAGCTAGGTTTGCCCCACCTAGCTTTGGGGTGTGAAGGAGTGTCCAGACAGAAGTATTCAGTAGCTAACATTGAGACTTAGTATTTTTTGACTTTCCTCACAAGTAGATCAGGATTTTTTATTTTTTACTAGCATAGCGTCGGTGGCGTAATGGCTAAGGCCGCCGCCCCTTGTCCGGAAGGTCGTGGTTTGAATCGTGCCACGTACCAATGTGATTTCGAATTTAGATTTCATATGTACGTTTATCCGACGCTCTTACGGTGAAGGAAAATATCGTGAGGATACCTGTACACGCCTGCGAAGAAACTTGCAGTTCGTGTGTGAAGTCGACCAACCCGCGCTGGGCCCGCGTTGTCGACTAAGGCCCAATCGCCCTAATTCAGGGTAGGCTCGAGCCCCTCGTTGGGGACGTATATGACGTGTGATAGTCGCATGGATTGTACGGAAAATGACCGAAATTTCAGGGTTGCAGCTTGGTGGGCAATTTGGGGTGTGAAGGAGTATCCAGACAGAAGTATCCAGTAGATAACATTGAGACTTAGTATTTTTTGACTTTGCTCATAAGTAGATCAGGTTTTTTTTTACTAGCATAGCCATCCGCGACTTCGTCTGGGTGGGGTTTATGATGCTCCTCCCGCGAAAAATTAACATGTCATAATTATTCATTTACCGATCTTAATGAAACAAATACAAATCTTAGTTTAAGCATGTGACAATACATCACTGAAAATCGCATAACAATTAGATAAGCCAATATGGAGATTTGCATGCTCAGATGCACAGATAAACATACGAAAATGTTGTTGAAATTTTGTTATTTCTTTTACTAGCGAATGCTCTGTGGCGTTGCCCACACAGATCTCGTTTTTTGCTGTTACCTTGGGAATTTCCCAAAATCCTTTCACCTTTAATCGAAATTGTGCCTACGCCATAATTTCTATCTATATGCCGAATTTCAGAACGATCAAGTCAGTGGTTTAAGCTGTGCGTTCATAGTTAGTCAGGACAAATGATTTTATAAGTATAGATTACGTTCGTGTAGATCGTATGTAGTGCGTAAAAGCACATAAAACTCGATAGGGTTTCCTTCATACTGTGTTTATAGAGTTTATGTTTGTTTTTAAAGTTGACAGTAAAAATGGATTTCCCGTTTTGGCTTCAGGATTAAAGGTGAAACCTATGAGGTAAATAGGAATTATCGTACTAATATACTTACTTAACGCTTGGTACGTATATTAGTTACGATAATTAGGATTAACATAAAACGTTAAGATATGGACCGGAATCAGTGACGAAGCCACACTTTGCAGAATGGTGGCGCATCAGGAGCCAGGTCGTTCCTTTCCCTCTAATATGGTTGATGGGAGCGATGGCTGACTCTCGCGTTATACTCGTGACCGGGTGCTGTCCGTGTGAACTGGCCTACTCTTGTTAAATGCATTCAATGATTTTTATGTATAACTTTTCGTGTCATATTGTTTTCAGGTTCTTATGACATAATCTGGTTTATATCAAGGATTGAATTTTGAGTTATTAACTAATTATTGTTTATTTCTTGATTCTTCACAAATGACATTGTTATTAATTATTTTATGAATATCAGAAAGATTGTAATTTGTACCTATTTTGAATAAATATATTGAATTGAATGGCTAAAGAGAGACAGGAGTTCCGCAAGTTCATTGCTGACATCCGTTAGGATATGGCACCCGAAGAAGAAGAATTAGGATTAAATCTTTTACCTCATTAGGGTAGGCCTCCCACTTGATGGACCGATGACCTGGTGAAGGTCGCGGGAAGCCGCTGGATGCGGGCAGTGCAGAGCCGGTCGTCGTGGAAATCCTTGGGGAAGGCCTATGTCCAGCAGTGGACGTCCGTGAGCTGATACGATAGGTCTCTAAGTAAAGTTTCAGTGTAATTTTACATTTTACGTAACTATGTGAGTGTTGAAACAAATGAAACAGATAACAGGAGCTGTTTTTAAAGCTCGTTACTTGAAAAGATTTAAAAAAGTCGTTACATGGAAGGCTTAAGTGCGACGTTAGAGAAAATAACTGAATATTCATAGCACGCCAAGCCGCGGCCGGCAGCTTATCGGCGGCCTGCGCGCTAATGTGATTAATGTATACCGCAGCCTTGGGATCTGTCACTGGTCACGTCAACGGGTGGAAATCTACTGTTGCGGATATTTATGTCAAGTCTCATGTCAATAGAGTGTCAAGTACTTACTTTCATTTCATTCTAGTTTATTATGGCATGCAGATTGTAAACTTTATGGGCTTTCCCTTCTCTACGCCGACGTAGTAACGATTCATGGATGAAAATGCGTTAAAAGATTATATTATCTATTTGCGTTTGATTATTATTATTATCTTTATTTGTCAGACAACATGGTCCATTTTTGTTAGTAATACAAACGTCTTATTACTCTAATGTTAGTAAAACACATAATTGTAGAAACAAACAATAAAATAAAACAATAAAAGTGCTTTCACACCCCATGCGCTCATCAGTTACAGGAAGCGGAACTGACTAGTACACGGATGAAGTGCGAAAAGAGTTGAGAATCGTATCTGTCAGCTATCCCCTTCAGGATGCTGTTGGGGCTGGCACGCAGCCTGCTTACGAAAGAGGATGTACGCTTACGCAGAATGGCATGAAAGCCATCGACATTTGCTAGTGCAAACATGCCAGAAGCACTGCAATATCGTGGCAGCCCTAACAGCATCCTGAAACCATTATTATGTTAGTCACGTAAGACATTGAGCGACTTCAGCGTACAATTGCCGCACAGGCTGCAAGTATAGAAGGACTGGCAGAACGCTCTAAATAGCGTTATATTTACATCCGTACTACACCGAGAAAACCTGCGCACCAACATAGTGCATTATTATTTTTATTGGATTATGTAGGTAGTTATGTATGTAGGTAACCTAGGTAGAGAGGAGAAAGTTTCCTATACAAGGCTATTTTTGGACCCCCACCGTCACGTGGACAGAAACCTCCCTTTACTGTGTATTCTACTCATAAAACTGAATAACAATTTTCAACCAAATTCAAAAAAGGACAATATTCTCACTTCGGTTGTATTTGTTAATATTTGTTACCTCGGAACTCCGTCGTATAAAAACCAATTGTTTTTTTTTAAAGAATATACTTTTAGATCGGTCCCGTACAAATTATATCAAAATCGGTTTAGTGCTTTTATAGGATCTACAATTTTGCAGAAATAGTCCAAAAAAGTGTTACTTACTATGCAAAGTTGGTCTATCAACGTATCGAAATTAGTATGGGAAGTTAAAAATAATTTTGACTGACTCTGTGACTCAGTGGTTAGTGCCCTTGACTACTGATCCGAGAGTCGTGGGTTCGATCCCCACCCAGGGCAAGCATTTGTGTGATGAGCAGATTTGTTTGCTCTGTGTCTGGGTGTTAAATTATATCTATATATGTATGTATTTAAACGTATATAAGTATGTATATCAGTCTCTGGTAACCCATAACACAGGGAATCCTACTTTGGGGCCAGGTGACCATGTGTGATTTGTCCCAGAATATTTATTTATTTATTTATTTTAATTTTGAGATTTTAGAAAAGTTGTAAAACAAAACTTGTTCAATTCCATGAGTAGAAGCCACTGTGTAATTTTGGCGGGGAGTTCAAAAATTGCCCTGTGTACATTCACTGTTTTTTAAACTTTTCAAATTATTTTAGGTAATGTTCGGAATTTTGAAGATTTTGAAACTCAATGAAGCCTTTGGGAATTTCCGAATGTACAACTATTCTGCCCATTGCTGATGGACTAAGTAGGTAGGGTTATTTATTTATTTTATTATATAGTTTATTGTACACAGGATACATAAATTAAATATTTTATAGAGTAACGTCACAGCAACGGTACACCTTATTTATGAAGAAATTTATTCCAGCAGACCCGGGAAAGAAGAATTATTTCATAGATAATTATTATTATAACAGCTCATATACGTCCCCACCGAGGGGCTCGAGCCTACCCTGAAACAGGGCGATTAGGCCTTAGTCGACCACGCGGGCCCAGTGCGGGTTGGTCGACTTCACACACAACCTTCGAGTTTCTTCGCAGGCGTGTGCAGGTTTCCTCACGATGTTTTCCTTCACCGTTAAAGCAATCGGTAATGATATGTACGTAAGTTTTTTTTTGAAAAACTCATTGGTACATTGGCCGTCCAGATTTGAACTCGGTACCTCTGGTTAGATGGACCGAGTCGTTACCGGTTGAGCCACCGACGCTCATAGATAATAAAAAAAATGAAAGCCTCCCACGCAGTGGACCGACGACCTGGTGAAGATCGCTGAAAGCCGATGGATGCGGGCAGCGCAGGACCGGTCGTCGTGGAAATCCTTGGGGGAGGCCTTTGTCCAGCAGTGGACGTTTTTCGGCTGATATGATGATGATGGTATGTGATGAAGAAAAAAATCCATTTCAGTCTCTTTATATAGAAAGTATTAGGATGAATTCAGTTACCGCCAAATATTGGTTGATGGGGGAGACTGTAGCAAAAATATTGCCTAGATGAAATTGATTCCTATCAATAAGTCCGCCTATGGTATTAAAATTTATTTTTTGTTGTTACTCTGTTTTTTTATGATTTTTAAGCAATAGAGTAAGTAAACTAAGTTAGATTTTAAGTAAGTAAATAAAATTTGCGTTGAAATATATTAAAAAATAAAATAAAAAAAAAGGAAATTTGTTCTGGTTGTACTCATTTGAGAAATGATTTATATGAATTATGCTTAGTTAAGAAAAAAACATTAAAATAGATCTGACTGATACCTTACTTATGACGGAAACACGATTGCTCATACTTTCCTTGATAGAATGTAATAGCGAAGTTACGAGTACCGCTAAAATTACAGTAACAATAACTTAGTTTACAAAAAAATCTACGGATATAACTATACGAATTAAATAAAAGTTAAAATCCCGAATGCATAAAACCTTAACCTTTTTTTTGGCCAGTCGGGAAAAAAACATCTTGTCACTCACGGGATCAAGACGAATCGAACGACATCTCGAACGTGCCAAAGAAATATACAGTAACTGTGTGTTGAGACCTATCTAAATCGATTTTTCGCCCCCAAAAATCCCCGTATACTGATTTTCAAGCAAATCGTTGGAGCCGTTTTCGAGATTCAGGTTATATATACAAGAATTGCTCGTTTAAAATGTATTAGAATAGATACATGTATACATACATACACTCGAGCAATGTAACCCTCCACCTGGTGCAGTCGGGTAAAAATAGTATATTTTAATGTTCGGTAAAAATCATCATATACAGATCTTTCGTTTTTGATGTGTAACATCTTTGCTCTCGCTTTCCTGCAATTTGTGGGAGTGATTTCGTGAAATGGGACAAAAATGTGTAACATGGTACGGAAATGTGTAACAGGAAGTCGCGAAAGCGCGGAATTCTACTTTACGAGAGTCCGACTCGCACTTGGTCGGTTTTTTTCGTTAATGTCAGATCCGCCACCCAGGTACAATATCGTCATCAAATCTAACTAACCTAAAGTATTTTGTCACATGTTACACATCATATGCGAGTACTGTAGGTCTCGCTCGAATTTTTTATTTTTTATTTAAGAATCAGTAGGAATCCAAGCAATTTTCCTTTCATGTAAAACCCATGAATCTAAAATTTGACGTCTCAAACTAAAACTCGCCCATTATTGGTTTAAAAAATAATCCTCTTAAACTACAAAAGTGAGATGATGCCAAGGGCTTACTAATTGAGAATAAAAAAAAAGTGGTGACTTACCTGGCGGTTTGCGCGCCGGCTCGGGCGGCATGGTGGCGAGGGCGGTGCGAGCTGATTGCTGGCGGCGAGCGTGTGTCGGCGAGCGTGAAGTCCGACTGCCCCCTCCTCCCCTGGACACTAACTACCCCTTCACCCTTGCGCACCAACCGCTAGTCGCTGGTGCTGTTTCCACTAGGAGCTAAGCACAGCGAAGCTCTCATAGACTGCTGACTCGCTTTGATTAGCATAGCTCCAGGTAAAAATTGAAAACGCTAATAACGTTAAAAACCGACTTCCACCGCAACAACTTAGTAAATTTTTGCATTATTATTTTTGGTTTTCTAATAAAGTACTACACTGATTTTGATAAAATTTATATGGGACCACACCGAAAGCACTAGCTTTCAAATAAAAAAAGAATCATAAAAATCGGTTCACCCAGTCAAAAGTTATGAGGTAACACACGCATAAAAAAACATACAGACGAATTGAGAACCTCCTCCTTTTTGGAAGTCGCTTGAAAACAGCGTGCCAGTGCTGGAAATGTTGTTTATCGCGCCGATTACGACAAAATACTTGTCGCTGTCTCTTTTTTTAGCCTGGTGTTAAAAAGAAAAGAATGCCCTATCGCAATTTCGTTTTTCAGCTTGGCGTTTACCGACATCTTTGTATGATGATGGACTGACCCGGCAGTCGAGTGGTCAGCACTCCTGCTAGCTGGATTAAGGGTCGTGGGTTTGATTCCCACCCAGGACAAACATTCGTGTGATGAACAGGTTTGTTTGCTCTGTGTCTGGGTGTTCCATATACAGGGTGGCTGGTGAGACGACGGACGAATTTTAGGAGGTGACTCAGAAGTAGGAACTGCACAATGTTTCCCAAGACCCCTATGTTCAATTCTCCAAAAAAATAAGTAAGTGTGTGGTTTTATGACACCACGGTAAAAGTGAAACTTTACAGAGGACGAAACGATCATATTTGCTCTCGCTACGGTACAGAGGACGAAACGATCATACCGTCAGACGAAAGCGACCGTCACGCAACATGTAACATACAGACGAAAAAAATTGAGACGATGTAATAAAAGTTTCACTTTAAAAAGATTAGATTTTTCATACAAATCGATTAGATCCTTAGCCAACTTTGTATGAGGAGTCCAAATTTTTTTGCGAAGTTCAAAAATTTTAACCAGTTTCGTGGCGTTATGGTTAAACCATTAGCTTCACATCAGGAGGTCGCGGGTTCTATACCCGCCGGAGTCTAACTTTTTATGACTCGGTTTGGTTGGTGGAAGGGAATTTTCTAAGCCCGCCTGACTAGCTACCACCATCCTATCTAAGTCTTACCGCCAAGCATTAATGTTAACAGCATTGATGTGTTCCGGCTTGAAGATAAGATAGCCAGCCCCCCTTTGCTTTGGGGAATCTTGGTAAGCCCGCTTCCATTTTCGGCATCATCGTCACTTACGGTCAGGTGAGATGATGCCAAGGGCTTACTAATTGTGGATAAAATAAAAAAATCTTTTTTTATGTTGTGATGCAATAAAGAATATTGTATTGTATTGTAAAGAATTGACCATTGTTCCTTGGGGAAAATTGTTAATTTTTATCTTCTTATTCACCTCCTGGAATGCGTGTGTATACAGGGTGACTTTTAATTAGTTCTTGATAGCAAAGGATATGAATGTGCTCGTGATTACAAACAACTTTCCTAAAGAAACTATATGTAAAATCAGAAAACAATTTTGGTCCTCGATACATAATAAGTTATCAAATCGGCAATAATTATGAACAAAAAACCGACTTCAAACAGGAAACTAAGGTTCTCCTCGATTTCTTTGATATGCCATCATCAGATCGTGGTTTCCATATCATGGTACTACCCTTGGGATGTCTCCTTTCCAACAAAAAATAATTTTCAAAATCGGTTTATAAACGACGAAGTTATCCGCGAAAACACATAAAAAATAATAATATATACGGTCAAATTGAGAAAACTCCTCCTTTTTTGAAGTCGGTTAAAAATGTATAAAGGACCAACATTTTTTTTTCTGATTTGACATATACTTTCTTTGGGAAAGTTGTTTATAATCACGAGTACATTCATATCCTAATTAAAAGTCACCCTTTATATGTATTGAAACGTATGTATGTACATCAGTCTCTGTTTCCGATAGTACATGGAATCCTAGTTCGGGGCCAGATGACCGTGTGTGATTTGTCTCTGAATATTTTTTTTTTTATTAAAAATTTGATTGCGTTTGACTGCAACTCACCTGATGGTAAGTGATGATGCAGTCGAGGATGGTACACGCAAACTCAAATAATGCCTATTCACTCTTGCCTTGAAGATCCCCAAATTATAGGAATCGGGAAACACTGACGCAGGCAAGGAGTTAAATATATTAAGAAAATGCAAACCTGTCACATGTCCTGCTGGCTCTGGTGGCTTGTCTGGTGGGACTGGCAGCGTGAGTTGGTTCTTGGCGGTGCGGTAATGGGCTGGGGTGCGACCAGTTGCGTCTCTTGCGCCCCTAGCCGCTCCTGCGCGCTCCAGAAGAGCTGCTGCCTCCGCTCCGTTGCGACATACCGCTGTGTAGTGAAGCGGCGTCCGTCCCAACTGGCAAATGATGGTAAAATGTTAGGGTTACCCCAGCTGTGTGATGTGATGATTAAAGAACAAAAAGGTGTGCTTAACAACAAGTTCATTAACATTTTTTTTATATTCACAATTGGTAAACCCTTCACAACATCATACCATCGTGCAAATTAAGTTTAAAATGCCCTATAGTGCAGTCCTGGTGGCAGAGTACTGGCACACCCTGGACACTTCATAAAAGAGGACAGAAATAAAAAACGAATGACGGAACAAACAAAATGGCGGCGAAATCCTATCCTATCCTTTTATATTATTAGAACATAACATTTTGCATGAAATCCTATTCTATTTATATAATGTAAGTTCTCTGATTTGGTTAGCGCTTTGGTGTAAACTGTAAGCTGGCCATGTATTTTTGATAAATAAATAAAATAAATACGTTCAACAACCAAACTGTAACCAATCTGTATTAATCTGGGGGTGAGGTCGCAATCTAGAGAGCGGCAGGGAGTGTCTATACTATATGTTAGTACTAATATATATATACTTTGGTACTGGTCTGGAGAAGGATGAGCCAGTATCAAATAACTAGGAAGAATAATTATAAAATGTCATACATAACTAAAGCATGGTAAAACTGCAGCTTGGTAAAATGCCTCAGTTAGACAGCTAGAATTTCAATCAATTAGTATCACCCCATATCTTCTTGAGGGTTTCGTAAGAGACATCTAAAGGAACAAACCGGAGGATGGGTAGCGTTGTGTTGTGTTTCTATCTATCTATCCATCCATCCATCCGTTCGTCAATTTATTCATCCATCTGTCCGTCCGTCCGTCTGTCCATCTATCCATCTATATCAGCATCTTTTCTACCAAGCGTGGCAATTACAGCAAAATCCCCTAACTTTGGGGAGGCCTATGTCCAGCAGTGGAGGTCTTTTGGATGGTGTGATGATGATAATCGCATCAGCTTAAGCATGCTGACTAGCTATTAGTAAAGAAGTGCTTGTTCTGTTCTGCATTTCTGTTTATCAAGCTTTTATCTATCCATTCTTAATATTTGGCAATGCATAAACTGCTATTTAAGTCAACTATTAAGATATTGTATCACTGTTTGTTTTCCGTATAAAATCAAATAGATTGGATAACGTTTTTTGTAGACTGCTGGTTAAATAAAATTGATTAATCTCTGGAATGGTTCCAAAGTGTGTTGTAGTGGATTACTTGTTATTAATTTGGAATACTTATTCTTATTTAAGGAATGGAATACTGATTACTTGTTATTATTTTGCAATGGACTTTGGCTAAATGAAGTGGATATACCTATTAGTTAGTTATATAGGTATAACTAAAAAGTGTGACCAGATTGTTTAAGCAAATGGTTTGCTTAACTCATTACATTAACTTGATTCATTCGTAAACATTATTGAGACAATATCAAGGTAGTTAGGTAAGTGAAAATTACCGCGCCCGACCAACCTTCACACTGAGCCTTAACACAAGTGTTAAGGTAGGGAAATTTCTTTCCCGGTTTCACACTGTCATATTTTCAAATTTCAGTGTGAAGGTTACAACATTGTTAACGTAGGGAATAAGAAAAGAGAGACTATAAAAAACAAGAAAATCACATTTAAGTAATTACGAATTATAATTAAAAAAGAGAGACTAAAACAAACAAGAGAACCTCACTTAAGTAATTACGACTTATATTTAGAAAAGAGAAAGTAAAAAAAAATAAGAAAACCACAGTTAGGTAATTACGATAATTGAAAAAAAAAACTAAAAAAATTAAAAAACCACACTTAAGTAATAACTACTTCTACTTATAATTAGAAAAGAGAAACTACAATAAAACAAAAAAAACACACTAAAGTAATTACTACTTATAATTAGAAAAGAGAGACTAAAAAAAACAAGACAACCACACTTAAGTAATTACGACTTATAATTAGAAAGGAGAGACTAATTGTCATTTTTACTTAACCTACTTTTATTCAAAATAAACTTTACAGTATTGAACTTTCATAACTTTTTTTATACTTAGTTACCAGCATTTGTTTCTTAGCAAGTCTTATCATTGACCTGATAGAAGTTCATAGAACTCCAGCCCTAAAAGCCTAGCAGCACTAAATATTTGATGAACCTAACACATGAACCTAACACATGTGCCTAATGATGTCAATTGTAAAGATACCTCCATTATAGGGTACCTAAATATTTCGAAGAATTGAATGAATACGCCACAATCATAAATTATTGGAACAATCTGATATTGATTTGTAAGTAAGTAAGTAAGTAAATATCCTTTATAGCATACCAGAAAAATTGAAAGTCTGATTAGGTCCACAGCACAGCAGCCTTACATATTAACTGGTTAAAGCTGGTTATGTTTTAAACCGACTTCCCAAAAAAGGAGGAGGTTCTATGTTCGACTTTATGTATGTTCACCGATTTCCCCGTCAATTGTGGACCGATTTTCAAAATTCTTTTTTTATTGCAAAGAGTTCACCAAGTTAGGATCTGATCCCAGGAAAATAGACGGCAACCCTCAAATTTTATAGGCACTTATTACGTGATTCATATGTTTCCTAAAGCTATAAAAATACTTGCGTCTGTTAGTCATCATCTCATGTAGATAAGCTGACGAAGGAAGGTACAACTCCTTAATGGTTCGGAATTGGAGGAAAATTCTTTCATTAATATACATAGATATATAAGGTCTAACAAAATTAGCTGAAACTATTTTAAGGGCAAGTTCATTAAACGAAACTGAACAACTTTTTCTTCACCGACCATACCGAATTCTAAAAAAAAACGCCACATTCCATTATTGCCTACTTAAATCTATCTATCTATCTATAATATAATAAAACTGTAACGGGGCCGTGTCTGTACATGAAATATTTTTGGAAAATAATAACTGTGGTGGACATTACTAACGATACAGAGGCCAAAACAACAACTTTTGGAATTTTTGTCTGTCTGTCTGTCTGTCTGTATGTTCGCGTATCACGCAAAAACTACCAGGCCGATTTTGATGAAATTTTGTATGGTGGTTCCTTATAGCCCGGGTTAACATATAGGATACTTTTTATCCCAGAAAATTCAAGAGTTCCCGTGGGAAAATCAAAAGTATTCATTTATAGAGTGGCTCACCACGCAAATGTGGCTTGACCTATTACAATCAAATTTTACACGTTGATACCCTTATCGCGAACTAAAACTGGGACATTGTGAATCCCAAAAAAATTAGGGTTCCTACAGGAATGCAAAAAATTGTATCTTTAGAATGACTCAACGTAACAATATGAAACCTTTACATTGGGATGGGGTGTTTTGACCATCATTGTATAGTCGGGTATTCTTTATCCCGGAAAACTAAAGAGATCCCGTGGGAAATTATCTATAGATACATACAATAATAACAAAAGAGTATACTTTTTTCTATATATTAGATACACATACCAAACATTATAATCATAGTAGCAGAATGTCAATAGATGGCACTGCAGGGATAATAAAACGCGCTTAAGTTGTATTAAAACATTAAATTATTCTTTCATACTTTTGAGTGGATTTCTTTTATGTATTTTTCAGCATACGCTACTTTAAACTCTGGAACTATGGTACGTAGCGATGTGTTTCATAGACGAACAGAGAGGTATTTTTTTACAGATTCCAATCGTGTAAAAAAATAAAAACACATAAATCGAGTTTAACATCTTTTAACAGGAGGCACAGATATGGGAACTCTTCTGACGGCGACTATTTGCGTGTGGCAGTTGCTCTCCGCCTGCAATATCAATATCTGTGAACCTTATCAATGTATTTGCGGGTCCTCGGTGGAGGCAATTGGCCATCACTCACTGAGTTGCAGTCGTGTTTGTGAAGATTACCACGTCACCAATTCCTTAATGACCTCACTCGGAGGGCACTGGTCTCGACCAGATGGAATATTCCATCTTTGATGCAGCCGCCGGCCGGGCTTTAGTCGATCTAATGGCAAAAGGCCAGAGGGTTTAAACAGGCTATATGGCAGAGAGGCACGTGTCTGCTTTGGGAAGCCACTTTTTCTGCCTCACTCCTCACCCGTACGGTACTGCTGCTCAATTTGCGGTGAGAAAGAAGCATAATAAGTAGGTTCTCGGTCTTGGAGGCAAATTACTGCTTTGTGCCGCTGGTCTGTGAGACAACCGGCTGCTGAACCCTCAGAGGCCTATGCCTTCACAAAGAAGATTGGCCTTCGCCTTCGAGAGAGGAGATGTGACGTGAGGTCCTACCTGCTGCTAAGGTTGTCTATTGCCATTTAGCGCGGCAACGAGAAGTGCGTCTTGGGCTCCTTTGGAGCTGATACGACTCGAGGATTTGACCCATATTAATATTGTTAGGAAATTTTATTACTAGATTGATACCTATAATGATTTGAATTAGTTTTTTGATAATATTTCATTATATCAGTTTATATACGTCCCCACCAAGGGGCTCAACCTGCCCTGAGTTAGGGCGATCTGGCCTTAGACGATCACGCGGGCCCACTGCGGGTTGATTGACTTAACACATAAGCTTCGAATTTCTTCGCAGGCGTGTGCAGGTTTCCTCACGATGTTTTTCTCACCGTAAGAGCGTCGGATAAACGTAAATAATATGAGATCGAAATTCGAAAACAAATTGGTACGTGGCAGGACTCGAACCATGACCTACCGGATAGGAGGCAGCTGCCCTTGCCGTTGCGCCACCGACACCGAATATTTTTAATAGGTAGCTTTTATTTAACTATAGTCCTTTCATTGTGTTCAGTATGAAATCGATATTCGTATAGATATTGGTAAGTTGCAGGATTCGAACCACGGCCTTCCGGACAGGAGGTAGTGGCCCTAACCGTTTTGCCACCGACGCTCTATATTTTATTTAAGATTTAGAAATCCTTACTTTATATTATAAATGTGAAAATGTGTTTGTTTGTTTGTTACCTATTCACACTTCAACACCTCTACCAATCTTGATGAAATTTGGCATGCAGGTACCCTGTATCACTGGGAATGAAATAGTCAACCTTTTATCTGTGGAAATTATCATAGTCCGATGCAGTTCCTGAGGAAACTAAAACAATACTCTTTGTTCGTTTTATTTAAAATCGTAACGAAAAAATGGATTGGTGTGATTTTTAGCACAGAGATGAGGTGGAAAATGATATAATTTACTAATAAGTATATCCTGACATAGTTCCCGAGGGATCTGGGGACAACAGTTTTCTACGCTCGCGCACGTCGGTGGCGTCGCAACGGAGCAACGGATTAAAGTGATTTTTTGTATAGAATTTGTTGAGGGGGTGGGAAATGACAAAGACTGCCAATCCGAATAGCCCGATACAGTTCCTGAGGTACCTGGTGAAAACTCATGTCCACGCTTGCGAGCTGAGTGCGGCTCGCGCACCACTCACCCTCAAAAAGAGTCATTAAAGCTATGTCCACGTGGGCGAAGCCGCGGGCAAAAGCTAGTAAATAATATTATCGTAGTGCGGCCCTGTTTTGTTTACATCGCTGGATGCCGCAACCACCCGCAACGAAACTGTGCACTGTGCCCAGCCGTTGACCTTTACTAGTTCTCTGAATCAATTCATATTTAAAATACTTAAAACCTTACAGTTCCTTTTAGCTGTAGGTAGTAAAATACAACCTATCAGGTATTTACACTTTACGAAAAAAAAGGAATTGAAATTAAAGGCGGCGGCTCCTTCCTTTGAGGTGTTTGAGGTCGTTGAACGAACCACGCGAATTGTATGTACCTACGAGCAAGCGCCTACAAGCAAATGTGAATACTGTGATGCGCGAAAAAAATATCTCAGTTACTCTCGCGCACTCATTGAGTTACGTTACTCAAAGCCTAACGACAGATTGTGTGTGACCTACCTAAGTGTCTAAGTTAAGTGTTTCATTGTGAAATGCCGTACAACAGTATTTGTACATTGCGGTGTGCTATGAAGTTTGTAACCACAAGTTTGGGATGTAAGAAGGAAGGCTGCGGGTAAAGGATCGGAGCGGAGGCTTGTGCTATTATTATCATCTGTGGCGGAGGCGTGTGGGCTGCGGCTTCTACGGTGCGATGGTCAGTGCCGGATTCATTAAGATTTCTTATTTTTTTATTGTAGATTTTTTTTTAGATTTCAGTATGGTCGCTGAAAAAAAAGTTGTTCAGTTTCGTTTGCTGAACTTGCCCTTAAAATGGTTTCAGCTAATTTTGTTAGACCTTATATACGTAGGTATGCGTAGACCGATAGTTGTATTCTTTCAGGTTATTCAGATGAGCTGATGATTGACGATTTAACTCCTTAACTTTCATGCTGCTGAGATGATGATGGAAACCACAAGGCTCTGTATATGTGAATGAAACATATGTATTATGATTTTATAATTCCTATTGGTGAGTAGGTGATTGGGTTTAACGTTGTTAGATGGATAGCATTATCTTAAAAAATAAAGAAAATAAAAATAAAAGTTAAAAACTTCTTTATCAATAGTAAAAGACAAGCCGTCATCTGATGGTATAAAAAAAGTTAAAAAGAACTATTTTAATTGTAAAACCGAAGTACAATTTTGCTACGTATATTTTTGGTTTTTGTTATTGTTCTAAATAAGTACTGAACCGATTTTTAATAACATTTGTATGGAAACAACCTGGCAGCATTAAAAGAGATTCGTGAAAACCGGTACACAACCTAAGAAGATATCGCATAACAAAAATAAAGTCAAAATGAGAACTCCTCCCTTTTTAAAGTCTGTTAAAAAAAATTATCTACAAGTTTCAATGCAGTGACTAACTGGCTAGCGCAATACATCAATGCTATGTACTATTGATTCTTTCCGATTATACATAATTAAGATGTCTGTTGGTACAGGTGGGCTTTAAAAACCAGCCAAGTGCAAGTCAGAACCGCACACATAGGGTTCCATACCATCATACTAGATAGCGCTAGTTTCATGTTTCAAAAACCATCATACTAGATGGCGCTAGTTTCTTCATGCTTAAAAAAAAACACGTTTTTTGTATGGAGACCCCCTTATTTTTTTTAAATTTTTAGTCTTTCATGTTATAGCGACAACAGAAATACATCATCTGTGAAAATTTCAGCTGTCTAGCTGTCACGGTTCATAAAAAACAGCCTGGAGACAGACGGACGGACGGACAGCAGAGGCTTAGTAATAGGGTCCCGTTTTTACCCTTTGGGTACGGAACCCTAAAAATGCCCTACCACCAACCAAAATGCATCCATATAAATTGTGGGAACCAAACAGGAATCGAAGCCGCAACCTTCTGTTGTGAAACTTATGTCAAAGTATAATAAAGAGTACTACGTACAGTATGGTCACTCCCTGCCTCCCGTTGAAAGTGCCGCCCACCTCCGCTCGTTAGCTCCCAGGTATCGGCTAGAGTACGTCTTATCTCACTCACACAAGCATGGTACGCATTCACCTACACGAGCTTAGACTGTGTGCATAGGAACGCGTTTGTTTCATACATTTGATCGCCAGTGACCGAGGTGTGCTTATATAGCCTGGCTACTGCACTACGAAGGCAGGCGACCGTAGCATTTACGTAGCAATGTGTAGAGTATAGAGGCTTCCCACGATCTTCATTAGGTCGTCGGTCCACCGCGTAGGAGGCCTGCCTACGCTGCGTTTTCCGGTGCGCGGTTGCCATTCGAGAACTTTAGTACCCCAACGACCATCTGTTCTGCGAGATATGTGCCCTGCCCACTGCTACTTCAGTTTAGCGATTCTGTGAGCTATGTCGGTTACTTTGGTTCTCCTGCGGATCTCCTCGTTTCTGATTTGATCACGCAGAGAAAATCCGAGCATAGCACGCTTCATTGCCCTTTGGGTAACTTAGCCTTCTTAAAGGCCCATAGTAAGTGACCATCTGCGGGCAGCGCAGGACCGGTCATCGTGGAAATCCTTGGGGGAGGCTTTTGTCCAGCAGTGGACGTTTTTCGGCTGATATAATGATGATGATGTGTAGCGTAGTTAAACTATGTAGACACGTCACTAATTATATGAAAATATCTTTGAAACTGGCGTAAGTGGCTGTTTTCCTACCCAAAGGTAGCCTGGAAGAAATTGCTACATAGCAATAAGGCTGCTTATTCTTCTGTGTTGTTTTATTTTTCAAGCGACTTCCAAAAAGGAGGAGGTTCTCAATTCGACTGTATGTTTTTTTATGTGTGTTACCTTTAGAACTTTTGACTGGGTGAACCGATTTTGATGATTCTTTTTTTATTCGAAAGCTAGTGCGTTTCGTGTAGTTCCATATAAATTTAGGAAAATCAATGCAGTACTTTATTAGAAAATTATCGAAAACCAAAAATAACAATGTAAAATTGTACTAAGTTGTTGCGATGGAAGTCGGCTTTTTAACGTGTTTAGCGTTTTTTTTTATATTGTATTATAGATTTGATAATAAGAAAACCCACTTACCGAGTCCTTCTGATGGACCAACTGCGGACAATTGGTAACAAGCCATTCGGCTATGTCCATGAAGTCATAGTATATCGCCTTATGCAGCAGTCCCACTCCAGCTTCGTCGCGGCATTGGATGTATTTGCGACGATTGTAGTCTGTGTTTAGAAGCTCCTACGGGTATAAGATACATAAAACATTGTTATTAATTACTGACTGCGAAAATTGTGATACTGTATGAAAACACTTTTAGAAACGAGGATACAGTGTCCAAACATCTTGTTTATTTTTCAATGGCCGACATCAAGTTTTTTTTTTTATTCACAATTGGTAAGCCCTTGGCATCATCTCACCTTATGATAAGTGACGATGAAGACGAAGATAGAAGCGGGCTTACCCAGATTTTTCAACGCAATTTAGAACTGGATATCTTATCTTCAAGCCGGAACACATCTATGCTGTAATGTAAACATTGATGTTTGGCGGCAAGACTTAAAACAACCAAACCGAGTCTTACAAAATTAGACTCCGCCGAGAATCAAACCCGCGCCCTCCTAATGTGAAGCGAATGGACTAACCATTACGCCACGGACGCGGTTAAGTTATGAAGCAGGTGTCTGGATGTCCACAGAAATCATAAAACCATCCTGTGTGTATAGCTCAAATTACTGAATAGTGAATTTTTGTTACCCACACTTGGTAAGCCCTTGGCATCATCTCACATAAGTGACTATGATGCTAAAGATGGAACCAATGCTAAAGATCTCCCAACGCAATGGGGAACTGGCTATCTTATCTTCAAATTGAAATACATTAATATTGTTAACATTGATGTTTAGCGGCAAGACTTATATAAGATGGTGGTAGCTAGCCAGGCGGGCTTAGAAAATGCTCTTCTACTAACAAAACTGAGTCATACAAAGTTAGACTCCGCCAGGAATTGAACGCGCGACCCCCTGATGTGAAGCTAATGTACTTAACCATCACGTGATGGAGGCGATTAAATAGTTCAGTTATAATTGTTATCAGGTAAGGTGCCTGGATGTCCACAGAAATCATAAAACCATCCGGTCTGTATAGCTCCATCGACTGAATAGTGATTTTTAGTCGGAAGATGTTTCTCCTGGCAAATACTGTTCGATCCATCATTACGTGTTTCACAGCTACCATTAATATACATGTCCTCTCCTGTCCGGGATGTCGTGGTTCGAATTCTGCCACGTACCAATGTGTTTTCGAATTTCGATTTCATATGTACGTTTACCCGACACTCTTACGGTGAAGGAAAACGTCGTGAGGAAACCTGCACACGCCTGCGAAAAAACTCGAAGGTTGCGGGTGAAGTCAATCAACCCGCACTGGACCCGCGTGGTTGACTAAGGCTGATGGCCCTAATTCAGGGCCTCCAGCCCTTCGGTGGGGTCGTATATGAGCTGATATGATGACAAATACCTGTAGCTCTAGCAGTGAACCACGTTCGACAGCGGCATGCAAGGCATCACACTTTGCCACGAGAGTCGGCAGATGGGTCGACAGAGGCAGAGCCTCAGCCTCCGCAAGCAGCCGCCTTCCTTGACCAGCCAGTACGGCTCGCTCCAGCTTGCTGGCTGCCCCTCCTCGCGCCCACTGCCGTAGTTGGGCCGCTGATACCACGTCGAGAACTGCTTGTCATGAGGAAAGTGGGCTAGATTAATTTCGAAACTAGAGAACTGATCATTAATTCGAGTACAATTAAAATTAATAACTGAGGAACTGGGCTTAATACAGTTAAAACAATGGACGTTAGAAGACCTGAACAACAACATCCAACATCATCCTGAAGACTTTATCTAATAGGTGAACTTCGCCGTTATGGAGGTGCCTTGTGCGGAGGGTGATCACGGAAACTAGTGACTTATTTCCTTGATCGACCGCGGCACGGGCAAATTAAAAATTAAATTGTCTTTATTGTTCCTTAATGTTTCCGTATATATTTTTTATTGTAACTAACCTGCTATAAGTTTTATAAACATGATATGGATTGCAGTTATCTGAAATCATCATATCAGCCGAAGAACATCCACTGCTGGACAAAGGCCTCCCCAAGGATTTCCACGACGACTGGTCCTGCGCTGCCCGCATACATCGGCTTCATGCGATCTTCACCAGGTCGTCGAAAATAAACAATTTTATTTTTTAAATTTTATATTGGACGTAAATAATGGTCACATGGTATATAGACTTCAATCGACACAAAATTCAATCCAAGCAAAATTAAAATATTTCATTTTATAATTTTCTATTACCGTATTTATCTCCATTCTCCTCGACATACAACAAAAAACTATTCAACGTCATTATTTTGTTTCCACAATATCACAGCACAATGACAAACATGCATCCACTCCTCTTCCAAGACCTCTTGTAAGCTAATGAAGTCTCATTTGAGACCCCGGTCAAGGTGCAGGCTATAGACGGCTATAGGCCACTAAAACGACAATCTGTGTACAATCTAGTGGTTTATGATCTCGTGCTACATTCTGGTGACGCGATAAGGTTAGTGATACAGGATTGGTTTACTTTTCAGGTTCAAAATGTGGGAAAATATTTAAACGTTACAATAATTTTATGCAGAAATAATGTACGAAAACTGGCCAAGTGTGAGTCGAACTCGCGCACCGAGGGTTCGGTACCACCACACCTCTCATCATTATATACTACTAATTGTATATACAGTGTAAACTCTGTAAAACGTCACTCGATATAACGACTCACTCTTTGAAACGTCAAAATTTTCTGACTCCAGTTGGTTTACTTTGACGCTAATCTCTCTCTGTATAACGGAAACTCGCAGTAACGTCACAAATTGCCCGGTCCCTTGAATGTCGCTATATAGAGTTTACACTGTACTTTGTCGTTACTATACCATTTGACGTAAACCACGTGCACGCTGATGCCGAAAAAAGAACCAAGTACCTGGACCTGGTGCACGAGGTTAATAATATGTGGCAAGTGGAATCCACCGAAATTGATACCGTTGCCCTTTCAGTGAACGGGCTAATACCAGGTGACCTTAAACCTCATCTAAGGCGACTGAAACTTTGAGGCAGACCAATAATTGCGGCTATGCCGAAAGCAGTCCTCCTATGTCTAGAATAGGGATGACGAATGCTAGTCATCTGATTTTCTTTTTATCATCTGTCAAAAACCAAATATTGTTCTAAAAATGTTTGAAATACCTCATAGGCGTGACGTCATAGTTTTGTAGCGTCACTCATTTTGTGATTTTGAAGAATTAAAAATCAAAGACTTGATGGAAAACCAAACGAGTAAGTTTTCCGAAGTTTAAGTGAAGCAAGTTTTAGTGATCAAAAGTTCAAAATTTATTTCTGATGCTGTCGTCATCCCTATTGTCATGCCCGGATAGTCCGACTTCTGTCACTTCGCCTCGTGGCAAGTAAGCAGGTCGAAATTTAAATTTTCAAATAATATTTATTAATCACCGATAATCAAACATACACTGTGTAAGATTTAGCTGGCTATCTATTACAGTTCCAAAGATACAGCCTTTTAAAGGTCGGATAGACAGACGGACGGAAACACAAAAGGACAACTTAAGCTTAGTAACAGGGTCCCGTAACATGGTAGGAACCCTAAAAATATTTGTATTTGCAATTATTATACTGAGGTTCCTTCGGTGCCGTAATGGCCAGGGCCGCTACCTCCTGTCCTGGAGGTTGTAGTTCGAATCCTGTCACGTACCAATGTGTTTTCAAATTTCGATTTCATACGTGCGTTTATCCAACGCTCTTACTGTGAAGGAAGACATCGTGAAATGAAATGAAATGAAAAGAAATGAAAGTTTATTTGCATAAAACATGGTTTCAAAGTTGTTGCATTATTTAGGTAGTCCTCATATTTCACCAGATTGGCATGCAAATGTTAATCTTATTATAATTATTACTTATAAAATTCACAGCTAATACTTATACTACCAACTATACTGCAAAATAAAGTTACAGATACAATTGCATTTGTCATAGTCAATATTAATTGTCAAAATGTCTATATAGGAATTCATTTACGGAATAAAATAATTTTTTTTTGAGATATGTCACAAGTTTGCGTTTAAATGATATACTATTCGGTATTGATTTCATATCAGTAGGTAGAGCATTAAACAGAAACTCGAAGGTTGTGTGTGAAGTCGACCAACCCGCACTGATTCGAGTCCCTCGGTGGACATGTATATGAGCTGATATTATAATGATAATAATACAGAGTTCCATCATTCTCTTTTATTAAAATTTAAATTTTATGAAACTAAGGCACCTTTCTTTCCAAAAAGGAGGAGGTTCTCAATTCGACTGTATTTTTTTATGTTTGTTACCTCAGAAATTTTGACTGGGTGAACCGATTTTGATGATTCTTTTTTTATTTCAAAGCTAGTACTTCCCGTGTGGTCTCATATAAATGTTATTAAAATCGGTGTGGTAATTATAAGAGAAATAACAAAAACCAAAAATAATAATTCAAAATTGTAAATTGTATTGTTGTAAGTTGTTGCAATAGAAGTCGGTTATTTAACGTGTTTAGCGTTTTCAATTAATAATTAACTGGAGTCGGAGTTTTGTTTATGTATTCCAAAAAAAAACCTAGTAACACAATACTCAATAACATGTTCCATTCGGTAGGCCGTTTCAAGTTTATCAAGTATAATGTACATGATATTATTTTGTTAACGTAAAATGTATAGTTGACCTTGAATACCAAGCACCCTTTTTTATACAGAGTGAAGAAAATGATTAATAACAAAAAATTGAAATCTTTGGCCAAATTTTTAACCAAGCAACTACTCACTACACTGAATTTCCCTAAGGAACCTATAAAAAACAATGTCCGACTGTTCAAAAAAGAAGGGTAATATTTTTATTGCAGCTACGTTTTTGATTTTTTAAATTAAATTGGTTGGGTATATTCATACAAAATCGATCAGTTGAACACACTTTGAAACGTCATTTTTTTATCACACTTTTATTAGCTTCACCTTTATGTATGTATGTATATTTGTAACCGACTTCTTTGCACTCGATTCTGCCCCACATTAAACGGACAGATTTAATTTAAACTTTGTACATTTATCAAGAATCAGTGACAATACAATAATTTCATAAGTTTATATTTAAAAATTTAAAAATAAATACAGTTTAAAAAACTAAGAAGCACGCTTTTAAAGCACATCAAACTAAAAAGTGAAAACTGATTCATAATATAAGCTGAATACTAAAATAAAATGTGAAAAAAGCGTGGGGCGCTTTGTGCCAAATTTTTCGTATATCGAGCACACTAATGCTTGTATTTTTCGTCCATTATTGTTTTCAGCTTATATTAAGAATCATTTTTCACTTTTTAGTTTTATGTGCTTCAAAAGAGTGTTTTTTAGTTTTTTCAAACTATATTTTTATTTTTTATTTTAGCAAATTGTTCAGTTTTGTCGCTACAGTGAACATACAAGGTTACTGGTAATTCGATACATTCCAATTGAGGGGACCAACTAAAGCTCATTTGCAACAAAAAAGTTCATATAATACAGGGGTCGAAAATCAACGGTAATTTAGTTAGGGCCATAATTTTTTAAATTTTGTATGAAAAACTTGTTTTCTTGTATTTATTATGATTTTGTAAAAAAAAAAGTAATAATACAGTAAGCGCACAAAATGTGAAGAAAACTTCCTTATTTTATCAGTCATCCAATAAGATATAAAAGTTTTAAAAAATCGAATAAGTTATTACAAAAAAATATTATTTCTATTAAAAATGAGAGTTTTCAGATTAATTACAAGGATCATTTCAATAAGTCTTGCCGCCAAACATCAATGTTAACAGAACAGAAGTATTCCAGCTTGAAGATGAGATACCCAGTTCCCAATTGCGTTGGGGATCCTTGGTAAGCCCGCTTCCATTTCCAGTTACATTGTCACTTACTATCAGGTGAGATGATGCCAAGGGCTTACCAAGTGTGGATGACAAAAATAATTGGACACGATAAACACGTTGAACACTTCCATCGCAATAACTTAGTATAATTTTTCATTATTACTTTTGTTAATTTCCAAAAAAAAAACCGGTAAAGTGCGAGTCAGAACCGCGCACAAAGGGTTCCTCATCATCATACTAGATGGCGCTAGTTTCTTCAGGTTTAAAAAAACACGTTTTTTGTATGGAGACTTTCAATTTTTCTAATTTTTTGTATTTGTTGTTATAGCGGCCACAGAAATACACCATCTGTAAAAGTTTCAACTACTGTCTAGCTATCAGGGTTCATGAAATACAGCCTGGTGACAGACGGACGGACACCGGAGTCTTAGTAATAGGGTCCCGTTTTTACCCTTTGGGTACGGAACCCTAAAAAGAGTACTAGGCCGATATTGATAAAATTATATGGTACCGACCTGGCAGCGTACTCTATCGAATAAAAAAGGAATCATGAAAGTCAGTTCATAATCTGCACAGATCAGATATCGCGTCACAAACATACAAAAAACCGGCTAAGTTTGAGTCAGGACCGCACACATAGGGTTCCGAACCATCTTACTAGATGGCGCTAGTTTCTTCATGTTTTAAAAAAAACACGTTTTTGTATGGGTAACCCCTTATTTTTTCACTTTTTCTAATTTTTTGTATTCGTTGTTATAGCGGCAACAGAAATACCTCATCTGTGAAAATTTCCACTGTCTAGCTGTCACGGTTCATGAAATACAGCCTGGTGACACACGCACGGACGGACAGCGAAGTCTTAGTAATAGGGTCCCGTTTTTACCCTTTGGGTACGGAACCCAAAAAATTACTACGCCGATATTGGTAAAATTATATTGTACCGACCTGGCAGCATACCCTATCGAATAAAAAAAGAATCATTAAAGACAGTTCATAATCTGCGCAGATATCGCGTAACAAACATACAAAAAAACATACAGTCAAATTGGGAACCTCCTCCTTTTTGGAAGTCGGTTGAAAAGTTGATCATAAGTTTGAATTTTGGCCAATGATATCAATTTAACCCTGTAGTGTTCTAGGAAGGGTCTACGAATAGAGTTGGAGATTATCAAATTTATGACTTTGAACTGTAGGGTTGGCACTTGGCAATGGGTCAGTTACGATAAACATACCCCACTATCAGATGACCTTCACAAGCTTCTTTTTAGATAAGCTTAATTATGGTAGAAATTCTGGTCGCAAATGACCTTTCTATCTAGATAACGACTACTACTATTTTTGGACACTAGGGATTTTTATTTATGCGGTTTTAAATGCTCTTACGGTGAAGGAAAACATCGTGAGAATACCTGCATACGCCTGCGGAGAAACTCGCAGGTTGTGTGTGAAGTCGACCAACCCGTACTGGGCCCGCGTGGTCGACTAAGGCCGTATCGCCCTAATTCAGGGTAGGCTCGAGCCCCTTGGTGGGGATGTATATGAGCTGATATTTGTATTTCAATGTAATTTCGACATTTTTCTACAATTTGTTTTGTTTTGAACTCTTGGCTATATAGTATTTTTTATTTTATACATACTAGGTATTTCCCGCGGCTTCGCCCGCTCAGATTCCGGTGAAAAAATGTCTATACCTATTATCAGACCTACCGAATATACACAGAAAATT
Source organism: Coleophora flavipennella (assembly GCA_947284805.1). Classification (NCBI taxonomy): domain Eukaryota; kingdom Metazoa; phylum Arthropoda; class Insecta; order Lepidoptera; family Coleophoridae; genus Coleophora; species Coleophora flavipennella. The sequence goes on along the minus strand of OX369270.1, from coordinate 5,761,116 downwards.
TCATGGAAATCCATTCAGCTGTTTCGGAGGAGTATGGCAACTAACACTGTGACACGAGAATTTTTTATGTATAGATATTTATTAAAAATTTGAGTGCGTTTAGCTGCAACACCTGGTGGTAAGTGCCAATGCAGCCGATGATGTAATACGCAAGCTCAAATTGTGCCTGTTCACTCTCGTCTTCCTAAACTATACGAATCGGGGAATATAGACGCTGGCAGGGATTCCCACTCCCTGGCCGTTCGCGTAATGTAAACACTTCGTGCGTATAGATGGAAAATTAACGACAACGGGGTGGAATCGTCCTCCGCGCCTGGTAGTCCGATAATGAAATAGAGAAGGGGGGATTAGATCGTGAAGCTCCAGGGCACACTCTCAGAAATGAATCCTGTAGAACACCGATAGACAGGCGACTTTGCGGCGATGCTTGAGGCTTTGGATCTTGTTTGATACAAGGTTCTTGTCGCCAACGAGTCGTATTTTGTCATAAAAAAAGAAAGTGGAAACTATTGCAATACAACAAAATGTCGAAGTTAGTTTCTTTGGGACTTTCTAAATTTCGTCATAGGATGATATGCTTGTAGAAGTATCTAAATCTTAACTATACAATATGACTGGCTAAAAGAAGAATTTTAATTTGCAATAATAATAATTCTCAGTTGCCTCTTTTCATCCACCTCTTGAAACACGTCGTTTAATCAGACCCCTAAAAAGTGGTAGGTGCCTACTTATAACATTTTATTCTTCAGATAAGCAAATTTAGATTTATTTATGTTATGAGTGTTTATTACTGAAGAGTTGGAGTGTAGTATTTTCAAGCGACTTCCAAAAAGGAGGAGGTTCTCAATTCGACTGTATGTTTTTTTTATGTGTGTTACCTCAGAATTTTTGACTGGGTCAACCGATTTTAATGATTCTTTTTTTATTCGAAAGCTAGTGCTTCCCGTGTAGTTTCATATAAATTTTATCAAAATCGGTGTAGTACTTTATTAGAAAATTAACAAAAACCAAAATAATAATGCAAAATTGTTAGAAGTTGTTGCGATGGAATTCGGTTTTTTAACGTGTTTAGCGTTTTCAATTATTGAAATTGCTACAATCTTAAAACATTTGTAGGTAAAGAAGAAGTGGCAAGACAAATCTGACACAGCCACGTGACAACACCGCAGTCCTATCGGATTAAACCTTTGGCTGGCAGCTTTTTATGATTCCGTAGTCAACAAGGAACCCTTATTGTTTTACTATGTCTGTCTGCCTGTCTGTCCATCTGTTCGCGGCTTATTTCAGAGACTATTAGTATTGGAAAGATGTACCTCCGCTACATGTAAAAAGGGGTGTATTTTTTTTGCGTGAATTATCATATCGTTATATAGGTTATTGCGGGGTTGCTAAAACCATTTTTTGATTGTTCAGGGATTGGTTTGAGAAATATCAAGCTTTAAAATGCTAATTTTTGTTAAGGTCAAGTGGTCAAGTGTCTCCCCCCACCCTACCAGCTAAACAGCTATTTTAAGGACATCTGAAAAAAATGGTAAATAGTAGGAAATTTAATCAATTTAAAGGGAAAACTATCATGGCTAAGTAGGCTTTAATAAAGTTAAACTTTAATTACATCGTCTCAATTTTTTTCGTCTGTGTGTAGCGTGACGGTCGGTATGATCGTTTTGTCATCTGTACCGTAGCTCCAAGACCAGAGCAGCCATGATCGTTTCGTACTCTGTAAATGTATACATATAATTGTGAAACAAAGTTTCACTTTTACCGTGGTTTCATAAAACCACACAATACTGTTTTTTTAGTTTAGGAATGATAGTCGACCAACTAAGATGTGTAAAAAGTTCACAGATTTTCCATACAAAATGTTCAGTATATATAAATTTGTTTTTAAAATATACGTTTGATTTTTGAAAAGACAATGGAAACCTACTTAGCGCGAGTCCGACTCGCACTTGGCCAGTTTTTTAAATTTTGACGCTAGAGCGGCGACGGCGTCGGCCTAGTGATTAAAAAAAACGTGAATCGGTGGGAAAGCAAAAACATAGTATGTGGCACAGAGTAAAAAAAAATCGCGAAATTAAACAAACAAATGACGAACTAACAAATATTATTGTGCCAGGAAAAACAATAACTTTTACGTTTAATCATTTCCCTAATAAGAATATCATTACTTTTACATATTAACTGATTTTATTATGTAATCTAAGCACTTTTTAATTGCTAATTATATAAATTATTTAGTTTTAAGTTTTTTAAATTTTGACGCTAGAGCGGCGACGGCGTCGGCCTAGTGATTAAAAAAAACGTGAATCGGTGGGAAAGCAAAAACATAGTATGTGGCACAGAGTAAAAAAAAATCGCGAAATTAAACAAACAAATGACGAACTAACAAATATTATTGTGCCAGGAAAAACAATAACTTTTACGTTTAATCATTTCCCTAATAAGAATATCATTACTTTTACATATTAACTGATTTTATTATGTAATCTAAGCACTTTTTAATTGCTAATTATATAAATTATTTAAATTATTGTTTTAATTTCCTCGCTTTGTTTGAGTAAAGCACTATTCACCTGCGGTTCGGCCTTAAAACTCTACACACCTAGCAATCGTTTACTTCCCGGCCTTCGCAGTACTGTACTATTCATTAATCGTTTGCATGACTGTCACTTTTGCGTATTATCATTAACTATTTATCAACTTCGCTGAAATTCATAAAAGCCTACGTGAAAAGTAGGTTTTAGGGTCCCGTGCCAGGTAACGAGACCCTATTGCCACAGTATTACAATATAGCGGCTTACAGTAGTGCAACGAATACTCAGAGCAACGAAAGGGTACTTGCGGGGCAGCGGGCGGCGGGGCACAGGCTACAGGCTAGTAATGGTAGTACCTACGCTGTAGCGGCATCGTGCGACATCACATGCGTTGCGCTACTGTAAGTCATATCGTAATACTGTGCTATTGCTAAGCCAACGCTTTGTCTGCCCATCCGTCCGTCTGTACGACTTTTAAATGGCTGTATCGTTTGAACCGTAATATGAGTTATTATCAGCGGCTTACTAAAATAACACAAAAAAAACAATAAATGTGTTTTTTTAAAAGGTTTTTTGTTTGTTTTTGCTCTATCGTAAAATCGGCAATACAAGCGTGAAACTAGGTGTGATTATAGTACTAATCAATCGCGATCATTGCTTGAAACGGCTGGACCAATTAGGCAGTTTTTCTTTTTTTATGGTTCCGTTTCCAAAGGATAAAAACGAGATCCTATTACTAAGCGTCCACTGTCCGTCTGTTTGTCCATCTGTCACCAGGCTGTATTTCATGAACCGTGAAAGCTAGACAGCTGAAATTTTCACAGATGATGTGTTTTTGTTGCCGTTATAATAACAAATATACTAAAAATTAGAAAAAGTGAAAAAATAAGGGGGGGTATCCATACAAAAAACGGGTTACTTTTTAAACATGAAGAAACTAGCGCCATCTTGTATGATAGTTTTTGAAACATGAAACTAGCACCATCTAGTATGATGGTACGGAACCCTATGTGTGCGGTTCTGACTCGCACTTGGCTGGTTTTTAAAGCCCACCTACACCTACAGACATGTTAATTATGTATAATCAGAAAGAATCAATAGTACATAGCATTGATGTATTGCGCTAGCCAGTTAGTCACTGCATTGAAACTAATAGATAATCATTTTTTTAACTGACTTCAAAACTTCTATTAGTACCTCTTGGACTTCTAGGACTTCTTGGCCGGTTTTGTCTGTAATTGTCAGGACAAGGCTTGTATTACCTCGGTAGGACTGATTTGGTGGCTCAGTGGTTACTGCTCTTGACTACTTATACGAGGGTTGTGGGTTCGATCCCTACCCAGGGCAAGCATTTGTGTGATGAGCCGATTTGTTTGCTCTGTGTCTCAGTGCTCGGTGTCTAGGTGTTAAATATTTATATATGTATGTATTTAAACGTACATAAGTATGTATATATCAGTCTCTGGTTCCCATTACACAGGGAATCCTACTTTGGGGCCAGATGACTACGTGTGATTTGTCCCAGAATATTTATGTATTTTATTTATTTATTACTAAGCAAGCTGCGAGCAACAGCTTGTGCTAATATAAAGTAGAACAACAAATAATGAAAAGCGGTCAACTGTGAGTCGTACTCGCACTAAGGAGTCCGAATTGAATAAGGAAATTAACTGTACAGCCACAGTGTGCCTCGGAGGAAGAAAAAAGACGGAGGGAATATCGTTTAAGAATCAGCTGAAGTATAGCAATGGCGGCGGCCTAAGAATGTATGAGTGAATAGAGGGTTGCCATCTATATAAATAAAAATGAATTGCTATTCGTTAGTCGGAACGTAACGTACGTGTTAACATCGTCTCCTTATGTCTTTGAGATAAAAAATATTAAAAGTGACCTTTTGTTTAAATGGAAGTGAAAACTGTGTTAATAGTAATGAAAGCGACTAGGTAAGTGTAATAAAAACAAAAAACAGTGAGCAACTTTAATACAAACACGGAATAAAAATTACGTGTCAGTTCATACATTAAAAACTTATTTTATGAGGATATTTTAAATCAAAAACCTTGCTATGATTGTGAAATATATAATGCTAACTAGCAACTTTACAGATAATTAGTGTACCAGTCGTAATTTTAAATCTAGAATAATAACGGATCTGCATAATAAGTGGGTGAGTTAACCTTTGGACTATGGACTCAGTGCTCGATCTTGTCAACAAAATCGGTGACTCACTCAAACACACATACTGAGATCTTACAAACTAGAACCCAAGCAATAATTTCACCAAAGCGATTATCGGTCCGTTAGCTACTTCGGTGAAGGTGTGAGAATAAAATGTGAAGGTGTGAGAATAAAATCGAAGTTTCCGGGTTCAAACCTGCGTACTTATTTTTTTTTTCTCTTTTCTTTTATAAGTCAATTGTAACGATAAAAATGTCAAATAAAACTGCTAAATGTTTTAAGTGCAAGAAGCAACTTCTTAGAAAAGAATTTCTTAGATGCATGGCGTGCAAAAATGTATACTGCGCAAATGTGAATTGCGCTAAGATTCCGGGGAAAGTTTTTGATTTAATGACACCTGAGAGACGAATGAACTGGAAATGTAAATCAGGGCAATGTAAGTTAGAGGCACCGTTGGGAAACAGCTCTGTGGCTAATTTAGAAAAAGAAAAATTAAGTTCTGAGCAAAACGGAGAGATCAAGTTAAGCTCAACTGTATACGTGTCTCCTACCTCAGAGAACAATATAACAAAACGTGTATATAAAGCTAACATACCCGTCAACAACTCTTTCGAACAGTTGCCAGTTGAAGACGATGAAGAATTTAATAATAATAAACAAGTTCTAAGTTCTACAATGCTGAACAACACGAGGGCTAGTCTACCAAATCTTTCAGTTGAGAATCAGGAGGTTATGGAATTAAAATCAGAGATAAGTGCACTGAAGAAAGAGATTGCCAAAGAAAGAGAAGATTTTGAAAATCTTTTCTTAGAAAATACAGAACTAAGTAAGCTGGTACGTAAACAGAAGAAGAGTATTGAAGTCTTAACACAACTTCTCTTAACAGAAACATATGACACACGTAGCTTGGGTAACACGCCATTATCAAACAAGAATATTGCAAAAATAACATCGACACGGAAGAAGAAGTACAAGCAATTAGTTTTAAATCTTGAAAAAGAACTGCAAAATAATTATGGAGCAGACGAGAATGTTTCAGAGACGCAGGACCACACAAGAGAACGCGAAGACCGAGAAGTTTTAAAGATGCAGGACCACATAATATGTGACAATAAAAGCATTAGTAAACGCTCCCAAATTTGTAAAGAAATTATGAAAGATACTTCTGTATCTAGAACAGACTTGAAACGAAAAAATCCAATACCAGAAAGAGAACAAGTAATTGAATCTATGCAAGACCAAAAGAGTGGACGCAAACATGGTAATAGAAAGTTATGCATAATAAGTAGTGATAACTGGTACAAGACGCTAAACACAGCTAAAAACCACTTTGATCAAGATGAGATATGTCACTATCTGATCACCGGCGGTGGAATAATACAACTTTTGCAAAACATTGACATAAAACTTAAGGAATTTACATCGAATGACTACTGTATAATACTAATTGGAAAATCAGACTTCCTAGGCACCAATAACTACTCATATTTGGTGAACTGTATTAGAAATGAGCTGCAAAAAGTACAAAATACAAATGTCATACTATGTTTGCCAACTTTTAAACAGTGCAGCAAACATACATACCTGTTTAACAACAGAGTAGAAATTTTCAATCAATTGTTGTATATTGATAACATCAAGCATGAATATGCATACTTACTGGACTCAAATAGGAATCTAGAGTATTCGCGACATATACTTACCGATTGCTTTAACGGTGAAGGAAAACATCGTGAGGAAACCTGCACACGCCTGCGAAGAAACTCGAAGGTTGTGTGTGAAGTCGACCAACCCGCACTGGGCCCGCGTGGTCGACTAAGGCCTAATCACCCTGATTCAGGGTAGGCTCGAGCCCCTCGGTGGGGACGTATATGAGCTGATATAATAATAAATAAAATTGACATTACTTATGAAGCACTTCCCTTGAGTAGCAGTAGTTTTTTTCGTGAATAATGATTGTGTACAATGTAATAATTCAATTATAAACACTAAAACCGATGATAATGTAACGGAAGTTCCAAATTCAAATATTATTATATTTCATCAAAATGTTTGTGGGATTAATAGCAAAAAAGATGACCTTCAGCTGTACTTATGCCCTAATAACAATGAAAATTTACTTAAACTGCCTCATTACGTTTGTATAACTGAACATTTTCTCAATAATAATAACATCTCCTTGCTGTCGATAGAAAATTATATATTAGCTACTTATAATACGCGGATCGACATGGCACGGGGTGGAAGTTAAATACTGGCCAAGAATAATTGTAAGTTTGAGGCTATTCCTTTTTGTAGTCAGCTATATAAGGGACAGTACTTTGAAATTTGTGGCGTCAAGGACATTGACTATAATATTAGTGTGTGTTGCTTATATCGTAATCACAAGACTAGGTTTTTTGCTGAGTTCATTAAACACCTGGAAATGCTACTAGAGCACTTCTTCAACAAAAAATGCATTATCTGTGGCGATTTCAATATAGACTTATTGACTAACGATAGGTACAGAGATGAATTTTTGACATTGCTGAGATGTTATAATTTTAGATCCCTAATTACAGAAACGACATACATAAAAGGAAATGCACACTCCTGTTTAGATAATTTCCTAACAAATCTCCCCGAGGAGGTAGTACTGTCGACGAATGTAGACCACAATGCACTATCTGATGGCCATGCTGGTTTGTTTTGTAATATAGCCGTTCCTGATAAAGATGGACAAGGTGACTATTTCATTACACAAAAAAGGATCTTTAATCAAAATAACTCTCGACGCTTTAGACAAAATTTAATGGATCAGAATTTGTCAGGCTGTGGGATCAATAGTTTCCTACAAAAATTTAACAAAGTGTTCAAAAAGAGTTTTCCTGAAAAGAAAGTTAAAGTTAGATTAAGCAAGAGCAAACAATTAAAATGGATCACAAATGGCATTAAGACTTCAAGCAAAATGAAACGGTTTTTAGGATCACGATGTAACACCACCTGCCATAAATCAATTATCGATTATAAAAATAACTATGTTAGATTGTACAGGCGCGTTATTAAAAGTGCGCGTAAAATCACTGTTCAACGAGACATATTTAAGGCAAGAAGTTGTTCCAAAGCTATTTGGTGTACGGTTGATAAGCATAGAAATAAAAACAGGTGTTACAGGAAACAAAAAATTAGTATAAAGGTTGGAGATAGTGTAATTAATAATCCAAAAGAAATATCCGAACTATTTGCAACAACTTTTGACTTTGGTAATTTTAAATTGACGACAGATACAACTTTAGCTAAAACTATGTTAGAAGAGAACACAAATTGTGTTGGGCACACCATGAGATGGAACAGTATCACACCACCTGAACTTGTAAGGGTTGTAAAGAGCATGCAGAATAAACGTTCTAGTGGTTATGATGACATTCCTATATGTGTCATTAAAGACAACATTGATATTCTGGCAAAACCATTGTCACTTTTTTACAACTCATGTGTTGATAAAGAACTTTTTCCCGACCAATTTAAAATTGCCAAGATAGTACCTATACATAAAAAAGGTTCTAAAGGCGAATTAAAAAATTATAGGCCAATATCGCTATTACCAACCTTCTCAAAAATTTTTGAGAAACTCCTTAAGACAAGACTAGTGAACCACTTAAAATCTAAAAAAATTATGAGCAATCGGCAGTTCGGATATCGAAAAGCTATTGGTACTGTTGAGGCTATAGATACGCTATTAGATGACGTTATTCTGAGCCTGAACAAGAAAGAGAGAGTTGCTGGTTTATTTCTCGATTTGTCAGCTGCTTTTGATACAATTGATCATAATATTTTAACTGACAAACTTTTTCATTATGGTATTCAGGGAAAAGTTTTAAAACTTCTTAAATCTTATTTGAGTAACAGGTATCAATTTGTTGAAGTTAAATGTGTACATAATGACAAAGAAACTATAAGTAAAAGCAAATTAACTGCCATAAAAAGGGGTGTTCCACAAGGCTCTGTTTTGGGTCCCATTTTATTTAACATATTTACAAATGATTTGAATTACTATATACAACGCAATTTGACAAAAGTGAAAATGGTTAGTTATGCGGATGACACTAATGCTATTATCTCGGCAAGAACCTGCCAGGAGCTGGAAACTGACGCAAATAATACTTTTTCTATTTTCCGTCGTTGGTTTTGTGCAAACAACCTTATTGTGAACGTAGCAAAGACTAATGTTAATTATGCTTTTCAGAACCACATCCAAAAAAAAAGAAACCATAAATGTATTTTTGGACAACACAAAAATTGAAACTGTGGAGAGTGTTAAATTTTTGGGAGTAATCATTGACTGTTACTTAAATTGGAAAGGTGAATTAGACAGAATAGAAGCAAAAGTCAGTTCAGCATGTTACGCACTACGAAGCTTACGCGACGAGTTAAACATTGAACATCTAAAAATTGTTTACTACGCTCTAGTCGAATCACACTTGCGGTATAGTATTAAATTTTGGGGGAATAGTTACGCATATAACGTAAACAAAGCGTTCATTATGCAAAAAAGGGCCATTCGAACTATGGTACGAATACCGCAGTGGGAATCTTGTAGATGTCATTTTCAGGAACTAGGAATCTTAACAGTACCAGCTCTTTATATACTGATTATATTGACGGATCTTGTAAAGAGACCTGAAAGATACGAAACATCTAATGAAAGAACCGAAAGAGAAAAAACCCGTAGGACCGACTTACCTTATGCGATTAATCCAAAATTAAATGTGGCAGCGCACAGTGTAAGGTATCAAGCAGTTAGGTTATTTAATAGTCTGTCAAACGAATTTAAAGTGATACATGATCATAAACAATTCAGGACACAGCTTAAGGCTTTTTTGTTGGAGAGGTGTTTCTATAGTATAGACGAGTTTATAAACTGTAGGGATAAGTAGACGCAATAATATATTTATTTAGAATGATGAATTAGCATCATAAATAAATTTTTAAGAATGCATTTAGTTTAGACTATTTTGAACTTTAACGAAGTGTAGTGTAATTGTATTTTTTTTTCTCTTGTTTTCATAACCTTTTTATTTTGTAAATTTCCGACACAATTGTAAAATATTGTATGGAATAAATTTAAAAAAAAAAGTCTCGCTGAAACTCGAGAACGGCTGAACCGATTTGGCTAATTTTTTTTATTTTTTTTTTATTCACAATTGGTAAACCCTTGACAACATCTCACCTGGTGGTAAGTGACGATGTTGCCGAAGATGGATTAAATATTATTATTATATTTTATATTTTTTTTTTTTTTTTTAATATTATTATTATTTTTTATTATTTAATTTTGGTATTGAATTATTTGTGGAACTCCAGAGAAGGTTTAAAAGGTGAATAAATATGAAAACGATCGGAATTAAATAGAAAAATAATAATTTTGGTTGACTTCACTCACAACCTTCGAGTTTTTATACATACACTTAAGTATATTTTTTTGTTGTTCGTTAGTCTCGCTAAAACTCGAGAACGGCTGGACCGATTTGGCTAATTTTGGTATTGAATTATTTGTGGAAGTCCAGAGAAGGTTTAAAAGGTAAATAAATATGAAAATGCTCGGAATTAAATAAAAAAAATCCAAAAATAAAAAATCAGTCAAAAATTAATTGGTTTTAGGGTAGGGTAGTGTAGTGTAGGTGTAGGGTAGTGTAGGGTAGGGTAGGGTTGGGTAGTGTAGTGTAGGGTTGGGTAGGGTAGTGTACGGTTGGGTAGTGTAGTGTAGGGTTTGGTAGGGTAGTGTAGTGTAGGGTAGTGTACGGTAGGGTAATTTAGAGTAGTGTATGTAGGGTAGGTTAGGGTAGTGTAGTGTTGGGTAGTGTAGTGTAGGGTACTGTAGTGTTGGGTAGGGTAGTGTAGAGTAGGGTAGTGTAGGGTAGGGTAGTGTAGTGTAGGGTAGGGTTGTGTAGAGATGGGTAGTGTAGTTTAGGGTAGGGTAGTGTAGGGTAATGTATTGTAGGTTAGGGCAGTGTAGTGTAGTGTTAGGTGGAACGAAGTTCGCCGGGACAGCTAGTTTTAATATAAATTTCCCCATATTTTCTATATTTTTCGTAAACAAAGATGACCTATTATTACTAGCGTAAAGATGCGACATTGACCTCCCCTCAGCTGAGATCAAGTCGTCTAGGAGGGGGGGGGGGTATTGTTAGTGATCGATCATGTATCATCGATTGTCACCGTGGGCTGTGTAAAATAATCTTGAAGATAAAAATGCAGTTTACTGCAATTTTTAATGATTGACGAGTACACGATGTTAAAAAAAGACATAGTTGTTCATATTCATGGTGCCATGGGTTATTAGTGCCACTCCGTACGCGCCCAAACTGCATGATTTTTACGGATTGTAATACAGTTAAGTCGAACAGAATGAGCGTTCAGATCGCAAAAGCTAGTGCGTAGAAGTAGATATACATATATCGATGTATAGCTGTAACTCGTCAGTGGCGTCGTTACGCTAGAACCGCTACATCCTGTCCGAGAGGTCATGGTTCGAATCCTGATTCGTACCAATGTGTTTTCGAATTTTGATTACATATTCACGTTTATTCAATAACGAAACTGAGTACTCATATCGGTTTTGAAAGCAATTGGTTCAGTAACTAAGAAGTTCAAAATGGTAGTGACATTTTAAATTATAACAATGGTTTCGAAATCAAAGACCTCAAGAACCTTCAGATATCGATTTTGAAAGCCATCGGTCCAGTAACCAAAAGGTTGAGAATGGCGGCCCCTTTTTTCAATTCTGACAACGGATTTGAGATCAGAGACCCCAAATAAACCAAGACCTTCAAATATCGATTTTCAAAGAAATCGACTCATTATCGAAAAGTTCAAAATGGCGGCCACTTTTTTAAATTTTGACAACGGTTTCGACATCAGAGACTTCAAGGGCCTTCTAATATCGATTTTGAAAGCAATCGGTCCCATAACCACAAAGTTTTAAAATGGTGGCAACTTTTTTTCAAATCTGACAACGGATGTGATTTGGTCAGCCAGTGAATAATTATTGAGTGGGTCTCTAGCTAGCTATTTATATTATAACAGTGTTTGAGTAAAACGCTTGTGACATTCTGACGGACATGGTAAAACTAGAGATTTCCTAGTTTTACTACGGAACCCTAAAAACGGGCGTGACAGACGCATACTTTGATTGGTTAACATTTCGAGCACACGAACATTCCAACTTTTTTCGAGCGGATATACTTTGATACACGAGGGAACCTAAAGTAAATAATTAACAAGTAATAAATGCCCAACTTCATGAGAAAAGACATATTAAACTCGATCTCCCACAATTTCAGGTTTTTTTTCTGAAATTTGTGGCAACACTAGTTGTTTGGTGGGGGTTTTTTGTTTCAATGTTTACAGATTTTAACGCGTTAAATATAGGAAATTAAGTGAAAATATTCTGAACTAACGTATGAAATGTGATCCCCTTAAGTTTTCCCACGCTCGGATCTATTTTTACAGCGTTTTACTACGCAAGTCGGCATAATAAATATTATTTCACGTTACGTACATGTGTTCTTTTGCGAAAGGTTCGCTGCGTAATGGCGGCCCATGGGTGTAATATAGTATGAATGTGTGCGCGCGGGCTTGTACCTACGAGCGAATGGGTGTAATAGGGGTACTTCAGTCGCTTGTTATCGATAGGGGGTCCGGCTATTATTAAAACGTCCTTGCAGTGTGCATACTTTCTCGCGAAGCCTTCACCGTCTCTTGTGGGCATACACAAATCACACTATATATCTTTACTAATATTATAAATGTGAAAATGTGTTTGTTTGTTTGTTACCTTTTCACGCTTCAACGTCTTGGCCAATCTTGATAAAATTTGGTATGCAAGTAGCCTCTGTCACGGGGAAGGACGTACGCTACTTTTTATCCCGTGAAAATGGCATGCCAAATTGAAAAAATACTCTTTTTTTGGTTAATTTCTTTAATATCGCAACGGAAAAATGAAGTGATTTTTTGTATATAATTGGTTGCCCCCTCAACTATATAAACTGCTAATCAGATTAGTCCGATATATTTCCTGAGGGATCTGCAGAAAACTCATATCCACGCTCGCGAGCCGCTTGCGGCTCGCGCGCCACCCACCCTCAAGGAGTCATAAAACGATGTATACGCGGGCGAAGCCGCGGGAAAAAGCTAGTACTATTATAAAGGCGAAAGTTTGTAAGTGTGTGAGAGTGTATGTTTGTTACTTCTTCACGCCATAACTACTAAACGGATCTGGCTAAAATTTGGTAGGTAGACAGATTAGGACCTGGATTTACACACAGGTCACTTTATCTCACGCTCGCGAGCCGCTCGCGGCTCGCGCACTGCGCACCCTCGAAAAGTCATAGAAACGTTGTCCACGCGGGTGAAGCCGCGGGAAAAAGCTAGTCAACAATAAACATACACTTAGTAGCAAAGAAGGAAGCTAGGTTATTTATTTTATTTTTATTATATTTATAACACTGTATTACAGTTATTTATTACCTATTCACAGTATTATCAAAATATACATATAAAAATAAGTGCCTACATAAAAAAAATACAAAATTATTCACACTAATAACTACAACTCATACACCAACAGTGCTCACCCTTCCATCCCTCTCATAAAATCTCAAACACTCTTGGAATATTCCTTAAGAGGGGAGGCGGGCACTGTTTTTTCCATACAAACGTTCTCGACAGTTTTCTCCTTGATTTTTAACACTAAAGAAATGATTTTTATACATAAAATAAATATTCATTTATTCTGTGCTCCTATGTCTTCCTTTTTTTGATAACTTGTTTTTTTAAGCAACTAGAAGCCCTCAAAAATGACAGAAAAAATACCTAATTTTTATCACCACTAAAGACGTCTAGTGTGGAGATTCAAAAAGTATTTACAAAAAAAGCTTAACATAGAGGCCTAGTACAACTACTTATTATTCTATGTGTGAATTTTTTTTTAACATATGTCTAATTTTGGAGGAGAAAATCGTCGAGAGCCGAACCTCGAATTTTGCAATTTTTAATCGAAATATTCACCGGGAACTGCAGTTGTCCTTATCGCACAATGACAGGTTTACCTACACATTGATAGAGATGGCGCGAGCGCCAACGCGCGACGGCAACAGTTGTTTCAAATACCTATTTTTCAAATGTGTCTCAGCTAGCGTCCGCTCTTAAAGGTTATATCAGACTTGATGAAAATTTACAAATTATTTGGATTTGTAAACTTAACTAAACTTTATTAAACTTAAGTAAATTGCTCGGATTTTTTCTAGAATAATTAACTACCCAGTGCAGTGGGAATTATTAAATCCGTTATTGACAAAGTTTTTTTTAAAATCGTTAGAGCCATTTTTGAGAAAAAGTAACAAAGACCGCCTTTGTACATGTTATTCCTATTTTGTACCTATAAATGTATTTTGTTGTACAGAGGCCAGCACATAAAGCTAGACACTCGTAGTGCGATTCTGATCCTTACGTATACGGCGTAAGAACGGTACAAAGTCCATAGTGTCTAGCTTTATGTGCTGGTCTCTGTACAATAAAGACTTCACAAATAAAAAAAAGTAAGTGTGTGGTTTAATGAAACCACGGCAAAAGTGAAACTTTACAGAGGACGAAACGATCATGGCTGCTCTCGCTACGGTACAGAGGACGAAACGATCATACCGTCAGACGAAAGCGACCGTTACGCAACATGCAACACACAGACGAAAAAAATTGAGACGATGTAATAAAAGTTTCACTTTAATAAAAAACAAACAACATGTATTTGTTTTTCTTGAAACAATGATTTGAGTACTGTTTACTGTTTCATCAAATTCGTTAGAGCCGTTAAAAAAAATATATGTATCTTTTACTATGGTGAGGCAAAAAATCAAAATAAATTTGAAAAAAAACCTAACCACTCCGGGAATGCCGACAGAAGTAAAAACTTTTTACAGTTTTGGACCCTCCGAGTGTTCCTATCGAACGACTAGGTTGACAAAGTTTTGACCCTGCGAGTCCTCCTGGTAAGGTGTTGGTTACAGGTTACAGTGTCGAAAGTTTAATGGTTATTTTCCCAACTCAAAAAATGCCCAACGCGCCTAAAAAAGTTTTCACTTAAAAAAAAACTGCTGGAGATATAAAAAATAATATTGCCATGTAGTTCTAACCCAAATTTCACGCAAAATCATCCAGAATTTTTGGAAACTAGAGCACCAGACGGACGAACACATACACACATATTTTATGATTTTTATTATTATTCACATTTGGTAAGCGCTATTAATAATTGGTAAACGGTAGTTGTTTTTTTAGACTAAGATAAATACGACAATCAATCCCCATTAAAATCTCAATTTCGATATTTTTCATCACAATACTTGGAGCGACTGAGGAGTGAGCGTTAGCATTTTTCTGTCGCTTGCGTTGATGTCTTTTGTTTGAAATGAATATTAATGAATGCACTTGTCTGGACGTGTGGTAGTACGAAACCCTCAGTGCGCTAGTACGACTCGCACTTGGCCGGTTTATTATAAGAACATAGACGTTACCTAAACCACAGATTACTAAATAGTTGCCTAAACTTATAAATTAGCTATGAGCCTTTTGTTTGATATTTTTGTAAATAGTTTAAATTTTTGTGCATGTAACCGATACTTTTTCCAGCCGCGCTACGCATGTAGACTACATTTTTTACCCGCCGACAGGAAGGGTTAGGAATCTTACACAATTACCTATTATGTATGTATGTATGTTTTATTTACATCCAACAGACCAAAATACCGAAACGATTTGAACAAATAAGGTTGAATACGAGTTCCAGATTATGATCATCACATCAGCTCATATACGTCCCCACCGAGGGGCTCAAGCCTACCCTGAATTAGGGCGATCAGGCCATAGTCGACCACGCGGGCCCAGCGCGGGTAGGTCGACTTCACACACAACTTTTGAATTTCTTCGCAGGCGTGTGCAGGTTTCCTCACGATGTTTTCCTTCACCGTTAAAGCAATCAGTAAGTATATGTACGTAAGTTTTGAAAAACTAATTTGGTACATTGGCCGTCCAGATTTGAACCCCGCACCTCTGGTTAGAAGGACCGAGTCGTTACCGGTTGAGCCACCGACACTTTTTAACCAGATTATGATATGTTATTATAATGTATGTAGGTACATCAAGAAACAATAAAGTGAGATAACTTCGGCGAAAAATTTAAATTAATCGCAAATCGCGTAAAATTCACTTAAGTTGCCAACGCTACTGACATTTGTAAGCCCGAGCAGCAGGCGAGTGTTTACCATCGTCACGAGTTTGCCATTTAGGAACAACCGCCTCTTGGCGTAATGGTTAGTCCATTCGCTCCACACCAGGAGGTCGCGGGTTTAATTCCTGGCGGGGTCAACTTTGTAAGACTCGGATATTTTCATAGCCCGCCTGGCTAGGTACCACCATCTTATCTAAGTTTTGCCGCTAAACATCAGTCTTATCATTATTGATGTGTTGCAGCTTGTAGATAATATAGCCCAATCTCCATTGCGTTGAGGAATCTTGGTAAGCCCGCTTCCATCTTCGGGATCATCGTCACTTACCATCTGGTGAGATGATGCCAAGGGCTTACCAATTGTGAATAAAAAAAATCTTCTATAGGTATGTACCCATGTATTTTGTTTTAATGTTACTTTACCTGTTTTCTCACAACTGTATTGAAAAATGACAGATTAGACATTTGTAAGTCCAAGCCGCAGGGGAGGGTTTACTATCGTCACGAGTTTGACATTAACCTATTTACCACCCGTGTATCACAAATAACCTACTAGTATTGTATGGTGTGAGGACTGCGCCATCTCGTACGTCACAAAACAAATATTTTTTTAAAAGTTTGGAGAATCCACATTGTGGTAAAATTAACACTACAGTTCATTACTGTAAAAATACAATGTTTTTTTGATGTGTAACATCTTTGCTCTCGCTTTCCTGCAATTTGTGGGAGTGATTTCGTGAAATGGGACGGAAATGTGTAACATGGAACGGAAATGTGTAACAGGAAGTCGCGAAAGCGCGCGCTATTCGATCTGACGAATGAGCTTTGCTCTCGCTTTCCTGCAATTTGTGGGAGTGATTTCGTGAAATGGGACGAAAATGTGTAACAGTGATTTGTTACACATCATATGCGAGTACTGTAGGTCTCGCTCGTTTTTTTATATTACTATTGTACTTAATATATGATTAAAGTATCCTCTGTATTTAGTTCAAGTACTTTACGACGTAAAATTCTGATAAAAACAATATTTTTATTATATACACAACACGCTAAGGTCGTGTCGTGTCCAAATAGCTAAGCTTGTTGAAATCGCATACCCCATTACATTATAATACAGTTACATTTTATACACTGTAATTTTCATGTTCGCTGAAACATGTTGAAACAAAGCACGATTGTCCTTGTATTTTAAAATAACACATGTGTTGCTTAACGCTCCTTATTAACTTAATGCAAACAGGTGAAATTTACACTGACTTTTAAGAGTTTTTGCATGAGTACAGGGTGAAATTTAAATCGTGAACCAAATTTTTAGGACATACTCCACACATGAAACTGAACAACTCTCCAAGAAACCCCACTCAATCGGAGCAAAATAAATTGTATGGCAGCCCGCAGTAAAATTTCTCGAAATTTTTTTTAAAATATTTTTTTAATACGAAAATTGATAATAAAAATTGTTCAATTTTTGATGAATTCATATTGCAAGATCAAATATATATTTATTCATAATATCTAAATGACAATTCAATAGCTCCATCCATTTGTGAGTAAATCGCAAGTTTCAATTTCATTTTGCGAACCATACAAACACGATTTTTCTCAGAACAATGGATATTACCATGTAATAGATAAACATAAGCAACTGCGTGGTCGAGAAAGTAAAAAAAGGACTCCCCATACATATAAAGTTGGTATTTAATGGGATCAAATTGTAAGGCCAGTTTTTGATCCAATTGTATAGGTTTCTTGGGGAAAGTTGTTTAGTTTCACGAGTGGAGTATGTCCTTAAAGTTTGGTTAACGACTTCAATTTCAGCCTGTATATAATATTATTTTGAATTCCGCTGCCTAGCTTATTAAGTTCGTGTTATAAACGTATAACACTCCCACTCCTTTTGCACATTATTCGTGGCAAAAATGTCAATTTGGAGGCGTGGCAAGAGTTATAAGCTTAATACATGAAAATAATTAAAAATACTATTAATCGTTTTATTTGTATTCTGTATAACTTTCTATGTCAATAATCCATAGATAGGTTGGTAGAAGCCTTATAATTAGGTAAGTAAACACAATAGCACATAAACAATATTTTTTTTATCAAAATTTTCAAGCGCCTCGGTGACGTAATGGTTAGTCCATTCGCTTCACAATTGGAGGTCACGGTTTCAATTCCCGGCGGGGTCCAACTTTGTAAAACTCGGTTTGGTTGGGGTATCATCTAAGTCCTGCCGCCAAACATCAATGTTGACATCATTGATGTGTTCCGGCATGAAGAGAAGATAGCCAGTTTTCGATTGAGTTGGGAATTGTTCATGAGCCCGCTTCCATATTGTGGATAAAAAAACACTTTATTTAAATAATCCAACTCATTTCCTTCAGGGTTTCTGGATGGGACAATCCATCCGGTCTGCAATCATCATCAATGTGGATATCGTTTTTAGGGTCCCGGAGTCAAAATGACAGAAAACGGAACCCTTATAATTTCACTTATTTTGGTATTATTAAATTTACGAGTACACTTATTCCACATATTATAATGTTCCACCAAGAAGTAACAATCAAAAGTATCAACTACATTGTAATTTTGTCATGTCTGTCTGTCCGTATATCACAGTCAAGTTTCACTGGCACTTAGACTTACGTTAGTGAAATTAAGTACACAGATGTAAAATTATGACCCGAAATGAAAAATGAAGTCAATATCTCAAAAACAAATTTTTAGGCTAACCTCCCCTACGTATAAGAGGGGGATGAACATTTTTTGAGTATTGTTGACTAGGTCTCATAAAATAAGTTACAGGTTTCTTTGAAAACTTTTTAAACTTTTTGTATTTTTTATTCACAATTAGTAAGTCATTGGCATCATCTCAACTGATAGAAAGTGACGAAGATGCCGAAGATGGAAGCGGGCTTACCAAGATTCCCCAACGCAATGGAGAACTGGCTATCTTATTTTCAAGCCGGAGCACATCAAAAGTAGCATTTTTACAAAATATTCAGCTCCAGTGATACTTTTCGCGTCCCCCCCTCCTCTAACTTTTAAACCATTGGTCTTAAAATTCTGAAAAAGTACAGATACTAGATATTAGATAAATAAGTAAACGAAAATTGTTTTGGTGATGAAAAACTTTTTCCTTCCATACAAGTGTTTTTTTACAAGCATTTATTTAGTTTCACCTGTCCCGGTGTCTGTAATGAAATCTTGCAAGTTAAATTTGACCCACTTCCCGGTTTCCGATTGAACTGAATTTTGCATGCATTTGTATATGCGTGACAATTCAATATCAAAAGCTTGTACTAAGAGTTTTTAGGTTTTAATTTTTTTATATACAAGTAAAGGCGGCATAAATAAAATAATTGTATAGGAATCGTGTAGGAATCACTGAGTTGGTCTTTTATAATGAAGTACTGCTTTTTGACAACATATTTTTGTCAGGTGTGCCTTTGCCAAGATAAAACTCGTCAAAATCGTTAAAATATGTCTGTGGTGTTTCTAAACTAGAGACAAACTGTTTTCAAGTAATGACTCCGGAACCCTACACTATGCGTGGTCTAACACGCACTTGGCAGATGTTTATGACTGTGTTGCAGTTCGTGAGAGTGGAAATTAGTTTTTCAAATCTCTGGGGAACTGAGCATTTTTCAGGATATAAAATATATGGCTTTGTTTTGCCCGCGTGAATATCTTTATAATATGATACACTTTGCTAGGGAAGGCTCGAGACCCTCAGTGGAGACGTGGGTATATGAGAAGATGTGATAATTATGATGATGATTCACTTTGTGGGAGTGAGGTGAGGGGAACGTGGGAATGTGGTTTTTAAGATGCCTCGGGGAATAAATTATTTTCGGGATACAACTACTACTACTGTCTAGCGCGTTCATTGAATGACTAGGCCGAACGTTGATTGAACAAGCGTCACTCAACGTCTAACTAGTTAGCGGATTGTAACGCCCTTTGAACAGAGCGGACGTAAAATCAGTGAGGTGATTAAAATTTAGTTCATAGTTATTGTTTAGTTTATTTGTGAGAATTAGGGCTTTGTAACTTAGTGTTCTTGTTCACATTGTGAACGTAAAATTCCATACAACGAAAAGGACGTTGGCAAAAATTAGATTTTTCTAAAAAAACTGTAAATGAGCGAGCGAAGCGAACGATATTAGGTTCGGTCATGTTTGATTGATTATATAGTCAAAGAGCCTCGCGAAGCGAGCTTCCCCCCATGGGTAGCAGAATGCTTCGCAGAAGAAGAAATCGTCGGTTTTTATTCGAAATATTCCATTTAACAACTTGGCTAAATGACGTTCAGTCAAGATGTTGAACGTTACATTAAACAACTTGACGAGTTGTCCTTTAGTCATTTAATTAAATGTCGTCATTCAATGAACGCGCTAGTCATTCAATCAAATAGCAGATTCAAACAGATGACGGCGACATATACAGCGTGGGAAGGAGTATACCGACAGATTTTAACCATGGATTACTGGTGGTATTATGAGTAAATAATGTTATATCAACATGGGTGACATGGGTCTAAAACTGCCTTATTAACTTACTTAATTTCTGGAACAAAAAAAACAATTAAAGATAGTAATCCCTTCTGAACGAAACCTTAGAAAACTCCGACAACATACGATAAACGACGAGTGAAGTCAACGTCAGTATGATACTTTGAGGCAACAAACGTCAGATAAGATTAAGAAGAATAAGAAATTTATCGTTTTTATTTATATTATTTAAAAAATTAATATCTCGAAAATTTGGCTTTACTGGCCCATGTTTATATTACTTTTTTTTGTCTACCTATGCATTAGAATCTTTGGTTAAAATCTGTCGGTATACTCCTTCCCACCGTGTATATGTCGAAATTAATTCCAATCTCTCTTCATTGAAATTGGTTCAGTAGTTTTAGTATGAAAGAGTAACAAATAGACACACTTTCGGATTTGATCATTAGTATCTTTGATTAATTTATGAACTAAAATATTTATATTCTCTTTTACTGCAAACTTAATAGTAGAATAGAAGATATATCTTCTGTGATGTCAATTAATATGGTAATCGGCACCCCGAAAATCGCTTATTATAATATGTTACTTCTTGGAACTTACCTGTTCCTAACTGCCTTAAACATTTCAAAATTTGCGAACGCCGTCGGAGCGATTTCGTAATTTCCCCTAACACGCGAGCCATCAAGCCAGCCAGCTTCTGGTTCCGCCTGCAATGGACTGTATTTACTTATTTACACATTTTCACTCTGTCAGGTTCAGGACCTGGAAGTGATGTTTTGTTTCCTTTTTTCGAAGGTGTTAATGTTACCCTTAGGGAAAACTGGCTTTTTTGCTCATGTAACTTAAATTTTATGTTAAAATGTAATGTTTTTTTTACATGATTTTAATAGTTTTTTTTTACTTTTAGGTACTAGCGTTAATTTAAAAAGAACTGTAATTACTTCGTATTCTTCTCAGAAAACCCTTTCACCTGAGATCTATATCATGAGGGTGCATAAAAAAATAACTAATTCGCCATCTTTGGGAGTACGCCATATTAGCTTTAGAATAACTTAGCTGACCATGCAATGTTCTCCAAACTTGAAGTATATTATATAAAAGTTCCGCTCAATCGGAAATCAGGAAGTGGTTCTAATTGAGGTTCCAAGATTAGTTCCAAACTAACAACTAACACGGCAAGTTAATAAAAAGCTGGACCCGCTGACTCATTGCAGTGAACAACTTTCCCTAACAAACCTAAATAAAAAAAACTGTTTATTTCATTAAAAACAAAACAAATATTGCCACACAAAAACGCAAATCTTATTGATTATGTGTTTGAGTGTTTTTGGCCAATTTTGTGCATTTTTGTTTATTATTTTGTGCATTTTTGTTTATTATTTTGTGCATTTTTGTTCAATATTTTGTGCATTTTTGTTCAATATTTTGTGCATTTTTGTTTATTATTTTGTGCATTTTTGTTTAATATTTTGTTCATTTTTCTTTAATATTTTTTTAAGAATTGACAAGAATAGACTTTTATTTTAGGTTTTTTTTAAAAAAAGCTTAGTGACTTTCATTTATTATTTTTAGGGTTCCGTACCTCAAAAGGTAAAAACGGAACCATTATAGGATCACTTGTGTGTCTCTCCGTCCGTCTGTCACAGCCAATTCGATCGAAAACTTCTGGATCGATTGGGTTGATATTTAGTACACATATCTATGTAAGTCGGTGACTTAAAGAGGGACGTGTAACTTAAATTAATTAATTTTAAACACGTGGCCACTTTTGGGGAAAAATAATGTGTGACTTATCAAATGAAAGGGCTTGTTGTGAGAATCTCAATTATATTTTTTGTAACTTTAAGATGAATAGTTTTGAAATTATTTAAGAAAATAGTCGAAAGTTAACCATTTCCCACTTATCTCCGAAACTACTGGGACTAAAATCTTGAAAAAAATCACAGTATATGAGGTTATGCATAGATTATAGAAAAATCTATGAAAAAATCTTAAGTTCTCCCGCTTTAGCAGGAAAAATGACATTTCAAAGCCCAGAGTAAGCAGACCCCTATTTACTTGGAGCAAAGTATGTAATGAGATGTCTTATATTGTAGGTTGTTAAAGTTTTGCTACGGAACCTGTTTGGGTGACACCGAGTCGTACTTGGCCGTTTTTTCAAATATAAAACCTACAAAATTAAAACTGATTAATAATTTAGTTAGCTAGTGAAATTTATTTTTTTACAGTATTTTTTTTTCAATTTGATGAGAAATAAAAAAGACATACTTAATGCATTTTAAAATATTTTCACACACCACGACAAATTGCTTAAAGTTTTATCACGTCAGTATGGAAAAACTCTATGGAATTAAACATGAAAATTAGAAATGTAGTTGTCTCAGTCGACAACACGACACGACATGACACGACGAGGACGACTCTATCCACTGACCACCATTATACATTTACTGTAAGTTTAAGGACAGTGACTCTATCCTATAGAATATTTCCGCGCTTAAACGGATATTACATAAAAAAAAAACATTTACTATACTGCGGTCGTCCAGAGAATGCTGATTTGACATATGCTAGTTTGACGTAACTAGTGATGTGTCCACATCCATAGTAAATATTTTGTACCTATCATGTAGATGTAACATATAACGAAATAAAATAACCATTACCAAAATAGTGTTGCCAAACCCGTGTTCTTTGTGGACCGTCGATTATAGGGGTGGTAATGGGTGAAGGGGGATGGAAAAAAAGAAAAATTGTGTGGCGGGAAACTAATTATTCGTCAAAATTAACCAAATTTGTTGTATTGCGGTTGAATATTTATTACTTCCTTGCAATCAAAGTGAAAAGCAGAGTGTAGTACTCAAGCATGAAACCCATTTTACCCTCGACGTGACTATCTACCCTCGCCGCCGCCGAACCGGCTCGGTTTGCTACATTAACGTCTCAGGTAAAATGGCTTGTTTTATTCTCTTGATGTGCAATCTACTATTGTTATTACTTAAACATATCACTTTTATGCCTGAAACTTTTATGGTTGGTTTATGACGCAACAAGAAATATTTGTTTGTGTGGTAATGAACTATTCATAATATATTCATAATAGTTACAAATACGTTATCAACAGTTACATGTGGTAACAGAAGAAATTACCATAGAACATAAACGTTTTACTAACGTTTCATGAAATTACAAAATACCCATTCTGCTGTCTTTATACATAAACATAAAACTAAATATGTGTTCCGTTAGTATTATTTAGTCAAAATAAAATTTTTTTTAAATATTTTTTTAAGCTTAGAAACTAGAGATTGATTTGTTTACATTTTGGAAGATTCATCGAATGTTACATTCTATCTCTGTCTTGAAGTGTCAAATCAGCATTCTCTGGACGGCCGCACTATAGATTACGATACGGACGAACAACCAATAAACTGTGAACTGTTTCGGAAAATTGATATTTGGAACTTCAACATTGTTATATAGGATAGGTAAACCTGTCTTAGATACTCTACCGCAGTACAAGAAATCCATACAGTCCTCTAATGGAGATGTCTTGTCAGGGCAATCGTGCGGGGGCCCAGGGATGAGACGGGGAAGGTCGAGCCCGTATTACCATAGTCACGGTTGTTCGGCCACTCGGGACAATACATTAGAAGCAACAACTCTACGCTTCGTGCAGCTCCAGTGGTGGCCAATTACTATTTACTGATATCGGCTGCTATCGACTACATGGATTCTTACAGTGCGACATAGTGAGACTAAATGGAGGATTACGTAGATAGAAATAATTTTCGAAAAACCTTAAAGCTTTTAGGTAATAAGCTTTTATTTGAAAATAGTTTTATATGCTCAAAAAGCTCAAATAAATATAAAAAGTAGGCACAATAAAGTCTAGTTGTTTGTATTGAAAATATAAGAAAATTCTGGAACATTGATTCCACCTTCAAAGTTCTTCATCAGATCAACTTCAAAATACCAAAAGGATCTATTGTCAATGGGAATACGGCTTCATTCCAAATTTCAGCTCAATCGGACAGGAGGAAGTCGCTCTAAAATCGATCGCAGGATTTGAACTAAACGAACATACATACATATATACAAATATTTCAAGATAAGTAAAAGCCTTTAATTTTAAAAGTTAAAGGTCAGCCTCAGATCAAATAAAAGTTCAGATAGAATGCTGCAAACTTCAAATTGAAGCCACTTTTTGAAACATATGTGGGGTATCGGAGTGTTGTGTGTGTGCGTGTCCTCGACGACGTCTTAGAAAATACTATCGAGTGTTTAGGTAGGCCATATTGGAATTCTGTGGTTTAGGTGTGGTTTCTGTATTCTTATGTCTATGTGTGCGTGTACAGTGTACGTACAGGTTTGGATTGGTTTTGATTGATTTCACATTGAGTTTACGTAAGGTTCTATCTAAATTTTTATTTGTAAGAGAGGTCAGCTTGATCCAAAATTCCTCTCAATTCGAAGGCCTGGGTTGAAAAAACGCTAAACACATTAAAAAAACTTTTTTAACTTCCATCGCAACAACTTAGTACATTTTTGCATTATTGTTTTTGGTTTTTGTTTATTTTGTAATAAAGTACTACATCGATTTTGACAAATATTTATATGGGACCACACGGGAAGCACTAACTTATAAAAAAATAATCATAAAAATCGGTTCACCTAGTCAAAAGTTCTGAGGTAACACACATAAAAAACTCCTCCTTTTTGGAAGTTGGTTGAAAAAGTTTCAACGTGTCGGAGACACAGTAGTGGAAACTAGTTTCTCTTTGTTGTAAGAAAACAGACCATGAAGGAAAAGCGAAGTTATATAATATTTTACTTTTGTTCAAGCTACCTCTCTTACGGCGAAGGAAAGCATCGTGAGGAAACCTGCACACGACTGCAAAAAAAAGTTGTGTGTGAAGTCGACCAATCCACACTGGGCCGATCGCCGTAATTTCGGGTAGGCTCGAGCCCCTCGATGGGGACGTATATGAGCTGATATGACTGTTCGAACTACAAAAACTTACGCTTAGGCGGCGAGTAATGTACGTAGAGCCCGTTCTTCTTTACAGCTCGCTCCGATAGCCACTTCTTAACACTTTCCATATCACGACACTAACAGTCAGCGAAAATGAGTTTTTAGTCTCAAACATTAGTAGGTCATTGTTATTATCTTATGAGGTATAATAATACAATGTCTTTTTTATCACACCTATTTGAATAACAATTTGTTCCTCATTAAGCGCGAACAAAACTCTATTTTGTTCCCTAGGGAGTTTTGCTTTCTAATTTCTGATTGGTCCGCGTTCGAGCTAGAGATTTAGTTTCTCTTCTTATTGGTCCACGTTCATGCTTCTGTTTTCTTATAGGTCGTGTTTAAATTTGTGTGTGTCACTTGGGGCCTAAATTTTTGCCCTCGTATATTGAAATCCTTAGAACATTTTGTGCCCTGTCCACACAAATAGCTGTTTATAATTTGTTGATAACAGAAAATATGTTTCTGAAATTAGATGATACATAAATTAAAGAGATTAACAGTCACGCGGTTGACAGTGTACGATCATAAAGTCACTCTTTTTGTTCACTGAGGTGTACATTCGCGGTTTTACTTCTCTGTCTAACATAGCTATTTAAATACTTGTATCCTTTTCTCCTGTCAGACAACCTGTCCGGACGTTTTTTGAAGTTTGTTTCTTTTTATGTAATCTAGTTTCTAACCCATATTTTCGGTTAAAAAAATTATATCCGATCCGTTGTTCTAGTGGAAAAATTCTTTGTTTTTAGTAATGTTTATAATCAGGCTCAGTTCGACTATCATGCATAAATAACTGTTTATCAGTTTCAAACACTCAGATATATGTAGTAATGATTGCGCAGATAAACAGTGGGTTTTCTCGTTTTATATAGCATTTCAACTCTGCATTTCAATAGGTCTGGGAAATCTCTTTGCATGTATTGTTTGCACCTGGCTAGTTATATAAATGTGAAAATTCGAAATTTTAATCAAAAAAATCCCGCCTATCTTCAATTGTTTCTGTCTACGAAAATAAGCGAAAATTACGAAGAATTTAGCTATACCTTGAAATTTTATTCCGCCGCATCAAAATCGGTCCATTCTTTTAGGAACAACGATGCTACAGACAGATACACAAATACACACACTCAAACTTATAACATCCCCTTTTTTGCGTCAGGGGTTAAAAAGGGTAAAGATGCAACACAGGCCACGAATAAAATTGTGTTGTTTATTGGACCTAATGCAGTAACAGTCAGTAGCGCAAACTTGGTTTAAGCGTTTTCAGTCTGGAAATTTTAACGTTCAAGATGCAGCTCGCTCTGGTCGTCCTGTTTGAATTTGCAATCAAAATACGAAGAAACTTTTTCCACGAACTAGTAATATAATAAAAGATTTAAATATATTATCATATATGGCAAAACCAAACACAACATAAAATATTAGAAAAACCGTTTAGTTATTGTTTACGTTTTCACTGAATTAAATTAACAAACACCCGTTAATATTATAACTACAGTTCTCACCAAGCAAAAACCCTATCGATGATTGCTAAGCTTTAAACAAATCAATATCTTCAATCGATTGAATGCTTACTGCGTAGAGACGAAAGAAGCAATGTGTGAACAAATTATAGAGAACATAAATTATTTAAAATGCTGAAACTTTAAATAGAAAGCGGTTTATGGTGCGTTTCTTATAAAAATAAAATGTTTTGCGGCGGGCGGCGCACCCTCCGTCTGCGCCGTCGCTCGCACGAGATGAGAATAAGAATCATGCAGGGGAAGGTTGTGTTTAAAAAAAAAAGGGCTGAGTTATAAAAAAAAATATAAAACCACCGATTAACTGAATATATTTTAAGTTGCTTATAACAATGGAAAACATGAAAAAATAGGCAAAATCATATTGATTGATGCGGGGCGTCATAAAAAATAGAAAGACAATTTCAAAAAACAAATAAATAACAAAAGGTAAAACTAGACTAAAAGACGATATTAAAACAGGTTGAACACAAAAAAGGGCTTTTTTTATACATATCTAATTTCTAGAAACAATATTATTATGAAAGCCGTTAATTCATTTATCTATAGTTTTCGGGACATTTTTGTGGCTTCAAATTTGTGTGTCCTTTCTCTGTTTAAATAATTTTAACCGTAACTAAGTGAATTTTGGTCACAAACACAACAAGTATCGGGGTTGTAGAAAATACTGGTATTTAAAATGAAAATTGAGAATTATTTTAGATCGGTATATAGGCGAGAATTTGCCACGGGGTTGATATTGCACTAACTTGAGAAAGCGAAGCGTCTTGCTGCCAATACTCTGATACAATAGGTACACCTCGCCAGGCAAGTTGCCACCGCAGTATAATAAATAAGAGTTACCGTGTCTGTGTGGTGGGTATTATTTAAAGTGGTTGAAGCGTGAAAGAGTAACAAACATCCATACATCAATCAACCAATCAATCAAATATGCTTTATTGTACAACTAGCTGTTTCCCGCGGCTTCACCCGCGTGGACAACGTTTCTATGACTTTTTGAGGGTGCGCCGTGCGCGAGCCACAAGCGGCTCGTGAGCATCGAAAAATGTAGCCTATGTGTTAATCTAGGTCCTAATCTGTCCACTTACCAAATTTCAGCCAGATCCGTTTAATAGTTTTTGCGTGAACGAGTAACAAACATACATCCATAGATTCTTACAAACTTTCGCGTTTATTATTAGCTTTTTCTCGTGGCTTCGCCAGCGTGGACTCAACCATCTCTGTGCAAAAAATCACAACAATCGAATTTTTTTTTAGTTCCCTCAGGAACTGCATCAGATTATGCTATTTTCCCGGGATAAAAGTAGCCTATGTCCTTCCCCGTGACACCTGCATGCCAAATTTCATAAAGATTGGTCAAAGCTTTGAAGCGTGAAAAGGTAACAAACAAACTAACAAACACATTTTCACATTTATAATATTATTATCAGTAAGGATTACAAAAATATACAGATAGTAGTACAGAATAAACAGTAAAATTAAAAATTGTACAATGCAGGCGGCCTTATTGCTTAAAGCAATTTCTTCCAGGCAACCCATACATATAATATAACTTTCACATTTTATAATATGAGTAGGATTTTTTTTCTATTATTTCAGATGAGATGATGCCAAGGTCTTACCAATTGTGGATAAAAATATATAAATTGCATAAAAATATTTTAATATTTTATCTTTTTTCTATCTTTTCAGGTGAGATGATGCCAGGTCTTACCAATTGTGGATAAAAAATATTACACTAAAAAGTGGTTACAATTTTTTTTGTAATTCCTACTATTAAAGGTGCTATTTTATTAGTACCCGCTATTTTACACAGTGCTTCTGTCTGTGATTCTGAACAACTTTCTCCAAAGAACCTATGGTTAAATAGCAAAAAAAAACTTCTGGCCGATCAGCTGATTGAGTTGACTCAGTAGTCCATTGTTTTGCTATTTTACCATTGGAAAGCGATTCAGAATTAAGGGCAAAAGCACTGTATTAAATATCAAAGTAAAATAAAGTAGAAAAACACCTTATTAGTATTATTATAATTTTATTTGGACACAAAAAATTACATATTGTTTGTTTATACCTACCTTTTGTTTTTTGGCAAAACAGTCATGAATATGTACAGCGCAGGAGTGGAACTCCTTGCCTGCGTCAGTGTTTCCCGATTCCTATAATTTGGGGATCTTAAAAATAAAAAAAAGACATTTCCTGTGAAATTCAGTTCATTTGGAAAACTTATAAAATACATTTTGAACATTCGGCATGGATAATTTTACCGTCGCCCAACGTACCAAAATAATATAATTTTATTTTGAGCTTTCGGCGAGAGTTTCATTTCGAAATTTTCAACTTTTACCAGGCCCACTTGTTCCCCAAATTAAACAGCGCTAGAATATTTTAAAAAATGAAATGAAATTAGGTTGATAACTCATGTTCTGAGAAAAGTAATTACAAGTGCTCTTCAAAGAGCCTGTCTTTTGTCATTTACGTGACTTAAAATTCAAAACCTAACTCGAAAATATCTCCATAAGTTTAGTTTTATTGTCTAACTAAGTTTTGCCGACGGCATCGTTCTAGGACTTGACGAATGTAGTATTTGAGGAAAGACGAATTTTAAGAATGTCATAGCTACCCCTTGTTTTTATGACTGTATTTGAGGGCGAGTGGTTCGCGAGCCACAAACGGCTCGCAAGCGTAGTCATGAGATTCCTCGAGAGTTATATCGGGCTATTCTGATTAGCAGTCTATGGCACTTCCCACCCCCTAAACTATTTCTATTTAAAAAAATCACAAAGTGTGGAAATTAGGTTTCCCCAGTCCCCAGATCCCTTGGGGTATGCAAACTAGTAGCACAGATTACTAAATAGTTACCTAGTAGTCTATGTCATTTCCCACCCCCTAAACCATCTCTGTGTAAAAAAGGGTATTTTTTCAATTCGCCCGTGAACTATATTGGATATTCCCGGACCATGATATTTTCATGGGATAAATAGTATATGTCCCTCTCCTTGAAGCAGCCTACGTGCATGCCAATTTCGTCAAGATTGGTTGAGCTGTTAGAGCGTGAAGAGATAACAAACAAACACTTTTTCATATTTATATTAATAGTAAGGATAATAATCGTCGTGGAAATCCTTGAGGGGAGGCCTTTGTCCAGCAGTGGACGTTTTTAATAATTAGCTGATATTTGATGATGATTGATTGTGACTTATGCGCAACCAGGTAACTTCACATGTATACATATAATTACATATAATATTAGTTACATGTATACACGTTTATTCATGGTTTCACACTTTGCTGCAAGACTGTTCCTGATTCAGCAGCAATTTAAATAAAAAAATCGACAAAACACGGCTGACGTTTAATTGATGACCCTACAATGCGGCATCACCTTTTCCCACACGATCGACAAATAGCACAGCAAAATTGGTTTAGAATCGTTAACCGAGGCATAGTACTCATTTTAGGGGAATTCATATTATCGTCCTTACGTTCCACGGTCAACTTGCAAAAACTAAGTAATGTTACCCAATACAAACTAGTTATTCAGATTTTCGTTAGACGATGAAAGCTTCGGGAGAAAGTATGCACACAATTTATTATTTTATTTGTAACCCAGATAAAGCTGTGTCTTCAGGTATTAGAAGTTTGTTCAGACCATTTGAAGTTACCACTGAGACTGAGTTTTTATCCAGATCTGAGCTGTAAAATGAAGTAAACAAAATTACCGGTTTTTAACCTTCTCCGTGGCGTAATGATTAGTCCATTCGCTTCACACCAGGAGGTCGCAGGTTCGATTCCCGGTGAAGTCAACTTGTAAGACTCGGTTTGATTGGTGGTAGGGCATTTTCTAAGCCCGCCTGGCTAGCTACATCTTATCTAAGTCTTACCGGCGAACATCAGTGTTAACAACATTGATTGAACATGTGTTCCGGCTTGAAGATAAGATAGCCAGTTCTCCATTGCGTTGGGGAATCTTGGTCAGCCCGCTTCCATCTTTTGCATCATCGTTAATTACCATCAGGTGAGATGATGCCAAGGGCTTACCAATTATGAATATTAAAAAAATGAACTATTTACAAAATGAAACATTAAAAGCGCTTTTGGTTCGAAACGGTCTGGTAATTGCTTGTAAAATATTATTTGCTTTAACAGCACGCATTCTGCATAAAAAAAGAGAAAGCGTTTTTCCACCTCTGAATATTATTATCTTATTATAATGATATAATATAATATATATAATACTAGCTGTTTCCCGCGGCTTCACCCGCGTGGACCACGTTTCTATGACTTTTCGAGGGTGCGCAGTGCGCGAGCCGAAAGCGGCTCGCGAGCGTGGTAAAAAGTAGCCTATGTCTTAATCCAGGTCCTGATCTGTCTACCTACCAAATTTCAGGCAAATCCGTTCAGTAGTTTTTGCGGGAAACCGTAACAGACAGACAGAGTAGGGATTAGTAGGGATCACAAACCATATATAATATAAGTCTGTGGTAGGGATAGTAGGGATAGGGATAATATATTATTCAGAGGTGGTAAAACGTTCTATCTTCTTTTATGTACAATGCGTGCAATTCTTCTCTTTGAAAATGACCTATTTACTAGAAAAAATGCGATGACCGATGCTTAACATCTTTTTAACTGAGTATAACCTAGAACAAATCGATATAACAGCGCAGCGTTGAATAATTTATAGGCCCTAGCTATTAATTTTATGACTGCTTATTTCCATTCAAATACTATCATTGCCATTTTTTTAAGACAATGATTTTCTCAGTGCTTATTTTCATCATAATAGCCGCTAATAATATGTTAAACTAGTCGATTATACTAATAAGTACTTTTACTCAAAAATGCTTGAAAGTGGTCATTACTTTGACAAACTTCTTTGACCGAAGTCGGCCTCATTGTGCTGTACATAGAGATTTTAGGCTGTATGTATCTCACAGAAAGGAGGTCGCATAGGCATAACAAGCATCATTTTCGTAATTAAAAAAAACGTGCGTGCGCGGTAAAGAGACTTTATTCAGAATTAGGCTGTATCTAACTCACCAGAAAGCAGGTTGCATAGGTATGACAACCATCACTTACATATTTTAAAAAAAGTACGTGCGCGGTAAAGAGATTTTATACAGAATTAGACAAAAAAAAATCCCATAAAAAAAGCCAGTAAAAACTTAAAATCGTAAAAATGGACTCAGGTAACGAATAATCTTCTAATTCTATATGTACGTATTACACCACCTGAGATTCTAGTAGAAGCACAATTGATGATAGCAAATCTATTGAAAGACACTTGCTTACTAAAGTTTGCGCAATGGAAAATCGACAGAAAGTCAGTCTTTTACTTTAGCGACCTTTCAAAGAAAATGAAGCCCTCGAGTCTTTGGAATACTCTCTCTCTCTCTCTCTCTCTCTCTCTCTTCCTTTCTTATCGTGTGTTATCCAATGGATAGACATTTGAAATACTTACTCCATGCTAAGTAAGTGCACGGTTTTGGTGATGACCAGCGGAATTTTAGTTCATTCATATCAGCTCATATACGTCCCCACGAGGCCCATAGTAAGCGAGAATGTCTAAGTTCTGTATGTCATACAGGTAATTGGAAGCACACACTGGTCAAAGACCTTGGTCTTAACACCAACCGTGTACCTAAGTGTATTTACCAAAAATGTATGCAAAAAATTTCGCCATTCTGACGTCAGAATAGGGATGACGAATGCTAGTCATCTGAGTTACTTTTTATCATCTGTCAAAAACGACATTTTGTTCTAAAAATGTTAGAAATACCTAGGCGTGACTTAATAGTTTAGCAGCGTCATATATGTACTCATTTTGTGATTTTGGTGAATTAAAAATCGAAGACTTGATGGAGAACAAAACGAGTAAGGTTTTCCGAAGTACAAGTGAATTTTCGTAATCAAGACTTCATAATTTATTACTTCTCGGATCTGCTGACGTTTTGTAGAACTTACATACACCTGCCGTGTACCTTAGAGCATCTTAATCTAAAATTCATGTACCTCTCCCTCTCTCCAACCAAAAAAAAATGGAAAATCGGTAAACCTGCCATTCTGACGTCAGAAACGTACCCAAAAAAGAGAATTAAATTAGATTTATTTGCCTTTGCTCTAGAGGAAAATTATCATCAAAATTATCACCCCAAAAAAATTATCATTGAAGAAAATACCTAGTTGTCTTAAAAAAATCTGCCTTTGAAAGTATATTGATATTTATTTTGCGGCCAAAATCTACCAACATAATATAGTAGAACCGCAAACCAAACAAAAAATAATAAAACAAAAATTGTTATTTGATTTTGTAATCACTTTGACAAGGTAAAAAAGAAAAAAATCTTCCTTTGGATACACAATTGATGTATTAGGCGTAGGGTACAAGTGAAATGATTACCATGTATAATAGGTACTCATAAATATACAAGCATATAAAAGGCATGGGCCATATGAAAAAAATATCAAGCTATTTGGATTTTTTGCTCTTCTGAATTTGTTCTTCGCTCCCCGAGAGAGTGATATTGATGTTAAGACCGATGTCTCTTTTGACAACGTTCGACTGAGACCTTCGTTCCGCCGCTTCAGTACCCACTGCACAGATCTGAGCTACAAGAAAAAAAATATGAAAAAAAAAATACAGCCAAGTGCGAGTCGGACACGCGCACCGAACTTCCACACCACTACTCCACACAAGTATATAACAACTTCAATTCATTACAAAAATCAACGTGAGCGACAGAAAACTCCTTTTTTTAATCAGTTCGGACTCTTTAACGCGAGCTCGACTTACATTCGGCCAGTTTCTATTTTTTGTTGTTTTACTATATAATCACACCCGTGTCACGCTTGTATGTATTATCGTTTGTACGATAGAGTAAAAACAAAAACCTACGAAAACATGTGTCGAAAAAACCTCTGGTTAGAAGGACCGGGTTACCGGTTGCGCCACCGACGCTTTTTCATTTTTATTTTTTTTATAATTCGTTGGTAAATTCTCCATACATTCAGTGAAAATTTTAGCTACCTATGACGGTTCCAAAGATACGTCTAAGCCTTTTACGTCTCAGACAGACAGGCAGACGAACAGCGTAGGCTTAGTAGTAGGGTCCCATTATCTGGTATGGAACCCTAAAAAGACGTAGGTAATTTGATTTCATTTTGTAGATAAACGAAGCGCTGCTACGTCGCTAAGGCTTACGAACCGAAACTGGCTACGAAAGGATAACTTTTCATTATCCTTAATTCATAAGCCCTTGACATCATCTCACCTAATGGTAAATGACGATGATGTCGAAGATGGAAGCGGGCTTATCAACATTCACCAAAGCAAAGGGGAACTGGCTCTCTTATCTTCATGCCGGAACACATCAAGGCTGTCAAAATTGATGTTTGGCGGCAAGACTTAGATAAGATTGTGGTAGCTAGTCAAGTGAGTTTAGCAAATGCTCTACCACCAATCAAACCGAGTCTTACAAAGTTAGACCCGCCGGGAATCAAACCCAAGACCTCCAAGTGTAAATCGAATGGACTAACCATTACGCCAAGGAGGCTGTAATATTAATGCTTTTGGTTATTACACGCACGAATTCTAAGCATTAAAGATGAAGAAAGGGATGAAACGTTTAATCGCCAACTGACAATGAGAAACCTTTTGTTGGAAAACGAATTTTATTCTGTAAATGAATATATTAACACTTAATTTTAATTTTAATTTGTATAACATTGGGTAAATTGACGTAGCGTAGGCAGCCCTCCCACTCGGTGGACCGACGACCTGGTGAAGGTCGCGGGATGCCGCTGGATGCGGGTAGCGCAGAATCGATCGTCGTGGAAATCCTTGGGGGAAGCCTATGTCCCGCAGTGGACGTCCTTCGGATGATATGATGATGATAATAACATTGGGAAAATTGAAATATTTTATTTAATTTTGATTGATTTATTTTGATATATAACATTTTTCTTGACATTATTTTTACACTATTTTTGACATTATTTTTGACATTTTAATTTTTTAGTTTCTTTTGATTATCTTTTTATGTTTGACTTTTATATTTTTTTTATTTATTACTATTCTGACGATCATTTATCCTTTGACAAATTATTTAATAAGCTTTATTGTAATATGACATTGATGATATGAAATAAATAAATCTAAACTAATCTATAAAAATTCAGGTACAGATCTCAAATAGCTCTAATTCAATTGCTAGTCCCCGTGGAACTAAAGAGAAAATAATTTAACGAATTTAATAAAAATTAATAACCGGAGTGCACAAAAACATAACCCCTGTGTTTTGGCCAGTCGGGTAAAAATATATCCTATGTCACTCACGGGATCAAGAAAAATCTACGACACCTCGTTCTCCAAAATCCATCTAGCCGTTTAGATTAAAGAGCGTGCCAAAGAAGTATACAACACACATACATACATATACACTCGAAAACATAACCCTTCTTATGGCATAGTTTGGTAAATATATCAGCCCATCAATTCAGTGAAATTAAAGAATGATGTAACGAAAGTAGTATTTCCTGCTGATTACGCTCGCACCGTATACCGTAGTGCGTAGCAGCTTCTTTCAGTATATTTTATACTCCTATGTTGAAAACTGCTGAATAGACAGCTAGGTGCTTTGATGGAAACAAAAAGGAATAATATATTACATTAGCTTTCAACTTTGCTTGCACCAATAGGTCATAAAAAATATTGACTAAAGCAGAAGATCAGAAAACACATTTAAAATATTTCTTACCATTTCTCAGTTGTGAGGTCAAAATACGATGGTATAGCTCATTAAACTTCTTCTGGCGACGCACATTAGAAGGCGTGCGTATGACCAGCGTCGGAAGAAGAATCAACTGCTCCAAATTAGATTCCTCCTTGCCTTTCCTTCGGGGGTTTTCTTTCCTGACGACCAGCCGCGGCTTTAGGTGGGCGCGAGACATGTTGCTGCTTGTGCTGCTGAGGTCCTGTGTGGTGTGTGCCGGCAGGATTATCTGTTGGCGCATGTCACGCCGCTGACCGGGGCCTGAAGTGTGGTAACAGCACGTCGGAGGGTGCTTCGCCTCATAGCTGGGCCCGGCCACACTATCCTCCTGCCTTGAATGGTGTCTGTTCCGCTGCTCTAGGTAATCCAATCGATCATGGCTTCTATGACTTCGCCCAGCGCACTCTTCCCAGCGGTGTCGATTCGCCATTGTAGCACTAGCGGCATTATGATCGCTGATAAGAACGTCCTTGTCCTCGATGGTTTCTTTATTCTTGTGACTGGCGACGATGATATCTCCAGTTTTGCCGAGAGGGCGGCAGTTCTCGTGGCGGTGGTTGAGCTTCACAATGCGGTAGTGGCGGCGGCGGCGGCGCTCCACGTTGGCTACGCGCTCGCGGAGCAGGCTGTCAATGAGTCGCTGCAGCTCGGAGCGTGTGTTGCAGCGCTCCGCGCCGCGACGCCCCAGCCGCGCGTTCGGCCAGTGTGTGCGGCACACGTCCTCCCAGATTATATCACTCAGCACTGCTTCCCTTGAAGGCGTAAGTTTAATCCCATCGTCTCTCGGAGCGAACTCGCCCTGCGCTAGATAGTGAACCGTATCCATCAAACGGTAATCGCGAACTGGGTTGAGTTTGTGTCGTATTTTATTAACCCTGTCCGCTGCCATTTTTGGAGCATCGTTTTTGCCTGTTACCGACGCGCACTGGCGTCTGCCGCGAGTGGTAATTCCATCGTAGGTGGTGAAGTCACGGCCGTACTGCTCGGAGTTGTGTTCCTTGTCTATGGTGGCAGCTTTGCTGGGTGACAGCGGCGAGGCCTGGTGCGCGTACCGTTGGAAGGCAGTGTGCTCCGGAACGTGGCTGTACTGCTGGATGTAGCTGCAGCCCGGCCGCCCCGCACCGTGCGGCGTGGTCTGCCTTGTGGACTCGTTACATTCTTCATCCGATGACGACAGATTGAGGCTTGGATCCAGGGCACGGAAAACCATTTCCTGCCTCTGGATTCTACGCTCCAGCGCTTCTATTCTCTGATACAAGCTTTTTACAGCACTCAAAGGGATCACGTCCGATTCTCCAGGAGCAGGAATCGAAACGAAAACACCAATATCAGCCTTTTGCGGAGTTGCTTTCAAATTTTCTTTATTTTCAGTTTTTGGAAGATTCATAATTAGTTGGGGCTGAGTATAAATGTAGCATTTTTCGGCAGACCTCTTCTTATCATAGTAAAGATTGCTTTTACTTTCGTCGCTTTTAGAACATTTAGAATCGGTAAGTCTATCTCGAGTTACAATTGTAGATGAGTACTCAGGTTCAGAGTCTACGTTTGAGTTTTCCTTTATGTTTTGAATGCAAGCCGATGAACTAACTACAGAAGAGTCATCTTCGCTGAAAACTGAAATGTATGTTAAAATAAGAGAAAAAAAACGGTAATCTAAAAAACTAAAAAACCCGCCTGCGTTTCTGTGTAATTTGGAAATGAAAAACCCTAAAACAAGAAAGTCGTCATACCCGATTGCACTTAACTTAAGAAAAATTGTAGCAGTCGGGACCCATTCTAGAAAGTCAGCCGTCTATATAGTCAGTATATTGGAGTAATCTGCAATGTTATATAGGTATGTGCTCTGAATTCACTATGCCTCCATTTCTAGAATGGGTCCCGACTGCTACAATTTTTCTTAAGTTATGTGCAATCGGGTATGACGACTTTCTTGTTTTAGGTTTTTTCATTTCCAAATTACACAGAAACGCAGGCGGGTTTTTTAGTTTTTTAAATTACCGTTTTTTATTTTATTCATTTTTTAAGTTTTATTATTGAATGAGTTCATTTGAATTTGGCGCCAAAAATACGCCATTTTGTTTTTTTATTTGATATACCCAGTGTCACTCACACAGTAAATATGTATCTAACGACACCCCTCAAACTAAAATCTATCAAGCCGTTCAGGCTGCAGTGCGTGCCTAACATTGGAATTTGGCGCCAAAAATCCGCCATTTTGTTTTTTTATTTGGATATACCCAGTGTCATTCTCACAGTAAAAACGTATCTAACGACAACCCTCAAGCTATAATTCATCGAGCCGTTTAGGCTGCAGAGCGTGTCAAACATTTGAATTTTGCGCCAAAAATCCGCCATTTTGTTTTTTTTATTTTGATATAACCAGTGTCACTCTCACAGTAAATACGAATCTAACGACACGTCTCAAGCTAAAATCCATCTAGCCGTTCAGGCTGCAGAGCGTGCCAAACAATTATACATACAAATTACAAACATACATACATACATACTCTCGAAAAACATAACCCTCCTTCTGGCGCAGTCGGGTAAAAAGGATTCAAAATTTACGCAATGATACGTCTAAATACTTACGAGTGTTAAATGAAGAATGATCTCCGATACCAAGCCGAGAATGTGATTGAGATTTTTCAGAGCCCTGTAAAATAAACATGACTTAAAATCTCTGGTATTCTCCTCTATAAAGAAAATTACACGGGAACACATAAAAGTTGTAACTTAATAAGGTGTAACATTTGTTTGTTTACTTTTAAATTTGGGTCATCATTACATCAGCCGAAAGAGGTCCACTGCTGGACAAAGGTCTCCCCTAAAGAATTCTACAACGACAGGTCCTGCGCTGCCCGCATCCTGCGGTTTCCCGCAACCTCCACCGGGACGTCCCTTTACCGAGTGGGAAGCCTACCTTGCTACCTTTTCCGGTGCACGGTGGCACCTCGATAACTTTACTGCCTTAACGGAGATCTGTTCTACGAGCTATGTGCCCCTTTCACTGCCAGTTAAGTTTAGCGACCTGGAATTGGAACATGACCATCCTCTTACCGTGGGTATTAGTACTAACATACAGTATGGACACTCCCTGCCGTTCTCTAGATTGCGACCTCACCCCCTCGTTACCCAGATTGATACAGATTGGTTGCAGATTGGTTCTCGAATTGTGATTTTGTTTTCTCCATCATTTGTTTTTAGAAATGTAATTTCCCGAACATTTGTAAGCAGTGTACGGGATGTCCCGTTGGTATCGTGTGCGGTGAGTAAGGGACATGGGCAGCAGCGTCCATTCCGCCTACTTGCAACCAACGTGCAATCCCACTGGCGATTACGGAAAAACCCTCAATGTAATTAAGTTTGCATTGCTAGTATGAGGGCTCTGCTCTTGTTTGTGGAGTAATTGCTAATTCTTCCTTTACTCTGCCATCATAGAAGCAAAGATATAGGGAAGAAGAGGCAGACTAAGGCGAAATAATAGAGCATATAAAGGAAAATGCTGAAATCGTGTTGTATCAAGACCTTAAGACAATGGCAGAGGACATGAAGAATTGGCGATAATTAAGTTAGTATACTTAAATATTTTTTGACGAAGGAAATTCAAGAATCTAGATTGGGTCATATGTTAAGTTTCTTTTAAATTTAGTAGTAATTCATGTACTTTAAAGGCGATGATATAAGTACAAAATAGATTATTTACTTCTTGCCTGCGTCAGTTTTTCCCGATTTCTATAATTTGGAGATCTTCAAGGCAAGAGTGTATAGACATTATCCTCGACTGCATCATCACTTATCATCAGATAACTTGCAGCCAAATGCACTCAATTTTAATAAAAAAAAAGTTTTATTTTGTAAAATAAACTTTGTTATACGATTTGTTGATTATATTATACCACTAGTATTCCCGCCGAAATTCGTACTACCTTACACTACACTACACTACCCTACACTACACTACCCTACCCTACCCTACCCTACACTACCCTACCCTACCCTACACTACACTACACTACCCTACCCTTCCCTACCCTACCCCTACACTACCCTACCCTACACTACACTGCACTACCCTACACTACACTACCCTACCCTACCCTACACTACACTTAACTACCCTACCCTACCCTACCCTACATAAGAACCTTCTCCTGACAATAACGAACTCCACAAAAAAAGAATTAGCGAAATCGGTCCAGCCGTTCACGCGTGATGCCGTGACCAAGGGAAATAGGGATTCATTTTTAAGTATATAGATTGGCTACATACTTTCTTCTTCTTCTCTGCTATATAAATAGTCTTGATGGCTGGCACTCGCTGCTTCACGGACACTACCACTTTCTGTGAGGGTTGCTTGTGGTTATCCTGAATTTCCAAATCTGTGAAAATTAATACGAGACAAGAGCCATTTTATTTATTTATTAAAAATTTATCGTACAAAGAAATAGGGACAAACAAACATTAAACTAGATAAGAACATAAAAAAGGTACAGCTTATTTCTTCTGCTGGAAGAAAGAACCCCGTACCAAAAGTATGGAAAATGTGGTTTCAGTTAAATATTCTGAGATTTTGATATAATATAGATTTTAACGTCCTGAACAAAAGTCTCTATCAGGGCTACCACTGTCGCCGAGTCACTTTCAGAGTTACGACTGATTTTGTACCCTCAAGGAAATCGACTCTAGTACCGATTCGCACCTTGGCACAGTGACAGTAATATGACACCTCCAGCGTCTTTTTTAAGTGTAAAATAAATCGTTCCATAAATATTTTACGAAGTTCTTATTATAACGACACACATATACACATATTTTTGTGCATTTTAATGCACCCATATTTTTACAGTAGACTGTACCAGACAAAACAATAAACAAAAATAATAATGAAAAAAATATTCAATTGTTTAAATAAATAGTTGGAAATTGCATCTACTTAATGATTTGTTGTCTGATACAAAACCAGTCGTAACTCTGAGAGGGACTCGGCAACAGTGGTAGCCCCCATGGAGACTTTTGTTCAGGACGTTATAATCTATGTTATATCAAAATCTCAGAATATTTAACTGAAACCACATTTTCCATACTTTTGGTACGGGGTGCTTTCTCATAGAAATAAGCTGTACCTTTTGTATGTTTTATGCAGTTTAATGTTTGTTTGTCCCTATTTCTTGGAGATAAAAAAATAGAAAAGAATGTCAGAAGACGTGTGTGAAGACGACATTTTTGAAAAACAGAAATTTTGATACCTTATTCCTAAATACCTTCACTACAGACACAGAGCAAACAATCCTGTTCGTCTCACGATTGGGGCTCGAACCCGTGCCACTCGATCTTGCAGGTAGAACGTAATCACTGGACCATCGGGTCAGTCACACACAAACCACATACATGCTGTATATTATGTTATGGGGTTTTGTGGTATACCTTTATAGGTTTTTTTAAAATCCACAATTGGTAACTCTTGACATTATGTCACCTGATGGTAATTGACGATGATGCCGAAGATGGAAGCGGGCTTACCAAGATTCCCCATCGCAATGGGGAACTGGCTATCTTATCTTCAAGCCTGAACACAGCAATGCTGTTAACATTGATGCCTGGCGGCAAAACTTAGATAAAATGGTGCTTGCTAGCCAGGTGGGTTTAGAAAATGCCTTTCAACTAACTAAATTTAGACTCCGCTGGGAATTGAACCCGCGATCTCCTGATGTGAAGTTAATGGACTTACCCATTACGCCACGGAGATGGTTGAAAACTAACAGTTGTTATCTAACTAATATGTGGCAGTTGGTGGTCAATTAAAGAAGCTTACGAGTATTTTTCACTCGACGGTATTTTTTCCAGCTGAAGGTGATGAACAATAATCGACCACGTATAACACGTAAAAAACCGACTTCAAGTAGTATTTTTATGTAAATTTTGTTTTTGTTCATTTTCTAAACAAGTAGGTACTAAGAGAATTTGATAAAGTTTATTATAGGACAACCCGGATGTATAAAAATCTATTAATAAAGAAATATTAAAATCGGTTCTCAATGGGTCAGAAATCGCGTAACATAGGTACATACAAAAAAAAACCTAGTCGAATTGAGAACCTACCTGTTTTTTCGAATCTGTTAAAAATTAATTAGCCGTGTAAACAGTTAGGTACAATGGCGCTCTATGTTTTTTGCTCTTCTCCATTTAGAGACAGTATTAATATTATTGCTAAAGTAATATATAATCAGGAACAATTCACAATCGGTCATCAGGTGGTCTGTATTGGAACCAGAGACTGATATACATACTTATTACATATGAGGAGGTCAGGAAACAAAAGGTGACTATTACACTTTTTCTTTTTTTTTCAATATTTAAGAAAAATGTGAAATGGATATTATAATAATATAATAAATTTAGAGAGAGTAACACTTTACTTAGCCAATTATATGTGTTATGTTATATTGTAATAGATAAATAAATATGGGAAATATAGAATTTAATAATTTTCAAATGTCACCTTTTGATCCCACACAAAAAAAAGGTCACCATTTGATTTAATCTGGAGAACAAATAAAACTATTTTTTGTATTTTTATTTTATTATTCATATTTTATTTTACAAAAATGACACGTTTTGTTCCCAAAGCCATAACTACTATAACTGTCAGATGTAAATATTACCTTTTGAATAAAAAACGACTATAAGATGCTATTTTCTCATGAGATATGTCACTATTTGAACCAAATCGGTTCAGAAATTGATAAAATCCAAGGTTTTGACCCCGATTTAAAAAAAAAATGAATCGAGCCGGATACGTAAATGTTACCTTTTGTTCCTGACCTACTCGTATGTGCGTTTAATTACATTTAGAGAAAACCTAGACACAAAGCAAAGAAACATGTTCGTCACGTTTTCCTTTGTAGGAATCGAACCCACGTCCGTCAGCCTACCAGACAGGAGCGCTGAGCACTAGACCACAGGGTCACTTGAGTATTATGTTGCTAAAGTAAATAGATATAATAAAGTAAAATTTAATTCGTAATATTTCGTAACTATTTCTATTGTCAGTGTAATTATTGTAACTTTGTAACCAAACAGAGCAGAACAAGAAGGAGAAATAACTTACTTAGAAGTAACTTTTTAGGCAAACGTGTGGAGTTCCCAGAATTGCAATCGTAGGTACCTTCGCTCATTAACTTGTCTTCTTGAATGGATATAAGTTTCTTCTTTGATAGACACTGTTTATTTTCCATCACATTTTATTCTCTTCCGTCCCGGCATATTTACAAGTTATAACTAACTTGTAAAATTTAACGATTACAACAATTTTAGTGGTTACATACGTGGAAATGAAAATGATTTTACGTCAATTCCTCTGTCAGTTTGAATTTATTCATCTTTGAAACCTCAAACATACAATGAAGAAGATTATTTACACCTATTAGAGAAAGCACGAAGAATTTGTGCAATTAACTTTGGATGATATGGAAACTTCTTCTTCTTTTCGAGTCGACGGCAAACTCAGATAGTCCCATCCCAAAACCGAGCCACGCAAATTGCCTTGTCAGTGGCCTGCATCAAGTCCTACACCACACCTACACTCCAGGTTCGTATATCCATTGAATCCCCACCTGAACAAGAAACTGAAGACTTTATAAAGCAGGAATAGTTTGTAAGCTATTAACAACCTCTTTGGCGTAATGGTTAGTCTATTCGCTTAACA
Source organism: Coleophora flavipennella (assembly GCA_947284805.1). Taxonomy (NCBI): domain Eukaryota; kingdom Metazoa; phylum Arthropoda; class Insecta; order Lepidoptera; family Coleophoridae; genus Coleophora; species Coleophora flavipennella. The sequence goes on along the minus strand of OX369270.1, from coordinate 5,717,602 downwards.
CCATGAGGTTGCGGGTTCGATTCCCGGCGGGGTCTAACGTTGGTGAAAGGGCATTTTCTAAGCCCGTCTGGTTAGCTACCACCGTTTTATTTAAGTATTGCTGCCAAACATCCGTGTTAACTGAATGTAACTGTTAATTGTCCGGCATGAAGATAAGATAGCCAGTTCCTCATTGCGTAGGGGAATTTTAGTAACCTCACTTTACAAGCTTTAATTTGGAAAAAAAAATGTATTTTTCTCAGCAAACCTTTCCATTTAATACCCACCTTTTGGAGTCCGCCATATTGGATTTAGAATAACGACACTTAGCTAACTATGCATTGTGCTCCAAATGTAACGTGTATGCAAAATTTCAGTTCAATCTGAAACCGGGAAGTGGTTCCAATTTAGCTTCCAAGATTTGTCCCAAACAAAAAAACAAACTTACTGATACGGCAAGCTACTAAGAAGTTTCTAATAAAGTCCGACCAGACGCACCTACTTGCACATCAGGCTTGTGTCAATTATTATTAGTTCATCAGTTATTATTTAATTAAGATTAATTAATTTAATTAATAATTCCAACATCTTCACTTACCATCAGGTGAGATGATGCCAAGGGCTTATCAATTGCGGATAAATAAAGTTGTAGGTACAAGTAGAATACACCTAGATAAAATAAATTGCGAGTAGCATATATCCTTAAAAGTTTGAATTATCGACCATTTGGAAGAATATTACGCCTATGGTTATAGACTCAAAAAGTGTAAATTACCAAAAAGGCAGGCTACGTGAAAATATAAAGACATTTTGAAATTAGAAGCTGTCGAAAAAACAATTACGATAGGTGTCAAAATTCACAAAGCGTGAAGTTTCAGCCATTTGTAAAGTTTTTGAATCAAATTGTTGGCTCAATAATCTGGTGACAAATTTGTGTGGTATTGAGGTGCGCGGGACATATGGATTCTTGAGCAGGATGTCGGAGCAAGAAAAGAAGGCCTCGAGAGAAGGGGCGTCGGCGGTGGTGGTGGAGTCTGCGGCCAGCCGGCACAAGCAGCCGTACCGGCCCACCGAGCTGCAGGACGACTCTCGCGAGATTCATCACAAGCGCTCCAAGGCGCCCGCTGTGCCTTGTAAGTGCCACGCATATTTTGAAAGTCGCAGTATTGACAATCAGTAATTTGTAAACTTACCAAACATGGAAACTTTCTTAGGTTATTATTTTGATAGCAAAGAATCCCTAAACACAATGTAAATAGTTTTTTCGTTCCTCGTGAATCGAGGTTCGTCCTTGTTTTAAAATAGTTTGGTGTGTTTTACAGCTGTTACTGAAGAACTTAAAACTTTTACTGAAGATAATCCAAATGAAAACGTTGATACCAAAGAACGAAAGCAAAGTGACAGTGGCAGTGGTAAGATATTATCTTTTTTTACTTCGAAATGTGGAATGGAATTTTTTAACGCGTTTATATTATTTATTTATTTATTTCACAATTTATTGCACACAGAAATAGGGACAAACATACATTAAACTAGATAAAACATACAAAAGGTATAGCTTATTTCTATGATAAATTACAAAAGAATGGCAGAAGACGTGTACATAACAAAGATAACAGACCTAGCAAATAAATAAATACCATGTACAAAATTATACATAATAATATACTACATAATGTAAGTTAATAATAATATAAATAAATGTAAAAATATAAATATTATAATATGCATATATTATAACAAATAAACTATAAAATAAACAAATATGGCTAACATTAAGAAGGAAAAGACAAGAAGTGTTCTTTTAATTTAGATTTAAAAGAATTAGCATTAGCTAATCTTTTTTTTATTAGCTTCTCTTTTAATATTGGAAGTCGATTATAACCATCTTCTAATTATCCTATCAATTTAAAACTGCAAATGTTTTTAAATAGTTATGACCATACAATAGTTTGGTACCATCTAATTGATTCCGATGATGGATTCGGAGGTTATTTACTGGAACTGCATTAACGGGACAACGTATCCTAGCCGTGGTACTGGAACTCCATAAACGGGACAACGTATCTTAGTCGTGGTACTGGAACTCCATTAATGGGACAACGTATCCGAGCCGTGGTACTGAAACTCCATAAACGGGACCACGTATCTTAGCCGTGGTACTGGAACTCTTAGACGGGACAACGTATCCTAGCCGTGGTACTGGAACTCTTAGACGGGATAACATATCCTAGCCGTGGTACTGGAACTCTTAGAAAGGAAAACGTATCCTAGCTGTGGTACTGGAACTCTTAGACGGGACAACGTATCCTAGCCGTGGTACGGAAAGTCCGTAAACGGACAACTTATCCTAGCCGTGGTACCGGAACTCCACGAAAGACTAAGATTCTTCAACGCAATGGAGATCTGGCTATCTTATCTTTAAGCCGGAACACATCAGTGCTGTTATTAACATGAATGTTTGTCCTCCAGATGTGTAGCTACTGGACTTAACAATTACGCCACGAGGTGTTTAAAATTCGTTTTAAGGTGTACTTTGGCCATAAATAGTTTCAAGCGTTTTTTGTAGTTTTTGACCATTTCAGTAGTTTATTTATAGCTCATCATCATATCAGCCGAAAATCGTCCACTGCTGGACAAAGGCCTCCCCTCAAGGATTTCCACGACGAGCGGTCCTGCGCTGCCCGCATCCATCGGCTTCCCGTGATCTTCACCAGGTCGTCGGTCCACCGCGTGGGAGGCCTGCCTACGCTACGTTTTACGTTGCGCGGTCGCCACTCGAGAACTTTATTGCCCCATCGGCCATCTGTTCTACGAGCTATGTGCTCTGCCCACTGCCACTTCAGTTTAGCGATTCTGTGAGCTATGTCCGCAGCTATATCCACAGCAAACGAGGAGACCCGCAGGAGAACTAAAGTAACCGACATAGCTCACAGAATTTATAGCTAAACTTATTTTTTTATTCTCAGCAAGTTTTTTTTATAAATTCTCAATATCATTTTTCTTCCATTAACAGCACTTAAACATCACGTGTCCAAGAAATTGTCATCAAGTAAAAAGAAAGGGTCGGCCGCCGAGATGCCTATACCAGACGTTGAGCTTGAAACCAAAGTGAAAGTTTTGCCGTCGCCGCCGTCACAACCAATCCCAGCTGGCGTGTCCTCTGTCTCCGGCGTTTCGGTCATCGACAAAGTGCCGGAACCCAGGGTTGTAAAAAAGGAAGAGGAGGATATTATTGAGGACACCACGGAGAACTTGCAAACTGCTGCAGAAGAAAAACATTCTGAATGGGTAAGCACGCCCATTTTTGGTTTAGGCACATTGTTTTTTCTATTGCAACCATTAGATGTAAACAATTTTTAAATTTAACTAAAGAAGATCTATCTTAGTCATAAAAAACGAAAAATGGTTTCCCAATTCCCTTTTGAAACTTTTTTATCGTAAGTCATATGGAACTAAAGTATACAGGCGTTGGAGATTTTTTTTAAATTCACAATTGGTAAGCCCTTGGCATCATGGACTTGCGAGAAGGGTTCTGTACGTTGATTAAGAAATCAACGTCACAATCAATTTCCAATGTCACTTTAAATACCATTGATTTCTTTTAGGTTTTCCTGAAATTGATAGGTAAAGAATTATTTCCTGAATTTTTTTTCAAAATTTTAGGCCCAATATTTTCGGAGATAAGGGCTCAATGGTCAATAGCCAGTTCCCCATTGCGTTGGGAAATATTGGTAAGCCCGCTTCCATCTTCGGCAACATCGTCACTTACCACCAGGTGAGATGTTGTCAAGGGTTTACCAATTGTGAATAAAAAAAATAAATTCGTCTATTTTCCTTAAATAACTTCAAAGCTGTAAATCCTTAAGTAATAAAAAACACATATTTGAGGTTCTAACAACAAACCCTTTCATTTGATATGTAACATTTTAAAGTGTGCGAAATTTTTTTTTTATTTTAAATTGCCCCCCTGTTTAAAATTCATTTATTTAAGTTACAAGTCCTTAACTGATCAAGGCCTAATCGCCCTGATTCAGGGTAGGCTCGAGCCCCTCGGTGGGGACGTATATGAGCTGATATAATAACTGATCAGCGATTTACATATGTGTACCATATTTCAACTCAATTGTTCCAGCAGTTTTGGAGCAAACTGCCTGTGACAGACGGACGGACAGACAGACACGCGAGTGAAACCTTTAATGTTTCCGTTTTTTCCTTTTGAGGTACGGAACTCTAAAACCAAAATATTTGCGAATGACTGTATACTCTACCAGTATTCCTTTTCAAAGATTGTTCAGCTACTTAGAAGGGCCTTATATAAGTTAGTTAGTGGTAGTTAAAGAAATTTTAAAAAATATATTTATTTCTCCATTAAAAGTTTAACAGTAAACTTGTCTGTAGCTGGAGCCTTCTTCCTAGTTAAAAAAAATTTGAGCGAGACCTACAGTACTCGCATATGATGTGTAACATGTGACAAAATACTTTAGGTTAGTTAGATTTGATGACGATATTGTACCTGGGTGGCGGATCTGACAGTAACGAAAAAAACCGACCAAGTGCGTGTCGGACTCTCGTAAAGTAGAATTCCGCGCTTTCGCGACTTCCTGTTACACATTTCCGTCCCATGTTACACATTTCCGTCCCATTTCACGAAATCACTCCCACAAATTGCAGGAAAGCGAGAGCAAAGATGTTACACATCAAAAAGCCATCAAAATTATTTTTTATCAACATTAATTTAAAAGAAATTGTACAGCACACACTGGTGACTCTTTACGACAGTCGTTTTTAGTAGATTATCTGACATTTGCAGGTCTGAAACATTATATTTAACAAAAAGTAGGAAGCTATAAATAGTCTGGAAAAATAATAATCAAAAATGGTCGAAAAAATCATTCTAGGGTAGTACATTTGTCACAAAGAATAAAATTTCAGGCCTCAACTTATTAAAAGCAATCAATTTTGATTAGAATTTAAACGGGTGGACTGGCATTGCTGCCTTTACGATAGGGCTTCGTTTGAATTATTCGATTACGAAACCCTGATAGATTTAACTATCTCCGTGACGTAATGGTTAAGGTCATTAGCTTCACATCAGGAATTCGCGGGTTCAATTTCCGGCGGAGTCCAACTTTGTAAGACTCGGTTTGCTTGGTGGAAGGGCGTTTTCTAAGCCCGCCAAGGCTAGCTACCATCATATTATCTAAGTTTTCCCGCTTAACATCAATGCTAACAACATATGTGTTCCGGCTTGAAGATAAAGTTAGCTAGTTCCCCTTTGCATTGGGAAATCTTGGTAAGCCCGCTTCCATCTTGGAATCGTCGTCACTTGCCATCAGGTGAGATGATGCCAAGGACTTACCAATTGTTAAAAAAATACGATTATAATTAACGACTATACGAACTTCCCTGTCGTGTACGTGAAGTTCAATCATAATTATACGAAGGCTTCGTCCGAGGAGATTAGCAATCATCTACCTACCCTTGCGAGATATACTTGATTTTAAACCTAAGGCTTCGACCGAAGAAATTAGTAATTATCTCCCTACCCTTGCGAGATATACTTGATTTTAAACCTAAGGCTTCGACCGAAGAAATTAGTAATTATCTACCTACCCTTGCGAGATATACTTGATTTTAAACCTAAGGCTTCGACCGAAGAAATTAGTAATTATCTACCTACCCTTGCGAGATATACTTGATTTTAGACCGAAGGCTTCGTCCGAAGCGATTAGCAATTATCTTACTACCCTTGCGAGATATACTTGATTTTAGACCGAAGGCTTCGTCCGAAGAGATTAGTAATTATCTACCTACCCTTGCGAGATATACTTGATTTTAGACCGAAGGCTTCGTCCGAAGCGATTAGCAATTATCTTACTACCCTTGCAAGATATACTTGATTTTAGACCCAAGGCTTCGTCCGAAGAGATTAGGAATGATCTACCTACCCTTGCGAGATATACTTGATTTTAGACCGAAGGCTTCGTCCGAAAAGATTAGCAATTATCTAACCTACCCTTGCGAGATATACTTGATTTTAAACCGAAGGCTTCTTCTGAAGAGATTAGTAATTATCTACCTACCCTTGCGAGATATACTTTATTTTAGACCGAAGGCTTCATCCGAAAAGATTAGCAATTATCTAACCTACCCTTGCGAGATATACTTGATTTTAAACCGAAGGCTTCTTCCGAAGAGATTAGTAATTATCTACCTACACTTGCGAGATATACTTGATTTTAGACCGAAGCTTCGTCCGAAGAGATTAGCAATTATCTACCTACCCTTGCGAGATATACGTCTTGATTTTAGACCGAAGGCTTCGTCCGAAGAGATTAGCAATTATATTCCTACCCTTGCGAGGTATACAAGTACTTGACTTTAGACCGAGGCTTCTTCCGAAGAGATTAGCAATATCAACTTACCCTTGCGAGGTATACTTGAGTTTAGATCAAGGGTTAAAATTATAGCTAAAGGCTTTCACCTTACAGCGTTTTGAATATACAGTACCTATACACGGAGTCAGCATGAGTGGTTATGGCGGTGATGATTATCAGGTCACGTCAAACCATTCGATTTCTTACTGATATGACAAGCCATAATAGATGAATCGCGACGCTTTGCTATTCTTCAAGGTTTTGCTTTTAGATGTCTGCTAGCCGCGGCAGCCCGCTCTCCGCATCTCTGCGTCCATTTGGGTCCTCTTGGCATCCATCGTTGGATTCATTGATAATTTTTAAAACTCTCCCCAATCGGTTCCTACAATCAACCATCATCGCATTATAGTTGACAGAAGGGATAGCCAGTACCTATTCAATCTAAAGTTTGCATAAAATAAAAGCATAATTATTTCTGTAAAAAAATTAACTTATCTTTTTTCGTGTTCTGTATTGTTCCCCATACATAATTGTTGTTGCTTTTTAATAATTATACAGCTTTTTATGTTACCATTTGTTTTCAACCGGGGTGTGACTTTTGAATTGAATCTGAAACAATAACTGGCGATCTCTTTTGCTAGTAGTTTAACAGTGAGTTAATGTCGCATTGCCACGATCTAAGAACTAACTTGTCGCGGTAACCATTACTCGGATCAATTAAATAACGCTGTTGATAACATCAGAGTCGGTTCGAGTGTACTTAGCTCGTGGCAACGCGGCTTAACCCTTTCACGAGCATGACGAACAAGAAAAACTGAGCCTTATTCGAGTTCAATACAGATTAATATTGAAACAGCATCCCTGACAAACATTGCCAATGTTCGTGGAAGGGTTAACTCGAGCGCGTTGAGTGACCTGCATTGTGTTGTTGTAGTCAGACGATGAGGAGGCGGGCGGGCTGCCGCGCAGCACGTCGCGCGCGTCCCGCATCTCGCGCGCGATGCGTCAGATGTTCTGCTGTGGAATGCCCTACGAGGCGCCCTCCGAGGACAACGTGTCCAGCACCCGCCACCACTACTCGCACGGCGTCTGAGCTCCCACCACCCGCATGTCACCACGCACTCGCATCTGTGCGGACGCGACACCTAATTTCATGTCAGCTGGCCATTCCCGATCGTCGCTTTTGGCGCTGACAGATTATAAACTGGTATGAACTGCAATGATTTTTTGCGGCTGCGGCGCCTGGTTGCCGGGGATGGCCAGCTGGCTCCACTCTGTATCAATGTGAACCTGCGCGTGTACTTATAGTGTATATATGTTTATTATTACATAGATTATTACATAGTTATTTATACAAGATCCCCTATTCAAGAAGTATGCTTCATTAAACTGTAACTTGATATTAGGAGTTTTTGAATATTGAAAAGTGCTGTGAAATGTCTACAAAAACATTTTCTATGTTCTGTTGTTGATTTCAATACGATTATTATGATATTGTTTTATCAAATTAGCTCTGAATTATTTTAGAAAAGATACATTTTATCAATAAGAATAACATGATTACTATAATATTGATGGTAAAAATATCTTGTTTGTTCAATAATAAAGTTCGGGGCTTTTTCCACTTTGTAAATGTGACTTTGATTTTAAGATTCCTCAGAATAAAGAAATCGAGAAAATGCATTTACTAGATATTTACAGGACAACATGCCACGTAGCAGTATTGAGAACGCACACGCCGAAGGATATGAAAGTGTGTCTGTTTGCACCGAGTCTATCGTTATCACGGTAAATTGCTTTAGGAAGTTTAGGAGATTGCACAGAAATTAAAGTTTGGGACAAAAACATTTTCAAATCAATCGTATATTTTTTCCTTCCTTTCAGGATGGTGACTCTACCAATCTAGTTAGCAGAAAAGAGGTTTCATGGAATGATCATCAGCAGCAGTATCTTCCGAAATTACGTTTAAATGTAAATGTGTTTTTTTAGATCAGTATTTAACAAAGTGGTTTGAAAGTTATTGGTATAGTATATTTTATTATTTCGTCAAAATTGTGTCGCACGTTGAAACCTGTATAGCTGTATATAGGACATATTATTATAGACAAACAAAAAATATCATTCAAAAAAAAGGACCGGTCGTCATGGAAATCCTTGGGGAGGCACTTGTCCAGCAGTGGACGATATTTAAATTTATAAAGTCTTAGGTCCTAAAACTTTACATTACGGAGATAACTGGACATGAAGTTGCAGAATGTCTTGCAATATTTTTATTTTATTTCTCTAAATCCATTTTTTTTCGTAACTGACGTTTGAGGACATAATGTTAAATGACAGTTTTTGTTTTCATAAATACCCTATACTAGTTGTCCCGACGAACTTCGTTCCACCTTACACTACACTACAATACCCTACACTACACTACACTACTCTACCCTACACTACACTACACTACCCTATCCTATCCTACACTACACTACCTTCCCCTACCCTATCCTACACTACACTACCCTAACCTACCCCATCCTACACTACACTACCCTAACCTACCCCACCCTACCCTAACTACACTACACCTATACTACCCTAAAACCAATTATTTTTTGACTGATAATATTTTTTTTGACTTATTTATTATCTTCCGGACAAAGACAAATGCAAAAACACAAAAATCATAAAAATTGATACGGCCATTCTTGAGATATAAATGGTGTAAGTGACACGACTTTCTTTTATATATTAAGGTCGGGGAAAAAGTTTCTTCGTATTTTGTATGGAGATTCAAACAGAGCGAACAAAACAAGCTTTAACTTGAACGTTAAGATTTCCATACTTGAAAACGCTAGAACCAAGTTTGTGCTACTGATCGGTAAACTGCATTAGGTCCATAAACAGCACAAATTTTATTCGCGGCCTGTGTTGCATTTTACCTTTTTTACATAATATTTCAAAATGTAGAAGATTTCTCGTTACTTTTACTCATTTTCATAGACAGAAAAAACAATTTTAAAATAGCGGGAATTTTATTTTTTTATTAAAATTTTGAAAGTTTACTTATTAACGCTATTATAACCAGCCAGGTACAAATAATACAAGCAAAGAGATTTGATTACAAATTTATAGTTAGGTACAAAATACGAAGAAACTTTTCCCCCGACCTATTATATAAATAATATAATATAGAGATAGATATAGATTTAAATATACAGGTTTAGTTGTGCGACGCTGTTTTGAAAATGGTGGACAGGTTGCTATGCCAGTCACACATGTCAATGTCAAATTGGAACACAAGACGGTCTCTCTGATCATAAATATTAGAAAATTAAGTTTTTTCCAAGTATTAAGGTATTTTGGTGTTTTTACTAATCATTTTACATACTTGATTACATTTGATAGCTCACAAAATCGCTAAACTGAAGTGGCAGTGGGCAGGGCACATAGCTCGTAAAACGGATGGCCGATGGGGTAGTAAAGTTCTCGAGTGGTGACCGCGCACCGGAAAACGTAGCGTAGGTAGGCCTCCCACGCGGTGGACCGACGACCTGGTGAAGATCGCGGGAGGCCGATGGATGCGGGCAGTGCAGGACCGGTCGTCGTGGAATTCCTTGGGGGAGGCCTTTGTCCAGCAGTGGACGATTTTCGGCTAATATGATGACGATGATGATCACATTTTCATAAAAACCGTAAGATGATGTGTAATCTTAAGCTTGTTATTGACGCGCAAACTATCTATTAATACCTTTCCTCAATACCCTAAATGCTGTTTGGTCTGCAGTTTTGCGAAGGGTTTTCCTCGCTACAGGGCTGCCCAGGATTTGCGTCACTCTCCCTCTTGTTTTAAGTACAATGAGTCTTCAAATTCGTGTCCATTTTCATCTCTCACTTATTCGTTCTTTAATACTAAATGGAAACTGTTATTTCAGGAAACGGGCGACGAATGCCACGGAGACGTAACGTACGTACGTCTGGAACGTAAGTCATCTCTGGGGCCTTGTAAGTCACGCAGCCTTTACGAGGGTCCGTCCGGAATATCTCTATACGTGCCTAGGGTAGGTTCTGACCTTAAGGCGCTTTTTACACGATGGGGCGGGGCGGGCTGGTCAAATTCGCCGCCAACGATAGCATAAAGGGAATCCTATACTACCAACGCACATGGAGGCGGCGCGGTCTTTTTGTCCTCCATGTGCGTAGTATAGGATTCCCTTTATTTGACCGGCTCGCCCCGCCCCGTCGTGTGCAAAGCGCCTAAGAGTCTCCAGGAGGCTCGAGTTTCCATACAAACGTAGTTCCGCTTTAATACAAAAACTACATGCCGGATTGAATCAAAAATTTTGAAAATATATTGAGTAGACACATATCGATGTTTGTAATTAGTTTTCATCGTAGTAAATTTTAACGAAACTAAATTAATTTTGTACTGAAAGTTTAAAACTGCTCTTATTTTTTTCCGTTTTATATTAGTACATCGATAACTAATTTAAAACATCGATATGTGTCTCCGCATGTAGTTTTTGTATTAAAGCGGAACTACGTTTTTATGTAATCTTGAGCCTCCTGGCGGCCCTTAATACGTAGCGTCCGTTGTTCAGTTTACAAAATAGAAGCTATTTTGTTCCATCCACTTGAATCCATCGGTTTGACAAATCCAAGAATGATTGGAATAGATTCAGAAAATAAACAAATTTTGCCTTTTTAGAGCTCAGTAATCCCTCCCTACGTGGAACCCTCATAAAATCGTTCATAAAGAGGATTTATTTATTAACCGACTTCAAAAAAGGAGGAGGTTTCTCAATTTGACCGTATATATTGTTTTCTTTTTTTATGTGTGTTCGCGGATAACTTCGTCGTTTATGAACCGATTTTGATGATTCTTTTTCTGTTGAAAAAAATATATCCCAAGGGTGGTACCATGATAAGGAAACCAGGATCTGATTATGATATCCCAGAGAAAAAGGAGGGAAACTTCAAAAATCGTAGTGGCGACTAGTGCATTTGAAGTCGGTTTTCTTTGGTTCAAAGTTATTAATTATTTAAATTGTGGACGATTTGCTACTTAAACGTTTTTAATTACGGACCTTGTGCTCCCATGGCGTATTACACAGCGGCGGTCATTTGGACAACGATGACATTCAGCATTGACAACCATGTAATCCGAATTCAATTGTTATCTGCACATACTTCCACGTCACGAAAGTTTTTAAGCTATTGCATAGATTTTATCGCAGGCTTTGAGCGCGGGGACCGAATCCAGAAATTCCGTAACGAAGAAAAACCTGACGCTCGGTTGCCATGGCAACAATATCGGTTGTCAAAACAAACATATAAGAAGATTTGATCATTTTCGGAGAATAATAAAACTCTTTTCATAAACTGTATATACCTCCATATGACAAAAAAGATTTGATTATTTTTTATTTATCAAATGCAAAAAGATTTTATTTAAGACACAGCTGTTTGTATTTATAGAGATAGGTACAAAAAGATTTTATTCCATATTCGGCTGTATAGTTCCAACTACCATTGCTTAAAAAAAAGTACAAAAAGATTTTATTCCATATTTGGCTGTATAGTTCCAACTACCATTGCTTAAAAAAAACAAAGATGTAAAAAAGCGCGGTTAAGCGAAAATAAATAATAAATATGAATGAACAAAGTGCATTTATTATTAATGAAGAAAGTAATAAAAGCGCGGTTAAGCGAAAATAAATAATAAATATGAATGAACAAAGTGCATTTATTATTAATGAAGAAAGTCACGAAAAAATAGTGAAAGAAAATGAGTGAGTACTCTATATACATACATTTTATTATTATCACAAATGCAGTATTAATTTTGAATTGAAAATATAATACTGCTATAAAGGTGACCTAAATTTTTGATATTAAAATGAGCGATATTAAAAGTAGCCCTCTTTTATACACACAAACACACACACGCGTATAGTTTAAATTCTCAATTTAGATTCTCAATATATATATATAAATAAATTCATTCTTCATTATGTATATAACAGAAACCATCAAACCAAGCACGTGTACTATTCAGTACCTTTGTTTTTGGTGTATAGATAATGCACATGAATGCCGCGCAGAGAAAGTATATATGATATTATATCTATATAAATGTACATCGCGCGAAATTCGATAATCACTTCTAAATATTGTTATTTATTTAATAAAAGAAAAAATTGTTTTCTTATCGGTCACCACGCTCAAAAAGTGTAACTTGAATTAATATCAAAGAAAAAGAAATACTGCATGAATAAAATAAATAAATAATTATAATTGCATAAGTTGATACAAAATGCTATGCAATAGCTTTACCGCGGCAGTCCCCGAGTGCCACACGTCTTTTTTTTTTAACTATATGTAAACACATGGCATTGTGTCCACCAAGTTCGAAAAGAAAAAGGCGACACTGGTCTTGTCACTAACCATTTCGGGCCACTTTCAACCTACCTGCAACTTAAATTGCGATGTTGTGTAAGATCCCCTTGATCACCTAGAACATAGATATATCTTTGACCATTTCTGAGATATTGACGTCCATCATCATCATCATCATTACAGCTCATATACGTCCCCACCGAGGGGCTCGAGCCTACCCTGAATCAGGGCGATTAGGCCTTAGTCGACCACGCGGGCCCAGTGCGGGTTGGTCGACTTCACACACAACCTTCGAGTTTCTTCGCATAAATCACTATTTTTATGACTGACTTACTAATTATCAAAATTGTAGACCACTTCCAGGTAACTTCGAAACTTGAAATTTGACATCGAGGTAGGTCATTGGACGTATATAAAGGGAATATTCAAAAAACGGCTTAGTTTGAGTCATACTCGCGCACTGAGGGTTCCGTATCACCACTACTACCTAAGCAAAATGTGTAGACCACTTCCAGGTAACTTTTAAACTTGAAATTTGACATCGAGGTAGATCATTGGACGTATATAAAGGGAATATTCAAAAAACGGCTTAGCGTGAGTCGTACTCGCGCACTGAGGGTTCCGTATCACCACTACTACCTAAGCAAAATGTGTAGACCACTTCCAGGTAACTTTTAAACTTGAAATTTGCCAATGATATAAATTATAAGCTGTGTACAAAGAAAAGCATCAAAAAACTGGCCAAGTGCTAGTCGGACTTGCGAAATTAGGATTCCCTACCATTTCTCTATTCATCAAAATTATAGACCATTTTCAGGTGACTTATGTTAGAAACTTGTTTGGCATTTAGGTAGCTTATTGGGCGTAAACAAAGGAAAAAGAAAAACCGGCCAAGTGCGAGTCGGATTACGTAATTTGGGTTCATATAATATAAAATCAAAAATAATAATTTATATAGAGCACTTCCAGGGGACATTTAATTTGAGATTTGGAATCGAAATAGGTTTATTGGGAGTATTAAGTCAAAGTTATAAAAACTTGAGTAGTGCGAGTCAGGCTGGCGCATCGAGGATTCCGTACCATCAAAAACATATTACATACATTCAGAGATTTGTTACCATAGATGGGTTATGCACTAACTGGGTTATGCACTAACAAACCACATTTGAAAATCGAATCCATTTACACACACATTATAATAAGTACCTACCGAATCCTACTATGAAAAGAGATGCCAATTGGCATCTTTTTTTTGCTTCACTTTTAGGACGCATATAACCTATCTACTCTCCTTATATATAGCATATCTCTGCATACATTCCTGTTACTTAAATAAATACAGGAAATTAATATTATTACTTTCAAAAATTAATGATGTCCAAACAAAAAATAAAAGGGTAGGGCAAATTCGACACAAAAAAGTTACAGCAGTCTAAATGGGATGTTACCAAGTTATGTAATGGTTTCTAAATCATAGCTACTGAACTATAAGTAGAAATATTAATTTAGACTACTCTGGATAATAGAGAATTTACAACGGTTTTCAGTTGCTTAAAAGAAAATTTGTTTTGTTCTGTGGTACTAAATGGTGTAACTAGGCAAGATTAAATAGTCAAGCCGCAAAGCAAGCAAAGCTTACTTTTTTAAATTAAACGCCAATCTTATATATAAAAATGAATCGCAAAATGTGTTGGTAAGCGCATAACTCGAGAACGGCTGGACCGGTTTCGCTAATTCTTTTTTTGTCGAGTTTGTTATTGTCAGGAGAAGGTTCTTATAGTAGACGATAAGGTAGGGTAGGGTAGGGTAGTATAGGGTAGGGTAGGGTAGGGTAGTGTAGTGTAGTGTAGGGTAGGGTAGTGTAGGGTAGGGTAGTGTAGGGTAGGGTAGTGTAGGGTAGGGTAGTGTAGGGTAGGGTTGGGTAGTGTAGTGTAGGGTAGTGTAGTGTAGTGTATGTAGGGTAGTGTAGTGTAGGGTAGTGTAGTGTAGGGTAGTGTAGTGTAGGGTAGTGTAGGGTAGGGTAGTGTATGTAGGGTAGGGTAGGGTAATGTAGGGTAGGGTAGTGTAGGGTAGGGTAGTGTAGGGTAGGGTAGTGTAGTGTAGGGTAGTGTAGTGTAGTGTATGTAGGGTAGGGTAGTGTAGGGTAGTGTAGGGTAGTGTAGTGTAGGGTAGTGTAGGGTAGTGTAGTGTAGTGTATGTAGGGTAGGGTAGGGTAGGGTAGGGTAGAGTAGTGTAGGGTAGGGTAGTGTAAGGTAGGGTAGTGTAGTGTAGGGTAGAGTAGTGTAGGTTAGGGTAGTGTAGGGTAGGGTAGTGTAGTGTAGGGTAGGGTAGTGTAGTGTAGTGTAGGGTAGTGTAGTGTAGGGCAGAGTAGTGTAGTTTAGGGTAGGAAAGTATAGGGTAGGGTAGTGTAGGGTAAGGGTAGTTTAGGGTAGTGTAGGGTAGTGTAGGGTAGGGTAGTGTAGTGTAGTGTATGTAGGATAGGGTAGGGTAGGGTAATGTAGTGTAGTGTAGTGTATGTAGGGTAGGGTAGTGTAGGGTAGGGTAGTGTAGTGTAGGGTAGAGTAGTGTAGGTTAGGGTAGTGTAGGGTAGTGTAGGGTAGGGTAGTGTAGTGTAGGGTAGAGTAGTGTAGGTTAGGGTAGTGTAGGGTAGGGTAGTGTAGTGTAGGGTAGGGTAGTGTAGTGTAGTGTATGTAGGGTAGGGTAGGGTAGGGTAATGTAGTGTAGGGTAGGGTAGTGTAGTGTAGGGTAGAATAGTGTAGGTTAGGGTAGTGTAGGGTAGGGTAGTGTAGTGTAGGGTAGAGTAGTGTAGTTTAGGGTAGGAAAGTATAGGGTAGGGTAGCGTAGGGTAGGGTAGTGTAGGGTAGGGTAGTGTAGGGTAGGGTTGGGTAGTGTAGTGTAGGGTAGTGTAGTGTAGAGTATGTAGGTTAGGTTATTGTAGGGTAGTGTAGGGTAGTGTAGTGTAGGGTAGTGTAGTGTAGGGTAGTGTAGGGTAGGGTAGTGTAGTGTAGTGTATGTAGGGTAGGGTAGGGTAGGGTAATGTAGGGTAGGGTAGGGTAGTGTAGTGTAGGGTAGAGTAGTGTAGGTTAGGGCAGTGTAGGGTAGGGTAGTGTAGTGTAGGGTAGGGTAGTGTAGTGTAGTGTAGTGTAGGGTAGGGTAGGGTAGGGTAGGGTAGGGCAGTGTAATGTAATGTAAGGCGGTACGTAGTTCGCCGGGACAGCTAGTATAGAATAAAATTAGATGGTGAAAACTTGCCAAGTTATACCATTAGCAGTAAGGAGTATAACAAATTTTCTTTTAAACAACTGAAAACCATTGTAAATTTTCTATTATTTGGAAAAGTCTTAAATAAACATTTTTATTAATAGTTCCGTAGCTATGAATTGGGAACCAGTATAGAACTTAGTACCAGCCCATTTAGATGGCTGTAATTGTATCGAACATGGCGCCCTTTTCACTTTTATGTTTTGTTGGGATTTCCTTTACAGAAGTCTTCGTGTAGAACAAATGACGTCCTACCAAGGCGATCTGGGATAAATCTTACTATGTCGAAGGTAAAGACGCCATCTTTTTACTGTTACAAGTTTTAATATGTAGACAAAAACGTTAAAACAACTCTAATAATTCCGATCCAGAAATGCTTGCCGGGCGAGTCAAAATTTGCTATGGTCGCAAAGAAATCATCGCAAGAAACTAGAGCAGTGAAGGTAATTTTTATTTATCAATAGTTAGGAATTAGGGCAGGCTCGAGCCCCTCGGTGGGGAAGTATATGAGCTGATATGATGATGAATGAAGGAATTGCTTTATTGACAAAGCTATTTTTTCCCAGTCACAGTCTCAGATCTACGAATAAGTTATTCGTAGTCACAGATCAAATAAAAGTTCAGATGGAATAATTTATATAGCACTAATTGACAGTTTAGTTTAGCCCATCCTTTACTAGTTTTACCTACCAAGCTTTAACTTTAAAGTTAGCATCTATTTTTAACCGACTTTCAAAAAACGAGGAGGTTTCTCTATTCGACCTTATATATCTTATACAGGGTGGGAAGGAGTATACCGACAGATTTTAACCATGGATTCCTGGTGGTAACAAGTAAATAATGTTATGTCAACATGGGTCCAAAACTGCCTCATTAACTTACCTAATTTCGGGAACAAAAAAAACAATTAACGATAGTAGTTACTTAAGAACGAAACCTTGGCCTAAGAATGAAAAATGTTGTACGATGTCTATGACACTTGATTAAAATCTCAAGATAACAAACGTCAGATAAACCTCTAATATTATTAGGGCGTGTTACCCTTGAGATTTTTTAAACTTGTGAATTATTTAAAAAATTAATATCTCGTAAATTAGGCTTTACTGGCACATGTTTATATTACTTTTTTTTGTCTAAATAGGCATTAGAATCTTTGGTTAAAATCTGTCGGTATACTCCTTCCCACCCTGTATATGTGTGTTCGCGGATAACTTCGTCGTTTATGAACCGATTTTGATGATAATTTTTTTGTTGGAAAGGGGATATCCCAAGGGTGGTAGGTACCATGATAAGGAAACCAGGATCTGACGATGGCTTCCAAGAGAAACGAGGGAAATACCTTAGTTTCCTGTTTGAAGTTGGTTTTTTTTGTTCAAAATTATACAAGATTTAATCTGCAATTCGATTCTATACGAGATCCTAAAAGCTGCAGTCATCACTAAATGCAACACAAGGCAGCCGCGGTCCATCCCTAAACCATGGTTATCAGAGCCCTTATATCGTGTATAAGAAAGAAGATACTTAACCCTATAACGTATACATCTATACGCATTCCGAGCAGAATAGTTAAGTGGAAAATTATGTACAGTTGTACGAGCGATTAGAGAATTGGGATATGTTTCCTTTCACCGCCGTCTTTATAAATGATAACTTGATTAGTTAAGATGCCAACAGATAACTTACGAGTACATAACATTAGGGGATCAGACTGCTAGACACTTGAGTTACTCTTTACGATCTGTCAGAACTTATAGATTTTTAGCGTCATTGACGAACTTATTTTGGAATTTGATCAATTAAAAATTGAAAACGTTATGGAAAAACAAAACAAGTAAGGTTTCTTGAAACTTCAAGAGGAGAGCAATTTAGGAAATCATATTTCAGAATTTATTTTTGATGCAGTCCGATCCCCTATTGCAACACTAGTTACTACCGACTAACTTCAGTTCAGTTTTGATGACTGCAACGTAACTACAGTTGACCTGCGCATACAGTTAGCAGCTCTCAAGTATATAGTATTTATGAACTGCGGTTCAGCAATATAATGCAGTTGGTATGTAGACTGTCTGTCGGATAGTGGACCAAAAAAGTGAAAGAGTGCTAGTCGTACCGTTAATCGTACTCTCTGATGGTTTGTTTGATGACCTGTGCCGGTGATAGTTGTATTACAGCCTGACCTGAAAGTGTTAAAAAATTGAGGGCGCCACTATCGCTTACGGAATCGGTAACATTTTATAGCACACGACCCAAATATTTTTGATACATTTTGTTTTTTAGGCGCTTTGCACACGACGGGGCGGGGCGAACCGGTCAATTTCGCCGCCAACGATAGCACAAAGACTACCAACGCACATAGAGGACAAAAAGACCGCGCTGCCTCCATGTGCGTTGGTAGTATAGGGTTTCCCTATGTGCGGCGAAATTGACCGGCCCGCCCCGCCCCGTCGTGTGTAAAGCGCCTTAAGTACGGTCTGCATTATTCTGGGTTTGAAGTTTGCTGTATTGTGGACATGTAATTGAAAATTTTTGTGCATTCCTTTTAATCTCTACTCTTGATGGCTTAGCTCTACGCTTATTCAAATCTTGTTATAGGTAGACCCGCACGTCCCATACGTGAAAATCTTCTGCAAACTTCGAGGCAAATACATCACCGTTCGTGATACATTTAAGAATGTGTTGAACATACACATTTGAATCAAGATATTTTATTACCAAACTGTTGTTTATTTCTTACTTTTAGTCGATTTTTAATGTTAGATTTCTTAAAAATTTTTAACTTTTGATTTTTTTAAATTAAAGATTTATTTTATTATTTTTTTCTTTATTTATCTACACCTTAGCGCTTCGGCGTTATTAGAAGGGTTTTAGAGCGGTGCGCGAGCCGCTTAGCGTGGATTTGACTTTACTCTATATCTGGCTATTCTGATTAGCTCTCTGTCACTTCCCACCCCCTCAACTAATTCCATACAAAAAAAACACCGGTAGCACTCCGGGAGTGCCGGCAGAAGTGAAAACTTATCACTTTTTTCATTAATCGATGCACTTTGTTCAATTTCCATAATTTAAACAATTCACATATACGAGTACACAACAATGTGGTTACTGCACAACCACGGAGCACAAACAAAGAGGAGCTGGCCTAAGCAACTGTGCACTGTGATTTTCGTCAGGTGCCCATGTATCGAGACTCGCATTATTGGTTTGTTTTCGCATTTTTAAGAAGAAAAGGATGAAGTGTTGTGTTTTATCGTGTCGAAGTTATTCAGACAGACGTTCTGATGCTATGAATGGTATCACATTTCATTTGTAAGTAATTTTATACGTAATTATTAAAATAGTTCTAGAAAATTCTCGGCTTTCAAGTATAAATTATACTTCTCGACACTAGGTGGCGTAACTTTTGTGAATAAAAAATACGAGTACGTAAAGTTCCGCATTGGTATATAGTTATAATCATACGTGGATACTGAAAATTAAAGTATACAATTAAACCTGAATACTTTTTAGTCGCCAAAACAGTACTTTAGTGATTTTTATAATTATATTGTAAACAGGCCGCCATCTATCGTCAACAAGAACAACTATTTTCAACGTACCAAATATCCAGGGCCATAATTAGATTCAAATAATTTTACCGAATAACACACGGCTATGGTCAGTAATGAAATAACATTTTCATAGCAAATATTTTCAAGTAACAAAGATCTGAGTTGTATACATACTCGTACTATTCTCCGTGACTGTTCATGAATTGAAAGAACTTCGAATGTTAAATAATCATTTTATTCATATTAAGATAATTTACCACCTAGTTAATTTTATTTCTTTTTGTTTGTTTTAGATTTCCATCCGATGATAATTTAAAACAACAATGGATCACAAAAGTGAATAGACCGGATTGGACTCCGACAAAATATACAAAGATTTGTTCTTGCCATTTTAATGATGCAGACTTCATAGTGACAAAAAAAGGCCATAAAAAATTAAAGATGGGCACTTTACCTAGTTTAAAACTGGATTTGTCGGTTGGTTTCGGTATTGTTTGTATAACCGAGTTTCAATTATTTTAGGAGAATAAGTGTGTATTTCATTTTATTTTTTAAATTACAGCTTTGACCAATCACCGACTGTAAATCATATTATACTGCTGATTAAATCTTTATCAGAAAAATATATAGATATTCGTTTTAAGCATTTCGCAACCATTCAAAACGATAGGGCAACGAACCGACAACAACTAACTAAAACTGTTATTTTCGCAGGTAATTGAATTTTGTAAATAAAATTATGTTCGTAATAATAATTTGTCTATTATTTTGTGCTAGAAATTTTAAGTACGTCAGTACACATACAAAACAGTAAAAATGCCTCATTTTAATCATTTATTACACAAACTTTTTAAAGCTCATAGTTCTGAGTACGTCCCATTACTTTCTACACTTATTGACATCTAGTGTGAAATAGCTGAACTACGTAGTGACATCAATATGTCGATGTTAGGTCGCTAGGCGAGTAGTTTTGCTACTAACCGGCAGATGGAAAATTCAGAAAAGCGCCGCAGCACACTCAGGTACGGTAGAAAGAGTGGGAGATACTTGTTCCTCTCCCTTCCCCTCGATCTTACGCTTTTTCGATCAGCATCACGTGACCCTGACGCGAGTTTGGAAGTTTTTACCCATCCAACAAAAAGTGCTCAGCGCCGCTAAAGAAGTTTACACTTCAATACACTTCAATACACTTCAAAAAACTCTTCAATCCGTTGCTGTAGTTGCGACGTTATTCTCAGATCCCCAGGGAACTACGTCAGGATATGCTAATTAGTATAACATATGTCCCACCTCAAACCATCTCTGTGCAAAAAATCAATCAATAGTTCCGTTGCGATGTTTCCAAAAAAGGGTATTTTTTCAGTTCTCTCAGGAACTGCATCGAACTATGCTATTTTCACGGAATAAAAGTAGCCTATGTCCTACCAAGTGACACAGGCTACCTGCATGCTAAAATTCATCACGATTGAAAAGGTAAACACGTTTCAAAACCTTTTTATTGAACTTGCAATGTATGTATGTTTGTTCGGGTGAAATCATGCAAGTTGATTCGGACCCACTTCCCGGTTTCTGATTGAGCTGAAATTTTGCATGCATATGTATATCGCGTGACAATGCAATATTAAAAGCTAAAAGTTTTTAGGTTTTTTGAAAATTATTCATATTTATAATATAAGAATGACGCAACGCAACGCCGCCGATGACGCCCGTATGACATCGTGCTTAAATTATTATTTTTTGTGCTTGGTCAGTGGATAAACGGTTTTATATTTTTAGTTCATTGGGATTTAAGGAAAAATAAAATTCTGTTACAATCATATATTTTCTTTTATTCAAACAATATATATTGATATTTCACAAAGGACCGACGATGGCAACAATCAAACATTCAATTATCTCAGATTAATTTTACCAATTTTTTTCACATATGATAATCAGTAATCGCAGGACTAACAAATGGTTTTAATTGATCAGTTAGTGATCGATATTTTACCAAGTATACACCACGAAATAATCCATTTCTTTGGTAAGGCACTTGTATTCGCAGTAGGTACAAGGCTTAATGGTTCTCTTACTAATCTACTTACGAGTATCAGTGCTTTCATATGAACGGAAAGAACATTCTGCAACCCTTGTCCATAAAGAAGTTGCGTTGGTTGAATTTGCGAAAAAAACTGGGTATACGTCTTCTAGGGTTGTTAGATCCTTTGCGCAATTTGCATGCTTTGAGGGATATGTCATACGTTCCATATTCTATTGACAGAAAAATCAAATTTACTGAAGCGCATTTCTAAAGTTCATTGGTCTTTGTAGACGGCTCTTTGATCGAGAACTCGGGGCATAGCTGAACCTAGGTTAGTTAACTGAATTGCATTTTCGTCAAAATTGCTAGGCAAGTGGCTGCACTATGGTAAACAAAAAAAAGGGTAAACAGCCCTCTGTCTAATCTTTTGCGATGCACGCTTTGAGGGACACGGCATACTTTGATTTTGTGATTCCTGTTGTGTATGCCCACTATACATTTGTCTTGCAAGGGTCTACAGCCCTATGACGGATCTCTTGCGCGATCTTCACGCTGCGAGGGACACGGCACGTACTGCAGGAGGGCCCTTTGAGTGGCATCTGGTGCGTAAGGTTGGAGGCGCGCGCCGCGTCGTAGTCGGTCTCACGCGGCCGCCAGCAGAGCTCGGTACTGCCGCACTTGCAGCTCATGTCGCGGCATATCTGAGAAAAAACGACATGAAACCATATTGGAAGACTTTATTTAATTCGGCTTTAGAAGACCTTTGCAGTGTCAGGTAGACCTTACTTACGCCTAACGGAGACCTTATCATCATATCAGCCGAAAGACCTCCACTGCTGGACAAAGGCCTCCCTCAAGGATTTCCACGACGACTGGTCCTGCGTGCCAGCGTCCAGTGGCGTCCCGTGACAGTCATCGGTCCACCGAGTAGGAGGCCTGCCCACGCTAATACGTATTACGGTGCGTGTTTGCCATTCCAGAACTTTGCGGCCCTCACTGTATGCCCAAGGGTAGGAAAGTGGGGACGCTAAATCATAAACGTGGTAGTTTTAGCATATCTGGTAGATATACGAGAGGGATTGTCCCAACAGACGTCTGTTATACGAGCTATGTGCCCCAACCACTGCCACTCAATTTTACCGATTCTATGAGCGATGTCGGTTACCTTGATTTTCTTACAGATCTCCTCATTTCTGATTCGACCGCGTAGGAAACTCCGAGAATATCATAGGAGACTTAATGTCAGGTTTGATTTAGGACATTTCATTTTCTTAGACACATAGCATATCAGCACTAACCAGGTCTTTTCGATGTTTTTCTTAATTAAAAGGTCCGTAGGAGCACCGAAGTAACCGATATAGCTCTCTCTCTCCCTCTCTCTATGTAAAAATCACCGTGTATAAATATGCCTATATATAAGGTGCCTATATATAGGCATATTACCTCGTATAACAGATAGCTATTGGGACAGTTAAAGTTATCGAGTAGTGACCGGAAGACGGGTTGTATAGGCAGGCCTCCCGCTCAGTGAACCTATGATCTGATGACGGCCATGGAAATCCTTGGGGGAGGCCTTTGTCCAGCAATGGACGTCTTTCGGCTGATATTATAATAATGATGATGAGAGGAGATCATGTGAAGACTTGCGTTAAGCATTTTAAGCTGGTCTTTGCACTGAAGAAAAAGTAAAAATCATACAGAAGCGAGATATTCGTCGCGATGCGCGTCGGGACAGTCGCAGGTCCAGTTGACAGGTGGCACGCACGGCATGATCGGCGGCTTGAAGCACGTGCAGGGGTGCACGCAGCACGTGGAGCAGCAGCACTGCTGGCACATCGTGTACACCTGCAATACCAATTAAAACATTTTCTGATTTAACTTGTGATGGTAAGTGCGTTGTCCTAGTGTGCTCCT
This sequence comes from Coleophora flavipennella, assembly GCA_947284805.1. Taxonomy (NCBI): domain Eukaryota; kingdom Metazoa; phylum Arthropoda; class Insecta; order Lepidoptera; family Coleophoridae; genus Coleophora; species Coleophora flavipennella. The sequence goes on along the minus strand of OX369270.1, from coordinate 5,694,110 downwards.
ATCAAAGGCCCGAGCTTAGGCCCGGGCTTGCTATCCATTTCCATCTCAATTTATTTTATTTTCAATAGACTTTCGAAAAAGAGTTTGTTTTCTCCCAGAAACAGTTTTCTTTTTGTTCATAACTTGTTTAGTAGGTCTTATTTCTAGAAGTCTGGAAATCAGAAAATCTCATGTTTATTTATCTCCATTAGTACTTATTTACTTACGTATTACGATGAATTTTTTAATTGGTCGATTTATAACTGCTGCTAACTTCACACCGGTGTTTTTTAACGCGATATCTTCGCACATCGATTTCATGATTCATTTATATTCGATAGGATATGCTGTTAATTTGATCCCATAATCAACATCAGTTGTGTACTCTTTTAGAAAAAAAGTGCAGAATTGTAGTGATTTGTCGCGATGGAAGTCGGTTTTTTAACGTGAGGAGCATTTCTAATTTCCAATTATTATTTCTATTTCCTTTTTAAATAAAATGCAAAAAGTAAGGTGGTGTCACTGCAGTATATCAGAAAATACGTTTTATAATATACCCTATGTATGTTCCCTATAGACTTGAAAACGGCTGGAGCGATTTTGATGAAATTTTCAGGCAATATTCAGATTAGCCCAGCGAATAAGAATCGACTAAATCGTCACTTACCATCAGGTGAGATATAGTCAAACGCACTCAATTTTTTAATAATGAATAAAAAAAAGAATAATCCCGCGTTGTTTTCGATTTTCCCGTGGCAATAAGACGTTTTCCCGGGGTAAAAAGTAACCTATGTCCTATCCAGGACTTAACCTATATGTGTGCCAAGTTTCATCCCGATCCGTCCAGTGGTTGAAGCGCGAAAGAGTAACATACATCCATACATACAAACTTACACATTTATAATATTAGTAGGATAGTAGGATGGCAGTGACACTGCCTTACTTTTTGAATTTTCTTCATTATATTATCATATCAGCTCATACACATCCCCACCACATCATCACGAACATCACCATGCAGCTCTCTACTATATGCCGAAAGCGAGCCCTCATGTCTCTTCAGGCACTTTATGCGTTCTTCAAGGCATTGTCTGGAGAAGCAAATTATCTTGGGCCAAATGGAAGGCAGTCGTGCTCGAGATAAGGCACCTAGAAGATAGTCAGACACAGTGAAAGTGGCGGTTGGCGGAAGGATGCATCGTGCGGTCCACACACCATATAATCGCAGTCTGTGGAGAGAAACTGTATGTGGTCGCGATCCTCATCAGTGAGGGAACGGCAAGAAGAAGAAGATGTCCCCACCGAGGGGTCGAGCCTACCCTGAATTAGGGCGATAGGGCCATAGTCAACCACGCAGGCTTATTGCGGGGTGGTAGATTTCACACACAACCTTTGAATTTCTACTCAGGCGTGTGTAAATTTCCTCACGATGTTTTTCCTTCACCGTTACATAGGGAATCGAAATTCGAAAACAAATTGATTGGTACGTGGTAGGATTCGAGCCACGACCTCCCAGACAGGAGGTTAGCGGCCCTAGCCGTTACACCACCGACGATTTACATTTTCTTATTAAATTAAAATAAACTGATGGGGGCACTACTGTGCGGGGACTTCAGTCCTAAGGATTTATCAAGAACACGTATGTATAGTTTTTTTCGTATTTTACTGGTTTAAATTGCAGCGTCTATTGTGTTCTGACGAAAGGGACAAAGCAATGTTGCAAATATGTTCTTGTTTATCTGGTAATTGTGTCCCTTTCGTGAGAAATAAACTTATTCGGCTACTTGCTTACCAGCCAAATGGCTCTCGCTATCTCGTTCCTCACGTAGGGCAGACAGCTGCACAAGAGACAATTCTCGAACTTGGTCAACTCTGGGATACCGTTGTTCTTTTCTACTCCAGAGGGGCCCAGAACAACCTGAGGAGGAAAATGAAACTGAGCTTAAAACTTATTTTAGTTTAGTTTTGGTCGCATATTTTTTTAAATTCACAATTGGTAAGCCCTCCTCGACATTATTTCACCTGATGGTAAGTGACGATAATGGCGAAGAAGTAAGCGGGCTTACCAGGATTCCTCAAAGCAATGGGGAACTGGCTAATTTACCTTCAAACCGAAATACATGAATGTTGTTAACATTGATGTTTGTTTGTTTGTTTCTAAACTCTTTATTTCATTTAAAAACAAATAATATGTTAACAAAAGAATGTCAATATAACAAAGGCGGACTTATCCCTTTCGGGATCTCTTCCAGTCAACCTTGGAATGCTGAAAGGTCTTCAGAGCATACGGTCAGGTAAAGCTTACGACTAAAAAATAACTAACTATCATATAAACGTCTCTAGTATATTAATATATACATAGATAACTCTCTCTCTCTTGGCCTAGCCTTATCCCATTTCTATTTGGGGTCGGCTCTCCTCGTCATCTTTCGCCACACTTGTCGGTTTTGAGTCGTCGATTTGTCTATTTGAGCTTTCTTCAGGTCGTTGCTTACTACAGACATCCATGTTTGAGGGGGTCTGCCTCGTTTTCTCGGGCCGATACCGATGTCCATGACTTGTCTGGTCATGTGGTCTTTGGGTCTTCTCAATACATGCCCATACCATCTAAGACGGGACTCAGAGAGTTTTTCCTCGATGGGCCTGATCTTAAAACTTCCACGGATATGTTTATTTTGTACCTTGTCTAGTAAGGTAACGCCACCTGCCCATCTCAGCATCTTCATCTCCGTCGTGTGTAGTTTTGTGGTATGGACTTTCTTCACTGGCCAGCACTCGGCTCCGTATATAAGAGCAGGGCGGACTGCTGTTTTATATATCTTGCCTTTTACGCGTATTGGCATTCTTCTGTCGCATAGTACACTCGATAGTTCTCGCCACTTCATCCATCCTGTGTTAACTCGGTGGGTTACGTCGGCGTCAATCGTACCATCGCTTGTGACCACAGAACCCAGGTATTTGAATTGGTCGACTTCTTTTAGCTGGTGACCTTGTAAATTGACAGCTTGGTGTTGTTTAGTTGTTGAGTAGCAGCACTGCATGCACTCTGTTTTCGTGCGGCTGATCTTCAGTCCAGCAGTTTCTATAGCTATCCTCCACTGCTCAAGTGAGTTTTCTAGTTCTGAGCTGCTGTCTCTTATGAGGACAATGTCGTCTGCGTAGAGTAGGTCCCAAGGCGGTTTTCTCTGGATCCCTGCCGTAAGGTAATCCATTACGAGATTGAACAATAGCGGGCTCAGCGCTGACCCTTGGTGTACACCTACTGCTACCTCGAAGTCTTTGCTAGTGCCTGCTGGGCTCCGTACCTTAGTAGTGACGTTTGTGTACATGTCCGTAACTACTTTGATATAGTACTCTGGTACGTTTTGCGCCCGCAGTGAGTGCCAGATTAGGTCTCGTGGTACTCGGTCGAATGCCTTTTCAAGGTCTATGAATGCCAGGTGTACGTCTTTTTTCATTGCTTTCCTTTTTTCCAATAGAACTCTAAGACTGTGTAGAGCATCAGTTGTTGATCTGCCAGCTACGAAGCCACATTGGTTTTCGGTTACAACTGTCAGATTGAGGAGTCGGTTGTTGATGACCCTTTCCCATATTTTGAGTGTGTGTGATATGAGTTTTATTGCGCGATAGTTTTCGCACAGTCTGATGTCACCTTTATTTTTAAAGAATGGGATCAGATAACTTCTCCTCCAGTCCTCAGGGATTCCATCGCGCAGAATTTGATTGAAAAGCTGTGTTAGGAAAAATATACCAGTTTCTCCAAGGCGTTTCCACAATTCGGCAGGGATCTCATCTGGACCTGTTGCTTTGTTGTTCGCCATCTTTCCAACAGCGAGCTTCACTTCATCAGGGTGGACATCTGGGATAGGTCCCGCTGTGGCATCTAAGGGGGCTAGTCTTTCGTGCGGATAAGTTTCGTTGAGCAGTTCGGAGTAATATTCTCGCCATCTTTCGTTTATACATAGATAACTAGACACATACAAAATATTATTATTATTATTTATTTTTTTTTATTTGGAACTTAAACTAAGTTTACAAACTTAATGTGTACGATAGCAACTGCATTAGTCGAGTCATATATACTTATTTATAATAAATATATATACACTACATACATACTCGTATTGTAATATATTTAGCTTAAGGAAGGAGAATAAAGGTAATAATTGGCAGCAAGACTTAGATAAGATGGTAGTAGCTAGCCAGGCGGGCTTAGAAAATGCCTTTCCACCAATCGAACCGAGTCTTACAAATTTAGACTCCGCCGGGAGTCAAACCCGCGAACACCTGATGTGAAGCTAATGGACTAAACCATTACGCTACGGAGGCGGTCAAAAATAAGTATATGAAAATTTCTTCGCAAAGGATTCACTAAGTTATTCCATCATCATATCAGCTCATATATACGTCCCCACCGAGGGGCTCAAGCCTACCCTGAATTAGGGCGATCGGGCCTTAGCGGGCCAGTGCGGGTTGGTCAACTTCACACACAACCTTCGAGTTTTTTCGCAGGTGTGTTCAGGTTTCTTCACGATGTTTTTATTCCATACGTTAAGTCAAATAATTTTTTGCGTCCGTAGTGTATATTTACGATTGGTGTCTATCTACTTATCATCAAGCAGTATAGAACTATATGCAAGACTGTACTTTTTATCATCATATCAGCCGAAAGACGTCCTGCTGGACAAAGGCCTCTCACAAGGATTTCCACAACAACTGGTCTTGCGCTTTGCGCTGCCCACATCCAGCGACTTCTCCTACGGTTCTCCTTGTTTCTGATTCGATCACACAGTGAAATTCCGAGCATAGCACACTCCATTACTCTTTGGGTGACCTTGAGGCTTCTTATGAGGCCCATTCTTATCGTGTGGCACAATTAACCGTGCTATCCAAGGGATAAACGGTGATTGCCTGATGTTGCATTTAGCATCACCCGCGGTCACGTGTAGAGCATTTAGATTTACACCTACGGACGTGTGCAACGCGACATTTATACAAATATGGAATCAGATGTGCAGGTTTCCTCACGATGTTTTCCTTCACCGTTAAAGCAATTGTTAAGTGTATGTACGTAAGTTTCGAAAAACTCATTGGTACATTGGCCGTCCGGATTTGAACCCGGGACCTCTGGTTAAGAGGACCGAGTCGTTACCGATTGAGCCACCGACGCTTTTTGGGGCCTGTAGTAAGCGTATTGTCTCGGTTCCGTATATTATCGTTGGCAACAAAATGATGCTAAATATCCATGTCTCACCCACTCCTCTGAAGGTTTTACACTCGAATATGTATGCTTAGGACAAACGGTTGAGAAAGAGATCAATCGACGAATCTATCTCGACTGGGCAGCGTTCGGTAAGCTTCGCAATATCTTCACGTCCCAAATACCGCAGTGTCTCAAGACTAAGGTCTTTGACCAGTGTATTTTTTATATTATAGTAACTATATACGCCATGTTATTTTTTGTTTCATATATATTTTTTATTGCTCACCCATTCCTGTTAACTTATCTAACTTTCTTTTCGTGTTTTTACTTGTGTAACTTATTCCTTTATCATCAATTTTTACTGTTTTGTGTTGAGCTGTAGTTTGTATTCTGTCAAATAAGTGTTTTGAATCTTGATTAAATGTGAATTAAAACTCAAATCTTTGTTTAAAAATGAATAAAATTTGCAAAAATAGTAAAGCATCCATCCTGATCTGCACGCACTATACGATCTTGTTGATCTTAAATCTTTTGCGCCTAAAGACGTCCACTGCTGGACAAAGGCCTTCCCCAAGGATTTCTACAACAACCGGTCCTGCGTTGCCCTCATCCAGCGGCTTCCCGCGACCCTCACCAGGTCGTCGGTCCACCGAGTGGAACGCCTGCCTACGCTACGTCATACAATTACTATCTACAATATCTTGATCTATCACACACGCACACACACCCACACGCACGCACACACACACCACATTCAAACACACACACCACACCCACAAACAGCACACTCATATTTCGTTACACAAACACTTAAAATAAACACAAAACATAGATACACAAGCTTTTCTTTTTCTACATTTTTTTTTCGTTATTACCTTGTTTATATGTGTTCACATTGTTTATTATCAGACTTTTGTTATGGAAGTGTGAGTCCTCCTGACACAGGTTTACAAAAAAACCTAAAAGGAGGTCTCAACCTCTATTTTGAGATGCTTTTAAAAGTGACCTAATAAACATTTTTTTTTCTATTCTACATCTATTCATTACTATTCGTCATTCTAAATTACTTATTACTCACATCCGATGCGAAGAACTGGCATGACGGTGCACAGGTCCCAAGGCTGTCGACATAGGCGCATTGTACGATTTTTTCGCCCTTAATCGCCTTCACCACGTTGATGGTGACGCGGGCGATTGCGTACGCGCCGGCTAAGCAAGGCGTCGCCTTGCAGCAGCCCTTTGATGCGCAGACTGTCTCCGTACCGCTCATTATGCAAGAGGTCAGGCATTCTACCTGCAATTTCAGACCGTGCTCATTGTGTAAGAGGTCAGGCATTTCACCTGAAATTTCAGACCGTGCTCATTATGTAAGAGGTCAGGCATTCTACCTGCAATTTCAGACCGTGTTCAGACCGGGCGCATAGTAAGCGGCCGATTAAGAGTAGGCTCAGTGTTTTAGAAAATCTAAAAAACTTTGAGGCCCTTGCTTTAATTTTAAGAGAGTTTAATTATTTCGTATTTTTCTCCGCAAACCCTTTGATTTGATAATTTTGATAACCATATCATTGGGGTGCATAAAAAATAACTGATCTGCCATCTTTGTGAGTCCTCCATATTGGATTTAGAATGACGTCACTTAGCTAACCATGCACTTTCTCCAAACATAACGTGTGTGCAAAATTTCAGCTCAATCGGTAACCGGGAAGCGGTTCTTATTTAGCTTCCAAGATTTGTCCCAAACTAACTAAAAGACTAACACGGAAAGCTAATATAAAGCTTGAAAAAATTTAACATATACAGCAGTCCGTGCAAATTTTTTTTAGATTCGTTTAGAAATATCTAATTTACAGAACGATTTTGTAAGGGTTTCCTGTTGGATTACAGAACTTAAATAAATTGTACAGCCACGCTGTGCGTAGTTGCTTATCCGCGCAGGGGCGGAACGTTAGTTTGTGGGGCCCTGGGCCAATATTACTTGGGGCCTACCTAATTAATCAACAGTTATTGCCATTTAAATAAATTGTACAGCCACGCTGTGCATAGTTACTTTTCCGCGCAGGGGCGGACCGTTAGTTTGTGGGGCCCTGGGCTAATATTACTTGGGGCCTACCTAATTGATCAACAGTTATTGTCATTTAAATAAATGATACAGCCACGCTGTGCATAGTTACTTTTCCGCGCAGGGGCGGAACGTTAGTTTGTGGGGCCCTGGGCCATTATTACTTGGGGCCTACCTAATTGATCAACAGTTATTGCCATTTAAATAAATGATACAGCCACGCTGTGCGTAGTTGCTTATCCGCGCAGGGGCGGAACGTTAGTTTGTGGGGCCCTGGGCTAATATTACTTGGGGCCTTCCTAATTGATCAACAGTTATTGCCATTTAAATAAATGATACAGCCACGCTGTGCGTAGTTGCTTATCCGTGCAGGGGCGGAACGTTAGTTTGTGGGGCCCTGGGCCAATATTACTTGGGGCCTACCTAATTGATCAACAGTTATTGCCATTTAAATAAATGATACAGCCACGCTGTGCGTAGTTGCTTATCCGCGCAGGGGCGGAACGTCAGTTTGTGGGGCCCTGGGCCAATATTACTTGGGGCCTACCTAATTGATCAACAATTATTGCTATTTAAATAAATGATACAGCCACGCTGTGCGTAGTTGCTTATCCGTGCAGGGGCGGAACGTTAGTTTGTGGGGCCCTGGGCTAATATTACTTGGGGCCTACCTAATTGATCAACAGTTATTGCCATTTAAATAAATGATACAGCCACGCTGTGCGTAGTTGCTTATCCGCGCAGGGGCGGAACGTTAGTTTGTGGGGCCCTGGGCCAATATTACTTGGGGCCTACCTAATTGATCAACAGTTATTGCCATTTAAATAAATGATACAGCCACGCTGTGCGTAGTTGCTTATCCGTGCAGGGGCGGAACGTTAGTTTGTGGGGCCCTGGGCTAATATTACTTGGGGCCTACCTAATTAATCAACAGTTATTTCCATTTAAATAAATGATACAGCCACGCTGTGCATAGTTACTTTTCCGCGCAGGGGTGGACCGTTAGTTTGTGGGGCCCTGGGCTAATATTACTTAGGGCCTACCTAATTAATCAACAGTTATTTCCATTTAAATAAATGATACAGCCACGCTGTGCATAGCTACTTTTCCGCGCAGGGGCGGACCGTTAGTTTGTGGGGCCCTGGGCTAATATTACTTGGGGCCTACCTAATTAATCAACAGTTATTGCCACTTAAATAAATTGTACAGTCACGCTGTGCATAGTTACTTTTCCGCGCAGGGGCGGACCGTTAGTTTGTGGGGCCCTGGGCTAATATTACTTGGGGCCTACCTAATTAATCAACAGTTATTGCCATTTAAATAAATGGTACAGTCACGCTGTGCATAGTTACTTTTCCGCGCAGGGGTGGACCGTTAGTTTGTTTGGCCCCTGGGCTAATATTACTTGGGGCCCACCTAATTAATCAACAGTTATTGCCATTTAAATAAATTGTACAGCCACGCTGTGCATAGTTACTTTTCCGCGCAGGGGCGTGCCGTTAGTTTGTGGGGCCCTGGGCTAATATTACTTGGGGCCTACCTAATTAATCAACAGTTATTGCTATTTAAATAAATTGTAAAGCGTCGGTGGCTCAACCGGTAACGACTCGGTCCATCTAACCAGAGGTACCGGGTTCAAATCTGGACGGCCAATGTACCAATGAGTTTTTCAAAAACTTACGTACATATCATTACCGATTGCTTTAACGGTGAAGGAAAACATCGTGAGGAAACCTGCACAGGCCTGCGAAGAAACTCGAAGGTTGTGTGTGAAGTCGACCAACCCGCACTGGGCCCGCGTGGTCGACTAAGGCCTAATCGCCCTGATTCAGGGTAGGCTCGAGCCCCTCGGTGGGGACGTATATGAGCTGATATAATAAATAAATTGTACAGCCACGCTGTGCGTAGTTACTTATCCGCGCAGGGGCGGACCGTTAGTTTGTGGAGCCCTGGGCTAATATTACTTGGGGCCTACCTAATTGATCAACAGTTATTGCCATTTAAATAAATTGTACAGCCACGCTGTGCGTAGTTACTTATCCACGCAGGGGCGGAACGTTAGTTTGTGGGGCCCTGGGCCAATATTACTTGGGGCCTACCTAATTAATCAACAGTTACTGCCATTTAAATAAATTATACTACCACTCTGTGCATACTCTCTCGCGAAGCATACTTTCACCGTCTGTCGTAGTACAGTAATACACCAATCAACAATAAACATTAGGTACACTTACTGAGTAGCAAAAAATACAAGAATTTATGAAACAAATTACAAATAATTTCGATTTGTATGGGATTGGGAGGGTTATTCACTCGGATTTTTTGAGAATAACAATTACCTAGTGCAGTAGGACTTATTAAGTTCCAGTTATTCACAAAGTTTCATTAAAATAGTTTAAGCTATTTTTGAAAAAAAAAGTAACAGAAAAAGGTATCTTATTTAGATTTTTCTTGGAATAACGAACTACTGCGTGCTGTAGGCCATGATAAGTTATAGTATCGTATTGAGTTTCATCAAAATGAGATTTTTTTCCATGCTGGCAAACTTAAAAATCAAGATATTTGAAAAAAACAGAGAGATATAAAAATAATATTGCCCTAAACCAAATTTTACCAAAATCCGTCCATTAGTTTGGGAAGTAGAGAACCGGACGGACGCGCAGACACACAAATACACCAAATTTTATTAGACAATCGATTCCCATAAATATTTCATCTTAGATTTTTTTGTCTTCACTTTTTCGTCGCACGAAAGTAAAAAAGAAAAACAAACACACTATGTAATATTCGCCTTACATTCTAGGAAAGAAGACAAAAAATATATTTCAGGATCTTCATAAAGCTTTAAAAAAACTATATAATGACTGGAGAACAGTATTTTTAATAGGGGATCGGACTGCTAGTCATTTTAGTTACTTTTTATGATCTGTCGAAAACGAAATTTTGTTCTAAAAATGTTGTAATAACTAATATAGTTCTAATATTGTACAAGTGACATCATAGATTTTAACGTCATTGACGAACTTATTTTGTAACTTTGATAAATTAAAAAATTAAGACGCGATGAAAAAACTAAACAAGTAAGGTTTTCTGAAACTTCAAAAGGACAGCAATTTAGGAAATCATATTTCAAAATTTATTTTTGATACAATCCGATACCCTATTACAACAATCTTATAAGACACGGTTAAGCAAAAAACACAAATCTCATACAGCCAAGTCACAATAACGTCATATACCGTAGTCCGATAAAAAAAGCTCCTTGATCCAAGGTTCGCCAGCTGCTTTTTTCAAATTTCGAACAGACCTGCGGCGGCTGCGTGACAAAGGCGGCGCGCTGATTAAAAAAAAATCAACGAGAAAGCAAAAGTCAGGCTATCGCAACTTCGAAGAGGATCATGTGATTTTAAATATCGAGTGTATTTCACTCAAAATTATATTATTATTAATTATTGTGTTTATTTCCTTGCTTTGTTTGAGAAAAGCACTATACAGGCCTCCGCCGGAACGGTCATTGCTGGATTCGTATTATTAACGGCCTCACGTGCTGTTCAACCTTTAAACTCTACTCATCCAGCAATCGCTTACTTCCCGGCCTCTGCAGTAATGTACTCTATTATTTATTTAATATAACACAAACAGCAACTTTAAGACTATTTCATTGTCTATTGTCTTCATTGGGGACTAGGGGGCCATTTTTATTCTTTATATTATTCTATTGTGGCCTTTTTATCCACGGGGCCCTGGGCTGCAGCCCGAATAGCCCTTGTACAGATCCACCCCTGTTCCCGCGAAGCCTTCACTGTCTGTCGTAGTCGGGCATACATAAATCGACAATAAATATTACATTTGCTTACAAGTTGTGAATAAAGTAAGGTAAATAATTTGAGTTTGTGTGGGCGGCACCTTACTCAGATTTTTCCTGGAATAATTAATTACCCAGTGCAGTAGGCCTTATTATGTCCTAGTTATTCACAAAGTTTTATTAAAATCATTAGAGCCATTTAAAAAAAACACACAAACTGGGTTTGTATGGGAGATACCTTCCGATTTTTATTGCAATAATGAACTACCGCGTGATTTAAGCCATGTAAAGGTATAGTAACGCACCAAGTTTCGTCAATATCGTTAGAGCCATTTTGGAGAATAAAAGTTATTTTTTACCATCATGGCAACCCTAGGTAATCAAGAGGGATTTTTTTAAAAAGGCTGAATTTATTGACATAATATTCATCATGTCAGCTCATATACTTCCCCACTAAATCCATTATCTTACTCTTCAGCTAATTACGTATTTACTTACATAACTCTATAATCTCCTTATTGTACAGGGACTGTAGACAATTCCCCCCCCACCCCCCCATCAAATAATGTATGTACCTGTTCTTGTGACATGAGGCAGGGATGGCAAGCGGCTGAGAGTACCGGCACCATGGTCTGTGGTGTGGCGCCCCCGATCACCGGCACTCGCACCGACTCCGGAGGAACCTGCAGAAAGAAATAAAAGAACAAAGCTTGTAACTGAACTAAGTGCTATGCGCATTTTGTATACTGTTGTATGTTTTAATACCTAATAATAGGTCTTTACTTATGAAATTGCCGATTCAGTTTTTGAAGTTAAATGCTAATTTTTATTGAAAATAAAAAAGTTATTGTTGTTTATTATTAACCTTATGGTGACACTACTTATGGTCTTTTATTAGTAACTAGGGACATGTCTTTTATGTTCCTGAGCTATATACCATTGAATGGAACAAAGGCGTTTTCTTAGTGGTGCGATGGGGCCATTTTGTAGACTATATATTCTTGAATTTTCGTGAAAGTGACGAAATCTTATGCGGGGTATTCCCAAATATGAGATTAGTAACGAAGAAACTGCTGCGATAACTCTAGAGCTTTAACATTTAAAATGTGTATTTTTTGCCTCAATAAAGGCGATTTTTTTCAGGCGAAAAAACCCGACTTCATGGGGTTTAAGCCACCGTGCTCTTAAAATTTCCAAACAATAGGCATATGTTTACCACCATTTTATTTCTAATAGTCTTATGCTACTTTGAGAATAAATTTTGTTTTAATAACTATTCTTCTTTATATTAACTTTGATCTTTATTTTTTTTATACAATCGGTAATTTCATAGGTAAAGACCTAATATTTCAGTAGAATTATATATCATTATTGTAGGTATTTTCTCTACTTTACGGCTTGTAATTATCTGGCCTAGCATGAAGTCGGCTATGACGTTGTGTTTGCTCGCATGCTATTTAGTTCAGTTTGTCGCAGCCGAGAAAAGCGTGCGTGCAGGTTGTATCTGCCTCTCGTTTTAATCTAAAATCTTACTTCGCGGCATCTCACTCTAACATAAGTTTAATCAGAAAATTCGTGACCACGGTCACAGTATTACAATATAGCGGCTTACAGTAGTGCAACGAATGTTCTTACGCAGAGCAACGGAAGCGTTACTTGCGGGCCAGCGGGCCAGCGGGCGGCGAGGCACAGCCTGGCAAACTCCGCGATTTTACCAGGCTGGCTACAGGCTAGTACTGCTACTACCTACGCCGGTGGCGTAGCGCTACTGTAAACCATATCATAATATTGTGGATAGTGGTTCATCACAGACGAGCAATGCAAATGAGTTATAGCTGCGTCTTACTTTAACTCACTTGCCTTTAGTAACTGCATCTCGTTCTAACACACGTACCTTCAGGAAGTCCGCGAGCACAGTGTTGGCTCGTACGCAATTGAGTTCGACGCAGCCGAGCAGCGCGCGCGGATTATAAACGCTACGTAGACGCTGGATTTCACCCACTAAAGGCACAAGGCTCTCTATGGGCTCCGTTGCTACTATTGTGAATGCCTGAGGAAAAATGAATTTTATTTACAAACCTAATTACAAAACTTATCTTCATATCAGCTCATATAAAGCCCGTTCGCTTAATGTCGCTCGCCGTTTGTAAACAATGACACAGCGCGTGCCGCCGCTTGTCAAAGAACGCCGCCTTGACGTCAAAAAATGCTGACACATGTGTATTACTTGATTTGTATCTGCCATCTGTAAATTGTCTAATAAAGTAGATTCCTTGCATTTTATTTAAACGAATGACACTATCTGAACGAATCGACTTTACATTTCCACAGAGGGGATCGAGTCTACCCTGAATTAGGGCGATCGGGCCTTAGTCGACCACGCGGACCCCGTGCGGGTTGATCGACTTCACACACAACCTTCGAGTTTCTTCGCAGGCGTGTACAGGTTTCCTCACGATGTTTTCCTTCACCGTAAGAGCGTCGGATAAATGTACATATGAAATCGATCGCTTGGTATGAAGATGTCTCTTAAGCCAAATTATCATACTTATATGAAAACTAAGGCTGGATTTGGTGCTCGACTGACGGTGAGCGCGTACGATCAGCGCTGACAGAACGCGCTCAGCGTCAGCGCCGACACGGCTGTGGATTTGTGTTTAATGCTCAACCAACAGCGAGCGAGCTACGAAGAAAAATAAATCCATTTAAAATAATTAATACAATCAATTTCATTTAATTTCATTTAATTTATAAGAGAGGTCCCACAACGCCGCACGTAAGTGTACCTTAGTTATCAGTATCTCAGTATGATCAGTCGCTCGGTCAGCGTCGCAATGAACACACACATATACACGCATAGCTCGGACTTGATATTTGGAATTGATAATACATCTATTCACATTCACAACTACACTGCCTTACCTTGCCTACTAATATATATACTTTGGTAAGGCAGTGTAGTTGTGAATACATTTTCGTTGATATATATATATATATATATATATATATATATATATATATATATATATATATATATATCTACGTTCAACCGATGTCAGCGCTCACTAATTCCAGCCTAAATGCAGCCTAATACCACAGTCTAAGAATCCATTCTTAGACTGTGCTAATACTGACGATATTTTTCTTCTTGGTTATGAGAGTCTAGAAAGTCTAGTCTAGTCTGACGTTGCGGAAACATTTCACAATCGAATTTTGTATAATCAGTACATATGTTTAGCGCATTTTAGATTAGCCGAGAAACTATTCACCGTCCGATGGGCTTGTACTAGGAACTAGACGATTCGTAGTAATTTTTAGGCCTCCGCCGTACCCAAAAGGTACCAAAGCAACCCTATTTTAAAGTCTACTCCGTCCGTCCATCTGTCCGACAGAAATGGTTGTATCTTTTGAGCCATAACAGGTATCCAGTTGAAACTTTCACAAAATATGCGTCATTATGACGAATTTCCTAACAATTGATATGAAAATAACGTGTTGTTTAAAGAGTTTTCTTGTTTTTGTTCTACCATAAATACGTTAAAAATTTAAAGTGAAAACGCAAACAACTAAAATTTGTAATTAGGTCACAGAGCTAAAAAGATTTTGGTAAAAAGAGGGATTTTGGCTCAAAGGAGGGACATCCTAAGTCTTTGGAATAGGTGTACTGCATTTCTGCTGAGGCTATTCCGGTACTGTATTTTTCTTCCGATAAAGTGGTTTGTTTAACTTTATGAAACTTTTATTTTATTTTTGGATAAGGTTTATTAATAAAAATTTGCCAAGTTAGCCAAGTAAGCCTTGTGTCACAGATGAGATACTAGATACTTCGTAACTCACGCTAAAGATCCAGAACCGAATGAAAGAAAAAAATTATTTTTCTGTCAGTCGCTCTCGTTTTTTTATGAATCTCTGATAAACAAATTTTAAAAGTCAGTTGAATAAATAGGTAGGTATAATTGTAAAACACGTTGATGTTTAGTGTTGGTTAAATGGTGTGATGATATGGGACCCGGTGCACAAGTCCGATTTGCACTTGCCCGGCTCTGAGGCTTATATTGTGTGACTCACGGAAGGGCAAATGTTGCATATCTGCAGCGCGATCTCGGTGATGACAGGCGCGTTGTTCTCGAACGTGTCGCACTGGTTGCGCGCCACGATCACCACCACTCGCGCGTCCTGAAACAATCAAAATAGATTAAAAATATTAAAATTATAAAAGATTATAATGAAAAATAGGATATGAAAAAAGTTTATTTTGAGCTATTCAAAATATTCTCCTCCAACCCCTATGCACTTATGCATTCCAGTGAACCAGCTTCAGCTTATGTTATTAGTATGTACCGATCAATGGAACACTTACTGTGTCACTGTGATGGCACACTTACAGGGCTGCTAAGCGTATGTGCCTCCTTGGTGATTTAAACGCAAAACCGGAGGACTACAAGCACTTTCCACTTAGCGGAATTGCTGCATTGGTGCAGCACATCTTCGAGGGGTAGACACAAAATATCCCACTGTGTCGATTTGTCGCTGCGACTGCAGCCCCCATTTAGAAAGATAAGATGTAGGTAATGTGATTTCAAGAAAATATGTTTTTTTAAGTCACATATAAAAATATGTAAGGTTCCCCAAAAAATGTGTCCGTTTTTTAGGGAAACTTAACCCTTTATAAGCATTGATATAGCAATCTGTATAATAATCTGTATATTTAAAAGACATTTAAAGGGCTCTACTGCTACGACGTAGCACTTGCTACGATTCGTAGCAGCGTTGAATCCAGTATATAAGTTTTCATTCGTTACTTGAGACTGCTGCAATTTCCCTCAGCATTTCAGGTACACAATATTGGCAAAGTATATATATTAGTACTAACATACAGTATGGAGTATGGACACTCCCTGCTGCTCTCTAGATTGCGACATCACCCCCTCGTCACCCAGTTTGATACAGATTGGTTACAGTTTGATTGTCGAACGTATAGGATTGCACCGCCATTTTGTTTGTTCCGTCATTCCTTTTTTAAATATCATTTCTGGCCCGTTATATGAAGTGTCCAGAGTGTGATACTGGTTTAGTTTCTAACAGTAGTAGTTTCGCATGTAACATCTTGTCTCGTGTGCCTAATTGTCTCTCTAATGACAAAACATCACCCATCAGCAACTAACATTCATATACAACTTTTTATAAAGCATAAAAATAAGTTAATTGAGACTGTTAAAAAACTAACGGCATTTTTCTCAATTCGCCTATGTGTTAAGTATACTAGCTTTGCGCGGAAGTAACTTTTCATCTCTCCTGTTCGGAAAGTTTAATTTTCATGAGTAGATAGCTGGGTGGAACATTGCTTTTCCATCTCTAGGGAGGAAAGTATTTTCATCCCTAGAGTGGAAAGTATTTTTTTGAAATTGCCAGTCGAGGAGTCGAAGATATTTGAGTTACATCATATTATTAAATTACATTAAAAATAAGAGGTTTTCATTTATCTAAACTCAACTTTAAATTAAACGACGTGTTTATTAAGATCTATAGATTGATATTAAATCATTTTATAGTTGGTCTATTTTTTCACAACTACAGAAGATTAAAATTTAAAATCATTCCTTTATTCTGCTGCGCGCCTTAATGCCATGATAACATGACACTTTTTTTCAATTTTCGCCATGGCCACCTAGATGCACGTCGTGACCAACTCGATTAGATACAATCTAGTCGGCCGTGGCAAGCGGCCTTTGCAAAAAGGTTGGAGGCTGGGTATAGGTAAACTTAATTTATTGGTATCTAATTAATATTTTATATCATATAAATAATAAATTTCCTCACAATCGAAATGAAAAGTAGAGTGTTTAACTCGGGTGAAATGACCCATTCCACCCTCGAACTATTACCTCGAAATATCTCAAGTGAAATAGGTCACTTTCTTTCCTTGATTAACAATCTACTATACTACTACCAAAATAGATGACAGATGTGATTACCTGGAGCGCTCAAACAAAAAAACATGCATAGAAATAAGAAACGTCCCAAAAAGAAATGGCGAAAAACGAGAAGACCTTTGTAAATCAGTAACTTCAATGGCTGAAAGCCTTAAAGTGGAGCTTGGGACATCGGATATCCGGGATCTTTATCGCCTACCTGCGAAACCTGGACAGACCAGCACGTCTTTGATTGTCGAATTCATGTCGACGCTAAAAAAAGGCGAAATCTTAGATGCTACAAGAACTCACAATAAAGTAAACCGTGGGAATCAGATTAGCTCATTTCATCTCGGGTTTGAAGGACCCCACCAACCAATATACATATCTGAGTTCCTCACAGCGAAAAATAAGCGGCTGCAATTTTTGGCAAAGGACTTCGCTAAAACACAGGGCTTCGCATTCTGTTGGACATCCAATGGGCTCGTCTACTTACGCAAGAAACAGGGTGACCCATATATTCTAATAAAAAACGAGACCCAGTTAATGGAACTCAAGAAAAATACCTAACTAAGTTTACGTCACAGAAATTAGTGAAACTTATTGTGTGTCTATTTTTTATTACGTGCCTATTTCACGAACTACCTGCCAATTATCAACATATTATCTACATACCTACACAACTTCGCACCAACTTACACAAATCTTACATATATTTTATCTACAAAAACATCACACTTTACCTACAAAATACTGCTTGTGAGCGTTATAAATATAGTACATCGATTTTTTACTCTGCCTCCTTCCAAGTTCATAACAAGTTCCTATGCTTTTTATCGCATAAATATGAAATGTGTTACGATTTGAAAGTACACAATATATCTATACCTACAATTAACACACGCTGTCAACAAGCGATGAGCTATAACAAGAACCTGTTCTGCTCCGTATCAATAGGTACTAATGTATATACTGTGTCAATAGGTTGCCTACTCGGTTACGTAACAAACTTATTTGATGGATAACAACCTACTCCTACTCAATAGCATAGACGGTAGTTCGTTCTGCAAAAATTTCAATTGTTTACCTGAAGACTGTAAATCTATTTTTAAAAATGATAGTACATCGCTTAAACTCATTACACAAAATATAAGAAGCTTACAGTGTAATTTTGACAACTTTCTAGTCCTAATGTCTAGAATAAATATTCAACCCGACATTATAGTTTTAACTGAGTGTTGGCTATCTGTTAACCCCATGCCACCCTCATTGAACAAACACACACAAAAATTTAAAAAATCAGAATGATGGAGTATGTGTATATTTACATGAAACCCTAAGAGCCCACACGTACGAGCCGACTTTTGAAGATGCTACGTGTCTTGTTTCGACAATAAATTGCTCTACTGCTCTTCTGTCAATTTATAGGTCACCTTCCTATAAGGATAAACAAAATCATGAAAACTTTATTTTATCACTGGATCGTGTTTTGTCCTCTTTGTCAAAGTATAAAAATATCATATTAACAGGTGATATCAACATTGATATAACCTATAATAATAAAGACAAATTTTCGTCAGAATACTTAGACTTACTAGCCTCCCATGGACTTTTACCTGCTTTTACTACTCCCACTAGAGAAAACTCATGTATTGACCACGTACTTGTAAAATCTAAATACTCAGCAATCAGTGCCACGGTAGATAACTCCCTCACTGACCACAGCACGATTATTTTCTCATTATTTAAAAACATAATTAAAAAGAAACTATGTACTACTTTCAATAAAATTGACTACGCATCCATTGCGAGAGAACTTCAAAGTATAGACTTATCCCCTATATACAGCATGACTGACTGTAACATGGCTTCTGATTTTCTATTGAACACACTCGTTAAACTAGTTAAAGCAAATACTAAAGCAGTGAAAATAACTCGACGAAAAACTTTGATTAAACCATGGATGACGGTCGGTCTCTTGAAATGTATAAGAAACAGGGATGCTCTCCACCGTAAACTAAGAAAAAACTCAGAAGATGACATATTAAAGACTACCTACTCTAGGTACAGAAATTTTTGTAATTCTTTGTTAAAAAAGACTAAGTTATCATATGAAAGAGAACAATTACAAAAAGCGTTGAATACCAACACTAAAAAAACATGGGAAACTATAAACTCTATAATTAAATACAAACCCAAAAAGGAGCTTCCTCACGATCTCCTCACCGTTGAAATATCTCCTGCTGACTCGGTTAACTTAGTAAATAAGTATTTTGTAAATGTCGGGAAATTATTGGCAGAAAAAAATTCACCGGTAGAGCTTAATATCTTAAATACTTCTAACTCATTAAGTCAACAAAATGGTAGCTCTTTCGTACTTATTCCGACGGATGAACTCGAAATACTAACTATAGTAAATAATCTTAAAGCAGATACTGCTACAGGTTGGGATGGCATATCGTCTAATCTAATTAAACAAAATAAACAAGTTTTAGTTTCGCCTTTAGTGCATATAATTAATCTATGTTTTGCCTCTGGTAAATTTCCAAAGGCCTTTAAAAAGGCTATCATATTACCTGTACACAAATCAGGAGACAAATCGCTTATAAGCAACTACCGACCCATTTCGATCTTACCATCATTTTCAAAAGTCCTTGAGAAACTTATTAACAGAAGATTGATATCATACTTAGAAAAATACAATTACATCTCACCAAACCAGTACGGTTTTAGAAAAGGAAGATCTACCGCTGAAGCAGTTCACAATTTAGTAGAACACGTAGTTAAAGCACTAGATAGTAAGAAAAAGTGCCTTGCTATTTTCTTAGATTTAGCAAAGGCTTTTGACACGGTGTCCATTCCTTTGCTGATAAGGAAGCTGGAAAATGTTGGTATAAGAGATCGGCAGCTGGAACTTTTTCAAGATTATCTTAGTGACAGAACACAAAATGTAAAAATAGGTGATACACTCAGCCAGCCTGAGAACATAACTTTTGGTGTACCCCAAGGAAGTATTCTGGGTCCAACTCTTTTTCTCGTTTATATTAATGAGTTGTGCCAACTTTCTATTCCTAGTGGTCAAATTTTTACCTTCGCCGATGACACAGCTATTGTCTTCGAGGAAAAGAGTTGGCCTGAAACGTTTACTAGGGCACAGGGTGGCCTTAACAAGGTATGCACATGGCTGAGAAATAATCTCCTAACTGTAAATTCTGAAAAAACTAAGTATGTTACCTTTTCTATTCAAAAATCTACTCAACCTGCTTGTGTAATGAAACTTATATGTCACTCCCCAGTCTGTCTCGGTAATAATCATGAATGTAGTTGTTGCTGCCTAGAGAGAGTGCCTGATGTAAAATATTTAGGAATCGTTCTGGATAACTTACTTAATTTTAAACTTCATACCAATCTGTTATGCCAAAGAATTAGAAAACTAATGCCAATTTTTAGATATATGAGATATGTCGCTGACTCTAATTTAATGAAAACTCTTTACTTCGCTTTATGTCGATCAGTTATAAACTATTGTATTGATACTTGGGGTGGGATCTACAAATCGAATCTTATACATGTTGAAAGAGCTCACAGAGGTATTCTTAAAATTTCATCTTTTAAAAAACGAGATTTTCCTACTACAGTTTTATACAAAGAATCTAATGTTCTTTCAGTTAGGCAGTTATACCTTCTTCAAATAATAACTAACAAACATAAACTCACAGCTTATGATACAAATATAAATAAAAGACGGTGTGATATAATTTTTTCAAGTACTTTGGTTAGAACTACCTTTGCACAAAGATTTGATCATTTCCTGGGAAATTTCATCTACAATAGAGTGTCAAGGGATATTGACCTACGATCATTAAGCACGTCTAAATGTAAAAAAGCTGTATTTGAATGGTTAATGACTCGAGACTATGATCAAACCGAAAAACTATTACAAGCAGTACCATAATCAAAATGTACGACACACACACACGCACTTACACACACACACACACACTCATACACATACACACTCACACACATACACACACATATGTATATATATATATATTTTTACCTCACCGGTTTTATTTTTACTAATATGTGTTTTAATGTCTCAACGTCTGCTACATCGAAGCACTAATATAATTACCTATAAGCCGATGAGGGGGCCTGGAGACCTAAAATACAGGAAATTTATTTTCCTAGTTTAGGCTCCAGTCTCCCACAAACTACGTTATAATAATATTATGAACGATAATTGTATAAATTAGAGACAAGTTTGTGGTGAGAAAATAAACTAAATTGATTGATTGATTGACTATTGTATTAAGGTAACAAAATTCCGTCATTATATTATTATTTTTTACTCACACTAAATAAAACGTAACGGCGAAAAGGGATAATGGGCGACAGAGAATACTTTGCTGAGAAAATCCCTAGGAAAACCAAAGTAACCGAAATAGCTCTCACAATCGCAAAGCTTAAGGGTCCCCAGGTGGCTCAAGTTTCCATACAAACGTAGTTCCAATTTAATACAAAAACTACATGCCGGATTGAATTCAAACTTAGCGAATATATTGAGTAGATACATATCGATGTTTGTAATTACTAATTAGTTTTCGATGTACCAATATAAAACGGAAAAAAGAGCAGTTTCAAACTTTCACTGCAAAACTAATTTATGCCTTAAATAATTTAGTTATGTTTAAATTTACTTCGATGAAAACTAATTACGAAAATCGATATGGTGTCTACTCAATACATTCGCAAAGTTTTGAGTCCATCCGGCATGTAGTTTTTGTATTAAAGCGGAACTACGTTAGTATGAAAACTCGAGCCTCCTGGGGACTTAAGTGGCTGTTACTGCAATGAAGCTGTCATTCTCTAAGGTTTTACACCTAGACAGCTTCTCGCTTTGTATCAGGCACAGGTCTAATCTTGTTCATACCTACAGGATGGATCAGCTCGCTATCAGCTGAATACCTTAGACGCCATCGACTGATGCAACTGAAAACTCATTGGCGACAATAATCTACTCAAAAACAAGCTCCAAAGCCTTGAACATCGCCACAAAGTTGCCTGTATTTCAAGGTTCTATCGAATTCAGACTCGGGGAGGGATAACACCTTATTTGCACGAATCATTCCTTTAAAAAAGTATACAAACTCCTTGCTGGCGTCTATGTATCCTGACTCTTACGATTTGGGGATCTCCAAGGCGACAGTGAATAAGTATTTAGTTTGCGAGTACTATCTTAGACTGTATCGTCACTTTGCATCATATAGGATGTAGTTAAAGACTCTCTAATCCTTACTAATACCATAAACGCGAAAGTTTGTATGTGTGGATGTTTGTTACTCTTTCACGCCCCACCAGTTAAACGGATCTGGATGAAAATTTGTAGATAGACAGATTAGGACCTGGATTAACATATAGGCTACTTTTTTCCATGCTCGCTAGCAGCTTGTGGCACTGCGCACCCTCGAATAAGGTCATAGAAACTATGTTCACGAGAGCGAAGCCGGTGGCAAAAGCTAGTTTTTAATAAAGAGAAGTGGCACTGGGTGGGCACATAGCAGTTAAGTTCTCGAGTAACGAGGCACTAAGCAGGTCTCCCACTCGATGGACCGATGACCTGCTGAAGGTCGCGTGAAGCTACTGGTGACGAACAGCGCTGTACTGGTTTTTGTCCAGCAGTGGAGGTCTTTCAGTTGATATTAACATACGATATTGATGAAAAAAGCGTCGGTGGCTCAACCGGTAACGACTCGGTCCATCTAACCAGAGGTACCGGGTTCAAATCTGGACGGCCAATGTACCAATGAGTTTTTCAAAAACTTACGTACATACTTACCGATTGCTTTAACGGTGAAGGAAAACATCGTGAGGAAACCTGCACACGCCTGCGAAGAAACTCGAAGGTTGTGTGTGAAGTCGAGCAACCCGCACTGGGCCCGCGTGGTCGACTAAGGCCCAATCGCCCTGATGCAGGGTAGGCTCGAGCCCCTCGGTGGGGACGTATATGAGCTGTAATGATGAATGATGAAATAAAATACGCTTTTATATAACTTGCAATGTATGTATGTTTGTTCGGGTGGAATCTTGCGACTCAATTTTGAAGCAGATATCTTTAACCGATTGACCCGAAATTTTGTATGCACGTTCAGTTCGGATGACAATGCATGGTTAACTGTGTAATGTCATTCTAAATCCAACATGGCGGCGCACCCAAGATGGCGGACTAGTTATTTTTAATCACTCTTGCAATGTGGGTATCAAATAAAAGGGTTTGCTGAGAAGAATACGAATTAATTGAAAATTTTCAAATAAAAGCTTGCACCTAAAAGTTTTAGGTCTTTCGAAAATTATTTTAATAATATGTTTTGAATCTAATATAACAATGTAATTGATGTGAATTGTAAGATGTAACGTTTGGATTTTCTGTTATGCTACATTATTATTAAAAATGCTGAAAACGTTAAAAAACCGACTTCGATCGCAAAACAACAATTACAATTTTGGTACATTTTTTGGTTTTTGTGAATTTCCCAAAAAGTATTAAATACTTTTAATTTTGATAAAATTTATATGGGACCAACCTGGCGGAATCATGAAAATTGTTACACAATCTGCGAAGATATCTCGTAACAATCATAAAAAAAAGCATACGGTCGAATTGCAAACCTCTTCCTTTTTGAAGTCGATTGAAAATTAATAAATAATAATCAAACATAAAGAGCGTCGGTCCGGAGCTACCTTCTGTCCGGGAGGTCGTGGTTCGAATCCTGCCACGTACCAATGTATTTTCGAATTCATATGTACGTTTATCCGACGCTCTTACGGTGAAGGAAAACATCGTGAGAAAACCTGCACACGCCTGTGAAGAAAATCGAAGGTTTTGTGTGAAGTCGACCAACCTGCACTGGGCCCGCGCGGTCTACTAAGGCCCGATCGCCCTAATTCAGAGTAGGCTCGAGCCCCTTGGTGGGATGTTTATGAGCTGATATGGAATCAACCATAGGTACCTTAAGTGCGTCAGCTATCATGTGCCTTCCCGAGAAGGCGGTCACGCTGCACTTGGTGTCAACGTGGCTGAGCTCCAAGCCGAACCCGCAGGTGGCGCACTGGTCGTAAAGCGCCAGCTCGTCGATCAGAGGGCATTGCTTCAGCAGCAGCGCTAGTGGCTGGCCTGGAACGAACAGGTGAACTTACTTAGGTACTTACTTGGTGTTGGGTAAATGCAACATTTTGAAGTGAAACTTCTATACAGACTTAGGATTTTTTCTGTTAAGTTTTACGGGCAGATTGTTAATGTAATTGTCCAATTTGATAACCTGCCCGTAAAACTTTAAGTTAAAAAAAAGCGATTCGTTTTTCCACTTGTCCGTTGCAATTCGTTTTTCCACTCGTCCGTTGCCTTTAATTTTTCCACTTGTCCGTTGAAGTTTCACTTCTACTATGTGTCCCAGCACACATTTTGCTTTTTTTTGGGCTAAACTGAACAACGTTTGTTCCATAACTTTGCTGAAATCGCAAAAAAATTGAGTTACCATACAAATCCATCAGCTGATTCGCCAACTCTGTTTGGGAAGTCAACATTTCGTAGAAGCCCTTCTAAATAGGGGTTACATTTTACTAAAAACCCTATACATATTCGATGAAAAGCGACAAATGTAGATTATATTCATGAAACTGACTTTATTGTAAACTGAACAACTTTATAAACGTAGGTATGTTTATAAGATATTATTATTTTTTATCTATTAGTAACATTTTATTTTGTATGTAATATATTCTTTATTAGCTGTTGCCCTAGGCTTTGCCCTCGTGGATATCGAGGGTGCGCGGTGCGCGAGACCCAAGCGGCTCGCGGGTGATATTGTTTTTTGTTAAGGACTAAGTATCGAAGCAGTAAAACTTTTAAAAAAAATACCCAGTAGTTTTTGCGTGATACGCGCACAACGGCTGACTCGAATCATTTTATTTATATACAGTGGTGGTCATACAGTTAAGAACGTTAAAAGAAACGAAACCTATTATTATTTTGTGACCAGAATTAATTGTTCAATTAGTTTTTCAACGTACTTTGTATGTTTGTACTTTGTTAACATGGTGGCATACTATTACTATGTCTGTATGTGCATGTATTAAGTATCGTAATAATGTCAAAATAGTGGATATATTTTCTAAAGTAGTTTAAAAGTTGTGTCAAAAGAACTCGTTGTAAAAAAGTTCTTTGTAAAAAAACTCTTTGTAAAAGTCATCCGAATATTTAAATGACAAAAATATATGGATAGACAGTGTTTCTTCTATCAACGCTACTAGTCATGTTTAATTGTAATAAAATTTTTAGGTCATATTTTTAAACCTTGGGTTACATTATTATAGTTTTAGTATTGATCCCTAATTAAAAAAATATTTAAATATAATATAGCCTATAGCAACCGCTGATAGTAAAGCTTCCCAACGATGAAAGAATTTTTCAAATCGGTCGAGTAGTTTCGGAGCCTATTCAATTCAAACAAACAAACAAACAAATCTTTACTCTTTATGATATTATTAGTATTAGTTCAGACAAATTTTGTACCTACCTGTAACTAAATTTCATGTACAAGTTGCTCTGTTTTCTCCAAATATTTACATTGTAACTGGTGGTCCATATTCCATCGTGAACAGCATGATAACCCTTGACGTGGAACGCCCCGGCTGGGACAAAAATGTCCCCAATTGTAAATACGATAAGCATAAGTAATAAATAACTCATCTATTTTCCTATATAAAATTCATTTATAGTGTGCGCGACGAGTAGGCTAAATCAGTCATTACGAGTCAAACGCAATTTTGGCTCTAGTGACAAGTGCCCTTTTTTTACTTATTATTTAAGGTAATTAAAAGCGAACTCTTTATTTATTATTTAAGGTAATTAACAGCGAACTTTTCATTTATTTATTATTTAAGGTAATTAACAGCGAACTTTGTTTAACATTAAGCTTATTGAAGGAGACAAAAAGCAAGGCAAATAATAGATTACCCTAGATATGCCAAACACTGTGCACAAAAAACAGACAGTTAGGTAGCACATAGAATTTACGATAGTACAAATATAAATTACAAAATAGCTCAGATACTCGTAGTGTTAACTAAAAACCTGCATTTGTTGCTACTACTACTACTACTACTACTACTCCGCTGGCTCAACGACCCAAAGTGTGTCCTGACCTCCGATAAGAGAACTCGCCATTTGTCCCGGTCTTGTGCGGTTTCGCGCCAGTCATCAGCTTGGAGTTGTTGCTACGAGTTAATATTGGTTGCCATGTATGTATGAGGTAATTAACCAGATTGAATTTGCCTTTTAGTGAGAGATAACCTTTTTAGCCAAAAACACTTGAATTCGTAAAATGCAATGACTGTGATTGCATGAGATGCCTATTTCAGACTTTTAACGCAAATATTTGTTACCGTAGATGGGTTATGCACTAACAAACTACATTTGAAAATCGAACCCATTTACACACACAATATTATAGGTATTTCCATTCCGTTGCAACGAATGCTACTAAGAAAAGATATGCCAATTGGCATCATTTTATTTGCTTCACTTTTTTTAGGACGCATGATACCTATCTACCTCCCCTTATATATAGCATATCTCTGTTTAAACGGAATTATTTTGATCATTCGATACTTATACTATCGTAGACGACTACTGGCACAGGTATAACACCACCAATTGACTAGGGTACCATTAAAACACTGGTATAATGTAAAATAATTTGCAAATCTCTACACAATTTTTGAAGTAATTACTTCAACATCATCATCATATCAGCCGAACGACGTCTACTGCCGGACATAGGCCTCCCCCAAGGACTTCCATAACGACTGGTTCTGCGTTGCCCGCATCCAGCGGCTTCCTGCGACCTTCACCAGGTAATCGGTCCACCGAGAGGAAGGCCTGCCTATGCTACGTTTTCCCGGTGCGCGATCGTCACTCGAGAACTTTACAGTCCCAACTGCCATCTGTTCTACTGTTTTTAGTTCACACTACGAGTATCTGAGCTATTTTGTAATTTATATTTGTACTATCGTAAATTTTATAGTGTGTTAATTAGTGTTATTATAATTTTATCGTTTTATTTAAGACATTTATAATTTGATTACCATTTTATGTACTTGATTTTGATTTTTTAATGTGATATTGACGATTTGGATACTTTTCTGTAATGTCAGTATTTCTATGAAATAAATGAAATGGGAAAGTGATATATGTACGTAAGTTTTTGAAAAACTCATTGGTACATTGGCCGTCCAGATTTGAACCCGGTACCTCTGGTTAGATGGACCGAGTCGTTACCGGTTGAGCCACCGACGCTACACGTACGTACATAATATAATAAAACTGTAACGGGGCCGTGTCTGTACATGAAATATTTTTGGAAAATAATAACTGTGGTGGACATTACTAACGATATAGAGGCCAAAACAACAACTTTTGAAATTTTTGTCTGTCTGTCTGTATGTTCGCGCATCACACAAAAATTACCAGGCCGATTTTGATGTTTTGTATAGTGGTTCTTTAAAGCCCAGGTTAACATAAAGGATACTTTTTATCATGGAAAATTCAAGAGCTCCCGTGGGAAAATCCAAAACCGACGAAGTCCCGGGCAGAGCTAATAACCAATAACATAGCTTCGTACTAAATATTGTAAACAAGCTGTAGAAAATAGGCCTCATTTACGTTAAAAAATTTAGCAGTACTGGGCTATGGGCTGGGCATTTAACGGCTAGGTCACAGAGTGTCCTTAGGTTACTCCTAGCATTTGCAGGCCATCTATACACTCTAGGATGGGGGCGACTATGCTCATCATTTTAAGGATTGTGTGCTTGCTCAACTGGAAAACTTTCTGACAAAATAGGTACCTGTGCAACCAGCAGCTCCACATATTGTTACTTTGAGCCCACAACAACTCTTGTGTCTGCATTGTGGTCTGCAGAACGGCCACGAGCTTTGACATCCACGATGGCAGGTCATCAAGCTACAGGGCCTCGCGAAGTTCAGCCGATCAATGCTGCGGCAAGCCTGCCATGCAACTCTGGGGAATATCATGGTTTGTTTTATTTTTTTTATGCAATTTTTGTAAAATTTACATTTTATTTTAAAAAAATGTGATTGCCATTTTCAGTCTGATTGATTACAAACTGACAGTTTCTTTCTTCTTTGTATATATTAATTTATTGTAATAAATCTTCTTTCTTATTCTACCTACATAAAATCTCTGTTGAAGATTCATCAAATAATTTTTAGGGTTCCGTAAAATACAATACAATAAAATATTGGTAAGCACATTTAAATTAATTGATTGATTATTATAATAATAAGACCAGACCGATAAGACCGCCCAAATTGTACCGCTATATTTCCTTTTTTTATATTGTGTTTGTTTTGTTTATATTTTTTAAGTTAAGTTTTTTAACTTTTTATAATTTTTTATATTTTTTAACTAGTGTGTACAATAAAGAGTATTTATCTTATCCTAATTCAACATATACTTATCAAAAAAGTAAATTTTTAGTTATAACAGGTATATTGAATATATTAGCAATCACGACTTTAATTTTGCCTTATATGCACGGTATGATAGTGCATCCTTCAATCGGTTTGGGAGCCGATTGCAAAACATCGGGCCAAGGACATATGCAGACTTCTCAGATTTGGCCAGATTATGCGGCACAGAGCATAGTTTGTACTTGTGTCTAGTATTGTGTAAGTGCCCTTCCTCTCTTTTAGGAAATTGATCATGGTTCTGGTTGGTAAAAGTAGCAACAGAGTAAATCAACAAGCATGGGAGTGTCATGCATTATATTATATTATATTTTCTACATAGATCTCCAGCGGATACGTCGTCTGCTACTCTAGCCATAGCTCTAAGGGCCGGTTTTTTTATTGTTTTTTTTTTAATTCAAAATTTCCGTCAGCTCTATTGCAGTCAGCGGCACCTGACGCCGCGACAGTCCATTCTTTGCCTACAGTACGGAGCTGTGGGCAGGTGCCGCTGACTGCAATAGAGCTGACGGAAATTTTGAATTAAAAAAAAACAAACTAGTACACGTAGTAGCACAGTGTCGCGTAGTAGCACTACCTCAACGTATCCAAAATGTGACCCTATTAAAAAGTATATATATTAGTACTAACATACAGTATGGACACTCCCTGCCGCTCTCTAGATTGCGACCTCACTCCCTCGTCTCCCAGATTGATACAGATTGGTTACAGTTTGGTTCTCGAACGTATGGGATTTTGCCGTGATTTTGTTTTCTCCATCATTTTTTTTAGAAATGTCATTTTTCGACCATTTGTATGCAGTGTCAAGGGTGTGCTATTACTAAGCTTACGCTCGCTGCCTGTCCGCCGATCTTTAAAAGGCTGTATCTTTTGAACCGTAGTTAGCCAGTTGAACACAGAATATTTCTATCTGTGATTTGCAAAAAAAAGTAATAAAAATAAAAACAGCCAAGTGAGAGTCGAACTCGCGCTCGAAGGGTTTCGTAAGTAACCTTAAAAATATCATCGAGGGTAATATTCTTTTCATTATAAAAGACACACAATCCCAACCAAAAAATTTAGTTCGGAATTTTTAGTACAAGTTCGACTAACACTTGGCCGGTTAAGTAAGTAGGTAGGTAAATTCATAAAATAGGTATAACATACATATAGAAATACAAAATATAGCTCTATAAAAAGGTAAGTTGGACTAAAAATAAACTTAACTTTGCAGTTGAAAAAATGTTATCCCATAAATCTTTTTACTCCAAGTAAAAATGTAAGTTTCTAATGTGTTATGATGACTACCTACAAATTAACGACTTTTATTTTTTTCTACTGTAAAACTTTAACCCTAGAGTGCTCGCACTATGAGCATTTTGCCGCCCTCGGAAAATAATGTATAATATCTTATAAACTATGCATTAGCCAAGGTCAAGCCTCCCAGGAGCGGCTTCTTTGTCCTTTACTTCTGTATCATAAGTTGGAAGAACATCAGTGCGCGGGTAACCGCGGAAGGAAAGTGTTGTTGCTTGCGAAGACCAAAAATAGTTGCATTATATAAACAAATTTACTGTGGAGCCAAGACTGTTCGTACATTTTCAGGACTTATTTTTACTAAAATATATGGCGAAAGTCATAAAAATCCGCCATTAAATTAAAGATAAAACTTAAAGATGGTCAAAATTCATCAATTTTCCCAAAGACCTTGTCAAGTGTTTTTTTGTCTAGTTTTTAAAATTACTTAAATAAATATTACTGTTTTGATTATAGTAATATTGAAATATTAATAGTACATGATTGATATTTATTCTTATAAAAGCATTTAAATTTATTTAAATTAAGCCCCACGCCACCACTCACGTTTCACGGAAAGGCGCGTCTACTCTAGGGTTAATCCTCGCCAAATTTCATGCATGATTCTAGGTCAACGAGTGCCATCATTTGCGATATATTTGATTTCGTGGACTTAGAAGTTTGATATTTTTTACAGTTCCAAGGTACAGTAGACTTCACTATCCCTACTAATCCCTACTAATATTATAAATGCGAAAGTAACTCTGTCTGTCTGTTACGCTTTCCCGCAAAAACTACTGAACGGATTTGGCTGAAATTTGGTAGGTAGACAGATTAGGACCCGGATTAAGACATAGGCTACTTTTTACCACGCTCGCGAGCCGCTTGCGGCTCGCGCACTGCGCACCCTCGAAAAGTCATAGAAACGTGGTCCACGCGGGTGAAGCCGCGGGAAACAGCTAGTTTGATATAAATGTCAACTTGATATCTCCACGCAATCCTGAGAAACAGGTCTTAACAGACAGACAGACTGACAACAAATACAAATATATTTTTACCAAAGAATGGTGTACGGTACAGTATAAAGTATGCCTTGTGACCCCACACTAGGCAGAGCCCGTATCGTGGTGGTTACGCCACAAATACATTTACCAGCCAACCAGTTAAAAGATCATTTACAAAGTTATAATAAATTACATCTAAACAAAAAAAGAAAAACTATTATTTAGGTTTAGAGAACATTTATTCTTATTAAGAATTTTACAATTCACTTACATAAGAATACAATTTCATATTATAAATATTATAATATTATATTAATTTAAAAAATGAGCGTAAACATATATTTTTTTTTAGAAAATATCCAAACATGAAATAAAACATAAAACGAAAACATACAATATCGACAAAGAATGTTACGCGGATATACAGCTATCAAACTGGAAGTGACGTCTTAGATCAGGTATGGATGGTTGTAGGTAATTTTGTGTGCAATATAATTTTTCAAGCGTTTTTTGAAACTATGCATAGTTTTAGATTCTTTTACGTCTTTTGGGAGCATGTTATATAATTGAGCACCTTCATATAAAATAGACTTTTTTCCATAATTTGTACGCGGCGGCCTTAGTAAAATGTCATTAGCATTTCTCAATCTGATTTTCTGTATTTGTATTTTCTTTGTAAAGCTTATTTGTGTATGTATATTTTTGTTAAGAATTTTGCGTATTAATATACAAGTATAAAAAATATATGTTTGCCTTATATTCATTATTTTAGTTTCATCGTAATTTTTTTAGTGGGTGTCAGAAAGACGTAATGGAAAAGTACTTTTATTAATTTATTTTGAGCTATTTGTATTTTACTTAGATTGGTTTTTCCCGCCGCACCCCAGACTTCAATTAAATAGTCAATGTGTGGTTTAGCAAGTGAGTTATATATTGTGTATCGTACTTTACGTGGTAAGCATCCGACTATTCCTCGTAAAGCACCCATAAGTGACGTTAATTTTGACTTAATTTTCTTAATGTGAGGTTTCCAGGATAGCTGATTGTCTAGAATAAGACCAAGAAACTTCTCATTGTCTGCTCGTGAAATTATTTGATTATTTAGTTTTAGAGGCTCGAAATCACCAATTTTTTTGTTTTTTGCCGCAAAAATTATGTATTTGGTTTTTTTAATATTGATAGTTAGCAAGTTACATTGAAAAAATATATTATGTAAGACTAGATCATTTTGTGCATCGTTTATTACCATAATTATTGAGTTACCAAAGTAAAAAAGACTGGTATCATCTGCATATAGAGTTAAGTCCCCTTTTAAGCCTATGTCGTGCACATTGTTGATGTAAATCAGAAACAGCAACGGTCCTAAGATCGAGCCCTGGGGTACTCCGTATGTTATTAGCTGAGGGAGGCTTTGGTGTTCACCTATTTTGTATTATTTATATTACGTAAGTTAATAATAGATATACCATGGAATTATAGTGTAAGCAATATAAACATAAACAGTAGTTATATAAAAAGAAAAAGTTCAAGCTAATTAAAATTAAATTAAAATTACAATTACACTGCTAATGGTAAATTTCTAAAAGAGTTTCCGTGTCCAGATAAGTTATGAAGCCAGTTTTCCACCTCCAACAAGCCTCTCTCCGACTGAATAAAAGTGTCATTCCAGTCCTCTCCATTAAATAAGATCGCATATGCTAAAGACGACCGGAAGTAGACCACTAACGTTTCCATCCACTCTCTCAGAATTTATTCGGATCCAAAAGTAAGGACTTAACTAAACTCGACGAGATTTTCTGTGAGTGCGCATCAAAAGATTAGAAGAAAACAACTAGAAAATTCTTATAAAAAATTTAACCATGCGCACTGTTTATAATTGTACAGGGAGCGTTAAATGAAAAACAGATGTTATCCGAAATGATTTATTATGGCTGAGTAATGGCATTTTCGTAAACAAGACATCACATCAGGTTCATAACATATATTCAGTGGATTTTGATATTCTTAAACATGTAGGCGCTAAAGAATGACCATTTATTGTGTTGGATGGCTATGGTTCTATGCTGAATCATAATGGTTGATAAATAGTGAATTTTATGGTATCTGAGAGCTTACAAATCTGTGACTAGTTCGCAAATTTTGTAGCTTTTCATAGAACGAATTAAAATACACAACAAATGTCACGAAAGAAGTCGATACAGTCTATAAAAAGTTAATGACGATAATTAATTATTGCAATAATTAATTTATGAGATGGGTACCAGACCAATCTAAGATAGTCGAGTGTACAATCTCAGCTAGTTGTGACAGACATGTACATTGGTTCTACGCACATGCGCATGGGCTCTGCAACTATCTTGAACGAACAAATCTAAGATTGGTGTGAGACCAATCTCGGATGGGCCTGTGTCCAATGCAGATTGTACTATATACCCTTAAGAATACATGTTATTAATACATCGTCCCCATAAGAATACATGACCCGCTTTCAGTAGTAGTCTTTGACCACGAGGTGGTGTCATGCAATTGCCAGATACCAATAACAGTACCGAACTTGCGTCGGAATTTTCCCTACTCTCAAAATAATACTTTGTCCTGTTAGATAACGACTGCAACATACATATTATTAATAATGGAAATCCCGAACTAAAAATATGTAAACATAAAACTTTTTAGATAAGAGTGGTCAGCATAGGTACATCGCATTTATTAAGGAAAACCAGACTTCAATAACAAGAGATAAATAACTTACGTGGACATTTGATAGTTGTTTGAAAAACGGTCTTAAAAATATGCAATTTAAAAGTAAAAAGCACCCTAGGTCAGTCGGGCCAATGGAGAAAGAAAAGATAAGAGAGAGAGAGGACCTACTTGGAATCTGAAGATTGTCTGAAAATTTCATCGAAATCGGTCCAGCCGTTTTGGAGTCTATAAGGAACTTTTTTTTTTCCTTCACATAGCACAGAGATAGACTGGATTCAAGTGCTGATAACTACAGCCTCCCTGATATAATAAAAGGATTTGAATGTAAATCACATGTTAAACGCTCATAAGAATTAGAAATGATTTGAACGATTAAAAATTATTCAAAATGATTACAAATCAAATCATTTTTAATCCTTTTTAATGATTTTGTTTAATCAGGGCTGTGATTAAAATAACTAAAAAATAGATTATAAGGTTTTCTTATTTGTTTACTTAGCTTAAGTAATAAAAATATGTATCGTTTATTTAAGTTAAACTTTAAACAAAAAAAAATGTTATGAGGACAGGTTATAGCGGTGAATACTTATAACCTGTTTTGTCCGTTAAATTTGGAACCATATTAAAATAAATAAACTCATGTGAGTCCAACTATGTAACTTAATTAATTAATTCATTAACTTTAATTATCTTAACGTTAGTTAAAAAACACTAT
This sequence comes from Coleophora flavipennella, assembly GCA_947284805.1. Taxonomy (NCBI): domain Eukaryota; kingdom Metazoa; phylum Arthropoda; class Insecta; order Lepidoptera; family Coleophoridae; genus Coleophora; species Coleophora flavipennella. The sequence goes on along the minus strand of OX369270.1, from coordinate 5,659,904 downwards.
AATATTAAGAAATTATAAAGTCACATGAACAATGCGTTCATAAATCTTATTATTGGTCAACTGACAGCCAAAACCGTGTGCTAACACTGGTCTTATGTACAGTTGGTAATATTACAAATTATACAGTCAGTCATTCAAATCACCTACCCAGATAACCAGGGTTGTCAATTTTGAACTACATAAATATAATCATAAAGTTTAAAAGACACTTACAATTACAAATTTTGAAATTACATGAATACAAACGCAAATTTAAATTTCCCAAGAAAGTGTAACAACGGTACTTTTTAAAGATTATTTTAATTTAATTAAATCATGGTAGATCTTATCTATGGTTTCTGTATCTTTCCTTTTATTAATTAAATCTTGATGCCTCTCCATTTACATAGATTCCATAATCAGACGCTTTTTATAATTATGTTCTGTATTTAAAATTTTTAATATTTTAAGATTTTAGCCTGCTTACCCTCGAGTAGGCTTTATCATTACAAAATACAAAAGATTTAGCTCAACCTTTTTTTTTAAATAAAGACAAAAATAATATAAAACTCATGGCATTTAAAAAAACAGAAACAAGACGATTTACAAAAAGTATTGTATCATATAACACTTGACAGCCCTACCAGCACATCACACACCAGAAACTAATATTCGCCAAGTCACTATACTAGCAAGTAATAAGTACTTGTAGCATCGTCTTGAATTCATCCAGGGAAGCAACAGGTTGCACAAAGTTCCAGAAACCCGGAATCGGCGATAACAGCGTATCAGTCGGGTTGTTTTCAGATCATTGCAGAGTTGGATCGATAATAGCTCCCAGGTTCTTGAGAATACTAACTTACTCAATATCTTCACCAGCTAACGACAGCACTGGCTTCTCACTGCTATCTATGAGGATAGTACGTTTAGACAAACACCAAAAAAAATGTTAGACAAGAAATTTCTGATGAGTGAACCGAAGATTTATACCCTTATTTTTTTTTTCTTCTCCTCCTCTATAAATTTATTAATTCCACAGTCTCTACATATCTTCCAGAATGGGCTAAAATCGTAGACTCGGCCACAATTGACACAAGTTTTTTTTTAGCGTCCATTTTCATGGAATGGTTGCAACGATATGAATCATTTCGACCCTCCGTCTCCGTTTAAATAGCAATGCTTATCAAAACTAGGGCTACCACTTTCTTTAATTTTTCATCAATACAGTAAAAACTGATACCTCATACCAAACTCCAATAACCTTCAGTCGAGATAATGAATAGTCACCACGCGAACACATGTATTATTATCATGTATTTCACTGCAGTTACGATATAAAATCATAAAATCCACGTCAGTCTCTTCGTTCGGCGTCAACGAACATTATTCAACTTGATTTCATATTTAGTAGGGTGCGCCAAAAAAAAAATTTAATTTTTTTTTCCTTAGATACCATGAAAATATCGTCCGAAATGACGAATAAAAAATTCTGGTAACGTATGAGCTCTTAATTTTAATATTAACAAGTGACGATTCATAATTTTTGATTTCCCATTTAAATAACACAGGAATGTTATTTTTATTTTGTTTGGATTTTTAATGCATTTAAACAAATAATCCTCTAGTGACGACAAATACTTATTTTTGTAGGGAATTTAACGATCTACAAAAAAGCTCTGAGATGATTTTTTGCTAAGTCGACTCCTTCAAAAGTTATCTAATTTAAGAAGCTAGTGGGTGTTTGATAGACATAAAATTAGCATATGATTTGACTAGGTTAGGGATCATCTATTTTGAATGGAAATTATTTATTTAAAAAAATGGTCAGATTTCAGACAAGTTTTTTCATCAAATAAATCCTATGTCTAACAAACTGTCTGCTATTGGTTAGGTAACTACGGAACCAATTGAGTGTGACACCACGTATACCGGATTTTTCCAATTTAGCCAAAAGAATAGAAAAGGAGACGGTGTCAAACGCCTTGGCCAAGTCCAGGAAAACACCCATACATTTGCGTCCGCAATCGAGATAGTTTGATACGAAACTGGTAAGGAGAGACACTACATCCTCAGTAGACTTGGCCCTTCGAAATCCAAATTGACGGGGTGACAAAATGTCACTGGATTCCAGGAAGTACATGAGCTTTATATTCACCAATTTCTCTAAAAGTTTTCCAAACACGCAAAGTAAAGATATAGGTCTTTATTTACCCGGAAAAATTTTGGGGCCCTTTTTGAAAATAGGAGACACAGAAGCGACCTTCCACGCATCAGGGAAAATACAAGTCGAGAGACTAAGGTTGTAAATGTGTGTAAGAGGCGAAATGATAACTGTCTTGATCTGTTTTATTAGCATATTTGTAAGGTTGTCAAAACCAGGTGCACTATGTGTCTTTAAGTTGAATATAAGAGCACTAACCTCGTCTGGATTCGTGGGAACTAAAAAGAAGGAGTTCACCAAGCCACGGCAATTACCAACGTTATTAGCTAAGGCATCCCCAGAAATGTTTAAATTGGTGAGTGTTTCAGTGGCAAGTTGTTGCCCAACATTTACAAAGTATTCATTACAATAGTCCAGCGATTCCGCCACCGTATCTCTAGCGTTCAGTTATTCTTTTGGTGTACTGTTTCTAATCGGGAAATGACAAATGTCTTTAATTGTCTTCCACAGCTTTTTGGGGATATTGCTATTTTGAGCAAGGAGTCTACTTTCATAGTTACTTTTTAGGCAACGTATAAGCTGGTTATAAAAATTCCTGTACCTAGTGTAAGACGTTTTTATAACGTTATTTTGAGTATCCTTGCGAAATTTCAAGTGAATTGCATCTCCGTGTTTTGAACATCTAATCAGTCTGGGCGTGATCCAAGGTTGGATGGTATATTTAGATTTACTAATGCGAACCACTTTAGTATGATGTTGAATACTCGAGGTAATAATACTTGTAAATTTTCTAGCTGACTCAGAGGGATCCTCTGAATTCAATATTTCAGTCCAGTCATAATACTTCAATTCAAGCACTACTGCCCCATAGTCAGTTTTCATTGATAACCTTGCTTTCGGCTTCGGTTTACCGGTGCAAACACGTAGCGCAAGCAATAAGACTGTGATCAGTAATATCGGTGCCGCAAACGGCTGAGACAACTAAATCACCTGGAGACGTAAAAATATGGTCAAGGCAAGAATTAAGTCTTATTGGTTTGGTAATTGCAGGGACGAGACCGTGCTCAGCGGTAAGACATAGTAACTCATGAGCCTGAGTCGATAAGCTGGCAGAAGAATCAGGAAGAATATTTATATTCAAGTCACCTACTATCATAACAGATTGCCTTCCATCCAATCTCGTTAACAAAGCATCAGAGATTCGTAAAAGTTTTGGGTATCTAGAAATGAGGGAGACCTGTAAATACCCAAAAGTCTTGCAATGTACCAAAAACTATAGGACTTTTGGGTTTGATATATTGGATATTGGATGTTTGGTATAAAAACTAGAGAGTGATCCTTTTTTCCAATGATGCTCAAAAGATCATCGGAACCCTAAAAATTGGTCAGGCGCGTGCCGGACCAGGACTGTGTCGTATAGGGTTCTGGGTGACTGGTACTTGACAAATGTTTGTTTAAAGATACCATAAGTAGTTTTCCTATTACAAGATTATAAATGGGTCCAGTAGTTTACAATTAGACTTTACTGTGCTTACTTTTTTAATGTGGAACCGTGTATTTTTTTATATTCATCTGAGCCTATGGCTTCTTGAGCACAAAAACTCTTTTCAAGTAAAAAGTTGCACATAAAAGCTTTCTGATTTTTCAAAAAATATTTTCGAATATCATTACTGTTGGTCTAAATTAGATGTCACATACGGACAGAAAGATGGACGGAAGGACATTACAAAATTATAAGGGTTCAGTTTTTTGCCAATTTGGCTCCGGAGCCGTAAAAAGTAAAAAATAAGGGAAATTCCCGGTGATCCGGCAGTCTGTTCACCCTTAACAAGGACACAACCGAATTGGTGAAGAAATTGCTTGTTATATTAAAATACCTGACCGACCAGATTTAAAGCTATATACGATGAAAATAATAAAGTGACAAAGTGGGTGTACGCGCAAATTAAGGTCCCGTCAAAAATTAAATAATCATTTTAAAAAACAAAGTTATTTTTGCCGTTGGTACAGAACATTTCGTATGGAAAATCTATGAACTTTTTACTAATCCAACTGCACATCTTAATGTGTTCGACTATTACTCCTAAACTAAGAAAGATTGATTTTAAATGCTCTACTACTACTATTGATTATACTCTATTGTTTTTCAAGTATTTTCAGATTTTTCAAAAGAGCGGTTAAGCTGGTAGGGGAAGCAACTGGTGGGGGGCAAGCAACTCTAACAATTTTTAACTAAAAATTTAAACGTTTACATTTCACCTGATGGAAATTACCACTTAAATAGTAAATTTATCGGGAAAATGGTATTATAAAAACCTCAGTTTAATGATACCCCACACGATAGTTTGACTACAAAAAAATTTAAACATAATAATTTACCTCCACTTTACTAATTTTTTTTACAGATTTAATTACATAACTTTTAAGAGGTCACAAATTTGTAGACCCGTACCAAATTTCAGCTTTTTAATTGAACCAGACAGCTATTGACTGGTTTCATAGCTATCTGCAATAATCCGCATGGACGTCGACAGCGTGTTCGGGTTGACAATACCATTTCCGGATGGTGTGCTGCATCTGCTGGGGTCCCTCATGGTGGCGTGCTTTCACCGCTGTATTTATAAATTCCATTTCTGTTGAACTAGAATCGTCTTATCACTTGTACGCGGATGATTTGCTAATTTATACCCAGGCGGACTCGGCAAACCTTTCATATGCCATCTGCCGGACCAACAGAGACTTGGTTTTAATATCGGATTGGAGCAGGTCGTTTGGTCTTAGAATTAATCCGTCGAAGACTCAAACTATCATCATAGGAAGTTCCCACTATATTTCACGGATTGATTTTGGGAGCCTCCCGGCCGTCTTTTTTGATGATGTAAGAGTACCGTACAGTGACAAGGTGAGGAACCTCGGCATCTACTTTGACCGAACGCTGTCTTGGTAACCCCAGGTTGCCGAAGTCAGCCGGAAAATATTTGGTTCTGTCAGGTTCTTAAAGCGTTTGCGGAACTTCCTTCCTACAGCCACAAAAATTACACTAGCACAAACCGTTCTCCTTCCGCTCCTTGATTATGCTGACGTTTGCTATCCTGATCTCACGGGAGTTCTCTATAGCAAACTTGAACGTCAAACGTTGCCATTAGGTTTATATTCGGTCTACGTAAATACGACCATGTTTCTGAATACAGAAGTAAACTTAAGTGGTTTCCCGTCCGCCGGCGTAGGGACCTACATATCCTTTCCCTTCTATATTCTATCCTGTCCAATCCTAAACACCCTCTTACCTCAAAGAGTCCTTTCAGTTTCTCTCCTCTACTCATTATCGTACCCTCCGCTCCTCTGACAATCTGCCTGTACATTCCTACTCACTCTACTAACTTCTTCGCTCACTCGTTCACTATACAAGCTATCCAGCTTTGGAATTCCCTTCCCGTTTCTATCCGACAAGCTCCTTCTCTTAACTCGTTTAAATATCAAGTTAAAAAATACTTCTAAGTCCTCAATCAACGTACTATCACTATTCCCTGTCTTACTGATCAATATTTATTAGTATATTAGTATATATTTTTATTATATGTAGATATAGTTTATATTATTATTTTTATTTTGTATAGTATTTTTATTAGGCACATGTTGTATTATGATTTAGATTTTATTATTATATTTTTTATATATTATATTATATTTATTATATTTTATTTATAGTAAATTGTTCTATTTTCAATATTGTTGCATATGTTTACTTTGCACAGCCCTTACTTCTATTTAATTTTATCCATTCTCTGGGTTGCCTGGAAGAAATTGCTTTAAGCAATAAGGCCGCCTACATGGTACAATTTAAAATTTTACCATTTATTCTGTACTTGTATTTTGTAATTGTACAATAAAGCATATTTGATTGATTGATTGATTGAAATGGTCTTCAAGAAAACGAACATGGCTAAACTACAAGGGGTCATAGTTTGACTAAAAAAAACACGTTTCTTTCATTTCCCCATTTAATTTTTTTACTATTTTTTTTTATTATTTGTTGGTGAATTTCCCATACTAACATATATTCTGTGAAAGTCACGGATCAAAAATACACCTTTTAAAAATCTGACAGGCACACATAGATGGACGGACAGCGTAGGCTTCATAATAGAGAGTCCCGATACCTGGTACGGAGCTCTTGTTACTTGGTAACGAACCCTAAAAAGCAGAGTACTACCTATACATAAAAAAGTTTTATTTTTGTTTTTGCTCTATTGTAAAAACGGTGAACTTGGTGTGATTATAGTACAAACAACAAATATTCAAAACCGGCCAAGTATGAGTCGTACTTACGCAAAGGATCCCGAACTGAATAAAAAAAATTTTGTCGCTCTCGTTGATGTCTTGATTGAATGTTTTTATAGTTCCTTATCCAGAGGTGTGGTGTTACGGAACCCTCGGCGCGCAAGTCCGACTCACATTTGGCCAGATTTTAGATACTTATAGTTTCGGTGATTTAACTTAGTAAATAATAACTGTTATTAAAATCCAACTGAAAAGTTACAAAACAATTACTAGCTACATACTTAGATATTTTAACCCACCACCCGGTGGTTAGTAGGCTTGCGACAAAACAGGCATTTTGCTGGAAGAAACGACAAACTGATTAGGAAATAATTATTATATGTAACCGTGGACGACATGTACCGTCTATGAATAAGTAAATGTTTTTGGTCAAAACTTCTAAAACTGTACAGTAAAACTAATTTGAAGTCAGTTTTTTTTCCGGTGAGTTGCAGAGAAACATTATTTTCATATAGGTAAAAGACATTAACGAACCCCACAAGTTGTAAAAAGTTGCATTCTTTGTTGTTTTTTGAAGTGTAACACCTTTCCTCTCTGCAATTTGTGGAAGTGATTTCGTGAAATGGAACGGAAGAGTGTAACAGGAAATGGTAACATGGCCATGCCGCCTAATGTGAGGCCGAAGGCAAAGATGACCAACTATCTGAAAGCCCGGCCCGTGAATGTACGACCCGATAATTCATTACTTTTAAAAATATTTTGTTACATGTTACACATTACGCGACTCTAGTAAGGCATGTTCGTTTTTTTGTATGAGGCATTAGATATTGTTTTTAAAAGCAAAATTATATTAGATGTATTTAACATCAGTTTCTTGTAAATAAAATATATTATGGCTTATTTGAGAACCACTGACCAACTTCATCAAAAGCTTATACAACGAGCTATCTTCGCATCGGCAGCAGAGCATCCGCAGACGTTTTAAGTACAACAATTACAAGACAACAGTTACTTTACTATCCTTGCATCAATACTCGTGGTTATTCTACCCTCAATACGATCGCGAGGAAAATAACAATGTTTCCCAAAATTACGTCGTCTTTTCCACACGAAAAGCTTAATCTCTACAAAATTTTAAAACCATTCTATTTCCTACTATCTGTATTTGGACTGTTTCCGCACAGTGTAAAATACATTAAACGGAATAACAATTTTACGATTATACCCAACTCTATTTACGTCAACGCACTGTGCGCTCTATTCTTGATTCTTACTATTGTCGGATTTTTCGTGGCACACGTTCTGTACCTTATTGAACACTGGTATATGAACGCGATGACCAATGATAAAATGGCAAAAATCAACTACGCCTTTGAATTATGTACTACAAACATCGTCTGCGCGACAGTTTTTATTTGCGCCTTTCAAAACAGACAGAGATACGTCAAGATCCTAAACGCAATGGCTCAACTTATTCAAATGACGAACGAAAAACGCAATTCAATTTTGGGCTCGCTGCGATTCGAAATAAACGTGGTAGTAATGGGTACTGTAAGTCTGATTATGATTCTTCAGATTTGCGTGAATTTAACTTGCGAGGATAACACATGGAAGATGGTCCTAGTCACTTTCACGTTCAACCTACCGCATCAGACGCAAATAATTTGCCTGGCATTCTATTACACCCTCATAATGGTGTTGGTCTACGTGCTTACGAGCATCGACGAGACTTTGCAGACACTATTGAAAGAGAAAAAGATAGTCAAAACAAATTATATTACTGTAAACGAAAAGTTCGACAAGCCTTTATTAATCTTAAATGAGATGGAGATAATATACGCGAGGGCTTACGAGATTAAGTGTGAAATAAACGCAGCCTTTCAAGCACCCATCTTAATTACAGCCCTACAGTGTTTCCACAGCATCGTCAGTGAGGCGTACATAATATATCACGCGACAGTCGTTAACTTGTATAACTCCCGCATTATAGTCAAGTGTACTGTTTGGATCGCGTATCAGTTCTTGAAGATATATTCTTTGGCACGCTCAGGAAATCTGCTAAAAAGGAAGGTTTGTTCCATCGTACCGACAGTTATTTTTCAGACATGTAAGGCCCGATCACCCTAATTCAGGGTAGGCTCGATCGTATGAGCTGATATGATGATGTAATGCTTTTTTGGCAGCCCTTTTGGATTTTTCCTGGGTTCAGCTCACTACCACGCATGGACATCGAAAAGAAAAACCTTAAATGAGAAATTTTCACAATTTTGAAAGAAAAAACCCGTGTCGTATTGTATAGGCCCATAATTGTGATATAATTTGTTCGATTAATTTCCCGCTATCTGTAACAGTTTTTGAGTTGTAACAATTTTAATTTTATTTTTGGTGGCCATCTTGAATTACGTATATTTTCGTTGTCACCCACCCCCACATTTCTTCCAACATCACCCAGACCCCAGATAGCTTCTCCCGGAAAAAAACATGTTAATCAATCAAAAAATCACTTCAACCCGTTGCTCCATCGTGACGCCGACGTGCGCGAGCACGAAAATGAATTTTCCCCAGATCCCTCGGGAACTATGTCAGGATATGCTGATTAGTAAATTATGCCATATCCCACCTCGTAAAACATATCTGCGCAAAAAATCACAACAATCCATTGTTCCGTTGCGATGTTAATTAAACTAACCAAAAAAAGAGTATTTTTTAAGCTCAGGAAGTGCAACGGACTTTGGTATTTTCACGGGATAAAAGTGGTCGACTAAGGCCCGATCGCCTTAAGTCGGGGTAGGCTCGAGCCCCTCGGTGGGGACGTATATATGAGCTGATATGATGATGTAGCTGGCGTACCGTGGCTCAGTGCGATTTGCGCGGTTAGATAGAGCACGTATATGAGCTGAAATGAAAGTACATAGCTACTTAAACGGCGTGTTTTATTCGCTTTCTTCCCACAGTATTGTGACTCTGTTTGTGTAGACCTACAGAAAGTTTTAAAATTGTATATTTTGTTCGCACTATAGTCACACCCTGGACACTTCATATAACGGGCCAGAAATGACATTTCAAAAAAGGAACGACGGAACAAACAAAATGGGGGCGATAATCTATACGTTCGACAACCAAACTGTAACCAATCTGTATCAATCTGGGTGACTTGGGGGTGAGGCTACAAGACACTGATGGTTAAGTAGCTACTTTCAAGACAAAAAAACTGCCTATCTGTAACGTTGAACAAAACTACGCCCTTCTTTGATAATTTACCTACGTTTGAATTTATACGGTAAAATTAAATTTTCAGGCCATGAGGATTGCTCAAACCCTCCATAACATTTCAACAGACCTTCAAGAAGTAAAAATGCTACTCGAGGTAAATATTATTTTAGAAAAACCTTAATATCTTATTACTTTGCGTAAGTATGTTTAATTCGCTTCGTATAAGTTTAACACAAATGGAGGCCGTTCGGGCAGGTCCCACACCTCAATTGAGACCTAAAAACGCTAAACACGTTATAAAACTTAGTACATTTTTGCATTATTGTTTTTGGTTTTTGTTAATTTTATAAAAAGTGTAAAAACCGATTTTGTTAAAATTTATATGGGACTACACGGGAAGCACTAGCTTTCAATTAAAAAAAGAATCATAAAAATCGGTTCACCCAGTCAAAAGTTTTGAGGTAACACACATAAAAAAAACATACAGTCGAATTGAGAATCTCCTCCTTTTTGGAAGTTGGTTAAAAATAGCACACTGCACACTGGTTTAACTTAAACGCCACGATCTATACGTTCTTAAATTTCAAACGTAGGTAAATTAGGCAGAGCTCTTTAACAGGAGCTGTTCTAATAGTCTTGAACTTTCAGGTTCAACATTTCTCCTCGATGGTTAGCTACCAGAGTGCGGTAGTTACTGTGTACGACTTCTTTCCATTGGATTCCACTTTAATGTCTGAAGTAAGCACCTCATAATCAAATCCAATTCATATCTATCATGTAAGAATAGAAAAGTTTGGTCAGTTTAAAGTTAGACTTACCATGTGTTAATAATTTGAGTGCGTTTGGCTGCACCTCACCTGACGGTAAGTGCCGATGCAGCCGAGGATGTAACACGCAAGCTCAAATAGTGCCTATTCACTCTCGTCTTGAAGATTCGTAAATTATACGAATCGGGGAATACAGACGCCGGAAGGGAATTCTATCCACCCCTTGGCCGTTCGCATGATGAACGAAGAAGCAGTACGCTTAGTGTGTAAAGGTGGAACATTGACGACAAAGGTGTGGAACCGCCTTCCGCACCTGGTCGTCCGATGATAAAATGGAGAGGGGGAATGAGGTCGTGAAGCTCCGGGACACACTCTCCGAAATGCATCCTGTAGAACACCGATATATAGGCGACTTTGTGTTGATGCTCGAGGCTTTGGAGCCTGTTTGATACAAGTTCCTCGTCGACAAAGAGTCTCCTATCGTGCTGGTCGATAGAATCCAAGGCATCTAGCTGGTGACGAGCCGATCCGTCCCATAAGCAAACTAAAACAAACTAATAAACTAACGTACAGTATGGATACTTCCTGCCGCTCTCTAGATTAGACCTCGTCCCCCCGTCACGCAGATTGGTTACTAGACTGGTTACCGAAAGTAAAGGATGAGCTACGTTACCGCGCCCCGAACGCTGTAATTCCGTTTGGTAATTATTAAATAAAAAATTGGTAAACTGTTAATTTTACTGATGTTTTAGTTCACATAATGATAAAGGCAATAAAACAAAGCTTTTACAGAGATCCTTTGAAGAAAACACACTAACCTTGTTTTTTTGTGAAGCGTCTTAAATATTTCTTAAAAATTAAATTACAATGATAATTTGCTAGTGTAGATATAAAACCGGACAAGTGCAAGTCTAGAATTCCGTACCATGGTATAAGATTTAATTATCTCATTCCAAAAAAATATTACCTTTACAAAATTTTTCAAGTTAATCACCTTATATTTTTTTAATCCACAGTTGATAAGTCCTTGGCATCATCTCACCTGATGGTAAGTGACGATGATGCCGAAGATGGAAGCTGGCTTACCATGATTCCCTAATGGGGATCTGGCTAACTTATCTTCAAGCCGGAACACATCAATGCTGTTAACATTGATGTTTGGCGGCAAGACTTAGATAAGATGGTGGTAGCTAGCCATGCGGTCTATGAAAATGCCCCACCACAAACAAACCCAGTCTTAAAAAGTTGACCCCGCCGGGAATCGAGCCCGCGACCTCCTGGTGTGAAGCGAATGGACTAAACATTGATTTTTAACCACCTCCGTGGTGTAATGGTTAGTACATTCGCTTCACACCAGGAAGTCGTGTGTTTGATTCCCGGCGGAGTCAAATGGTTAGTCCATTCGCTTCACACCAGGAGGTCGTGTGTTTGATTCCCGGCGGAGTCAAATGGTTAGTCCATTCGCTTCACACCAGGAGGTCGTGTGTTTGATTCCCGGCGGAGTCAAATGGTTAGTCCATTCGCTTCACATCAGGAGGTCGTGTGTTTGATTCCCGGCGGAGTCAAATGGTTAGTCCATTCGCTTCACATTAGGAGGTCGGGTGTTTGATTCCAGGCGGAGTCAACTTTGTAAGACACGGTCCTTCTTACGGTTGTTAACAGGAGGTCATTGCTCTCCGGGTTTACGTCAAAGGTTACGTGATTTGACTACGTCTTCATTTTTAAAGTTTATCACGTTATCCTTGATAATTATTAACAACGGCCGGTACCTCGAGGACAATGCTCTTCAACAATGTGTTTTTATTAATTTTGAGCGGGAATATACGAATTTACCGTCCGGGATCATTGAACTTTTACTAGCGGGGGATTAAGTTACATGCGTACCTATTTAGCTATGTTTGAAGAACAATTTTATTCATGTAAGTTACCTACCAAGTAGGTAGCCACTGTCACAATCACTGTTGATTGTTACGTGCAGTAAATATCTAACAATCACTTCGTGACCAATGCTACCTGTGTCGTCAGTTGTTTATATGTATATCATTTCACGCTCGTTATGAAGTGTCCGGGTTTTGCCATAAGTGAGAGCAGTATACTCCATACAGTTAACTAGTACTAGCTCTATCTAGTTGTGTTTTAGTGAACTTCTTTTTTTTTATAAAAATTTTAGTGCAGTTGGCTGCCCCTCACCTGATGGTAAGTGCCGAAGCAGCCGAGGATGTAACACGCAAGTTCAAATAGTGCATATTAACTCTTGTCTTGAAGATTCCAAAATTTTACAAATCGGGGAATAGAAACGCCGACAGGGAATTCCTCACCTTGCCCGTTCGCATAATGAACGAAGAAGCAAAATGCTTCGTACGTAAAGGTGAAACATCAACGACAAAGGGGTGGAATTTCCCTACGCACCTGGTCGTCCGATGATGAAATGGAGAGTGGGAATAAGGTGGTGAAGCTCCAGGACACACTTTTCGAAATGAATCTTGTAGAACACCGATTATGACTATTTTCTATTATGACTAGAACTATTTTCCGTAAGTGAACGTATTATACTGAGTTTACCACTTTATTATCAATTGATAGAATTTTTATAGGTTTTCCTGTGATATGCAAGCAATGAACTATATTTTATATTTTTTTCAAAATTTTAGGCTCAGTAGTTTCGGAGATTAGGAGGAATGGTCAATTTTCGTCTTCTTTCATGAATGAAATCAAAACTATTTATTTTACAATATAAACAATAATATATTTAAGATCCTGATAATGAGCCCTTTCATTTCATATATGACAAAGTAAGGTTTGCATAACTTTTTTTCTTAATTTCTTAATTTGTCCCCCGAAAATGACCCTTATTTTAAAATAAATATTTATTTACTCTGCACGTCTGTGTTTGGGTCATAGGATTACACCATTCTACCAAATTTCACCTGATTTGGTCCAGTAGATTCGGAGCAAATTGGCTGGGACAGACGGACGGACAGACAGACAGACGCATGAGTGATCCTATAAGGGTTCCTTTTTGGTTTTTTTGTACGGAACCCTAAAATCTGGGAATAGGTGGAACTCATAAGGGCGGAAACGTTGGCATACTTACGGTATCAGGCGAACGACCTTGTAGTACGCTACCTACCTACCAATTTTCATCTTGGTAATTTCTCGGTTAAAATGGATAAGTGAAAAGTCTGGTTTTTTTACTAAAAATTTGAGTACATTTGACTATATCTCACTCTCAGATGGTAAGTGACGATTTCCCATACAACCATACAAAATTTTTCGCAAAATTTTCAAAAAGTCGCAACTTAGTAACAGTGTCGTAACTGTTACTAAACATTGTAACTGTGTGGTTTTTGGTTGAATCGGGTAGTAACGGTGTCAACACTTTGCACCGAAAAATGTTACAGTAACTATGTGTTGTTCCTGTTTCGACAAGTTTCGACATAAATGTTTCTAAATTCATTCTCGACACATTGTGTTTACTTTGAATTTATGTGTAAATATTACAATCAATTTGTTGACACATTGTCGAAACTAAGTTGCAATAAATTTTACAGTAACACAAGTGTAGTAACGGTAACACAATAAAGGGTTGGATTTGAACAAACAGAAAAAGCAAATGGTCCTCAACATAAATGTAATCAGTGATTCTGGGTTTAAGAAAATTACTGTTCTGTCATAACAATGAACGATAAACAACTAAAGCGTTTTCATCTATCATCGAGCTTATAAGAAAAGTATTAAGATGAGATCGAGTTCAGTAAATAAACAAACAGGTAAAGATTTTTAATACATGTTAATTTTTGTTACATTTTGGACACAAATTTCCATAAAATATTTTTTTTGTGTAAGTACTGGTTTCTGGAAAAGCGATCAAATGTAATAGACTGTGTTTATCTCATGTCAAACTCATTTCAGCCAATCACGTGCCGCTATTTTGTTTGTTAAATTTTGATACATCGCCTGTTACATTTGACCACTGTTTCAGAAATTGGATCGTGATTGGCCGATATAATTGAATAAAAGTACCCAAGTCAATAAAACAAGTAATTTATTTAAGAACAATTAATCAATCAAGAACAATACATGTACAAGAAAGAAGGAGTATCGCTTTAACTTGTACTTATAGTTAAATTGTTAAAACAATCAAAAACTTTTTTTTACAAAAAATACTTAAGTACTCCTACATTTATTATCATTAACAATTTTTACATTTAGCTCACTACATTTTTAAATATTACTAAAATAATCAAAGTACAATCATTCTTTTTGATTTTGCAGCAAGTACCCATTGGAAAATAATCAACATACAAATCTACATACATTTATTATCAAATTTATCGATAACGATGTTTTCACTTTGTATTCCAAAATACCAGTTCTTTTTGATTTTGCATCAAGTACTCTTTAGAAAATAATCAAGATACAATTTAAATGATTTCCGGTAGGACTTCTTACTACGTATGGTGAAAGTTTTAATTACCTAAGTTATCAAATAAAGAACTGACGTTACATTTTTTATATATATTACTTTGTTTGGTAATTTTATTTCAGAAGAATTGTAACTTTAGAAAGTGAAGGTTGATTCTGTGTATTTGTGAAATTATCTGTAATTTAATAAAATAAATAAAATTTAGAATATTAGTAGGGTATTCTAAACGGGTGCTTCTTCGAATGAACAAATACCACTTATAAATGAATTTCAGTCTTCATTTTTTTCTACGATTTGTCTGGTACGCTGTTTTCGTTGCTTCTAGGTAGGTGATTCAATCTCACTTTTTTCACGAGGCCAGTATAGATTTGTTTCTACCACCCACTCTTCTGGCGTCGCAAAAACTTCATCATTGGGCCCATTTCTACAATTTGTACGGCATGTTGAGAACCACTGCAAACATAAGTATAACAAAATTCCATTTTGAAAAAACAGTCCCAATGTAACTAATTTCAACACATGCCGACACTTGTAAACACAGTTACGAAACGTTGTGTTGAGTTTTATCTCCCAAGTACTTTTTTCACAAGTATAATATTTTTGATTAATTTTACATAATTACTTACTATATTAGTTTATCAACAAAACCTTCCGAATTGTTCAAAAATACTTTTTTTCGTAGAACTTTGTATGAAAAACAATAACAATAACAGACCACATTTTATTTATTTTTTAAAGTTATAAGGGCGCATCGGTGAATTTGTTTAAGTTACATCAAACTGCACGATGAATTGAACTTCGCAGTGTATTTTCGATCAACAAATAAATAACAACTACCACAAAAAGGTACTCACATTTTTTATGATGGCGTCGAAGATTGAATGTCACATACACAAAAAAGAAATAATACGAATTACTAACAAAAATTTCAAGTACAATAAACGAAACGAGAACGAAACGAATGAATGAAAGATTGGATGCACGGTATTAGTAGAATTGAACACAAATAAGTCGCCATGTGTCGACACGGGAACAGCGCATTGTGACTGGAAGTTACTGTTACGATTATTCCCCACTTTTCGAAACGGCGTCGAAACACAGGTCGACACGACAACGTATAGTAATGCTACGGAACAATGTTACAAAAAGTTCCGTTACGACACAATAAGTGTCGACTTATGTCGAAACCGCTACTTGATTTGGCTGTATGGGTTATTCGAGAATGGTACGCGCAAACTCAAATAATGCCTATTCAATCTGTCCTTGATTGAAGATCCCCAAGTTGTAGGAGTCGGGAAACACAGACGCAGGCAAGGAGTTCCACTCCATCGATGTCCACATAATAAATGAGGAAGCGTAAAGCTTCTAGCTTGAAAATGATGTCCGAAACAGTACATTTTATAATGCAGTTTGATTTGTGTTATGTGAAATCAATATACCTAAATGTTGACAAAAAATTAATGAGATAATGTTGCACCAAGAACCTACAATCAAAAGTAACAAGTATAGAAAAGTGAATTTGTTTTGAATACAGATTTTTAAACATTTTTCCTGTATTCTTTACTCGATACTGAGTAACCCCATTAAACTTCACTCGTGATTTTTTTCAAGCTCCTGAATATAATTAATTCACAGATGATTGCTACTGCCACAATGTACCTCATAATCCTGGTGCAGTTTGACAAGAGCAACGAGGCACCGCACCAACCATCAACAACCCAAACGACGACCACGAAGACGTTCTAATTAAGGGTCAAAAAAATGAGTGTAAATCTTTGATTATTTACTCTCTAGATGGGCATAGCACGGCGGGCGGCGCAGATGCGTCGAAAAAAATACCAGTGAACTGTTGTCCGGCAATACACGTACACCGACACAAATTGTATGACAGGCGTGAGTGTCTTAAAAGTGGTCACGCACACAGGCATAAAGAAGCTGGCCCGTTTTTATCGTAGGGATTACCTTACTAGAGAGTAAATAATCAAAGATGTAAACAGTATTATTAAAGTCACTGATCTATTATTTAAAATGTTTTATTTTTTTTCCTTCTTATTTAGGTAAAATCCTATTAGTACTTGGCTGAACTAAATAGGTAGATGGGAACAATGGTTTAATTAAGTATACTGAAAATGCATACATGCTCAGAATACAGAACAAATCAGAACCCGCGTCAGGCTATAAAAGTGAAGCAACTTGCACTTGTATGAAATTACTCTAATTCAGAGTAGTTCTGACGTTTTGTCCCTTCTTAATCCTGCATGCAGGTGGTTTGTTTTTGTAGGTAAACAAGCAGTGGTTCTTTCTAAGATACCTTACTCAAAACGTTTTTTTTAAAAATCCGACCTAAAATAGAAATATTACAGCCAAGGGAAGGAATTTAGGGTGGGCACGGAATTTTTGGCTCCCGCGCGCGGGGTTTAAGTTTGTTCTGAGCATACATAACAATTACTTGTAAATAGGAAGTGTAGATTGAAGGCGACTAGGGATTGGACGCCCGCTCTGTTTAACATGGTTTGGAAGGTTGTGTAAGTGTTGCTCGCGAAATGTTAGTTGTACCTATTCTTTGCTTTGTAACCAAGATTCACAATGGTTTGAGTTCGATTCTTTAGGAGGAATCGACCAAATAGTCGAAAGGATTCGATACTGACAACTTTGTAATAGGCACATAGAACAACGGCCAGTAACTTTACAACTACAGTGAACACATGCTATGTATCAGCTTTTGTAACCAGTACATCAATGTATAGATGACCGCCGTCGTAAATGTTGTTTTTTATTTACTAACATGTCGAAGGCTTTTTGACTGTGTGGATCATAGCCTGTTATTAAATAAGCTAGAGAAATACAGTGTTTGAGGAATTGCACTAAACTGTCTAAAACATACATCACGGAGAGACATCAATGTAATAAAATTAGTAATATGTGCAACAAAACGAAAACAATCATAAATGTTAGATCAGAATAAAGAACCAATGATAAAGGAGTCCCTCAGGGGACTATTTTAGGGCCTCTCCTGTTCTTGTTCTATAACTATGATCTCCCAAAAAGTACGTCCTATCAGATAGTTCTATTTGCCGACGATAACGCAATAACTATCAAAGCTGAGTCTATGGAATAACATGAATCTGAAATTAATATAGCTCTGAGTGATATTGCTCAATGGATGAGCTGCAATAGGTTGCACATAAACGTATCTAAGACAAACACAATGCAGTGTGTGAATTGATTTGGATGAATAGACTTTATGGCTGCCATTATAATGATATAATACTTAGATTCTTTAATCGATAATCAATTATTTTTACTTATATTGTTAAATAACTGTATAATGTACGCTTGTACAGGTATAGCATAGTGAGCTTATCCCTACTAATAATATTATAAATGCGAAAGTAACTCTGTCTGTCTGTTACGCTTTCCTGCAAAAACTACTGAACGGATTTGGCTGAAATTTGGTAGGTAGACAGATTAGGACCTGGATTAAGACATAGGCTACTTTTTACCACGCTCGCGAGCCGCTTGCGGCTCGCGCACTGCGCACCCTCGAAAAGTCATAGAAACGTGGTCCACGCGGGTGAAGCCGCGTGAAACAGCTAGTCATCTATAAATGAAATGAAATGAAAATTTATTTGCATAAAACATGGTTATAAAGCTGTTAACATTATATAGGAAGTTGTCATATTTCACCAGATTTGGCATGCAAATATCAATCTTATCATAATTATTACTTTTAAAATTCACACACAGTCAATTAAACTACAAAATAATTTAGTAAAACGCAATTGTCATAGTCAATGTTAATTGTCAAAAATGTTTAGGAGTTCATTTACGGAATAAAATATTTTTTCTTTTAGAAATGTCACAAGTTTGCGTTTAAATGGTATAATATTGGGTATTAATTTTATGTCAGTAGGTAAAGCATTATAAATTTTAACACTCATTACTACACACTGTCTATTGTAATGAGTCAGTTTGGGTATACTGTTTAAAACTAATTTGTTTGGGTCTCTAACAGTCCTTTTGTGCACATCTCTCGTCTTTTTAAATATATGTAAGTTATTTTTTACGTTATATAATACAATAAAACTGTAACGGGGCCGTATCTGTAGATGAAATATTTTTGGAAAATAATAATTGTGGTGGACATTACTAACGATATAGAGGCCAAAACAACAACTTTTGGAATTTTTGTCTGTCTGTCGGTCTGTATGTTCACGCATCACGCAAAAATTATCAGGCAGATTTTGATGAAATTTTGTATGGTGGTTCCATAAAGCCCGGGTTAACATATAGCGTACTTTTAATCTTAAAAAATTCAAGAGGAACCGTGGGAAAATCTAAAGTATGCATTTCTAGAATGGCTCACCACGCAAATGTTGTTTGCAATTAAATTTTACACGTTGATACTTTATATTGCGAACTAAAACTTAGACATTGTGAATCCCAAAAAAATTAAGGGTTCCTGCAGAAATGCAAAAAAATAGTATCTTTAGAATGGCTCAACGTAACAATATGAAACCTTTACATTGAGATATGGTGTTTTGACCATTATTACATAGTTGTGTATTCTTTATCCCGGAAAACTAAAGAGGTCCCGTGGGAAATTAGACTTATCTATACATATAATTAAATCGATTGAAAACGCGCTTACGTCCTTTTTTCTTCATATAACCTACACATACCAAAGACATTATAATCATAGCAACAGACTGTCAATAGATGTCGCTGCAGGGAATAAAACATGCTATATTTTGCGGCGCACAAACTGTCTTACCTAATTGATCGAAAGCATGGACTTAATTCCTTTTAGATCTGAACTGCCAATAGATGGCGCTGCAAGGATAAAAAAACGCGCTTATGTTTGCGGCGCACAAACTGCCTTACCTAATTGATCGAAAGCATAGACTTAATTCCTTTTAGATCTGAACTGCCAATAGATGGCTCTGCAAGGATAATTAAACGCGCTTAAGCTTGCGGCGCACAAACTGCCTTACCTAATTGATCGAAATCGTGAACTTAATTCCTTTTAGATCTGAATCATTGTTATTTCGGTCTAAGACACCAAATATTATCTATTGGATTTGATACTAATGCGAACGACTGTTCTTTCGGGATCCGGTCAACAGATTTTTATTGCAATTTGGACTTTGTACCGTCTTTCTTATGCCGTATGCGTGTGGATCAGAATCGCACTACGAGTGTCTAGCTTAATGTGCTGACCTCTGAGCATGGTGTGGAATCTTTCTGTGCATGGTGTTGAAAACCTTCCGTGTCCGAGTCCGACTCGCACTTGACCGGCTGTTACTAACTGATGCCGGCAATACCTTTACTACCCGACTGCCCAAGAAGAAGAACAATGTTTTTTAAGCCGACTGAAAAAAAACTTTAAAAACATAGCTTAAAAATTACAGGATATAAAAAAATGGTGTAGGATCCGTTAACTGGGGGTTCTACTCATCATACTGAACAACCTTACCAAGGAACCCATAGACAATTCTCAAAAAAAAATTGGACTCTTCATACTTAAATGTACAAAATTGGCCTATCAGCTGATCGATTTGTATGAAAAGTAAAAATGTTTTTTTGCGATTTCAGCCAAGTTGTAGAACAAAAGTTGTTAAGTATAATGAGTAGAAGCCCCAGTTAACGGGACCTACACCAATTTTGTTACAACCTGTATACGCATGTATGTATGTCTGTTTATTTTTCTGAGCCTGTAGCCTAAAGGCACCATGTATTGTGAAGTATGAGGTGTCGTTAGATTCGCATCGATTCCCTTAGTGACATAGGATACATTTTTCTATACAGTCGGGTTTTAATTTTTTATTAAATTGGATAGGTTATTTGTGAGTAATACTTTAAATGTCACGTGTATGACACATGTTTTTATAACTGAAAATTTTAACAATCAATGTTAACTATTGATAACTGTTATTTGTTTAGATCTGCTGTCACCGATATTTTTGCTATCTATATACCCATATATTATAGGTATATAAAAATGAATCTCTATTTCCCTTGGTCATCGCATCACGCGTGAACGGCTGGACCAATTTCGCTAATTCTTTTTTTGTTGTGTTTATTTATTGTCCGGAGAAAGTTAAAAAAAAATATATTAAGAAAGTGGCTAAAAGTGGGTACTGTGCGGGCGAAGCCGCGGGCAACAGCTAGTACACAATAAGATTCTATTTTATGACCTGTGGTAATTAATTGATTTCTGATTTCTGACAAAAGTATTCAGAAATCCCCACCAATGCTAAGCAGTGGAGATATCAGTAGGTACCTGAAAATCCTTCAAGTGTCCAACTGGTGCGACCAAGCAGTGGAAACATCAGTCTGAAACGAATGTGAGCATGGTTAAAAGTGAAAATTTTGTTCATCAGTATTTTCTTCTATACAAGGCGTAACAAAATTGGTGTCGTAAGTGGGGCTTCTATTAATTAAACTGAACAACTTTCCTCAGATACCCAACGATAAATATGGATGTATCAGTCCCGCCTCAAGTATTATGGTATAGTTTGACAGAGATCGCAACAGTTTCCGTATACTTTTTTCAACCGTCAATAAACCAACTATGTTCAAGTGCCACCATGGCACGTTCCCTGCTTGAGCGTTGTCCCGTATGTATGCTAAATGGATATTATTCCCGCTTGTAAATTCTAAAAAAGATTATACTCCCCATTGGTTATAAAGCTAATCGATTTGTACGAAGACTTCAAATTTCATTGCGAAGTCGCTTATGGATCACCTAAAGTAAGTAAATTAACAAATAATGTTTATTTGTAAAATAATTATAAATAATAATTATTTTACAAATAAACATTATTTGTTCATTCTGGGCTTAGAATAGGACCATCCTATCTCTTCCAATGGGGGTCGTAAGAGTCGACTAAGGGACTAAAAACCGGAGGATGGGCAGCAGCCTCCTTTCCGTGCATTGCAATACACCTGCAACTACACTGCGATCGCCAACCCGCCTGCCAAGCGTGGCGATTACGGCAAAACCCCCCTATGAATACCACACCCAAAAAACGGCCCCTATTCCGACGGGGGTGTGAAGAATTCCCGGCCTTTGGCCCTGGAAACTTACAACACGCGTATACACTGCGGACTGACGAGAAGCTTACAGAACTCGAAAAAGGATTGAGCAGGTTACGGTGGGATATCGTAGGTTTATGTGAAGTCCGAAGAGATGGAAAGGACACCATGATCCGGAAACCTGCTCTATTTCCAGGAGGACGACCAACTAACCCAGGGTGGCGTCAGGTTTCTCATCCACAAGAACCTCATTACCAATTTGGTCCAGATCTTGAGCATTTCGACAAGAGTAGCAAACCTTATACTCAGAATCACCAAACAGTATTCGATGAAGGTCATACAGGTATACGCGCCGACCACGGAACACTCTGACGACGAGGTGATGACTATGTATGAGGACCTCTCTACAGCCATACATAGCACCAGGACCCATTATACCGTTGTTATGGGGGACTTGAACGCGAAACTGGGCAAACGAAGCGATGTTGAGCTGAGAGTGGGGCAATTTGGATGGGAGTAAGAAATGCACGGTCAGATGCTGGCCGACTTTATGGAGAAGGAGAGCCTCTTATGATGAACTCCTACTTCAAAAGTCTAAACAGCGGAAGTGGACATGGTTGCATCCCAATGGCGTAACGAAGAACGAGATTGACTTCATATTGTAGACAAGAAAGGAAATATTCAATGATGTCTCTGTGATCAATTCAGTCAAAACAGGAAGCGATCACTGGATGGTAAGAGGCACATTGAATCTAAAGACCAAGCTAGAACGATGTCGACTGATGAGGTCTACGCTCCGATCAGCACCCATTCAGCTCCAAAACCCCGACAGCATTCAGTTCTAGTTGCACAATCGCTTCGAATGCCTCGGAGACTGCGAGAATATGGACGATTATAAAAATTTGTGGAAATAGTCCAAACGGTCGGGTCTAAGATTTTTAAAACTTGCCGTTCAAACAGAACGATAAAAATCTCTAACTTCACCGGAAACCTTATGGAAGAAAGACGCAGATTGGTTTTGCAGTCCTCTGAAGACGCTACTCAGTATCGGCATGTAAACGGGCAGATTTCTAAGTCCCTGACTCGCGATTTACGCCAATATAATACAAATTGTATTAAAGAGGCAATTGAGCACAACAAACGCTCAAAGTGTTCGTGAGAGATCTGTCTGTTGGACAAAGCCAACTGACCTAGCGGAAGACTGAAGATGGCAGGATCATATCGTCTAAGACTGAGTTGCTGGAAGAGGTTAAGAAGTTCTACAGACAATTGTACAAAACCACACGTCTGCCTGTCAGCGATCTGGCTAAAGATCCAAGACCCAGACTAACCCGACACTATACCGAAGATATCCCGGACGTCAGCTTGTACGAGATTAGAATGGTTCTCAAACAGCTCAAGAACAACTAGGCACCGGGTGATGATGGAATTACGGCTGAACTTCTGAAAGCAGGTGGATAACCGGTACTAAAAGCTCTTCAGAAGTTATTTAATTCCGTTATACTCGAGGGACAAACGCCTAAAGCATGGCACAGAAGTGTGGTCGTGATTTTCTTCAAAAACGGTGATAACATCTTGCTGAAGAACTACAGACCCATCTCACTTCTGAGACATGTCTACAAGCTGTTTTCGAGAGTCATTACGAATCTTCGCGCACACAGGTTTGACGACTTACAGCCGCCCGAACAAGCTGATTTCCAAAAAGGCTTTAATAGCATAGACCACATACATACGCTGCGGCAGATTATAAAGTAGACTGAAGAGTACAATTATTAGCCACTATGCTTGGCGTTCGTGGACTATGAGAAAGCCTTTGATTTAGTCGAAACCTGAACTGTGCAACAGTCTCTCCAGCGGTGCCTAATTGACCATCGATACATCGAGGTAATGAAGTGTCTGTATGAAAACGCCACCATGTCGGTTCGCCTCCAGGACCAGAACTCGAAACCTATCCAGTTGCACCGTGGAGTGAGACAGGGAGACGTTATATATCTGAAACTGTTCACCACCGCCCTGGAAGATTTTTTCAAGTTTCAGGACTAGGGTGGACTCGGCATCAATATTAACGGCGAGTTTCACCTCCGATTCGCTGACGATATCGTGGTCATGACTGAGACTATGGAAGACCTAAGCACAATGCTCGATGGCCTCAGTAAAGTCTCTCAACAAGCGGGTCTTAAAATTAATAATATTACTAGCTTTTGTCCGCGGCTCCGCCAGCTCAGACATCGTTTTTATTAAAACTGTCTATGAGGGTGAGTGGTGCACGAGCCGCGAGTGTGGACAAGAGTTTTCTCCGGATCCCTCAGAACCTATATAGGGACTATTCTGATTAGCAGTTTTTTTTCGAAAAGACAAGCTTGTTGTTGGCCGTGGGGGCCTTTACAACTTCACCAGGCAGGGGAGGCGAGTACGGAAGGCACTCAACCTAGTGCAAAGCAAAAAGATGTAACTGCCTAAGGGTGCCGAGGTGGGCACGGACCTCGGCTTAGGTCGTTGCTTGGACGAGGGAGAATCGGAGAGTCTGATTAGCAGTCTATATCACTTCCCAACCCCTCAACCAATTCTACACAAAAAATCACTTCAATCCATTGCTCTGTTGCCAATGTGCGCGAGCGTGGAAATGAGTTTTCTCCTGATCCCACGGAAACTATGTCAGGATATCCTAATTAGTAGATTATGTCATATCCCATCCCTTCAACCATCTTTGTGCAATTAGTAAGGGCCATATCACACTAGCGAGTTGCGAGCGAGTGGAAAGCGGGGCGAGTGCACAGCGAACTCGCGTAAACTTCTTACAACACGTATATAGCAAGTTTTAATAACAAAATCTCAAAATGTGGGTCCCAAAGCGAGATGTAATTACAGGAAAGCCGATAGAGAAAGCGAGAGAAATTTTGTGGGTTATGGAAACTACTAAACTTTATAAAACCTTTTTTTTAAGTTACGGCAGCCTGTTCTGTGGTTTGTTCCCTTGGTCGCCTCTTATGACACCCTCGGGAAGAAGTGGGCTGAAACTACACACACTACACTACACCACAGGCAAAATCGAAACAACATACCGGAGGACAGCAGCAGCGTCCTTTCCGCGTATTATGTCACCACACTGCACACTGCGATCGCCAACCCGCCTGCCAAGCGTGGCGATTACGGCAAAACCCCTCAACTCGGAAAGGCCTTTGTCTAGCAATGGACGTGTTTTGGCTGATGTGAATAACAGAAGCCAAAAGAGACTGATTAGCATGAGAAATTTGTAACTACATTGGATTTAAAACTCAGGTAAGTATGTACTTTGAAATAAAAATAATGATTACACGAATTAATAAAAAAATAATTAAAAAGACTATATAAAAACTTTACCCTTATTTTCGGCCAGTCGGGTAAAAATGTAACCTATGGCACTCACGAGATCAAGATGAATCTAACAACATCTTGCACTCTGAAATCCATCAAATTGTTAAGGCTACAGAGCATGCCAAATAAATGGATGTATGTTACAGCTAAAGGTGAACATAAACTTAACATTAGCTGGCTAAACTTAAGATTAGCCTGCTAAACTTCATCCAGGGGGGGAGCCTCGCGAAATCAAACCTGACCGATCCTAATATCGCTCGCTGCGCTCGCTCACCACTCAAAAGACATTACCCAACCAGTGTTGGGTAGACTTAGTTGTGTACGGTTAAACACCGAATACAAATTAATAATCGGACCTGAACAGCTTTAGCCAACTAATCTTAGGTTTATGTTCAATCCCACCTTTAGGCGTAACATACCTATACATACATACACTGGAAAAACATTACCCTCCTTCTGGCGCAGTTGGGTAAAAATAAACTGTATTTCCCACGGAGCACATACCTTTTCGTAGGAGCATAATATAATATTTTTCAATTAGTACCTATGGGAGATACTTTTTTGAGTTTTCCTAGGCATACTATTTATAACATATCATAAACGCTTCACATAGGTTGATTTTAATGTTTTAAGCGGCCAAAATTATTTAAATGTCTATTTCTATTCTACATAAGGTAAATAAGTGAAAATACAATTTTACCATAAATAGCGGTGTATCTTTTGGAAAAAAAATATCAAAAATACAAAATTTGTGAAATCATATATTAGAAATTTTTTTTTATAGCCCATTAAAAATATCAAAATAATTATAATAACGTTTATTCATCAGTATCTGACGATTCTGGTGTTGTTGCATCTTGAATATTTATCTCTACAATTTTCATTCCCGATGAACTAGCCGAACCTATAACAAAAAAAAACTGATTTATTTATTTTTTACTTAAATACCTACATAAAGTATAATGTTTTCTAGAAAATCGCACTTATCCGCAGTTGATTTATATATCAAAAGCAACACTAAGGTGCCCAGAATAATAAGAAAATAAAGATACGTCGCGATCGGAAGCGATAATACAACAAAAATCCCTTTGTACACAAAATATACCGTATTTTTTTATAGTAAAACGCCTTGTGTTAAACAAATATTTACTATACATATAATACAAAAGCTGTGTATGAGTAAATATTGTGCTTAAATATTGATTCTTACCTGAATTATCAGAATCCATACTGCTGTAATTGTCTTCAAAACAAAAATATTCACTTCGAAAGAATAGTTCACACTAGAGCGCAAAGAGCGGTAACGTTCGTAGCAGGAGATAGTAAAGTTCCGACTGCGCGCGCGCGTGACGTGCGCACTGATCCGAGGAGAGGGGGCTCGTCTATTGTTCTCCGGACTATCCGTAAGCTATATGAATGTTCCGTGCGTTAGTAGTGTCAACTTTTTAATTTAAAATTTTTACTCCATAAAACGTTAAAATCAACCTATGTGCGCTTGTAAGTTTCGTGACTGATTTTTGAGGAATGAACCTAAAACTTTTTTTAATGACGAGTACCATTTTTAAAGTTTTTTTTTAATATACCATGCATAGTATAATCGCTAGTGCGATATCGCCACTGTGTCAATTTGAAAAATAAACTTAGCGCCATTTAATGAAGGAAAAGAAAATAGAACTTTTTTTAAATGACATTTCATAATTTTGACTTAATTGCTTTTTGAAGGTCAGTTTTATATTTTGAATTACTATTTTAAAGATGACTATTAATAAAATACAAATATTATAACACAAATAATCCTCAAAAATGTCGCTCAGGATGTTTTCTAAGTTTTATAAACAACACGTATTAACAAAGTAGGTCATCTTTACCTAAGTGTTTCTTGTGAGAGTAAAGACCACGATGCCGAGGTCTTGAAAAATTTAAAAAATATTTTCATTTCCGGCTACAGACGACAGGCAGAGTGATTTCCGGCCTTCCGTTCCGTCCGCCAAGGCAATCAATCAGTTTTCATTCAGTTTTTCGTCATTTGTTCGGATTTGTCGAGCAGCTGACTAAAATTCAGAAAAATCCATTGGAAAATATTGTTATTATTATAATAATTTCAAGTTTCGCGTGCCGATTGCTTAGATCATGGTAAGTCTTGATGAAACATTCTGAAGCAGGTTCTTGCCTACCTACGATTATCTTCCTGCTTTGCTTAGTTTTTGTGAGCTATAGGTTTTATAATTGATAGGTTTATTAATTTCAATATTTGAATTTTACTTTCCTAAAAAATAAAACCACATGACACGACAGCCGGCGGCATGCGGTGCACGCCATCTTGGGATGACCGGCAGCCGCCATGTCAGAATTGTAATCACATGTTTGAGGCTTCTTGAACGGAGCCTGCTAAAAGTGGCACTGATTCATTTTTATTCACTGTTTGTCTCTGCGCGAGTGTGTTCAGCGAGTGAAGTGTGGTGACGTCGTGTAAGTGATGTATCCGTACTCTCAGATGGACGGAGGTGTGGTGCACCCTCACGCAGGGGTCGTACATGGCGGAGTAGGCGGCGTTCCGGGGGTTCCGGGTGTTGTGCACGGCATGCCGGTGCACAACGCGGGCCCGGACGGCGAGCACGCACCGCATGGGCCTCGCCGCAGGTACCAGGGCCGCCCGAAGCCGCCCAACAACCTTGAGAGGCTGCCACTGGATGAAGCTGCGAAGAGGGTGAGATTTGCACACTTTATCATCAGTAAACACGGTTTTGCATTGTTCTGAAATACTCAAAACACTACAGCCCTTGTCTTCTAGAATATGTACCTATCTTACAAAGAGTATCTACTCAGTAGGTACTCCATGTTTGTAAATTTCAATAATATTCCATGAAAAACCTCTGCTCTTTCTGGAGTGGGGCATGAGTTATTGCAAGATTTTGCTTATGTAGTCTTAGAGGTTCTTGTTTCCCTCTACTGATTTTGATTGTTTTAGTTTTGTTTTTCTACATCTACACCATTGATTTGTTCTGGTTTGAAGATAAGATAGCCTGTTCCCCATTGCATTGGGGAATCTTGTTAAGTCTGCTGCCATCTTCGGTATCATCGTCATTTACCATCAGGTGAGATAATGCCGAGGGCTTACCAATAACGGATTAAAAAAGATCTTTAAAATTAATACTCTTTGATGTATAAGTACGACAGGGATAGGGTTTTAATGCAACAGTCTTAAAAATACTGTTTGTTTTCCAAAAAAAGTAAAATAAAATAATAAATGGTCAAAAAGATTTTTTTTGTATTAATACTAATACTGAATTCCTAAAGGAGATGGAGTCCCTTCCGTTAAAGACGCCTGTGTCAGTACTGCAAGAGCTGCTGGCTCGTCGAGGTACTGTCCCCAAGTATGAGCTGGTGCAGATCGAGGGTATGATCCACGAGCCTACCTTTCGCTACCGAGTCACTGTGGCTGACCTCGTTGGTAAGTATCTACTTGAAAGTCATTCTGTGGGTGTGACCACAGTAACTGAAATAGCTCACTAAATCTCTTAAACTTAAGTGGTAGTGTAGTAGTTTCTCTGCTTAATTGAATCGTAAGTGGTTCGCGAGCCCCAAGCAGCTTGCGAGCATGGACATGAGTTTCCTTTAGATCCCTCAGGAACTATATCGTTCTATTCTGATTAGCAGTCCATGTTACATCCCACCCCCTCAACCAATTTTATACAAAAATCACTTCAATCCGTTACTCCATTGTGACGCTGATGTGTGAGCGTGGACATGAGTTTTCCTCAGATCCCTCGGGAACTATGTCAGGATATGCTAATTAGTAAATTATATCATTTACTACCCCTCCAACCATCTCTGTGCAAAAAAATCACAGAAATCCATCATTAATGAAGTTCTACTGTAAGCCGGAATGTTCCGTTGCGATGTTAAAGAAATTAATGAAAAATTTAGTAATTTTTTAATTCCCTCAGGAACTGCATCAGTCTATGCTGTTTTCATGGGATAAAAAGTAGCCTCTGTCCTTCCCCGTGACACAGGCTACCTGCATGCCAAATTTTATCAAGATTGGTCAAGATGTTGAAGCGTGAAAATGTAACAAACACATTTTCACATTTATAATAGTAGTAAGGATTGATGAAAAAATACGGTTTTTTTCATACAGTTTAAAACAGGGCCATGATTAGAAGATATTTTGGATTTATTATTATGATGTTTTG
Organism: Coleophora flavipennella; assembly: GCA_947284805.1. NCBI lineage: Eukaryota > Metazoa > Arthropoda > Insecta > Lepidoptera > Coleophoridae > Coleophora > Coleophora flavipennella. Next base: position 5,630,492 of record OX369270.1, on the reverse strand, counting down.
GGACTGCTATTATGATATACTTTATCAGGTCGGGAATACCTTTTCAAACATTCCAAAGTTTAACATGTGGCCATACATTATTGGCTTCCTGATGTCCTCCTTCTTTCTGTTCGATCTTTGCAGCAAAGAGAATATAATAGACGAGTAGATGACCTATTAACAATATGTTTATTTGCAGTCAATTAGTGATTTCTGTTCTCTTTGAGACAGAGTATATAACTTACTTACTACAGTATTTGTCAAAAATACTTATTTATGCCACTGCCAAGTAATGAGAGCCATTGTAACATGAGTGCTAGTTTGTGTCACGAAGCGAAGCTAAGTGTCACAATAGATAGCATAAGTGTTACAATGAGTAATTGCGTGCAGTGGCATACATTAGTTTTTCTACGACCATGAAATAAATAAAAGAAAATTGAATTTTTGAAGCCCAAACTATAAAAATATTTAAAAGTTTCATTGTAGTACAGATGTCTCGTTTTCGTTTTGAAATGATCATTGTGAAACGACTTGTAGGAATAAACACTTTTGTGATATGATTTGAGGTTATGTATTACGCAACTTAACAAATAGGAGTAGAAAAATGTATTTTTAACATAACTTTTTTACGTGACTTTGTCTAAAAAATACAATTATGCAGAGATTTATGTTGATTCTTTTCCTAAATAAATTACCACAAGTGGTTCTTAGATGAGGACTTCGGAAGTCGGGCCCGCTGTACTATAAAAAAACCGGCCAAGTACGAGTTGGACTCGCGGTATGAGGGTTCCGTACCACCACACCTCTCTACACAACTATGACAATGACACCTATTCACATGAGAAACAAAATACACAAACGCGAGCAACAGAAAAATACTACTAGTGGTGTTTTAGTGAACTATTTTCCATAAGTGAACATATTATATTGAGTTTACAACTTTATTTTCAATTGATAGAATTCTTATAGGTTTTCCTGTAATCTACAAGCAATAAACCATATTTTGTATTTTTTTCAAAATTTAAGGCTCAGTATTTTTAGAGATCAGGGGAGGGGAATGGTCAATTTTTGTCTTTCATGAATAAAATCAAAACTATTGATTTTACAATAATAACAAAAATATATTTGAAATCCTCAAAACGAGTTCTTTCATAAGATATACAGTTCACTAGCTTTACACAGGAGGTCGCGGGTTCGATTCCCGGCGGGGTCAATTGTAAGACTTGGTTTGGTTTGTGGTAGGGCATTTTCTAAGCCCGCCTGGCTAGCAACCACCATCTTATCTAAGTCTTGCCACCAAATATCAATGTTGATATTATCATTGGTGTGTTCCGGCATGAAGATAAGATAGCCAGTTTCCCATTGCAATGGGGAATCTTGGTAAGCCCGCTTCCATCTTCGGCAACATCGTCACTTACCACCAGGTGAGATGTCAAGGGTTTACCAATTGTGAATAAAAAAAAAAGGTTTGCAAAACTTTTTTTTAATTTCTTAATTTTTTTCCCAAAAATATTTATTTACTTTGCACATCTGTATTTGGGTCATAGGATTACACCATCCTACCTAATTTCACCTGATTTGGTCCAATAGATTCGGAGCAAATTGGCTGTGACAGACGGACGGGCAAACAGACAGACACATGAGTGATCCTATAAGGATTCCGTTTTTTTGTTGTTGTATGGAACCCTAAAAATTACCATATTCTTTGACTCATCATTGGGTAATTTGTTATACATGAGTGTGCATTGTCCCACAAAGGACTTATTGGTTTTGGTAAGCCTGGTATAAATTAGTTGAAGGTTATTTGTTTTCACTATTCATTGAGAACAATAGATTTTTGCAAACATATGATATACAGGGTCTTAGCAAAGGTACGCACTTTTTTTTAACTGGAGCATGTACTCATGAAATTGAACAACTTTCCCCAAGAATCCCATGGTCAATTCGCTTTTGTTTTTTTAATTAAAATTATTAAATTGCGCGGAATACGCCCCGGCGGCGTAGCGGGCTGGCGCGGTTATTGAACTTTGTCAATACGCGGATACCAGCTGGGAGTTGTATTCTGAGCAGTTGATAATTTAATTAAAATATAATAAATGCGAATTGACCATGGGTTTCTTGGGGAAAGTTGTACAGTTTCATGAGTACAAGCTCCAGTTAAAAAAAAGTGCGTACCTTTGTTAAGACCCTATATTTTCATAAATATACTGACAGGGAGGGGAAAGTTATGATATTGATATCTTTGAACTTATCTCAAAGCGACTGATTAGCCTGATTTTGTTGACTGTGTATGTGTCTGAGCTTAGCCTGCCTGCTAGTGTTTCTATATGCAGGCCCCATTAGTTTTTCTGGTTGGGGAAAATCAAACCAATTCTGAAAGAAAATGATTATTTTTCCATTAGTTCCTTATAATATAATACATGATTAGTGATTGTAGTGACAAATAAATGTGTTATCTATCTGTAATGGTGTTGATCCTCAACTTATTTGACAGGACTAAACTAAATTTATGCATTCTTTCTTTTTCTTGCTGTATAGAATAGACAAGGACAGAATGGTTAAATTCAGTTTAGACCAAATCGACATCAATGCTTTCATGAAGTGGTATTTTAGGGTTCATATTCCTGAAATATTTTGCAAGTGTTTCGTATTGATTGCTGCAATGACCCTTGAGTATATTTACTTGTTGACAATCAAGTAGTTGACTTTGCATCAAAAATAAACAATGAAGCAACGCTACTTGAATTATTTTCCATTGCGTCTTCAATTAATCAAAATCACAGAATTATTAGATCAATGTTGGTGAAGCACTATTAGGGAATGCAATCCCGCAGCAAAATTTCAATTGCTGGATCCCGCGGGATTGAGAGGTTCGATCCCGCGGGATCCAGGTATTTGCGGGATCCCGCATGTTTTTTTAAAAGTCATTGAAAAAGAGAGGAGTCCTGTATCATAAACGAGTCTATAGAACTTAAAATGAAACTAAAAATATTATTGACACTATTTATTAAGTAATCAAATAATTAATCAGAAATAACAGTTTCAAACAAAGGTCAAAAACTATTTTTACAAACAAACAAAAAACAACTATCCATTATTTAGGAAGGAGCTGCGCAAATGCACTTAAAACATAGCGTCTCAATAGTTTTGTGAAAGTGAAACTATTTATAAGTAATCAAATCAATCACTAATTAACAATTATCCATTATTTTGGAAGTAGCTGCGCATGAAACATAGCGTGTCAATAGTTTTGTCAGCTAAACGGCTTCTTACTTTGCATGCTTGGTATCCGGCAGCAGAAAATGCCCTTTCCGCTTCCACGCTGGTGGGCACCACTGTTAATAACGCATTGTAGAGGAATTGAAGATTTGAGCCCAACAGACTCCAAGAAATTCATTTCTTTCCTGATTATACCTTCAAGAGAATGAAGTCCCGATCCCGAAGAAGATCGACCAGCGGTTTTAGAACGTATTTCGCTGCGCAGTCCCGCAAATCCCGCGGGATCCCGCACGATTTAGGCGCGGGACTGGTCCCGCAAAAATGGTGCGGGATCCCGGTATTTCGGGATCCCGGTATCCCGGTATTGCATTCCCTAAGCACTATGATGTCTCACCTTGTTATTTCAAACATTTTTGTATCAAATTTTTGTTTTCAACAGATTATAAAAAGTAATTCAAAAGTTATACAGGGTGTCTTGCAATAAAGTGCACACCCGAAAGAATGTGAAACTAGATCAAATATTATCGACAAAAAAATATAACAAAAAATATAAATTCAATTTTATATTGCAAATTTTAAGATTTTAATTTTTACAAGGACTCAAATGTTTCATTGAAATAAGAAAAAATGTTAAATGTTAAGAGATTAAAGTAGCAAATAGCTCAAAAAAAAGTAGCTATCATGAATTAAACTTGACTTTTTGTAATAAAAATGCATTTTAATGCTGTTTTTTCAATGATTTCTTAATTTATCAAAATTTTACCCAAACCGGTACAAAAATAATAAAGAGTTTCTACCAGAGTGGTGCCGTAATCAGTGATACTTTTTCCAGCTATGGGCACAGGTCGCTCAAAGAAGGAGGCAAAGCATTCTGCTGCTAAGGCGCTTCTGGACAAGTTGACTGGCGCCACTCCCGCTGACCAGGGAACCAATGGCAATGTGCCGGAAACGTAATGTTATTTAAAATTTATTAATTTGATGCCATTGACAACTTTTCTCTGTATGATCGAATCAGAAACGAGGAGATCCGTAGGAGAACCAAAGTAACAGTCATAGCTCTCAGAATTACTAAACTTAAGTGACAGTGGGCGCGCACATAGCTTGTAGATCAGATGACCATTGGGGTAATAAAGTTCTCGAGTGGCGACCGTGCGCCGGAAATCGTAGCGTAGGCAGGCCTTCCACTCGGTGGACCGATGACCTGGTGAATGTCGCGGGAAGCAGCTGGTGCGGGCAGCGCTGAACCGGTCGTCGTGGAAATCCTTGGGGGAGGCCTATGTCCAACAGTGGACGTCCTTTGGCTGATATGATTAACAACTTATTATCTGCTATTGGTAACCCTTGACAGTCAAGAATAAGTATCTACACTTGTTGGTAAAGGTGCTTCTCTTTCTGACCTTGTTCCGAATGTGTAGCATTCATAGCAACCACATGCCTCAAAGCGACCATAATATATCTGAGATGAGTTTCGCTTCTTTGTAGTATCTTTGTTGTTGGTTAGCCAATGGGGATGTGCTCACTAAGGTCAATTCTTGTCATTTCAAAGTCAAACAGGTTATCTTAGTTCTTAAAATTAGAAATGCTTCTGTGTATTACTCAGTATCAAGAGCGAAAATTACTCTTATTAAACCTTGCCCCTGCAAAGAGTAATAAACCAAGAATTATTTAGATTAGGGACAGCTCTTTAAAGGTGTCTCTGGTGAATGGCCTAACTAAACAGTAAATTTGAATGACTTGTTTAACCAAAATTGATCCATGATGTACTTGGTGAGAACAAATACCATATTAGTGTTAATAATGAACATATCAATAATGCCTATTCACTTTCATGACATCCCAAGAGTCTGGTTTGGTAAGTTGGGTCCTGTCCACTGGAGATTCAAAGACAATGGGTAAATTAGTTGTAAAGTTGTAACTGTGTAGTCTTGCTTTGGTATAGCGAGGCTTTGCGGCCTGTCCACTGACCATTCCAAAACACACAATGGGTAAATCAGTTGTAAATTTGTAAGTGAGTAGTCTTGCTTTGGTATAGCGAGGCTTTGCTGCTGTCCACTGGCCATTCCAAAACACATAATTGGTAAATTAGTTGCAAGTTGTACCTGAGTCTACAGTCTCACTTTGGTATAGCGAGGCTTTGCTCCTGTCCACTGGCCATTCCAAAACACATAATAGGTAAATTAGTTGTAACTGAATATCTGTGTTTCAGCGGTGCTGTGGTGACCTCATTTGAAGACAAACTGATGGGCAACCCCGTAGGCTGGCTGCAGGAGCTGTGCATGTCGCGCTTCTGGCCTCCCCCCTCTTACCACGCTGAAAACGACGACAACGTCAACAGACGTAAGCAACCATAGCCCGATTCATTGAAATAGCTCTTACTTTCTGCATCATCTCACTGGCATGTGTTAATGCTGAGGATAGAAGTGGACTTGACAAGAATATTCCAGGCAATGATGAACTAGTTATCTTTCCTTTTATGCCAGAACACATCAGTGCTGTTATGATGATGATTAGCTTTAGAAAGAGAGTGGACCATATCATTACCATTTACCAAGATAATCCCATTAACAGAAGTTCAGTTTTTTTTTAAATAAAGGTAGTTGACTGCGGCAAAAAAAAATATAACAACCTTTTTCTCCTCAAATTTCCAAAGCTTTATTTGTTTTGTATTTGAAGTTGAAGACTTTAATTTATCAAGTTCACAGAAATGAGTAAGTAGATCATTGATGCTGAAAAACAATGATGTCACACTATTTCAAACATTTTTTTTACTCGTCTTGAATGTTTAAATTATCAAATTCACAAAATCAGTTGACCAATGATGCTGAAAAACCATGACAATCACGCCTTGCTATTATTTCAAGCATTTTTCAAAACAATATTTGACAGATGATAAAAAGTGAATCCAATGATTTACAGACAACTACTCCATTTAAAGACCTTGTTAGTAAAAGATTTGGAGTAGATGTGAGATGTTGTCAAGGGTTTACCAATGGTAAATAAAAAAAAAAGCCTCGGATCTAAAATAAAGGTAGATATAGTGTTACACTTTGATAACGGGGTATACAAAAATTTGCTCCAATCACGATGGAGCAAAGTTTTTCTTTCAGTCATGCGTTGGCAGACTTAGCATTAACATGCCGCACGCACTTGTCTATAGGACCTATCACGTGTCGAAATACTAATTGAGGTCACCATGATGCATATGTTATACAGGGTGTAAAAAAATTGGTGTAGAACCCGTTAGCTGAGGGTTCTACTCCTCATACTGAACAACTTTCCACAAGGAACCCATAGTAAATTCTCAAAAAAAAAATTGTATCATTCATTCTAAAGTGCACAAAATTGGTCGATCAGCTGATTTATTTGTATGAAGGAAGAGATTATTTTTTTGGCGATTTTAGCAAAGTCTTAGAACGAAAGTTGTTCAGTATGATGAGTAGAAGTCCCAGTTAACGGGACAAGCGTTACCCCCCACACTCAATGTTTACCTTTATTTTTGATCTGTAGCTCTTTATTTCTACCCCAAATAAAAATATTGATGCTTCAGGTTTGCCCCACGAGCGTCAGTTCACGATTATCTGCACTCTGCTGAAGCGGCGCGAGGTGGGCACCGGCAAGTCCAAAAAGCTAGCCAAGCGCCAGGCCGCCTACAAGATGTGGCAGGCTCTTCAGGACAACCCACCGGAGTCCTTCCAGCCCGATGAAGAAGTAAATCCTTAACTATTATTATCATCATCATATCAGCCGAAAAACGTCCACTGCTGGAAAAAGGCTTCCCCCAAGGATTTTTACGACGACCGGTCCGGCGCTGCCCGCATCCAGTGGCTTCCCGCGATCTTCACCAGGTCGTCGGTCCACCGCGTGGGAGGTCTGCCTACGCTACGTTTTCCGGTGCGCGGTCGCCACTCGAGAACTAACTGACTAATATAATTCTAAAATATGTCTCTCTGTTACTCGCCCAAGCTAAACTACTAAATTGAATGCTGAAATGCTGAATTCACACAGCTAGCTCGCGCACTGGAATCCCTCAAAGACAGTCACAAAAGTATGTCCACACAGGCAAGAGCTACTTAATTTTAAAAACTAACCTAAAATAAAGTATTACCCAGCCCTTAATATTGATTAATTTCACCTGAAATGCTGAATTCACACAGCTAGCTCGCGCACTGCAAACCCTCAAAGACAGTCACAAAAAGTATGTCCACACAGGCAAGAGCTACTTAATTTTAAAAACTAACCTAAAATAAAGTATTACCCAGCCCTTAATATTGATTAATTTCACCTGTCTTACCTTTTTAGGGTTCCAAAGTGAACAAGGAACCCTTATAGTTTCGCTATGTCTGTCTGTCTGTCCGCGGCGTAGCTCAGAGAATATTAGTACTAGAAAGCTGTCATTTGGCATGGGTATACATATTAGTCACACCAACAACGTGGTACAATAAAATCTTGAAAAAAACATTTTTAGGGCATTTCCCCTACATGTAGAGCTTTTCTGTTGACGTACCCTATCGTGTGGGGTGGGCCCAGTGCGGGTTGGTCGACTTCACACACAACCTTTGAGTTTCTTCGTAGGCGTGTGCAGGTTTCCTCACTATGTTTTTTTTTTCACCGTATAAGAGCATCGGATAAACGTGGCAGGATCGAACTACGAGCGTCGGTGGCGTAATTTGAGGATATCTGAAAAAAATTGTAAATAGTAGGACATAATAAAAGTTCTCGAGTGGCGACTGCGCACCCGAAAACTTAGCGTAGGCAGGCCTCCCACTCGGTGGACCGATGTCCTGGTGAAGGACGCGAGAAGCCACTGGATGCGGGTAGCGCTAAACCGGTCACCATGGAATTCATTGGGGGAGGCCTACGTCCAGCTGTGGAAGTCTGATATGATGATGATAATCAATTTAAAGAGTACGGAACCCTACTCGTACTCGTCCGGTTTTTTAATGTCGCAGGCAATTTAGATGATTCCGCCGTTTAGTACACGGCGTCTTCAGTTTACAAATGCTCGGAGTTATGTATATTGCCTTGTCACTTTATTTTTAGTACGCAACAACATTTTATCGACAATTCAAACGCCGCCTGCCTACATAATGCCGCGGCATTTTGATGAATTTAGTTCCGGTATTTACCACGCGCGTCGCTGTTGATCAAAACAAGAAAAATGTCGTTAAGTAGTGGTTTTGTGAAACAAAAAGTTAATGAAAACTGTGCAAAATACGTGTGCTAAAGACTTTTCACAAAATAATTGTGATTTTAAAGATATTTATTATAGCGAATTAAAAAAGTTTTACGATTCTCAAACTGGAGCAATAATAAGAAAGCCGTGGACAAATGACAGGGTTTTTTAGGTTATCTGTCACCTAATAAATGCTAAGGTATCCATAGAATGTGGTTCTCGGAGGACTCCTGCGGAGTATTATTGGTCGAAAAAATCTCTATTTCAAACTTGACACTTTCCTAGCTCGTCATATTTTGACTGATAATCAATCAAACCTGACCGAACCTAATATCGATCGCTTCGCTCGCTCATTTACAAAACTGTAAATGAGCGAGAGAAGGGAGCTATGTAAGGTTTGGTCAGGTTTCATTGATTATGCAGTCAAAGTCCCCCCTGGGTAGCAGAAAAAGGCGAGTTAAAAAGGTGACGAGTTAGGAAAATGTTGTGTGAAAACGAGACCAGTTAAAAATTGACGAGTTAGGAAAGTGTCAATTTAGAAAATGGACAAGTTTAAGAAAATGACGAAGTCGAACTAAGCGTGAATTATGTAGTATTGGAAAATATTAAGAAATTTCGTATTCTACCTAAGTATATTTGTTTGTACTTTAAATGTAGTTTTTGTAACTTAACTACTTTTACTAAGTACTTTAAGAGAACCAAAGCACATGCTTTAGTCTTACTTGAAATCTTCATTAGCATTTGATTGCTGAAATAAAGTCTGATTTGTCCAAACTATGTTTTCTCATGGTCACCCTAAAACTACGAAATTATAACAATTGAACGAGTTATCATTTTGCCTTCGGCATAATACATAACTGCGAGCGTTTTTAACATGATGACGCCGTATGTAAACGGTGGAATCTTACAAATTGCCTGCGACATATATATCACAATAATTGATGATTAAACTATAAAAGCGTTGGTGGCTCAACCGGTAACGACTCGGTCCATCTACCCAGAGGTACCGGGTTCAAATCTGGACGGCCAATGTACCAATGAGTTTTTCAAAAACTTACGTACATATAATTTACCGATTGCTTTAACGGTGAAGGAAAACATCGTGAGGAAACCTGCAACACGCCTGCGAAGAAACTCGAAGGTTGTGTGTGAAGTCGACCAACCCGCACTGGGCCCGCGTAGTCGACTAAGGCCTAATCGCCCTGATTCAGGGTAGGCTCGAGCTCCTCGGTGGGGACGTATATGAGCTGATATAATAATAAACTATTTGAAATAATTTCTTTTTTCCTTTTTTAGGGAGTACTGAGTGCACACTAGGGCGACATCACTTTGCAGCTGTTCTTTTATTACGTAAGACAATTTTAACCACTTTCTGACCAGCGTAAAAATAAGACTTGGGTGAACCCGGTTCCCCCACCTTTCAATCATGACAAATAAATAGTGCCAAAAATATATATATTTTATTATGAACTGTGAATCATGGCCAGTCAGCAACTGGAACATCTCTTCTCTGGGTGTGTTGCCAAAGGATGTCTTGTCTTTGTGAGTGGGGGCTGCAGTCGCAGCGACACTTCTACGCAATGGGATCTTCTATGTCTACCCATATTACCCTTGCACTCTAACCTACTCGAATGCAGGTCGGATCATTCGTCGAGCCGATTGTTTAAGGTACGCGTTTGTAACTTCTGTTACAGCTCTGACACGTCTTGCTGTTCCTCCAAATGTACTTGGTTTCCTTTAAAACTTAAGTCCATCCACAGATAGATAGCCATGTCAGTCTGTGTCTTCCTTCGGCCTGTTCCTTTGCCCTTATAATAGCGCTCCTAAATAGCCCTATCATTGGTTCTGGATTTGACATTGTTGACTGTGATCTCATTCTAGCCAGTTTATCTGCTTCTTCATTGCCTCGTCCAGGGACCCAGATCAGCTGCAGTTTGTTGTGTCGGCCCACCTTGTTGAGGACTTTTACACATTTTAGCACTAGCACAGAGTCGACCTTGAAGGAGTCGAGGATTTTAAGCACAGCTTGGCTATCGCTGAGGATATAGATGGGTTTGTTTTGACTTCCTTGTCTATTATCTCCTGTGCACATGCAATTATAGCATAGTTCTCTGTCTGGAAGACTGTTGCATATTGCCCCAAACTGATACTCGATGAGTAATCCTTAGCATAGACTCCTTTAACCAGACTCCATTTTCGATCCATCTGTATACCTTGTTAGTGTTCGGTCCTCATTGTTTGTTTGTTTGTAAACTCTTTATTGATCTTTTGTTACAATACTTAAAAAGATATATTATATAAAAAGGCGGACTTATCCCTTACGGGATCTCTTCCAGTCAACCTACTTCTGGACTTGTTTATGACCTTTACTCCATTCTTACATTGTTGGAACTTGATTTTTTATTCTTTTTTGAATATGTGCAGTCTGCATTTTGTCACTTCCCATGCGCAAAAGCCTTTCCAAACCTGTGTTTAATGGTAGATTAGTATGTACCATTAGACACTGGTATTATATTGGGCATGTCAAAGTTCCACATGCCATTTAACGATAACCTATTTAGGGCCTTAGCCGTCTCTGTTTGAATATGTATTTGAAGTGACTTGTGATTTAGTAGCATTTCCATAGATAGAGTGGGTGTTACTTGATATGCTCCAGTAATTCCTAGGCAAACCAAGCATTCTAGGCCACACACAATATTGCCATAAGTAATAATGGGTCTTAATATTAACCCCTAGTCTTTGTACACGCAGATCGTAGCATACCCAAGACTTTTATGGCCTTGACCATGCTTCTATTGTCGAAGGTCAGATATTCAACGCTCGTGGACCAGTTTTGTTGCCCAGGTTACTTTAAGTATGTACTATGTAATACACTGTCGCACGATCTTCGCCTGTGCGGGACTGCGCGCGTTTTTACATTACAATTTTTGCTAACCTTTGTGATCTTACGTAATAACAATCGTAAGAAAAAATAATATTTGTTCGGACCCGCTCTTGTCCCCAAATCGTCTTACGTAATAAAAGAACAGCCGTATATTGTTTTTTTTTATAAATTTATAACTAAAATGCAAAAAGTACATTATGCCAATATTGGTCTATTATGGTGAAGGATTTTATAACACAAGAAACATAACTCTAAACTTATCTTGGTTTCACTTCTTGTCAGTTAAGTTGATAGTAACTAAAGTGACCAAGTTAAGTTTTTTGTATTGTGAAATCCTTTTCCGTATGTGCCACAATCAGTCCGTAGTACTTTTTTGGATTTTCCTTTTTAAGTGATGTCGGCGCTAGTAGACTCGCCCTCTTAATAAAATGAAGTACATATTATTAAAATCGACTGCCATGAAAAACGAAGTGGCTCTTTTGTATCATTCTCTGTAAGGACTGATTGCACTTGGCCAGGTATTTACTATCTTTCGGTCGGCTCCTGCAAGCTTGAATGGACAGAAGGGTCACTTTCCAATGTTTACTTATGATTCGTGTTGTGTTCTAGGGAATGGCGGCCCGCTATGCCGACCTGAAAGATAGTAAAATATCGACGCTGACCACAAGCCACAGCCACAAGGTGTCGCAGTTTCATAAACATCTAAAACAATCTGTTGGCCCTAACCTGGCCAAGTTGCAGGTACGCAAACATTCTATTTATTATGCATGATGAATTTAATTAACAAAATAATTTATACACGTCACATAACTGTTATTATGTATGCAATAAGCTTGTTTTTGCATGGCATCTAAAAATTGAAATATAAAAGTAGTTAGTACATTTCTTGCTTATAGTTTGTCAATTGGAAAAAAATCTGATTTTATCCTTTTTGTGACAGGCGACTCCATTGAACAACAAGGACTTCAACTTTGTGCAATTCCTGCAAGAGATTGCTTCTGAGCAGTCTTTCGAGGTGACTTACGTGGACATTGAGGAAAAGTCCATGACGGGTCGCAGTCAATGCCTCGTTCAGCTGTCCACTCTGCCGGTGGCTGTGTGCTATGGCTCGGGCCTGACCAGCAAGGATGCTCAGGCCTGCGCGGCCCAGAACGCCCTCGAGTATCTCAAGATAATGACTAAGAAGTGAAGGTCTCAGCCTTACGCGACATCAACACGACCCGCCCAGCGCCCTGTGTAAAGGTATACCCATGAAAAATTGAATAAATATAATTTAATTTGTATGAAAATAAATTTGTTTTCGATGTAGCGTGCACGGTGGGCGCGCCTGAGCCGGCGGTTGATGTCGCGGGGTGGAGGCAACACTTGTCCTTACCACTCCTAATGTGGCATAATGCCTGTGTGCCAGCAGCACTTCGGGCTATGCTTTATAACTGGCATGTTTGCAGTATCTTACTTGTGATTTTTTTTTTATCAGATTTCCTTTTCACGCAAATAAGTCTTAAAAAAGATTGTTGAAAATAATATGTTTTATTAAAGATTAAATTTTCCCTACCTCTTAATAATTAGGAGGGAAAAATAATTATTATTTTCACGCAAATGTAAATCTTCAAAAAGAGTATTGAAAATAATATGTTCTATTAAAGATTCAATTAATATTTAATTAACAAGTGACTTCTCACTTGTACTATGACTGCCAACGTGCGAGGGTAAATTGCATAGCCCGTAAACCTATAAAAGTATGGAGTGGTCATATAACATTATACAAGCTATACTTTGCATAGAATTAGTGTAATTTTCCCAGCGTGGAAATTACTTAATGAAAAATGTAATAAAAAAAATAAAAATTAAAAAAAATGTGTTGCACGAAATATTTTATCAATGAAATAGTAGTACTACTATTAGTGTTTTAAGTTATAATAACAAAATCAAATGATTTATGTTAGATGTAATTTTCCATAAAGTTTAATGCTCTAAATTCTGCAGATGAGTTGGGTTATCGTATGATTAACTGTAGAGTGTTAACTATGTTCTTAAAATTTAATAAAATATTGACTGCGACACAACAAAAAAAAAGTGTGGACTATATATTTCCAGTTTAATATTCAGCATTATTATGTAGGCATGTTTTTGCATTCATATTCAAATGAAATTATCATTGTATACTTACACAAATCTCTAAATCTTAGCTTTTAATGTATTATGGTAATATATCTGATTTTTTTTTTCTTTTCGTCATTTTAACAAACAGGCATTTTATTGTAATCTACTTAATGAATTTTGTTTTTTGGTATGTTAAGAGTTTTTCTAACATGCTGAGCATTAAACGGAAAAAGTATTCTCAGCTAGTTTTGTCTTGTTGACGAACTGCTCCGACCTTTGCTTTGTAACAAGCTCTGAGGCAGCAGTTACAACTTGAACTTGGGTAGATAGATCTTCTTACAAAGTGCAAGGGTTGTCGTGTGCAGAATATTATGAGTTTGTAGAGAGGAGAGCGGCAGGATTTGAAATTGCTTATCACTTCAATTTTATCAGTGCGTGACTGGGTTTTCTTTTGAATTCACGATGGAAAACTTTGCAGGGAAGCTGAGAACTATGTGTTAGAGTGACTTGTGTCACGATTAGGGGTTGCGAAGTTAGGATCCCTTGCCTGTGAAAATGGGCATTATTTTAATGCAAAGTATAGAGGTTGTAACAATATCTACTTGAGCAAGATCGTGGCATGCGCCGCAGCCTTGCTTGCGGCCCGGCGCCGGCGACGAGACTGCTCGCGCAGTTTCTTTTAAATTGAATGGTGTGAGTTCAACCTGCCCTTGTCAAACATCGCACTGTTCAAGTTAGAAAAGACTTTCATGAAGTAAAGGCATGGAGTTCTGTTCAACCAAGACCGACTAAATAAACTGTCAGTATAATGACATTGAAATTCGCATGTTTTTTATGTTTAGTGAGTCTTGGTTTTACCTGTTCTTGTTAATTCAAGAATAAAATATGTAAGTAGAATTAGCAACAAAATACTGTCACTAATGGTGACTTTTTCAATATCAACCTTGCCTAGTGATATGATTAAATAATATTGGTTTTAATTTAGAATACCCACTACTTAATACTATATTTAATTTGTGCTATGTATTTTTTCTTTTTCGTGAATAAAGTTATAGTGTTGCTTGAAATTAAACTTGTTTAATTTATCAAAAGGGTTCATCCGTATCCTCCTGGTTAATGGAAGAGGCAGACCTTGCAACATCTGCGGTCTTTGTCTCCAATTCCAGGTCTAAAAATAGTAGGGTAAAAGGTACAGTGATTGGCACTCTGTCGGTCTGCGCGGGAATTGAGAAATAGATATTTGAAGAAACTATTGCCGTCGCGCTGCGCCCGAGCAACCGAGTCTCTCCCCGTAGAGTGCGATAGGGACAACTGCTGCTTAGAACGATTATACCTACAAAAACCACGACCGCTCGACGTTTCGGATTTTCCTGTTTTCTCCTCGAAAACTAAGCCGATTAAATTGTTTTTGGTATCAAAATTTAAAGGAAGAATAGATCTATGCTCCTATCATTTGTTTTTATCTTAAAAACTTTTCGAATTTCTTTGGTTGTCGTCTGATTACGGCGGTAAAAACGAGGCATTTTTTTAGGTTTTTGGAAAGTCATATTTATTTTTTTAATAATTTTTTGGAAAAAAATAAATGACAGGGGCATGCCTGCAATAGACCTAGATTTTTAGAAACAAAAATGATTACTCTAGACGCATTATCCAGGAAGATAATAGGGGAATACATTTGTATGGAAAAAATGCAGCCCGTCTACGCTCTTAAGCTAAATTCTGTGTTTACCGGGTTTTATACTGCGGCCGTTCAGAGAATGCTGATTTGACATATGCTAGTTTGACGTAACTAGTGACGTGCACATAGACAGCCATAGTAAATACTTTGTAGCTATCATGTAGATGTAATATATAACGAAATAAAATAACCATTAGCAAAATAGTGTTGCCCAACCCGAGGCTAGAGTGTACTTTGTGGACCGTAAATTTTTGGGTGAAGGGGGTGAAAAGTAAGAAAAGTTGTTTGGCGGGAAACTAATTATTCGTCAAAATTTGACGAATTTGTAGTATTGCGGTTGAATATTTATTATTTCCTTGCAATCGAAGTGAAAAGCAGAGTGTAGTACTCAAGCATGAAACCCATTTTACCCTCGACGTGACTATCAACCCTCGCCGTACTGGCTCGGTTTGCTAAATGAATGTCTCGGGTAAAATGTTCTCTTGTACAATCTACTATTGTTATTACTTCAACATATCACTTTTATAGTTGGTTGATTGACGCAACAAGAAATATTTTTTTGTGTGGTTATGAATTATTCATAATAGTTACAAATACGTTATTAATGGTTAGATGTGGTAACATCACTAATATTAAGAAGAAATGACCATAGAAAGTACGTTTTACTAACGTTTCATGTAATAATTACAAAATACACATTCTGCTGTTTTTATACATAAAAATAAAACTAAATATGTGTTCCGTTACTATTATTTAGTAAAAATAATGTTTTTTTATGCTTAGAAACTAAAGATTGATTTTTTACAATTTCGGAGATTCATCGAATGTTACATTCTATCGCTGTCTTGAAGTGTCAAATCAGCATTCTCTGGACGGCTGCACTATAACAACGAAATTTTGGACTGTTATAGCTACGCAAGATTTTTCAGTAGGGATCTTGCTATTGAATGAAACACTTCATCATCATGTTTCTTAAATTATTTCAAAACTAAAAATTTGGTACAGTGATTGATTGGCCCTCAAAGTGTAGCAATTGGCACCATAAATATCAGTCATTGGCGCTCAACATTCACATTAATTTATATGTAAATTATACAAATAATAGATCCAAAGCACAGTCACGTAACATTTTTCCTTCTATGAAAATAACAAAAAGTTATTAAAACTTAGCCGGGGAACGAATTATGCATATTCAACTTGATCACCACTTTTTTAAATTTTCTAAATCTGAAAAAATAGGTATAGTTATTATAATCTATCAAAATTCAATCAAAACGAAACTTTAATTTACCCAGGTAAGCATAAAATTGCATTCTTGATTTCTAGTACGACAGTGACTTGAACTGGCATTTGCTATAGCGATTGGCACTTTCAGTGTAAAGATTACCTCGGCCAAGATCAGTGGCGTAATGGCAAGGGCCGCTAGCCCTGTCCGGGAGGTCGTGGTTCGAATCCTGCAACGTACCAATGTGTTGTCGAATTTCGATTTCATATGTACGTTTATTCGACTCTTTTACGATGAAGGAAATCATCGTGAGGAAACCTGCACACGCCTGCGAAGAAATTCGAAAGTTGTGTGTGAAGTCGACCAGCAGCGTGGTCGACTAAGGATGGTCACTGACCTCAAAGATAATTATAGTTCCTAAAGGAACTGACCTCCATTGTACAAGTACGCTGGACTAAATATTCCATACAAATTTGACGGGTTAGTCCCATATGTCACCGCGCGCTTGTCCCCGCGTGGGGACATGAGGGACTTTTAGTTTTGTATGTCCCCGAATTTTTATTGGGGACATATGGGACTTTTAAAATTATGTTTGTCCCCGAATTTTATTATTTTCATTCAAAATTTAAAAGACACGTGTACGGACTGTACGGTGACAGCATGATTGTTATTTATTAAATAATGGCAGGAGAATGATTATTTATTTAGGAATAGCAAATAAAAATCAGTTTTTATAGGTAGTCAACAATTGAGCGCCTTTAAAATTACATCTACAGAATACTAAAACTTAATAAAACACAGTCATAATCATCAAGTACCTTTATTCGGAAATCACAGCTCTTTTCAATTTCTTATCAGTCTTAATCAAACGGAACAGTTTTGGTGACGGAACATTTAAAAGTTGCTCGCCACCATTCGAACAATTGTAAAGTATTCATGTTGATTTAGACAGTGATTTGGAGTGCACAAACATTGTGCCATTGGTTTATGTTTTGATGAATAGCCAATCAAAAAATAGCTACTTGATTTTATTTAATTTAATCAAATCCCGAGTACCTAAATGGCAACCAACAAAATTTAGAATTGAGTACGAAACAGCCGCCAGTCTATCAATATTAGAAATATTCCCAAACGTTATTGTGAACGGCTGCTACTTTCACTACATTAGTGTATGGAGTAAATCAAAAGTATTAAGAACACAAGTTGCTACCACAAACCTACTGGAAGCATGGCATGCGCGGCTAAATAGGAAGGTAGAAAAAAAAAACCAATTTGATATAACTACTTGAGGTACTAGAAAAAGATGCTGCTTTTTAACATATAAAAACACAACAAGCACAACATGGAGCACCCGTAAAACGCCGTAAAAAAATGCCATGTTAAATGACGAGTTCATACAATAATGCCAAATGCAATTTCTCAACGGGAATATATCCATAGGCCACCTGTTAGAGGTGAGATGATTTCTAGTACTTAGATAACATATTATAATGTAAAATTAGAACCTGTTTGAAAAATTGAAGATGATTTCTAATAGGTACTTACTTTGTTTTTACATTAAGAAAAATAAAAAAAACCAAGAGCTATGTTATATAAATATTGTTTTCAACTTGTAAAGTTTTATGATTGTTGATTGCTCAAGTAAAAATTTAAATTTAACTAATACTGAAAAATTATTGCCAAGAGCTTTGATTTGATTTCTAAATCTAAGTTAATATTATGTAGAGTAAACTAAAAAAATCCTAAAGAGTTGACATTATTGTTTCTTACTTCAAAACACTATAATAGTTATTGCAACTCAGGTTTGATTAAGACTGATAAGAAATTGAAAAGAGCTGTGATTTCCGAATAATACGTGATGATTATGACTGTGTTGTATTATGTTTTAGTATTTTGTAGATTAGAATTTTTAAAGGCGCTCAATTGTTGACTACCCCTTCCCGTGAGCATATCAAACGCCCCGACTCCGTCCCCGCGACCGGTACTTCCGGTCTGGTTTTGCGGGGGTCGGCCGCGCTGCGGCTTTCCGAGGTTTTCTCAGTATTTTTGTATGAAACTTATAAAAACTAATTACTGATCTAGTAAGCTGATTAAATTTCCTTTTTGATTATATTTTTTTTAGATTTCTTCTATCACAAAAAAATAAAATGGAACACGATTAATTTGAAACTTTTGTTTTTTTTGGTTCCTTTTTCGTTCTTTTTACTATTTCTATTTATATTCTACATATATACAGTTAAAATGATCTTTTTCTAATGGCTAGGTAATGTATCTACATGATACAAAACAAAAAAACGATTGTCTAGTGCAAAAACAAATTAAAAAAAATATTACAAAAATGATTAAATTTTGTGCCGCGCGGGCCGTTCAACGGGGGTCGGCCGCGCTGCGGATTTCCGAAGTTTTCTCATTATTTTTGCATGATACCTATAACAACTAATTACTGATCTAGTAAGATGATTAAATTTCCTTTTTAATGGTTTTTATTTTACATGTGTTAGATTAGAGATAAATTAAATACAGTACTTTGAAATTTAAAATTGTGTTTTATTTTCTGTTCCAATTTTCTTTCCTTATCTATTTCTATCTAAGCACTCTAGATATACATATGAAATATTTTTTTTCTAATGGTTTAGTTAAATATCTTCACGGTACAATACAAAAAAAAATTGTCTAATGCAAAAACAATTTTTAAAATTAGTTTCAAAAACAACCAAAAATTTACAAAACTTGAACACAGAACTAGTAATTTGTTTTTTTTTTTGAGACCCCGATTGAAGTCCAGATGTTTGAATTTTTATTTTTCTGAGTAGAATGGCCTTTCGGCTTATCACAAAAAAAAAATTAAAACATTCGGAGCAGTAGAACTAATTCAAAATATAAAAACAAGTCCATCATTTTAATTGCCGCAGGCTGCTTTCAGAGAAAATTTGAATGGGTCTAAAATTCATTTAAATTCTTAGACACTGATGATTAGTGTGATGATGATGGTGTGATGATGATTGTAAATCAAAAACAAGTAGGTATAGTACAAAATAAACACAAATAAAGTCCATCATTTGAATTGCCGCAGGCTGCTTCAGAGAAAATTTGAATAGTTCTAAAAATTCATGTAAATTCTTAGAAACTATAGTGATTATGTGGTGATGATTGTGTGATGATGACGGTGTGATGATGATGGTAAATTAAAAACCAGCTGGGGGTAGGTATAGTACAAATAAAGTCCATCGTTTGATTTACCCGAGGCTACCTCGGTGAAAATTTGAATTGGTCTAAAATTCATTTAAATTCTTAGACACTGATGATTAGTGTGATGATGATGGTGTGATGATGATTGTAAATCAAAAACAAGTAGGTATAGTACAAAATAAACACAAATAAAGTCCATCATTTGAATTGCCGCAGGCTGCTTCAGAGAAAATTTGAATAGTTCTAAAAATTCATGTAAATTCTTAGAAACTATAGTGATTATGTGGTGATGATTGTGTGATGATGACGGTGTGATGATGATGGTAAATTAAAAACCAGCTGGGGGTAGGTATAGTACAAATAAAGTCCATCGTTTGATTTACCCGAGGCTACCTCGGTGAAAATTTAAATTGGTCTAAAATTCATTTAAATTCTTAGAAACTATGATGATGGTGTCAGATGATGATGATAAATCAACATTTGTTCGTATTTCGGTAGGATGGAAGGGTTAAATTACATAATTTTACACAAAAAAATACCATTGTGTTGAATTGCTACAGGTTGCTTTGGAAAAGCCCTAGGTGATCTAAATTACATGCAAACACTTAGAAATGATGATGATCAGTTTAGAAGATGTATATATATCAAAAACAAGCCGTTTTGGTGAATTTAGGAACCGTTTAGGAACATACTCGAGACAAAAAAAATAAGTTTGTTCAATTTTCCGCTACCAACTCAATGCGTTTCTAAGAGTTTTATCGTGAAAGATACGGTGATAAAAACACTACACTGTAAAGCAATAACATCTAACAATCGAAATAAATTCAATTTACTTACCTTTCCATGATCCAACACACAAAACCACAACACAACATCTTCACACGTATTTGACGTAATGGCTGACAACCACAGAAAACGGGAAACAAATATTCGTTTTAAAAAATATTCTTCTATCAAATGGGATGTAAAGTATTTCAATTAGGTGTAACCACACGTTCACAACAATTTTGCCAAATAAGACCTAACGATAGACGCAGTTTTATATACTAATTTCAACCATATTCAAAGCGCCTTAAAGTACATATAAAAACAACCCAAATGGGTTGTTGGTCGTACAAGCGATGTTCGTTAAACATCCCAAGATGGCCGTTTGTCGCGGGAAGGGCTACTTATAAAAATCACTGTGTTGTATTAAGTTTTAGTATTTTGTAGATTAGGTAATTTTTAGGTCATTATCTAATAAATAACAATAGGCAACATGCAATATTTTTATTTTTGCTTTCATTTTAAAGAACTCCATGCAGAATAAACCAGGAGTATAAAATATAAAATAAAAAAACTTGTTTTTTTAATTTTAAATGCAGTTTTAAAGTAACCGTTTAAATTTGCGCGCGCAAACGGACGTATAGTTCCGATGACGTCACTCCTGTCTGTCACTCAGACCAAAGAGAATATAATACATTGTAATTGTAATACCAAAGAGAATATAATACATTGTAATTGTAATGTATTATATTCTCTTTGGTCTGAGTGACAGACAGGAGTGACGTCATCGGAACTATACGTCCGTTTGCGCGCGCAAATTTAAACGGTTACCTTAAAACCGCATTTAGAAAAACAAGTTTTTTTATTTTTTTTATATAAGTACTCCTGGTTTATTCTGCATGGAGTTGAGTTCTTTAAAATGCAAGCAAAAAAAGCGAAAAATAAAAATATTGCATGTTGCCTATTGTGCTGTCACCGTACACGTGTCTTTTAAATTTTGAATGGAAATAATAAAATTCGGGGACAAAAAAAACTTTAAAAGTCCCAGATGTCCCCACGCGGGGACATATGGGACTAACCCAATTTGACGTTATTTGTGCCGATTTGAAGCGCTACGCTCGAGCGTCTCTGCACTAAAATTGACGTTTACCTATGACTTGACATTTGACTCTTATAGTTCCATGGACACTCGCGATGCTATCACGCTGCTATTAGCGCCAAAATGGCGAAAATTAAATGGCTTCATTTTGACGTCAATAGCACAGAATTAAAATATCAATAGTATGAAGTCCAGCGTACTTGTATAATGGAGGTCAGTGGTGAATTGATTGTCGTCTATCTGGCGATGGTGAGCTGAGAGTGGGGCAATTTGGATATGGAGTAAGAAATGCACGTGGCCAGATGCTGGCCGACTTTATGGAGAAGGAGAGCCTCTTTATGATGAACTCCTTCTTTAAAAAGTCAAAACAGCGGAAGTAGACATGGTTGCATCCCAATGGCGTAACAAAAAACGAGATAGACTTCATCTTGTCGACAAGGAGGCAAATATTCAATGATGTCTCCGTGATCAATTCAGTCAAAACAGGAAGCGATCACCGGATGGTCAGAGGCACATTGAATCTAAAGACCAAGCTAGAAAGATGTCGACTGATGAAGTCTACGCTCCGACCAGCGCCTATCCAGCTCCAAAACCCCGAGAGCTTTCAGCTCGAGTTGCACAATCGTTTCGAATGCATAGGAGACTGCGAGAATGTGGACGATTATAATGACAGGTTCGTGGAAATTGTTCAAACGGTCGGGTCTAAGATTTTTAAAACTCGCCGTTCAAACAGAACCAAAAAAATCTCCGACTTCACCAGCAACCTAATGGAAGAAAGACGCAGATTGGTTTTGCAGTCCTCTGAAGACGCTACTCAGTATCGGCAACTAAACAGGCAGATCTCTAAGTCCCTAACTCGCTATTTACGCCAATATAATACAAATTGTATTAAAGAGGCGATTGAGAACAACAAAGGCTCAAAAGTGTTCGCGAGAGATCTGTCTGTTGGACAAAGCCAACTGACCAAGCTGAAGACTGAGGACGGCAGGACCATATCGTCTAAGACTGAGTTGCTGGAAGAAGTTGAGAAGTTCTATGGACAATTGTACAAGACCACACGTTTGCCTGTCAGCAGCGATCTGGCTGAAGACCCAAGAGCCAGACTAACCCGACACTATACCGTAGATATCCCGGACGTCAGCCTGTACGAGATTAGAATGGCTCTCAAACAGCTCAAGAACAACAAGGCACCGGGTGATGATGGAATTACGGCTAAACTTCTGAAAGCAGCTGGATAACCGGTACTAAAAGCTCTTCAGAAGTTATTTAATTCCGTTATACTCGAGGGACAAACGTCTAAGGCATGGCACAGAAGTGTGGTCGTGCTTTTCTTCAAAAAGGGTGACAACACCCTGCTGAAGAACTACAGACCCATCTCACTTCTGAGCCATGTCTACAAGCTGTTTTCGAGAGTCATTACGAATCGTCTCGCACGCAGGTTTAACGACTTCCGCCTCCCGAACAAGCCGGTTTCCGAAAAGGCTTTAGTACCATAGACCACATACATACGCTGTGGCAGATTATACAGAAGACCGAAGAGTACAATCAGCCACTATGCTTGGTGTTTGTGGACTATGAGAAGGCCTTTGATTCAGTCGAAACCTGGGCTGTGCTACAGTCTCTCCAGCGGTGCCAAATTGACCATCGATACATCGAGGTGTTGAAGTGTCTGTATGAAAACGCCACCATGTCGGTTCGCCTCCAGGACCAGAACTCGAAACCTATCCAGTTGCAGCGAGGGGTGAGACAGGGAGACGTTATATCTCCGCCGACCTGGAAGATGTTTTTAAGCTTCTGGACTGGGGTGGACTCGGCATCAATATCAACGGCGAGTACATATCCCACCTCCGATTCGCTTACGATATCGTGGTCATGGCTGAGACTATGGAAGACCTAAGCACAATGTTCGATGGCCTCAGTAAGGTTTCTCAACAAGTGGGTCTTAAAATGAACATGGACAAGACGAAAATAATGTTAAATGTCCGTGTCGCACCCACTCCTCTAAAGGTTGGAGACTCTACACTGGAAGTTGTTGAGGAATATGTATTCCTGGGACAAACAGTCCAGCTAGGTTCCAACTTCAAGAAAGAGATCAATCGACGAATCCAACTCGGCTGGGCAGCGTTCGGGAAGCTTCGCAATATCTTCACGTCCCAAATACCGCAGTGTCTCAAGACTAAGGTCTTTGACCACTGTGTGTTGCCAGTGATGACTTACGGAACTGAGACATGGTCGCTTACTATCTTACTGGTCACCCAAAGGGCAATGGAGCGTGCTATGCTTGGAGTTTCTCTGCGTGATCGAATCAGAAACGAGGAGATCCGCAGGAGAACTAAAGTAACCGACATAGCTCAGAGAATCGCTAAACTGAAGTGGCAGTAGGCAGGGCACATAGCTCGTAGAACAGATGGTTGATGGGGTAGTAAAGTTCTCGAGTGGCGACCGCGCACCGGAAAACGTAGCGTAGGCAGGCCTCCCACGCGGTGGACCGATGACCTGGTGAAGGTCGCGGGAAGCCGATGGATGCGGGCAGCGCAGGACCGGTCGTCGTGGAAATCCTTGGGGGAGGCCTTTGTCCAGCAGTGGACGATTTGTGGCTGACATAATGATGATGACAGATATCTGCAAGATACAATATCATCATCATATCAGCTCATATACGTCCCCACCGAGGGGCTCGAGCCTACCCTGAATTAGGGCGATCTGGCCTTAGTCGACCATGCGGGCCCAGTGCGGGTTCGACTTCACACACAACCTGCGAGTTTCTTCTTGAGCGTCGGATAAACGTACATATGAAATTTAAATTCGAAATCACATTGGTACGTGGCAGGACTCGAACCACGACCTGGACAGCACAGGAGGCGGCGGCTCTAGCCGTTACGCCACCGACGACGCCTACTATCAAATAAGCTATTTGAGTAATTAACAACACCTCAGAATTAGAAGATATTTTTCTTTAGTTTTTCAAGTTATTTGAAAAGGTCAATTTTAGTATTTTTTCCTCTAAAACTAGGCAAAAGGTCTATTGATCTACGGAGTCGAGTGAAAATGTCAGATTTCAAGGGTTCAGAAAACAATGTGCACAGTCGTCTAATGAATTTACCGGATTTATACTGGACCTACCGCGAAAACTTCATAGTGGCCACTGGTAGCTCATGAAACTGAACAACTTTCCCAAGGAAAGACGAAGGCAGAAGATCATTTCACAGAAAAATTATACGACTTCCTATTTAAAGGTTGACCAATCAGCTGATGGATTTTAGTATGAGGTTCATACGTTTTTTGGCGAAATGTCCAAAGGTTACTGAGGAAAAGTTATTCAGTTTTATGAACAAAAGCCATTATGAAATTTCAGCAGGGGATCAAAAAATGACCATGTCATATCAGTGGAATACATTTACCCTTAGAGCATAACACTTACCCAAGCTTTGAGAACTATAGACCAAACCGAGGTAAAATATGATAATTTATCCGATTACAAGCTTTCCATCAAAAAAAGTTTTATTTCAATCCCTCCAGTAGGTAGTGTTCTAGAAAATCGTGGACATACATGCGTCCTCCCTCATGCCCCCATCCCAATTAGTCAAAAACAAGCTCTATTTTAGAAGCCGATTAACAAATAAAAGCAATTTTTGGGCTGTTGGGTAAAAGTTGAGGGGTAATTTGGAAAAACCACCATTGTTAATTTATGCAAATTGTTCAGGAAGCAAAAAAAAACTGTGTACAGTTAATAATATCAATTTATAAGCAGTTCGTTTGTTATTTATAAAAAAACATAAATGTAATGGCTTTTGATAAAAACGGTGGGAAAGATACACATTAGCTTGACATGTGGTAACATTGGTTGTTTTTCCCTATACCATAGACTTTATTTCCTTGAATATCTCTGGACATAGGTAGTAGTTGTTTTTACAAAAACAGGATTTTGGTTTCGTAAGGAATCTATCAAGCTGGCCATAGCAAAATCTCATTTTCGTTTTTTTTACTATGGTTGTTTTTCGTTCTTACATTGAAAAGTAACTCGTTTTTAACATTAGTGTGGCAGTAAAATATTTATTAGCCGGTTAAAAAGAAATGTGGCAGTAACACGCGGACAGGAATATTATAGAATATGAGCAATTATTTATATTGAAGTGGCAGTTTAAAGTTACTTGGGGAGGTAAAAAAACATTTGGGCGGTTATTTAATCTTGTAGTGGCAGAAACACGTGGCCAATAATATTGTTGAATATGGAAAGTTGTTTAATATTGAAGTAGCAGTTCGTAATTGGAGTAGTGGAGTATATTCTTAGGAAACGTTGCGGGTGTCATGGGATAAGTGAAGGGGTTTGTTTTGAGACCAATAGGGGGCGTGAATCGGAGAGTGAGGGGATTTTGGGAGCTAATGGGATTGCCGATTGGGGTAGTCGAAAGGGGTGTGTAACGTGTGGTTTTTAGGGGTTGGAGTATTTGGGTTCGTCAATGGGAGGTGTGTAATTGATTGGCAGGTTTGCCAAGGGTCGTTGAGACTGAGCTATCAATGGGGATGTAGGCTGGGAACTTATTTTGCCTACCGATTTAAGAATATTTTACCGCCCACATTAAGATATTCTACTGCCCAATCAATATATTGAACTGCCCGATTGTATCTTAAAACTGCTTAGAATGATACTTTACTACCTTTTTAAACTATAGTCATAATTAAAACATATTTTAATACGAAACAGTCATTTATTAAATCCTCATTTTACTTTTAGGTGTAAATCTAAAATCACATAACTTTGCTTGCCTTGAGCTCTCTTTGGATGTGCATAACTTACTCGAATCTCCTGGAAAATTTCCACGTGTTACTGTAAAAGACCTTAAGGGATTGGGCTGTTTTCCGCGGAATTCCCATTGGTCTTTACTTGATGACCGGGATTTGTCCTCATCTTCTCTTGATAACGTCCACGTCTCTATTTCTTTAGACGGTGTCAGCAAACTGTATGTATCATTTAATACATCGCTATATTCTTTCGGCGAGTGATAAAGATTATCAGCGTCCTGAGGAGTCACGGTCAACTCATCACAATAATATCCTTGTGCTGTCATATCGTATTCAGCTCTCGTTGGTGAATAGTTAATGTCATCATCGCAAAATTGTGGTGGAGGTGGAAAGATGTCATTATCATCAGGGTCTTTGCTTAAACTTTGTAACAGTATTTTAGGATCAAACATTGATTGATCGACAATGTTGAATTCTGTGGTTTCCAGTGGCAAACTCACAGATGTTAGACAAGTATAATTATTATCGTCTTCGTAGTTAGAATTCTCGCCATAAATATAATTAAAAGTCTGTTGCGCAGCTGTAGCCAAACCACTCTCCACTTGTTCTCTTTCTTTCATGACTACGTCATCAATAGTTTTAGGACTTCTAAGAACACCAACCATTACACTTTTGCAATCCTGTTTAGTATATTTATTTCGTGGTGGAGGATTAACAGAGGATTGACTATGTAAAGTTACTTCTTTGATCCGTGGAAGAACATCATTATCACTAGGTCTTGGACTTCGAACAACATCAACTATTAGACTTTTTGGTAAAGGGGTCTCTAGCTTATGAATGTCACGTATTTTAAACAGTCTCTTGTTATGTTCTTTTGACGTTTTCTTTAAATTGCTTTCTTGTAGACTTTGCGTTGCAGTTATTCTGGTCTTAAGAGGTCTATCACTTTTTCTGAAAAATTGAACAAAAAGTTTGATGAACGTATACAGAAGCTAACTTGTTTTTTATGATTAATTATAAGAAAACTTTAGAAAATTACTTTAGTATTTTGCTGTGTTTGTCTAAAATACTTTCCATTTTTAAGCAATTCTTGTTAAAAAAATTATCCGTGTCTGTATCGTTAAATTTTTTTTTACAATTTGTATCATTAATTTTTGCATCGCTGACTTCCTTCTTTGAATTCGCCATTACGTTATCTTCTTTACCAAGGGCGTTATTGTAGTGTATAGTTTGGCTACTGGGTAATTTCTCTGCATCTATCATTGCTGGAATACTTTTTATTACACTTGGGATTTTATTATCAATCTGGTTTAAGTCTACAACACTGCTATAGTAACTGTGAGAAATATTCAAATTATCATTATTTGTTAGGAATTTAGGTTTGGAAACCGTATCCATTAATTTACAAACATTGTGTGGGTTAAGTGTCTGTTTTGTTTTATTGTTTATGTTTACATTGCTCGATATATTTGAATCATTGAAGTTACCATTTGTATCCAAAACATAATTACTTCTGTTGCCTTCAGAAACATTTTCACCGACATTGTTTGCTTGACATTTTCGTTTAGACACAATTTTTATACAATCTACACCCACTTTTAGTTTTCTTATGTATTGAATTTGAAATTCTTCCGTATTTTTAGAAGTTACGTCTATCTTTGTAGCAGTAAATGAATATCTGTTTATGTTATCTGTTTCCACATAACCATGTCTATTAAATTTATATTCGTGGTCTGTATCTGACACTGATACTCTTTGGACTAAATGATCACCAGGTTTTTCTGATTCGATTTCAGATATATGCATTTTTTTTACGCTTCCTTCTGTACTGTTAACATTGAAAGCTGACTTTGTTTCATTTTTTTCGGGTGTAACGTCTATGATGGGATAATCCATACTGGAATCAATATCAATGCCGTTACTGTACTTTAATATGTTGTTGTGAATTTTATTTACTTGTGTATTCTCATTGTTGTGATTCAACTGCATAAATTTAGAAGCAGAGGAATACTGATCTCCAGCTGCGATTTCATCAATATCCACTTTCTTCATTTTACAATGACTGTCGGTAAACTTGATAGCAGTTTTGTTATCGTCACCAACATTATTTGGTGACACAGATTTCCTATTTGTATTTCTTGATGACTCGATCTCAGACAAAGTCAACCTTTCATTTTCTGTATTTTGGTTGCTAAAAGTGGTGATATCTAAATTATTATTTGTAGTTTCTTTCGAATTGTCTAAATCCGACAAATCTACTAAATCATCAACTAAATTATATATCTGTGTAGTTGTCTGCTTACAATTGTCTGGCAATTGACACTCATTATCCTTATAATCTCTGGAATTATCTTTTACGAATTTTGCTTTTTTTTCTGTCCCGTTTTCAGCAATGTATTGTGTTTTATCAGGGAAGCTGATAAAACCACTTGCTTTTGTATCAGTTTTGCCAACACTAGTATCACAATATTTAGGGGCTTGGGCCATATTTCTATCATCCAGTAAATCAATAAGAGCAGTGTCAGTTGGATTAAGTGTGGTCTTTGTATTTAGTAACAATTTTTCGATATGATTTTTTATAGTTTCTGAAAAAGTATTGTCTTTTGCAACTTCATCGTCTTCATTTCTAGAATCTGTTTCCTTTTCTATTGTTTGTATAAAGTTAAAATTTGATTTTGTATTTGCATTTATACGCCTTTTTATGCCTTTGTTATGCGCTTTGGGGCACGATTGTCTGCTTAATTGACCGTTTATTTGATTTAAATGTGCAGTATTATCTATTATGCTATTAGTGGGATTTATTAAGTGCTTTATCTGTACCGGCACTTTTTCATTAACAAAATATTGAGGTGGAGGATTGGTTGAAGTTTCATTATGAGTCGAAGCTCTGCGATCGTGTTTGTTTGAGATTTCGTTTTCAATTTTTTTCAATATACTATCCACACACTCATCGGCCATGAAATCATCATCGTCCATATGTTCAATATTCATTTCTGGATAATTAATGTCGTCATTAGAATTGGTTGTATTAAGGACAAGACAACTGGATAGATCTTGGTTATTTTCATTATGCAATCCTGAACTACCGTTAGGAAACTGAATATTACGCTGGTTTTCTTTTTTAGATGGTATAGTAGACGTGGTCATTTCTGTTAAAACTCTATTTGACGCTTTTTTCGTGTCATAAAGATCTTGTATTAGTTTCTTAGATTTAAATCCAAACGATTTTTTGAGCTCCTTGAATTTATCTATGAGTGAGTTATCCCGTTTCTTCTTTTCCTTTGATTGGGTTACATCAGTTTCGTTGCCTTTCCTTTTGCGCTGTTTATAAACGTCCGTTATAGCGGTCTGTTTCAATGCAGGCTTCAACTGAGTTGATTCTTCCATGAGATTTGTAATACTTGCCACTCTATGAGTGTATAGAGGCTCTATATTCTTAAAGGTATATTCGTCCTGCACATCGAGTCCAACTGAAATTTCATAAATATAGTATATAATTTAAAATTATCACTGGTGGAAAGAATGGATTTTGTGTGTTGTGCACACTTTGCTCCGGAGGGAAATAATAAAACCGGCCAAGTGCGAGTCGGACTCGTTCAAAGTAGGGTTCCGTTGTCTTTTCAAAAAATAAATGTTTATTTTAAAAAACAAAATTATATTTGCAGTTTTGCACACCTTTAGTTGGTTGACTATTACTCCTAAACTAAGAAAGTCTACTCAGCCGTGATAGTTTTCCTTTTAAATCGACTATAATATTATGTCCTACTATTTACTTTTTTTCAGATGTCCTGAAATAGCGGTTTAGCTGGTAGGGGCAGGGGGAGGACATTTTACTCCAACAAAAAATAGCTATTTACAGCTTTATTTCACGAACCGATTCCAGAATCGAAAAATGGTTTCGGTAAACCCTCAGTAGTTTTGAAAGTCCTATTTAACGATACCCCACACGACAGGGTACGTCAATAAAAAAAAATCACCTCCTCTTTACATGTAGGGAAGATACCCTAAAAATGTTTTTTCAAGATTTTATTGTACCTCGTTGTCGGCGTGATTAATATGTATATCCATGCCAAATTACAGCTTTCTAGTACTAATAGTCTCTGAGCTAAGCCGCGGACAGATGTACAGACAGACAGACACGGCGAAACTGCAAGGAACCCTTATATTCCTTGCTGACTTCGGAACCCTAAAAAATGATACCTACTCAAAGGATTACTTACCAAAATTTGAACTGATACAGTGAATCAAAATTTTATGCTCGAAATTATGTATCCTTGTTATTTCATGCGTTATTGTGCCATCGTAAACGCTAACCAAGTCATTATCCCTAAAAATCAATCATTTTTTTACTAAAAATACAGATTTTAGTGGTGGATTTCCCTCATAATTACGTCTCCAAAACTCTTTCCACAAAAGTATCAGTTGGTTTAAACGATTTTTAAATTAGCATGTGGGAGCCGTAAAAGATTATAAAATAATGGGAAGGGTTGGCATGATCCTATCTATGGTGGCGATTACCATGCAAAAAAGCATTTTTTTAATTTTAAAAATTTGAGTACGTATGGCTGTACCTACCTCACCTGATGGTAAGTGCCGATGCTGCGAGGATGTAACACGAAAGATCATATAGTGTTGTTTTCAATTTTACCGTGGGAATAAGAGTTGTCCCGGGGTAAAAAGTAGCCTATGTTCTATTCCAGGTCCTAACCTCTATGTGTGCTAAGTGTCATCCCGATCCGTCCAGTGGTTGAAGCGTCCATACATATATTCATACATACAAACTTTCACACTTATAATATTAAGTAGGATTCACTCTCGCGTTGATATAGTTAAATATTTATGTGTCGATGTAAATTATACGGATCGGGAACTCCACTCCTTGGCCGTTCACATGATAAACGATGAAGCAAAACGCTTCGTGCGTATAGGCATAGATGAGATACTGAGTAGTAACTATTTTGCTGACTCTACCGGAAGTAGCCGCCGCCATTAACAGATTGTTTCTTTATCTACGCGGGTTATACTCACTGAAAGGCAGTCAGCAGCAACAGATAGTTTTCGGAATCGCCTACAACAATGTAGCTCTTATGTCTGTCTCCAGCAGTTAAGATGTCCAAGTTTTCTGCCAAATGCTCCTTGTTCAGTAAACTGAGTTTTATGGATACTTTCTTCTCGTCTATTGGCATCATGGTCAGTTGATACTTCGGAAGTAAGCTGACTTGCTTTCTTATTACATTCCCGGCTGGAGCGCCTTTGTTCATAATCTATAAGAACATAGTTAAGGGGATAAGATAATGTCCACATCACCACCGGCGCGGCGCCGTACCTACCGTAAAAGTGTCAAGGCAGAGTGCGCCGCCCCGCCGTAAACCGGAGTGGCGCCGGCCGTTTTTCATTGAGGACATCAATTACATGATCGTATCGGATTATGAACGGTATGGCACCGCGCTGGTAGTAATGTGGCCAAGCCCTAAATCCACAAACAAACAAAAAACACGGAACATTATAATTTATAATGCTAGTGCGTCAAATGATAGAAAAACCTAATCCTCTAAATAACAAATACTTAAGTTATTAAATCTGCGATTCAGTTACTGTTCGACCCATAGATAAGCGAATTGGCTAACGCTCCCGAATTCTCCCCATGTTCTTTTAGATTTCCTGTTTATTACCACTTAGCCCTATACTCACGTTTATTTTACTTGCAACAGTTAATTTTAGAACCGAACTGATTCCGAACAGTAAAAATTTTAACGTGAACTCCCTTATTGGAGTCAGATTTACATTTCAATCCAAAGGAGATATTAATTAGGTACCTACATTATTATAAATCCTTTACAAAGTAATAAATGATTATTACCAACGACATTCAGTTATGTTTAGCTGTTGTGCGTCATCTTTAGTAATTTACCTCGAATATGGACTAAGTATCCAATCATCACGATATGTCATCTTGGTCGTAGATAACAACTTGCAAATAGGAGTCTAAAATGACATATTTTTAAGTTTCACTTCAGTTTGTGGAGTTAAATTGTGAGACAACTTTATTTTAGGGTTCCGTACCCAAAGGATAAAACGGGACCCTATTACTAACACTCTGCCGCTGTCCGTCCGTCTTCTGTCTGTCTGTCCGTCTGACACCAGGCTGCATTTAATGAACCGTGATAGCTAGAGACAGTTGAAATTTTCACAGATGATGTATTTCTGTTGCCGCTATAACAACAACAAAATTAGAAAAAGTGAGTCTCCATACAAAAAACGTGTTTTTTTAAACGCACTTTACCGGTTTTTTTATTCTCAATTGGTAAGCCCTTGGCATCGTCTCACCTGGTGGTAATTAAGTGACGATGATGCCGAAGATGGAAGCGGGCTTACCAAGATTTCGCAACGCAATGGGGAACTGGCTATCTTATCTTCAAGCCCGAAAACATCAATGATTTTAGCATTGATGTTTGGCGGCAAGACTTATATCAGATGGTGGTAGCAAGCCAGGCGGGCTTGTAAAATGTCTTTCCACCAACCAAACCGAGTCTTACAAAGTTAGACACCGCCGGGATTCGAACCCGCAAACTTCTGATGTGAAGCTAATGGACTTAACCATTACGCCACGGATACAACAACTAAGCAAACAACTCAACAAAGATAACCCTCGCTATGAACTGACCCTACGACCATCGCAATATAAAATAAATACTTGGTACAGCCATGCATGCAACATCTGGTGTGGCCAGAACATACACAAATCAGCAATTACACTTAATAAGTAGCCAATAATAGACGTACCTATGTAATCGTAAAAAGGCTCAAGGTCACCCAAAGGGCAATGGAGCATGCTTTGCTCGGAGTTTGCTGAGGTGATCCAATAAAAATGATTCGTAAAAGAACCAAAATAAAATAGCATCAGAATCGCTTAAGTTAAGTAGTTGTAGGTGGGGCACATAGCTCGTAGAACACATTGCCGTTGTGTCTGTAAAGTTCTCGAGTATCGACCGCGCACTGGAAGACGTAGCGCAGGCAGGCCTCCCAATCGGTGGTCCGACCACCTAGTGAACGTTGTGGGAAGTCGCTCGATGCGGGCAGCGCAGGTCGGTCATTATGGAAATCCGTGGTCAATTGACTATCGAAATACCGAGGTGTTAAAGTGTGTATGAAAACACCACCATGTCGGTTCGCCTCCAGGATCAGATTTTCGAACCCATTTGGCTGCAGTGAGGGGTGATACAAAAAGATGTTATAAGTATTAAGTATATCTCCGAAACTGTTAACCGCCACCCTGGACCCTGGAAAATGTTTTCAAGCTTCTGGACTGGGGTGGACTCGGCCTCAACATGGGCGGCGAGTACGAGTACTTCACCCACCTTCCATTCGCTGAAGATGTCGTGGTTATGAATGAGACCCTGGAGTACCTAGGCACATGGCTCAATGGCCTCTGTAGAGCCTCTCAATTAGTAGGCTATACACTGAAGTCGTTACCTCGTTACCTATACCGGGGACAACTAGTCCAGTTAGGTAGGTCCAACTTCGAGAAAGAAATCAATCGTCGAATCCAACTCGGCTGGGCGGCGTTCGGGAAGCTTCAAAAGTGTCGAAATTCTGTTAAAAATTCTGATCTATCGGTAGGAACGACTAGAAATTAGTTTTTTTAAACATACATTTAAGGCTTTAAGATGCCTCTATCCGAGCAGGTTGGTACGTGTTAAAATAATATCGAACGTAAGTCTATTCATTTTAAGTTCAAATCAATGTGGGCTAC
This sequence comes from Coleophora flavipennella, assembly GCA_947284805.1. Taxonomy (NCBI): domain Eukaryota; kingdom Metazoa; phylum Arthropoda; class Insecta; order Lepidoptera; family Coleophoridae; genus Coleophora; species Coleophora flavipennella. The sequence goes on along the minus strand of OX369270.1, from coordinate 5,596,682 downwards.
AACGCGGCTGTTACGTTGAAACAGAACGCCCAATTCTCGATTTTTACATGTTTTATTACTTTTCCATACTTTCAAATAAGTTTAATAAATGTGTTCAATACAAAAAGAAAGGTCTTAAAGTCACCGATTTTTGTGTGTTGGTTTCATTCAACATTCACTATTTGTTTTCGAGAAATTTTGCAACTAATACCTAAAACAGGGTGTACAATATATTTTTTACATCAAAAGTGGTAATATTTTTAAAAATGTATTAAATTAAATCATTTTTTTATTTCATTAAGTATTTTTTTCCGTAATGATAGCTTTACACAGTCTTTTAAGTAATTCGATTTGACTTTTGTCATTTGACCTATCATAAGGCGTTAATTGCCGCATCAAATTCACGAAATTTAAAAGTTTAGCGGCCATGGCTCCGACGCAGCTCACCCCTAATTTTCCCAACTTAATTGATTATTTAGTGATTGTTTCAAATCCGCAGATTTAAAATATTTTACTAAAGCATCCTGTGCAGAGTGCACCTGTGCAGTGGACCGATGGGACTCTCCGATACTGGGGCGCTGGATACAGCTGCACGCAATCAAGTAGAGATCGGCGTTGCCCCTGTGGCGGACGACTCCATCGAGACCATCTCAATTATATGATTTAATCCCATTGTTTTACTAACACTAGATTATAAGTACCAATGTTACTAACCAATTATGGACTTTGTCTGAAATAAATACTTATTATTATTATTCTAGTCAAACGGTTAAAAATACAGTCAAGCATGATTTAAGTGCATTGTAAAGAACCTAAAAAACTCATGAGGGTACAATACGGTATTTTACCACTAGGTCATTTGTAACTTTTTATAAACTGTCAAAAACGAAAGTTTGTTCTGTAATTATTCGCGTTGCTGACATAGTGAGTGACGTCATAAGTGCCCATAGTCTTTAACGAACTAATTTGCTGTTTTTAATAAATAGAAAATTAAAAATTGTTTGTTATTTTAAATGAGCAAGTGTTTTTTGTCATTCTAAAAGAAATGTCATTTATTAAATAGTGTTCTTTATTTTTGTTTTTTATATGGTAAAATAGCCTATTATTCGGGTTACTTGAAAATAGTTTTAATGCGTAAAACGTCAAAGATTTAGTAGAATATGTTGTACAGTGAATGTTAACAAATTTTATTATATTTTATACAACTTAAATGAAAACAATAGACGATTCTTATCTTGGTCCTTTATCATCAGATCAACTTAAAAATACCATTCGAATCTATTGTCACTGATAAAAATGTCATACCAAATTTCAGCTCAATCGGACCCCTGGAAGTCGCTCTAAAATATATTGGACCCACTTATACCAACAGGTGAAGTTAAATAAAAACTTGTATAACCATAACTTACCCTCTCCAAATCTCTCGGGTGACTTTCCTCCAACAACATAATATTGGTTTTCCCAGCTGATGCGAGCAACGCACTGAAAGTGGGTCCGATTCCCTTCAACTGCTTGCTGACATACGGGGAATTCTCCCACAAGTGGGCAGAGACGCACTTGGCCAGAATGAGGGAGTTGAGCACAGCTGAGTAGAACTTGGGTTGGCTGGAGACCAGGTTACGTCTGGTGAGGTAAGCTACAATACCTGAAAACACGTAGACGTTATTGTAAAATCTACTTTAATTATTAAGTATTACCCATTACGTTAAAAACCCATAGCGTCCCCCACGGCAGGGCCACGGGTTTCTTCCCAAGCTCGGGATGGTTAGGCCATACCACACCCTGGACACTTTATACAACGGGCCAGAAATGACATTTCAAAAAAGAATTACGAAACAAACAAAATGGCGGCAAAATCCTATACATTCGACAACCAAACCAAACTGTAACCAAACTGAATCAATCTGGCTGACAAAGGGGTGAGGTCAGAATCTAGAGAGCGGCAGGGAATGCCTATAATGTATGTTAGTACTTAGTATATATACTTTGGCCATACTCCAAACATGAATGCCAAATCCCTGGTGGAGGTTGCAGGGCTAGTGGCGAACCTGACAACAAGCCGCCTTTAAGGCATCTGACACGGCTTAACTATTTCCTTCTAGTGAGATCAACCGGCACCAACCGCTACGAAGCGCGGAAACGGTCGAGAAAACTGCAACTCAGGTAGGCTCCAGGTCAGTGAATCTGCGTGATAAACCCAACCATGCAAATCACACTAAGTTTGAATGCTTCACCTATGTATTTCGTATTCCGTAATATATTTGAATTTTTATTTTATTCATTAGGCTATTCGACACTTCTCTTAGTACACTGTGTCCATGAAAAGTTAAACTTAAATTTAATCTAAGTGCTACATTTATTACAGAACAGATATTGAACTTTGTAACTAACATAATATTAATTAATATAATAATAATAAAAATAAATTTTCGTAATGATGAGCACTCAATTTAATCTACAGGTGGATGTGAGACACGGGGCGCACATATACGCTAACATTAAAATAACGACAAATAAAATGAAATGTGTAAAGTGCGGCAGACCGCCCCACTGCCTCAAGTGAAATAATTTTCGAAAAACCTAAAAACTTTTTGGTACAAGCTGTTATTTGAAAATAGTTTTTATATTAAAAAAGCCAAATGCTCAAATAAATATTAAAAATACACGGTTCCAAATTCAAAAAAGACTGTGTTATATACGAATTTATTAAAAATAAAAGACGATTTTGGGACCTTGATTCCACCTCCAAAGTTCATCATCAGATCAACTTCAAAATACCAAAAGAATCTATTATCATCGAGAATACGGCTTCATTTCAAATTTCAGCTCAGCTAGACCCTTTGAAGTCGCTCTAAAAATCAATCGTAAGATTTGATTTGAACTAAATAAACATACATACATATATATACAAACATTGCAAGTTAAATAAAAGCTTTTCATAATAAATTTAAGCCCTTTCTGATTTGAAAGAAGTGCAAAGAAAGTTCTGACTGCAAAGAAGTGAAAAAACTTAGAAAGGAGGGAGCAGGGATTAATGGGAGTCAGTGGGTAATTGAGCAGGTTACGATGGAACATCGTAGGATTGTGTGAAGTCCGAAGAGAGGGGGAGAAAACCTGCACTATTTCCGGGAGGGTGACCAACTGTCCGAGGGTGGTGTCGGGTTTCTAGTCCACAAGTCCCTCATTAACAATTTGGTCCGGATTGAGAGTGTTTCGACGAGGGTAGCGTACCTTATTCTCCGAATTACCAAACGGTATTCGCTGAAACTTATTCAGGTATATGCACCGACCGCGCAACACTTCGACGACGAAGTGGAGATCCTATATGAGGATATCTCTAGAGCTCTACATAATAGCTCCCGGACCCAATACACCATTGTTATGGGGGACTTTAACGCGAAACTGGGCAAACGAAGTGATGGTGAGCTTAGAGTGGGGCAATTTGGATATGGAGAGAGAAATGCACGTGGCCAGCTGCTGGCCGTTCTTTATGATGAACTCCTTCTTCAAAAAGCCTAAACAGCGCGAGTGGACATGGTTGCATCCCAATGGCGTAATGAAGAACGAGACCGACTTCATCTTGTCGACGAGAAGGCAAATATTCAATGATGTCTCTGTGATCAACTCAGTCAAAACAGGAAGCGATCACCGAATGGTGAGACACATTGAATCTAAAGAGGGAAACTTAGAGCGAAATGAGAGCCTATAAATTCTCATATGTGTAATGCAAGCCACATATATTAAGTCAGCCTCAAAAATTATTATAAATCAGTCTGAAATCTCACTTATTCTTATCTTATCATTATATGAATTTATTAAATTATAATTATAATTATATTAAATTATTATAAATCAGTCTGAAATCTCACTTATTCTTATCTTATCATTATATGAATAAGTGAGATTTCAGACTGATTTATAATAATTTTTGAGGCTGACTTAATATATGTGGCTTGCATTACACATATGAGAATTTATAGGCTCTCATTTCCCTCTAAGTTGGGTAATGGGAGCGATTCTTTTTTTTTATAAAGTTTATCTGTGGCCAAATGCCCAATAATGTAATGTTGACGCTGTCATTAAGTGATACGTAATAAGTAAGGTGTTGCTAATAAAAAAGTTCCTAAATTATTCATAAATTTGCCTTTGATTGGACTTTTTCCTTAGTAGCTTCCAATTCCCCACTGCTCCCCTATTATTTTCCATAAATATAAAGTTTAGGTACACTTACACTTGCAAACTCGGTCAGCTATTCGCATAATTTTCATAGCTTCTTGATTTAAAGAAGGGTCTGGTATTGGTAGACATCCAAGGATCGCTTGGATAACGCTGCAAAATATCAAACACAAGATTAATCAGTGAAATTCGATTTTATCAGCAGACTTGGTCATTGTACGAAATAAATGCATAAATAATCATTTATTGCAGATTTGTCTAATCATAACAAGATTCCTAAGATTTAAGAAGATTTCCTAAGATTAAGAATAACAAGATTCCTATCAATGGACACAGAACAAAGAAATATAAAAACTTCTTGAGCAAGTATACCTACGTGTAAGCACTGTAAGTATACAGCAGGCAACTAGGTTTCATTGTCTCTGTGTCAAAATGTCCTAATATATTACTGATATTATATTGTATCGCCTATCGATACATATAGATTTAATCGTGTAAGAAAGCTTTCGATATAAATGTATGTACACAATAATTTGCTACTATGCTACGCTCCACACAAAATGTTCTAATCCCTTTGTAACGGATGGACACACAAACGGACGGACATGGCGAAGCTATTAGGGTTCCTAGTTTGAGTACGTCCACCCTAGAATAGAGATGACTTTTATTTTGAAAAAAGTTTTTTTTTGTGCCTTTGTTCATTGACTGGATATTTATGTTCACGGTTGGATTTTATTGCCTTTGAGGCTTGTAAAGCTTTTTACGGTTACATATTTTTGAACATTTTAGTTAGTACGCAAAACTTCTATAAGAAAATCTACGCATTTAAATACTTCGTTAACTTCAACCAGCATACGTGGAAAGAACTATGTATAACCTGTTCAAAGCATTGAGACATCTTCGTTCGTAAACGTGGGTACACTCCAAAAACATTACCCTCCTTCATGGACAGTCAGTTGATAAAAACAATGACAAAAATGGACTTACAAGTTGAGTTTCATCTGCCTTGTACTGATCTTGCCTTTTACAGGGAAGCGGATAGTAACATCCGCGTTATTCCTGTCAAAGCGTTGAAACATCTTCGCTCGGCAACGCAAACTCTAAAAACATTCACTCCTTGGGCACTCGGGTAATAAAAACAATGACAAAAGTGGACTTACAAGTTGAGTTTCATCTGCCTCGTACTGATCTTGCCTTTTACAGGGAAGCGGATAGTAACATCCGCGTTATTCCTGTCAAAGCGTTGAAACATCTTCGCTCGGCAACGCAAACTCTAAAAACATTCACTCCTTGGGCACTCGGGTAATAAAAACAATGACAAAAGTGGACTTACAAGTTGAGTTTCATCTGCCTCGTACTGATCTTGCCTTTTACAGGGAAGCGGATAGTAACATCCGCTTTATTCCTGTCAAAGCGTTGAAACATCTTCGCTCGTCAACGCACACTCTAAAAACATTACCCTCCTTCTTGGGCACTCGGGTAATAAAAATAATGACAAAAGTGGACTTGCCAGTTGAGTTTCATCTGCCTTGTAGTGATTTTGCCTTTCATAGGGAAGCGGATGGTAGCAGCAGCGTTGTTCCTGTCAAAGCGTTGAAACATCTTCGCTCGTCAACGCACACTCTAAAAACATTACCCTCCTTCTTGGGCAGTCGGGTAATAAAAATAATGACAAAAGTGGACTTGCCAGTTGAGTTTCATCTGCCTTGTAGTGATTTTGCCTTTCATAGGGAAGCGGATGGTAGCAGCAGCGTTGTTCCTATTCAATGCGTTGAGACATCTTCGCTCGTCAACGCGAAGGTGCATGTCTGAAAGCTCGTGGCTTTCGCATATGATCCAGAGCAGGCTTTCCAGGGTCTCTGTGCCTTTGATCTGAATCATGTCAGAAAGAATAGTAGTCACAAAAGGATGTTGTATTAACGTCCGTAATAGTCAGCCAATTAGCTTTACATCAGGAGATCGCGGGTTCCATTCCTTGTTGAGTCTAACTTTGTAAGACTTGGTTTGGTTGGTGGAAGGGCATTTTATAAGCCCGCCTGGCTAGCTACCACCATCATATGTAAATCTTACCTCCAATCATAAATGTCAACCACTATTAGCTAGCGAAAATGACCTTGTACCAGCCAAACCGAGTTTTACAAAGAATCGAACCCGCAATCTCCTAATGTGAAGCTAATGGAATAACCATATATAAAAGCTTGTAAAATTGTATTATCACTTATGATGCGTTTTTTGATAAATCTGAAAATTATGCACGCCCCTAGATCTGCTTTAAACTGAAAATATAGCTTTCAGAATAGTACTTAAAATGAATTGATAATCTGTGGATTAATAGATACTGGAGTAATAGAATATGTAATATATGAAGTAGAAGATAACATAACATAGCTGATTCATTACATTTTTTGTCATTGTATACAGCATGTAGACGACTGTAAGCAACTAGTCAAACCATTAGGTTTAATTGTGCTAGATGATTGATTGTTTTGTATTTTGTTTTATAATTAGTAAATAAATGATAAAAAAAGATACCAACCTTTATAATCTGTCTCATAGTCTGCAAGTCGAGGTAGAATACAGACATGAGCCGACCGGCTTCAGTGGACTCTATGCAGCTCGCTTCGTCCATTGTGATAAGACCAGAACTAGCCAGACCGTTCATGGCGGTTACACATAGTTCTGTAAAATATTACGTTTGTTGAGAATCCTTCCCAAATCAGATATGTACTCCATTAATTCTACAATGCGAAAATCAAGAAAATACAGAATGCAAATCAAAATTAACTAATATCATTGTTTTAATCAAAGACGTTGGATTTGAGAGGAGCAAAATCTTCATCTGTGGTTTATATATGAAATGATGCCGATAAATTTCAAGAAGATACAAATATGTGAACAGTGAAAAATCTCAAAAACAACTCGAGAAGTAATCTAGTTTGTTCAAATTCTGTATTTTATTAATTGAGACATACTTTGCACTTGATCATTAACCCCCGACGCAAAATGAGGGGTGTTATAAGTTTAACGTGTGTATCTGTGCGTCTGTCTGTGGCATCGTAACTCTTAAACGAATGGACCGATTTTGATGCGGTTTTTACTGTTTGAAAGCTGACGTGATCTAGTGGTTTTTAGATATAATTTCTGCATAGCCGTTTAAGGATCATCAGCTCTTATCTGGGTAATGAAGGGATGTGGGCAACTTATACAGATCTGATCTATTCAAATTTTGGTGACCTGTACTGTATTAATATTGCAAAACCGTGGTAACCTTAACTTGATGCTGCGGAATCTCCTGGAATCTACAGAAAACCCAACTCTTCGCCAACTTACAGCATAGGTATCGTGTTTGGGCTCATTGAAATAGTCTCAATGAATAATAAAATAGTCTCAATGAATAAGTGTTAGATAGAAAATGGTAACCTTGACCTGATACTGCAGCATCTTCTGGAATTTGCTGGATACCCAACTTCTCATCAACTTACAGCAGATGAATCGTGTTTGGACTCATTTGCATGGTTGAAATAGGTTTTAGATGGAACATGGTAACCTTGACCTGATGCTACAACATCTCCTGGTATCTGCAGGATACCCAACACCTTACCAACTTACAGCAAAGGTATCGTTTTTGGAATACGTAAAGTTTAAAAAGCATGAAATAAAACTTAAATTAAAATTAGGTAAGAAAATAAAAACAGAATACAACTGTTTTACTTTAATACAACTAATTACTAATAATTTCACAACTTTTCCTACGCGACGACTTTCCTACGCGACGACTCTTAGGTCAAAATATAACTAATTAGTAATTATATTAAACTTAAAATGGTCAAGACATTATTTTCTTCCTTTCAGCGGTTTTTTTAATTTTTAATTTCAGTTTTTTTATAAATGTGTTTAAAAAAGCAGGTAAAGTAAAACTAAAAATCTAATCAGTCATGGGGACTGCCGACAGAAGTGAAAACTTGAAACTATGAAATAACAGTGGTTTTCATAGCTACAGATAGTATATTGTTAACATTAGCATGTCGGTGACGCGAACAAATAAGATTTTCCCCTACTAAAAATCGCTCAATGCGCCAAAACTTTTCACTTCAAGCATGTCGGTGACGCGAACCCATAAGATTTTCCCCTACTAAAAATTGCTCAATGCGCACAAAGTTTTCACTTCAAGCATATCGGTGACGCGAACCCATAAGATTTTCCCCTACCAAAAATCTCTCAATGCGCCTAAAGTTTTCACTTCAAGCATGTCGGTGAAGCGAACCCATAAGATTTTTCGCTACCAAAAATCGCTCAACGCGCCTAAAGAAGTTTTCACTTAAAATTCGCTTAGCTTGGTGTATGGCTACAATGTGGATACAACCTCGTGAATTTTTGCGTCACGAATCATATCGCAACTTTCCACGATACCGCAGAATATAAAAAGATAAGAGTAGAGATTAGCGATGCGAAAGGCACATCTTGGAAATAGTTGTATCGCAAATAGCAGGAGTTTTTTTTTTGTTCACAATTGGTAAACCCTAAGTAATGTCATTCTGTTATTTATAGCCTATCGAATCATACTTATAAAAGTGTAGTGTAATACTTAATTATAGGCTGGGGGCTGGTATTAAAAGCACCTGTTATTATTTAGGTCGATCATATATTATTATTATTATATCAGCTCATATACGTCCCCACCAAGGGGCTCGAGCCTACCCTGAATCAGGGCGATTAGGCCTTAGTCGACCACGCGGGCCCAGTGCGGGTTGGTATGTATGTCGGTAGTTAATTAGGCGCCTTGGAGATAACATTAGGAATACCTTCCTATGCAAAGGCCAGGTAAATATCTTCCAAGCTAATCCGTGCACTAAGCAGGATTCAAGTCTAGAGAGAAAAGCGATTACTTACATGATATGGAATAGTTATGTTTTGATATGTAGTGTATAATAGGAAAGTTGATTCGTTAGGTTTTGCATAAGGTTTTTCAAATTAAAGACCAATAAACTAAGGTAAGTTTACCAACCCACTAACGTCTTCACTACTGGGCTGGGTGGGGCTCGAGTCTCTTCCCAAACTCGGGAAGGTAAGGCCACAGTCCACATACAACCTTGTTCAGGTGGGGATTCATTGGAGATACGAACCTAGAGTGTAGGTGTGGTGCGGTCCCTTTAAAGGATGGACCACCTCATTACGTGTCCTTCTTGCCCAGTCACCTGCACGCGGGAGGACTTGATGCAGGCCACTGACAAGGAAATTTGAGTGGCTCGGTTTTGGGATGGGACTATCTGAGTTTGCCGTCAACTCGAAAAGAAGAAGATTAGCAAACCAACATTTTGCGATTTGATCGTAGGTTTCTTGGGTAAAGTTATTTACTTTCATGAGAAGTAGCCCAGCTTAACTTTGTTCAGAGGTCCAAAACAGACATCGTAATAATGCGCTTTTACATTAGTTTAATTTATGCCACTTCGAGTCCAACTTGCTGCAAAGGTTTTCTACAGCCATCCAGCGCGGCAACGCGATGTGTGTCATGGGTTCCTTTGCGGCTGGTTCGCTTTGACCCATATTAATATTTTACGTTTTTTTTATTATAAGTTCAACATAATTAATTAAATTAGTTTTTAAATAAACTTCTAAAAGTTTTATTCAAGATAATATTTAAATAATTGACAAAGTATTTAAAATAATAATAAACATATTTAATTTAAAATAGAAAATGATTGAATATTACAATAAGTACCTAAAATTTAAACTAGATTTAAAAGTTATATTACGTTATTCTATTTTAACTGTACTTTAATAAATCAATAACCAAATTAAAAACCCGGCTATTTATGCCAACAGAGTAATACATTTTATGCTATTGCTATTGTATTAAGATCTTTCACCAGCTATTTTAAACCTTTCTGTGTCTTTCATTAGTTGCATAGTGCCTATAGATATTATTCAAATTTCTGTGGTTGCCTCTAGGTTGCCTATTACTTGTACCACGCCGCATAGCCCGACAAATGCTAAGGATCCCGTATAAGGCTCATCCATCACGATCCGGGACCAGTTGCGAGGTCGTGTGATCATCCAGATGCTTGGACTATTTATTCAATTTACGTGTTCTAGATTAGATACCAATGAGGGCAATGGAGCGTGCTATGCTCGGAGTTTCTCTGCGTGATCGAATCAGAAACGAGGAGATCCGCAGGAGAACTAAAGTAACCGACATAGCTCACAGAATCGCTAGACTGAAGTGGCAGTGGGCAGGGCACATAGCTCGTAGAACAGATGGCCGATGGGGCAGTAAAGTTCTCGAGTGGCGACCGCGCACCGGAAAACGTAGCGTAGGCAGGCCTCCCACGCGGTGGACCGATGATCTGGTGAAGGTCGCGGGAAGCCGATGGATGTGGGCAGCGCAGGACCGGTCGTCGTGGAAATCCTTGGGGGAGGCCTTTGTTCAGCAGTGGACGATTTGTGGCTGATATGATGAGTGCTTTTAATTTTAGTTCAAATCCGGACGGCCAATGTACCAATGAGTTTTTCGAAACTTATTAACATAATATACTCACCGATTGCTTTAACGGTGAAGGAAAACATCGTGAGGAAACCTGCACACACCTGCGAATAAACTCGAAGGTTGTGTGTGAAGTCGACCAACCCGCACTGGGCCCGCGTGGTCGACTAAGGCCCAATCGCCCTAATTCGGGGTAGGCTCGAGCCCCTCGGTGGGGACGTATATGAGCTGATAAGAAGAAGAAGAAGAGTGCTTTTAAATATCTAATTACTTGTACTACTCTTTGGTACGTGTTATCTAATTACACGATGAAAAATCTGTCTTTAGGTAGGTACGCTTGAGTTATACTAATTTATAGTTAATTGTTTTTGTTTTGCCTTGTAGTTAATGTAGAGGTATTATAATTATAATAAAAGAGTAAAGATACAAAAAACAAGTAAATTAATCACTAATGGAAAAAAAATGAAGTCGTTAGGCAACTAGGTATTAGATTGAATCAATAAGGAAAATATTTGCTTATTTTGATTTGTTATTTACAAGATTTTGCCCTGTTTATGTAACTAATGTTTTTTTTTATATTTATAATGTTTTCGATAATAATATCGATCAAGACACACGGCAGTGTGTCTGCCAAGTTCGAAAAGAAAAAAGCGACAGCGGCCGTGGGTTATATATATTACTTACACGAACCATTTCGGGCCACTTTCGACCTAGCTGTAACTTAAAATCTCTTTAACTTACACACTTGGAGATTTTGTGTGTCTAGTAAGACCCCCTCCGTCAGATAGAATATCAATTTTCAATATATATTATACCATATTTTTGGTGGTACGGAGCCCTCGGTGCGCGAGCCCGAGTCGCATTTAGCCATTTTTTTTAATTTTTACTCAATACGCCCAATAAACCTAGTTAATAAAAAATCACCTGGAAGTGGTCTATATAATTATTCCAATAAGTAGTGGTGGTACGGAACCCAAACTCGTGTGTCCCACTGGAACTTTTTATTTTAACTTTGTATATACGCCTACTAACCTACCTAAATTATTCAACTTTTTATAAAAAAAAATTTAACTTTTTTGTGTTTTTTTCCTCGAATGTTTCGGTTAATTTTATGTTTGGATCACCAGAGAAAATAAACCTTTTAAATGAGACCATTCTGAAGTCAGTACTACTGCTAACTCAAGAGAAAACATATTTTTCATGACCAGCTACAAAAAAAAAAACGAAAAACCTATAAAAGCTTTTTGGTACAAAAGCTGAATGCTCAAATGATTATAAATACATGGTTCCAAATTCAAAAAAGGCTGTGTTTCTATATTTTTTACCAATAATAAGCCAGCCGGCACAGCTGAACTTAAAGTGAATAAAAAAGGAATAGAAACTCAAGCAAATCCTTGCGTTTCATTAAGAAAGAAACTCACCTGAGCTAGCCTGCCCCCTGACGATTGGTAAAGGTCGTCATAGAACCTAGGTAGATAGACCAGCTCTATACTCGCGACTTCGCCCGCGTAGATATTTTTGGCCAGAAGCGATTCTGGGACCATGATTCTACCTCAAAATGTCATCATCAAATCAACTTCTCGCGTTACTGGGAATAGGGCTTCATTCCAAATTTCAGATCAATCGGACTCCTGGAAGTCACTCCAAAATCGATGGCAAGATTTGAACAATACATACAAACATTGCAAGTTGAATAAAAGCTTTTAAAAATGGCTGTCATTTAGAGGAGAGAAGGGTGCGACGATTTGCGGGGTTTTTCGTCGATGAAATGTGGTTTATAACATAGCCTTAAAATATCTGTATACACTGTATGAATCTGAAAATGTGTCTGTTACTCACTCAATCTTAAACTACTGGATGCGATTTGGCGGAAATTTGTCAGAGTGAAAAAGTAAAGGGCGAAGGACAACATAGGATACTTTTTATCCCAAAAAAAAGCATAATTACCGAGAGAACTGAAAAAACTGAGTTCTGCAGCTAAATTTTATGGCAATTGTCAATTATCAGATGTCAAAAATGACAAATGAAAAAGTCAAATATCAAAAGTCAAATGTCTCAAATATCAGTAGCGAAACGTCAAATATCTAATGTCATCAATTGTTAAGTGTCAAACGTCAAATTTTAAACATCAAATATCAAGTACACACTCGCGAGCTCCTTCAAATGACTCGACCACGTTACTGCGGCACATGTTGTTGCGAAATGTTAAACTGCGACAACACGGAACTGCGGCACAAGGAATAGAGTCTTAAACAAAAATATCTACGCGGGCGAAGTCGCGAGTATAGAGCTGGTCTGTCTATCTAGGTACTATGACGACCTTTACCAATCGTCAGGGGGCTGGCTAGCTCATGGTGAGCTTCTTTCTTAATGAAACGTAAAGATTTGTTTGAGTTTCTACTCCTCTTTTATTCAGTTTATTTTTAACTGTGCCGGCTGGCTTATTATTAGTATAGAATAAAATTAACTGTAATTTTTGTAGCTGTTCATGCAAAATTAAATATCAAGTTCGATAGAAATAATGGGACCTCTGTCTTGAGCGAAGACCGAACGCAGAATGTCTCCAGAAGGTTCGAGAGAACATTCTATTCTCAAAATCAAATTTAAAATTTATAATTAAAATGACGCGCGGTTAGAACAAGGAGGTGCGATACGCAAGAGTTGAGATATTAGATCATATTAGATTAGATTTTCTCAGAGATCAGATACAAGGAGGCGCATTCGCTGGTGGTCTAAGATACTATTTCGGGTCAGAGAAACATTCAACGAATTCACTTCTAAAACACATAGTACCACATTTATACCCTTAATTTTTTTCGAGATCTGATGAGGACGCGGGTTTGGTGGAAGTTCAAGTTGTACCATTTCGGGTTCCTGGCGGCACGTAACGTAGAGGAACGTTGAACGAAGTCACTTCGTCACCTAAAGACAAAACACACAATATCATACTTACCCTCAATTTTCTTCGAGATCTGATGTGGAGGCGCGTTCGGCGGAAGTCCTAGGTACCATTTCGGGTCCCTGGCGGCGCGCACGTAGAGGAAAGTCGAACAAAGCCATTGCACGCATTGCGCTACGTCGGTTACTGTGCCTAATGCTGCTTCGCTATTCAAGTTTTCAGGCAGGCGTTTGTGCAGGTAGCTCTGAAGGGGCTCGCTGCCTCCTACCAAAGCTTGATAGCGTGGCTGTGTGAAAATATTGAAAAGTAGTTATTGTAAAATCTTAGTCTGATACAAAAGTCTGGTACAAAAGAACAGGCAGAAGCCTTAGCAGCTCAATAATTAGAATGACTCTACTTTTGAAACGAGACATTCAATATATTATCGTACGTTATTACTACTTATCTTATCTTTTTTTGTTGAAAAGATTGTTAAAATGAAAATTATACTGTTACATGGAAAAAGACTAGTCCTACGATACAAGAAAGGGATACTCATATCAGCCGAAAGACGTCCACTGCTGGACAAAGGCCTCCCCCAACGATTTCCACGACGACCGGTCCTGCGCTGCTCGTGTCCAGTGGCTTCCCGCGGCCTTCACCAGGTCAACCGCCATCTGTTCTACGAGCTATGTGCCCTGCCTACTGCCACTTAAGTTTAGCGTTTCTGTGAGCTATGTCGGTTACTTTGTTCTCCTACGGATCTCCTTATTTCTGATTCGATCGCGTAGGAAAATTCCGATCATAGCTCGCTCCATCGCCTTTTGGGTGACCTGAGTCTACTTATGAGGCCCATGGTAAGCGACTATGTCTCAGTTTCGTATGGCAACACACACTGGTCAAAGACCTTAGTCATGAGACACTGCGGTATTTGGGACGTGAAGATATTGCGAAGCTTCCTCTGGGGGATACTAGCGCATCAAAATATTTTGTGACCTTAAATTTATCAAAATAGACAAGTCTAAAAAAGATGGCAGTAGATTTAATTTAAAACCATGAAACATTAATTATTATTATAAACTTTTTTGTTACGGAAACTTTGTATGAATAATGCCAACGAAAAAGTCAGTAAAACAAAATTTGACTTGAACGTAAAATTATTGACGTTTTTGGTTTTTGTAAGACAAATCATTTTATTTTTACACGAGTGAACGAGTAGTTTTATCAAAATGGCTCTCACAAAAGAAGAGAAAAAGGCCAAGAAGGAGGCGAAACGACAGGAAAAAATTCGCCTGGAAATGGAACTAAAGAAAAAACTAAGGCGCGATGCCCTACTCCGTGAGATGACTGCCCAGGCTCGCAGGAGAGAGGAGCTGGACAAAAACTGGAGAGAGATGATGCTCAAAATAAAAGAACCCGTCTTCAGACAGGATATACAGATCATGTGGCACACCTTCGAGAGAGCATACGACAAGAAAAATCATCTAATCGACCACACCATGAAACTCATCGACACTGCTGAGGACCAGTTTCAGCGCACTATTTCTAGCTTTTGTGACACGATCGACACAATGATCAACAAATTTTTAGTCGAACTAGAAGAAATGGCTAAAGAGAATGAACGTCGAACAATAGCACTCATAAAGTATGGAGAAGATGACGCGAACCAGATCATGTCAGATCACAATGCGGCAGAATTACATTTGCAACTTTTGCTTTACCACGCAAAGACAACTGCTAATAATAATGCATGGAATACTCGCGGTGAAAACATGGTTAAGGAGGACGAGGAAAAAACTAAATACTTCGATATTCGTGAAGACCTGCGGTCTTTCCTTGAAAACCAATATAACACTATGTGGGAAGAATATAAAGCGGTTCTTAAAGCCTATGTTGTCGGCACCGCTGAAAACCAGAAAAACGTAAGACGATTGCGTCGCAAAGAGAATTTGATGGCAGACATTATTGCGAGTCAAGGCAAGAAAATCGCAAATAGTGATGAAGTGCTTAAACGACTTCGCAATGAATTAGCTGCCTACGAATCTGGTTCCAAGCAGGCTGTATTCCGCGATCGTCGGGACAGACACCGAGCTGCTTGCTTCCAATTGAAAGAACGTTTGCTCGAAGGATGTCATACTGACGAGAAACAATTGGGTATATTAGTGAAAGCTTCCGATGACACTTTGGAATGGATCGAAGCCGCTTTTAAAAAGGGAGAAAAAATTCTACGTTTAGCTGCACTGTGTCGAAAATTTGAAACGCGCCGAGAAAAGGTGTTGCCTTACGAAACTGATACACCCCAAATAGATATTGATGATATTGGAATACACGCACAACGGCGACAACAACAAACGGCCGAAGAATCTACAGCTGCCAGTGCTATGTCTGCAACAACTGGTTATACAAAACTATGGCATCGCATGGCTAGAGCTGAACTCACTAAAAGAGCGCTTCAGCGTGAGAAGGAGCTTTTAGAGCAGCAGATCTCACTATTAGAATACAGGATCCAAATTTATGATGAAAACGAGCTAAGTTCCGTGCCTACAAAACAATGTATTTGCGGACCAGGCAGCAAGACTAAAAAGACTATTGTCCGCCCAGTAGCTGTTGAAGCTGTGCTTGAACTAAACAAGTACAAGCATTGGTAATTAGACTATACATAATTATTTACTTAATAAAATTATTTGTGTCTCATTTACAAGTGGTTTTCGTGATCGAATAGTGTTCATGTTCATATGCTATGACGTAACACACATTGTTAAGAGACATAATGCGGTGTAGGTTCGTCAACTGTCGACGCGAGCGTCGCATTGCGTGTCGCAATCTAAGGACCTTGCCTTGCGAAGCACAAACGATGCAACTTTGACCTTATCCACTTCTGAGGGAAATAATCTTGGAAATCTTGGTTTGAAAATGAGTTTAGGTGGTAGCTCCAGTAACTCAAAAAGCACACGGAACAAGTCTCATACGTAGAAAAATCTAAATATTACCACTTGTGGTTTTAATTAATGGAATTGGCATCGTTTGCCAGTAGCTTAATTTATACTTCTTACATTTTTGTTTTTAGGCTACCACGTCGTAGCACCAGAACACAAAGAGTTTAAGTGTATCATACATAATATATGAAGTAAGTTAAATTAAGTTACGGCGAGCGACTGCCTCCGAGGCGTAACGGTCAGTCCATTCGTTTCACATCAGGAGGTCACGGGTTTGATTCCCCGCGGGGTCAACTTTGTAAGGTACATTACACTTTATGCGGACGATACATGTCTGTTCTACTTTGGGTATTCTATTCATAATATTGTTGACTTGGCACAGAATGATCTGGACACCCTTCATGACTGGCTGCAAACGAGTCTTTTGACAATTAATGTACAGAAAACCTCCTACATTATCTTCAGAGCTAAAAACAAACCAATACCAGAATATACACCATTGACAATAAATAACACTCCAATACTGGAAAAAAATACAGAAAAATATCTCGGATTACACGTTGATGCTCTACTAACATGGGACACACACATTCAACATATTAAAAAAAAGTTATCGTCACTCGTAGGTTCATTACGGGGTATAGCACGTTGCATCCCACGTAAAATTCGTATGACAGTATATAACTGTCTAGCAAAATCGAACCTAATCTATTTGATAGAAATATGGGGCAGTGCATGCAAAACCAAACTATCTGTGCTACAGGTAATATTAAATATACTAATTAAAATGTTATTTCATTATCCTTACCTAACCTCGACTGCTAAAGTTTATAAAGAAACTAATCTAATGAACATAAAACAACTGTACACCTATCATACATGTATCCTCATTCGCAAAATACTAAAAAAGAAAGTTCACACATTATTCTACTTACCAAAATAAAAAACCCATCTAAACGCAGCACCAGACGTGCCAGCTATCTTGCATTACCAACGATCAGAACTTACTATGGTAAACAAATATGTGCCAGCTATCTTGCATTACCAACGATCAGAACTTACTATGGTAAACAAATGTTCACATACGACGGAGCCCAACTTTATGATAAACTACCTTCTTCCATCAAAAAAGTCGACACGTTCAATCAATTTAAGTGCAAATTAGCTCAATATATTATTTCAAATTAAGAAAATAACAAGTTATGTGAAAGGCAGTTTATAATAATTGTTATAATAATTATAATTTAAATTTTTACTAACTATTTAAATCGATGTGTTCTGTGCGGTTTGAACGACAAACAATTTAACTAAGCCTTCTTCTCATGTAAGTGACATTGTCTTTTATGAGAATAAAGTAAATAAAAAATAAATATTCTGGGACAAATCACACATGGTCATCTGGCCCCAAAGTAGGATTCCCTGTGTTACGGGAACCAGAGACTGATATAAATACTTATATACGTTTAAATACATACATATATAGATATTTAACACCCAGACACAGAGCAAACAAAACTGTTCATCACACAAATGCTTGCCCTGGGTGGGGATCGAACCCACAACTCTCGGATCAGCAGTCAAGAGCAGGACCTCTGAGCCAACGAGTCAGTCAAAGTATCTTTGAACCTAAGTTCAGTGTGCTTTTAGAGTTCCGTACACCCAAAAAGTGGCAAACGGGACCCTATTACTAATCCTCCGATATGTCTTTCCGTCTGTCAGCGAGCATACGGCTCATCATGAACCGTAATAGGTATGCAGTTTAAATTTACACAAATAAAAATTTAAAAGTCCTGCCATTCGAGAAACGTGGTTTTTTAAACGTGATTAGTCATTTTACAAATGGTCAGGCAAATTGTAATAATTCGTCCGTATATAAACGGTCAGGCAAATTGTAAAATGTTGTACGCAGATTATAAAATGCGAGCCAGGCAAATTGTAAAATGCCGTATGCAGATTGTAGGTTCAGTCAGGTTTGATTGATTATACAGTCAAAGAGCCTCGCTTCCCCTCTGGTTAGTAGAAATCTGCGTATGGCATTTTACAATTTGCCTGACTATTTGTAAAATGATGAATTACACTATATGCCTGCAACAGATATATGGTAGAAATGGAACGTTCATACATCAGACATTAACGCGAGACACATTTTATGGATTTGAGTTACGATAAATAATTAAATAAATTATAATGTAATAATATTTTTATGGATTACGATAAATATTATTTGCATGGATGAAGTGTGACTGGCTGATAAGTTAGCCGCATTTTATGACATCTACTAGACACAGGCAGTGTATCAGCCAAGTTCGAAAAGAAAAGGCGACACCGGCCGTGGGTTAGGTATATTGCACGAACCATTTTGGGCCACTTTCGACCTACCGTAACTTAAAAACTCTTTGCGATGATGTGTCACACTTGTGATTTTGTGTGTCTAGTCCCCTTTAATCACCTAGAATCCCGATTTTCATAAATATGTCTTTTAACGTTTATGTGATATATGACGTCTGAAAAATCACTATTTTTACGGCTCACTTACTGATTCATTCATCAAAATTGTAGACCACTTCCATGAAATTTGGCATCGAGTTAGGTTATTGAACGATTACAAAGGAAAAAATCACAAAACGGCCAAATGTGAGTCGTAAGCACGCACCAAAGGTTCCGTGTCACCACTGCTCATCAAAATATAAAGACCACTTAAAGGCAACTTATAAACTTAAAATTTGGCATCGAGATAAGTTATTAAGGGTATACAAAGGAAAAATTCGAAAAACCGGTCAAGTGCGAGTCAGACTTGCGAAATTAGGGTTCCTTTCTATTACCATTTATGAAAATTATAGACCACGTCTAGGTGACTTAGAAACTTGTTTGGCATTTAGGTTGGTTATCGGGCGTATATATCATCATCATCATCATCATCATATCAGCCGACGATTTCTATGACGACCGGTCCTGCGCTACCCGCATCCATCGGCTTCCCGCGATCTTCACCAGGTCGTCGATCCACCGCGTGGGAGGCCTGCCCACGCTACGTTTTCCTGTGCGCGGTCGCGCACTCGAGAACTTTACTGCCTCAACGGCCATCTGTTCTACGAGCTATGTGCCCTGCCCACTGCCGCTTCAGTTTAGCGATTCTGTGAGCTATGTCGGTTACTTTCGGTCAGCGTATAAATAGCAAAAAGAAACACCGACCAAGTGCAAGTCGGACTACCCAAATGAGGGTTCCATTCCACTACTACACCATTATTAGCACAGAACATAACATTTTTTATGCAACTGAAAACCGTTGTACGTTCTATATTAATTTGGAGAAGTTGAAGACAAATATTTCAATTTAAAGTCCCGTAACCATTATTTATGAAACTACTATAGAACTTGTTACCATTCGGATTTCTTTAATTTTTTTTGTATCGAACTTGGCATTTCTTTCTTTCACATTTATGTTTTTTTGGGATTAAATATGACTTAAATAAGCCGTTTTGTTAATTGCATGATTTACTAGTTAGTTCAAAATAAAGCCTTATTTTAGCGTATATTATAGATTAAGTATCATCATCTTCATATCAGCCGGAATACTTCTACTGCTGAACAAAGGCCTTCCCCAAGGACTTCTACAACGACCGGCCCTGCGCTGCCCACATCCAGCGGCTTCCCGCGACCTTTACCAGATATTGAAGTGTTAGTTATTACCAAGCACCTCGTGGTTTATTCAAAAGTAGTTACATAAGTGTTAACTATAACGTTAATCTAATTGCATTAGAACTTAACATTGAAAGGTTTAAACATCTAACAGCACCTCGCACTCAAAATAAGTCAAGCCGTTTAGGCTAGGTATAAACATTCATACCTACATACCTACCCTACAATACACGCGAAAAAAACAAACATTATCCTCCTAATTAGGAAGTTCGGTAATATTTACCAGTATTATATACTTTGAAAATGTGTTTGTTTATTTATACCTCTTCATGCTTCAACACCTCAATCAATCATGGAGAAAATTGGCATGCGCGTAGCCTGTGTGTCATTAAGAAGGTCATAGACTAGGTACTTTTTATCCCGTGAAAATAGCATATTTCGATACAATTCCTGAGAGAACTGAAAAAAAGACTCTTTTTTGGTTGATTTCATTAACATCGCAATGGTGTAACGGATTGTTGTGATTTTGTACACAGAGATGGTTGAGGAGGTGGGAAATGACAAAAACTACTAATTAGCATAGCCCGACATAGTTCCCGAGGGATCTGGGAAAAACTCATTTCCACGCTCGCGCAGGGCGGCGTCGCCGTCGCAATGGAGCAACGGATTGACATGATTTTTTTGCATAGGAATAGTTTAGGTGGTGGGAAGTGACATAGACTGATAATTATCATATCCCGATACAGTTCCTAAAGAATCTAGAGAAAACTATTGAGCTCAAGACGGTAAGACTGGTAAGTTCTACTTGACGGACGCATTTCAGGGAGTGAGTCAGAAGACGAAACTGAACAACTTTTCCCAAAAGACATATGGTCAATTCCCAAAAAAAATGACTTCATACAAATCGATTAGCACATTAGCCAATTTTGTAAGAGACGTCATTTTTTTGCGAATTGACCAATATTTCCTAGGGAAAGTTGTTTATTTTCGCCTTCTCATTCACCTCATGAATGTGGCCGTCGTCTACATGCCACCCTGTATATGTACTCTTATTGTAAGTATAAATGGAGATTGTCGGTTAACATTTAAAGCGCTCTTCAAAGATCATAAAAGCATGTATTTATGCATGAATCACTTCCTCATCATGGATTGACGAAGATAGATATTTAGATACATAGCTTTCTCTGATACGTGTCAGTATGGGTCGCTTTAAATCTATTTAAGACTCCAGCCAGTCTCGCTTGTTGTAGGTATTTTTGATTTCAGGCTTTTTTGATTTAACGCCGACTCAATAAAACATAAATAAAATAAAAGCCTGCCGAATTTTTTTGACCCTACTTGTGCCTTACAGAGACCCTATAAGTTTTGATTTTGCAGTTTTCCTTCTCCTAGACGGGTTGAAGACCAATGCTAACGAGGCCCTGCTTCTTAACTGTTTGACCTAGAAAGTTGAAATCACCCATACCTATAACTTGGTTATATAAAGAACTCGCAGAGAACATTGTTTCGGGTATCCTGTGATAAGTAATTAAGTAATGTCTCATCATATCATATCAGCCAATGCTGGACAAAGGCCTCTCCCAAGGATTTACACGACGACCGGTCCTGCGCTGTCCGCGTCCAGCAGCTTCCCACGATCTTCACCAAGTCGTCAGTCCACCGCGTGGGAGGCCTGCCACTATAATCTATTTTTAATTTTGATGAATTAGGCTATACCTATTTCCACTTAATTTATTACAAAGTAGTGCGACATATGGAGCATGAAGATGCTATCTTTGTTGACCTAACTTCATACTTATCTTCAGCTTATATTTTCTAAAGAGCATATAATTTTTACTTAATTTGCATGCACAGCAATACTTAACTTACTTACTAACCTAACAATTTGACAGTTTTTGAGGCGTAATTACTATTAATTTATACAATCAAAAATATTTTGCGAATTGCTAAAAAGATGGCCTTGAAATAAAAGTATTACCATGTCAAATTCTTTAAAGAATATACAAAATACATACGATGTGTTTATGTTTAACACTCAGAACAATTAAAACAGTTCACGGCCAATCAAAATTCATAGTTTAATTCGTTGGTAAGCGGTCATTTGTACACATATTGTGAAATTATAATCATTAAGTGTCCGAAGTTAACAAAAGACGAACACGCGGATTTATTCCCAGTTGTCTACGAGTACAACGACTCAGTTGGCTTAGAGAATTAGGCAAATAGATTTGATTTAGATTTAGCGTTCTGATGTTGTCGTTTTTTTATATGTAGATAACTCAAAAAAAAAGGTTTTTAATAGGAAAAACACCAGCCAAGTTCCTTCGGACTCTCGCTCCGAGGGTTGCGTACCACCACACCTCTCCACACAACTATGACAATGATACCTATTCACATTACAAACAAAAGAAATAAATGTGAGTGACAGAAAAATGTTTTTTTTTCATTCAGTTCTAACTCCTTAGCGCGATTACGACTAACATTTATCCGGTTTTTATTCTTTGTAGTATTTCATCAGAATTAATGCTATAATTACAGCAAGTTTTACGCTTGTTCGTATTAATCATCATCATCATCATAAAAGCCGAAAAACTTCCACTGCTGGACAAAGGCCTCCCCCAAGGATTCCCACGACGACCGGTCCTGCGCTGCGATTTTCACCAGTTCGTCGATGCACCGCGTGGGATGCCTGCCTACGCTACGTAATTGTACGTATTACCATCTCTAAAATACACAAGTATTATAGGTATTTATTTACCTGTCAGTCCATCCGTCTGTCTGTCAGTGGGCTGCATTTCATGAACCGCAAATGGCACTTGAAATTTTCACAGAGTATTTCTATTGCAGCTATAACTTTAAAATTAAAAAAATGAAACATTAAGGGCAAAACCTCATACAAAAGAATTTTTTTTGTGTTTTTTTATAGACAAGTGAAAATTTCGTCTGTCTACCTATTACGGTTCATAAAATACATCCTACTGACAGTCAGTCGGACGGACTGCAGAGGCTTAGTATAGGGTACCGTTGGTCGCCCTTTGGCTGTTACGGAACCCTAATAAATGTCAATCAACTGTTACAAAAGAAAAAGAAATAACCCAAATCGTTAGGTATCTCACTGCTCGCTCGCTACTTCTACAAATAAAATCGCCATGCCAAAACGATTGAATGGAAATGGATAAACTTGACAAATAGGAGTAGTTAGAGTATTCTAAGTCCACACAGGATACTTACATTACAAAAAATGTAATACAATTTACATAGCTAATAACATACCTAATGTTGTTTTGAAAACACTAGATTATTTAATTTTATGTGGTTTTCCTATATATAAGGTGTAACAAAATTAGCTGAAACTATTTTAACTGGTGCTTCTACCCATGCAACTGAACAACTTTCCCCATAGAACCCATAGTCAAATCGCAAAAAAAAAATGGCTCTCCCATACTAACTCGATCAGCTGATCAGCCAACTTAGTATGGGAAGTTCAATTTTTTTTTTGATATTTGACTATGGGTTTCATGGGGAAAGTTGTTCAGTTTCATGGGTAGAAGCACCAGTTAAAATAGTTTCAGCTAATTTTGTTAGACCTATATAAAAAAATGGTGTAGATAACTGGGAAAACACGAATGCGCGTTACGAAAGTGACGTTTGTTAAGCGATGATCACACGCGATTGACGAGATCAAAGGATGTATAGAGCTCGTTAGAAGTATTGATGAATGATAGCCAAGTTTTAGGATTTGAGCTCACTTTATAATAGACGAATGAGAATAAATCAAAAACTTGTGAAATTTTTAAATCACCGCCTCTTAGAGCAGATAAATAATTAAACAGGGTGTTAGGTAAAGTGAAGCCTATTTTTGAGAAGGGCTTTTACTAATTAAACCTGATTAACTTTTTGATGTATATTTATTTAGCTGGAAAAAAAATAAAATTTGGAATACAAAATTGCCTAATCGGCTGATCGTATTGTATGAAAGTCCACAGTTGTAAATAAAACAAATTTTATTCAGTCATGTGACTGTACACATGTATGTACCTAGAATCCCTTTTTAAAAATATGCTCTATTTCATTTTTATCAGTAAGGATATGAAGAAATGAATTAAATAAAAATTAATAAAGACACTACTGTATAAAAACATTACCCCTCTCATTTGGAAAATCGGGAAAACTGTATCCTATGCCACTCACGCAATCAAGATAAATCTAACGATACCTCGCACTATTAAATTTATCAAGCCGTTCAGAAGATATAGTGGAATAAACAAACATACATACATTACAACATACATGAGGCCTGAAAACAATAC
Source organism: Coleophora flavipennella (assembly GCA_947284805.1). NCBI lineage: Eukaryota > Metazoa > Arthropoda > Insecta > Lepidoptera > Coleophoridae > Coleophora > Coleophora flavipennella. The sequence continues at coordinate 5,572,283 of OX369270.1, read as the reverse complement.
CTACATTCCTTTTTGTGGGCGGTCGTGTAATGACATGACATACCAATAGAAATTATAAAGTAAGACCCTATTTTAGTTTTTCAAAGATAGCCGTTCCATCATTATACCACAGTATTACAATATAGCGGCTTACAGTAGTGCAACGAATATACTTACGCAGAGCAACGGAAGGGTACTTGCGGAGCTGCAGGCGGCGGGGCACAGCCTGGCAAACTCGCGGAGGCTGGTATGCTAGTACCTAAGCCGGTGGAGGCATCGTGCGACATCAAAGGCGTTGCGCTACTGTATGCCATATCGTAATACTGTGATTATACCCACAAATACCAAATAAAAACAAATTGTATAGCCACGATGTGCATACTATCTCGCGTAGCCTTCACCATCTGGGGTACACAAGTAGTAATAGTGGGTAATCAAGAACGTTTTTGAGGTTTTTGCTTTTTTTATTTTTTGTTACAACAAACACACATACACACACACAAAATCTATCGACAAATTATCATAAAACTTTTAATTTCAAAATCTGATGTCAATCGGACTATAGTTTAGTCGCTATGGGAAAGCGTGACGGACGGACCGGCGGACTGACGGACAGGCGTTTTTAGAAAACATGTTTTTTCATACTATGTATATTAGAAAATATTTTTTTACAACAATACTTTCTTTACTCCCTTTCTTTGCCGCGCGGTCGCTCGAAAGCAAAAAGTAATAGGGATGACGACAGCATCAGAAATAAATTATGAACTCTTGATCACTAAATTGCCCTCCTACTTAAACTTCGGAAAACCTTTCTCGTTTTGTTTTCCATCAAGTCTTCGATTTTTAACCAACCAAAATCACAAAATCACTGCGACGTCACGCCTAGGTATTTCTAACATTTTTAGAACAAAATTTCGTTTTTGACAGATGATAAAAAGTAACTCAGATGACTAGAATTCGTCATCCCTATTGAAGACATAATTACATTATAAAGTTCTTAGCTTCAGACTTTACAATATAGTACATAAACATTTAAATATAGATCTACTAAGCTGATATAAATTAAAAAAGAAAGTTCATTGTTGGATCCCAAACCTCTACTTCTACCTTATACTTAATTGCGGCTATTTTTTACTAACCGTCTACACATACACACATCCTCACACACACATACACACAAACACACATTGCACATGCATTTTGTACTTACCTTTATTTTGTTTAATGCTCACTTAAAATGGTCGGTTGACATCGCATATTTTGTTCTATCTCTGCTCGCTAAGATGTACAACTAGAATTAAGACTTTGTTTTCTAACTTGTAATCTTTTTGTAAATATATTTATGTATTTATTTATTAATTTATATTTTTAAAGACAGAAGTTGTCGTACGTTTGAAACGTACGAGTACCAACAGGTTGAACCCACGACCCTGCCCCATTCTGTGTTTGCTCTTATCAACTGAACTATCACGGCTTTACCGCTTGTTTAGAAACAATAGCCACGTGTGCCACTGTTCTGTATTTACAGTGACATTATTTTCAAAAGACATTGTTATTATTTATATATTTGTACAGAAATATAAAAAAAATATACTAAATATAATATGATAACTAAAATATATTATTAAAAGGAGTCCCTTTATTTTCAAAATGTATTATAAGGGAAATACGGCTAGTAAAAATGAACCAAATTACACATTACATGTACCTATACCTACTAATCTCGCAATAATTAAACATTTTGCAAACTGAACGCTGTACGAATTAAGAATGGATTTGAATAAATCGAGTGATATCCATCAGTAAGCAACATAATAGTATAAAACGTAGTGCAAATCAACTCATATACACTCTTTCTCTTACACACACACATACACACACACACACACACACACACACACACACACACACACACCTATACACACATATTTCATGTGCTCATAGTGTATTTTTTTATTTTATTTATATTATTCATTCTTTTTGTATAGACGTGTTCATCATTTCGTTTGAGTCCTTCAGTTACTTATATTTCTTATCTTTCTTTTGTATATTTTGTTTCTTGTTTCTTTCTTGCTTTCTTAAAACAAATTTTTAGGGCTCTGTACCTCTAACAAAAAAAGAACACATCGTTACCCGTCTTTTTATCTTTCGGTCTGTTTGGCTGTCCGTCTGCCTGTCTTTCAAGACTCTTTTGCTCAGGAACGTGTGAATGTACTTATCAATTTTTAAAAATATATTGAATACTTAGGTCTATAATTATGCTTCTAAATGAGAGCAATCAAGAAATACCGCCATTTATGCCGAATATTTTGACACTAGCAAGTAAATTTAAATATATAGGGTATGTCCCATCGACCTAGAATAACGAAATTTGGAAAGAAGCAATGTCTTTTATCCCATATCAAATAAGATTACAAACTTACATTTGCAGTTGGAAAGATCACAGTGACGTATATCAATGTATGGTAAAAAAAAATTCAACTACAAAGTTAAATTAGTCCTTCCATCAAACTTATTTTTAACCCCCGATGCAAAGGTGTTATACGTTTGTGTTTAATGTGTATCTGTGTGTCTGACTGTGGCATCGTAGTCGTAGTTCTCAAACGAATGGATCGATTTTGATGCATTTTTTTGAAGTGAAAACTTCTTTTGCGGCGTTGTGCACTTTTTTGTAATGGGTAAAAAATGTTAAACTCGCTTCAGGAACGTGACCTGATCGAAAATTCGTAAGACGGATGGAGAGTAGACAGCCGTAATATTCAAGTTTTCACTTCTGCCGGCACTCCCGGAGTGCAACCCGTCGTTTTTTTTTTGAAAGCTGACTTGATCGAGGTAGTTTTTAGCTGTACTTTATGAAGATCTATTCAGTCGTTTGAAGATCATCGGCTCTTATCGGATGACGGGATGTGGGTAACTTATAATGGTCTGATCGATTCGAAATTTGATGCCCTGTAACAGTAATAATTTTGCAAAACCGTGGTAATCTTTTTTTTTTATTATTCACAATTGGTAAACCCTTGACAACATCTCACCTGGTGACCTGATACTGCAGCATCTCCTGGAATCTGCAGGATACCCAACTCCTCACCAACTTACAGCAGAGGCAATCGTGTTTGGACTCATTAGCATAGTCTCAACGAATAGGTGTTAGATAGAACATGGTAACCTTTACCTGATGCTGCAACATCTCCTGGAATCTGCAGGATACCCAACTCCTCGTTAACTTACAGCAGAGATATCGTGTTTGGGCTCATTGGAATAGTCTCAATGAATAGGTGTTAGATAGAACACGGTAACTATGACCTGATGCTACAGCTTCTTCTGGAATCTGCAGGATACCCAACTCCTCGTTAACTTACAGAAGAGATATCGTGTTTAGGCTCATTGGAATAGTCTCAATGAATAGGTGTTAGATAGAACACGGTAACTATGACCTGATGCTACAGCTTCTTCTGGAATCTGCAGGATACCCAACTTCTCACCAACTTACAGCAAATTAATCGTGTTTGGACTCATTGGAATAGTCTCAATGGATAGGTTTTAGATAGAACTTGGTAAGTTTGAACTGATGCTGCAGCATCTCCTGGAATCTGCAGGATACCCAACTCCTCACCAACTTACAGCAGAGGCGATCGTGTTTGGACTCATTAGCATAGTCTCAACGAATAGGTGTTAGATAGAACATGGTAACCTTTACCTGATGCTGCAACATCTCCTGGAATCTGCAGGATACCCAACTCCTCGTTAACTTACAGCAGAGATATCGTGTTTGGGCTCATTGGAATAGTCTCAATGAATAGGTGTTAGATAGAACACGGTAACTATGACCTGATGCTACAGCTTCTTCTGGAATCTGCAGGATACCCAACTCCTCGTTAACTTACAGAAGAGATATCGTGTTTGGGCTCATTGGAATAGTCTCAATGAATAGGTGTTAGATAGAACACGGTAACTATGACCTGATGCTACAGCTTCTTCTGCAATCTGCAGGATACCCAACTTCTCACCAACTTACAGCAAATTAATCGTGTTTGGACTCATTGGAATAGTCTCAATGGATAGGTTTTAGATAGAACTTGGTAAGTTTGAACTGATGCTGCAGCATCTCCTGGAATCTGCAGGATACCCAACTCCTCACCAACTTACAGCAGAGGCAATCGTGTTTGGACTCATTAGCATAGTCTCAACGAATAGGTGTTAGATAGAACATGGTAACCTTTACCTGATGCTGCAACATCTCCTGGAATCTGCAGGATACCCAACTCCTCGTTAACTTACAGCAGAGATATCGTGTTTGGGCTCATTGGAATAGTCTCAATGAATAGGTGTTAGATAGAACACGGTAACTATGACCTGATGCTACAGCTTCTTCTGGAATCTGCAGGATACCCAACTCCTCGTTAACTTACAGAAGAGATATCGTGTTTGGGCTCATTGGAATAGTCTCAATGAATAGGTGTTAGATAGAACACGGTAACTATGACCTGATGCTACAGCTTCTTCTGGAATCTGCAGGATACCCAACTTCTCACCAACTTACAGCAAATTAATCGTGTTTGGACTCATTGGAATAGTCTCAATGGATAGGTTTTAGATAGAACTTGGTAAGTTTGAACTGATGCTGCAGCATCTCTTGATATCTGCAGGATATCCAACTCCTTACCAACTTATAGCATAGGTGTCGTGTTTGGGCTATGTAAAGTTTTAAAAGCATGAAATTAAACATAAATTCAAAATTTTAAAATCCCCGACATAAAATTTAAAAAGTAGAAAATAATATGTTTTGACCCTTAAGTTTAATATACGAGTAAGTAGTTATATTTTGATCTAAGAGTAGTCGCGGGCCGCTAAGAAAATAAAATAAAAACAGAATAAAACTAGTTTACTTTACAACAACTAATCCTTACTAATATTATAAACGCTAAAGTTTGTGTATCGATGTATCGATGTTTATGACTCTTTCACGCCACAACAGATCTGGATGAAATTTGGTAGGTAGACAGATTAGGATCTGGACTATTAAATGTGTTACTTTTTTCCACGCTCGCGAGCCGCTTGCAGCTCGGCCACTGCGCACCTCGAAGACAGTCATAGAAACTATGTTATCGCTAGCGAAGCCGCTGGTAAAAGATAGTTATTAAAAATTTCACAACTTAGCGGTCCCCTTACGCCACGACTCTTAGATCAAAATATAACTACGTATATTAAACTTAAGGGCCAAAACATATTATTTTCTACTTTTTAGAGTTTTTTTTTCGGTGAGCTAGCCCGACTCGCATTTACCGGTTTTTTATGTAAATTTTCTTCTTTAAACTTTTTCATCCAATCGGCAATTTCATAGGTAAAGACCTATTTTCTTATCGCAATTATTAGACCTACGAGAGCTGATCAAAAATACCCGAAATATTTAAATTTTGAATCTAAATAGTTATAGAAGTGCCCGTTTTTTTGGTATGTTGGTACGCATTTGCCTTTTATGGTGCAACATCTGTCAAATATTGTGTTGTTTGCGGATGATACTTCTCTTATTTTTTAAGTGAATAGGAAAGAAAACGAAATTGACGAAGTAAACAACACTCTTTCAAAGATACTGAACTGGTTCACTGTGAACAACTTATTATTAAATGCTAAGAAAACAAAATGTATAAAATTTTGTTTGACAAATGTAAAAAAGGTCAATAATAGTGTAATATTAGACAGTAATAAATTAGAATTTGTAAATACCACGGTGTTCCTTGGTATAACTTTGGATGTTTCACTTCAATGGGGACCACACATTGACACTTTAGCGGGAAGGCTTAGTTCAGCTGCTTATGCCGTTAAGAAAATAAGACAGTTAACGGATGTAGATACTGCGAGACTAGTGTATTTTAGTTACTTCCATAGTATAATGTCTTATGGCTTATGCGGCTGATATAGAAACTATTTTCATCCTGCAGAAAAGAGCTATCCGCGCAATCTATCAGATGCGACGTGAGTCGTTACAGAATAAGTTCAAAGAAATCAATATTTTAACTGTTGCTAGTCAAGTTATATATAAAAACATCATGTACGTTCGTAAGAATTTGCATTTATTTCCTAAAAACAGTGACAGGCATAATTTGAATTTAAGAAATGTAAATAAAATAGATATAGCCTTTTCGAGACTGAGTAAGGTTAAAAAGTAATTTGTGGGGCAGTGTATAAGATTCTACAATAAAATTCCAGAAAATGTAACTAGTTTGTCAGAGAATAAAATCAAGACTCATGTCAAAAAAGTTTTGTACTCTAGAGGATATTATAAAATAATAGATTATGTAAATGACAAAGATATATATGTTGATTCTATAACAAATACCTATACCTGAGACTGTAATCTGAATCATGTCATTATTTGTAATATACATTTTTTTTATTTTTTTTGACTATTTAAAAGTGCGTGTAAACATCTATTTAAAATAAATTGTTTTGAGTTTTTTTTTTAGTTTTTCGTACATTTTTAAAATTTATGTAACAATTTTCGGCAACTTTGGACTCGATCTTGGTATTTGACAGAAAAACTTCTAAGAAGTGGTTTACTGCATCAGAAAAATAAAATCCAGATCGAATTAATGCCTTCACAGTCACCTTATTCGCCGAACTTGGCCCCGTGCGACATATTAATGTTCCCTAAGATGAAGAAAACTATGAAAGTTCGTCCTTAGGCGTTTCGCGACTTTTAATAACTAAGAACTAAAAAAAACATACATTCACATATTCCGGATTTTTTTGATTAGCCTGTGATGTATACACAGCATGTATAATCAATCAGCCTGTGTATACATCGGTAATACAGGGTTACTGGTAATTCCATACATTCCCTACAGCTAATTATTTGATATATTTATTAAAATTTATACCTTCACACGTTCCTTAGAAACAGAGTATTGACAGACAGGCAGACGGACAGCCAAACAGACCGACAGATAGAAAGAAGGATGTGTTCTTTTTTTTCCGTTTGAGGTACCGAACCCTAATTTTTTTTTATTAAAACCAAATTTGTTTTTAAAACTAAATTTGCCATGTTTTAGGCAAAATATACATATTATTTTAATTCTAAAGCTCTAGAGTTTTCGCAGCAGTTTCTTCGTTACCAATGTCATTTATAGGAATACCCTGCATAATTTCGTCACTTTAAAAAAATAACTAAGTAGTTAATTGTATTGCCCCATCTGTCTACTAATATAACGCCTTTGTTCTGTTCAAAAGTACTAGCTTCGGGGATTGTAAAATGAAAGACATCACACAGGTCACTAATTAAAGACCATAAAACGTAATTAAATATGGTCAATAATTAAACACATGATCATTGTTTGATGAAATTTGGCAAGCAGGTAGCTTTTAGGACATAGGCTACTTTTTATCCCGTTAAAGTAGCATAGTCCGATGCAGTTCCTGAGGGAACTGAAAAAGTACTCTTTTGGTTAATTTCTTTAACATTGCAACGGAACATCTCCTCTCGTATATCTACCAGATACGCTAGACTTCCAGGTATATCATAAACCTGGAAGTCTAGCGTATCTGGTAGATATACGAGAGGAGATTGCAACGGAACAATGGATTGTTGTAATTTTTTGCACAGAGATGGTTGAGGGGTGGGAAATTACAAAATTTACTAATTAGCGTAACCTGACATAGTTCCCGAGGGATCTGGGGAAAACTCATGTCCACCACTCACCCTCAAAGTCAATCATAAAAACGATGGCCACGCAGGCGAAGCCACTGGCAAAAGCTAGTAGGTACCATAATTTTAACTTAGCATGCCAGAAGCGAGCCAGTTCACCAGTTAAGTACCCACAATCCGATTCACTGGTTTTGAACCTTGGCGGAGGCGTTAAATTTCTTTTTTTTTTTTTTAACTTATCTATTCTGAAAAAAACAATATTTTTCACACAAAAACCATATTTTTACTTCACATGTCCAGGAGATTAAGAGAATTTTTATTTACTTATATTTTAAATGTGAAATACATCACGAGATATTTTTTCTAATCTCATAAAATTAAAGACTCTTATTGATCCCTTTACATAAATTTTAGATTCACTTAAGTAGTGCTAAGAATCAATCAGGATGGCATCACACTAATATTATAAAGGCGAAAGTTTCTGAGTGTGAACGGATCTGGCTGAAATTTGGTAGGTAGACAGATTAGGACCTGGATTAACACTAAGGCTACTTTTTTTCACGCTCGCTTGCGGCTCGCGCACTGCTAACCCTCGAAAAGTCCTAGAAACGTTTTCTACGCGGGTGAAGCCGCGGGAAACAGCTAGTTTCAACATAAATCGCACGCAATGCATAGACTGGACGTATCAACTTGATATTATTAGTAGTCCAAATTTTACAGGAAACCTAAACTGCTATCTAGTCTAGTGTTCAAGCTATAGACACCATGTCAACCTGAAAACATTGCTACATCACATCTCGGAACCGCAGGGTGGCTCAATATAAAAGCGGGGACGACGCTGTGACGCACCATCAGTCTCTATCCGTCGTACGAAGAGTTCTGTGTTGTGTTGTGTATGATACCGGCAATTGTTATGGTGAGTAAGAAATAAAGTTTCGTTATGATATTATGGTGAAATATGAAACGACTTCGACTTTGATATGCGATTTATTCGGAAAAGTTAGAACAGGCTGGCGGGATTTTCAAATAACGTCGCTATAGCATTGATAATATGGAATATGGAAATAACGACAGCATCAGAAATAAATTATGAACTCTTGATCTCTAAATTGCCTTCCTAGTTAAACTTCGGAAAACCTTACTCGTTTTGTTTTCCATAAAGTCTTCGATTTTTCATTCACCAAAATCACAAAATGAGTACATATATGTGACGCTGCTAAACTATGACGACACGCCTAGGTATTTCAAATTTTTAAGCTATTGCATAGATTTTATCGCAGGCTTTGAGCGCGGGGACCGAATCCAGAAATTCCGTAACGAAGAAAAACCTGACGCTCGGTTGCCATGGCAACAATATCGGTTGTCAAAACAAACATATAAGAAGATTTGATCATTTTCGGAGAATAATAAAACTCTTTTCATAAACTGTATATACCTCCATATGACAAAAAAGATTTGATTATTTTTTATTTATCAAATGCAAAAAGATTTTATTTAAGACACAGCTGTTTGTATTTATAGAGATAGGTACAAAAAGATTTTATTCCATATTTGGCTGTATAGTTCCAACTACCATTGCTTAAAAAAAAAGTACAAAAAGATTTTATTCCATATTTGGCTGTATAGTTCCAACTACCATTGCTTAAAAAAACAAAGATGTAAAAAAGCGCGGTTAAGCGAAAATAAATAATAAATATGAATGAACAAAGTGCATTTATTATTAATGAAGAAAGTAATAAAAGCGCGGTTAAGCGAAAATAAATAATAAATATGAATGAACAAAGTGCATTTATTATTAATGAAGAAAGTCACGAAAAAATAGTGAAAGAAAATGAGTGAGTACTCTATATACATACATTTTATTATTATCACAAATGCAGTATTAATTTTGAATTGAAAATATAATACTGCTATAAAGGTGACCTAAATTTTTGATATTAAAATGAGCGATATTAAAAGTAGCCCTCTTTTATACACACAAACACACACACGCGTATAGTTTAAATTCTCAATTTAGATTCTCAATATGTATATATATATATATATATGCATAGACTGGACGTATCAACTTGAAATTATTAGTAGTCCAAATTTTACAGGAAACCTAAACTGCTATCTAGTCTAGTGTTCAAGCTATAGACACCATGTCAACCTGAAAACATTGCTACATCACATCTCGGAACCGCAGGGTGGTTTAATATAAAAGCGGGGACGACGCTGTGACGCACCATCAGTCTCTATCCGTCGTACGAAGAGTTTTGTGTTGTGTTGTGTATAAATACCGGCATTTGTTATGGTGAGTAAGAAATAAAGTTTCGTTATGATATTATGGTGAAATATGAAACGACTTCGACTTTGATATGCGCTCTATTCGGAAAAGTTAGAACAGGCTGGCGGGATTTTCAAATAACGTCGCTATAGCATTGATAATATGGAATATGGAAATAACGACAGCATCAGAAATAAATTATGAACTCTTGATCTCTAAATTGCCTTCCTAGTTAAACTTCGGAAAACCTTACTCGTTTTGTTTTCCATAAAGTCTTCGATTTTTCATTCACCAAAATCACAAAATGAGTACATATATGTGACGCTGCTAAACTATGACGACACGCCTAGGTATTTCAAATTTTTAAGGTATTGCATAGATTTTATCGCAGGCTTTGAGCGCGGGGACCGAATCCAGAAATTCCGTAACGAAGAAAAACCTGACGCTCGGTTGCCATGGCAACAATATCGGTTGTCAAAACAAACATATAAGAAGATTTGATCATTTTCGGAGAATAATAAAACTCTTTTCATAAACTGTATATACCTCCATATGACAAAAAAGATTTGATTATTTTTTATTTATCAAATGCAAAAAGATTTTATTTAAGACACAGCTGTTTGTATTTATAGAGATAGGTACAAAAAGATTTTATTCCATATTTGGCTGTATAGTTCCAACTACCATTGCTTAAAAAAAAAGTACAAAAAGATTTTATTCCATATTTGGCTGTATAGTTCCAACTACCATTGCTTAAAAAAACAAAGATGTAAAAAAGCGCGGTTAAGCGAAAATAAATAATAAATATGAATGAACAAAGTGCATTTATTATTAATGAAGAAAGTAATAAAAGCGCGGTTAAGCGAAAATAAATAATAAATATGAATGAACAAAGTGCATTTATTATTAATGAAGAAAGTCACGAAAAAATAGTGAAAGAAAATGAGTGAGTACTCTATATACATACATTTTATTATTATCACAAATGCAGTATTAATTTTGAATTGAAAATATAATACTGCTATAAAGGTGACCTAAATTTTTGATATTAAAATGAGCGATATTAAAAGTAGCCCTCTTTTATACACACAAACACACACACGCGTATAGTTTAAATTCTCAATTTAGATTCTCAATATGTATATATATAAATATATATATATAAATAAATTCATTCTTCATTACGTATATAACAGAAACCATCAAACCAAGCACGTGTACTATTCAGTACCTTTGTTTTTGGTGTATAGATAATGCACATGAATGCCGCGCAGAGAAAGTATATATGATATTATATCTATATAAATGTACATCGCGCGAAATTCGATAATCACTTCTAAATATTGTTATTTATTTAATAAAAGAAAAAATTGTTTTCTTATCGGTCACCACGCTCAAAAAGTGTAACTTGAATTAATATCAAAGAAAAAGAAATACTGCATGAATAAAATAAATAATTATAATTGCATAAGTTGATACAAAATGCTATGCAATAGCTTTACCGCGGCAGTCCCCGAGTGCCACACGTCTTTTTTTTTAACAAAGTCTCGTTTTTGACACATGATAAAAAGTAACTCAGATGACTAGCATTCGTCATCCCTATTGGCCAAATAGAAAGGGAAGGTATATGGGCCTATTTAGAACTTCTTTAGGGCCAATGACATTTACTCGACCTATAGTTTTTTCAGAAAAATCCCGAATTTTGATATTTGGATCTCAATAAAATTATTTTTATCAATTTCAGTTTTATTTTTAAAGTTGTCTTTATGTAACTTTTATGTCAAAATTTGACCCAATAATAACGACAAAAATAATCATGAGCTTACAAAGTGTCGAGACACGAATAGAAAGTAAATAAAATAATTCGTCTTTGGTTTAATTAATATAGTCTTTGGTTTCGTTCACAAACTCACTAAATACATAAGTAAATATTACCATTCTAAAATGAACTCTATCTGCCCTATTCAGGAGTATCAATGGCAGTATCATGGAGTATTTTGAAAGACTTGCGTTGGGGAATCTTGGTAAGCCCGCTTCCATCTTCGGCATCATCGTCACTTACTATCAGGTGAGATGATGCCAAGGGCTTACCAAGTGGGAATAAAAAAAAAATAAAAAAAATTTCAACTGTCCAGCTTTCACGGTTCATGAAATACAGCCTGGTGACAGACAGACGGACGGACGGACGGACGGACAGCCAAGTCTCAGTAATAGGGTCCCATTTTTACCCTTTGGATACGGAATCCTAAAAAAATATAAATTAAATTTATTTTGGGCTGCTCTAATCACTAAAAATAATTTTATTAAAGTCCCAATTTTCAAATTGACGTTAGACTTGTTTGTTTTTTTAAATAAACAATAAATAATTAATCGGGATTTTATCTAAGAAAAAATACCATAAGGTCGAGTAAACTGTCAACTAAAGCTTATAATTAGTCCCACCTACCCCCTCTTCCTGTTTGGCCAACGTTCTATTACCCTTTATATTTTGATTTTAAATCTTTGTTTTTCGTAATTTGTACCTACAACGGGTTACACGTTTGTTTTGAAAATCTAGGGCTCATGATTTTCAAATTCTCTGTTAGCTTGAACTCTTTTGGAGCGTAAGTAATCACTAAAATTTACGAAAAAAAAATCCGACATATAGGTTATTATTAGTCCCACCCACCAAACACCCTTTATACTGTTTTTAATATTTAATTGGTTTTTGTACAACGGTTTATTCGTTTATTTTGAATAATTGGGCTCATGATTTTTAAATTATCTGTTAGCTTGAACTCTTTTGGAGCGTAAGTATCACTAAAGTTTAGGAAAAAAATACGACCTACAGTTTATAGTCCCACCTACCCCCTCTTCCTGTTTGGCCAACGTTCTACTAAACATCCTTTATATTATGATTTTTAATATTTAATTGGTTTATGTACAACGGTTTATTCGTTTATTTTGAATAATTGGGCTCATGATTTTTAAATTATCTGTTAGCTTGAACTCTTTTGGAGCGTAAGTATCACTAAAGTTTAGGAAAAAAATACGACCTACAGTTTATAGTCCCACCTACCCCCTCTTCCTGTTTGGCCAACGTTCTACTAAACATCCTTTATATTATGATTTTTAATATTTAATTGGTTTATGTACAACGGTTTATTCGTTTATTTTGAAAAATCTAAGGCTCATGATTTTCAAATTCTCTGTTAGCTTTAAATCTTTTGGAGCGTAAGTATCATTAACGTTTAAGAAAAAAATACGACTTTACCTTGTCACAATCGTTCGACACTTCGCTGAGGGTGCGGATTTTTTCGAAAACTATTCATAAATGTTTTTTACGGTTCCTTTTTAGGTAAAAAGGTAAAAACGGTACCCTTATAGGATCACTCGTGTGTCTGTCTGTCCCTCCGTCCGTCCGTCAGCCAATTTGCTCAGAAACGTTGACCGATTGAGTTAAAAATTGGTACACATATGTAAGTCGGTAACCGAAAGACGGACGTGTAATGTGAATAAATGAATTTTAAATATGGGAGCCACTATCAGCGGTTAAAGTTTTTTTTTTTAGTTTTAGTGATTATTGATTACGATTTAACTCAATCATAAAACGGTAACATAAAAGCGTGAACTTGGTAGTACAAATTCTGAAGTTAAACAAAAAATATTAAAAACTATCTAAAGTGTGAGTCGTAAGAGTCATGCTCGCGTTAAGGAGTCCAAACTGAATAAAAAAAAACATTTGTCTGTCGCTCGCGTTGATATGTTTTATTTGTTTACATTTTAAATTTGTATCGTTGTCATAGTTCTGTGGAAAGGTGTTGTGGTACGGAGACCTTAGATGTGCGAGTCAGACTCGCTAGTTTTATTATAATTTTTCTCGTGTTGCTTGACCTCTTAGATAACAAAGCATAAATTTATGAACTTTTGTAAAAGAAAACAATTATTTTTTATTATTTCACAGATAAAAAAGTTCTTGACCATTTTTTGGCTAGTTTGGTATTAAATTGACAAAATGTATTTTAATTTTTTTATGAACATGCAGAAATAGGTCCTCAAATAATGTACGAGTATTTTCGTAAAAATACTTAAAAACAGATTTCAATTAAATTCATATACGATACAAAATTGATGAAAGCCAGAAACAATAAATCAAAGACAATCGCTATTATGCACTATAGAATTTTATCAGCCGCTCAGTGAAGCCATAATAATCATAAGCTAGTTTATAAAAAACGTGTGAATATTAACTTGAATAAGCTTCACACTTCACTGAATAGCAATAAATGTAATTACGAAATTTTAAGACGTAGTATTATGTGTTTAGGATACTTTGATTTTAATCAAAAACCTACATTTTAAAAACAAGTAAACCGCGTGCAATATTTTTCAATTTTTACAAGCTTTTTTTTAACTTGCTATGTTTGTTCAAGTATGTAAGAAATGTTGCGATCGATTTTAGAGCAACTTGCAGGGGTCCGATGTAGATGAAATTTAGTATGAAGCCGTATTCCCGGTGACAATAGATCCTTTTAGTATTTTGAAGTTGATCTAATGATGAACTACGAAGGTGGAATTAAGGTCCCAGGATGGTCTATTGTTTTCAATCAAATCATAGGTATATTGTACCTCTGAGCCCGGCTTTTTATATTTGAAAACAAAGCACACTGAACTTAAAAACATTTTTTAAATAATTGCTTGTACCTAAAAAGCTTTAAGGTTTTTTGAAATGAGATTATTACCGCTTACCTGTTATATAAAATACGAATGTAAATATTTCATATGAATGACATACAAGGAGCGGATTTTTTTTTTCTTATCTGTGCATACAACATAAAAGGTCGATACAGCACAGGATACAATTAATAAGTGTACTTAGTAATATACAATTATGAACAAGGTAAAATGCTATGCATGGTAGGTAATTTAATAACAGACTTGTGGACTAAGCACACTCGACGACACCGTGCCATTTTATCCCATAGTTAACCACAGATTACTTGTTGGTACTAATCTGTGACGTGATATAGCTATTCGGTAATTTTTCTTGAATTTTTTCGTGCCTCCGTGGCGTATGTAAATGTTAGTTCACCAGGAGGTCGCGGGTTAACTTTGTAAGACTCGGTTTGGTTGGTGGTAGGGCATTTTTATAGTCCGCCTGGCTAGCTACCACCATCTTATCTAAGTCTTGCCGCCAAACATCAGTTTTAACAACATTGATGTATTCCGGCTTGAAGATAAGATACCCAGTTCTCCATTACGTTGGGGAATCTTAGTAAGCCCACTTCCATCTTCGGCATCATCGTCACTTACCATCAGGTGAGATGATGCCGAGGGCTTACTAATTGTGAATAAAAAAAATTTTTTCTTCGCATATCTTTTTAATTAGGTACGTTACACGTTCTGTCTTTGACTAGCGATTGGTAACAGTTTTATTTATAAATATAAATGTTTGCTATTGTTTTTTCAAGTAACACAAGACTCAGTTTTGGCACAGAATTACAATATTATCATAATACTGTGGTTTTGGGGAGTGCCGACCCTTTGCATAAGAGAAATGATGATTATATGCTTGTCATACGAATCATAATTGAATAAAGCGATCTGAAGCTTCACGAAAGCAGTGCAAACGTACGTCCACGGCTGGACAAAGGCCTTCACCAGCGACCGTTCCTGCGTAGTACGCATCCTGCGGCTTCCCGCAACCTACACAAGGTCGTCGGTGTACCTATATCTCACGTTCACACTATCTCATCCAAAAGAAAGAAGTTTTGCCAGAAATATTGCCAGTTGATTAATGAAATTAAATTGCATCTCATTTTGTAAGTAAATTCATGAGGTAATTTTTCCCATGGCCATGGATAATTTGAAAAAAATCATGCTATTAGCAAATTTTGCATGGAATATCATAAAATATTTTTTTCAAAAATTTTATTATGGGTTTTTGGGAATAAGCCGTTCAATGTGAAAAATAGAAGCCCCAAATAACATAATATCATGGTACTAATTTTCTTACACCGGATAAAAGTATACTTAGTAGTTAGTACTAAAGACACTATGGTCACTCCCTGCCGCTCTCTAAATTCCGATCTCACCCACCTTCTCCGTCACCCAGATTGAAATAGATTGCTACTTAGATTAGTAGTCGAACGTAAAGGATTTTGCAGTATTTTGTTTGTTACGTAATTTTATTTTAGAAATATAATTTCTCGCCTGCTGGATGTGTCCAGGGTATGACTGTATACTACAGCAATAAAATGCAAGAGTAAAGCAGGTTCTCAATTGAAGTGCGGTACGAGGAAGCGACGCGGAGGGCGCTACACCTGCGCGCTCCCTACCTGGCGAACGACCGCCATTTGTGTTCAACTTATGCGCCGTGGATTGTAATTTAATTCATTTTGATGGTAATTTCCGAATGTACACAGGCCAGCACATCAAGCTATACACTCGTAGTGCGATTCTGATCTATACGCATTCGGCTTAAGAACGGTACAAAGTCCAAAGTGTGTAGCTTGATGTGCTGGCCTGTGTACTAGAATGTACCGAATAAATGTAATAGGATTCATTCATTGGATCTAAGTGAACGGAGTGAATGCCTCATAGGCCACATGATATCGATTCATATGGAAACGGATTCAAACATTTTTTTCTTGTTTTCGTTGTGGATATTCGTTAAAAATGATCACATATTTAGGTCACTGTGTCAATATTTCTTTCTGCATTACCACAAGAGATTATTGCTGATTAAATAAACAAAAACCAGCCATACCTAATAATTAAGCTTGTGATGTGTTCGACAAGACAAAGCTATAGTAATTCTCTCCCCGCAGCAGGAATCGATCACGCGAGGCCTTCAATTATCAGCTTATTGTTACCAGCCATGTTTTATGCAGATTTCAGCCTCAAAGAATGGCTATTGTTTTTTTCATGAGGGAAAAAGGAGTCGTTTTAAAAGTAGGTAGGTGTAATGTTGTTTAGGGATAGCTCGATTTTTTTTGCAAAATAAAATCAATCAATCCGTTGATCTACATTTGTTAAAATCACAACTGGTATGGTAAATATCCTAATCAGGGATGGCGAACCAATGGCACGCGTGCCATAGGTGGCACGTGAGAAAATATTTTGGGCACGTCACCGATCGAAAAGATTTGCATTTTAGTTCAAAGTAACAATGAAGCTCTGAGATTGCAGCTGATTGATTTCTAGTCTAGTTCTATATTGATTCCAAAATTTATGGAAACAAGAAAATAGTTAGGATTGATTGAAACAATTTATGTAAGTATTCCAAGAACACACTTATGTTACTTTAATTTGCTAAGTACGTATTACTCAAACTTTTATTACTTATCAGTGCAAAATGTATTTTATTGGTAGTAAATGAAGAGTTTTGAGTTGATTTTCCCCATAGTCACTACCAAGTAAAAATTATTTGACGGCACGTCATGGCCTCATTAAATACTTCTTTAGAAAAAATGGTACGTTGATCCTAAAGGTTTGCCATCCCTGTCCTAAGTTGTCGCGTTTTAGCAAAAAGTGGGGATCGTATGAGCAGTGGGCGAATGAAAATAGGAAGAAACCGGCCAAATACGAGTCGGACTCTTGAACTAAGGGTTCCGTACCAAATCATATAACACAAAACAAACGTACGAAACCCTTCAGATATCAACGAGTTGAACAACAATCAACAACAACAATCGGAATTGAAGGACAAACTAAACTTTTGAAGTGAAAACTTCTTTAGCGGCGTTGTGAGCTTTTTTTGTAATGGGTTAAAAAATGTTAACCTCGCGTCAGGACACGTGACCTGATCGAAAATTCGTAAGACGGATGGAGTAGTGAAAACTTCTTTAGCGGCGTTGTGCACTTTTTTTGTAATGGGTAAAAAATGTTAAACTCGCGTCAGAACACGTGACCTGATCGAAAATTCGTAAGACGGATGGAGTTGATTTTTTGTTGATTTTTCTGAGATATAAACTTTTTAATGTAATATAAATTGTCATGTTTGTGTACGATAGCGCAATAAATAAATATTGTATTCTACCACATAAATGATAGTACTTTTATACTGATAATCAAAGCAATTCGTGCAAAATTATTCCCTAACCATTCCAAAATATCAAAAATGCACAACGTTAATATTCAAGTTTTCACTTCTGCCGGCACTCCCGGAGTGCAACCCGTCGTTTTTTTTAGTTTAAAAATGTTCTCCATGTACCTACGTGACGGTCAATTTCTCCAATACTATGATTTTTTACAAAATATGTAAGTATGAAATCTAAAAAAAATGTCTTCAAATTTAAAATTTTCGGAATTATCCCTTTATTTGTGCTGTGAGACCTTGTTTCTTGCCAAGTTTCCTAATTCTGGGTCAATAGTAATAATTTTAATCAGATGCAGTAAAGTGACGTTTCGTTAGTAAGAAAATGACATGTTTTACTAACGAAAATCAAAATGCGTGACACGTACGGCCGGAAAACACATTAACTCTCTCAAAACACGTATCTCTTAATTGATTTATTTTTTTACAGCACCAAATATTTGATATTAAATTTAACTCCACGCATTCCTGAGAAAAAGAGTTTGACATACAAACAGATAGACATTACAACGAAGTAATCTACGGAACCCTTAAAATACAATGAATTGAATCTCTTCACGAGACACGTTAAGCCGTTGGTGCCAGTTGCTACCATGGCAGCTAGAGGTCTTATCAGGTGGCTTACACCTCGACCAATCCGCACATGGCCCTTGTGTATAGAGTATGGAATTTAGGAAGAGACCCATACCCCAGTCAAAGTATACATACTCGTATTAGTACTAACATACAGTATGGACACTTCCTGCTGCTCTCTAGATTCGTTTGATAGAGATTGGTTTAAGTTTGGTTCTCGAACGTATAGAATTTCGCCGTGATTTCATTTGTTTCGTCACTTGTTTTTAGAAATGTCTTTTCTCGCCCGTTGTATGAAGTGTTCGGGGCGTCCGGGGTGTGCCTCAGCAATGAGAATGTTATGGGTTGTTAACGAAGCTGGCATACACGATGGCATACAGGCATTATTTGTAATTTTACTTCAGAAACAGTCAAGAAAATGCAACAGTTTGGGAAGCTTATGTACTCGTAACTCTTAACTGATATTTGTGAGAAAATTACATCTTGGCCTGTAAAAAGCATTACTGCAATTAAATTAATTAAGCTAACAGCAAATGTTAATGTATGCATTTACAGTTGTTTGCTTTAGATGTCACGGATAATCTGATGAATGTATCGTGTTTTTTATGTATGAACTAGCTTTTGCCCGCGGCTTAGCCCGCGTGGATTTCGTTTTCAAGCGACTTCCAAAAAGGAGGAGGTTCTCAATTCGACTGTATGTTTTTTATGTGTGTTACCTCAGAACTTTTGACTGGGTTAACCGATTTTGATGATTCTTTTTTTATTCAAAAGCTAGTGCGTCCCGTATGGTCCCATATAAATATTATCAAAATTGGTGTAGTACTTTATTAGAAAATTAACAAAAACCAAAATAATAATGCAAAATTGTTCGAAGTTGTTGCGATGGAAGTCGGTTTTTTAACGTGTTTAGCGTTTTCAATTATTATGACTGTCTCTGAGGGTGAGTCATGAGTTTTCTTCAGATCCCTCAGAAACTATTTCGGGCTATTCTGATTAGCAGTCTATGCCATTTCCCACCTCCTCAACCAATTCTATACAAAAAAAACACTTCAACCCGTCGCTCCGTTGCGACGCCGACGTGCGCGAGCGTGGAAATGAGTTTTCCCCAGAACCCTCGGGAACTATGTCAGGATATGCTCATTAGTAAGTCATTTCCTACTCGCTCAACCATCTCTGTGCAAAAAATCACAACAATCCATTGTTCCGTTGCGATGTTAAAGGAATTAAGCAAAAAAGAGTATTTTTTCAGTTCCCTCAGGAACTGCATCCGACTATGCTATTTTCACGGGATAAAAAGTAGCATAATGTCCTTCCCAGTGACACAGGCTACCTGCATGCTAAATTTCATCAAGATTGTTCAAGGTGTTGAAGCGTGAAAGGTAACAAACAAACACATTTTTACAATTATAATATTGGTAAGGAAGTACTCGTAAGGATAAGAATTTACATAAGCGTTGAGCTTAAGGCCCCTTGTACATAAAATCGTTTTTATCCGTAAGATTATTTTTGCGCGAGTTGCATGACATAGTCGTACAAACCGTCTTATTTATAAGGTCAAGAATGCAAAACTGCAGGTACTTATTTACTTTTCATAAATTACATCGGACAAACTCAGAAAAAAGCAAGATTGATCGAGGGATGTGACCTTTATTTGATATCTAGGAATGTAGTTTCTACAGTTTACGAATACAAAATTGTCTACAAGAGTAATACAAATGCTTAGGCGAAAAAAATTGTGTTAATAGGGCTTCAAGTACCCGGATATGCATCACTTCTAGATGTGATTAGATACTTGTATGACAGACGACATTCCTTTGTGCAACTCAGCTTATTAATTAGTCATTGTTTTATTGGAAAAGAATCTCGATTTCATGATAAAAGGGTATGAAATTAAAAAAGGCGTTGCTCGTGTAAGTGCATTGCAAGTTAGCACCTAATGACACAGATGACATACTAGTTACTTGCTAATGATTCGATTTTGTAAGACAACTACTACGAGCAATCTTAGTTCTCAAGACGAAAGACCTATTCAATATAATATAATTAAGGCAAATGGATTAACTATAAAATATACAATAATGTAAGAAATGTGACCGCCTCCGTGGCGTAATAGTTAAGTCCATTAGCTTCACATCAGGAGGTCGCGGATTCGTTTCCCGGCCGACTAACTTTGTAAGAGTCGGTTTAGTTGCTGGAAGAGTATTTTCTTATCCCGCCTGGCTAGCTACCACAATCTTATCTAAATCTTGCCGCCAATCTTTCTGACTCGAAATAAGATAGCCAGTTCCCCATTGCGTTTAGGAATCTTGGAAAGCCCGCTTCCATCTTCGACATCATCGTCACTTACCATCAGGTGAGATGATACTAAGGACTTAACCATTGTGAATGAAAAAAAAACTTAGGGCCGAAACACATAACGGCGTTGCGGCGTTGCGGCGCCGCGAAACAGAGCGTTATGTGGGGTAGCCATTTTTTCGTGATTTTTGAGTGTTCATGGACGTGTCTTTGCCATGGATCGCAATAAACTTATTGCTTATTTGTTACTAAGAAGACATTACTCTATTTTAAAGAAACGAAGAAGAATACTGGTGGATACATCCATTTAATAAGACTATGAATCCCGCTGGCGACTACTTTCCTCGAAAATACGAAGCATTAAATAAAAAATAAATAAAAATGTTTTATTTCAGACAATGAAGTCCATAGGTAAAAAGACTTAAGTAATTAAAAATTGAAATCAAGTACACTTATTAAATATTAAATACTACATACAACAAGCAGGTTAAGGAGCAGACTATATTGTACCCAGCAACCTTGTCCAGTACCTGAAGATGGGGAAGGTTGTGAAAGAAGACGTAATTGTCATAATTAGTAGGTTGCTGGAAGCAAATAGTCTGTCCCTGAACCTGGCCACCCTGTGCCGGATCAGTGCGTCAAGCCCCGCCAGGCGTGCCTCCGAGAACATTTCCGAAGCACTACACCAACGAGGCAACCTAAACAATACCCTATATGCGTCGTTATACTGGACCTTCAGTCTCCTGTAATCCTCCCGAGTAAAACTGGACCATAACTGTGGTGTATATAAGGCCTGGCAATACGTTCTAAATAAGACATGTTTCGAATCTCGGGAGCATTTGCAGAACCGACGGCCTATCATATTGGCGCGAACCGACAGTGCGCGGCGCTCGCGACCCAAGTCAAGTGAGTCACGCAGGTCCGGAGTCAGGACGTGCCCCAAGTAGCGAAACGATTGTACCCACTCTAACCGCTTTCCTTCAAGAAATACGGGAAGCGGGATTTCGTTCGCTTTACTCTTCCGAAACACCATACAAACCGACTTTTTGACGTTGTATATTAAATTGTGCTTTTTTGCATATAATTCACAAAGGGAAAAAAGTTAAAAATTAAAGATGGATGAAAAAAAAAATTTCGCCTCCTTTAGAATGAGTATATCATCATTTGAAGAGCTATTAACGTGTTGTTTGCAAGCGTCTTAGAAATAAACTGCATCATTGTCACCAAATTTGACGTCACAACGCCAGAATTCGCGGCGCGTTGCTCGCCGCAAATTTCTGCGTTGCGGCAGTCGGCGCCGCTGATTTTGGCGTTGCGGCGCCGCAACGCCGTTATGTGTTTCGGCCCTTACACCTTCCTTTTTTTTATTCACAATTGGTAGGCCCTTGGCTTCATGTCACCTGATGGTAAGTGACGATGATGCCGAAGATGGAAGCGGGCTTACCAAGATTCCCCAACGCAATGGAGAAATGGCTATCTTATCTTCAAGCCGGATAATAAGAGCTACAATCTGAATATAATGTGGGTATATTCATATATTGTGACTTCTCAGTAAACACTGAACATTCGTGCGCATAATGATAGTGCGAAAGATACTTATGTGGTTTTAAATTACATACAAAATTAGATACTATCATGTCTGTCACATAACGACGATATTAATTATCCAGTATCGTTTGAGCTGATGATTTTCACGTACTAACATACAAGTATCCAGCTACATGAATAAGTAGATAGCTGTAAGCTGATATAAGTTAATAAGATGTTATAAGTTTAACCGCCTCCGTGGCGTAATAGTTAGTCCATTCCCTTCACACCAGAAGGTCACGGGTGCAATTCCCGGCGGGGTCAACTTTGTAAGACTCGGTTTGGTTGGTGGTAGGGCATTTTCATGGCCATCTGGCTAGCTACCAAAGTTAGCTATGTAAGTCTATCTATCTAAGCTATCTAAGTCTTTCTATCTAAGCTATCTTAGTCTTGCCACCAATCACCAGTGTTAACAGCATTAATGTGTTCCGGCTTAAAGAGAAGATAGCCAGATCCCTTGAGCGTTGGGGAATTTTGGTAAGCGCGTTTCCATCTTCGGCGTCATCGCCACTTACCATCAGGTGAGATGATGCCAAGTGCTTACCGATTGTAATTAAAAAAAAGGTAGATAGATAGATTAAATATTATTCAAAGCTACATTACAGGGATACACACAGAGCAAACAAAAAAAAATACAATTTCGTATCTCTATGCTTACGTGTAAAAAGGGGGTAGATACATTTAATTGTGTTTAAATGCTGCAGATAGTTTTTTTTATTGTTAAAGATATACGTGTCGGATTTAATTGTTTTTAGTCACGAAAATATAAAAACCATTTGAAGATATACTAGATGTAACTGTAGACTGTAACTAGATATCGAGAGTGACCGGGGTTTTTTAACTATGTCCATCCAGAAATTCCATTTTAACTATTGGTGAAAGTTTTTTTTTTCAATCGGATGAGAAATTCGAAGAACTTCCTACATACAAACATACAAACTTTACCTGTTCATAATAAAGTATAGAAAAGTAAATTAAAACTATTAATTCATTTTAATAATCGTTTTGCTAGTGTTTGACGTCGCAGCGACGTCATTAGTTTACAAACTAAGAAAAAAAATAACCCGGGGTTAAAAAAAATACTGGTCTTAGTTTTTATAAAAAGAAATAAAAAATACCTAATTTTTTTTAACAACGCCAATTGTTTTTAATTTAGTCTGTATCGCTTTAACAAAATTTAACTGGGACTTTAAATTTTTCGAGAAAGAACAGGACCTCTAAATAATTTATCATGTTGGCAGATAAACCATGATCACTTATTTATAGGTCAATTCTTTCCCGAAAAATTTTGTCTCAGTAAAATTTTGGAAAATAATAAGAGAAGACCTTAATGTGAAAGTTTTTAGAATCTCGAGTAGACTAAACTTAACAAGTTAAAAGTCCAGTGTACCGTATGTGGTACACGGGGAGCGGTTC
Organism: Coleophora flavipennella; assembly: GCA_947284805.1. NCBI lineage: Eukaryota > Metazoa > Arthropoda > Insecta > Lepidoptera > Coleophoridae > Coleophora > Coleophora flavipennella. Next base: position 5,548,445 of record OX369270.1, on the reverse strand, counting down.
CGCCGAGTTCGTGTACCCTATGAGCACACCCTGAACACTTTATACAACGGGCCAGAAATGACATTTCAAAAATGGAATGACGGAACAAACAAAATGGCGGGAAAATACCTATACGTTCGACAACCAAACTGTAACCAATCTGTATCAATCTGGGTCACGAGGGGGTGAGGTAGCAATTTAGAGAGCGGCAGGGAGTGTCCATACTGTATGTTAGTACTAATATATATATTTGTTATGAGGCACACGAGCCCTATGTTACTTTACGGGCCCACACATATAGACATATGGCGTGTTTCGGAACACTTGTATGGGGACTGTTAAAGTGTTAAATCACTCATTAAGTGAGCCTTAGTGAGAAGTTGAGAACTCTCAACTAAAATTGTTCCGGGTATCTTGTGATAAACGATTTTCGAGTTATGAAGTAATGACTCCGGTCCAGCAGTGGACGATTTTCGGCTGATATAATGATGATGATGACTCCGGTCCGGAACCCTACACTTATGCATGGTCCAACACGCACTTGGCCATTTTTTAAAGTTTGCCAACAATGTCAATTATTATTGTACAGTTTAAGCACACCCTGGACACTTCATACAACGGGCCAGAAATGACATTTCAAAAAAGGAATGACGGAACAAACAAAATGGCGGCGAAATCCTATACGTTCGGCTACCAAAATGTAACCAATCTGTATCTATCTGGGTGACGAGGGGGTGAGGTCGCAATCTAGAGAGCGGCAGAGAGTGTCAATACTGTATGTTAGTACTAATATATATACTTTGGTTTATGGCTAGTATCCCTGCGGCCGCCCTAGCGCGCTCGATCAAAGTTATTGAAACTTTGTAAACACGTTCGAGACACTAATATATGTGTCGGTGGTTAGTCAGATTTCTGTCAAAAATTCGTTTTTTATACGGAAATCTGACAAACAATATGGCAACTGTGTTCAAAACGTGTTTACTCAATTCCAATAACTTTCATTAAATAACCAATTCAAATAAGAACTAAACTACGTTTATATGAAGTGTGCTATAAATACACTCCTCATAATCAATTTCAACTTTTAATTCAAACGCTATTTATTATTTCCACACAGAGATTTGTTACCATAAATGAGTTATGCACTATCAAACAATATTTGAAAAACGAATCCATTTACACACACAATGTTATAGGTAGTTCGCTTCCGTTGCACCGAATGCTACTAAGAAAAGAAATGCCCATTGGCATCATTTTATTTGATTCACTTTTTGGACGCATGTAACCTATCTACCTCCCCTTATATATAGCATATCTCTGTTTCCACGCAAAATGCAGTTTTGCTTTTTTCAACTTTTCAGATGTGTTCAAAACAATGGATAGCATGTGCGTTGCTCATAGCCTGCGTAAGCGTGCGGCAAGTAATGCCGGCGCCTGCACCGCAGGAAGATGAGCCGGAGGAAAAGTGGCCGCCTAGGCCAGTGAGTATAGTACTTTTTTTTACAGAAAAAACAAATTACATGTAAAAATTATCAAAACACTTTTCACAAAACCACCGAGTACTGGTACGAGTTATACAGCAGCAGGTGAATTATAATTAGGGTATGAAATAACAATGTGGATGTTCTATATTACAATCGTAACGTCCTCGATATGCATACACTACAGCTACTGTTGTTCAATTATGAAATATACTAGCTTTTTCCCGCGGCTTCGCCCGCGTGGACATCGTTTTTGTGACTGACTTAGAAGGTGCGCGGTGCGTGGACATGGATTTTCTCCAGATCCCTCGGGAACTATGTCAGGATATGCTTATTAGTAAATCGTGTCATTTCCCACCCCCTCAACCATCTCGGTGCAAAAAATCACACAATCCATTGTTCCGTTGCGATGTTAATTAACCAAAAAAGAGTATATTTTCAGTTCCCTCGGGAATTGCATCGGGCTATGCTATTTTCACGGAATAAAAAGTAGCCTATGCCCTTCCTTGTGACACAGGTTACCTGCATGCCAAATTTCATTAAGATTGGTCAATGCGTTGAAGCGTGAAAAGGTAACAAACAAACAAACCAAACACATTTTCACATTTATTATATTATTAATAAGGATATATTATATATTTATATTTTTAGTAAGGATTGTAACACAATAGCCGTCCGCCCGCGGCTACGTCCGCGTTGTTTTCGATTTTCCCATGGGAATGAGACGTTTTCCCGTGGTAAAAAGTAGCCAATGTGCTATTGGTCAATGCGTTGAAGCGTGAAAAGGTAACAAACAAACAAACCAAACACATTTTCACATTTATAATATTATTAATAAGGATATATTATATATTTATATTTTTAGTAAGGATTGTAACACAATAGCCGTCCGCCCGCGGCTACGTCCGCGTTGTTTTCGATTTTCCCATGGGAATGAGACGTTTTCCCGTGGTAAAAAGTAGCCAATGTGCTATTCCAGGACCTAACCTATAATGTGTTCCAAGTTTCATCCCGATCCGTCTAGTGGTTGATGCGTGATTGAGTAACAAATATCCATACATCCTTACTTACAAACTTACGCGGTTTTAATATTAGTAAGGATTACAGTGCAAACCAAGACTAAAGCATTAATAGCTTTTCAAGAAACCATGATATGCAAGAAATTAAAAATATCCCTAGGCAATGTTGAGCAGTGTACTTGTAATTTTAATAGTTTCATTCCCGCAGCGGCGTTGTGACTCATTTTGAGCACAGTAATACGAAATGGCTTACAGTAGCGCAACGCCTTTGATGGCGCACGATGTCGCCACGGCATAGCTCGTAGGTACTAGCAGTACTACCCTGTAGCCGGCCTGCCAAACTCGCGGAGTTTGCCAGGCTGTGCCCCGCAAGTACCCTTCCGTTGCTCTGCGTAAGTACATACATTCGTTGTACTAATGTACGCCGCTATGTTGTACTAAATTTAAGATTATATATTATTTATTTATATAATTATATTGTACTCATTTTAAAACGGACTCTACAGAGTGAAAAAATCGATGACAATATTTTAAACTAAAAATCTATTTATGCAACAAGGCCGCCTAATTGCACTTTGTTACATTCGAGCGACCAAGGAGTGAAGAAGGTATTGTGATAGATAACAAAAAAATCTAAGCTAAAATTTTAATGGGGTTTAATTGTATTACACTTTAGATAATAAGAAAAAAGTGTATTTATGTGTACCTGTGTGTCTATGCGTCCGTCCAGTGCTCTAGTTCTCAAACTTCTGGACGGATTTTAGTAGAATTTGGGATAGGACATATTGCCTAAAATTTTAATTTCCAGCCATTTTTTTTATTTACTCAAAAATGGCTCTGATGATAATTTAGAAGAAACTTGGCACGTTACTTTAACTTTACATGGCCTACAGCACGCGGTAGTTTTTTTATTCCAACAAAAATCGGAATAAGGTACCTCCCATACAAATCCAGGTTCTTTTTTACTTTTTCTCAAAAATAACTCCAATGATTTTAATGAAACTTTTTGAATAACTAGGACTTCACCCTCTTTTAAACTACTGTCATTTTAAACCACAAACAAAACTGTTTCATTAGGTTTTTTTTAATGTTTATTATATTTTAAGTACCTTATCCGTGTCGAATACAGAATTTTGCGATTTTTTTTGTAAAAAATAGGTTAATACTCACATCACAGCAAACAAGTTAACAAGTCCTACTTCACTGGATACTTAATTATTCCAGAAAAAATCAATCATTATGTCGGCCCATATACGTCCCCATCGAGGAGTTTGAATTAGGGCAATCAGGCCTTAGTCGACCACGCGGGCCCAGTGCGGGTTGTTCGTCTTCACACACAACCTTCGAGTTACTTCGCAGGCGTGTGCAGGTTTCCCCATGATGTTTTCCTTCACCATAAGAGCATTGCATAAACGTACATTTATGACATCGAAATTCGAAAACACTTAAGTACGTGTCAGGATTTGAACCACAACATCCCTGACAGAAGGTAGCGGCGCTAGTCGTTCGCCACTGATGTTCTTAGTTAGTAGCAAAGAATACAAGACTATGAAAAATTTACAAATTATATCGGTTTTTATGGGAGGTACCTAACCACTAGGTTTAAGGTAGGTACTAACCTACCTTACTCAGCTTTTACCTGGAAAAATAACGTACCCAGTTCAAAAGGCCATATTAAGTCCTACTTATTCACAAACTAATAAAAATCGTTATTGCCGTTTCTGTGAAAGAGTAACAAAAACCTGAATTTGTATGAGAGGTAACTTATTCCGAATTTTCGTGGAACAACAAACTACCGCCTACTGTAGGCCATATCATTTATAGTAACATACAGAGTTTCATTAAAATCGTAAGTCATTCTTGATTTAAAAAATGATGGGAGTTTTTTTACTATTGTGGCAACCCTAAAAAATCAAGTTATGTAAAATTTGAAAAAAGAAACGCCTGTGAATATAAAAATATTATTGCCTTAACCCAAATTTTACCCAAATCCGTCCATTGATTTGGGACCTACGGACTAGACGTGTGCGCCGATCGGCGTGGCGCACGCCGCCGACATTTTTAGTCACGCCGCCGCCGCCGAGGATTGTGTCGGCGTAAAATCGGCGCCAATATGTGTATGTTGTCTACCCGTACAAAGTCCTTAGTCACGCACCAATAAATCGAAATTAATTCATAAATCGGATAAATACGTACAAATCTGCATAAATGGAAACACTCAGCTCACGGTGACTTCTTGGAGATTTGATAAATATAAATATTGAATAAAAATCGGGATGCCGTCAATATAATGAGTGGGTCAAAATCGACTACAATTAATGCCGCTGTCGTATTGCGATGTGAAATAGAAGATGCTTTGAAACAAGTGAATGAAACAAATAAAGAAAAACATGTCAGCAAGATTAAAACACCGATTTTCTGTGAACAAGCTCTTGATCGCAGCAGCATTACGTGACTGTCGATTTCAAAGTCTCTATGCTGTTGACAAGTATTAAAAAGCAAAAGGTGAAACAAGAGTATCATTTCTGTCTATGTAAGAGAGCTAACAAAAGAATCTGATATTCATCAGAGAGAAAGAAATGAAAATGTTTAGTCGTCGTCTTTTACCGAAACTCAAAATACCGCCTTAGATTTGCTTCTAACAATGTCACAAAATTATTACTCTCCAAGCGCTAGTACAGATGATGATCGTACAAGTGGAATGTTGGAAGTAGTTTGGAGGATGCGATCCCAAAGATTTGATAGACGGAAACTTGCTAAGTTATTAGCAAGAAAAAAAACACAGTTATCCTTGGCTGTTTAATTTGGTGAGAGCCATAATGTGTACTCCTGCCACCCAGCGAGCGAGTGATTTCGGTTGCAGGACTTACAATTTCAGTCAAAAGGTCAAGGTTAAGTCCAATATCAGTGGACAAAATTATATGACATGTAAAAACTAAGTACAAGCGAAATAGTGATTTTTTTTATTCCGTTTAAGATTTGATTTGAATATAATATTAATAATGCTATGTGAACAATCTTGCCATATGGTGCTAGATTGAGTAGGGGTGCTTCTAGTGCTCGATTTATTTTATTTAGATTTTGTTATCTGTTTTTGTAGTTCATTTATTAAAGATTGGATATTTTGAATAAACATTCTCAGAAAAGTTGTTTGAAGATAGTGCCATATTATGATAGATTGAGTAAAGTGCTCTGTTTCTCTAATTTTAAGCAGTTTTTTGTTAATCTGTCTTTTTAAGTAATGTTGTGTTAAGGACTGTGCCTTATTATTTTAGACTGTGCATTAGTGCTCTATTTCTTTAATTTTAAGTAGATTTTCGTTAATCAGTTTTTAGTACATTTACAGACTTAAAAAAATTAAAGTAACGTGGTGTGAAGGACCGTGACATATTATGTTAGATTGAGCAAAATTATTCAATTTTTGTTATTATAATAAATAAAAGGTGGAATAATTTTAACATATCTGTTAATTATAATGCCCACGCCGATGACGCCGAATACGCCGCCGCCGCTGACAAATTTGACGCCGGCGTCCGCCGCCGGTCAAGAAGGCATCGGCGCACACTTCTACTACGGACCGTACAGACGTGCATACACACAGACACATACACACACACACACATTTTTTTTGTTTTCTGGAGTCTATTAATGTAAGAAAAACGATCCCCATGAAAATTTCAACTTTTTTTTTGTCATCACAATACCTTTTTTTACTCCTTCGTCGTTCCAAAGTAAATGGCGAACACAGTCTTTCCTACGATTCTTTAGAAAATAAAAGACAATCCTGGGACCTCCAAAGTTCATTATCAGAGCAACTACAAAATACTAAAAGTATCTGCTCGTATTGTTACCGGGAATACGGCTTCATGTCATGACCAATTTCAGCTCAATCGTACCCCTAGAAAGTCTAAAATCGTTCGCAAGATTTTGCAAGTTAAATATAGGCTTTTTTATAAATGTTTAGAGTTTTAATTTGGCACTTAAGTTGATAGTTTAAACTCATAGACCAGAGTACTCATTACTGAAGAGACTTATAGATAAAACTACCTGTTTCCCGCGGCTTTACCCGCGTGGACAACGTTTCTATGACTTTTCGAGGGTGCGCAGTGCACGAGGAGCTTGAAAAAAATAACCTATGTGTTAATCCAGGTCCTAATCTGTCTACCTACCAAATTTCCGCTAGATCCGTTCAGTAGTTTTTGCGTGAAGAAATAACAAAGATACACACTCACAAACTTTCGCCTTTATAATATTAGTGTGATAGTGTGATAAAATAAATTTGAAGGCCAAATTAAAAAAAAACCTCTCATTTTGTTATATACGTACCTACCTAGCTTTAGCCAAATTGATAGAAAACATCAATCAATAAGTTTAGGTAGCCAATCATGGGAAAATTCACAGACATTAATTTAGATAACATTTACACAACGGGGTACCAGACCTATACGCGTTCATTCTCGTGAAGTATTGACAGCGTGTGTTTTTTTATCCACAATTGGTGAGCCCTTAACATCATTTCACCTGATGATAAGTGACGATGATGCCGAAGATGGAAGCGGGCTTACCAAGATTTGACGATCCTTGGGGGAGGCCTATGTCCAGCAGTGGACGTCCTTCGGCTGAAATGATGATGATGATGAAGTGACGATGACCGATGCGATGATGGAAGCCAGGAACACATCAATTAACATAGCAAACCGTGTTTACAAAGAGACTCTGCCGGGAATCGCCCCGGCGACCTGCTGATGTGATGCTAATGGACTTAACCATTACACCACGGAGGCGGTTCAAAACAAATAGAAATAAGATAATATCAAAATAGGTATAAATATCTTCTCATGAATCTTCATCACTAATGTGTGCAAAGTTGATGCTTGTTATAGGTTCAGCTGCATAGTTGCTTATATAAGGTCTACCAAAATTATCTGAAACTATTTTAACTGGTGCTTCTACCCATGAAACTGAACGTCTTTCCCCATGAAACCCATAGTCAAATCTCAATAAAAATTATGAACTTCGCATACTTAGTTGGCTAATCAGCTGATCGAGTTAGTATTGGAGAGCCAAATTTTTTTTTGCGATTTGACTATGGGTTCCATGGGGAAAGTTGTTCAGTTTCATGGGTAGAAGCACCAGTTAAAATAGTTTCAGCTAATTTTTTTACACCTTATATAGAAGTCACATAAAGGTATATAATAGGTATCTAGTAGACAGGGCAGTAAAAATAAAAGTTGCCTGCCTTAACACAAAGCCGCAAGGATGCGCCTGCACACATAGGCAATGAATTAAACAAAACGTGCATACCTCTGACCTACAACATTACGAAGTCAGGCTTTGACACCAACGAGTTGAATTGCATACACGCCGCATCTCCCGTTCCCATAAAATGCGAATGACATTAAAGGTATAATTGAAGCTTGAATAATGCACCTATTGCACGCTAAAAATGATGACAATTAAATGTCTATTCTGACGCACAGGCTACAACTAAATCAACCAAGTATGGTAGCTTGCATCTCTGTTTATATTAACAATAATTAAAGTTAATTTTATGTTACCAGTACTGTGTATTCTCTGCAAGACACCACCGCCTCAGTGGCGAAATCGGTAGTCCATTCGCTTCACACCAGGAGGGTGCGGGTTCGATTCTCGGCGTGGTCAACTTTGTAAGACTCGGTTTGGTTCGTGAAAGGGCATTTTCATAGCCCGCCTGGCTAGCTACCACCATCTTATCTAAGTCTTGCCACCAAACATCAGTGTTAATATCATTGATGTGTTTCGGTTTGAAGATAAGATAGTCGGATCCCCATTGTGTTGGGGAATCTTGGTAAGCCCGCTTCCATCTTCGGCATCATCGTCTCTTACCATCAGGTGAGATGATGCCGAGGGCTTACCAATTGTGAATAACAATAAAAAACACTGTCCTTCAAGCGTTAAACAATACGCCTTAGCCCTAAGCCCTATTATAGGTGTATTTAATACGTGGTTTTAAAATCTTGAAACAACTTTTTGCTAATATTTCTTGACAATAGCAAAGAATACTGACTGTTTCCAATAGCTTGCTTAGCGTCACCTTGATCATTTTCATTAACTTAGTCTACCTATTTTAAAATTATTATTACCTAGCTTTGGCCTGCACCTTCGCCCGCGTGGACATAGTTTTTATGACTGTTCTAAAGCACACCCTGGACACTTCATACAACGGGCCAGAAATGAAATTTTAAAAAACGAATGACGGAACAAACAAAATAGCGGCGAAATCCTATACGTTCGACAAACAAACTGTAACCAGAGAGGTTGGGTATGCATTTAGGCAATACTCGGTTGCAAAATAAATCAATGCGCAATTTCTTGCATGTTTACCTACATTTTTATCATTTCTGTTGGGTAGAAAATAACGAATTTTTTAAAGGAGCTTCTACTCATAATTATAAGACTAACTTTGTGAGACGAAAAACCACTCCGGGAGTGCCAACAGAAGTGAAAACTTTTTTACATATTTTTAAGTTGTCCCCGTTAAGGTGACGGTGACGGTGATGGTAACGGTAACAGTGTCACGAGTTCAATGGTTTTTTCCCATCTCAAAAATGTTCAACGTGCCTAAAGAATTTTTCACTTCAGGTGACGGTGATGGTAACGGTAACAGGTTGCGATTTCAATGGTTTTTCCCATATCAAAAATGCCCAAAGCGCCTAAAAAGTTTTCACTTCAAAAAAACAATTTCGACTTCCCATACAAACGCGAATCAGCTGATCGACGTTTATGGGAAGTCATTTTTTTTCTATTTCAGCAATGTTATACTTAAACATGAGTACAAATTCCCCACACTCTGTATATCAGTAATCACTTAAAGATGCGTGCGACGATGCTAAAAGAAATGCTTTATAAGTTCATTTCAAAGTAAGCATAAAAGCATGGTAGATATTTTTTTTTCAATTTTAAACAGTTTTGAATGTGTAAATTACTCTATAGCACAAACAGATATGCCCTGGGGCGCTATCAAACGCATCTAAGCACCATGTGATGTGAATATTCGCGCAAGACCACTAATTGGACGCAATTACTATAGCACTAGTCGCCTTTGTGAGCCCTTCGAATCTAATCTCAGATTTATCGCACCAAAGTACATTACAATAAAAACGCAATGCACCGCTTTACGAATGACAGTGGTTCTAAAACTTTGATATGGAGGCAAGATTTTATCTTTAGAACTAATATTCAATGCTTCTCTACCTCTAAGAGGATTGTGAAGCTGCGACTTTTCATACAAATGGCGTTAACGATTTTCACCTCTACGTTAAGAGGCTTGTGCATTTTGGCTTGGATTTTATTTAGCGTGGACAGAGTAAAAATTAAAAATATTATAATGTAATATTTACACGATTAAACCTAATATATTTCGATAGGAGATGCAAAATGTATTAGGATCGGACATCGTTTTTATGACTGAGGGTGAGTGGTGCGCGAACCGCAAGCAAGGGATGTAATATGATTTAAATTTGGAACGATAAAATTCGTATGAAAACTCTTAGCGCCCGTATTCTACGTAGGAAAATGCTTTTTTCTTGATCTGAGCATTGCAAAGAGAGTTTATTCGAAAATAAAAAAAAACAACAAAAGCCTTTTATTAAAAGAATGTGAAACAAAAGACGGTGTTTGGTATTATTCTTGTTATTATTTATATTAAGTTATTTATGTAGCCCTGGCTCTATATTGCCTCGCAGTTGGTGTGAAAAGTAGAGTATTCACTTCTGGAATAAAGCCTATCCGGCTTGAACCTCTCGCTTCATTCAGGACTTTACAGCATATATATGTCGCAGGATAATTTGATAATCCGTCGTTTCGCGAAAATCCTAGGAAAATTGGATACTATGGAGTAGAAAACTCCTAATAAAACCAAGTCGGACGGAGCCCCGCTATGCGGGGCTCCTTTTTACGGTAGAAAAAGACATGCTAACATAACCTAACCTATTTAACGAAGCGGGGCTCCGTCCGACTTGGTTTTATTAGGAGTTTTCTACTCCATAGTATCCAATTTTCCTAGGATTTTCGCGAAACGACGGATTATCAAATTATCCTGCGACATATATAACTCTTAGTTATCTTGAGTCCCTCGTCACACTCAGGGTCTATACTGCCGCCTGACGTAGACACTACTTTATTTCCATGGTGCATAATCTACTATTCCGACCCGCGGCTCCGCCAGCAGCGTTGTCTTTTTATTTTTTTTATTTTTAGGTTTCCGTACCTCAAAAGGTAAAACGTAACCATTAAAGGATCGCTCGTGTGTCTGTCTGTCTGTCCGTCCGTCCATCTGTCGCAGCCAATTGGCTTCAAAACTACTAGACCGATTGAGTTGAAATTTGGAACACATATGTAAATCGGTAACTTAAAGACTTAAATACGCTTCTATCTTCGGCAACATCATCACTTACCACCAGGTGAGATGTTGTCAAGGGTTTACCAATTGTAAATAAAAAAAAAATAAAAAAAATGTAACGTAAATAAATTAATTTTAAACATGGGCACAGTATATATATTAGTACTACCGTACAGTATGGACACTCCCTGCCGCTCTCTAGATTCGACCTCACCCCCTCGTCACTCAGATTGGTTACTAGACTGGTTACCGACCTCAAGGGTTTTCACACACGGGAAAGATACTATATATTAAAAAAATAAAAATAAATTAATAAAATATTCAGGGACAAATCACACATGGTCATCTGGCCCCAAAGTAGGATTCCCTGTGTTATGGGTTACCAGAGACTGATATACATACTTATATACGTTTAAATACATACATATATAGATATAATTTAACACCCAGACACAGAGCAAACAAATCTGCTCATCACACACATGCTTGCTCTGGGTGGGGATCGAACCCACGACTCTCGGATCAGTAGTCAAGAGCACTAACCACTGAGCCACCGAGTCAGTCTATAAGATGTCTTTATCTGATCAGATATCTTACAATATCGCTCTTCATATAAGTTAATCAATGTACACACACGGAGCCGTTTTTGTCGTGTTTTGCATACATTTTTTTTAACAAAATTACTAAGCATCAAATCAATGCGTTCTTCATACAAATTTTGAAAATTAATTTGGTTGTTCTTGAAAGCCGTTGATTTCCGACCCTTAGTTATTTGATCTTTTTTGTTTCAAATGAATTTTAAAAGGAATACGTCACATTTCCAATAACCCTGTCTGATTCATTTAGTACCAAAGTTGGTAAAATCAATATTTCAAATAACAAGTATAATTATCTTTTTTGTTTTATTGATTGAAGGTACACATATTTATGACACTTCTACGCATACATTTTTGCCCGCCTGGCTAGCTACCACCATCTTATCTAAGTCTTGCCGCCAAACATTAGTGTTAACAACATGTCAATGTTGATATCATTGGTGTGTTCCGGCATGGAGATAAGATAGTCAGTTCCCCATTGCGTTGGGGAATCTTGGTAAGCCCGCTTCCATCTTCGACAACATCGTCACTTACCACCAGGTGAGATGTTGTCAAGGGTTTACCAATTGTGAATAAAAAAAAAATACAATACAATTATAACTGGGAATGATAAATGGCGGCGCTTCTATTTGCGTCTTGCTCAAACAATATAGATCTCTCGCTCACACGAACTACCAACTTATCTATGGAAACAATGCTATTTATATTCCCAATCTTTAATTATACGTATATACAAAAAAAATACGTTACCTCACCTTAAAAGTACATTGAAAATTCGATTAAATATTTTTCGTTACCAATGCCGCCGGTGCGATTCAACCCTACCTGCATTCTTGCCTATAGATACGTCAGTTGTATATATGTATATCATTTCTCGCTCGTTTGTATGGAGTGTCCGGGGTGTGACATGGGGGCCTATTTGGGGGGTAAATTAGAAAATATTAAAAAAGTTTTGCAAACTATATCGTTTGACATATCATATCAAATAAAAGGGCTTATTTTAAGAATCTCAAATATTTTTATTTATAATTTTAAGATAAATAGTTTTGAAGTTATATAAGAAAATTATAAATAAAGCCTGTGGAACCCTACTTTGCGCGAGTCCGACTCGCACTTGTCCGTTTTTTTTTCGAGTCAAATGTATAGGTAACGTGATGAAGATCAAAATGTCATATTATATTTTTGGTTTAAATTTACATATCGAAATAATATAGGTTTAATATATAGTGCAAAAGATTTCGTAAAAAAAGTATGTAAGTGCTTAATAATAACTATTCCTATGCCATAGAAGTTTGTACCCATGTATTCGTCCCAAGGTCATTGCTGCGCAGCAAATTGTTTGTTATAAGGTAAAATCACAGATGATATACTAGTTAGACTTGTAAAATCCACAAAGAAGTACCGTTTAGCAACATGCTATACAGGTACAACAATATCAGATATTAATCAAATTGTCGAGTTAAGTGGGCGTACGTAGGTATGCATCGTGGTTATCTTAAGTAGTTAACCACAAGACACCTATGCAGAGACTAAACAGGTTATTTTTAATCTTTTATATTTGTATTTTTATTCATGTTACAAAACTTTGGTAAAGTTTGCCAGATTCATAGGTAAAAAAATAATTAAATGCTACTGCAAGTTTTTGTTAGACTAACCTGTATATTATTGTCCACTTTTATTGCAGTATGATTAATTATTAAACTCACTTGTACTTGTCACATATAAGCGAACTTCCTGCCGCTTTGACATAGGACCCATAAACTGTTCCTGTCCAGTTACTTACAAAATATGCCATTTTGTAACAGTTACTGGAGTCAATGGTTTTAACATCCTACTAATATTATACTTAAAGCGAGGTATTGATTGGAACTGTTGTCTCTGTCTTTTTTTTGCGTGTAAAGAGCAAAGAAAATAACCACAATTTTTCAATGGTTTTTCGTTTCAATCAAAAACTACAATGAAAGTATAAAAACTAATAACATCACTCACATTGTATTATCATAACAAATATTGTTGTATATTTTTTTTATATTTATATTCAAAATATTAGTCATAACTAGATTTGAAAGTAACGGTGTGTAGACCTATCATTGGGTTTTTTCCTATCGAACCAAAACTGCTCAATCGTGTTTCTAATATCTTTTGACTTTATGGAACATCATCAACAATAAGGGTATTTTTTTTCAACCTTGGGTTTTCTATCGTTTAGGAGTAATTGACCTCAAAAATCACGAAAATCTGTAATTTTACCGCCTTAAACGTGAAAGTTGGTATGTATGGATGTTTGTTACTCTTTCACACTTCAACCACTGGACGGATCGGGATGAAACTTGTACACACATAGGTTAGGTCCTGGAATAGGACATAGGCTACTTTTTACCCCGTATTAGGTTGCGTATTAGGTCCTATACTTGGTGGGCCGATGACCTTGTGAGTCTCCGGCCCGGCAGCCGCTGGATGCGGGCAGCGCAGGACCCGGCCGTTCCTTGGTAAATCTATGGGGGAGGCCTTTGTCCAGCATTGGACATTTTTCGCCTATTATGATGATGATGATGATGATAATAATAATTTGGGAAAAGTGAACTCCAGTAAAAGTTTCTGCAGTTAATCAAAAAAAATCAAAAAATATTATAAATGTGAAAATGTGTTTGTTTGTTTGTTACCTTTACACGCTTCAACGCCTTGACCAATCTTTATGAAATTTGGCATGCAGTTAGCCTGTGTGACGGGGAAGGACATAGGCTACTTTTTATCCCGGTAAAAAAGAATAATCTGATGCATTTCCTGAGGGAACTAAAAAAATACTCGATTGTTGAAACGACATAATTTACTAATCACCCTTGAAGACAGTCAAAAAAACGATGTCCACGCGGGTGCAGCCGCGGGAAAAAGCTAGTCTATTATAAAAACAAACACATCTGCTTTTTACACGACTGCCCACAAAAAAAGGAGCGTATTGTTTTTAGGTCTAATGTAACCTACATTACACGATATCTTCTGAACAGCTTGATGGATTTTAGAGTGCGAAATATCGTTAGTTTCGACTTGATCCGACTTCCCAAAAAAGAGGGGTAGTGTTTTATGCAGTAGTTTTTTATGCAGTAGTTTTTTATGCAGTAGTTTTTTATGCAGTAGTTTTTTATGCAGTAGTGTTTTATGCAGTAGTTTTTATGCAGTAGTTTTAATTTAAAGTTATCTTTCAGTACAACTACCACTACGAGGTAGAAGAAGAGAAGAAGAAGCTTTACTTCGGCGCTAACGAATCTGGTGATGAAGCAGGCAAGGTCGTCGGCGGATACTACGTTTGGCTCCCGGACGGCAGACTCATGTCTGTCGAATACACGGTGGAGGGAAAAAGCGGATTCGTACCAGTGATTAGATTCGTGCCCAACGCAAATCCGTTCGCGAAAGAAAAATAATGAAGAATGGTGAACGACTCTTAAAATACTTAATTGCTTAGATAGTTCAAAGAGGAAAGTAATTCCATTCGAACTTTATGTTTAGATCTGATGCGATTCAAATTGTTTTTATTGGTGATATTTATATTGGTTCGTCGAGTAATTGAGATTATAAAACACGTTAAAAAACCGACTTCCATCGCAACAACTTAGTACATTTATGCATTTTTATTTTTGGTTTTTGTTAATTTTATAGTAAAGAACCACACCGATATTGATAAAATTTATATGGGACCACACGGGAAGCACAAGCTTTCAATTAAAAAAAGAATTATAAAAATCGATTCACCCAGTCAAAAGATATGAGGTAACACACATAAAACGCACTCAAATTTTTAATAAAATAAAAACATACAGACGAATTGAGCTCCTCCTCCTTTTTAGAAGTCTTAGTATAAGATTTAGAAGTTGATAAAGATAAACAGACGGACACTTTTGTGCATATTCTTTCGCCAGTCGTAGTAGTCAGTATTCAAATTTCTTTTATATATATTTTTTCTTGGTAACAGTATAATGACGTTTATCGTGTGGCAGTACGGAACCCTTAGCGCGCAACTCCGACTCGCACTTGGCCGGTATTTTGTCACTTAGAGGGGCGGATTTTTTTTTGTGTCCAGGGCACCGGATTTTCAAATACGCCTCTGAAGATAATATAGCCATTTGAAGACAATTGAAGCAGTAAAGACTATCTGCTGCACAATCTTACAACAATATCATGCATTCGGAGGCCATATGTCTTTAAGGCATCATCTTACTTTTAACAATAAAGGTGTGGTTCGGACAGATGGGAGCGTGAAGTGGGTCTGTAAGAAATCATGATTAATCGCGGTAGGGGGGAGGGGGATAATGTGGCAATCACGTGTATTTTTGAAAGGATTTAATTTTATATGTAATGTGTATTTTTTTCACAACGAAATGAATAATCGTAGTGCTTATAGCTTCAAGTGCAGCAAATACCAACTAAATTCTCAATTTCATAAATGTTATGTTTTTTAGAATGTTGTTTTATGATATATTTTTAATTAAACATCGTCACTTACCACCAGGTGAGATGTTGTCAAGGGTTTACCAATTGTGAATAAAAAAAAAATAAAAAAAATAAACATATTTTTCAAATACCTATGTGATATTTTCTATTAAAAAAATGCACGTGATGCTAGGTGGGGGAAGGGGCAGCCTCTCCACGTTTCCAAATTTTTAAAAGTGAAGGCCACGTGAATCATAAAACTGAACAACTTTTCTCAAGGTTTCCCCCATACGGAATTTGCAATATTTTTTTGATTTTTCTTATAAATCGATCAGCGCTATCAGTCAAGTTTGCATGGAGTTTATGACAAGCTTTATATTTATTAGTATCACCTGTCCCGGTGTCTGTATAATGAAATCTTGCAAGTTAAATTTGACCCACTTCCCGGTTTCCGATTGAGCTGAAATTTTGCATGCATATGTATATCGCGTGACAATGCAATATTAAAAGCTTGTTTTTAGTTTTTTTTGCAAATTTGGTATGGCTTCCTTGGCGAAAGTTAGTTTAAGCCTTCGTACAGTAGAGTCTACCCTTGGCGGCTAACTGTTAAAATAGCATCTTGTTAGTAGTGATAGGTTAAATTAAGTTAATTAAAGTTACCGTTCACTGTGATTAATGATAATACATAGATTAGAGGTAATTGTGGAACCTGACTAAATTAAGGAAAATTAATTATGATTCGCTAGTATAATTTTGTACCTGTACATTGCATTTCTGTGCAATAAAAACTGTAATTATCATTAAATATCGTACTTTTATTTCGCCTTCGTTTAATTTGAAAAGTTATGTTTTAATAAGTCTAAAAATACTTATTTTCACAATATGAAACTAAATATAGCATTAGCATCACTAAATAAATGTGGCCAATCCACCTAAAAGAAGGTCACAACCTCTATTTTGAGATGTTGCTACAAGTGACCTAATAAACTTTTTTTTTTTATTGCGAGTCGGACCGTAGCTCTCAATAAATTGTACAGCCACACTGTGCATACTTTCTCGCGAAGCCTTAACCAGCTGTCGTCGTAGTCGAGCATACACAAATCAAATATTAACATTACACTTAAAAAATAAATAAATAAAAGCCTTTTATTCGGACAACAGATATACAGTTTTGTTTCTTATACTGTTATATATGTATTTATATGTATGTTGTTATTTATTTGTATGTATTTTACACAAAAAAAATATTGGCATATTTGGTGCTTCTTTACTTTCTGTAAGTCTGTTTGCCAATTGGCAACATTACACTTACTTAGTCGCAAAGAATACAGTAAGGTACCATATCAGACTTGATTAAAAAAATATTTCTAAATACCTTCGGTTTGTATTGAAGGTACTTTACTCCAATTTTTTGTGGAATAATTAAGTACCCAGTGCAGTAGGTTTTATTAAGTCCTAGTGATTCACAAAATTTCATTAAAATCTTTAGAGCCATTTTTGACAAAAAGTAACAAACTACCTGGATTTGTATGGTATGTATCTTGTTCCGATTTTTCTTGGAATAACAGACCACTGCGTGCTGTAGGCCATAAAGTTATGGTAAAGTACCGAGATTCATTAAAATCGTCAGAGTCATTTTTGAGTTAAAAAATAACTAGTAGTTTTTAATATGGTGGCAACGTTAAAAAATCAATATAGGGGTTTGAATCAAACGGCTCGAGATATAAAAATAACATTGCTCTAACCCAAAATTCACCCTTATCCGTCTAGTAGTAAGGTAACTAGAGCAGCGGACGGACGTACACACAAACGGCTCTTGGAAGGATAGACGGACAGTGAATTCAAAGTATTACTTAGAATCCCGTTGGCACCTTTTGTACACGGTACCCTAAAACAGTTTCAGAAAGAAATAGTAAATAAGTTCTACGTAACAAAACTCCTGATTAATTTCAAAGGAAACCACGGGATGCGAGCAGCGTACAACCGGCCTTTGATGGCAGTGTCGTCTTTAGGCAGATATTGAACAAAAATGTACAAAAGATAAAACGTAAACTTCTACCTTATCAGCAAGCCTGGTCATGATGACAGCAGTTGCCTCTGTATCGAACTGCGGCCGCCCAGCGCGTCCCACCATTTGCAGTATCGTACTGATGCCGTACTCCTGAAATATTTTATATACATAACTTAATATGTAATAAAAAAAGTGTGCGTGTCAGCTCCGACGTGTGACTGGAGGTTACTCATTAAGTCTTCTCAAACGTTTTTCATGTAAAGTTTTGATATCCCTGACCTTACAGGATACGCTCCAGGCTTGATAAAAATTTGTCGGTATTATGGCCTTTAGGTGGTATGGCCATGGAGCCTTAGCTTTGGAGAAAACTTGACTGACGTTTTATTAAAACGTTTTATCGTGACACCTTTTCGTGACGCCTTTTTTTATTAACACTAGATTTTACTCCCTTTTACGGAATAAACTCCAAAAACTTAAAAAGAATGAAACAAATCCTCCACTGTCCAATACTACCTTTGTAATTACCTACTACTAAGACACTTTAGTTACAACAAAGCAACGAGATTTTATATCTTACTATAGAGAAGCAACAGTTTCAGGGTTTGTTGCGTTGGGTGCATTTTTTTGCAAACAACTTGACTTTTGTATGAAATCTTGACACCAAAAAGTTAAGAAACATTTATTTTGAAAAAAAATATATCTTATGAGTTACTCAAATAAACGATAAATATTGATGTATCAGTCCCTCCGCAGTATTAAGGTATAGTTTGACAGAGATCAGAGCACTAGCGGGGAGATCAAAGGAGATCAAAAGCGGACGCCAGAGTTCTATCCGTAACGGATAGATTCCCACTTCAGCGCGAAATTCGCTTCTATCCGTTACGGATGGTTTCCCGCTGGAAGGGAGGCATAATCAAACGTGGGTAATTTTTTTATGTGATATAGAACCTCGCTCTGGAGATATAGAAACTCATTGCAACATAGATACTCATTTATAGGAAACTAGCTGGGGCGCGGTGGCGCGAGCCGTAAGCGGCTGGCGGGGCTATCCAAATCTTCCTCGTCTAACATTCTTTCTATTAGTGAAAACCTTATCAAATCCTTTGCGTGGTTTAGAACAAGTAAGCGGAAAAAACAGATAGAGACAAACAGCGACTTTGTTTTATACAATGTAGAGATTCAACATTTTGTGATTGAGGAGGATTTGCTTCAAGACCCAAATTATTTCGATTTCTATGTTCTTCTTCTTCTTAGCGTGTCGATGGCAGACACTACACTGTATTTGATGCTCACGCCGGGAGTAACAAACACTATTTCTATATTTATATCTCATTTATCACTATCATCATCATCACATCTCTATTCACATTTTATATTATGACCTGACATGTATAATTATGAATTTGTGACGTGAAATATATAAAACTAAACTAAAACTCAAACTGTGCCTTAGACGCTGCGTCGCGCGTCGCCTATGAACAGTTAAGACAACTCTAGACTATCCCGGACCTGCGTTAGTCTTTCAGCCTCGCCGGCTGTACTTGCATAATATCACAGCTAGTAATAATTTTAAAAATGACTGCATAAAAACTTAACCTCTATTGTTTGGCCAGTCGGGTAAAAATGTATCATATTTCAGTTAAGGGATTAAGACGAATTTAACGACACCTCGCACTCCAAAATCTATAAAACCATATAGGCTACATACAGGTCGTGCCAAAGATATAAACACACATACATACAACACATACACAAACATAACATTCATTCTAGCTCAGTCGGGTAAAAATATTACACGATAAGAAGGAAATATGCGTACATTGAAGTGAAAAATTACTCAAATTAACCTGATACGCTCCGCTGACGTACTGTTGTGTGTTTTTGATTATAACCAAATGAGCTGGCAGGTTCACGCCCATTGCTGAAAAAAATCACAAACTTAATCAAATAGTTTACATTTCATTTTACAAAGAATACCAATAATGTCAAACATAAACTGTCAGTGGTGTTTTGGGTCCTAAATAGAATGCAAAAATATTCAGGTATCTATTGAATATCGGGAGAGAAAAATACAGTCACAGAAGTACAAAAATGTCTTCGCGTCAGACGGAAGATTTTCACACAGAACTCATAAAACAGCTGTTAGAGGAGTCTGGTCTGGTTTGTAGAAAGCCGCAAGAAGAGGTAATAGAAGAAATCGCATGGAACGAAGAAGAGAACGTAGAACAATCTGAACATGAGATTGAAGTCGAACATGAAACAGAGTTTACACCTGAAGATGAAGTGAAGCTTGATTCATTGAAGGCATCCTCCGAACGTTTGTACCGAGTGTTCCCAACTCCTTCACTAAGAAGAGTAATACCTGATAAATTAAGAAAATTCGAGGCCAGCAACCGTATCCACGTCCTGCCCGAAGAATTCAAGAAAGATATAGATCCACTCGAGATCCCAAAGATAGCAACTACACCCCATCAGACATACATCGACAGTTTAGCCGAGATGGTTGGCTGCGAGGAATACAAGAACAGCCTTGCTGAGTACTGGTTTTTAGATACTTTAGTGAATTTGCTGAGAAGAGCACAAGATGATGATTTGAAAAGAGATGCTCAAGCTGTTCTTATACTGTGGTTTTGTGAGTGGATGAAGGAGATCCAACATTTTGATGCAGCTGATCGAGAGCGCATGCTCAAGAGGTTTAAAGAGAACATGTTAACTGCAGCTCGATACGTAGGCGAAGCTGAAGAACTGCCCACACCTGACAAGGTTGGAGTTAACTACAAGGCCCAACCAGATGAAGATTCTCGTAGTACTAAATCTACCGTGTCAAAAGCTGCAGTGTCAAAAACTGCAATACCAATAAGTGCTAAATCACTGACTACTACACCAATAACTAAACCCTCTGAAATAATAAGTAATAGGTCAGAGAAACGCATTTCCTTTATTCCGGAGACCAAGTATGAGTGTGCGTTGTCAGACTTGATTCAAATAATACATTACATCTACGATTTGTTTAGCACTGATTATCTGTTCGACTTGGTCAGATCGATTTTCACTTTTACTCCGGTTTATGTGTCTATAGATGCGCCTTACCAGATTCGTAATCCAAAGAAGATGTATGTGCCTCTCAAAATAAAGTCAAAGAAAGAGAAGACACCTCGGAAAGAGAAGCCTACTCGGCTAAAGAAGAAAGATATACAGGCTGACACGGCGGAGTACATTGCGCTGATGGAGTTAAGAGCTAAGGAGGATAAGGAGTTTGAAGAGATGGAGGAGATGCAGAAGGAGGAGTGGAACAAGCGCAGTAATATTCTACCACTGACGCTGGCCGCGGACGATGAGTTCTTCAACACATACTGGCCACCGCCGCCTCCCCCCGAGCCGCTTATTATTGATACCCCTCCGCCGGCGAAGGGAAAAGGAAAACCCAAAGGCAGGAAGTAAAATTAAAGAAGATAAACGCTTGTTTATACTCTGTCATGACGTGGTCTAAATATATTCACATGCCTAATATTGCGTGTTTAGACATAAATTGCGGTAGACCCTATGTAATTTTGTGTAGCGAATTGGGTCGTCCACTTCCTACAAAGTTGTTAAATGTAACTTGTTACTATTTATTTTTTAAGAGGGGACAACTCATGAGCAAGCGAGTTGAGAAGTGAAAGACTTACAGTGGACGAGGTGGGAAGTGGTCAATTTTGGAAGCAAACGACCCAATCCGCGACGCTAATTTCTTCTATAATAAACCTAACAAATCTACGTGCCACATAATCATATCACCAAGACTCAGTGCGTACACACACAAACACACAATTGCAAAAAATAACTCTCAGCCGCTTGTATCTAAAAACAATAACAGTTACAGCAGTCGACTAAAAGATTAGGCACAGATAAGAAACAAATCGCAAAAGACTTGTTTCGTAATTGGGTAGTTGAATGCATTAAAATAGTTATTTTACGACGTGTTATAAGGGGTCCTTTTTTATATTTATTTTGTTATAATATTTTGGTCCTGAATGATACACACAATCAAAAGAAACATATATATTATACTAGGAGGTAACGACAAATTTGGTAACGATAACGGAAATGGGTAAACTTAGGTTGAAGGATAAATGACAACCCTCTGATGTTAAATATGTCGGACTGACTGCGCAAAGTGCTTGCGTTATGTACATATAGCGCCTGAAAAACTAGTTACCATGACCAAAAAAAAGGTTAAGGGAAATGGCTGGAGTAAGATATAATATGAAAGTACTAGTTGTACTGGTGACAATTATTGCTAAAACTGACCAAATATTCGGTTGCGTTATGGAGCAACGCCCGTTTAGTAGTAGGAATTCTGGACCAGGCCCCCAATCCTGCCGAATTACAAAGTTGGAAATGGCGGAAGTCAATTCCTAAAAAAAGCAAAACAAACGGTTTCGCCGCCCATTTAAATCGTTTGCGCGTGGTCCTATTTCGCTATCTTCAAGTGCTTTCAAGATAGGAATTCCAGGCAACTTTGGGGCTCCGGCAGGGGGGTGGGATCCTGGTTCAGACTCTCGCTATTCCTACTACTAACGGGCTTTGCTCCATAATGCAACCGAATATTTGGTCAGTTTTAGCACAATTGTCATGAGTACAACTAGTACTTTTATTTTATATTTTACTCAGCCATTTCCCTTATCGTTTTTTTTGGTCACGGTGTAACTAGTTTTTCAGGCGCTTTATGTACATAACGAAACCACTTTGCGCAGGCAGACCGACATATTTAACATTAGAGGGTTGCCATTTATCCTCTCAACCTAAGTTTATCCATTTCCGTTATCGTTAAGAGATTTGTCATGACCTCCTAGTCTATATTATACACATAATTCTGGTTTTTTAATTGGTCCGCCTTCGCCAGAAGCACGAACGCGGACTATTCAGAAGAAAGAAAGCTTAAACTCCCATGGGAACAAACTTTAATTAAGATCCCGCTAACCTCTAAAGCCAATTGTCGTTTTTCGAATAAGTGTGATGAAAACAAATGTGAAAAAAAACTTGCTAAATAGCCCTCTTTCTTTAATTTCAGAAAAACTTACCCATCAGATTTTTAATAATATCTACTTAAAAACTAAAATTTTAAATATCTAAGTTAACGAGAACGAAATAGTACAATATTTCAATAATTTTTAGGGTTACGTACCCAAAGGGTAAGAACTGGACCTTATTACTAAGACTTCGCTGCCCGTCTGTCTGTCCGTCTGTCACCAGGCTGTATTTCATGAACCGTGATAGCTAGACAGTTGAAATTTTCAGATGATGTATTTCTGTTGCCGCTATAACAACCATCATCATCAACATCATATCAGCCGAAGGACGTCCACTGCTGGACATAGGCCTCCCCCAAGCATCTCCACGACGACCGGTTCTGCACTGCCCGCATCCAGCGGCTTCCCGCGATCTTCACCAGGTCATCGGTCCACCGCGTGGGAGGCCTGCCTACACTACGCTTTCCGGTGCGTGGTCGCCACTCGAGAACTTTACTGCCCCAACGGCCATCTGTTCTAGGAGAAATGTGCCCCGCCCACTGCCACTTAAGTTTAGCAATTCTGCCGCTATCTATAACAACAAATACTAAAAATTAGAAAAAGTGAAAAGATAAGGGGTTCTCCATACAAAAAACGAGTTTTTTTTAAACGTGAAAAAACTAGCGCCATCTAGTATGATGTTACGGAACCCTTTGTACTAGCGCCATCTACCCTATGTGTGTGGTTCTTACTCGCACTTGGCCGGTTTTTTTAGAATTGAATCTCGTTTTTGACACGTCTTCTTTAAAAGTAAGATGGCTAGAAGGCAACTTGCGGATTGTGATATTAACTTACCCAGAGTAGTGGTTGTTATGAGTATGGGTAGATCTCTATTCCTGAATGCTGCCTCTATATTAATTCTCTCTTCGTATAGCAGACCGGCGTGGTGGCAGCCCACACCGTTTAGCACTAAAGTCTAAAAATATTTATTAAATATAATTTTTACTGGTTGAGGAGAGGAAATATCATTAAAAAAATATCAATGCCAGATTCATAAATTTTTATTTCTTATCGTGTGGCACAATTAACCGTGTTACCCAAGGGATAGACGGCGATTGCCTAGTGTTGCACTTAGCATCACCTGCGGACGTGTGCAACGCGACCTTCATACACACCTGGAATCAGATGTGCAGGTTTCCTCCCGATGTTTCCTTCACCGTTAAAGCAATCGGTAAGTATATGAAAGTAAGTTTTTTGAAAAATTCATTGGTATATTGGCGGTCCGGATTTGAACCCGAGACCTCTGGTTAGGTTGAGTCACCGACGCTTTTTCATAATTGTAATTATGAATCTGGCATTGATATTTTTTTATATGGGATTAACATTAAAAACCATTTAAAAATATTTAGATTTTGTGGGAAATAATATAAATTAATTTCATACTCGTCAGTTGTAGAGAGGACTGCAAACAGGGAAGAAAGGATGAGAATAACCTAACGTATTTAATTAAAAACTAACAACCCGACTGCATAAAAGACTACCCGCCCTCTTCTTAGGGCAGTCGAATAAAAATGTATGATGATGAATACCTAACTAAATTAATTTCATACTCGTCAGTTGTAAAGAGGACTGCAAATAGGGAAGAAAGGAAGAGAATAACCTAACGTATATAAAAAATTAACAACCCGACTCCATAAAAGACTACCCCTTTTTTTAGGCCCGTCGAAGAAAAATGTATGATGATGAATACCTAACTAAATTAATTTTATACTCGTCAGTTGTAGAGAGGACTGCAAATAGCGAAGAAAGGAAGAGAAAAACCTAACGTATTTAATTAAAAACTAACAACCCGACCCCATAAAAGACTACCCCTCTTTTTAGGGCAGTCGAATAAAAATGTATGATGATGAATACCTAACTAAATTAATTTCATACTCGTCAGTTGTAGAGAGGACTGAAAATAGGTAAGAAAGGAAGAGAATAACCTAACGTATATAAAAAATTAACAACCCGACTCCATAAAAGACTACCCCTTTTTTTAGGCCCGTCGAAGAAAAATGTATGATGATGAATACCTAACTAAATTAATTTCATACTCGTCAGTTGTAGAGAGGACTGCAAATAGCGAAGAAAGGAAGAGAAAAACCTAACGTATTTAATTAAAAACTAACAACCCGACCCCATAAAAGACTACCCCTCTTTTTAGGGCAGTCGAATAAAAATGTATGATGATGAATACCTAACTAAATTAATTTCATACTCGTCAGTTGTAGAGAGGACTGCAAATAGCGAAGAAAGGAAGAGGAAAACCTAACGTATTTAATTAAAAACTAACAACCCGACCCCATAAAAGACTACCCCTCTTTTTAGGGCAGTCGAATAAAAATGTATGATGATGAATACCTAACTAAATTAATTTCATACTCGTCAGTTGTAGAGAGGACTGCAAATAGCGAAGAAAGGAAGAGAAAAACCTAACGTATTTAATTAAAAACTAACAACCCGACCCCATAAAAGACTACCCCTCTTTTTAGGGCAGTCGAATAAAAATGTATGATGATGAATACCTAACTAAATTAATTTCATACTCGTCAGTTGTAGAGAGGACTGCATATAGGAAAGAAAGGAAAAGAATAACCTAACGTATTTAATTAAAAATTAATAAACCCGACTGCATAATAGACTACCCCTCTTCTTAGGGCAGTCGAAAACAAATTTATACTTGTCACTAAGGGGATCAAGACTTTTCAAACGACACCTCGCAATCTGAAAACCGCTTCCGTCCATTAGCTTCACATCAGGAGGACGCGGGTTCAATTCCCGGCGAAGTCTCACATGGTCGGTTTGTTTGGTGGAAGGGAACGCCCTTAGAAAATTGTCTAAGCCCGCCTAGCTAGCTACCATCACCTTATCTAAGTCTTGCCGCCAAACAGCACAGACCGGCTTGAAGATAAGATAGCTAGTTCCCAATTGCGTTGGGAAATCTTGTTAAGCCCAATTGTGAATAAAAATAAATCCATCAAGCCGTTTAGAAAATACCGTTTTTTTTTTATTCCCTTAGCATCATCTCACCTGATGGTACGTGACGGTGATGCTGAAGATGAAAGCGGTCTTACCAAGATTCCCCAACGCAATGGAGACTGGCTTCTTACCTTATCTTATCTTCAAGCCGAAACACATCAATGTTGTTAACACAGATGTTTGGCGGCAAGACTTAGATAAGATAGTGGTAGCTAGCCAGGCGAGCGATGCCCTACCACTAACCTAACCGAGTCTTAGAAATTGACCCTACCAGGAATCGAACCCGGTGTGACGCGAATGGACTAACCATTACGCTACGGAGGCGGTTAAAAACAAACAGGTAACCTACGGGTGCGAAACCCTACAAATATCATCGAGTATACAACAATCGGATGAAGGATTTTGTAGTTGAATTGTTTTTTTTGTTTTTTTTTTACGTCGCGGTCAATTCTCCAACTGCTAATTTTAATTTTAATCGCAAAAATTTTTTTTATGTGACAATTACAAATTTACTTTACTATGAGACTTTATTTTAGTTATGAGACTTTTCTTCTTGCCAAATATCGTGATTCTAGATTTACGGGAATACCCTATAGGATTTTTTTTAAATCCACAATTAGTAAGCCTTAGATTTATTTGAGATTATTAAAATATGTGGCATCAATGTCCGTGTTTTTTATTTATACTTTGACTCAGAAGCTTGATGTTTTTTACATCTTTAAAGGACCGTAGACTTAAGTCATCATCATCATACTAGCCGAAATACGTCCACTGTTAGACAAAGACCTCCTCCAAGGACAGGTCCTGCGCTGCCCACATCCAGCGGCTTCCCGCGATCTTCACCAGGTCGTCGGTCCACCGAGTGAAGCCTGCCTACGCTACGTCTCCCGGTGCGCCTCAGTTAAGTTCTTGAGACTTAAGTATTTGATATTAATTTCAAAGCAATTTCGCAAAGGTAGGAGCGAGCGGGTGTAGCGCGGGTTACACGGGGGGGGGGGGCGACCGTACCACGACCCCCGCGTCCCACACTTCGATTAAAACCTGAAAATAAGACACTGTTCAACTTAGATGCCGCGATCTATACCTCCACGCCAGACGACAGACAATGAAGTGATCCTAATGGGTTTCTTTTTTCTTGTTTGTTTATTCATTATAAACTTAGTTAATAATGAATAAACAAATAAATCTTTATTGTGCAAAAGAAAGATTTAAGAGAACTATAAATGTTAACTCGTAATTTCCTGTATTTATACTGTACCAATACTACAAGATTTATATCTTACTGTTATGGGCGCCAGTCTTTCACCAAAATATCATCATATCAGCCGAAAGACGTCCACTGCTGGACAAAGGCCTTTTCCAAAGATCCCGCGCTCATCCGGTGCGCGGTCGCTACCACCGTACCTTGTAATAATGTTTGTAAAGAAAATCATCACATCAGCTCATATACGTCCCCACCGAGGAGCTCGAGCTTACCCTGAATTAGGGCGATCAGGTTTTAGTCGACCACGCAGGCCCAGTGCGGGTTGGTCGACTTCACACTGTATGCAGGTTTCCTCACGATGTTTTCCTTCACCGTATAACTGCGTCGGATAAACGTACATATGAAATCAAAATTCGAAAACACATTGGTATGTGGCAGGATCGAACCATGACCTCCCGGACAGGAGGTAGCGGCCCTTGTCATTGCGCCACCGACGCTCTCTACAGAAAATAAATTATGTTTATTAATTATTATTTTTGAATCTTATTACCTGGAGTTTCTTATTTTTTATGGTGGATGCAAGGGCTGTTAGCCTCGCTTTCTGCTCGGGGGTAAAATCGATGGTCAGTTCTCGCGACAACACCTCAGCAGTCAGTGTCACGCTCTTCCTGGTGTTGCAGAAAATCTGAACAAATGATAAATGAGGCTACCAAATTGGTCTGGCCACGAAGAATTCAGTTTGCTCTTGACCAAACTCTACAAAATAATGGTGAAGCCTCTTGCAAGGTAAAGTTGAAATCGTTGGCCAAATCTACGAGTACATGTATTAAAAGAATTGATAAAAACTATTGCGAGTCCGTCTGGCCGTTCTATCCAACCGATTTGCTTATTTTTTTTATGAAAGTTATTCTTGCAAAAATTTGTCATCAAGCATAATAAGCTAGCGGCTCGCGCACCGCACTCCGCACTCGCATCTAGAATGTAATACGAGTATATTCGGCCGTTCTATCGAACCGATTTTTTAAATGAAAGGTTTTGATGCACATTTGTTTGTCATCAAGCATTGGAAATCACCTAACTTTCGCCCTACACAACATTTTAAACAAAATTATGCAATCTAATATGAATCCGTACGGCCAATTCTATCCAACCGATTTGCCAATCCTTTTTTAATTAAGTTTTTTTAAGTGTACAAATTTGTCATCAAGTGTTAAAAAAAATCTCAAGTTATACCCCAAGACTCAAACGCGATTCTCATAGCTTTCTTTCGCAAAATCTCCGATTCTAATTGAAGTACCTACGTGGTTCGTATTGATCTAAGAACACTCGCTGGAATTAGCTCTTTCTTTTAAGCTAATTGCCCATCTAAATTGTGAACATTTAACCTACCAAACAGATTTTCATAATATTTTGACCAGTTTATGGAATACCCTACCAGAATAAAACCTTTTTTCTATAGTACCCACGTAAGTTTTTTTTTTGAAGTGAAAACTTCGTCCAGTAGTTACGGAAATAAGGGAAGGGCGGGTGGGGGATGGTTAAATATATTTTCTTTAACTATTTCATCATCATATCAGCCGAAAAACGTCCACTGATGGACAAAGGCCTCCCCCAAGGATTTCCACGATGACCGGTCCTGCGCTGCCCGCATCCGTCGGCTTCCCGCGATCTTCACCAGGTCACCTCGTGGGAGGCCTGTCTACGCTACGTTTTCCGGTGCGCGTACGCCACTCGAAAACTTTACTGGCTATTGCTTACTGCAAATTGGCTGTGACATACAGACGGACAGACAGACACACTAGTGATCCTATAATGGTTCCGTTTTTACCTTTTGAGTTACGGAACCATAAAAACGCGCGTAGTGCCACGAACCGGGTCGCTAGTATTCAAATAAAACACCAACTAAATAAAACAATGGGAAAAACAAAAAACTTCGTATGCTTCAAGCGCGCTAAGGATAGACTCCACTCCTTGTAAATAAATATCATCATTACAGCTCATATACGTCCCCACCGAGGGGCTCGAGCCTACCCTGAATCAGGGCGATTAGGCCTTAGTCGACCACGCGGGCCCAGTGCGGGTTGGTCGACTTCACACACAACCTTCGAGTTTCTTCGCAGGCGTGTGCAGGTTTCCTCACGATGTTTTCCTTCACCGTTAAAGCAATCGGTAAGTATTATGTACGTAAGTTTTTGAAAAACTCATTGGTACATTGGCCGTCCAGATTTGAACCCGGTACCTCTGGTTAGATGGACCGAGTCGTTACTCGTTACCGGTTGAGCCACCGACGCTTTATATAAATAAATAATTATCAATCATAATAAAAATGTTTCCTCACCAAAGTAGACTTCCCGTCGTGG
This sequence comes from Coleophora flavipennella, assembly GCA_947284805.1. Lineage (NCBI taxonomy): Eukaryota > Metazoa > Arthropoda > Insecta > Lepidoptera > Coleophoridae > Coleophora > Coleophora flavipennella. The sequence continues at coordinate 5,518,978 of OX369270.1, read as the reverse complement.
TACTTTTGTATGATAGGCCATAGCCTATAGTTCAGGGTTATGTCGAATTTGAATATGCTGGTGCCTTCTGGACACGGGTAGCCTTCTACGATCCGCTTCAATTTCACTGGACGACATTCGTCACCGAATCTGAGTATAAAACATTATCTTAATCAACTACGGCCTCGTAAGAAGGCTCAGTCACCCAAAGAATGGTGGAGCGAGATATGCTCGGAGATTCGTTACCTGATCGAATCAGAAATGAGGAGATCCGTAAGGGAATCAAAGTTACCAACATAGCTCAGAGAATCGTTAAACTCAAGTGGTAGTGGACGGGGCAGATAGCTCGTATAACTGGCGGCCTTTAGGGTTGCTTAGTAGGAACCGATAGTGTCAATCTTCAGATGACACAACCTCCCCCCCTCAATAACACAACAAATGTAACTTCCTAAGCGGTAGCTCCCATTAGGAGCGCCCCGCGCAGTCCTCTTAGTGCCCCAATTTCCCCCCCCCCCCCTCCCCCACGCCAGGGTGTGGACTGTGGGTCGCTCAGACGAAGGATTCATAAGGCTTAGACTTGCAATCCACTTCAGGGGGAGTTTTAGTGGGTAGGTGCAGCTTAACTGTGAGTCCCACTTAACCAGTACAGCCGGGCTGTATTGGTATACATGAGCATCTCTCCCCCTACCTCCGAAAAGGAAAAAAAGGGATGCTTAGTTCTCAACACCCGCAGGTGGGTAGACCAGCACCAGGGCGTCGGTCCACCGAGAAGGAGGTCTGTCAGTAACAGTACTTGTAGTAAACAGTAGTTCTGTCCTTACTCCAAGAGAACTTACTTATAGTAAACAGCAGATCTGTCCTTACTCCAAGAGAACTTACTTATAGTAAACAGCAGATCTGTCCCTACAACCATCTTTGCCAAAAGGGAAGTTACTTGTAGTAAACAGCAGCAGATCTGTCCCTACTCCCATCTTTCATAAAAGAGAAGTTACTTGTAGTAAACAGCCGCAGGTCTGTCCCTACTCATATCTTTGCCAAAAGAGAAGTTATTTGTAGTAAACAGCAGCAGGTCTGTTCCTACTCCCATCTTTGCCAAAAGAGAAGTTACTTGTAGTGAACAGCAGCAGATCTGTCCCTACTCCCATCTTTGATAAAAGAGAAGTTACTTGTAGTAAACAGCCGCAGGTCTGTCCCTACTCCCATCTTTGCCAAAAGAGAAGTTACTTGTAGTAAACAGCAGCAGATCTGTCCCTACTCCCATATTTGATAAAAGAGAAGTTACTTGTAGTAAACAGCCGCAGGTCTGTCCCTACTCATATCTTTACCAAAAGAGAAGTTACTTGTAGTAAACAGCAGCAGATCTGTCCCTACTCCCATCTTTGATAAAAGAGAAGTTACTTGTAGTAAACAGCCGCAGGTTTGTCCCTACTCATATCTTTGCCAAAAGAGAAGTTATTTGTAGTAAACAGCAGCAGGTCTGTCCCTACCCCCATCTTAGCCAATAGAGAAGATACTTGTAGTAAACACCAGCAGGTCTGTCTCTACACCCATTTTTGCCAAAAGAGAAGTTACTTGTAGCAAACAGCAGCAGGTCTGTCCCTACTCCCATCTTTGCCGAAAGAGAAGTTACTTGTAGTAAACAGCAGCAGATCTGTCCCTACTCCCATATTTGATAAAAGAGAAGTTACTTGTAGTAAACAGCCGCAGGTCTGTCCCTACTCATATCTTTACCAAAAGAGAAGTTACTTGTAGTAAACAGCAGCAGATCTGTCCCTACTCCCATCTTTGATAAAAGAGAAGTTACTTGTAGTAAACAGCCGCAGGTCTGTCCCTACTCCCATCTTTGCCAAAAGAGAAGTTACTTGTAGTAAACAGCAGCAGATCTGTCCCTACTCCCATATTTGATAAAAGAGAAGTTACTTGTAGTAAACAGCCGCAGGTCTGTCCCTACTCATATCTTTACCAAAAGAGAAGTTACTTGTAGTAAACAGCAGCAGATCTGACCCTACTCCCATCTTTGATAAAAGAGAAGTTACTTGTAGTAAACAGCCGCAGGTTTGTCCCTACTCATATCTTTGCCAAAAGAGAAGTTATTTGTAGTAAACAGCAGCAGGTCTGTCCCTACTCCCATCTTAGCCAATAGAGAAGATACTTGTAGTAAACACCAGCAGGTCTGTCCCTACACCCATTTTTGCCAAAAGAGAAGTTACTTGTAGCAAACAGCAGCAGGTCTGTCCCTACTCCCATCTTTGCCGAAAGAGAAGTTACTTGTAGTAAACAGCAGCAGGTCTGTCCCTACTCCCATCTTTGCCAAAAGAGAAGTTACTTGTAGTAAACAGCAGCAGGTCTGTCCCTACTCCCATCTTTGCCAAAAGAGAAGTAACTTGTAGTACACAGCAGCAGGTCTGTCCCTAATCCCATCTTTGCTAAAAGAGAACTTACTTGAAGAAAACAGCGGGTCTGTCCTTGCTCCGAAGCCAGGCCGCCACATCTTCAGGATTGTTGATGGTCGCTGAGACGGCCACAAATCTTATGCGTGGAGCATCTTTGTTGGTTACATTCATGTTTGGGTGATTTTGATATTGTTTCTGTAGTTGCTCTATGCGATGTACTGACTGGGCTGATGACTGGAAAAACAACGTTCATGGTAAAAACACCCTAATTCTGCCACTTCCCTCTTTTATGAAAAAAAAACGTAAATACGTTCAGACAAAGTATATATATATGTAATGGACACTCCCTGCCGCTCTCTAGATTCCGACCTCACCTCCTTGTCACCCAGATTAATACGGATTGGTTAAAGTTTTGTTCTCGAACGTATGGGATTTCGCCGTGATTTTGTTTGCTCCGTCATTTTAATTTTAAAAATGTCATATCAGGACCGTTGTATGCAATGTCCAGGGTGTGGTTCAGGTAAGGTGCAGCCAAACGCACTCAATTTTTTTATAAAAAATAAATTTTAAATAAATGAAAAAAGTAACTTTTTGGGGAAGCTTTTAATTCGTTAACATTGCCTTATATTTTCTCAAAATAATCTTTTAATTTACAGTTTAAGAGTAGACATAAAAGGGGATAGTGGCTAGACAATGATGATTTACCATACATTGTGTTTTTTATCTAATCTAACTCTCATTTAATCTAAGAACCCACAGAAAAGGTTCATGAATAAAGTCTGGCCGACCAAAGTTTTCATCAAGAATTTTCTTTTTTTTTCTTTTCTTGAATTGAGTTCATCTAACCTGATGGTAATAATGTCTATGATGCTGAAGATGAAAGTAGGCTTACCAAGAGTTCCCGACGCATTGGGAAACTAGCTATCTTATCTTCAAGCCGGAACACATCAATGCTGTGAACATTGATGTTTGACGCGAAGAGTTACTTAAGATGGTGGTAACTTGGTGGTGGCTTAGAAATGCCCTACCTCCAACGAAACCAGGTCTCACAAAGTAAGATCCCGCCGGGAATCGAACCTGCGACCTCCTGGTTGAAGCGATTAACCATAAATCCACGGAGGCGGTTAAAATCTCATTTAATCTGAGAAGAATTTTCTTTATTGGTAGGAACGTTATACTGGGTGATAAAAAATACCAGCAAAATTTTAACTGTGGCTTCTACTCATAAACTGAACAACTTTCCCTAGGACACCAGTCAATTTCCAAAAAAAGATGACCTTTCTCATACAAATCGATCAACCTATTAGCCAATTTTTGCTAATCAGCTGATCGATTTGTATGAGGCCAGATTTTTTTAATTGTGGAAAATCCAAAAACTTTTGTGAGAATCGACTATATTTGAGGAAAGTTATTCAGTTTCATCACTCTGTATGTTGTTTTTGCATAATTGCAATGGGTAGCAAAAAGGGCTTAATTTAGTTTTTACTGTTCTGAAAGTTTACGTGAAATGCCTGCTAGTACATTTTTACCCGACTGCTAATAAGCAGGGTAATGTTTATCGAGTGTATGTGTTTTGGCTATATTCTTGTCGATCCTTTGTTGATATACTTGGTACAGCTACCGGAAAACGCAGCGTAGACAGGTCTCCCGAGTGGACCGAACGAAGACCTGGTGAAGGTCGCGAAAAGTCGCTGGATGCGAGCGGCGCTCGACCGGTCGTTGTTAAAATCCTTGGGTAGGCCTTTGTCCAGTAGTCAACTTCGTTCAGCTGATATGATGATGATGATAATGGGGTACCTCAATAGTCTTCATCCGGCTGACAACAGCTTCCAGTACTGGCCCTCTCGTTTCGTCGTTCAGGATATGAACCTCGTCTATAAGGAACAACTTGATGGTCTCGACCAAGCCCCTATGGTCTCGCCACCGACGCGTGAGCATGTCCCATTTCTCTGGTGTCGTTATTATGATCCTTGGAAAGATAATTTAAGGACTTAGGAGTTAAAGATTTTCCTAACAAGAGATACCTTTTGTTTCTTTATAGCACTTTTCTATAGCGCGAGTAAGACATACACTTGGCCGGTTTTTATTATTTACTAGCTGATTCCCGCGGCTTCACCCGCGTGGACCACATTTCTATGACTTTTCGAGGGTGCGCAGTGCGCGAGCCGCAAGCGGCTCGCGAGCGTGGTAAAAAGTAGCCTATGTCTTAACCCAGGTCCTAATCTGTCTACCTACCAAATTTCAGCCAAATCCGTTCAGTAGTTTTTGCGGGAAAGCGTAACAGACAGACAGAGTTATTTTCACATTTATAATATTATAGTAGGGATAATATATAATATATAATATATATATATATAGTAGGGAAGGGATTGTTTTACTTTCGTACTATATCACACTAACGCTAACGCTTGTATATGTTTTACTGTTTTTAGATCAAAAACAAAATACCTTTGAAAGAAGACGTTTCTAGTGGGTATTAGTTTTTAAGTACCCCTTAATTAATTTTACTGTTTAATTTTCAAAATTTCTTAGTAAAACCACCATAAAAACACTATTCTGAAAAACTCTGTCGGCTACCTATAACGGTTCAAAAGATAGAGCCTTTTAAAGATCGGATAGACAGACAGTGTATATGTCACAGCCAACCGGTTAAATTAGCCATTCAATTAACTGCCTAGCCGGGTTAATGAAATGGCGGCAATCGGGAAAGTAGACGGTTTGTACTAGTGGACCGATCGGGAAAGTAGACCGATGGTTCCGGAGGGCATTCAACTAACTGACTGAAAGATAATACATGACTTGGCTGGCTGATGTTAAGGCCATTCGTTAAACGAGTTAATCACTCCCCTGGCAAATGCCTAGTTCTGGTCCGCGGCGAGAACGAATCAGCTGGCGCTGCCAGCTGCGCCATCTTGCTTCAACTGTGGGGGCTTTTTGTGGGTGGTCGCCATTATTGTCAAGGGTTACAAAAACAATTATTTCTCAATATCTTTGTATGGACACTATATATAAAACTTATAACGGTGAAATCGTCATAAACTGACTATCTGACTAAAATATTTGTGTATTAAACTTTGTGAAATATAATTCAACAGTCTCGGCCAAAGATAGGGTAAGTAGGTATTAGTAGGTATTGCACTTGAACGTAAAAAAACGTGAACTGTGAATGCTACAATAACAATAGATAATATAATAACATTGTATTGCTTACCCAGTTTATTGGGAATTTCAACAACACCGAGTTTTTCTATGCAAAACAACAAAACAATCACTAAACAATCACTTTAAAAACAGGTACTCGCACCGCCCGGGCGCGGCTGAATGCACTGACTGATTCGAAGGAGATTTCTATCGAAAATCATTCACCGTTGGCTTTGCACTCATTCCTAACTCTATCCTTGTCTTATCAAGGAGCTTTAGCAAACGATAGAACAACGCAGCGATAGTTTTCGCTCCATAATCAGGTATGAAGTGAGCCGCTTCCCGCGTAAAGGGATCTGACCAGATTTAGGCGTTTCACATAAGCGTCAAATTCCCGCCGCGCCTACTATTGGACAAACACAGATCCGCATAATCTGCCAAAATGGCGCGCCAGCGGAGTGGCTAAGCGAATACAGAAGTAGGGGCTCCGAAGGGGCTCTGTCGACTGAGAAATGGAACAATAGAAACTAGAGCTCGGAATTTCGAAGAACCTCCGACCCATTGGTTAGGTTAGAAGACTGTTGTTCACATTCGTAGTGTTAGTTTGAACATGAAAATATAGAACTAGGACCCCGAAGGGGCTCCGCCTACTGAGAAATGTCCCTTTCTTCCTACCACCTCTCCCCCTTAAGCACTCCTTCCTGAGGTGTGAATTTAAACTACCTGGCTATTTGCCTAGGCGTTTAATTGAATGCCTGAATAATCACCCAGGCAGTTAGTTGAACGGCGCTATTTAGATAAAAGGCTAGGCAGTTTATTGAATAGCTAATTAAGCTACATGGCTGCGACTTATAAAAACTTAGTAATTTGGGCCTTAGTAAATCGTAAAATCTATTTCAGCGCGGTAATCCTTTGTTATCGAAATGAAGACTTTCCACGTCGAAACCGCAGACAGAGCCACGGAGCGGAAAGCTTACGACACTTACACTTACTTATACACTTACAAACGTTTAAGCCCGGCAGTTTGTAAGTCTAACTTTGCATGTGAAAAGGAAATTGATTTAAAATTTAAATAAACAAATCGTTAATAAATCAACATTAATTTAATACAAGGAACAATTAAATAGAAGCAGTAATTTCATTACTATTTGCAGTAGGTTATCATCATCATATCAGCCGAAAGACCTCCGCTGCTGGACAGGGCCTCCCCCAAGGATTTCCACGATGACCGATCCTGCGCTTCCCAAATCCAGCGGCTCTCCACGATCTTCAATAGATCGTCGGTCCACCACGTGGAAGGCCTGCCAACGCCACATCTTCCGGTGCGCGGTCGCCACTCGAGAACTTTATCGCCCCAACGGCACTGCCCACTCTCACTTAAGTTTAGCGATTCTGTGAGCTATGTCGGTTACTTTGGTTCTCCTACGGATCTCCTTGCAGTAGGTAAAAGAAAAGGGAGTTGCCGTTTGTAATTCTCGTGAATATCCTTACTAATATTATAATCCTTACTTAATATTATAAATGTGAAAATGTGTTTGTTTGTTTGTTTGTTACCCTTTCACGCTTCAACGCCTTGACCAATATTAATCAAATTTGGCATGCAGGTAGCCTGTGTCACGGGGGTGTGACATAGGCTACTTTTTATTCCGTGAAAATAGCATAGTCCGATGCAGTTCCTAAGGGAACTGAAAAAATACTCTTTTTAAGTTAATTTCTTTAACATCACTCCGGAAAAATGGATTGTGTGATTTTTTTGCACAGAGATGGTTGAGGGGGTGGGAAATGAGTGATTTTCTTGTCAAGCATATCTTGACATAGTTCCCGAGGGATCTGGAGGAAATTCATGTCCATGCTCGAGAGCCAATTGTGGCTCATAAAAACTATGTCCACGCGGGCGAAGCCGCGGACAAAAGCTAGTGTTTTTTTTTTTTTCAACTATCCGAGCGATCCTTGTTTATATGCGTATATTGTAGCCAACACCTTATTTTGTTGTTGACTGCAACATACGAGTCACACATAAGATAAATCAAAAAAGACTTAAATACTCGTAGTTTGAGTGTAAAAACCTCAAAAAAAAAGAATTAGATTACCTATCAATATTTTTGTACAGTGAGTAAAACTATAGCCTTACCTATAAGGTTTCAGCTGTGAAAAGTCGACATCTGTGTCTCCTGTCACTTCTACGCACATAAGGCCCAATTTAGTGAACTTGGGATACCATTCCGTTAGTCTTTCAGTGCATAATGCTTTTACGGGGGCCACTGAAAAAAGTATTGTTTTATTTAAAACATAGAAACATAAGTCATCTCCAAAAGTGCTCATCATCATCATCATATCAGCTCATATAAGTCCCCACCGAGGGACTCTAGCCTACCCTGAATTACTTATTTCAGAGGTTCCGGGTTCAAATCCGGACGTCCAATGTACCAATGCGTTTTTCGAAACTTACGTACATATACTCACCGATTGCTTTAACGGTGAAGGAAAACATCGTGAGGAAACCTACGAAGAAACTCGAAGGTTGTGTGTGAAGTCGACCAACCCGCACTGGGCCCGCGTGATCGACTAAGGCCCGATCGCCCTAATTCAGGGTAGGCTCGAGCCCCTCGGTGGGGACGTATATGACCTGATATGATGAGGTATCGTTAACTGGGTGTTCTATTCATCATACTAAACAACTTTACCCAAGGTACCCATACACAATTCTCAAAAAACAAATTGGACCATCCATACAAAAATGTACATAATTGGTCGATCAGCTGATTTCATTAATATGAAAAGTTTTTTTTTTGGGATTTCAGCAAAGTCATAGAACAAAAGTTGTTCAGTAGGATGAGTAGAATTTTAAAGGGACCTACACCAATTTTGTTACACCTGTTTAGGTCGAAGAACACACATACTCGTAGATATTAAACACTCCAGACACAGAGCAATCAACTTGTTCGTAACACGAATGTTTGCCCTGGGCGGAGATTGAACCCACGACTCTCAGCCCAGCAGGCAGTTTCCCTGACCACTGGACCACCGTCTCAGTCGAGAAGTATATGTATTGTATATTTAAATATTTTGTGAACCAATGTTATTTTTATTTTATTTTCTTACACTCCCCTAAATACAAACTTATTAGTATTGCAAGTTTAAGGTAATTAAAATGATTCCAGATCTTAAACGGGTTTAAAAACAAATTAAATTAAAATTCTTAAGTGTTGTCTGTCTTTGCTTGTGTAGATATACTTACTATAGATTATTTTGAAGTCCTCATTAAAGTTTTTATTTTCTAGCTCCATCAGTAATTGGACTACCGCCATTTCGAATACAACTGTTTTTCCAGATCCAGTTGGTGCACATACCACCATAGATTTATCTGAAAAGTAATAACTATTGAAATATCGATATAGCAATAATAATTTTCGAAAAACCTAAAAGCTTTTAGGTACCTACCTACAAGCTTTTATTTTAATAGTTTTTATGCTCAAATTAATAAATACACGGTTCCAAATTCAAATTATTTCGAAAAATCAAAAAATTTTTAAGTACAAGCTTTTAATACTGCATTGTCACGCGATATACATATGCATGCAAATTTTCCGCTCAATCGGAATCCGGGAAGTGGGTCAAATGGAACTTGCAAGATTTCACCCGAACAAACATACATACATCATTACAGCTCATATACGTCCCCACCGAGGGGCTCGAGCCTACCCTGAATCAGGGCGATTAGGCCTTAGTCGACCACGCGGGCCCAGTGCGGGTTGGTCGACTTCACACACAACCTTCGAGTTTCTTCGCAGGCGTGTGCAGGTTTCCTCACGATGTTTTCCTTCACCGTTAAAGCAATCGGTAAGTATGTACGTAAGTTTTTTTGAAAAACTCATTGGTACATTGGCCGTCCAGATTTGAACCCGGTACCTCTGGTTAGGTTAGGTAAACATACATACATTGCGAGTTAAATAAAACCTTGTAAAATAGTATATTTAGTTAGGTACTTTTTATCATTAGGCAATAACGTATTTATTTATTTAAAACCGATCAAGTGTGAGACGAAGTATGGAGACTCATTTTTTTCAAATTTTTTGTATTTGTTGTTATAGCGGCAACAGAAATACATCATCTGTGAAAATTCCAACTGTCTAGCTATCAGGGTTCATAAAATAGAGACGGTGACAGACGGACAGACGGACGGACAGCGAAGTCTTAGTAATAGGGTCCCGTTTTTACCCTTTGGGTACGAAACCCTAAAAAATGCTTTATTTTTTCATTCAGTTCGGACTACTTCAGCGCGAGTACGACTCACATTTGATAGTTTTTAACACGCTTTTAACACGCTTTTAACACGCTTTTAACACGCTTTTATTTTATTATCAGCTTCACTTGTAACTATGTAAGAAAATCTTGGAATCTTAATTTGACCCACTTGCCGGTCTTCGATTAGGATGAAATTTTGCACACGCTCTGAGTTCTGATGACAATACATGACTAGCTAAGAAACGTCAATACAAATCCAATATAGCGGCCTCCCCAAGATGGCGGACTGGCTATTTGAAATCCACCCCCATGATATGGGTATCAAATGAAAGGGTTTCAAAGGAAAATGAATGCTCTTTGCTGTCAGGAATACGAAACAAATTGTCACGTGACTTAAATCCAACATGGCGGACATCTAAGATAACTACCTACTTAACGTGTTTACTAAAAGCGTGTTTTTTAGTTTTTTAAACTAATTGATGATTATTTTTACTTACCTACTGTTTTACTTTAGGATTATTTCTATGAGTATAACCACACCAAGTTTCACGCTTGTATGTATAACTGTTTTTACAAAAAAGTAAAAACAAAAACAACTCAATAAAAACACGTTTCTTGTATGTGGACCCACTTATTTTTTATTTATTAATTATGAGTAAATCCTCCATAATCAAACCATGTTCTGTGAAAATTTCAGTCTGCCACTTACAGGTAAAAAGATACAACCATTTGAAGGTCAAACAGACGGACAGCGTAGGCTAATAGGGGTCCCGTTGATTGGTACGGAAACCTAATAAAAATGATTTATTTAAATCATAAGCTATTAAGCTATTTAGCTAGGCGTGACGTCAGTTTTCAGCTTTATTGATTTTTTATTTTGATTAATTTAAAATTGAAGACGTAACCGAAAACAAGACGATTAAGGTTGTTGAAAATTTCACAGGGCATATTAAAATTGGCGAACTGTAACTTATTTTTTACTAGCTTTTGCCAGCGGCTTCGGTCACGTGAACATAGTTTCTATGACTGTCCCCGAGGGTGCGCAGTGCGCGAGCCGCAAGCGGCTCGCGAGCTTGGAAATAAGTGGCGGTCCTTATCTCTCTACCTACCAAATTTCATACAGATACGTTCACTAGTTTTTGCGTGAAAGAGTAACAAACATCCAAATATACAAAATTTCACATTTATTAGTAGAATGCAGTCAGCTATCCCATTATATGAGTGTGGTGTAGAATCCGGTAAATGGATCTCTAGGCTCATGTTAGAAAAATAAAGCCCAACGAATATACAGTCCGTTAACAACGGACAACTTCGTTAACAACCATAACGTAACGTCCCCACTTCTGAGGCACGCTCGGTTCTCTTCCCAAACTCCGGAAGGTTAGTTAATACCTCCACAGTCCACACACGGGAGACAAGTCCAGATTGAAGGAAGTTATAGGTCTTATTCAGCGTAGGCTCAAGCCCCTCGATGGGGACGTATATGAACTGATATGATGATAGGGCTGAGGCGGGCCCCACTGTCTGAAGTTTTCAAGCCTCTGACACAGCTTAGAATCGGCACCAACGGCGTAACGTATCTTGCGAAGCACGGAAACGGTCGAGATAAATGCCACTAAGAGTAAAACCCATCCACGTATTGACCGTGTTTTTGGGCCGTTAACCTGCGTGATTGACCAAATCGCGCAAGTCGCACTGAGCTATGATCGCTACACAGTCAATTCACTTAAATTAGATTTACAATGGGCCATCATTATCATCATATCAGCTGAAGGACGTCCACTGCTGGACATAGGCCTCCCCCAAAAATTTTCACGACGACTGCTTCTGCGCTGCCCATATTAATTAGTATAGAATATATTACTTTAGTGCGTAGTCGCCACTCGAGAACTTTACCACCGGCTTTTCAGCTACGTTCCCCGCTTCTGCCACTTGAGTTTAGCGATTCCGTGAGCTACGTCAAGTGGGGACCGTGCACCGGAAGACGTAGTGTAAGCAGGCTAGTTGAAGTGGTGTAAGTCGCGGGAAGCCACTGGATGCGGGCAGCGCGAAACCGATGTCAGCAGTGGACGTGCTTCTGAAAATATTACGATGATTAGTTTAGTGAAAAAGATCCAAGGCCCAAACTGAAGGCGTACCTGAGTACAAGGCATCATCAATGACTCTCGATTGTATCAAGTTAAAATATGGATAAGTGAACACGTCGCGATACTTTGGATCTGTAAAATATTAAGAAAATAATTTAGCACTGTCGCAAACCCGGACAAAGCGATTTCCGGAATGAACTCCACGTTTAGGCAAACGTGGCGTGGAATGCCACCGGGCCCAGCGAGGTGGAGATGATTTGCGTAAGGTTGTTCTGACTTACATTTTACTTGAAAAGATATTTTTTCGGCGAAATACCGGGATGCCGGTTTAAAAATATTGATAACGCAATAATACTGGTATTGTCAATATGCACAATACCGTAATGCCCTACCTAGCCGAGGATCGATATAAGAGCGCACTTTCTTGTCCAACATTAAGCAGGGTGTAAAAATACCGCTCCAAGGGAATGTACTCATCGGATAAAGGGATTCGCGAGGATCGCATGAAAAAAACACTTTCCATACAAATCTGGCTGATCCGTTGTGTAAAAAATAAAATAGAATCCATTTGAAGTTCCTTCGGAGTTTTGGGGCCACGTCAGATTAATGATAAAAACCACCTATTCAAACTTGCGTCTTTTTACACCATCCCTACTAATATTATAAATGTGAAAGTAACTCTGTCTGTCTGTTACGCTTTCCCGCAAAAACTAATGAACGGATTTGGCTGAAATTTGGTAGGTAGACAGATTAGGACCTGGATTCAGACATAGGCTACTTTTTACCACGCACTGCGCACCCTCGAAAAGTCATAGAAACGTTGTCCACGCGGGTGAAACCGCGGGAAACAGCTAGTGTATAATAAAATTATAATTTCAGGGAGGGATAGGTAGGGAGTTAGTTTCAAACATATTAATCAACTTTTGTCGTAGATTTAAATAAAATTTGAGAACTTAATATAAATAATTATTTTCACTAAACACTTATTATTTTTGATTAGGTAGATAGGTAAATATAAAATATATAAATCCAAGTTCCATCTATCGGCACGCTCTTGTAACTAAGCAATCGATCGTGATTTTTATTGATGGGATTATTTGCTGACACTTAAAATAAATATAGATATGGTAGGCTTTGCTTTTAGATGTGCTGTGTTAGCCTTTAGTTGTCTTTTAATACCTATCTACCTAACTTAACTAACAGAAGGCAAAAAAACAACTGTTTTGTCAAAAGAGGCGAAAATAATCTTTAATTATAGGAAGAAAATTGTAATGGCCTTACCAATCTCCTCCACGCTACGGAACTCCCCCCTCTGCCCGGCGCCTCTTATCGGTCGGGTGACTTCCATCATCGTCATCTGCCCCTCTCTCCCTGATTGATGCTGCACCTCGTCAGACGAGGGTAGTGACAGGGGCTGAGAACCCTGCGAGTCAGCTATCTCGTCGTTGTCTAGCGCGTCCGTGAAACTCGCGCTAGGAAAATGTTTTTGCTATATACAGAGTGACTGGTAATAACTGCAAACCTCTTAAGAGGAAACGCGGGCGCCATTTTTTCCATACAAACGTAGTCCCCTGTTTCCTCCCTGGATAATGACAATAGAGCAAAAATTTTCTTTTCATCAAACCTATTACTCTGTCAAGAAAGTACCGGGAAAAGATCAATAATACACAAAATGTTTGTTATTCTTCCAAATTTATTTTATCACCTTCAAAGTATGCTCCTTCAGAAACGATACACTTACGCCAACGAATAATCCAATCATCAAAACATTTTTTAAACGCTGTTTCCGGAATTGAGTTCAGTTCTCGCCGCGAATTCTCCTTTATGTCTTCTATCGATTGAAAACGGGTACCACGAAGTGGTAATTTGAGTTTAGGAAAAAGAAAGAAGTCGGCTGGAGCCATATCTGGTGAATATGGTGGTTGCTCGATGGTATTTGTTGAGTGTTTGGTCATAAATTCGTTCACAATGATGGCCTTGTGCGAAGGCGCATTATCGTGGTGCAAAATCCAAGAATTTTCTTTCCATAAATCTGGCCTTTTTCGTCGAATTTGCTTTCTTAAATGCCGCATAACGCGCAAATTATATTCTTTATTTACCGTTTGACCTGCCGGCAAGAATTCCGAGTGCACAACACCACGATAGTCAAAGAAAACAGTCAACATGACTTGACTTTTGATCGACTTTGGCGTGGTTTTTTCGGTTTCGGTTCAGTTTGAAGGCGCCACTCCGAAGCTTGTTGACTAGTTTGCATGTCAAACTCGTAAACCCACATCTCGTCACCAGTAACAATGTGTTTTAGGAATGTTGGGTCGGAATTGACTCGTTCTAACATGTCCTCAGCGACTCTCATGCGATTGAGTTTTTGGAGAAAATTCAGGTCTTTTGGGACTAACCGAGCGGTAACATGTTTCATACCCAAATGATTAGTTAAAATGGTACGGATCAACTCGTGAGATACAGAAAGTTCGGACGCTATGTCTCTTAAAGTTGAATGAGGATTTTCAGTCACTATTTCCTTCACTTTTGCGATGTTAACTTCAGTTGCAGACGTTGATGGCCTACCAGAGCGAGGCAAATCTTCCATCACATCTCGACCGCTTTTGAACGCTTTGTACCACTCATAAGCTCGTGTTTTTGTTCGACTCACGTAGACGTGACGTAGTCGATTAACCGTAAGCCTTCTGTAACATTTTCAGTAACTCCGAACACGAAATTCCATTGGCGATGCAAATCTTAAGACTAACTCTTTGTTCGATGTTTTTGTCCATTATTAAATTCGCATTACACACTAGATATGCTATAACTAAAAACAGCACTGTATTTAATATAAATAACAGATGCAACTCAAACTCCGCGCCATTATGGAAAACAGTTGTGCCAATCTAACAACAAAAAAAAACAAAAATTTGAATTTGGAACCATAAACACATCATCCATTCCCGGTACTTTCTTGACAGAGTAGTTTATCCACCATGGCCATGCCCCTAAATTTTGTTTTTTCCCATAATGTAATTATAATAGGAAGTAGGAGCCTACACAAACTGAGAAAATTTCCCAATTGAAACGTCATTTTTAGACACCCACCAAAAAAATAATACGCATATTAACAATAAGTAAAGTAAATGAATACCTAAATGAATACAGTAAATGAATACCTAAACGACAACTTAAAATAATACATATAAAAATAAAATAAATAGACTAATATAAATATCAATTTTGCTTTACAAAATTATTTATTGTTAGGTATTCTTATATTGTACTACACATAATTCCTCCTCTCTTCAAATATTGTTGTGCCCAAACTGGGTCCATGAAGCACTTTTATTCTATCTAACACCTGTAAAAACTCATGGATGCAATAAATAATTGAGTATTGAGTATAAAATGAAAACATATAGGCATAGGTAAACCTATTTTTAATTATTTTAAAAAATATATTATTATTGCTCAAGTTTTGGTCAATTTTAGTGCCTATTATCGATCTGCACTGCAATTATCCCTTTCTTGCTGTATATGGAGTGGTTTGGGGGAGGGAGACAGCAACATTTCATTCAAATATCTATTCTTTAGACCGCATTTCCTCTTTACTGGTGATTGTACTCGTAAACCGAATAACTTCTGTTTTACAACTTTGCTGAAATCGCAATAGGAAATATGCACGTGACTCCAAAATGGACAAAATATTTTATCTGCTAGAAAAGCATATCTATACTCGTACAATTATTTTTAAGACTTTTCATAATTTAATAGGCAAATTTTATTAGCAAAAAGTGTCTGTTATTAAATTTTCCTATAAATTTCCAAAACGCAACGCTATTTATGGAACAAAACGCGACGTCAATTTACACTCGACGTCTTCTGTCAAACAGCTGTTTGTATGGTGTGATTATTTGTATTGTTTCGCGGTTGTTTCATATTAAGTTATTAGTTTTCTGTGACTGAAACCGTTGTGTGTTGCACAATCGGATAATCTTCCTAAAGTGGGCGTGTTTATCATGATCACGTATTTTGCATCTTATTCAGATTTTACGCCTGCTGAACTCAGAGGAGTCAAAGCTGCGAGGTAAATATATATTTAATAAATAATCATTTTCATGTTTTTTTTTATTTAACATATAGATAACTGTGCAGCTAATTTTATTATTTTTGTGACAGACCTGAACGAGAATCTGGAGATTCAGCCATTGGATATATGCAAGTAAAACGAGAGAATTGCACCACTTTTTTTCTTATAACTGCATCTTTCGGCATAAGGAAATATACTTTGTCAAGTGCAGTTTTGATGTTATTTTGACACATAGGAACAACACAATGTTTCTGTGCTTTTCCACGGTAATTAGTTGATTTTATCACTCACTGTTTTAACTTTCAGTTACTTTGTGCACCAAACATTTCGTTGTTGACATCGAACTCGTGTAATCTGACGTCACAGAATAAGCGCGCCAAAATAGACGCGCTTAAGTCGCCCGAAAATCATATTGATTTTATTATATTTTTTTAGCTTAATGGTTTTTATATATTGGATGTGTTACATTTATTTTTGGTAATGTAATAACTAGTAGAAACGTTTTAAAAATAACAAAATTAATGCATATTCCCTATTAACTTTTTTTTGGCTTTTGATACATATCGATCAGCCGCTTGAAGCGGGGTTCTATGCATAACCACAGATGAGATACTAGTTACTTCGTCCATAACGGATAAAAAAGGGCGGAGTGAAGTTTAAATAACTAAACGAATTGATTAAAAAATCAAAACTCGACTGCATAAAAACAAGAAACATATTAACTTTCTAGCCAGTCGGATAAAAACGAGTCATATGTCACTCACGGGATCAAGACGAGTCTAACGACACCTCTCACTCCAAAATCCAGCAAGCCGTTTAGGCTATATAGTGCGTGCCAAAGAAATATACATACAATACATATTTATACTCGAAAAACATAACCCTCCTTCTGGCGCAGTCGGGTAAAAGGGGGCACCTAAACAGTAGTTCATCTCTTTTAAAAAGTATCATATTACAGGTGAGATTATGAGACAACTATAAAGCCCGACTCTTCTAGTTACATAGCCTGCCATGAAAGAAAGAAAACGGATTTTTTTCCTTCAGCCCGTGCACTGACATTTTTAATTTAATCCTTCCTCTTGCCTATGCTGTAGTTCGGGTAAGAAAGTATAAGAGAGCGCATCCAACAAATTCAACTGTCTCCAGCTATGGATCTTCAGATATTGCTATGGATCTCCTCCTTTTTTGAAGTCAGCTAAAAAGCTAGTCATGTTTTAGGCGAAAAGCGTGGGAGGGATGCTAGGCAGTCAGTTGATATGTAAACCGCAACGCAACACTTTAAGTATCGTCGAACCAAACAGAATACATAGGAGAACAGAATAGGTATGTATGTTGTATGTACTAGATCAAACTGTATTATTGTTACGGCGCATCAGTGCTCAGATGTTGTTATAAATATAATATTATATATTATTTATACACCATGCATATAAACTTAAAAAAAACAAAGCAAAGAAGATAGTTTTAATTTGTCAAACCAAAAATAAAGAAATAGTCAAGCTAATAAAAGTGTGTAGGCACTTACAGGTTTGTGGACATTTTAATTTGAAATGTTCCTCTTAAAGCTGCAACTAAAACATAGACATTATTATTTTTGTACAAATCGGGTAGGTAGGTATTTCCTTTTACTTAATTCGTTTTTGCTAATCACAATCACGCAATACGAAGATCTCGCAAAGTTTTTGGCGGGAAAAATATTTTTTTTACTCTATGATTCATTTTTTTTCTACGTCCCCTGGCCAGGCAACGAGGTCTTAACTCGAAGTCACGTATGCGAGTCTTCGTCGTTGTTTTTTTTTATACTACTGCTCCATCTGCGTTAACGTTAATGTTGAAAAAAGTTGCTGAGTTATTTATCGTGCTAAAACCCTTTTATGTGCCGAAAAACCACCACCTGGATTATCGCCTAACGTCTAACGACAATAATGCCGTTATTTTTTATTAGCCCGTTAAATGTTGGCCAAATATACTTAGTGCATTAATTACCGCTTTAATTATCGCGTTATGACGCAGGTGGACGATTACTTAACGCGATAATTAAGTAGATGTGGCCAACATTTAGCGGGCTAATTTACTAACGGCATTATTAATGTCGTCAAACGTTAGGCGACAGCTCAGGTAGCGGTTTCTTTGACACATCAAATGGTTTTAGCACGATAAATAACTCAACTTTTGGCTATATCAGCGCTGCGTGACGCGCATATTAACGTTAATATTAACATTAACGCAGATGAAGCAGTAGCATTAGAAATATGTGGTGGCTACAAGGCTTCGAGGATTAAGACCTACAAGAAGATTACAGCTAAAAAATGGGAAATGGTTTGTTAGCTTTGTCAAAGATGACCTATTATTAATTTGTTGGTAGAGTCTGTGGGGAAAGGAGAAGCGTCGTGGTGTAAAATGGAACTAACATCAAATACATTTGATTTGGGCCGGTTTTTCAAAGCTCAGATAAACAGACAGATAGCGTTAATTCGACAGTTAAAGTCTAACGTATTAGTACTAAACTCAAATGAAACTCAAATTGAACCACTGTATTGACCTAGTATTGACTCATACGAAAGAGTTATTATAGAACCTATACGTAATTCTGGTGCAGCATTAGTTTATTTTTAAGTCCTCCGTTTACAACAAAATATTTTTTCAAGAAAAGCACTATAAAACGAACATACCATACATAAAGAAACGAACGTACCCCTAATCTTTAGCTTCAAACCGTAAACATTTTTGCTAGGTCATCTTTGACTATGGCTTATTGTGTATCTATTTTAAACATACTTCAATAACATATTTTGTCTCTTTTTAGCGTTACTTGATGGTAGACAGATTGTGTCTGTGACAAAAAGAATATAATACACAAGTCAGTGACAGTAGTGTTAAAATCTAAGCTAATTTATTTCTAGTCTTGGAGGAAATAACTAGCCTGGAGAAATAGTATTGAATTGAAACCTTCTTATATAGTGACACTGTTTCTTTAAATTCACTCGTTAACAAGATAGAAAGGGACAACATGTTGCAATCGACTTGGCATTTTAATCCCAATGTAACCGTTTTGTTTTCTAGAACGCTAGTGCTTACCACCAAACATATCGGCCAGTATCGATGAAAGCTGAAGTGTTTTTAACTACGATGATGGCTGGTTCGTTCCGTATAAAACAAAGTCTTCAATTTAAACAACAATAATATCGATAGTTTGGTCGTGTAGATTGACGGACCATTTTTATTGATAGAATTGAGAAAGAATACATTAAAATTGATACTATCGCCAACGACGCCAATCATCATTAACAAAAAAAACAGCCAAGTGCTAGTCGGACTAGCGCTCCCAGGTTCTGTATCACCACACAATTTTGACAATGATACCTATTTACATTACAAACCAAAACATCAACGCGAGCGACAAAAATATGATGTTTTTCATTCAGTTCAAAGTCCATAGCGCGAGTACGACTCACACTTGGTATTTTTTTATTATTTGTTTACTTCTGGCCTAATATATATTCTTTGCTTCAGTATCACAACTTACTGTAATCACACTAAGTTTCACGCTTGTATGTGTTACTGTTTTTACGATAGAGCTATTCAAAAATACTTATTAAAACATTTTTTTTGTACTGAAACCCGCCTTATTATTTCACTTTTTCAAATTTTTACTATTCTTATTATAGCAGCAATAGAATCAAAATTTCAACAGTACCTACTACGGTACATGAAGTTTAGCCCGCTGACAGACACACGGACAAACAGCGGAGGCCTAGTAATTGTGGCTGTCAAATAGTGCTCGGTTACAGCTTTCATAATATTTTTTTATGACTAACTACATTCCATTGACCAAAACTATGTTGAGATAAATCTCTAAATAAATCACTGCACTTGGCTAGTGTTTGACTTAGAATTTTTAACATATTTTGTGGAAGTCCTACTTGTCAAACTCTAAGCTATAACTTTTTGAGACATCTTGCAGATGTTTTCAATTGTTTAGCAAGAATCTTCTTAAGTTTCTTTTTTCTCGGTGTATCATCAATGCATGGCTCAGTAAATAATTTTGAAGGAACAACTTGTGCACTCAATTCTCTTGAAGTTGATGGTTGACTGTCTCTGCAGGTCTCCGCTGCAAAAGATAGATACAGACGTTATTCTTATAACATCCCTCTATTGGCGTCGGAGGTTAAAAATTATTAGAATGTATCTTGAGCATATTTCGGAAACGCCGGTAGTGGGTCATATTTGACGCCAGCATAGGAAGTGATGACAGCCATGGCGCTACGGTAGGCTTTTTTATCCGGTACTTACATTAAATGAGCCGGTTCCCTGTAGTATTTTTGCTTTATTATGGTAGTATGGCATTCTTAATATCGATAACGAGCACAACACTACAAAATATATTTTGGCAATAATTTATCAAAAGAAGGCATTAAATTATTGAATAACAAATAGCACAAACCGGCTTACATTATATTCCATTACAATTTTGTTAAATTGTAAAAAATATGTAAATGTTACTCAAAACACCTACCTGTGAAAAGACAAGTGCCGATCTTCAATTGTTTTTCCAGAACTACGGCTTTTGCAGCCGTAAACAACGCAGGCCATGAAACTTTCACGTCTATCTTATCTTAAAAATTAAACTCTTAATAAGTTCACTAAAATATTTCAACAAAAATACAATATTTTAGTTCCACAGCAATGATCACCAGACTGGTGATCACGAATAAATAAAATGGAGTCATGTCATTTCGTCCCATTTGGAGGCAGGTAAGTTTAAGTATGTCTGTCCCTTTTGAACACATTGCGTTGCATTTAAGTTGGTAAGGCCACGCTAGTGCTTTACTTTTTTTCTTTTTTTTAAGGAAAACTAGGTTACATTATATGATCAAACATTTAGAAGATATGGAACATTGAGAAGTTTTCGCCTTTAGGTTACAGATAAGCTAGCTTGACGTACGCCATACAGTTCGAACAGTAACAGTACAACTGTAATATAAAGAATAATAGTACAACAAACATAAACCTTATAAAAAAAAAGTTAAATCAGTTCTTAGCAACAATAAAATAGAAAGAAAATGTTAATAATATCCTAAAGTTAGTTACGTTGTTCGAGATTGAGAACCAAAGAATTCGCTATTGTATACGCGTTTTAGGGTATTCGGACTAATGCAAAATATATCAAAATTGAAATTGAAGACTAGGTCATTCATAATGCCTGGTGCACGCAGTAAATAGGAGTTGCGCCTATAGTTAGTTTGACATTGGGGAATGTAGAAGACCCTAGGATGTCTTTGATGAAAAGCAGGTACATAAAAATTAAGTGAATTTACTAGTTCAGGACAATCGACCGTACCATTTAATATTTTTAAAAGATACACTGCATCCATCAGCTCTCTGCGCTGAGCAAGGGGTAGCAAGTGGTGCCGCTTACATCTTTCTAAGTAGTCAATGTCATATTTACCACATTTGTACTGGATATATTTAAGAAATCTACGTTGGATTCGTTCAATTCTTTCGTTGTAACATGCGTATTGGGGAGTCCAGACTTGCGATCCGTATTCAAGGACACTACGAACAAACGAACAATAAAGAATTTTAATAGTTTTTATTTCTTTAAAATTATAAGAGCTTCTGATTACAAAACCTAATGACTTGTTAGCTTTAGAAATAATGGAATTGATATGGCAATCAAATAGAAGTTTGTCATCATGAATAACCCCTAGATCACTGGTTTCATGAACTCGTGCGAGTGGCCATTAATAGAATAGTTTACTATTGTTGGCGTTGTCTTCCGAGTATATGACATAACTAAACATTTTGACACATTAAGGTCTAGTTTGTTGAGTTAAGCAATAATAAGTCAAATTGTCAAGATCAGCCAGAAGGCTAATTTATTTCTTTAGCAATTTTCATATCATCAGCAAAAAGAAATATTTTAGAATTTTGACAATAAAGTTTAATGTCGTTTATGAATATAATAAATAACAATGGCCCCAAAAGAGAACCCTGAGGTACACCAGATGGTATTGATGACCAATGTGATATGTAACCTTTAGCAACAACAGCTTGAGTTCTATTAGATATGTAGGATGAGTACCAACGAAACAAGTCACCGTGTATTCCTGCTAAAAGCAATTTTTTTAGAAGCAGAGAATGATCTATTCGATCGAAGGCCTTAGTGCAGTCCGTATAGATACAATCAACCTGACCTCCACCCTCCATTGACTTTGAAACCAACTCATTAAACAACACAAGATTAGAAATGGTAGATTTACCTTTAAGAAAACCATGTTGTTCTTCAGAAAAATTTGATGCAAGAGCAGAATAAGTCTGATTGAATACCAACTTCTCGAGAACCTTCGCGAAAATGCACAGTTTCGATATTGGCCTGCAATGCTCCACCACAGTCTTTGAACCTTTTTTGTGAACCGGCGTGATAAAGGCAGATTTCCATACTATTGGGACTGAGCTACTATCGATGGATTTTTGAAATAGTAATGTAAGTGGAGGTGCCAAACTTACTGCACATTTAGTAATAAATACAGGTGAAATATTATCTGGTCCAGCTGATTTACTAATATCTAGTGACTGTAATTGTTTTAAAACATCTTTTTCACAAAATTTGATAGATCCAATATTAGAGACAGAATAAGCTGAGTGATTCACAGGATCCGGTTCCACAGTTGAAGCATGGCCATTGATCAAATTGCCAGGACTACCACTAGTATTACTAGGAGATAGAAATTGCGCTTGGAAATAGTCGGCAAAACTATTACATATTTCCTCCCCAGTACCAGCAGTAACACTTCCGTATGTCATAGAAGAGGGTAGAGAATTACTTTTAGTTTTGGAACTAATAAAGGACCAAAAAGATTTCGGATTTGTAGAAATTGTACTCTCTACTTTTTTGATGTAATTATTGTAGCATTCCGTTTCCAACCTTTTGGCACGCTCATTTAAAAATTCATATGTGTGACGGTCTGATAAATTACCATAAATTTTATATTTTCGCAGATATTTTGACTTTTCTTTTATTACTTTTTTTAAGCTGGCTGAGTACCATGGAGGAAACTTCTCGTTATCACTAAGAACTTTGGATGGGACATATTTTTCAACGAGGTTGTTAATTTCTTTATAAAATAAAGAAACTGATTCTTCGACGGTGTTTGATTCGAATAAGGTTCTCCAATTGATTAAATCCAATTCACTACAAATCATCGAATAATTAGCTGAATTGTAGAAGTACTTTTTCCGAGGCGCAGGTTTGCATTCATCTATCCAATTAATACTTAAAGTGATAGACAAAGACTTGTGATGCGGGTCTTCCGGCACTAGCGGATCCAAACACGGACTAACTATAAGTGGAGTGCTAGAGAAAACTAAGTCTAATAATCTATTATTGATATTACAAACGTGATTCACGTCACATTGACTTTCACCTGAAACGTTTGAAGGAACTAGATGAAGGTCACTGTCATTTAATTTATTCCAATAAACATTAGGCTGGTTAAAATCACACAAACACAGCAAAGTGAAATTAACGAAAACAAAAAAAAAACGTTAACGTTATTAACGTTTGTGATTTTGTTAAGTTTTTTTGTTGTTTGTCACTTTTTGTTATTATCAGACGTTTTGTTAAGACTTTGTTGTGGTTTAAAATGGCTCAATTTACCAATGCGGAATATGCGGACATTTTATTGGCATATGGAAGTGCTAATTCCAATATGCCAATAAATGACAAAAGATAGCCATTATGTGTGTGCAAGAATGTAAAAAAACGTACCTGCTCTTTGTAACGTCCCAACAGTAAGTATTTACATTATTTTCAACTTTGCATTTGATACATTTCACAAAACATGTAACTAGTGGAATTTCGTCAACATGGTCCAATTGAGTAAAAAAAAATAACAACTCCGGTTACAAAAAAGATACCGAAACAAATTACATACCATTCAAAAGCCTAAGCTTTAGAGATGTTTTAAAAAAATCAGAAGCCTTCCAGCCCCATTATTTTTTTTTTAAATGCATCGCAAAGTTGAGTTTTAAATTTTTGTTCAACTTTTTTTTTAAGTTCGGGGGCCCACATTTTTGTTTTTAGCAATAACTTGAAACAAACATAATTTTTTTTAGAGCCGACAATCTTATAAAAGTCTATTAAAAAAAAGATTTTGGAGCTAGCTTTAAAAAACAAAAAGTTACATGTGTTCAAAGGTATAAAAATGGCAAAATTTCTAAAAAAAGGAAAAAAAATCCTGTAAAAAAAATTACAAGTCCTAGATTTTTTTTAATTCTCAAAATAGGTGGGAGGCGACCCCACCTATCCCCCATTTTCGTATTTTCAACCATCTGCCGAAGACCCTGTATAATTATTAAAATAGAAAACACAATTATAAACCATTCAACTAGTGACTTCAACGAATCTTCTTCAAGTCCCGCTCGGTTTTTATGTGGATAAGCTGGGACGAGTCGTCCTTCCTCACGTGGATTCGACAATATTTCACCCAAATTTACTGGAAATTTTTTTCTTTCGCTAAAGTTTTCGCCTGGTTCAGAAGTCTTTTATTGTCAGCGGTCAAGTGGTCGTTGACATATATTCTACTAGGAGAGGATGTGAACCCTAGGTCCTCAGCTTTGATCACTCTGCGAGCACGCACAGCTGCTATGAAATTGTCTTTCACGTAGCGGTTAATGAAGCAGGCAATTATAGGTTTTTCGGCATCCTTATTACTCGTTTGCAACCTTGTGTAGAAGCTAAACTGATTTTCGGCGATTTTCACATTGCAGTGGGTTGCAATTTTGTTGATGACGTCAAATATGTTTTCGTTCTTGTTTAAGGGAATACCTTTAATTTCGATGTTGTTGAGTCGCGAACGCTGCTCTTTGTCTAATATGTCCTGGTTGATCCTGTCCATTTGTTCACGTAGCTCAGCAACTGCCTTGCATGACACTTCATTTTTCTTTACTCGCTCATCAATATCCTTGATTTTTTGATTATTATCTTCGACCGCTACCTTTAGATTTTCAACGTCCGAGACGAGTTTATCAAGAGGTTCCAACTTGGCAGTCATGAGTTTGAGTTGTTCCATCAGTTCCGCATTGGATGGTGTCTTGTTCACGGGTTTGGAAACACACGCCGGACAACGCCAGGATTTTTGACGTTCTTGTCCCAAGCGGCCATAGCCAGTTTTAGAAATTCCGGCACACTGGTAGTCAAAAGATAAATCACAGTTACTACACAATGGACCATCATTGCTACTTTCACCGCACTTTCCACATGTAAACATGATTATGCCGTAACAAGGATATTTTATGCGTAATAAAAAAGTTTGAGAAGCACTGGTTCAAGTCGAGCGATATGTTGGAGTTGACCGTTCTGCTGCACGTCGAGGGACGGAATGAATACTAATTTTCAAATAAATACTATTCCTCCAGGCTAGTTATTTCCTCCAAGATTAGAGTGACTTCATGGAAGTAATAAGTAGATACATACTAACGTTAGTATGTACTTATTACTGAAAATTGCAAATTTAGAATCTGAAAACAGTATATTCTAAAACTAAGACAATAATATTAAATAAATTATTCTATAGCTGGTGCTATCACCAAAGCAAATGAATACAATTTTAAGTATAATTAATTTATTTATATTAAACGTAATAAAATTTTAAAATGTATATGATTAAATACCTAAAGCTTCCTTTCCCGGCAAAATCGCATCACAGCATGAGCTAAATTATCGTGTGTCACCGATATCGAGCCAAGTGAGTGCGTCTATACGCACAAGCTTTAAAACTGCGAACTCACTCGGCTCGATGTCGGTGACACACGATAGTTTAGCTCATACTGTGACGCGATTTCGCCGGAAAAGGAAGTTTTAGTTATTCAATCATACACATTTTAAAATTGTATTACATTTAAAATAAATAAATAAATTATACTTAAAGTGTATTTATTTGCTATGGGGGGTAGGTACCTCAGGTACTTAGAAAGAACTGTTATTTTTAAATGTGAAATGGTGGCTTGCGGCTCACGGCGATGACAAAATGTGCGAGCCATGGCAAGCTACGAGCAGGGTTTAAAACCGGACAAACTATTTCGGCGGTATTAAAGTTCGCGTACATAGGGTGACATACGGGCGATAAAGGTCGTTGAGCCATGAGTACACATACTTGTTCGCGTTTCTATCACCAGCTCAAGATGTTACAGACACACTATAATGAGTAATGACGTAAAAGTGTTGTCAACATGACAAATCGTTCAAATCTTACGACGGTTCTCTATCCGTACAGATGCTATAACTGGTACCCTTCCAGCTTGATATAAAATACGACAGCCCGCGCGAAAGCGCTCCGCCCGCACGCAAGCTCTCCATTGATTATAAAGGCTCCGCTATATGTATGTATGTTGGTACCTAAATTTAATAAGGTAGGTGTAATAACAAGGGAACAATAATTTCAGAACTGACCACATCATACTTTGTGATGTGCCGGGGGCTCGGTGGTTTTTGGCAGTATTTGTGGTAAGCGCATTCGTAGTTATGTTTAATTGTTTTTACATTTTTTGATGTGTAACATCTTTGCTCTCGCTTTCCTGCAATTTGTGGGAGTGATTTCGTGAAATGGGACGGAAATGTGTAACAGGAAATGCGAACGTTTGCGAAGATTTTGCTTCAAGAACTGGTGCATTTTTGATAAAATCGTCTGGTGAACGTGAGCAATCTGGAGAACAAGAAATAAAAAAGACCCGACTTGCACTGGGTGCAGTTCCCTACTGCGACAGTATGTTCCACCTCAGAATGAGGCTACTGCAAATTCTGCAGTTAAGAAAACCATAGAAGATTTGTAATGCACCGGCACGGGCATTGCAAATTAAAAAAAGGAGTGAAGAATAAATTAACACGTCTCAAAAGGGCTTGTACCACGAGATTTCAATATATTAAAAATGTGCTGTCAATCTGTGTGAAGTCAAAAACCCACAGATCTACTAATTCAATAGATTAAACATTGATGACGTCAAACCGTACCACCCTAATTGTCAATTGGATAACTATGGATATCTGTCCAAGCTACCAAATAAAGAAGGCACTTTTAGCCCAAAGGGTAACAAGCATTCGGAGTTCTTTAAAATTTTGTTGCGTTGTCATTTGCGTCGGTCTTAAGGTGCCTAGTCGGACGAAAAAGGTTTTAAACAGTCTTAAAGAAATAGTTAAGTGTTTATTTTTGGTTGTGGAATAGTGAACAATACATGGAGAATGTCGTGCATTGTGCGTGGTTGCAAATCTCATTCGAGAAATAGAGAAAACTCGAGTGATAATAGCAGTTTCCACACGTGAGTAAAAGAAATACGTTTTCTCGTTAAATGAACCACGAAATGTTTCGATATCAATGAGACAAGACTTTCATGAAGGCTCATTTTACAAATCTAAATGAAACTATAATGTTAAGAGTGAAAATAAGAACAAAAATTGTAAAAATAAACAAAACTGTTTTTAGGTTACTAGTGACGTGAAAATTATGGTCGATAAATGTGCGTCACTTAGTCATCATATCAGCTGAAAGGCGTCCACCGCTGGACAAAGGCCTACCTCACTTAGTAATAGTAATGGTATCTTACATTTTAATTATTTTCTTTAAGGTTCCCCCAAAGTGATCAATTTCGCTAGCGGTGGTTTGACGCCATTAGCAAAAATGAGAAGCAGCATAAAAAATCTTGGAGATTGTGCTCAAGACACTTCAGCCCCGAGTGCTTTGTACGAGGAAACTTATTGCAAGTACGAGAAGATGCCGCACCCACTTTGAATTTACCCGATAAGACAGCAGTTGTGGTAAGGAACTTTATAGTATAAATTATAGATATAGATATAGATACAATTTGAGTTTTTATTTGAACAGAGTTTTTTATGCTCAAATGAATATAAAATGTCAATTGCCATGACAGATATTTACAATATTTGATATGTGTATACGCTGTCCCCAACACTGAAGGACTTGTCATACTGGATGCGGTCTGTGGTCATGACGCTGTGTTCGCTTTGACCTGACTGCTGACCGCATACTAAGCAATGCCTGTCCTGTGAGGGATTGAAATAAAAATTTACCATTTGAATATGGCTATAGAAAACATACATTCAGCTCGGGGCTTTGCCATACAACTCCTAAGAATATACTGGGATGCCGGCTAAAATGTATGGATTGATACAACTCCTAAGAATATACTGGGATGCTGGCTAAAATGTATGGATTGATACAACTCCCAAGAATATACTGGGATGCCGGCTAAAATGTATGGATTGATACAACTCCTAAGAATATACTGGGATGCCGGCTAAAATGTATGGATTGATACAAGTCCTAAGAATATACTGGGATGCCGGTTAAAATGTATGGATTGATAGGTATGTGACCAGTGGCATAGTATGTAGGTGGCATATTTTTGTAAGAATTCATAGTACAGATGTCAGAGGACATCAACTATTAACATGTTTTTATTTGTTCGTTCTGGGTGGAATTTTGCATTAAATAAACTAAAATCCACTTTTTTATTTGCCTTAAAAATAATAAAATAACGCTTCATGGGTCTTGATGATCCAAGAGGACATACACACATAAAACACACACAACTACCACGTACATGCTAACAAGTGAACTTGGAAAATATGGGGCGCATGAAACTTGATGAATGTGAATATGAAAATTTGAGTTTTAATATCTTAGTAGAAAGATACATCTAACGTTTTTCGAGTTTTTCTTACATCACTGTTTTATCCGCACATACTTTCTATGCATACAAGACACTACATTTACTTATATAATTTCTGTTTATTATTTTATCACGTTTTAAAGTTTGAAATTTTTTTTAGGATTTTACGATCTTGCATGGGGCTACGAAACCAAGTATTACTAATGACACTTTTTCATCTATGCCACAAGCAACCATAACCATTGTAAGCATCTGACAAGAACATGACACATGCGTTCCATTTTTAGGGTTCCGTACCTCATAAGGAAAAACCAAACCCTTATAAGACCAGTCACGTGTCCGTCCATCCGTCCGTCACGCTTGTTTTTCTCACCGACTGTTTAACGCAGAAAGTTAAAATTTGACGTAACTATAGTTTTAACCCACACATTTTGCAACAATAAAAATATTTTTTGGGGAATTTAGGAGGTGGCAAGTTTGGTGATCACAAAAAAATATATGAACCCTTACGTGTTGAGTGTCGTTTAAAAAAGGTTACTACTAAGCATTCATATAGTATTTCTTCCAAATTTTACCTTTGTTTGTTTTGGAGATATTGCTCAAAATATCTGCCAAAACACTATTCGCACTCAAAACCGCTGAAGCCAAAATTTTGAAATTAATACAGTTTACTACAACTTAGATCACAGATTACTTGAAAACTGCCTGGAATATCGTTATTATCATAGATTTTCAAAAAATAAATAAAAGCATTGTCCAGTAAAAGCAGATCTCTGATTATGTGAGACAATGTATGTAATTAGAGGTCTTGTTATACCGGTCACAAAATTTTTGATACGGAACCCTGTTTGTGTGAGTCCTACTTGCGCTCTTGACCAGTTTTTCAATTAACACTACTTTTTTGTTTATTTTTAACTATGGTATCTCAATGTTAAATAAACTTTTTTTCAGGATTTCCCGATGTTAAAAGCAAGCGAACCAAGAAGTTGTAGTGAGCCTTTTGTGCCTAGGCTACAATCAAACACAACCACGGTAAATTTCTTGACAATAATATAGCACATGCTTTCTATTTTTAGGGTTCCGTAGTCAACAAAGATTAACCCTTTAAGAAGAACCCTTATAGTTTCGCAATGTCCCCCCTGGCTTAGCTAAGTCAGAGACTTTTAGTAGGTACTAGAAAGCTGTAATTTGGCAAGGGTATATAAATTAATGAAGTGGTAGAGTAAGAAATCGAAGGAAGTTTTCTCCACAATTCGAGCACTTACTGTATTATAACTTTTTTTACAAAATCATAATAAATACTAGCTACACTTCTATTTCAGGACATGTGGAAAAAAATGTAAATAGTAGGATATATAATCAATTTAAAGGGAAAACTATCACAGCTAAGTAGGCTTTTTTAGTTTAGGAGTAATAGTCGTCCAACTTAAGATTTATAAAAAGATTTGTTGGCATATTAAGCAGTTCGATTTATAAAAAGTTCATGGATTTTCCATACAAAATGTTATATCACCAACTAAAAAAAATAAAAAAAAATATTTAAAATAAACATATTTTTTTTGAAAATAACTATGGAACCCTATTTTACGCGAGTCTGACTCGCACTATGCCAGTTTTTTAATGTACACTTAACTTAAAGTTAGTTGTTTTCTGTTTATGTTTTATCGTATTTCAAAGTCTAATATATTTTTCAGGATATTAACCATGTCACATGTAGCTAACGAACTAAGTAGGACTAATGACACTTTGCTGCCTATGCCACAAGAAACCACAACCACGGTAAGCCTTTGACAACATCGCACGTGCTCGATTTTTCAGTCTACATACTTGTATAGTCATTAAAATTTCTGTTTTGTTTACATTTTATCGTACTTCAAAGTTTTTCTATATTCCATGTCACATGTAGCTAGCCAACCAAATGACAATAATGCCAATTTTCTTCCTACGCCACAACCAACTGCAACCACACTCACATACCTCAAAAGAAAAAGCAGAACCCTTACAAGATCACTTACGCGTCTATCCGTCCGTCTGTCACGCCCATTTTTCTCAGATACTTTTTAACATAGAAAGTTTGATTTTTTTTCAGCATTCCATGCCACATATAGCTGGCGATCCAAATAGCATTAATGCCACTTGCCTGCCTACGCCACAAGCAACCGCAACAATGGTAAGCTAATGACTTTTAGGGTTGTATACTTTCCTTATGGAAAAACAGAACCCATACAAGGTTACTTACGCGTCCATTTGTCCGTTTGTCACGCCCGTTTTTCTCAGATACTGTTTTACGTAGAAAGTTTGAATTCGACATTGTTATATATTATACTAGCTTTTGCCAACGGCTTCGCTCGCGTGAACATAGTTTCATGACTGTGTTCGAAGGTGCGCAGTGTGCGAGCCACACGTGACTCGCGAGCGTGGAAAAAAGTAGCCTATATGTTAATCCAGGTCCGCATATGTCTACCTACCAAATTTCATCCAGATCCGTTTATCTGTTATGGCGTGAAAGAGTAACAAACATCCATACATCCATACAAACTTTCGCTTTTATAATATTAGAAAGGATCATACTGGCTGTGCCCGCGATTTCGTCCGCGTGGAATAATGTCTTTGTGTAGCATTTTTAATCATTTAGGCTAATTATTTTACAAATAAGATACATACGTATAAATAATGAGCGATTTGCAGTGTTTCACTGCAAAGAGCTTATTAAATTATTTAAGTACATATATATGTATATTAAGGTGTAAAGTATTAATATGAGTTTATTTAAGTACGTTTTTATGTCATAGTTTTCCCAAAAAACTAAAAACCATAGCCCAGCATAAGTAGTAGATAGTATATTAGACAATGTATTACCGAGAGGTCTTGTGAAATTGGTGTTACGATTAATTCGATAAACGCACATTCACATTTTTGCATTGATTGAAGTAATTGACAAGTTTAACTTTTGCCTTCAGGGATTATTAGATGAGACTACGACAACGAGTACCATCATTGCAGTGCAGGAAGGGCGCATTGCCAAACCAGAAAAAAAGATTTAAAAAATGGAGAAAATAAGGGGGTCTCCCTCCATACAAAGAAATGTGTTTTTTTATAGGTCTTTAGAGGTTTTTGATTTAGCTCTATTGTAAAAACGGTAATACATTAAAAGCGTGATACTTGGTGTGATTATAGTACTAATACTGAAGTAACACAACAAATAATAAAAATTGGGCAAGTGTGAGTCGTACTTGCGCTAAGAAGTCCGAACTGAGTGACAAAAAAAGCATACATTTGTCGCTCGCGTTGATGTCTTTTGATTGTAATGTGAATAGGTATCATTTCGTTATACTATGTAGTTGTGTGGAGACGTGGTGGTACGGAACCCTCAGAGTGCTTATCGGAATCGCACTTAGCCGGTTTTTTATCTTCATTTGGTTAAGCCCTTGGCATCATGGCAACCCGGCGTGGATGAGGTCGGGTATCTCATAACCATCAATTCATAAAACACTAAATATTTCTAAACTCCGCGATTCCTGGAACTCGGCTGGCTCGGTAGCCGGAGGGGGTGCCGCGAGGAGTGATTTTAAGGGATTTTTTAATATATTTAAACATTATCTAGTGAACTACACTTGCGAAAACACAGCGGGTACGTAATATGCGACCTCATAAATGAAGTTATTAGAATGTTTTATGTTGACTTTATGTTATATTGAAGCTAAATTATATTACACAGATATATTTTTTAATTTTGTGTGCACAGTAGTCAAAATATCTGTTTTTTAGATAGTAAGTCATAGTTCCTAAATATTGTTGATTTTTGTATAAAAAAAATATTGTTTATAACATCATTCAATTTACAAAATAGTTTACAGTTTCTGAATACTTCTTTTAAGAAATGTTAATAACTGCCTGTGTCAGAAGTATTCGCCCATCTTTACCAAAAACATGGATACATAAATAGTTTTTTGATACTCTAAGTCAGATTAAAAAATAATAATAATTAAATTTAAATTATATATAAAGAAGGCGCGAGCGTCTGAGTGTTTGTGTATATGTATGTGTGTGTGCGTGCATCAAGGAAAGAGATAGTAAGGGAGTAAATTTGCAATTGTAATTAGGATATGTGTGTAAGAAGATCTTCTACCTCTTCATAGTTTAGAATTTTTAGCCATTCAATCACGTGTTTTTTTGCATTCATAGTAAGTCATAGGGTAGATATTAAGTTTTTTTGTTCACAGTATTATATAAGAAAGTTGATAACGTATTGTACTGGTGCCTTGCAAAACTAGTTCTAATGGTCTTGGAATAAGTCTTATTTTACTTAATAAATACTGGTTAAAATTGAGAGATTCATGTTTTTTCATTATGATATTTATAACATACAATTTACGAACTGTCATTAGTCACGACCTCATAAAATAAGTTATTAGAATATTTTTTGTTGATTTTATGTTATCTTTTAGCTAAATTATATTAGACAGATGTATTTTTTTAATTTCGTGTGCACAGTTGTCAAAATATCTCAGTTTTTTAGATAGTAAGTCATAGTTCCTAAATACTTTTGATTTTTGTGTAAAAAAACACTACTTTGTTTTTTTATAGAAATATAAATACTTTTATAACTAGAACTCGGTAATTTTATCATTTTACCTCACGTCCCTAATGTAAATTAATATATTACAGTAATAAGTAGTCATTTCAGTTATCAAAATCGACAACTTCTATATTATGTATTTGCGTATGTCACACCCACCTCACAGTTGGTGTAACTATTTTTCACCTCATTCACATTAATTTACATTCACTTGGCATGTACATAATGATAACGGTTGAATTATGTTTACAATAATTATTAATGACTAGGTTTTTCCAGCGGCTTCACCCGCGTGGACTCCGTTTTAATGACTGTCTTTAAGGGTGATTAGTAAATTATGTCGTTTCCCAACTACTTAACCATCTCTGTGCAAGAAATCACAACAATCGAGTAATTTTTCAGTTCCCTCAGGAACTGCATCAGATTATGCTATTTTCCCGGGATAAAAAGTAGCCTATGTCCTTCCCCGTGACACAGGCTACCTGCATGCAAAATTTCATAAAGATTGGTCAAGGCGTTGAAGCGTGAAAAGGTAACAAACAAACACATTTTCACAATTATAATATTACTAGCTTTTGCTCGTTTTTATGACTGTCTTAGAGGTGCGCGTGGACATGAGTATTCTCCAGATCACTCGCGAACTATGTCAGGATATGCTTATTAGTAAATCACGTCATTTCCCATGTTAGATGGCGCTAAAGTAGCAAAATGTTAATATTTGTTGACAATTTTTTTAATTTTTTTTTTTTAATAAAAAGTACCCTATGTTACTTCTAGTACCTCCCAGAATATGTGTACAAAATTTCATGATTATTCGTCAAGTAGTTTTTGCGTGAAAGCGTAACAAACATCCACGCTTTCACATTTATAATATTATATATTATATATATACTAGCTTTTGCCCGCGGCTTCGCTCGCGTGGACATTGTTTTTATGACTGTCTTAGAGGGTGCGCGGTGCGCGAGCCGCAAGCGGCTTGCGAGCGTGGACATGGATTTTTTCCAGTGCCACATATCCTGACATAGTTCCCGAGTGATCTGGAGAATATACATGTCCACGCTCGCGAGCCGCTTGCGGCTCGCGCACTGCGCACCCTCTAAGACAGTCATAAAAACGATGTCCACGCGGGCGAAGCCGCGGGCAAAAGCTAGTAATATTATAAACGTGATAATGTGTTTGTTTGTTACCTTTTCACGCTTCAACACCTTAACCAATCTTGATGAAATTTGGCATGCAGGTAGTCTGTGTCACTGAGACGGACATAGGCTACTTTTTATCCCGTGGAAATAGCATAGCATAGTCCGAGTCCGATGCAGTTCCTGAGGGAACTGAAAATATACTCTTTTATTTGTTAGTTTCTTTAACATTGCAACGGAACAATGGATTGCTGTGATTTTTTGCACAGAGATGGCTGAGGGGGTGGGAAATGAAATAATTTACTAATTAGCAAATCCTTACATGGTTCCCGAGGGATCTGGTGAAAACTCATTTCCGTGCTCGCGCACGTCAGCGTCGCAACGGAGCTACGGACTGAAGTGTTTTTTTTGTATAGAATTGGTTGAGGACTTCTAATCAGAATAGCCCTATTTATACATATATATATTAAGGATAGTAAGGAATAGTACCAATGAGTTTTTCAAAAACATCTTGAGGAAACCTGCACAGGCCTGCGAAGAAACTCGAAGGTTGTGTGTGAAGTCGACCAACCCGCACTGGGCCCGCGTGGTCAACTAAGGCCTAATCACCCTGATTCAGGGTAGGCTCGAGCCCATCGGTGGGGACGTATATGAGCTGATATAATAAATAATAAGTAAGGAATAGTAAGGATAAAACATGCCCATAGCTAAATTATGGTAGCTGCCAGCTTTTGGGTTCTTTCGATATCGATTAAATCTGTACGGCACATCCCTGGTGGCCAGAGTTTGACATTTAGGGCTGTACGGGGCATGAAATCGGCATACTGACAAGAATAGAGTCATCTCCTTTTCTCATATGGAGGGTTAGTTTGCGTAAGCACACAGCAATATCGTCGCAGTTTTATTTTAATTTGTGTTTAATCTATTGAATTAGTAGATCTGTGCAAAAACCGCTAAGCAAAGAGGATACCGCTGTTTGTTAGATTCTACCATAGAGTACATTACCTATCTATTAGATTCTACATCTATTCTGTTTGCTCTACTTCTATCTACTCAATCAATCACTACGATATATTCAAAACATTTTCCTCATTCATGTACATACATACAATGATTTAAATTTTATTTTCCTGTTTTAGTTCTTCAAATATTAGTTAAATTTAATAAACGGATACGCAACGGAAATGTAAGTGATTCGAAACTCGGTCGTCGAAAAAATAACACGTGACGTATTAAATATTTTCGGGCCGTCTGTCATTGCGTCGATCTTTTTTTATAAGGATTTATTTATTTTCAGGGATATCGCAGACTTCGATAATGCTGACACAATCAGTATTGATACATTGGCGCTTGAGGAAGCTCTTCAAGAAGAGAGGGAGAACGAAATAACAGGGTTGAATGCGCTAGGTAAAAAAGTGTGTAACCTCCATATCAGTCTATTGTATTTTCGAAACACGAAGATGCCCAAAGGAGTTTCAAGCTACGAGGCATGGAAAAGTTTAGTAAAGAAAATTAGAGGGACACCTAATACTTGGAGAGATCTTGGTTATTCATTGGGAATAACTCAAGCGGATTTGGACGTAAGTTTATTTCCTTTGTATAAAAATCGTAGTGGTTTTTTTCAAATATTTAAAAGTAATTTTATGACTTTATCTTTCAGTACATTAAGCATTCTATGAATTTTGATCCCGCTGATGTGATATTAAAAGTTTTAGCTCAAAATGAGAAGGCAACTATAGATAAGATACTAGATGTTTTTGTGAAAATGAAGAGATACGACATTTTAAAAGCTGTAGAAGAACCAATATTAGATTTAGCACAATGTTTCTCTAAAGAAGATAGTGGATATTACAGCAATGGTAAATTGGGTACTAAGGAAATTATTAGCTATAAAACTGATCTTCTTAATGAGATACCACCAGCTTTAATAAAAAAATACAGTGGAAGAGACAAGCAGCCTAATAGGCCAAATCAACCAATACTCGTACAACCAATGATAGAAGAGAAAGAAGAAAGGAGTAATAACAATCCAATCCTCTTTCTGACATTTGCTGAAGATGGGATAGGAACTGCTTACAACATCAAGTATTATGTAGAAAGATGGACAGATATTCCTGGAGTGACAGTTATCACACTGAATGATAAAAAAGATGAAGTATTCCAAAACCCAGAAAAGTTTATCAGGGAATATTTTGAAAAGGTTAGTTGGATTCACTTAGACAATTTAAAAAAAAATGCCCATTAGCACATATTTTTTTTACATTTTTTGCTTTAAGTTTCTGCACTTGAATTGGGATTTGAGGCCACTTAAGCAAAAAAAATTGTACAGCCACGCTATGCCTTTCTCACATAGCCTTCACTTCTAGCATACATAAATCTAATATATAAAAATGAATCGCAAAATTTGTTGGTAAGCGCATAACTTGAGAATGGCTGGACCGATTTCGCTAATTCTTTTTTTGTTGAGTTCGTTATTGTCAGGAGGTTCTTATGTAGGGTAGGGTAGTGTAGGGTAGGGTAGTGTAGGGTAGTGTAGAGTAGTGTAGGGTAGGGTAGTGTAGGGTAGAGTAGTGTAGGGGGTAGTGTAGGGTAGAGTAGGGTAGGGCAGTGTACTGTAATGTAAGGCGGTACGTAGTTCGCCGGGACAGCTAGTCAACAATAAAATTTAATTATGCTTACCAAGTAGCAAAGAAAAAGACACATCAGACTCGATAAAAAAATTACAAATAAGCTGGGTTTGTATGGGAGGTACCTTATTTAGATTTTCCTGGAATAATGACTATCACAGTACAGTAGGTCATGTAAAGTTGCAGAAACATACAAAGTTTTATTAAAATTGTAATAACTATTTTTGAAAAAAAAAATTGTATGTAACTGATTTTTTAATATGGTGACAAAAATCAAAATGAGAAAATTAAAAATAAAAAGACAATGGATATAAAGATAATATTTTCCTCATCAGTAGTTTAGGAGCTAGAACACACACAGACATTTCTAATTTTTCAGTTTTTTGGACTCTATAGTGTTTCAATTGTCTTGATCCCAATCAACTTCTCAAGTTAGTTTATTTTGCCAACACAATACCTTCTTCACTCCTTTGTTGCTTGCTACTGCTTGCTCCTCAGTCACAAGTAAATAACTATATTAATTAAATAAAAATTAAAAACCCGACTGCATACAAACTGGACCCCTCTTCTTACCCGACTACGAAAAAAGGAGGGTTATGTTTTTGAAAGTCTGTATGTATGGATATCCCTTGTATTTCCTAAACCATTTAACCGATCTTGACAAATGTGGTGTCTTTGGATTTGTGCCATCACTCGGCATATCATAGGATGTATAGAATATTTAAAAAATCAACACAGCAGATTTTATAGGTGAGTTAAACTACCAAAAAAAATTTTTTTATATTATTATCATGTTTGATACCAAAAGAAAGGTCTTAACAAGCACATTTTAAGTATATATACATTACTGGTGCAAATATTTTTAATTTCTTGGTGTCACAAGCGATATTATGAGACAGCTCAATGTATGCGCTCTACAATCAAGCGACACGACACGCGGCCGCGGGTAGCGAGGTGGGATGGCGTTAAGCTCTGAGCACATAAAATATGGAAAGAAAATAAAACTAATAAACTAAAACCCGACTACGAAAAAGTATGAAAACAAGAATTTCTCACCTGAAATCATAGCCTTTATTTTTCCCTTCATCTGGGGTAATAGCCATAGTCGCAAGCCCTATCGTAATCAAAAATTATGGCTTGCGACCACAGCTATTACCAGAGATGGAGGAAAAATAAAGGCTATGATTTCAGGTGGGTAATTCTTGTTTTCATACTTTTTAGTAGTCGGGTTTTAGTTTTTAAACTTTTATTTTTGGTAAAAATGTATCCTATATCACTCACGGGATCAATTATATGACACCTCACATGCCAAAATTAAAAACTTATCCCCTCTTTTTTGGCCGCTCATGTAAAAATGTATTCTAGTCACTCATGGGATCAAGACAAATCTAACGACATATAGCACTCCAAAATTGTGTCTAACTGGCATGTGTCCGAGGAAGCCTCATGCTCGGATCACAGATGGGTAAGGTTCGATTTACAAGTGAATACTCAGGAGGCGCCACCACGCAGGAACCCACGTAAGACCAACAGACCTGCCTATTGTAAATTATTGCAACACACACTAGATAGGCTTAAGGTTCCTGACAGAATGATCGGCGCAGACCTGATAGAAGCACAACTAGAAGTCCTGACAGGCTGCATCAGAGACTGCTATCAAGAAACTTGTCCTCTGACTAGCCCACCATCAGCCAGCAGTCCAAAGGTAAACTGGTGGGGACCAGAACTGGAGAGGCTCAGGAAAAAGGTCAGAAAGCTATTCAATAGAGCTATGAACACAAATGATGAACAGGACTGGGATAACTATAAAGTTGCCAAGTCCAAGTACAAGAAAAGGATACGATACCGCAGCACTGCATCGTGGAGAAGCTTCTGCGATGGGGTTGAATCGTGTCAACAAGCAAACAGGGTAAGAAAAGTCCTCTCCAACGGGCCCAACCAAGGTT
Organism: Coleophora flavipennella; assembly: GCA_947284805.1. NCBI lineage: Eukaryota > Metazoa > Arthropoda > Insecta > Lepidoptera > Coleophoridae > Coleophora > Coleophora flavipennella. The sequence goes on along the minus strand of OX369270.1, from coordinate 5,480,086 downwards.
TGGGTTCGCTTAAAAAACCCGACGACACTCTCACCAGCACGCCAGATGAGGCGGAAGATGTTCTACTGCGGACACACTTCCCCGATTGTCGTATTATATCGACGTTAAGCTGGAATGATGACCCAACAGAAGCAACTGAGGAGGACTGGCTTGTTGCAGACAGGGTGGTCTCCACAGACAAGGTAAAATGGGCGCTAAACAGCTTTCAACCCTTTAAGTCAGCGGGCTGCGATGGCATTTTCCCAGCACTACTACAGTGGGGGGGAGATGCAATGGTAGCACCCGTGGCCAGGGTCCTCAGGGCGTGCCTAGCCCACAAGTATGTGCCACACGCTTGGAGAGAGGTGAAAGTGGTATTCATACCTAAACCAGGTAAGTCCGACTATACGGACCCAAAATCCTTCAGGCCCATAAGTCTAACCTCCTTCCTACTGAAGGCGTTGGAGAGACTGTGTGACAGGGAACTGAGGGAAAACACACTGAAGGACGTACCGCTGCACCGCAACCAGCATGCGTACAGCCAGGGTAAGTCCACGGAATCGGCTTTGCATGCTGTTGTTAGCAAGATCGAAGCAGCAATACAGAACAAGTCTATGTGCCTAGGCACCTTCATAGATATCGAGGGCGCATTTGATAAAACCAACTTCAGCAGCATGAGGGCGGCACTTCTGAAACATGGAGCTAACGTCACCATGACAGACTGGATTGAAAACATGCTCTGACAACGGGTCGTCAGACTGGCGAGGGAGGAGACTAGAGCTGCAATGGTGGCAAAGGGATGTCCTCAAGGAGGAGTCCTATCACCGCTACTGTGGAACTTGGTGGTAAATGACCTGATTACCACCCTAAACGGTAAGCACTTCTATACGATCGGATATGCGGACGACTTGGCTATTCTTGTATCAGGTAACTTAACCAATGTTGTCTGCGACGCAACCCGGGCTGCACTGCGAATCGTGGAATGCTGGTGCACCGAGTACGAACTATCCGTGAACCCGAAGAAAACTGAACTAGTTTTGTTCACTAATAAACGAAACTTAGGTAACTACCTACTACCTAAACTTTTCAAAACAGAACTTCACCTGTCAACGGAGGTCAAGTACCTAGGTGTTACACTCGACAGTAAACTAAACTGGAGTTGCCATCTCAACAAGAAAATAGACAAAGCAACTATTGCCCTGTGGCAGTGCCGTAGAATGGTAGGTAGGAAATGGGGTCTTACCCCAAAGATAATGCTATGGCTCTACACAGCGGTGATACGTTCAATGGTAAGCTACGGCGCGGTAGTCTGGTGGCCACGAACCAAGCTATCTACGGTCGTGAGTAAACTACAACGCTTCCAAAGAATGGCATGCATGGCTGTGACGGGCTGCATGCGGACAACTCCCACTGCAGCCCTCGAGACCCTTCTGGACCTGCCGCCTCTGCACCTGTTTATCCAACAGGAAGCAGCAAGTGCGGCAGCCCGTCTAAAACTGCTATCCCTTTGGAGCACTAACAGGATCCCGCACACTGAGCTCCTGTACGATATCATCGCAGAGGAGCCTTTGTTCGCAGCTACTAACGATAGAATCCCCAAACGGTATGTTTTTGATAAAAAATACATGGTGCAACTGTATGAAGAGCCCTGGGAGGGCCAGAACCTGAAAGAGCTTCGAGTATTCACCGATGGCTCCAAAACAGGCTCTGGCACTGGGTATGGGGTCTTCTCCGAGGATCTGAACATCAGGATAGCCAATCCTCTTGGTGCACATAACACGGTCTTTCAGGCTGAGTGTATGGGCATCATCAAGGCAGCTGAAGTGATTGCTGCAAGGGAGGTGCGTGATTACCCCATCCGCATCCTGTCTGACAGCAGAGCTGTACTACAGGCCCTGCAGAGCAACACGATTACATCGGGGCTTATACTGGAGTGCCAACAAAAATTGACAGAGGTATGTAACCACGGCGCCGCCGTAACTCTGCAATGGATTAAAGGGCACAGCAACTCGCGCGGCAACGATGCGGCGGACGAGCTTGCCAGGAGAGGGTCAGAGCATATGGCCGTGGGACCGGAACCTATAATACCCCTCCCACCTGGCTGGCAGCGGTCCACCCTGAGGCAACGCACAAGAAACGAACACAATTTGTACTGGTCCGGTTTGGAAACCTGCAGGCAAGCGAGGTTGGTCCTGCCGACAACTAACCCTGGCCTATCTAGGAAGCTCCTGAGACTTGGGAGAGCTCAGCTCCGCAAGGTAACAGCCGCTATTACTGGACATGGCCATTTCAATAAACACTTATTCGCTCTAGGTATCACCGACAGCCCACTATGCAGAGCTTGCATGGAGGCTGAGGAGACTGCTGCCCACATCCTACTGGATTGCAAGGAGCTAGCACAGTACAGGGTCGTGCACCTCGGTGAGCCGAGGTCGCTTCAGGAAGTCGTCAGCAACCTTCGGGGGCTACTGGGCTTCTTGGAGGAGCTGGGCTGGCAGTGATGCCGGCCAAACACGCAAAATGGGCGCAGTGGTCGCCTGGTTGCGGAAACAAGCCCGCCCCTAACTAACTAACTAACTAACTAACTAGCACTCCAAAATCCATCAAGCCGTTTAGGCTACAAAGCGTGCCAAAGAAATAAATAAACATACATACTCAAAAACCATAACTCCTACTGACACAGTTGGATAACAATGAGACACGTGCTGTGTGTAACTAACTTAACAATTATTCATCATCATACCAGCTCATATACGTCCCCACCGAGGGGCTCGAGCCTACCCCTGAATTAGGGCGATCGGGATCGGGCCTTAGTCGACCACGCGGCCCAGTGTGAGTCGGTCGACTTCACACACTACCTTCAAGTTTCTTTGCAGGCATGTGCAGGTTTCCTCACGATGTTTTCCTTCACCGTAAGAGCGTCGGATAAACGTACATATGGAATCGAAATTCGAAAACACATTGGTACATGGCAGGTTTTGAACCACAACCTCCTGGACAGGGGGTAGCGGCCCTTGCAATTACGCCAGCGACACTCCACCAAGTATTACTTCCTAATTTTTTTAATTATATTTTATTTTATAATTCATATTTTTTCAGGCTGACTTTGTGGTGCCTATAGTGACTAGTGGTTACCTTCGAGAAATAAAAGCTCACAACTCAAGTGTTCCTAGCACAAGTGATCATTTAGACTGTAAATATGTACATTTTATTTATAATTTGATTATAAATCATTATATACATGCAAGTGGTTGCATGAATAAGAAGGTTCGAAGTGTTTTGCCACAAAATATTGATGTAGATGTTATGAGGAATATTGTATTGTACCCAGACTTGATGCCTTGGACCGTGGAGACTAATTTTGATGAACAGTTCAAAGCTTTCATAAAATATTCTCAATCAATATAATAAAATTTATACTGCTATTTAGGGTAAAAACGGAACCATTATAGGATTACTCGTGTGTCTGTCTGTCCGTCCGTCTATTACAGCCAATTTGTTTTGAAACTACTGGACCAACTGAGTTGAAATTTGGTACACTTATGTAACTCTTAGATCCAAAGACGCATGTGTGACGTAAATAAATGAATTTTAAACATGAGGGCCACTTTTGGGGGGTAAATTACATTTTTGAAAGTTCAAAATATATTGTGTGACATCAAAATAAAGGGCTTGTTGTGACAATTTTAAATATATTTCTTTTATAAATAAGTTATTTAAGAAAGTAGGCAAAATTGATCATTCCCTCTCCTAAAATCTAAAAAAAACCGTATATGGGATTAAATGCACGGATTACAGAAAAATCTATGAGAAAATCTTAAGTCTTTCCATTCCCACAGGAAAAATTACATTTCTAAGTCCAGAATAATTAGACTCCTATAAACCTAGTATAAAGTATGTACTGAGAGGTCTTGTTCAATAAGTAGTTAAAGTTTTTGTGTGACCCTGAGTTGCACTTGGCCAGTTTTTTCTGTTCATGTTCAAATTGGTGTGAAGCCCTTTTAGAACATTAATGCGCTCAGCAGTGTTAGAAAAGATGAACTATAAAAATATTCAGGGACAAAACCACACTTGGTCATTTGGTCCTAAGCTATTGTAATTGAATGTGGGTAAAGTATCTAGTAATATGTGTGATAGGCAGGTAATATATGTAAATACTCTAGCTATTTTTTTAATGTTGATTAAGTAAAATAAAAGTATTGTATTTTTATGTTATCTTTTATTTATATTCACTCCATCATTACCACTCCACTTTATTTTAGTCCAGATTAAGTAGAGAAAGTTATAATTAAGTATTGATCTTTTTAACTGAATAAGAGAATTACATACTGAAAAATTAAACTAAAAAAAATAATACATACCATCACTTATTGAATACCTACTACATAGTCCTACAATAACTGGCAAAGTGAAAAATAGAAAGGTAGTTTTAGTGGTGACATTTTTGGTAGAAAATCTTACAGCTCGTGTTACGAAAATATTGCTAAATTTATATTGATTAGTGCACAGAATCCTAAGTCAGCCTTTACTCTGGCTCAATTTAATAGACATACAGTTCTAAGTAAAGGCATATTTATGTTCATGCTCACTTAGTGCATAAAATTACTCTTTGGTTAGCAATCAATCCTCCTTGGAAGGTGCAAGTGCAGGCTTGTTGTCAGTGGCATCTTCATATGTGGTCTCATCAGCAGTGCTGACATCATTTACATCTATTCCAGTGTCATTGTTGCTGCAGTTAGCCAGCTCCTCCTGAAAAAAGTATTACAAAAACCAATAGCGTGTTATTAAGTGGCAGTGGGCGGAGCACATAGCTTGTAGAATGGATGTCCGTTGGGACAGTATAGTTCTCAAGTGGCGGCTGTGCTTTGGAAGACGTAGTGTAGGCAGGCCTCCCACACGGATAACCGGGAAGCTGTTGGATGCGAGCAGTGTAGGACCAGTCTTTGTGGAAATCTATGTTCAGCAGTGGAAAGAAACATATGAAGGAATAGGGGAACATAAATCTTGAACTCCTGAATGTAGACATATATGTTACGAAGCAGAATGCCGCTGCATTATGATTGTTATATTTTTGATAAAATGTTATAAATCACATCAAAATCTCATTTATTCCAACTAGTCCAGTTCACTTGCCTGAACTGGTGGGAATTTTTCCATCCAGTATGACTCAAGTTGAAAATGGATTAAAAAGGTTTGAATAAAATGAAGTTTCCAGTTTGGTTGGTGAAAGAGAATTTTCTACAACCACCTGGTTAGTACTACCTGGTGGCTACTACCACCAAAAATGGTTAAGAAAAACTAAGTATTGCCACCAAACATCAATGTTAAACATTGATTTGTTCGGGCTTGAAGATACAATAGCAAGTTCCCAATTGCATTGGGGAATCTCAATAAGCCTGCTTTCATCTTAGGCATCATCGTCACTTACGTGAGATAATACAAAGAGCTTACCTTGATTACTTCCACAAAGCTGTTCGCTTCATCAAGCATTTGTTTAATCACTTTGTTCTCCTCCTTTAGATCATCCATAATTTTGCGGAGTCTCTCATTTTCGTCCAAAGCCTCTTGTAGAGCAATTCTAAAAATAATATGGATATGATTTATTCACATAATGATAGACAACGATTTTACTGCTTCAGGTCTCTTCTTGGATTTTTTTTCGTGTCATTTAGTTAACAAGCCATAACACTGGGCACATGTCTCTTCTCGAAATAGGCAAAGAACAAAGACTATTTACTACGCGTGGCGTAGAGCGTAGCTTAGGTCAGGGGTTCCTAAACTTTTAAATAACAAGAACACCAACCAAATACCTTTCATTTTATGGAACCCCATATCAAATGATTACAAATGAAAGACTCCATAATTTAAATAAAAACTAATACTTTTATTATAAATATATTAACACTGAAACTCTTTATATTTTATCTAAACTTTCAATATGAAGAATGAACGTGTTTCACTGTTTTATCAATAACTGCTTTATAGTTCACTATTGTCGCAGAACCCTGGTGACTTTTCTACGGAACCCACTTTTGGAATCGCTGGCTTAAGTACATTTCATGCCTACAGTGCAGAGTGCAACAGGCCTGAAATAGGGAAGGTTAGGCCATACTCTACACACTGGATCCAAGTCCGATTAGTGTAGGTAGCAAGGCTGGTGGCGAACCCTAAATGTCAGAAGAATGGGGAATCTTGGTAAGCCCACTTCCATCTTCGGCAACATCGTCACCACCAGGTGAGATGTTGTCAATAAGGCTGCCTATTGTATGGGCTTTCTTCTTTATTATTAATTTCTTTTTTTATTTTGTGATGCAATAAAGAATATTGTATTGTATTGTTGTCAAGGGTTTACCAATTATGAATAAAAAAAAAAAACACACCGGTAGCACTCCGGGAGTGCCGGCAGAAGTGAAAACTTTAGTATTAACGTTGTGTTTAATTATAAGTACAAAAATACTATCATTTATGAGGTAGAATACAATGTTTATTTATTGCGCTATCGTACACAAATATGACAATTTACATGTTATTATTCATAATATTATATCGTTATTTATTTATATATTACATTAATTTTTATCTCTTAGAAATATCAACTTTCATCCATAATTTCGACGACTTTTTCACCATCGTTATTACCAGAATCATCATCGCAAATTTCTAAAACTGATACAATCGGTTTATGATAGCTGAAGTACGTTAGTACTATTATATATACTGTGGCTGAAGTAAGAAACAAACAGTTTTGATTCGAATCTATTTAAGTGTCTAATAAAGACCGCATCAATTGTTGTTTTGTATTTCGTTGTGCTAAAATTGCGATCATTTGACATAGTTAAACCAAATTCATTATTTAAAAATTCAATTAATGATTGATTTTTATCCTCTGCAAAATTGATATTATTATTATTATTATTGAGTGTGTTTTCGCATTTTTAAGAAGAAAAGGATGAAGTGTTGTGTTTTATCGTGTCGAAGTTATTCAGACAGACGTTCTGATGCTATGAATGGTATCACATTTCATTTGTAAGTAATTTTATACGTAATTATTAAAAAAGTTCTAGAAAATTCTCGGCTTTCAAGTATAAATTATACTTCTCGACACTAGGTGGCGTAACTTTTGTGAATAAAAAATACGAGTACGTAAAGTTCCGCATTGGTATATAGTTATAATCATACGTGGATACTGAAAATTAAAGTATACAATTAAACCTGAATACTTTTTAGTCGCCAAAACAGTACTTTAGTGATTTTTATAATTATATTGTAAACAGGCCGCCATCTATCGTCAACAAGAACAACTATTTTCAACGTACCAAATATCCAGGGCCATAATTAGATTCAAATAATTTTACCGAATAACACACGGCTATGGTCAGTAATGAAATAACATTTTCATAGCAAATATTTTCAAGTAACAAAGATCTGAGTTGTATACATACTCGTACTATTCTCCGTGACTGTTCATGAATTGAAAGAACTTCGAATGTTAAATAATCATTTTATTCATATTAAGATAATTTACCACCTAGTTAATTTTATTTCTTTTTGTTTGTTTTAGATTTCCATCCGATGATAATTTAAAACAACAATGGATCACAAAAGTGAATAGACCGGATTGGACTCCGACAAAATATACAAAGATTTGTTCTTGCCATTTTAATGATGCAGACTTCATAGTGACAAAAAAAGGCCATAAAAAATTAAAGATGGGCACTTTACCTAGTTTAAAACTGGATTTGTCGGTTGGTTTCGGTATTGTTTGTATAACCGAGTTTCAATTATTTTAGGAGAATAAGTATGTATTTCATTTTATTTTTTAAATTACAGCTTTGATCAATCACCGACTGTAAATCATATTATACTGCTGATTAAATCTTTATCAGAAAAATATATAGATATTCGTTTTAAGCATTTCGCAACCATTCAAAACGATAGGGCAACGAACCGGCAACAACTAACTAAAACTGTTATTTTCGCAGGTAATTGAATTTTGTAAATAAAATTATGTTCGTAATAATAATTTGTCTATTATTTTGTGCTAGAAATTTTAAGTACGTCAGTACACATACAAAACAGTAAAAATGTTAACCCTCATTTTATTCATTTATTACACAAACTTTTTAAAGCTCATAGTTCTGAGTACGTCCCATTACTTTCTACACTTATTGACATCTAGTGTGAAATAGCTGAACTACGTAGTGACATCAATATGTCGATGTTAGGTCGCTAGGCGAGTAGTTTTGCTACTAACCGGCAGATGGAAAATTGAGAAAAGCGCCCTGTGCTGCCTAAGCGGAGCAGCACACTCAGGCACGGTAGAAAGAGTGGGAGATACTTGTTCCTCTCCCTTCCCCTCGATCTTACGCTTTTTCGATCAGCATCACGTGACCCTGACGCGAGTTTGGAAGTTTTTACCCATCCAACAAAAAGTGCTCAGCGCCGCTAAAGAAGTTTTCACTTCAAAAAGTTTTCAAGAGACCTATAAGGCCTCCAACAAAGCTTAACAACTGGCATCTGAAGCTCAGAAGTCAAACCCATTCAGGTAACAATTTTATGGTTAGTTAACCTGTGTGATCCACATAACCAAGCAAAATGTATGACTGCTCTTGTGTGACTTATATGGTATAAATAAAACAAATATTGAAAAATCATATTCAGGTTCGATTCCCGGTGGGGTCTGTAGGAACGGATATGTTCCTACATGACGAGAACAATGGGAGATATCTCCGCCAGGCGAGGTGGTGTGCCTGGGGTCCGGTCGTGGACCAACCGTGTATGGCTGGTACTTGTATATATGCTTAGCGCTGAAGAAATTCTAATAGCGCGTTCTAGATGCCATCTATCGAGATGAAGATGTAATTCCATATAGTATGATCGATGGTTCAGTCTTGAGTTGAGGTTATGTAGTTGTATGTGGCGGGTACTGCAGATGTCGCCACATTACTCCCCCTCCGAGACCGGAGGTCGATATCCATATTGAGTTGGCTGTCCAATGTTGCGGTGCGGCGGAGCGACGATACGCGTCGCGATGCGGCGTCTGCGGTGAGTCGAGACGCCAGGCCAATGTTGCTCTACTCGAGTCCACGGTGAGTCGGGACGAGGAGGTGGTTCAGGCGTACGGTGCAAGGGAAGCAGGTAACGTGGAGCGCGTGCTCTACAGCGTGAGCTGCCGACGACTTGCTGCCTGAAGAGTGAAGCTGCAGGTCCTTGATGCTGCGTCGACGGCTGCGAACCTGATGAGGCTTCGGGGTGAAGTGCAGGGCCAGGAAGCTCGATATGACGGCTGCGATGGTCCTGGTACTTCGCATTGGACTGCTATGCTGCTGTTGGCTTGCTTTACCGGCTGGAGGTCTGTTGAGGAGTTGTTGCCGAAGGTGCTTCACTGTTCAGCGTCGGGTCACCAATGTGGGTACGGTGTTGCTGGCTGAAGGTGCGTCGATGTTCTGCGTCGGGTCACCAATGTAGGAACGGATGTGTTCCTACATGACGAGGACAAAGGGAGATATCTCCGCCAGGCGAGGTGGTGTGCCTGGGGTCCGGCCGTGGACCAACCGTGAATGGTTGGTGCTTGTATATATGCTTAGCGCTGAAGAAATTCTAATAGCGCGTTCTAGATGCCATCTATCGAGATGAAGATGTAATTCCATATAGTATGATCGATGGTTCAGTCTTGAGTTGAGGTTATGTAGTTGTATGTGGCGGGTACTGCAGATGTCGCCACAGGGTCAATTTGTAAGACTCGGTTTGGTTGGTGGTAGGGCATTTTCTAAGCCCGCCTGGCTAGCTACCACCATCTTATCTAAGTCTTGCCGCCAAACATCAGTGTTAACAACATTGATGTGTTCCGGCTTGAAGATAAGATAGCCTCCTAAGACCCCGCGTACACAATTTTGTACAAAATAAAAATCTTTTATCAGGCCCAGCTTTGTAATATAGTGTATAGTAGTAACCGCCCACTGTACAATATTTTGTACTTATTCTTTTAGCACCTGTATTTTTTTTCAAATCTTCCCGCGATTAGTTTCACATGTCTGAATTACTTGATTAGTCTATATTGTCTATGATATCAATGCTGCTAATGAAAAAAAAAGTAAACTGTCAAAACCAGCTGTGATGAACGACGAAACATGCCGCTCCCTCGTGCTAAGAGTAAGTTTAATCTGAAAATACTTATATAATCACTACTTTTCCCACGTCACTGTTGATTTTATTTTATACTATAAGGTGTAAATATTACACACTATTAATAATTTTTGTGGCTGTATTGAATATAGATGATTTACAGAGTCATTAATTATTTTGTCAAATTTTTTGTACCTTGGTTCTCAGTATCAAACGTTAGTTATCTGCTTATAATTGAGAATATTTTTGTTTTTACTTTTAGATCTTCATGAAAATCAGATTTTTGAGTGTCTGAATGAGTCAGAAAACGAAGAGGACCCTTTTGAAGATAATGGGACAGATGATGAGTACAGGCCTGATGAAAGAGAGGAATCTTCATCCTCAAGTTCTTCAAGTGAAGATGAACAGCCGCTTGATGAAGATGACAATGATGATATGCCGCTGCATGAACACGAGGTCGCCCACGTGGGACACGTGGTTGTAGTCGGGGAAGAAATACAAGCACTCGCGGAAGAAGTGGTCGTGGGAGTAGAAGTCAGAACAAAAAAATGTACCATTCGCTTCATTTCCCACATGTTGGACTTATCGGCATCAAACGCTTGGATTCAATTTCGAAATGACAAATTGGAACAACAAATCCCACTCAAAAAAATACAATCTTTAAGGCAATGGAAGATGCAGTTGGCCGAAGACATTATTGAAGAAAATACTTACTATGAAGATGCATTAGAAGAAGAGGATAGTTCAGAGCCCGAAATTCTAAAAAGAGGAAGAGGAAGGCCAGCAATAGTTCCTATTCCCTCAAAGATTCGTAGACAGCAAGGAGCATTGCACCTGCCTGTCTTTGAAGGCATAACAAACAGATGCCGTTTGCCTGGCTGCAAGAAGAGAACTACCGCCAAATGCAGTACCTGCCTGGTAGCTCTTTGCCTAACATCCACTCGTAATTGCTACAAAGCATTTCATGAGTAATATAACTAATTTCTAAGAGTTTGATTAAAGTTCCTAAAACTAATGTTAAAAAATATTTTTTGTTACTTATTTTTGTTATAAGTGAGTCTGAATTATTCCAAAGATGATTAAATATTGTAATTTTAGTATTGTGAAAACTGGTCAAAGTGCCTTAAAGTGCCTTATTAGAATTTAAGCTTAAAGATAGCAGACTGAAAGATTCTGTCCTCTGTTTATTTTCTATAATATCTATAATAAAGCTTATTTTTTGTAATTTTTATTTATTATTTTCTCTGCAACATTAAGACCCACTGTACAATATTTTGTACAAAAGATAGAACGACATAAGGTGACCCAAAATGTCCCGTAGACACCTGGTATTACGGTAAAAATACTCTTGAAACCCTAAAAGGCATAACTTCAAAATTACGATGTTTTATATCTCTGGGTCTGACAGCAATAAATTAATTTGTGCATAATTTTGTACAGTGGGTTTTTACGACTACCTAGGATAATTCTGATCTGGGTCTTAGGAGGATAGCCAGTTCTCCATTGCGTTGGAGAATCTTGATAAGCCCGCTTCCATCTTCGGCATCATCGTCACTTACCATCAGGAGAGATGATGCCAAGGGCTTACCAATTGTGAATAAAAAAAAAATTTTATAAAGAAATCTACTCACTGTCTCTTTTCAGCCAATATTTTCCAGTATGTTTCAGATGCTCCCTTTGGATTGGTGAGATCATCAACAGAAATCTTGGAGTCAAGGTTAACCTGAATCTCTTTAGTTGACAAATTCTTCTTCTTTACCTCCACATCTCTGAAAGACAACATCCATCATTAAACTGGCAATTATTTGGAAAATATATAAACAACCTCAATGCTCACGGGTTAGGCCATACTCCAAACACAGGGGCAGTGTCCGGGTTGGTGGTGGTTGTAGGGCTAGTGGCGAACAAACCAAGTATGTGTGGGGCATTTCGCTGCCTATGAGGCATCTGACACGGATTAATGAATGCCATCTAGTGATAGAGCAGTCACCACCAACAACTTAATGTGCCTTGCGGAGCACGGAAATGGTCGAGAAAAATGCTACTAACAGTCGAAAACATACAGGTACTGTGTTTCAGGTGAGTTTACCCCTACGCAAGTCACACCGAGCTGGACGAAATATATAAAACATTCAAGAGTTACTTACACTGGAGTTTCTTGGCTAAGTTGATGCTTCAAACTTTTTGAAGGTCTACCCACTAGGTTTTCTCTATCCGACGCTGTATGCTGAATATTTTTGAGGGACTTCCGAGCAACCTTCATATTGTCCTGAGGAGGAAATTTCTATCATATTGTCAAATAAGAAAACATTTCACAACAAAATTGTAAAAAAAAATTCTAACCTCTTGGCTCATTATGCTTTTGTTTTGTGTCTGAGTAAAACCGTTATTATAGATGTATAAATGTATGAACCTAAAATAATATTGATTATAGGTAGTAGAAAAAATAGTCAATTATCTAAGAAAAGCACAAAAATTGGTTATTTCTGTTCATTTCCCGCCTATCAGTTATATTTGTTTGGTTTCATTTTTTTTTTAATCTTTTAACGTCTTACGGGTACAAAAACCCTTCCGAGACAATCCCCCTCAGAGTAAGTATGTAGGTACAGATCACGTCCTTTATAATGAGAACAGTAGGCACGGGTGGGAACAAAGCGACGTTTCACGCGCAAGCGCTATCGGTCATAATCGACTGCTAGCGGAGTGCGTGTGTGGGATATTCCTAGCAGTATTATCGAGTAAATTACCTATCGAAATGGTCAAAAGTGCAGTGAAATCATGTAAAAACGATACTCGAAAACACACGAAACATAAATCGAGTATTACATTTCACCGGTTAGTCATTTTTTTATTCTTTTATGCTAAAAATTAATCACGCATTACGGGGTTGAAGGAGACGTGTGGGGCGGGAGCTAGGTGTTCCGCGCACACTACCCCGCACCGAGTGATGTGACGCGTTCGGTAATAGTATACATACTTTCGATATTTATTATGAAACTTTTAATGAAGATATTGATTCAAATATTGAGTTTTATTTATATATTGTTATTTAAATCATTTTCCAATAGGTTTATTAAAAAATCGAAACGTGATATCCAAATATGCTGTAAAAGAACAGCTTTCTCCAAACTGAATATTAAAAAGGAAATAATTGTATGTGCCGTTCATCTTAGAAATAAACCCGTTATTTGATATATTATTCTAAGATGAACGGCACATAAAATTATTTCCGAAATGTTATTCTAACCCTCAAAACTGGCTTGCATCGGTTACCACTGTATCAGTTTATGAAAATCTATACCTTGCACCCTGTTTGTTATTTTAACACATGATAGAGTTTGTCGTAGTCATTTAACTGAAAGTTATAAATTGAAATGATTGTCGTACTAAATTGCTGTTACGTAGGGTAGGGTAGGGTGGGTATTCAACCTACCTAACGGATTTTTACACGGTTTTCACCAGTGGGCGGACTGGTTCACGAGGAAGGTTTTTTAAATTATTACTTTGGAATACCTCATCATATCAGTCAAAAGACGTCCACTGCTGGACAAAGGCCTACCTCAATTTTATTACACAACCTATAACTTAAAATCTGTTTGACTTACACACTTGCGATTTCGCGTGTCTAGTAAGACCCCCTCTATCACCTAAAATCCCAATTTTCATGAATACATCTTTTACCATTTCTGAGTTAATGACGTCCGAAAATCACTATTTTTATAACTCACTGACTGACTGACGTATCAAAATTAAAGACCACTTCCACGTAACTTAGAAACTTGAATTTGGCATCGAGGTAAGTTATTATAATAGGCGTATACCAAAAAATAAACCGGCCATGTGCGAGTTGAACTCGCGTGGAGAGGGTTCCGTACAATGCCAAAGTCAAATGTTTTTATTCAATTGTAGTATGTTTTACAATAGGTACTCTAACTGAATGTAAATTTCGAATCTACTATTTCTTTGTGAAGAAGTAAGTATCTCTTTTGTGATCCGCTGTATATTTTGCTATATTTTGTATTTTTTTCAAAATTTTAGGCTCAGTAGTTTCGGAGAACAGGGGGGGGGGGTTTAAACAAAAATATATTTAGGATCCTGATAATGAACCCTTTCATTTGATATATGACACATATAGGTTTCCAAAACTTTTTTTTTAATTTCCTAATTTGTCCCCCGAAAATAACCCTTATTTAAATAAATATGTATTTACTTTGCACACCTGTGTTTGGGTCATAGGATTGCACTATCCTACCAAATTTCACCTGATTTGGTCCAGTAGATTCGGAGCAAATAGGCTTGGACAGACGGACGGACTGACAGACGCACGAGTGATCCTATAAGGTTCCGTTTTGTGTTTTTTGTACGGAACCTAAAAATGCGAAATTAGGGTTCCTTACCATTACTATTCATTAAAATTATAGACCATTTCCAGGTGACTTAGAAACTAGTTTGGCATTTTGGTAGGTTAATAGGCGTATACAAAGAAAAAAGAGAAACCAGCCAAGTGCGAGTCGGAATCACGAAATTTGGGTTGTGTACCGTGGTGGTGCGGAAAACATGGGAATAATGATATAGATCATTTCCAGGTGACTTTTTAATTTGATTTTAATAATAATAAATACATCTCATCTTTTATTTTGACATTATGTTGAATGACACGTTGTTTTTAGTTATAATGTAATATTGTGACAATTTAGTTATGTAATTATATATTTTTATTTTATTTTGAGGACTGTATTGATATGCTTTTATTACTGTATTATTGTTATTTTAAATTTGTACGTCAAATGACAGATTATATATTAGGACATAATTTTCACTTAACATCTTTTGTAACATATAATCACAAATAAATGAAATTTGAAATTTGAATTTGAAATTTGAGATTTAGAATTGAAATAGGTTAAGACGATACAAGAAAAATATTCAATTGCTAAGTGGGCGGAGTCAAGCTTGATCAGGGGGGCGCACCCCCTCACTAGATTACGCGGCCGCTCATTGTGAGTGCGTGCGCAGGAACAGAGCAGCATGGAGTCGCATTTTGATAGTTAGATTTTCGTGCAAAGGGACGAGAACAATAAGCAAGAAAAAAAATGTTTTTGTCGACTTCGATATATTTTAATGCTATCTTTTATTTTAATAATGACATAAGCACCGTCTACTGTGGAAAAATAACTGTCACAAAAAAAAATGCTCAAAATTAATATTTTTCACATTCAAACATTCATCTTCACTCTGTTGCACTTCCGGTAAATCAGACTCATTGGCTTTTATTTTTTTATGTTTTGACTTATTGTTCCCTATCATATCTATATTTTCTTTGTTTTCTTTTATCCGTTTTAAATAAACTGGTTCTCGAATTGGTCTGCCACGTGTAAACCGCGGATCAACCAGTTCAGGCAAAAGGCAATCAAAATAAAAGTTGTTCAAATTGAGCTCCATTTTTTCCCGCCAGAACTCATCGTCTTTTACAATTGATTCCATTTTGATTTTATTATCGCCATACCAAACTGGTAGTATGCATTTTGGTTTCCTGCAGATATGTAGTTGGCCTTGAATGTAGAATTGTCCACTGAAATCGTTCCATAAGATTTTATTAGTTATAATATAAGTCATTGTCAGTAAAACGTTATAGCAGAAACTGTTCATCATCGTAATTGTATCATCTAAAAGACGTCCACTACTGGACATAGGCCCTTCCTAAGGGTTTCTAGCAAGCAAACAAGCGTTTTTCATTATTTTTGAAGGGTTGCCCTCGATTTCCCTGGGATCCCATCATCAAAAAACTAAAAATCGGTCCACAATTGACGGGAAAATCGGTGAACATACATTAAAAAAAATATATACAGCCGAACTCAGTACCTCCTCCTTTTTGAAGTCGGTAAAAACTAAAGAACAGAGTCTTTAATCCTAAAATGTTAGAAAGAAAAGTTTTGAGTAGGTACGTTCGACTTGTATGGCGTCTTATAAGTGCTAAGACCAAACCCACTGATCATGTATAATTATCATCATCATCATATCAGCCCATATACGTCCCCACCGAGGGGCTCGAGCCTACCCTGAATCAGGGCGATAGGGCCTTAGTCGACCACGCGGGCCCAGTGCGGGTTGGTCAACTTCACACACAACCTGCGAGTTTCTTCGCAGGCGTCTGCAGGTTTTCTCACAATGTTTTCCTTCACAGTAAGAGCGTATAATATATAATTAAAGAACACTTAATTTTTCTTAACATAATCAGTAGGTTTAGTTTTTGAAGCAAATGATAGTAAAAAATAACAATTTAAATAAATTATACCCATTATAAACATTCTCCAATTGAGTCAATGTCGTCTCCACTGCACTCTGTTCCGCGCCATCTTCAGTGGGAAAATTTTGCAAGCCCAATATATTTTGTTTTGCCGGGGATAATATTTTCCTTTAGATAAAATAAAAAAAAATATAAAGCATACCTACAGGTAATTTTATATGACGAGGATATTTTATGTGCGTAATAGTTTATAGATTCATTTAAACTGCACAGTTTGTTTACTTACCGTTTTTCTTGCATTATCCTTGCTTATTCACTTTTTATACGTTTCGAGTCCTATTTTTTTATTTTTTTGTAGCGCCTTTTATTAGCCATAGTCCAAATTAATTTAAAAAACACTTACAAAATATATTTATTAGGTCCCAAACCACAAATTCCACTCACGTAATATTCGAATATACACTATTTTCGAGAGCAGCGCAAGCGCAGTCCACACGGTAATAAGATTCACGGTAGACTGAAAAGAAATGCTAAAAGGTGACAGCGCTATTCTATCTCCACGTGTTGAGAGAGTGCGCACCGTGTCGAACAGTCTTAGAATATAATGACGTAAGCGACAATTAGAAAAAATCTCAATTAAACAAAAACTATTTACTATTTTAAACAAATATTTTTAATTTACCTTAACATCGCAATAATCTAGCAGATAACCAATTTTCGTGTTTTAAACATGGTGTTTTCAAAAATTAAATCTATCGACAAAAGTTTAAGTAATCGTGTTTCTGGTTTTAATTTCACTAGATAACATCTTGAAGATTATTTTCTCCATACAAATCATACATCTAACTTGTCTTGTTGCCTAATAAAAACGAATCTGCCGAGAGCAAAAAAAATTATACATCCTCTTAATTGGGCGCATTGAGTAAAAATTCAAAAAACTGGCTAAGTGCAACTCGGGCTTGCGCACTGAGGGTTCGGTACCATCAAAAATATCTTATATGTATTACTTGAATATCGATAGGAAATTTGTATTAATATTATACAAAAATTAATGATATACTAACAAAACATCAATGTGAAATGGAGCCAAGTTCGTTATAAAAAATACAGCGTTTTTAATGACTAGGTACCAAGTTCTATAGTGGCTCCTGAATAATGACTATGGATATTAATTTTAGACTTCTCCAAATAATAGAGTACAACGGTTTTCAGTTGGTTAGAAAAAAATGTTATGTTCTGCGTGTAAAATAAAATTGGATAGTGAAAACTTTGCCAAGTTACACCATATAGTAGCACAGAACATAAAATTTTTTTAAGCAACTGAAAACCGCTGTACATTCCTTATAATTTGGAGAAGTCTAAAATAAATATTTCTATTTGAAGATGATATAGGTTAGGAACCACTATAGAACTTGGTATCTACCCATTCAGTCGTAATTTGTTGATATCGAACTTGGTTCCCTTTCACATTTATGTTTTGTTGAGCTTAAAATCAACTCCGTCTGGCTAGCTGGCCGGTGTGTGTGTGATGACGTCACGATACTCTGTCTGGTAACCCATAGCAACCCGTGAGAATAGCCACAACAAACGTCATTAGGGTTGACTTTTGTTTGTTTCTTAGCTGTTTTAAATTTTCAAAACAGCCAACATTCAGGAAAAAATATTGTAGAGTTGGAAGTTACCTATTCACAAAAAAAAACACCGAAATTTGTGAAAAAACTGATATATTTTGTACCCAGAGCAACAAAAAAAAATATATATTTATGGGTAAAAATTATCTGTGCCCCGTAGGAATAGCTAGGTACTTCGAAGTAATTTGGTTTGTAATTTTTTGTATTGTATGATTTTAATTTGAGTTTGGAGTTTGTTAGGACGGTGCTTTTTGGATTTGTGAAATAATTTTAAAGTTCAAAGAATAACAAGTTTTTTTGTGGTTTCAGTTTATCAATGCAAAATATACCTAGGTGCTACAATCATGCTGTATCTATGTGATTTGAGTGATAGATAACTTATCAACTTGTTAAACTGGTGCCTGCAAGGTCTATTGTGTTGTTCCTTATCGATAGATCGTCTATTTCGCCCGCCCGAATAATTAAACAGCCCTACAGTCGAAACAAAAGTACAAAAATGGATACTCTGAGGTAAGAGTAAACATTGGTTGCCTTGGAAATCGTAGGTGATGATTATTTACTCAAAGGAAATAGGTAACCCACATCATAGTTACTAATAATACTCCAAAGTCAAGGTTGTTTCAAGTCTGACGTCGTCGTTCAAATAGCTTAGGTAAATTGTTGAGAATTGCATCCTAAATATGTAGTTAGGTAGCTACAAGCTTTTTTAAATCTTTTTTCTTTATGTTTACATTAATTCGATAAAAATTAAACAAAACGTTAACTAGTTCCTGGATTTCCTGGAGGGGCTGGGCTGGCCACGAAAAATGGATGCATTAGATGCCCGGTTGCGGAAACCAGCCCAACGTTACAATTACAATTACTTTAAGCAACAAATTAACTTGTTTTAGAATGCACAGAATATACTTGTGATGCTATTTTAGGTTTTACCTGGTGACCTGGAATGTGGCGACCAAGTCTCCCGGCCAAGATCTCAATTCCCTCTTGGATTTTCCTTCACAGTTCAATAAGAACAAACCACTGCCGGATTTCTATGTTATTGGGTGAGTAACAAATAACTTTTTTTAACATTGGATACTGAAGGTTTTAATTTTAATAATAATTTATAAACTTTATTTCAGACAAGTTGGTCCATAAATGTGTTAATAACAAAAGAAAAAATCCCATTTATATGTTGTTTTTTGTGACCTGTTTTAGCCAATTCCATGACATTGAAATGTCCAGTTAGGCCCGATTTTCTTTGAAATGGTGCATCCTACTTGATGTCCAAAAATGGTCCCTTTTATAAGAGCTAAAAGATGTGTTTGTAAGGTTGTTTGTTTGTCATAAAGACATCAAAAGTTTTCTAAGAATTGGGTCAACACACATAAAATAAATTCCCCAACTCTCTTAAAAGCACATTAAAAAATTGTTCTTAGGACTTAGATATAAAAATATATATACACGGTGAATTTTTATTGATTTTGTTCCCGTGGAGTACAGCTTAGGTGAAAGCAGTACAATCGATTCGTAAAGTCAGTTGTAATTTTAAATGATAAATAAAGAAAATAAAAAAGTGAAAAGGCTATCCCAAAAAGTGAGTTGAAATCGTAGTAGCGACTAGCGAGCGCCCCGCAAGCAATGTGTGAACGAACATTGCTGCCTGCCTGCGCACCGCCGCGCCGCCCAGCCGTGTCTCGCCCCGCACGCATGTCGGTTCGGCAAACGGCGCGGCCTCGGCTCTTTCAAAGGGCGTCGGCTCCTTCAAAGTGCGGCGGCGGTGCCTTTGTCAGACGCTTTAAATTGTGCCGTCGCATGTAAAAATAGCAGCCAATCTTCCCTTCATACTTGCATCACCTTGAATGGGCTTAGGACCATCCTACATACTTACATACTGTTCAATGAAACGCATAAGTAAAGTAATAATGTAGTGTAGGTAGGTAACGTAAATTGACAGTTTGACACAAAGTAGGTAGGTACTTAATTTTGATAGAAAATGTAGGTAATTAAGTAAGCCATATTTAAAATACCTATTGGAGTTTATTTACAATAATTAAGTAGTTAATCAAAATACAAAGGTACTTTACCTGTCACAGATGAGATACTAGTTACTTTGACTTTACTGTTAGACACTAGGCACTCAAAACACAGATGATAGTTACTTCGTCTCAAAGTCTCCATGCACTACAAATACCAGCACTTACTTACACTTCGCGATATCTCAGTAATTGTTCAAAGTGCTGGCCATTTCGTTGAATGCACATTCGTGCTCGCCGAACTAGATTTTCTTTTAGTTTTATCAACGTGTCTCTGTCTCTTTTAATCGGATAAAGTTTAATCATTGCAAGATACTCCACATTGGAGAATCTGTGTGGTCGACTCATGATCGGCACAAACACTCGCGTAGGTAAAACACGTGCAACATGTATCGCTCGCGTCGGTCAACTGAGCTGGCGACCGGCGCGGTCGGCACGGCAGCCGTAGAGCGCTACTACTTGTTCTCACAGCTTCGAGTTTATTTATTTTTTATAATAAAAAAAATGTTTAATTTAAGTTTCTAAATTTTTTAAACCCTATAAATCGTACCACTGATACATAGTCGCTACGCTTCGGGAACAAACAGATTAAAATTTCACCGTGTATAAGGCAGCCCAAATGATATTGCTTGTTAACCCCCACACTTGGACACAATTTATTAGTTTATGCTCCCTTAAAATGTACTTCTCATTACAGATTACAAGAAGTAAAATCACAACCACAAAACATGATCATGGATTCTCTCTTCTCTGATCCTTGGACATCAACATTCAACAAGATTCTTTGCCGGCAAGGATATATCACTGCTAAGAGTATACGGCTTCAAGGCATCATTTTACTTGTCTACACACAGCTACAACATGTCATCCATTTAAGGGATATTGAAGCGCAATACACTAAGACTGGGTTAGGTGGAATGTGGGTGAGTTTAATTATACCTTGGTACTTACATTGTGTAAAGATAGCTGGACACACATGAACAAAACAAGCACAGTATGTGACAACAAATAGAAAAGTTAAATAAAGCCTTTGCCAAAGCTAAAAATTACTGACCATACAAAACATAATACATATCTGAACAAAAGGTTAAAAAATAATGTTACATAGCATTAAGAAGAAGAAGCAAACCAATCCATTGTTCTATTGTATTTTGAAATGTAAATGTATTATTGATATTATTAAGGACACAAAAAGACATACACAATCAGAAAAAAGAGCAGTACATGTACAAACAGACCTAAAGACCCCTAGGAGCAAAAATTACTAGTTTTTGTAAAAACATGAGTTGATCATCGTTAGATCAGAGTCTGTGTTGCCCGATTTGTATTAAGGTGGGAATCTTCAAGGTGAAAGTGAATAATTACTATTTGAGTTTACATCCTCGTCTGCATAATTCAGTCTATAAAACTAAAATGAACTTGATTTGATTTGATGAAAAATCACTTCTTATTTTTTTACTCCAGTGGCTCTAACGATTTTGATGATACTCTGTATGTTACTATAATTTTATTTGGCCTTGGTACTCCACGCGGTTGTTAATTATTAAAAAAAATCGGAATAAGGCAGCCCCCATACAAACCCAGGTTTTTTGATACTTTTTGTCAAAAATGTCTTTAAAAATTTTATTGAAACTTAATGATTTAACTATGACTTAGTAAAAATTAATGTGGCAAAAAACTGAATAATGTACCATACAAACACAAAGTATTTGTAAAATCTTCATCAAGTCTGACATTAGTGTAATATTCATTTAAGATTTGTGACTACACCAGAAGGTAAACGCTTCGCGAAAAAGTATGCACAGTGTGACTTAACAATTTATATCGTACTAGCTTTTGCCCGCGGCTTCGCCCGCGTGAGCTTCGTTTTTATGACTGTCTTTGTGGTTAAGTGGTGTGTGAGCCGCAAGCGGCTCGCGAGTGTCGACATTAGTTTTCTCCAGGTCCCTATCCCAGATCGGGCTATTCTGATTAGCAGTCTATGTCCTTTCCCACTCCCTCAACCATCTCTGTGCAAAAAATCACAACAATCCATTGTTCTGTTGCAATTTTAAGGAAATTAACCAAAACAAGTTATTTTTTTCAGTTCCCTCAGGAACTGCATCGGACTATGCTATTTTCACTGGATAAAAAGTAGCCTATGTCCTTCCACGTGACACAGGCTACCTGCATGCCAAATTTCATCAAGATTGGTGAAGGTGTTGAAGCGTGGAAAGGTAATAAATAAACAAACAAACACATTTTCACATTTATAATATTAGTAAGGATTGAGGTAAAGAATACTAAAAAGACATAATAGCGCAGTTTCGTGTCACAGAAGTGATAGCCAATATTATACCATCATAATTTTTATTGTTTATTTATGTTATACCAACCCGCACTGGGCCCGCATGGTCGACTACGGCCTAAACGCCCTGATTCAGGGTAGGCTCGAGCCCCTCGGTGGGGACGTATATGAGCTGTAATGATGATGATGTTATACTTCATGTTATTTCATACTTTACGAGGGACATTCAATTATTACTTAGCCTCGCCGCCCGATGGAGCTGTTGTTACAAAAGAGTTTTACTATCGTGCACTAAATACTTTTTGAAGTCTACTAAGAAGTTTTAAATCTTTTCCCTCCATTTGTTTTGTTTTGACAGCCTTTGGAAGCGAGCGTGTCGGTCGGTTTTTCAAAAATGGAAAAAGAACAATATCGTTCAGTGCTTAGATTCTTGTTTTTGGAAGGGAAAACGCGCAGCGAAATCAAAGAGCGCTTGGATGCTGTGTACGGTGACTCTTCTCCTTCGATGGCGACCGTCAAAAATTGGTTCAACGAGTTTGCTCGTGGCCGCACGTCGGTTTTTGATGAGCCACGCTCAGGTGCACCGAAAACGGCTACTACGGAGGAAAACGTAAAAAAAATTCACGATCTCGTGTTGCAGACCGGCGATTGAAGATTCGCGAGATAGCTGAGACTGTAGGAATCGCAGAAGGGATAGTGCATCATATTCTGCACGAAGAACTGGGTATGATAAAGTTATCGGCGCGATGGGTGCCGCGTTTGCTCACACCAGACAACAAGTGCAACCGTGAGACCACATCCGCGACATGTTTGGCGCTGTTTCAAGGCAATCCGGCGGAGTTCTTGCGTCGTTTTGTGATCGTCGACGAAACATGGGTTCACTGGTACACACCAGAGACCAAGGAACAGTCGAAACAGTGGACTTTACCCGGCGAACGACCTTTACCAAAGAAGGCGAAGACTGTTTAATCGGCCGGAAAGGTGATGGCCAGTGTTTTTTGGGACTCACAAGGTGTGATCTACATCGATTACCTCGAGAAAGGTAAAACAATCATGGGGCTCTACTATTCCGACTTATTGGGCCGATTCGACGCCGAATTGAAAAAAAAACGGCCCCATTTGGCGAAGAAAAAAGTGCTGTTCCACCACGACAACGCGCCAGCTCACACCTCCGCCGTCGTCATGGCTAAATTGGTCGAATTGCGCTACGAATTGCTGCCCCATCCCGCGAATTGTTCCCAAATCTGAAAAAGTCACTCGCCGGCAAAATATTTGGGTCGAATGATGAGGTCATCGCCGCCACAGAGACCTATTTTGAAGACCTCGGGAAATCGTATTTTTTGGACGTCTTAAAAAAGTTGGAGCATCGCTGGGCCAACTGTATTGAATTGAAAGGAGACTATGTCGAAAAATAAATCTCTACTTTCTTAAAATTTTCGTTTTTCTTTTGTAGGCTAAATATTTGTTGAATTGCCCTCGTATACTTACTTATTATTTGTGGATAGGCTTCAATGGACGCCCTTCAGCTGTAATGATGATACTTAATATTTTTGTTTAACGATAGGAACCGTTGTTATTTAGAACTAGAAACATTTTGTGAGTATCTTTTTTACGGAACACCAAATCCAGTAAAGTGATAAAAGTTAACGAAACCTTATTTATTGTTAGTAGATTAACATTTTTATAATGTGAAATATTTACAGGGCAACAAGGGAGCTGTAAGCATACGTTTCAACCTGTATGGTTGCTCGTTTTCACTAGTGAACTGTCATCTAACAGCACACGAGCACCTGCTTGCGGACAGAGTAAAAGATTACAACACAGTCATCTCACAACACGTCTACCACGTCAAAGAAACGACGAACATATTATATCATGAGTGAGTTTATTACATTCTTACGCTCTGTTTATTAAAAGGGTGTGAAGTTGAAGTTAGGGGCGGGCTGATTTCCGCAACCAGGCGACCGCTGCGCCCATTTTGCGTGATTGGCCCGCATCACTGCGGATGTGTTAAGAGATGCTTTTAGTAACATCTTGTAAGTGTGCTTAAATCTCTACTTTTAATTGACTACAAATAAAAAAAACCGGCCAAGTGCGTGTCGGATTCGCGCGCCGTTGGTTCCGTACCACCCTTAAATACACACCTCTTTACACAAGTATACTTGTTATGACAATGATTCCTATTTATAACAAACAAAAAGACATCAACGCGAGCGACAGAAAAACTGTTATTTTTTGTTTTGCTTAGGACTCCTTAGCGCGAGCTAGGCTCACACTAGGCCGGTTTATATTATTTGTTGTTTTATTTCTATAATATTTATTACTAGTTAACCAGACCTACACCAATTTTGTTACATCCTCTACAATGGGTTGTTAGAATGAGTTCATCGAATATATTGCTGCCGATCTAGGTTAAGGTCAGAGTTCATGACCAAATCGTTTGAAACTTGTTATGCATAACGAAAACATGAATAGAATGATACTGCATTGCATTAAAACATAATTGTAACAATACTTTCTATAACATGGGCGCTTTAAATATATTGTACAGCCACGCTGTGCATACATACACTCGTACAAAGATTCTGCGTTGCCAGTCGTCCCATTTTTAGGGGGACTGCCAGATTTTTGGGTCTAAAACTTGTTTTAGATGTCCAACTGTTTCACTTTTGTCTAAGATAAAAAAATAAAAAATGCGCCACCTGATATTTTATAAGAATGCGTTAAATTTGAGTTCATATCTTTAAATAAACTCATAAAATTTTGTGCTCGCGTTACGTTCCTCTTGACTAGAAAAAAACTGGCAACGATGCACAGATTAACAATAAACTTAGGTAATTTTAGCAAATAATATGAAAGTGTATTGAACTTAATGAAATTTGTTTTTTTTATAATTATTAAAAACTTGAGTGCGTTTGGCTGCACCTCACCTGATGGTAAGTGCCGATGCAGCCGAGGATGTAACACGCAAGCTCAAATAGTGCCTATTCACTATAGTGGATTTTCAATAGTAGGTACCTTATTCAGATTTTTCCTGGAATATTGAACTACTCAGTGAGGTAGGTCTTATAAAGTCCTAGTTATTCACAAAGTTTAATTAAAATCGTTAAGGCCATTTTTTTAAATGTAACAAACAAAATGGGTTTGTATGAGAGTTACCTATTCCCAATATTTTCTGGAAAAACGAACTACGGCATTAAGAAGATTAAATAAAGTTATAATAACGTACAGAGTTTCATCAAGATCTTTACTGCCATTTGTTTGGAAAAAAGTGTAGTTTTATATGGTGACAACCCTCAATAATCAATATAGGGGAAAAAAGGGCTTGAGATAAAAAA
This sequence comes from Coleophora flavipennella, assembly GCA_947284805.1. NCBI lineage: Eukaryota > Metazoa > Arthropoda > Insecta > Lepidoptera > Coleophoridae > Coleophora > Coleophora flavipennella. The sequence continues at coordinate 5,454,464 of OX369270.1, read as the reverse complement.
TAATAATATTGCCCTGAACCAAATTTCACACAAATTCGTCCAGTAGTTGGGCACTAGATGACCGGACGGACGCACTGACACACACATACATTTTTATTTTTTTGGATTCTATTAGTGTATGACAATCCATCGCTAGTTAATCAAAACATGGTCAGATAAACTCTTCGATTATATTTTTATATTAATTAAAAAAAAAATCTTTGATATTCGTGCACTGCTCTTTTCTGTGGAGTATTGTTTAATTCTTCCTAACATCAGCCAGCTTCTTAAGCTTTCAAACCCTGAAAACAGTATCTAAATATTATGAAATAATGTTTCATTTGTATGCGGTAAAATTGCCGCAAATGTAAAATTCATATTATTGCGTCATATTGATTATTGCAGACTTCTGACCTTGAAACATTGACAATCCTGTACTAAAAGAACCGTCCTATCTTCTCTCTTTCTCTTTCAACCCCTCTCTCACTCTCTCAATATACCATCTTCTATATCTTGGAAACAATACTAACATAGTCGTATGATTAAATATTTCAGCTACGTGTTTTGGATTGGCGATCTAAACTTCCGTAATGACTACCCAGCCGGTAGCAGCCCGACCTCTGAAGAGATAGTTGTTGCATTACAGAAGATAGAAAAGGACAAATATACCAATCTACTCAAACACGACCAGTTGTTGGCGGTCATGGACACGGGGGAGGCCTTCTCGGAGTTCACAGAGCCCGAGATTAGATTCCCGCCAACGTACAAGTTCAATATTGGAACTGATGATTATGATGAAAAGTGAGTGAACTATTTGAATTAGTATGAAAAATACACTAGTCAACAATGTGTTACATCGTCGGCTACACCGGCACTTACCATCAGGTACGGTGCACCCAAACGCAATTAAAAATTTTAATATTTAAAAAAAAAACGTATTATATGAAAATTCTTAAAATATTCCTAATATTTTAAGAATTTTGTTGTTATATATGTATATTATGAATATCCCTAATATTTAAGGAATTTTATACAAAACCTGTTTTTTTTTAAATTTTTATCAAAAATTTTAATATTTTAAGAATTTTCGTACAAAACATGTTTTTTTTTTAATTGCGTTTGGGTGCAACTCACCTGATGGTGAGTGCCAATGCAGCCGAGGATGTAACACGCAAGCTCAAATAGTGCCTATTCACTCTCGTCTTGAAGATTCCTAAACTATACTATACTTTCTTTTTTTTGAAAAGCTATAAAATTACTAGGGACATGTGTAGGGTAGAAATTTTCAAGATTGCTATATTTAGTTCACTCTATTATAAGTGAATTTCTTTTTAACTGGTTTTTGTACAAACTTATAAAAAATGAAAATTGGGTTCTAATAATTTCATACAATCTATACCAGGAAAACACAACTTTCACTGTCTTTGCTTTAGTACAAAAAACACTAACGAAATTCATTTATAAGAACTGAGTGTAAATATAGTACAGGGCGCGCCAAACTTTATTGCGGATCTGAAGTGAGATGCGAGTGCTTACTGCGCCGGTATAACCGAGCAGTAGGTGCCTTTACGTCCTACTAACACCCAAACTTCGCTACTGCGACGCGTCTTGCGACCAACTTCAGACTACTTCAGAGCCGCTATAAAGTTTGATTAATGAATAAAAATATATAATAAATATTAACATATTAAATGAATAAAATACAGTGAACGTGAAAACTGCAAAGAAAATTCAATGTTTTTTAATTTTTTTTTAATTTCAGGAGGAAACCTTCATGGACAGACAGGATATTGTACAAAGTAATCGCAAATAACTATGAGAACACAACGTTGAGAGCGGATCTCGTATCCTACAACCACATACAGCATTACACAGTCAGTGACCACAAGCCAGTGATTGCGCAATATACTGTTAAGGTTGGTGTTTTACACTCGCATCATATTACGTCTTATATAGAGTCAAATTAAATGATGCCAAGGGATAAAATTGTGGATAAAAAAAATCGTTTGCCAATCCAACTAGGTGTTTATTACTTCTTATATAGAGTCAAATTTTGAATCGTTTGCCAAATAAACTAAGCATCAAGCAACAAGTTTCCCCGACGAACCGAGCCAAGCATAAACCATTCCATTTTCCGTAAGACTTAGGTTTTCCTGTGAACTATAAGAGAAGCCCTATGTTCCTTATTTTTTTTTTTTTTTGACTCGGTAGTTTCGGAGTTGAAGGGGGGGGAATGCTCGATTTTCGTATATTTTCCTTAATGTCTTTTGAACACTGCATAAAAAAAATTAAAAATGAAATAAAAATAATTTCAAAATTTGTTAAGTAGATAAGGCACAATGCACATGAATCGAGTTCATCTTAAATGTTGCACAGGCACGCTTTGCATGTCTCTGGCATAGAACAATCAGTATTAAAACATGCTTGACTAGTAACAAATACAAAAGATTTATCAGACTTGATAAAAATAAACAAATAATCTGTATATTGGGGTTTGTATAGGGGGTAACCTTGTTACTATTATTTATGGAATAATGAACTAAACAGTGTAGTAGGTCTTATTATTAAGTTCTATTTACTTACAAAGTTTCATCAAAAAATTTAGAGCCATTTTTGAGAAAAAATAACAAAGAAAGACTGGATTTGTACGGAAAATACCCTATTCCTATTTTTCCTGGAATAAACAAAAAAACATCATAGTGTAGTAGGCCGTATAAAGTTGTAGTAACGTACAAAGTTTTACTAAAATCGTTAAAGCCATTTCTGAAAATAAAGTAATCTACAAAAAACCGGCCAAGTGCGAGTCAGAATCGCACACCTATGGTTCTGTACCATCATACTAGATGGCGGTAGTGCAAAGGGTTCCGTAACATCATACTAGATGGCGCTAGTTTCTTCACGTTTAAAAAAGCACGTTTTTTGTATGGAGCCCCCCCCCCCTTATTTTATTACAAAATTCAAAATTCTAAACAATTTATTTCAAATAGGTGTTTACACACACTTTTAAATAGTCAAAACAAAAAAAAATACTGTATATTACAAATAATGTCATGATTCAGATTACAGTCTCAGGTAATTGATCAGGAATTTGATATAGAATCAACATAATATATATCTTTGTCATTTACATAATCTATTATTTTACTTTCTAATTTTTATTATTTGTTGTTATAGCGGCAACAGAAATACATAGACAGACATACGGACGGACGGACAGCGAAGTCTTAGTAATAGGGTCCCGTTTTTACCATTTGGGTACGGAACCCTAAAAATCAAGATAATTTCACCCAAATCCATCAGGTGCTAGAATCGGATAGACGCACACATACAATCATTTTATTTTTTAGGTTTTTTAGACTCTACTAGCAGTCTCCCGCGGCTTCGCTCGCGTGGATTTCGTTATTGTTCGAATCGTGAAAAATCCTCTAAAAATTTAAAACACTTTTTAGTTTTATCTGAATTTTCCAATTTTCGGGGCAAGCGACTTGCGGTTTTTTTGTAACGTAACATCTTCGCGCGCGTGGATATAGTTATCGTTCGAATTTTGAAAATCCCATAGTAATAAGAAATACTTATCGTAAAACTTCTTGGGTGAGCGAGCAACATCTTCGCGCGCGTGGATATAGTTTACGTTCGAATTTTGAAAATCCCATAGTAATAAGAAATACTTATCGTAAAACTTCTTGGGTGAGCGAGCAACATCTTCGCGCGCGTGGATATAGTTATCGTTCGAATTTCGAAAATCCCATAGTAATAAGAAATACTTATCGTCAAACTTCTTGGGTGAGCGAGCAACATCTTCGCGCGCGTGGATATAGTTATCGTTCGAATTTCGTAAATCCCATAGTAATAAGAAATACTTATCGTAAAACTTCTTGAGTGAGCGAGCAACATCTTCGCGCGCGTGGATATAGTTATCGTTCTAATTTCGAAAATCCCATAAAAATAAGAAATACTTATCGTCAAACTTCTTGGGTGAGCGAGCAACATCTTCGCGCGCGTGGATATAGTTATCGTTCGAATTTTGAAAATCCCATAGTAATAAGAAATACTTAAACTGAATTTTCAAATTTTCCGGGCTGGTGACTCGTGGTTTTTTTCTTTGTTATAAGTCTTCCCGGGCGTGTGAGCAGCACCTTCGCCCGCGTTTTTTGCTATTAACCTGCGTGCGCGCAACAACTGTTCAAAGTTTCATCGTAATGGGTTGAGTCGTTTAGAAGTTACACGATCACTAACAAATGTCACGCAAGATGTATAAAGATTAGTGCAAGACAATCGATCCCCATCAACTTAGATGTTTTAGCCATCACAATATTTTTTACACTTCTTCGTCGCTCAAAAGTAAAAAGATGGTATACTAACTTTCCAACTTATAATCTTAAAATCGTTAATAGTCTGTCTTCTGCATTCAGCCTGAATGAAATTGACCTGGAGGTTCACTGGGTCAACGCTAGGGCCAAGGTCAAATAGTTTTGTAACAAATCCCCTTGAATCATTCAACTAATTAGATTTAATAATTTGATTTAGGTATTGTTTATATTATTATTGACCAACCCGCACTGGGCCCGCGTGGTCGACTAAGGCCTAATCGCCCTGACTCAGGGTAGGCTCGAGCCCCTCGGTGGGGACGTATATGAGCTGATATAATAATAATAATAATAATTGTTTATATGAAACCAGAGAAATGAATGAGTAATATAATATAACCAGACAAAATAATAATATTCTGGGACAAATAACACATGGTCATCTGGCCCCAAAGTAGGATTCCCTGTGTTATGGGAACCGGATACTGATATACATACTTATATACGTTTAAATACATACATATATAGATATTAACACCCAGACACAGAGCAAACAAATCTGCTCATCACACAAATGTTTGCCCTGGGTGGGGATCGAACCCACAACCCTCGGATCAGTAGTCAAGAGTACTAACGACTGAGCCGCCGAGTCAGTCATGATAAAATATAGTTACAATTTAATAAACAGCCACATTATGCATACTTTCTTGCCTTAGACTTCTGGCATACAAAAATCAGCACATGCTTGCCAAGTAGCAAATTAAAGAGATGTATTACTCAGAAGAAAATTTACTTGGGTCAACTTGTAAGATTCGGTTTTGTTGGTGGTAGGGCATACTTTCGTGCATACTTAATTGCCTTCACCTTCTGGCATACAAAAATCAGCACTTGTCAAGTAGCAAATTAAAGAGATGTATTACTCAGAAGAAAATATACTTGGGTCAACTTGTAAGATTCGGTTTTATTGGTGGTAGGGCATACTTTCGTGCATACTTAATTGCCTTCACCTTCTGGCATACAAAAATCAGCACTTGCTTGCCAAGTAGCAAATAAAAGAGATGTATTACTTAGAAGAAAATTTACTTGGGTCAACTTGTAAGATTCGGTTTTGTTGGTGGTAGGGTATACTTTCGTGCATACTTTCTTGCCTTCACCTTCTGGCATACAAAAATCAGCACTTGCCAAGTAGCAAATTAAAGAGATGTATTACTCAGAAAAAAATATACTTGGGTCAACTTGTAAGATTCGGTTTTGTTGGTGGTAGGGCATACTTTCGTGCATACTTAATTGCCTTCACCTTCTGGCATACAAAAATCAGCACTTGCTTGCCAAGTAGCAAATAAAAGAGATGTATTACTTAGAAGAAAATTTACTTGGGTCAACTTGTAAGATTCGGTTTTGTTGGTGGTAGGGCATACTTTCGTGCATACTTTCTTGCCTTCACCTTCTGGCGTACAAAAATCAGCACTTGCCAAGTAGCAAATTAAACAGATGTATTACTCAAAAGAAAATATACTTGGGGCAACTTGTAAGATTCGGTTTTGTTGGTGGTAGGGCATACTTTCGTGCATACTTAATTGCCTTCACCTTCTGGCATACAAAAATCAGCACTTGCCAAGTAGCAAATTAAAGAGATGTATTACTCAGAAGAAAATATACTTGGGTCAACTTGTAAGATTCGGTTTTATTGGTGGTAGGGCATACTTTCGTGCATACTTAATTGCCTTCACCTTCTGGCAGACAAAAATCAGCACTTGCCAAGTAGCAAATTAAAGAGATGTATTACTCAGAAGAAAATATACGTGGGTCAACTTGTAAGATTCGGTTTTGTTGGTGGTAGGGCATACTTTCGTGCATACTTAATTGCCTTCACCTTCTGGCATACAAAAATCAGCACTTGCTTGCCAAGTAGCAAATAAAAGAGATGTATTACATAAAAGAAAATATGCTTGGGTCAACTTGTAAGATTCGGTTTCGTTGGTGGTAGGGCGTTTTCTAAGCCCGCCTGGCTAGCTACCACCACCTTATCTAAGTCTTGCCGCCAAACATCAGTGTTAACAACATGATGTGTTCCGGCTTGAAGTTAAGATAGTCAGTTCTCCATTACGTCGGGGAATCTTGGTAAGCCCGATTCCATCTTCGGCATCATCGTCTCTTACCATCAGGTGAGATAATGCCAAGGGCTTACCAATTCTGAATTAAAAAAAATGACGATATCTTATCTAAGTCTTGCCGCCAAACATCAGTGTTAACAACATTGATGTGTTCCGGATTGAGGATAAGATAGCCAGTTCTCCATTGTGTTTGGGGAATCTTGGTAAGCCCGCTTCCATCCTCGGCATCATCGTCACTTGCCATCAGATGAGATGATGCCAAGGGCTTACCAATTCTAAATAAAAAAAAAGTCATATCTTATCTAAGTTTTGCCACCAAATATCAGTGTTAACAACATTGGAGTGTTCCGCATTGAGGATAAGATAGCCAGTTCTCCATTGTGTTGGGGAATCTTGGTAAGCCCGCTTCCATCCTCGGCATCATCGTCACTTACCATCAGATGAGATGATGCCAAGGGCTTACCAATTCTAAATAAAAAAAAAGTCATATCTTATCTAAGTTTTGTTGCCAAACATCAGTGTTAACAACATTGATGTGTTCCGGATTAAGAAGAAGATAGCCAGTTCTCCATTGTGTTGGGGAATCTTGTTAAGCCCGCTTCCATCCTCGGCATCATCGTCACTTACCATCAGGTGAGATGATGCCAAGGGCTTACTAATTGTAAATAAAAAAAATAGTCATTCCCCATTGCATCTTCGGCATCATCGTCACTTACCATCAGGTGAGATGACGTCAAGGGCTTATCGTTAACAACCCATAAAGGTCCCCAACAGCTGGGGCACGGGTCTATTCTCAAACTCTGCAAGGTTAAGCCATGCTTCACACACGGAGGCCAGGCCCGGATTGGTGAAGGTTGTAGGGTGATAGTGGCGAATTCTACTGTCAACATTTTTTCAAGCCGCCTATATGGCAACTGACACGGCTTAACGACTGCCACATTATTTTCTGGAATAATTAACTACCCATTGTAGTAGGCCTTATTAATTTCTAGTAATTCAATAAGTTTCATTTAAATCGGCAGAGGCATTTTTGAGAAAATGCTACAAATAACCTGGGTTTGACCTAATTTCGATTTTTAAAAGGCGATATACAATTATAGTAACGTACAAAGTTTCATTAATTTTTTTTAAAGAAACAGAAAAATACGGCTAGAGATTAAAAAAAAATTGTTCTAACCAAAATTGTACCCAAATCTGTTTAGTAGTTAAGGCACTAGAGCGCCGGACACACACACACACACACGCATACGCACTATCACCATCTGGGTAACTGTATACTAGAAATGCATGTCAGCTTGAAACCTAACCTAACCTTGCTTGCATGTTAGATTCGGCACTCACCCACCATGTCATCCACCGCTGGCACGCCAACAGTAGCCAGGTCCGCGGTTAGGATGCACAGTGCGATGATCGTACCAGGGCCGCTGGCCGGACGGGACCCCACTGTGAACGGCCCCGATGCGCCGCTAGCCAGCGGGGGAGTGGATGCATGTGACGCAGCAGCCCCCATGCCAGCGTTCGATATGTTGACAGATTTGGATAATACGCTTGTGAAGGACGAGTCTACTCAGGTATTGCATGAGCTTGGTTTAAGGGACCCCTGGAGGCTTCAGTTTCCATACAAACGTAGTTCCGCTTTAATACAAAAACTACATGCCGGTTTGAATTCAAACTTTGAAAATATATTGAGTAGACACATATCCATGTTTGTAATTAGTTTTCGATGTACTGATATAAAATGGGAAAGAGTAAGAGCAGTTTCAAACTTTCAGTACAAAACTAATTTAAGTCTTCGTTTAGTTATGTTTCAATTTACTACGATGAAAACCAATTACAAACATCGATATGTTAATACTCAATACGTTTGCAAACTTTGAATTCAATCCGGCATGTAGTTATTGTATTAAAGCGGAACTACGTTTGTATAGAAACTCTAGCCTCCAAAGTTTAGTCGTTTTTTTAATAGTCTAGTCTTGATTAAAAGTAGTTTTATCATGATCATGCCCTTATGTGACTAATCTAATCACTAACAATGAAATCCTGATTAAAATTACATCATCATCATATCAGCTCATATACGTCCCCACCGAGCGGCTCTAGCCTACCCTGAATTAGGGCGATCGGGCTTTAGTCAACCACGCGGGCCCAGTGCCGATTGGTCGACTTCACACACAACCTTCGAGTTTCTACGCAGGCGTGTGCAGGTTTCCTCACGATGTTTTCCTTCTCCGTAAGAGCGTCGGATAAACGTACATATGAAATCGAAATTCGAAAACACATTGGTACGTGGCAGAATCCGAACCGGGACCTTCCGGAAAGGATGTAGCGGCCCTAGCCGTTACGCCACTGACGTAACAGCATCAAAATTACATATTGAAATAAAATGTGTGTCAAGAAACCAAACACTAGGTGTCCATCATATGTTCATATAATTCTACTGCTATCGTGTCGACAACAAGTCATCTCTCTCCTGCCCAGTATGTGGCGACCTTGACGGCGCTATCGGCGGCGTCCATTAGCTCTTCCCTATTGTTAGGGCACATTGGACAAACAACCATATCAGGTCCGACCTGAACCCCCACCTGAACTGATTGTCTCTGCTCCGGCCGACTTCATTGCGGAGTCTCTTAATCGATTTCTGAATCGGCTTCATCAAATCGTGTTCTGGGGAGAGGCATCGGAACAAACGGGGCGTAACAGTTCGTAAGATTTAAGGGCCTCCAGGAGGCTTGAGTTTCCATACAAATGTAGTTCCGCTTTAATACAAAAACAAAAAAAAATGATACAAACTTTGCAAATATATTGAGTGTACTTATTTTTTACGCCAGAGTTAGCATCTTGCTTGGTTGGCCGCATCATCAAGAGCTTAAGGAAGTTCTTTTGACTCTTAAGCTTTTCAGGCACAGATAAATATTAATGCATTGGGTGGCGTATGCCCGTTTTAGCTTTACAGTTTATGAGAGGGTCATAATTCTCTCTCAGTTGCCCGTTTTAGCTTTACAGTTTATGAGAGGGTCATAATTCTCTCTCAGTTGCCCGTTTTAGCTTTACAGTTTATGAGAGGGTCATAATTCTCTCTCAGTTCTTATAATTATTTATACAGGTTGTAACAAAATTGATGTAGGAGTCGTTAACTGGTGCTTCTACACGTCATACTGAACAAATTTGACCAAGGGTCTTAGTTAACACGCAAAAAAATATTTGAACTCTTCATAAAAATCGATCAGTTGATTGACCAATTTTATTATTTTTGTATGGAGCATCGGTTTTTTTTTCAGATTTGAGTAAGGGTTCCTTGGGGAGTATTGTTCATTAGATGAGTAGACGCTCCAGTTAACAAGTCCTATACCAATCTTGTTACACAATCTATACAAATGGATTTGTATAGATGGTGTATGCCTTTTCTATAGCTCGCGTGAAATCAACATTTTCGTAAAGAGTACACTTGGTGAGTCTGAAGTAGGTCACTGTCAAGTCATGACGATTATTGGCTAAACAGCTCGTAAGACTTAAAGGTCCCCAGGAGGCTCGATTTTCCATACAAATGTAGTTTCGCTGTAATTCAAAAACAACATGCCGGATTGAATACAAACTTTGCAAATATATTAAGTAGACACATAATGGTGTCGATTCGATGTTACACGACTTAACTTAATTGACAGGATTAAACTAAATTTACACATTCTGTCTTTTACTTTCTGTATCGAAAAGACAAGGATAGAATGCTTAAATTTAGTTTAGTCCTGTCAAATAAGTTAAATCGTGTTACACCGAATCGACACCATAGTTGTGTATAATTAGTTTTCGATGTACTAATATGAAACGGAAAAAAAGAGCAGTTTCAAACTCATTACAAAACTAAATGAAGCCTTCGTTTAGTTATGTTTAAATTTACTACGATGAAAAGTAATGACAAACATCGATATGTGTCTACTCAATATATCCGGCATGTAGTTTTTGTTTTAAAGCAGAACTACGTTTGTATGGAAACTCGAGTATCCTGGGGACTCTTAAAAGCAGGAAAAAGGCTCGCTCGTAACCCCTTCAGGGGTTTGAATAGTTTTTTTAATAAGGATTAACCTGTCAAAGCAATTGACATGTTCAGTTTTTACAAGGCATTTAAATAAAAAAAAACCCGATTTTCTACTGTAGAAAAAAAAGTGACACTAAATAACTAAATTCATTTCGTAATCTTCAATTGAAACTTGGTAAGCCCGCTTCCATCTTCGACTTCATCGTCACTTACCAACAGGTGAGGTGATGCCAAGGGCTTACCAGTTTTTTTAAATTTTATTATTTGAATAAGGCACACCAACGTCAGTTGTGGATAAAAAATAATAGTACTGGGGGTTTTAGGTTATACGACTCATACGTCACACACGGGAGCTAAGTCCGGATTAGTGGAGGTTGTAAGGCTATTGGCGAACTCCAATGTCAGAAGATTAAGCCGCTTACGAGGCACACCCTGGACACTTCATACAACGGGCAGATATGACATTTCAAAAAAGGAATGACGAAACAAACAAAATGGCGGCGAATGCCCTATACGTTCGACGACCAAACTGTAATCATTCTGTATCAGTCTGAGTGACGAGGGGGTGAGGTCGCAATCTAGAGAGCGGCAGGGAGTGTCCATACTGTATGTTAGTATTAATGTATACTTTGTACAAGGCCTCTGACATGGCCTAACGCAAGGAAACGGTAGCTATCCAGTTAACCACCGTGGCTATGATCAGTTAACATGCGTGAACGACTCGACCACGCAAGTCGTACTGAACTGCGACCGCTTTAAAAAGTGTTTTGAACAAACTCCCGTTACTTAAGATAACAAACCGAACATATTTTACAGGTATTCTCAAACTACACGGAGAAGACGGTGGAATTCGCACCAATACACCGAATCTGGTACATTGGTGACGCTGACTTCCGGACCCAGTGCACGCTGTCTCCCGACGTTGAAGTGCATCCTAACGACTGGATTGGCATCTACGATGTAAGTATTAAATAAGTTCTAGTTATACAGTACTAGCTGTTTCCCGCGGTTTCACCCGCGTGGACAACGTTTCTATGACTTTTCGAGGGTGCGCAGTGCGCGAGCCGCAAGCGGCTCGCGAGCGTGGTAAAAAGTAGCCTATGTCTGAATCCAGGTCCTAATCTGTCTACCTACCAAATTTCAGCCAAATCCGTTCAGTAGTTTTTGCGGGAAAGCGTAACAGACAGACAGAGTTACTTTCACATTTATAATATTAGTTAATTAGTTAATATTAGTAGGGATTAAGAGTTTCATGTGTATTACTAGAACTTCTACCAGTAAAGATGAGTAGTGCGTGTCACTAAATATGAGACTTGACACAGAGCGTAAAACATTAAAGAGACAAATAGGAAGATGGTTTACGACGTGTACATCTATATGTCAAAAGAAGCAAAGGATTTAAAAAAAAAACACAATTGATCTCTCTGGATTACGCATTGTACGAGCAAGCGCGTACAACGCGAAAATGCTTCATAATCAGTTTATGTTTCAACCCAATTACTCATTATTTTTACAGTTCAGTTAGTTTTCGGCCATCAAGCGCGTCGCGCGTCCTCCTATCATTTTCATCAGATCTTTTAGTTTTTAACATGTTTATACAGTTATACAGTTTTATCAATTTATCAGTATCACAATCTTTGTTACGGACTCAACCCCGTACACGGATAACTATTTTATACACTTCCTAATTTGTCTTTTTAATGTTTTACGTGGTGTGTCAAGTCTCATCTTTAGTGGCACTCATTATAGACCGCATTATGACTTCTGATTAACGTTGTAGGAGTCCGAGGCATCTGTATGTCTCATGGTGCCAAGGGCTCGTTTTTCTTCTTCAACCCTTTTGCCATTTCTGGTCGGCTCTCCTAATCCTTATTCTCCAGACATATCGTTTCTGGGTCGTCATTGGGTCTATGTTATCCGTGGCGAAGTCCTTTTCAATAACTGACATCTATGTAAATCTGGGTCTGGGTATGGTCCAAATTAAGCTGTAGTACTTGTAACAAGTTGTACTTTTAAAAGGACCTCTCAAGCCCCCCCTCGCCATTGGTGACCGAGGTTGATATCTGCCAAGATGTTAGAATATCCTATATAATGCTAGAGGTTTGGTGTAATAAAATGACAACAATAGGGATGACGAATGCTAGTCATCTGAGTTACTTTTTATCATCTGTCATAAATGTTTGAAACACCTAGGCCTGACTTCATAGTTTAGCAGCGTCATATATATAATCATTTTGTGATTTTGGTGAATTAAAAATCGAAGACTTGATGGAAACAAAACGAGTTTAAGTAGGAGGACAATTTAGTGATCAAGAGTTCATAATTTATTTCTAATGCTGTCGTCATCCCTATTGTAATAAATAAAATCAATATGAAAATATAAATCCACAGAGGGACAATTCACACACGGTCATTTGGCCTCAAATTTCCTGTACTATGGGAACCAAAGACTACATTCATCTGTATATATTTTAAAAAAGTCCTCCCCCGCTACGTCTGTCTATCTGTCTCAACGCGATTAACTCAAAACTACCGACTAATTTTCGTACGGTTTTCACCAATATGGACGGAGTAATTCATGGGAAAGGTTATTGTGACTCGCACACCGAGCACTCTCTACTGTACCGATATTAAACACTCAGTCACAGAGCAAAAAAATCTGTTCGTCACACCGAGTGTTTGCCATGGGTGGGGATCGAATCCACGACCCTCGGCCTCACAGGCAGGATCACTGACCGCTGGACAGCCGGGATACAGTCTAGAAAAACAACAAAAACCAGAAGCCTTCTAATTTTATCTATATTTCATAGGCCAACTTCCAAAGCCTGGACGACTACATAGCGTACGAGTACCTCGCAAAGGTGACGGTGCCGTCGGCGGCGCCGGGCCCGGGCGAGCCCCGCGTCGTCACCCTCAGCTTCCCCGTCGGCTCGGGCGTGAGGATGCCCGGCTTCTACCGGTTCATTTACTTCAGCCAGCCTAACAACGACGTACGGAGTGTTTTGGGTAAGTTTGAACTTCCCAGAATCATTTACCAGAAGAGTGTCATAAAAAATTGACAGTAAATCTTGGTTTTTGTTGTGTTTTTCACGGGATGATGGGGGGGGGGGGGGGGAAGGGGAGGTGTTGCCGTAAACGCCACGCTTGGCAGCTGGTTGGCAGGGGTTCGCGCAAAGCCGGTCGTCGTGGAAATCCTTGGGGGAGGTATTTGTCTAGCAGTGGACGTACTTCGGCTGATATGATGAAATCTTAGATTCTTACAATAATTTAATATATAAGGTCTAACAAAATTAGCTGAAACTATTTTAAGGGCAAGTTCAGCAAACGAAACTGAACAACTTTTTCTTCAGCGACCATACTGAAATCTAAGAAAAAAAATCTACAATAAAAAAATAAGAAATCTTAATGAATCCGGCACTGACCATCGCACCGTAAAAGCCGCAGCCCACGCGCCTCCGCCACAAATGATAATAATAGCACAAGCCTCCGCTCCGATCCTTTACCCGCAGCCTTCCTTCTTACATCCCAAACTTGTGGCTACAAACTTCATAGCACACCGCCATGTCCAAATACTGTTGTACGGCATTTCACAATAAAACACTTAACTTAGGCACTTAGGTAGGTCACACACAATCTGTCGTTAGGCTTTGAGCAACGTAACTCAATGAGTGCGCGAGAGTAACTGAGATATTTTTTTCGCGCATAACAGTATTCACAGTTGCTTGTAGGCACTTGCTCGTAGGTACATATAATTCGCGTGGTTCGTTCAACGACCTCAAGCGCCTCAAGGAACGAGCCGCTGCCTTCAATTTCAATTTCTTCTTTTTCGTAAAGTGTAAATACCTGTTAGGTTGTATTTTACTACCTACAGCTACAACCTTACAGTTGGTTTTAAGTATTTTAAATATGAATTGATTGAGAGAACTAGTAAAGGTCAACGGCCGGGCACAGTGCACAGTTTCGTTGCGGGTGGTTGCGGCACGGCACGAATCCAGCGATGTAAACTAAACAGGGCCGCACAACGAGAATATTATTTATTTATGTAGGCAATAATGGAATGTAGCGTTTTTTTTTTAGAATTCGGTATGGTCGCTGAAGAAAAAGTTGTTCAGTTTCGTTTACTGAACTTGCCCTTAAAATAGTTTCAGCTAATTTTGTTAGACCTTATATAACTAATAGCATTCTAATGCGATATTAGTACGATTTCAACTCTCTTGATAAAAAAATGTCTATTACACGTTACGCGGTTTCGAGGCGAAATTATTTAGTTTTCAGCTGATTAATTGATAGCGCCACCCTCGGAGGAAGAAAAAAAGACGGAGGGATTATCGTTTAAGAATCAGCTGAAGTATATACTGTATCCACGGAGACAAGTTAATAGGGAAAACATAGACTCGTTTGTGATTGGTCAGCGATAACCGTTAATGCAGTGTACACACTACGTGTATATTTTAGTCTGATCGTGGTACCCGTACTGTACAGTACATATTATAAAGGCGAAAGTTTGTTAGTGTTTATATATGTAACTTTTTCAGGCAAAAACTACTGAACGGATCTGGCTGAAATTTGGTAGGTAGACAGATTAGGACCTGGATTAACACATAGGCTAAGTTTTTTCACGCTCGCGAGTCGCTTGCGGCTCGCGCACTGTGCACCCTAGAAAAGTCATAGAAACGTTGTCCACGCGGGTGAAGCCGCGGGAAACAGCTAGTAGTTATTATTATAACTACGTAAATTATAATGAAAATAAATGATGTTATTAAGATTTTTTACTCTTGTTTTTTTTTCTTCACATTAAATACATTAATTTAATAAAAGCTTTTTTCATTTATTTTAAGGAACTTTTACTAGCCCAATTTTTCACCTACTTATTATATTAAAAAGGCAAGTGTAGTCGTGGGAAGAAAGCTAGTTTAATTTAATAGTAGCGCAGTGTGTACGTGCATTTAGAATGGTTTACGCCCACTGACTTTTTTGTCTTTGTCATTTGTATGGGATTACGTGACAAAGAGAGCGCTATATTAACTAGTCTCCGTGGATACAGTATAGTAATGGCGGCGGCCTAAGAATGTATGAGTGAATAGAGGGTTGCCCTTTTAATATAAATTTCCCCATTTTTTTCTATACTATTCGTAAACAAAAATGACTTATTATTACTAACGTAAATATGTGACATTCACATCCCCCCTCCGCGGACATCGATAGTATTGTTAGTGATCATGTTAGTAATCATGTATTGTCGATTGTCACCGTGAGCTGAAGGCCAAGTACATAGCTGTAACTCGTCAGTGGCGTAACGGATAGGGCCGCTACATCCTTCCGAAAATGTGTTATCTAATTACGATTTCATATGTACGTTTATTCAATAACGAAACTAAGTACTCATATCAGTTTTGAAAGCAATTGTTTCAATAACTAAAAAGTTTAAAATGGCGGTCACTTTTTAAATTGAGATATTGGTTTCGAAATCATAGATCTCAAGGACCTTCAGATATCGATTTTGAAAGCAATCAGTCCAGTAACCAAAAAGTTCAGAATGGCAGCCACTTTTTTTATTCTGTCAACGGATTCGAGGTCAGAGACCTAAAGGGCTTTCAGATATCGATTTTGAAAGCAATCGGTTCCGTAAGCACAAAGTTAAAACTTGAGATCACAGACCCCTGAAACTGTCAGATATCGATTTTCAAAGAAATCGATCTATTATCGAAAAATTCAATGGATTTGAGATCAAAGACCCCAAAAATCGTCAGATATTAATTTTCAAAGAAATCGAAAAGTTCAAAATGGCGGCAACTTTTTTCAATTCTGTCAACGGATTCGAGATCAGAGACCTCAAGGGCTTTCATATATCGATTTTGAAAGCAATCGGTTTCGTAAGCACGAATTAAAATTTGAGATTAAACACCCCAAACACTGTCAGATATCGGTTTTCAAAGAAATCGATCCATTATCGAAAAAAATGGCGGCCACTTTTTTCAATTCTGTCAACGGATTCGAGATCAGAGACCTCAAGGGCTTTCAGATATGGATTTGGAAAGCAATCGGTTTCGTAAGCACGAAGTTAAAATTTGAGATCAAAGACCCCAAAAACTGTCGGATATCAATTTTCAAAAAAATCGATCCACAAAAAGATCAAAATGGCGGCCACTTTTCATTTCTTTCCACGGATTCGAGATCAGATACCTCAAGGGCCTTCAGATATCGATTTTGAAAGCAATCATTTCTGTAACCACAAAGTTCAAAATGGCGGCAACTTTTTTAAATTCTGACAACGATACGATTTGGTCAGCCAGTCAATAATTATTGAGTGGGTCTCTTGCTATTTTATATTATAACAGTGTTTGAGTAAAACACGTGTGACATACTTACGGACTGACAGACAGACGGACATGGTGAAACTAGAAAGTTCCTAGTTTTACTATGGAACCCTAAATACTTTGATTGGTTGGCATTTCGAGCACACGAACATTCCAACTTCTTTCGAGTGGACACACTTTGATAAACGAATGAATTTAAAGTATTTATTTAACTGGAAATAAATGCCCAACTTCATTAGATAAGACACATTAAACTCGATCTCCCACACTTTCAGGTATTTTTTTTCTGACATTAGTGGCAACACCAGTTGTTTGGCTGGGGTTGTTTGTTCCATTGTTTACAAATTTTAACGCGTTAAATATAGGAAAATAAGTGAAAAAATTATAAACTAACGTATGGAATGTGATCTCCTGATGTTTATTCTCACGCTCGAATGTATTTTTACAGCGTTTCAATACGCAAGTCGGCATAATAAATATTATTTCACGATACGTACATGTGTTCTTTTGCGAAAGGTTCGATGCGTAATGACGGCCCATGGGTGAAATATAGTTTGAATGTGTGCGTGCGGGCTCGTATCTACGAGCGAGTGGGTGTAATAGGGGTACTTCAGTCGCTTGTTCTCGATAGGAGGTCCGGCTATTGTTAAAACGACCTTGGTGCCACCATTTAGTTTTAATCAACGTGCAACCACCTGGCGACAGCTACTATTAAAACAATACGAGCATTTTTTTAAACATCGAGGGTGCGCGGAGGGCGAGAATTTGCGCGTTGAATGTTTACACGTACGTAGCTTCCGACCCAACCAATTTAGGTAGGTAAGATCTCAAATGAAAGAGTTTGATCCGATGTTGGTAGGCCACCTTCTGCGTTGCCTGTATATCCAGGTTCATATCAAACTAGAAGTGGTAGAGTAGTGAAACCTACCAGAAGGTTAAATCTATAAAATTGCTCTTAATATTTTATTTGTTATTTTAATTGTCTGTACTGTATAAGTACTAGATTTTGTAATTTAATTGAGTTCTTCTTAGAAGGGAGATGAAAGAGTTGAGATGTTGTCAAGGGTTTACCAATTGTGAAAAAAAAGGAGATGTTGTATATCTTTACATGCTTTACTAAATATTTGTGTTTATGATTTACTATCTAGGTTGACATACTCTTTGGTAATCTCTCTTTGACACAATGTCTTACATCGAATACACTTTTCTCATTTAAAATATTATAATTCTTTCATTTTATAACATTACTCGTTTTGTTTTCCATCAAGTCTTCAATTTTTAATTCTCCAAAATTACAAAATTATTACTTAAATGATGCTGCTAAACTATGACGTCACGCATTTTAAACATTTTGAAAACAAAATTTAGTTTTTGACAGATGATAAAAAGTAACTCAGATGACTAGTATTCGTCATCCCTATTTCAAAACAATTTGTTTGAAGAAGACAGGGAACAAAAATAACGGATCTTTTTATAAAACAACTTCTTGTTTTTAAATTATCAGTAGGTAGACTACGATTTGTATGGGAGGCGGCCGGGGACGGCGTTCTTAATATATGGATTTGGTACTACGATCCTCAGTGTGAAGGTCAGCAATCTTTTCTGATTAAGAATTCTAGTATCCTTAGTAAGTTCTACAGGGATTGACTATAGAATCGAAAACGGTTTAAATAAGTACCTAGGGGGACCGTTTCCGTGCTTCGCAAGGCACGTTAAGTCCTTGGTGCCGGTTCTGAAGCTAATTTCTGTCCCCATACAAGAAATGATTTTTCATAATTTTGTTATGTTTTTTTCTATTGTAAAAACGGCAATACCAAGCATCAAACTTGGTGTGATTATAGTATACAGGGTGTAAAAAATGGTGTAGGACCCGTTAACTGGGGGTTCTCCTCATCATACTGAACAACTTTTCCCAAGAAACCCATAGCCAATTCCCAAAAAAAAATTGGACCCTCCATACTAAAATGCACGAAATTGGTCGATCAGCTGATCGATTTGTATGAAGAGTAAAATATTTTTATTTGCGATTTCAGCTAACTCGTAGAACAAATGTTGTTCAGTATGATGGGTGGAAGCCCCAGCTAACGGGATCTACACCAATTTTGTTACACACCCTGTATAAGTATTAACTAAAGTATAACAACAAATAATAAAAACCGGCCAAGTGTAAGTCGGGCTCGAACCAAAGATACCGAGCTGAATAAAACCTATTTTGAGTTACTAAGGAACCCCAGAATGTGCGAGTTCGATTTTTTTAAAATTAGAGTGCGTTTGGCTGCACCTCACCTGATGGTAAGTGCCGATGCAGCCGAAGATGTAACAAGCAAGCTCAAATGGTGCGTATCGAATCGGAGACACTCACTTGGCCACAGTATTGTAACACGACTTTGTAAGTAGATACAGTAGTGGGCGTGGGTTTAAAAAGAAGATGCGTGCTACAGAATTTAATTTATTAGTAAAAATAAGATCTAAAAAGAAATACACGAGAATTATAAAACATTATACATATTAAATTTACACTATACACAAACGAATTATACATATAATTATATCTTACCCAAAATGGGTCTTTTAAAGGGAGCAGCCGGTAAATATATCTGAGTTAGGTAATTTATTTTATTTTATGATTTATTAATTTTTGTGTTCGGAAAGAATTTTAAATCATATTGTCACCTTGAAAAAGTGTTAGAAGAAAGCGCATGCGCGAAAAAGAAATAGATGTAATGAAAAGAAGATCAGATGAAATAAGAACGAAGAACAGCGCACCGCGCTACAGTATATTTATATGCCATACGATTATCCTCTACAAGTTGTTATATAGGGTGACTTTTCATTAGTTCTTGATAGCATAGGATATGAATGTACTCGTGATTACAAACAACTTTCCCAGAGAAACTATACATCAAATCAGAAAAAACAAATTACTCCTCGGTACATAACAAGTTATCATGTCGGCAAAAATGTATGAAGGACCAAATTTTTTTTTCATATTTGACATAATAGTTTCTTTGGGAAAGTTGTTTGTAATCACGAGTACATTCATATCCTATGCTATCAAGAACTAATTAAAAATCACCCTATATAGTATACAAATTACTCTGAGACTAGACTAATCTCACTTCATCTCTTGCCACAGGTATATCGGAGCCGTTCGAAGTATCTAGCAAAGAGGACAGGTTAGTATCCATAGACCCGTGCGACCAGCCCTCCAGCAGCACCGCGCCCGCTTCCCCCCGCCCCACGTCCAAACCATCCACCGCTGCCACCGACATATTCACGGACTTTGCCGGCTTGGACGTGACGAAGCTTTCACGACATTTTTCCAACGACCTCAGCATTGACTGACTAAAGGGGTACCTGCCGGGTTCACCGGCTCACTGGAGGCGGAAGGAAGACAGTTGTGACGAGTGATAGATAGTCTAATATAATTTTAAACAAAAAAAAAACCGACTTCAAACAGGAAAATAAGGTTCCTCTCGATTTCTCTGAGATGCCATCAGATTCTGATTTCCTTATTATGGTACCTCCCTTGGGATATCTCCTTTCCAACAAAAAAGAATCATCAAAATCGGTTCATAAATGACGAAGTTATCCGCGAACACACACATAACAAAAAATATACGGTCGAATTGAGAAACCTCCTCCTTTTTTTGAAGACGGTTAAAAATAGTTCACAACCCGACGCAAAAAAGAATGCATCTGTTATTGTAATTTCGAGATTATAAATAGTTATAATAGTACAGCGTGTAAAGGTTATATCCCCTTTTAACTGTGGTTTTAATAAACCAAAAAGGTTGTTCAGTTTCATTTCAGAAGAAACCGTTTCTGCTCATGAAACTAAACAACTTTTGCAAAAACAGAAATAATGACATTGTACACTTTTGATTTCAATGTGTATGTACCTAATTTTAATATATTTTTCAATACAGTTGCTTGAAAAGTGGTGCTTTATATTATGCTAGTTTATAGTAAGCATAATTGGTTTTATCGCACACGTGCGTTTTACTTAACCACTTTTATAATTTTTTTCTTGCTAATAAAATAATCTTCTTTCAGACTTTTGAAAGGATAGTTTTAAAATGATATTATATCTTCGTGAATAAAGGAGATTATATATTATATACCACGGTTGCCTGTATAACAATGAGACTTGACGCATAAAGGGCATAGGTTACACCAAAGGTCATCGTTGCCAATGAAGTTTCATGCTTACCTTATTATTTCAAACCAATTTGTTATATTAAAAAAAATAATTACACATCCACGTAGACAGAGAAGTTTACGCGTATGTTTATGTGTGCATAGCTAAAATAAGGCGTCAGTTTCGTAAAAAATAAAGTGAGTTAACTCCGCTGGATATAGTAAATGAGATTGTAAATCGCGTAAAATGAACTTTGGTTGCCAATCTCGGTAGGTATGTATGTACCTATGTAGGTATTTTGAATTTTTGATACTCTCCTTTTTTGTTTTACCTGTTTTCTCATAACTGTATTAAAAAACGTCGCATGATACATGGTCGTAAAAGGTAATTGGTGCATTCTTATTTGTGTCGCGTTATTTATGATCATATATATATGTCGGTGTCGGTGAATATTTAGGATGTAAGAATACTTACTTGGAATATTATTATTAGAAGTTATCAACTGGTGAGGATATTTTTTTGTCTGTGATTTTCAAGTGGTATATTTTGACTCGGATACAATGTATGCGTAAACATTGTCTGAGAAGTTGTGCAAGAAGATATGTGATGTTACTTTTAGTACGTTCTGGGAATTAGTTGCAGTAAACCGGAACGTAGTTCTGGAAATTTGTTAAAGGATAAAATAACTTTACAAGAAAATAAAATTAATTATTAGGTATTTTTTAATCATGCTGGACGAAGTATCTTCAGAATCGTCCTCTACGTTAATAATTAAAGACTGAACAAGATTTGCGCGACCCCGTGCGGGTGTAACGTCTGCGGCGCCGCGGTTAAACTCAGGGCGGCCTCTTTGATACAACCGTTTGAGGCGAGCCGGCAGCGGCGAGCGGAATTTATCAAAAGTGCAGCTAATGCAGCGAACGAACTTTACTTACGTCGCGGGCTCAACGACCTGAAGTGTGCCCTGGCCAAAACACGCCATATGTCCCGGTCTTGTACGAAGTCGTGTACATCCCTACTATCCCTACTAATATTTATATTTATTATAATAAATGTGAAAGTAACTCTATCTGTCTGTTACGCTTTCCCGCAAAAACTACTGAACGGATTTGGCTGAAATTTGGTAGGTAGACAGATTAGGACCTGGATTCAGACATAGGCTACTTTTTACCACGCTCGCGAGCCGCTTGCGGCTCGCGCACTGCGCACCCTCGAAAAGTCATAGAAACGTTGTCCACGCGGGTAAAACCGCGGGAAACAGCTAGTAATAATATATGAATTTCAGTTTAGATTATTATTATTAAATATGAATTAGATTTGAAGATACTTTATCTCATTAAAGACATATGCTACTTACATGACAAAACAAAAGAAACAAAATAAACAACGCAAATAAGTAAACAGTCGTCGTTCCGTAATTTGATTTAGTTTTTAGACGTGAGTAGACTATCTTTCTGAAGAATATATTTATTTGATAGTGTCTAAAATAAAATAAAAAATATGATTAATTAAATAGCATATATCCTATAAAAGCTCAAAAAAAATATTAATTTGGTATATTAATCCATTTTCAATTTTATATTTATCAAAATCACTAAATTAGTTCGTCAAAGACAATGACGTCACAAGCTAGGAACACAAGCAATTTCAGAACAAAATTTCTTTTTTGACAGTTGATAAAAAGTAACTCAGATGACTAGTAGTCAAATACCAGATTGTGGGGGGTAACTTTCTATAAAGTTGTGCAGCCTCGCAAGTAAGCATTTGTTTACCGAAGTTAGTTTTAGGCTTTGGTAGCACTAGCACTAGGTAGCTTGCTCGTCTCGTGCTTCGTTTAGTCACTTGGGTAAGTGGGTAAGTGTGGTTGATGTATCAATTAGTTTTAGTTAATATTTTGCGAATTAGTATGCAGGAGTGATACGTGTAAAGCTGTTTTATGTTCATTAGGCTTGTTTCTTTGTATATTTTGAATGTAGGTGTTAGGTAGGGAATTGGACTTATTAACAATAACTTAAAGAGGTACGGTGTGTAAATATAATATTTATGATATAATAGAGGACGACAGCATCAGAAATAAATTATGAACTCTTGATCATTAAATTGCCCTTCTACTTAAACTTCGGAAAACGTTACTCGTTTTGTTTTCCATCAAGTCTTCGAATTTTAATTCACCAAAAATGACGCTGCAAAACTATGTTGTCACGCCTAGGTATTTCAAACATTTTTAGAACAAAATGTCGTTTTTGACAGATGATAACAAGTAAATCAAATGCATAGCATTCGTCATCCCTATTGCGAAGGTCTGTATTAAGTAGCAAACAATAGACATTTACCTATGAAATTGCCGGTTCGATAATAAAGTTGAAAGAAGAAAATTAATACAATGAAAACAGTTAAACGAAATGTATTCTCAAAACAGCATTATTCAATTTAATATTAAATGGGGAGCGTCAGTGGCGTAACGGATAGGGCCTCTACCTTCTGTCCGGGAGGTCGTGGTTCGAATCCTGCCACGTATCAATGTGTTTTCGAAATTTGATTTCATATGTACGTTTGTCCGACGCTCTTACGGTGAAGCAAAACAGCGTGAGGAAACCTGCACACGCGTGTGAAGAAACTTGAAGGTTGTGTGTGAAGTCGACCATTCCGAATTGGACCCGCGTGGTCGTCAAATGACCGATCGCCCTTATTCAGGGTTAGCTCGAGCCCCTCGGTGGGGACGTATATGAACTGATATGACGATGATTGTCTTGATGTTGTGAGAGCAATGTAGCTTTAAACTCATAAGGACAGGTTTTTAAATTTCAACAGATCTCCGTTTTCTCAGTTTTTTCAGATTACAAATACCCCGCATAAGATTTCGTCACCCTCAGGAAAATTCAATAAAATTAACTAGTTAAAAATTGCTTTATCTGACCACTAAGAAAACACCTTTGTTCCATTTGATGGTGGGTAGCTCCGGGGATTGGAACATGAAAGACATCACACTAATCACTAATAAAAGACTATAAGAAATTTCATCAAATGGTCAATAAAAAAATAATATTTTTAAGCTAAGCTATTGTATAGCTTTTATCACGAGCTTTGAGGGGACCGAATCAAGAAATTTCGTAACGAAAATAAAACCTGACACCCCAAAAAAAAATTGAGTTCTAAAAAACTTACAGTGCCATCTATCTATCCATCATTATGATGATTGATGATGATTGATTGATGATGATTGATTGATTGATTATGATTGATGGATTGATTGTTGGATTGATTAACTTTCTTAGTGTTAATTTAATTTATTACATAAACATCCCGCGCCCCAAGGACATTATTGGTACTGGTAAATACTGCATAAATAAAAAAAAATATAAATAATTATAATTGCATAAGTTGATTGATAAACAATGCTATGCAATAGCTTTACCGCGGCAGTTCCCAAGTGCCCCACGTCTTTTTTTTTTCAAATAAAAATTCCCATTGATCTTTAAAAACTGAGACGGCAATATCGTAAGTAAAGACATGCAAAAATAAATGAAATAAATTTTTATATTTACAGTACACTCTTGGTAAAAATGGAAATTATTGAAATCGTACTTGCTTACTCACTTCGCTGGCTAGCGAGCCTGATTTCCATTGATCAAGCGTTTGGCGAAGCAGACAAGTACAGTGAGTAAGTTTACACCACTCGCTACTGTCCGATCGGAGCTCGCTGTGAGCTCCGATCGGACAGTAGCGAGTCACATACAAGACTGTACTTACTACTTCACTTTAACATTTTGATTAATGTATATACACGTATTAAATAAATAAATATGTATACTTATTAAGTATATTCGTATTAAGTAGCGAAGTAATCAAGTTAATTTTAAAATAAAAATAAGTTAATTATAAGTGGTCGAGCGTTTACACGTGTAAAGTGAATAAGTAGTAAGTGATTTAGTAGTTAAACTAAATTTTAAGTTAAAGTTTAGTTGAATATAGCGTTTACACGTACTAAATGATAATTTAGTAGCAGGCCACGCCCACCGGGGCATGCGCGCGGTGCGGGAGGAGAGGCTACTTATTCGAAAAATAGGTTCGATTCTATTCTACTTGTCAACTTATTAACTTACAACTTATGAGTTAACAGCTCTTTAGTAATTGTTTACACACAGTAATTTATTTAAAATTTAGTTAAAATTAAGTTAACTACTTCGCTACTTAATACGTGTAAACTAGGCATAAATCAGACAGAACTTAGCCCCCGACACCAACGCCACTTTCTTCTGTCCTGCGCCACAATCAAACGACAAAAATAAAGCCTCACGAATTCCAGAATAACCTACTTTACAAACAAAAGTCCGACTGCTGCTTTTAATTGCTGGTATTCACTTAAAAATACGGCGTTCGATGTGATGATCAAAGCGATTCCAGGATGAATCTTTAGACCATTTTAAGGATGTGAGCCATAGTTATTTTTGTATAGAATAAAGAAAAAAAATCGTTTGGAGTATCAAATGAACGGGCTCCATGAGCTGATTCTCAAAATATTATACATGATTACATTTCTGCTTCTGGTGTTCTTAAAAATTGAAAAACATTTTCAAATTATAATCAAGTTTGCCTAAATAGCAAACGACTGTTTCTCTTCTAATATACCTGCGCCAAATGTAGTTTAATATCCCCAAAATTATCTAAGGTCATGAAAGCTATTTTAAAAATATTTACACCGAAATAATAATATTTATCCGAAATAAAGTTGGGCGCGACCTGTATCTTCATTTAGTTTTGAAAAGATTACTTTGCGCGTGGTTGGACACTATTCTACCAACTTGAAATATGTAGTTGGATTAGTAAAAAGTTTATAGAATTTCCAAAATGTTCTATAAAAACTGCAAAAATAACTTTGTTTTTTAAAAACCACATTTGTTTTTAAAGAACTAAGGAACCCTGCTTTTCACGTGGTCCGACACGCTTTTGGCCACTTTGTCCCGTACCTAAAAAAAAGAACCCTTATGTTTTACTATAACTTTGAAAGAGTTGCAACATTATAGTTAATTATAATTATTATTTTCTATTAAAGGCATGTTCCATTGGGATATGTGCCGCGTGGCGATTGTAATTATTCTAATTTGAAAAAATGCTGAAATCAAAACTAATAAGAAAATAGTGATTGTTAATTATGTACTTAGCAGTACTTATATTTTTTTAATCAGCTCATGAATCCCTTTCATTTGATACAGATTTAAAAAAAAAACTTTACGAAAATACGTTTTTAATGTTACGCGATTTTTCCGTCGTTTAGGAACCGATTTAAACGACTTTTTTTTTATTTCATAGATTATAACTTGAAGGTGGTCTCATATATCCGTTGTGATAAATCGATTTAATACTTTGTTAGCAAATTATCAAAAACAAAATATAATATAGCAAAATTGTAATTCTTGCGACTGCAGTCGATAGTTTTTCACGTGTTAGCGTTGTAAGATGTAATAATAGCTAGTCAGTTCCCCAATACGTTAATTGTCACTTAATTATAGGTTGGATAATGCGAAGGAGTTCCAATTGGAAACAATACTATACAAACAAATCATAAAACGACGACGGTCAGATGATATTTGTAAGCTTTAAGTATTTTTACGTGCATCGGTTGGAAAATAAAAGGTGATTTTTGTTTCGTTTCTGCAGTGAAGTGACTTTGTTTCAGTGGACTATACAAGTCTTAATACTGTGGTATACTATCGAATTGTACAGCCACGCTTTACATGCTTTCTCGCGTAGCATTCAAAATCTGGTGTAGTTGGGTATCAGGGTTTTTGAATTCCCGGACTTTTTTCATTCCAGGCACTCAGGTATGTTTTTATGTTTTTCTTTCATGTCTGGGAAAATCAGATTCTTTAAAAAAAATATTCAAAGATGCATTTGACTGTATACTTTTTAAAACAAAAATACACTTCTAATACTTATATAAAACATACCTATTTCTAATGCTTCTTATTTAATTAAAAATATGATGCTCATATCTGCAAACCTCTACTAATTAAGCAGAACAACTATTGTTCTTAAAATATGCTAAAAAACAACGTGTTAAAAATGGGTCTTTTCGTACAAAGTTTAATGCTGATCGATGTGTAAGAAGTCTATTTTTTGATTTTAGTAGGTTTGCTGTTATTTACCAGTCAATTGATGGATGGGGCATGGGGTGGATGGATTTAAAGAAACAGAATGTAAATGAAATAAAAGACCACACATTTTTAGTTTCAATAGATGTAACGAAATTAAATTAAGTTGACGTTTGCAGGAATCAAGGACAGTAAAAGATAGTAGATGCACCTTAGAGCATTCTAGCCTATTCGGTGCTGGATTTGTCAACAGGCCGTACAGGCCACGGCAGAGGTAAGGGCGCCGCGGATTTTAGTTGGCGATGGCGCCTGTAATTTTGCACGCTTGGTTAAAATCTTTATATGAGGTTCGCCCTTTGAAGTACACTTGAAATAAGGTCATTTTGCCAAAAATAACATGCAGCCTCCGCTCGCGCATCTTTAAACTAAAGTTCTCCTTTCTTTAAGCCTAAACTCCAGTTTTCGTCTGCCGTTTTGTGGAATCGTTTTGATGTCAAGGGCTTTGAGTCAACGTTGATGCCATCTACTACCCTGTATAGTTGGTCATATAAAGGTAGAATAAGTAACGTACAAAATTTAATCAAAAGCGTTCATATAATTTTGGCCTTAAGGGGTACCTCCTATCCTACGCACGTAAAGGTACGATAGTTTTTTTTTTGAATGCAATCTTTATTGTGGTGTATTGCTAAATAGGTCTTTTAAAATCAAGTAGAGTTTTCTAAGAACATATTCCAGATGTACCATTTGAAAGATATAGGATTAAAAAATTGATAAAAATGTAAAACTTTGAAAAGCGGTATTTTGGAAACTTTTAGGGCTACACAGACTGTTCTGGTCTTACATTACAGAAAATTTATTCTACTTTGGCACGTTCTAAGTAGTTTTTGACGAAAATTTAGTCCTTCGGGTTAAATGGCGAAAACTTAATTTCGAGCCGACTTTCTTTTTTTACATTTTCAAGGTTGCGTCTCGAAAATTTATTAACAAACCTGTACTTATCAAACTGAACAACTTTTCTACAAATTTGCTGAAATCGCGATTTTTTGGACTGTTTATACAAATCATGCTCATTGGCTAGTTTTGTACAAAAAAATAATCGCGATTTCAGCAAATTTGTAAAACAAAAGTTGTTCAGTTTGTTGAGTACAAGCCCACCTTAAAAGTTGTGAATTATTTTTGATTTCTTCCATTACACTTACATCCAAAATAACCCACAACTTTCCCGCTAGAGGACCTTTTGAGCACAAATTGACTGTATTATTTGGATATTACCTACAGAAATCGGAATAGTTATTATTATAATCTAAATAATTATTATTCCGAATTCTGTGATGTAACTTAAAACAGAGTCACTTCGCTGAACTGCGGGAACGAAATAATAACATCTCACCTGTGTACTTATGCAGCTACTTTTACTATTGTATAGATAGGTAGTAATGACCAAACATTTTCGTATAATTCCGATTTGCCGCACTTATATTTGTAAGTAAATGAAATAATCGCAGTATTCATTTGAAATTATTTAATTAAAAATGTTTGTGCTAAGTTTATAAGTATGCAGTTCCTTCAGTTTCTTATAAATGATATTAGTAGACTACACGTTACATATTGACGATTTCAGTGATTTTTTATAAACTAGGTCATTTCATTTCATTTCATTTCATTTATTCATTGCAGTGTCACAACTAATGATGTACAAACATAATAATATGTGTAATAGTAGGTAGGTGATATTAATTAATTATGACGCCCTGTGAGGGCATAGCAATGTGTGAGGGCTTAAGTGCTTCAATTATAAGACCTAAGTAACTGTAAATTAATAGAATACATTATCTATTACATGCTATTACATATTCTAAAAAGCAAAATTTGGACATTTTATAAAACAATTTTTATAAGAAGAATATTTAAACTGTTTTTATAAAGCCTTAATTATTCACAGTTTTGTGTATACTCTAAATACCATATATACCTATTCATTTATAATGCAACAGATGATTTATACCCAAGGAAAGTAATTTTATTGTAAAGATGTCGAAGTTAAGGAGTTAAGCTGTGCGAAAAGCGGTATGTACTCGCTTATAAATAATTTACGTAATTGCAGTCTTTGTATTAACCAAACAATGCACTAAGGGGGGACCGAGCCACTATGGTATAGCGACATAACTACGCATCTTCTTTTTCTAATCAGCAAAAGGACGTCCATTGCTGGACAAAGGCCTACCCCAAGTATTTTCACGACTGGATAGGTTGGTAATGGTTGTTAGGTAAAACAGAGAACATTTTTGAGGGGGGGCTTCTTTATGACACTGAACAACTATTGTGCTACAACTTTACTCAAATCGCAATAAAAAATATTGGACTTATCATAAAAATCAATCTTCTAATTTGCCAAACTTGGATAAGTTTTTTTTTCGATTATGGCAAAATTGTATTACAAAGTTTGTGGATTTCTTCTTAAAAAATATTTTATAACTTACATAACATCCTTGTATACTTCGACAAAGGATGCAAATACAAAGGGAAATATCTATATTGGACATTTTGGCCTAAAACGTCACATTTCCGACATATTTCAAGAGTGTAATTAATGCTTGGCAAGTCGCAAAAAACTGCAGTCTTGCAGTCACTTGCAAGTCTCCATACAAAAATGTTCCAAACTCTTGAAGTTTCACGAACTTTTTTAAATAGATATTGATATGTAGCAAATAGACTAAGTAATATTGATAACCTACCATTATTTTATAAATTTATTATGTTCCAAAAAGGATTTTATAACGTGGGAAAAGGCTCTCGTGTTCACGGTGAATTCTACTCAACTAAATAAAACTGAACAACTTTCTCCAAGAAACCTATGAACAAGTCGAAAACTTTGTACAGGAAGACCATTTTTATTTTTCGAATGAACCATAAGTATTTTGGGAAACGTTGTTCAGTTTTATGAGTAAAAGGTTTCTTAATGAAAGTTGTTCAGTTATAATCGTAGAATTATACAACCTGAAGGATTTTTAGTTACAAATCTGCACCTTGTGTCCTAATATTAATTTACATATATACAGCTTTAAAAACTAATAAGAATAAGGGTTTATGATGATTGATTACAAGTTTAGCCTGATAAATAATTTATAGTCGGCCTCTTAATGAGAGATTGAAAACGTAAACTATACTCATGTTACAGAAAGTCGCGTTTATGATTATTAATTACAAATTAATTCCAATAAATGTTTTATAGTCGGCCTCATAATGAGAGATTGAAAATGTAAACTATATTCATGCTAATGATTAGTGATCACAAATGTATCCTAATAAATATTTATATATTATGAGAGATTGAAAATGTAAACTATACTCATGTCACAGAAAGTCGCGCTAATGATTATTGATTACAAATTTAGCCCAATAAATAATTTATAGTCAGCTTCTTAATGAGAGATTAGAGAATGTAAACTATATTCATGTTACAGATAGTGGCGCTAATGATTATTGATTACAAATGTATCCTAATAAATAATTTATAGTCAGCCTCATAATGAGAAATTGAAAATGTAAACTATATCATGTTACAGAAATTCTAATAATTATTGATCACAAATGTATCCTAATAAATATTTTATAGTCAGCCTCATAATGAGAGATTGAAAATGTAAACTATATTTATGCTAATGATTATTGATCACAAATGTATCCTAATAAATATTTTATAGTCAGCCTCATAATGAAAGATTGAAAATGTAAACTATACTCATGTCAAAGAAAGTCGCGCTAATGATTATTGATTAGAAATTTAGCCTAAGTCGGCCTCACAATGAACAGTTGATAAAGTCGCCCACCAATTTTTTTTCCGTAGATTTTTATATAAAGACTCAACTACCAAATACCAACGATTAGTTTTTAAAACTGGTCAAGTGCGAGTCGGACTCGCACACGAAAGGTTCCGTAACATCGTAGAAAGAATCAGCTGTCATGTGTTTTTTCATTATTTTATTTTTATTACCTACATTTGTTGTTATAGCGACAATAGAAATACACACTCTGTGAAAATTTCAACTGTCCGCCTATTACGGTGTTGGCAAGAATAGCGGCCCCCACTTTATACCATGAGGATTGGTAAGTGGGGACGCTATATTATAAATCTGGTAGTAAGCGTATCTGGTAGACTAGTGGGTGCTCGCGGCTTCGCCCATGCAGTTCCCGTTATTTGGTGTTCCCGTGGGAATTTCCCGAAATCCTTTCTTAGCGGATGCCTACGTCATAACATCTACCTGCATGCCAAATTTCAGCCCGATCCGTCCAGTGGTTTGGGCTGTGCGTTGATAGATCACTATGTCAGTCAGGCACCTTTGAGTTTTATATATATATATATATATATATATATATATATATATATATATATATATATATATATATATATATATATATATATATATATATATATATATAGATGTACAGTATATGGAAATTTGACAAATTAGTCGAAAAGCACAACATTCTACAGATCCTCGGAAACTTGGTATGGTAGACTGCTCAGAAGAGACAATGACGATAAAATGGGGAATTTTCCATTTTTTTTTTTTTTTTATTAAAAATTTGAGTGCGTTTGACTGCAACTCACCTGATGGTAAGTGATGATGCAGTCGAGGATACAGTATAGTCCATACAGTATGTGGAATAAAATTTCTTTGTTTTGAGCGAGATTTGCAGAAATCTTCGACAGGGTCGGTCGGGTAGACTGAGAAGTAAAGACGTGTATAGCATTTTCTCCAAGATTTTAAGCCTCTAAATATAGTAAATTTACGTTCCGGCATATAAAATTTATATCAATACAAAGTAGAAATCATAACCAACACAAATTCATAAACAGCCTTTTGATATCATATTGCATTAAAGAAATATTACCAAATTCATTTAAAAAATTACATTCAACGGCCGCTGAGAGTGCGTCACCGGGCAAAGCAACCGGTAAGTGGGGATAGGTGAATGACCGAGCGCTCGATACGACCTTGCTCTGATACATAAGACGAGATTCTACTATACATTAATTTCACAACATCAAGTACGGGCGAAGGTGGCTCGCTGGGAGTTGACTGGACTTAGACTTCGTCGATCCGAGTTCAAACCTCGACTGAGAATTTTTATATATATATATATTTTTTTATTCCTACTTTTTTATTGACTAACGAATCCAAAAAATGAACTCAACGAATTCGAACAACAACCACAATTCCAAAACATCACGCGAGATGGCCCTAGTATCCTGCGCCAAGTGCAATGCTAAGTTTAAACAGCGAGATGGTGTTGGATGCTCGTTTTGCAAAAAAAGCTTCGAATTTGACTGTGCAGGGTTTTCCGAAAAATTATATCGACTAATGGAT
The DNA here is from genome assembly GCA_947284805.1 of Coleophora flavipennella. Taxonomy (NCBI): domain Eukaryota; kingdom Metazoa; phylum Arthropoda; class Insecta; order Lepidoptera; family Coleophoridae; genus Coleophora; species Coleophora flavipennella. Next base: position 5,422,109 of record OX369270.1, on the reverse strand, counting down.
GCCGAGAAAAAGAGGAATTGGAAGTGTAAATCATGTATACAAAAAAATAATAAATTAGATCATGCTAACATAACGATTAGAAAGAAACCTACTATGACACAAAAATTTAGCAATGAAAAAAAAACAACGCAAAATACCAAAGTTCAGCCGGGCCCACACTTAATGTCACCCTCTTCATTCCAAGAAAACACCCTACAACAAAAGTCGCTAGAAGATATACGTTCTAAATCTCCAGAATCTTCCCCAGCAACCTATGACTCGCAAATTCTTAGTGAAGATGAAACATTGAATGACTTATATGGAACTACTAACCTGTTATCGAGAAGTCTAGAGGACGTAACAAACCACACGGACTATATTGAAGAACTAAAAGTTGAAATCGTCACATTAAAATCTAAATTAGATACCACACAATGCGAATTGGAAAATACAATTTTGGAAAAGAATGACCTGGAAAGACAGATAAGCAAACTAAGTAAAGATATAACATTTTTGAAGAATGTATGCCAATCTTCCCCAAGTTCCATAAACAGTGATTGTAAAGCAAAGATACATTCTGTATGTAATAACGATATGCGATTTAGTATATTAGCTACACCAACAAAAAAAAGTAGAATAGATGGTAACGTCATATTTGAACTCGAGAAAAAAGTTTTGCTTTTGCAGCATGAATTAGTATCAGCTAAAACTGAAATTGAAAACTTGAACAAAGAACTTGCCAAATGTTTAAGAGTTAATCTACAAACGAAAGAAAAAAATAGCTTTGATGAAATAAATAAAGACTTCTATATCAAGGAGTGTGATTCACGTGGTTCAACCGAAAAAAACAATAGAAAAAACGATCTCAAACAAAAACCGAAAATACTAATCTACGGCGCACAACAATGTAGAGGATTAACAACATCCATTATCAAATCAAAAAGAAATACTCAACACAATGACTACGATATTTCTTCAGTGATCAAACCGAATGCTCTCACCAAAGACATACTTAAAGAGACAAACGCCATACAAGTGCAATCAAGAGACAAGGTGATATTAAGTATTGGTGAGAATGATTACAGCTCAAAACAAGCTCTTCATCAACTTAGACAATGCCTTCAACTGCTGGAGGATAAAACTGTCATTGTTTTACAGGTCATTAAAAATCCAAAGCTCAATATCTATAATTTAAACTATAGCATTGAACATCTGTGTAACCAATTTATAAACTGTCGCTTTGTAGCTTTGAATAACTATTTGACAGTAAAGGGGTTATGTGAAAAAATTTTATGTACTATAGATCGCATCGACTATGACCGAAAACTCCTCAACTGTGAGCGGACTACGGAGGTTAGGGCTGATCAACCAAGTACATCCTCAAACTCAAAAACCAAGACACCTCATAAAATTAATACTAGCGAATTAAATAATGCTCCAAAAACTGACTTTTTTCGACTCTCAAGGCAATAAAAATAATCAATTATATTTTACACTTTTACACCAAAACATCGCAAGCATTCTAGCAAAAAAAGAAATAATAGAATTGACCATACAAGAACTCAAGGAGAGGGGCTGTGCTCCTGACGTTATTTGTTTCACAGAAACGTTCGTTTTATCAGGTCTTGAACAATTTATTAAAATACATCAGTATAACTTGGGGGCATCTTACTGTAGGGAAGGAAAAGTCAAAAGGGGAGGCACTTGTATATTAGTCAAAAACGATTTAACTTTTAAAGAAGTAAGCTTAGTAAAAAAATATGTTATTGCAAAGTCATTTGAATGCTGTGCTGTTGAGTTGCCAACTAATAAACTAATAATTGTTTGTTTGTATCGGACCCCTGATAGTGACCCAAACTTGTTTCTCAATAAATTAGATTGTCTTTTAGATGAACTACATTCTAAATATAAGCACAATACAAAGATTATCTTGGCAGGTGACACAAATATAAATACTCTAAAACCAGGAAAAGTTACTAACCATTACATTGACATTGCTAACAACTATAATTTGACAATGCACATCACAGAACCGACCCGAAAAACATCCTGCCTAGATCACATACTCAGTAACATAAAAAATGCTAACTCAAAAATCTTGCCTCTGTATCTATCTGACCATGAAACTGCTCAGTTGCTGAAATATCCGGTCAAATCTAAAGGATGCAAACCCGAGACCTATTATGTTTTTAAAAGAGATTACAGTTCTGAAAATATTTTTAAATTTAATCAATGCCTGGAAAAACTCACCTTTAATGACATTTTTGAAGAACAAGACGTAAATAATGCATTTAGTAAATTTCATGATCTTATAAGCCTCTTCTATAATCTATGTTTCCCTAAACTCAAAATTAAATATTCCAATAACAAAAAGAAAAAGTGGGTCAGTAAAAGCCTCATAAAAAGCTGTAAAACTAAAAGGCTGCTCAGATACAAATACTATAAATACAAAACTGAGGCAAACAGATTAAAATATGTAAATTTTTCAAAATCGTTAAAAATATGTATACATAAACTTAAAAAAAAATGTAATATTAATTTTATAAATGCTAGTAAAAATAAAAGTAAAGCAACTTGGACAATCATTAACAATGAGGTCGGCTGTAATACAAATACTTCCAGTAAAGATGAAATTGAATGCATCAAGAAAGACAATAAGACTATAAAAGATCCTATCGATATAGCATATAAATTTAATGAATATTTTATCAATTTAACTAACACAAATATAAATAAACAGTGTCCTAAACAAAAAAGAACTTTCAGCTTACCTCAATCAATGTTTTTAAAGCCATTGACGGAAACTGAAGTCTGGAAAGAGGTTATCTCCTTAAATAACACAAAATCTGAAGGATTCGATGAAATATGTACCAAGATTATTAAAGCTTCTATACAAAATATACTTTTTATTCTCACGCACTTAATAAATTTATCATTCATGACAGGATCTTTTCCCGATTTACTAAAAGCTTCGATCATTAAGCCTGTATTCAAAAAAGGCGACAGAAGTGAAATGAATAATTACCGTCCTATAGCCCTCATTCCTGTATTTTCTAAAATTTTTGAAAAGTGCATGTTTAAGCGTCTACGTGAGTACTGTGAAAAATTCAATGTAATCCGACCGGAACAATTTGGGTTTCAGAAGAACAAATCAACTACGCTTGCCGCGTTTAATCTTTTGAAAGAGGTCTTAAGTAATATTAATAAAAAAGAATTAACCACAGTACTCTTCCTCGATCTGAGCAGGGCATTTGATTTTGTCGCTCACGATATCCTTTTCGGAAAATTGGAGGATTTGGGTATTAGGGGTGTACCTCTGGATTGGCTTCGATCCTACCTTAGTGACAGAAAACAACAAGTTTCTATAAATAAATTAAACAAGAAAAATGAGGTTATTCCATTTAACTCAAATTGGCAGTTTAACAGATACGGTGTCCCTCAGGGTAGTGTATTGGGTCCCCTTTTATTTCTCATTTATATAAACGACATAGTTAAAGTTACAAATCATAAATGTATAATGTTTGCAGATGACATCTCTGTAATAATAACTACCAAAGGTAAAATTAATAATGACATAATTAAAATCCATGAAACTGACATAAAAAAAACTATGAATACAATTGTAAATTGGCTTGAACTAAATAATTTGCAAATAAACTTGACGAAAACAAATTTTATTAACTTTAATAACAAAACAATACAATTACAAATCAAACACAAGAATTCTAACATAGAGGAGTTAAACGAAACGAAGTTTCTGGGTCTAGTAATTAATAAACAATTAAATTGGGACTCTCATATCAAAAGCATTACTGAAAAGATTAACAAATTTGCTTATGCACTAAAATGCTTGCGAAACCTAGCTGATAAACCAACTCTGCTAACTACTTACCACGCTTATGTAGCTTCAACCCTGCGATATGGACTTCTTATCTGGGGGAATGGCACGGACGTAGAGAGAGTTCTATTAGCACAAAAGAAATGCCTACGCGCAATGACCGGAATGTCACCTTTAGATTCGTGTAAACCTTTGTTTGGAGATCTTGGTTTATTACCCCTGCCTTGCCTTTATATTTATGAGGCCTGCATTTTCGTGAAACAGCACTCACAATTGTTTGTTAAGGCAATTGACGTTAACCCTAGATGTCGACGAAACCCTCACAGACTAGTTTTTTTTGAAACTCCACTGACAGAAAAATACAACCGGAGTTGTCTATGTATGTGTATTAGACTTTACAATAAACTACCGAATAATATTAAAGATTTACCTATTAAAATATTCAAGACAAAATTGTACAAATGGCTTAACGATAAAAACTATTATAATGTAAAAGAATTCTTGCAATAATGTAATCTATTTAATGTTCTACTTTATTATTCAAACTGACAATATTGTTTACAATTTGATTTATATCTACCTGAACTGACACTATTTTGCATGCTTATTTTTGTAAGCGAAACATGATGTACCTTATACATATATATATTTGTTCATCTTAACCACCATGTTTCCAGCGAATAAATGATTTGATTTGATTTTGATTTGATTTGACAAGAAATCTAAATTATTGACACGTTTCTAAATTTAAGAAAAATATATCGTGTTTATTTGTAAACCACCCTGTATGATAATGTGTGTACTGAGAAAAGTGGGCCTTAACTGTGAGCCTGAGTGTAGAAAACTAATTTGGTAAGTACTCGTAGTAATAAAAACTCAGCTGACATGACAGTTTCTTATAGCCTTTTTGTAGAGAAAATATTTAAGGCTGTATGTTGGCAAATAAGCAAATAAGAAGCGCTTAGCAAAAAAATTAGGAAAATTATTCCCGCTAATTTGTCGGCCTGAAAAAAGATATGTTATATTCAAGGATATCACCTAGGGCCCTTGTAAGTTCATTACACGATTAGATTAACTTGACTCGATCATAAAATAATCCAAACATAGCATAAATTGAAGCAAAGTGAAGCAAAGCCTGTAAACGATTGTAAGAAAAAATGTTTCTTTTAAATTTGTAAGTTATATCATAATTTTCTTCATTTCAAACTACGTAGTCTATTCAAATTCAAAATTCAAATTCAAATCATTTATTCGCTGGAAACATGGTGGTTAAGATGAACAAATATATATTTAAGATACGTCATGTTTCGCTTATAAAAATAAGCATGCAAAATAGTGTCAGTTCAGGTAGATATAAATCAAATTGTAAACAATATTGTCAGTTTGAATAATAAAGTAGTACATAAAATGGATTACATTAAATATTGCAAGAATTCTTTTACATTATAATAGTTTTTATCGTTAAGCCATTTGTACAATTTTGTCTTGAATATTTTAATAGGTAAATCTTTAATATTATTCCTTAGTTTATTGTAAAGTCTAATACACATACTATGTTTATTCAAATTTAATTTAGTTCACTTTTTCGAAATTTTTCAACGAAAAAATGTGCAAGTGCAAAAGTGTGGTTATTTTCTTTACACACGTACACGTAAAGAAAAAGACAAAGACAACTGTTCAATCAATGCCTCGCCTTAAGCTCGTTTGAATTGACATACGGAACTGACATGGTCGCTTACCTATACTATGGACCTTATAAGAAGACTCGAGATCACCCAAAGGGCGATGCTATGCTCGGAGTTTCCTTATATGAGGACATCCGAAGGAGAACCAAAATAACTGACATAGCTTACAAAATCGATAAACTTTGACACATATGGAACTGGGCGTGGCACATTGGGTAGAACACAGGGCCGTTAAGGTAGTAATGTTCTCGAATTGCGACTACGCGCCAGAAGTCGTAGCGTGGACCAATGATCTGGTGAAGGTCGCGGGAAACAGCTGGATTCGGGCTGCGCAGGACCGGTCGTCGTGGAAATTTTGGGGAGGCCTTTATCCAGCAGTGGACGTCTTTCGGCTGATGATATTGATTAAATACTTAGCTGACATGACAGTTACTTGCAGCCTTTTTGTAGATACTTAAATATTTAAGCTCATTTGAATTGACAATACTAAATTAAAACTTCTAAGATAGAATGTCGTATTTATTAGATAAAATAATATTTCGCTTTTGATTGTATTTTTTGGTATATAGTCTACTGCTTCTAGGACTTAGGTTGTGGTATTTTGTAAAGAAGCGTCGGTGGCTAGAAGCGTCGGTGGCTCAACCGGTAACGACTCGGTCCATCTAACCAGAAGTACCGGGTTCAAATCTGGACGGCCAATGTACCAATGAGTTTTTCAAAGACTTACGTACATACTTACCGATTGCTTTAACGGTGAAGGAAAAACATCGTGAGGAAACCTGCACACGCCTGCGAAGAAATTCGAAGGTTGTGTGTGAAGTCGACCAACCCGCACTGGGCCCGCGTGGTCGACTAAGGCCTAATCGCCCTGATTCAGGGTAGGCTCGAGCCCCTCGGTGGGGACGTATATGAGCTGTAATGATGATTTTGTAAAGACTTTCTGAAGGTATTGTTTAAAATAGTTCCACTCATCATACTGATCAACTTCTGCCAAGAACCCACATAGTCAATAAAAATAACCACATTTGAACTTCAGACCAATTTTGTGTTTTTTTGGAAAATGACTATTGGTTCTTTGGAGATAGTTGTTCAATACGATGGGTAAAACTCCCGGTTAACGGACCCTACACGCGAATTTTGTTACATTCTGTATAGAAAAAAAAAGTTTATTGCAAGACATGTTCAAACTTCAAATGTTGTTTAGTTTAGTCACAAATATTACGTCATACATAAACTCATAATAATAAATGTTTAAGATTTCTAGAAAATTATGAAATATTTTTTTACTTCTCTATTTATTGTAAATTATTTTATTAGAATTTTAAACTAAAAATAGCTTTTAAGTACATATGAAGATAATTCAATGTTTTGCTGGTAATATAATTACTATTATGCATTAATAATCACATTTATGTATTGTAAGTAAGTATCCAAGCTTACTAAGTACCTGCAATTAGCCAACTTCCTTCAAGGTTTTTGTCACAATGTATTTTTCTGTTGTGATTTTTAGTACAAAATTATTTATACATAAAATAGTTGTCACAATTAGTTTTATTGTTGAGTTGGTTATTAAATATATTTTATTTAGTTCGCAAACTTTCGTTTTACTATTCAAATTCCCATCTAGGTATTATTAAAAAGGCATTAAACTAGCAGCATCGTGGCTCACCATCAGGTGAAGTGCTTTTCGCACTAATTTTTTTTTATTAAAAAAAGATTCATTAAATCAAGCTAGTCGTCATCAGTGTTATACAGAGTGTAACTTAAAGCGAGGTACAGCTCGCGCCAAACATTATTACTGATCTGAACTGTGATGCGAGTCATGCGAGTATAACCGAGCAGTAGGTACCTTTACGTCCTGCTAACATCCAAAGTTTGCTACTGCGACCCGTCTTGCGACCAACTTCAGAGCCGTAATAAAGTTTGGGTCGACCTTTAGATACCTTTGAATAAGTGCCTATTCATGAAATAAAAAAGTTTACTCAAGAAACTTGACAATTCACAAAAAATACCTTCCCATATCGATCAGATGATTGATTAGTAGATTTAGATAAATTTACAAAAAAATAGATTCTTTGGGAAAAATGTTCAGTTTAATAAATAGAAGCACCTTTGAATATGTGCCTATTCATGAAATAAAATAAAGTTTTTAACAAAGAAACTTGACAATTCACAAAAAATACCTTCCCATATCGATCAGATGATTGATAGTAGATTTAGATAAATTTACAAAAAAATAGATTCTTTGGGAAAAATGTTCAGTTTAATAAATAGAAGCACCTTTGAATATGTGCCTATTCATGAAATAAAATAAAGTTTTTAACAAAGAAACTTGACAATTCACAAAAAATAGCTTCTCATATTGATCAGATGATTGATTAGTCAATGTAGATAAAATCCCAAAAAAAAGATTCCTTGGGAAAAATGTTCAGTTTAATAAATAGAACTACCTACCTACTACGATATTACTTTTCATACCATAAACTTTATGTACACCTGTTTAATTAGTTACTTATAGTTATAAAGCTTCGTCATTCGCGGCCGAATGGGCGAGCGATCTCTGTCAATCATAAAACGTTTGTTTGGCGTTATCATTATCAATCAGAGGAATCGCGTATCATACGCGAGCGAGCGTTGCGTTGATGTCGAATTAGTGTTACGGCGAGCAGTGAGCGAAGCCTATCATCGTAGCTGTTATCGGAAAAGCGCGGGAAATCGGTCCGGCTGGCGGCACTCGGCGCGGCGGCAGGCGGCACGGTCGGTAGTAGGCTCGCGCCCACCGTGAGAGATGGTCGCCTCTGTGCGCGCGGCGCTTCTGCCGCTAGCAGCGCTCGCGCTCGTCACGCGCGCCCACTTGCCCTCCCACGATAACATACTGCGGATACAGCTGTGGGACGCCGAGGGGCTCAGCCACGACCCCATCCCCGCCACTGCGGCTCAGCTACAGACCGAAACACCTCCAAAACTTCGCAAAACGAAGGTCAACTCAGACGCACTCTACAAGACCATGCTGGATGAGTTTGGAGCGGACTTCGGGCGGTTCGCGAGACACAAAGTGCGGCACAAGAGGAGACACCCTCGGGACAGTGGGAATGATCACGAGTGGAAGTTCCACTCTGGGCCGGCGCTCCGGAACGTGGCCGTTTACGACAGCAACGTGCCGTGGGACGTGATTGAGGGTGTCGCTCCCCGAGGCGTGAACAGTGCAGTGAGTGCTTTAAGTGGTGACGAACTTAGCAGCCTACCGGTGGCCGAGCCGCGCGACGTTGCTCCGCCGTCCCCGCTGCGCTACCAGGACGACGAGGCTCAGGTAATGAGAGCAAACACTCGACGGAATAATGTCGCCTTTCAACGTTATCGTCGCCCGAGGTGGTTAATAGCCTTTCACTGAACTGATAGCCTGCCGGCGCACCCACTGGGTCTATTCACCTCGCCCATTCAGCAGCACCCCTCGAGCGGCGATGCGTTGATAAAAGTGAATGCTCTTCATTGTTTTGTTTTTAAAATATGTTTTTTCTTGGTTCACGAGATAGAATCGGATCCTTACGCGAGCCCTTTTTATAAATATTGGCTCCTCCGTGGGTAGATCTGCAGATATGCGAGGATATTTTTCGGCTTATCGCTCGCTATCGTCAATATTTACATGATATGCCTCAATCGAATATTTTATCGGGAAAAGTACGATTATATTACTTACTTGCTATCTGATAGGATGAGATAAAGATTTGGTAATTCATAGGAATATTGCGTCTTTAATTTGTACGTTACATTTTATGTGTACAAATTTTATATAAGTCGAGTATTTACTACGAGGGAGTGGTTTAATTCAACTGTAGTTAATAAGCGTGACAAATATATATTTCCGCCAGCAAACCGACAAAAATGCGTGACAAATCGAATTAAGATAAGTAAGCGAATAGCTATCTTACTATGTTTTTGCTTATATCTATCTACATTTGAGAGTTTTCTAAAGCTTTCTTACTTGCTAAGAAATTATTTCACCAAATAGAAATAAAATGTTGCGAACCACTATATAAGTATTTTATACAGAGTATTACTAGTTTCGGCCCCTCAGCGTAGGGACTTTGTTTCAGCAGTAATATCGACAAATAAAAATCGTCACAAAAAATCCATAGCAAACACACACTTGGAACTTTGTATGGAAATTCGAAAAAGAAATTTTAAAACGAACTCTATTTCTCGATAGTAAACTATTGAAAGATTCAAGATTCAATGTCTTTATTCAAAATAGGTGCAAATTACACTCTTTCTGATAGTCATAAAATAATAATAACATAATGTCATTTGTGAAAAATCAAGAAATAAACAATCATTAGTTAAATAACGTCAAAATTCAATCCTTGAAATTAACCAGATTATGTCATTAGAACATGAAAACAACATGACACGAAATGTTATACATACAAATCATTGAATGTCATTAATGCCTTTGACAAGAGTAGGCCAGTTCACACGGGCAGCACCCGGTCACGAGTATAACGTGAGAGTCAGCCATCGCTCCCATCAACCATATTAGAGGGAAAGGAACGACCCGGCCCCCGATTAGCCACCATCCGCAAACAGAGTCCGCCTTTTGACCGCCTCCATGGCGTAATGATTAAGTCTATTAGCTTCACATCAGGAGGTCGCGGCTTCGATTCATGGCGGAGTCACTTTGTAAGACTCGGTTTGGTTGGTCAAAAGGTATTTTCGAAGCCCGTCTGGCTAGCTGGCACCATTGTTAACAGCATTGATGTGTTCCGGCTTGATTTTAAAGATAAAATAGCCAGTTTCCCCATTGCGATGGGGAATCTTGTTAAGCCCGCTTTCATCTTCGGAATCATCATCACTTACCATCAATTCTGTAAGAGTAATCTTTGCATCAGGTGAGATGATTTGGATAAATTGACTATTGTGGATAAAAAATAAACTTTACGCCAGTCCGCTCTAAACTTTCTCGTCAATTTTTTCATTACTTTTTTCATGCAAATTTTGATGAATTTATGTTGCGTTACCAAATATACATATAGGTATTTATTCGTAATAAATGACAATTCAATAGCTCCAACTGTTTGTGAGTAAATCGCAAGTTTCAATTTCATTAGTAGGAGAACCATACAAACACGATTTTTTCCAGACTTATGAGAATTAATATGTAATAGACAAACATAAGCAACTGAGACGTGCAAAGTTTCATTAAAATCGTTAGAGCCATTTTTGAGAAAAAATAATTTTAGTTTTTGTTGCGTGACAGCATGTTCGGTTTGACGGTACGAAGAAACTTTCGATAATCCCTCGATGAAATAATTTAATACTCAAAGTTTCAAATTTGGTCCCAATTGGACTAAAAATTTAGTCTCCAGAGCCAAGCGTGACGGACGGACGCACGGACGGATGGAATTGAGATATTTGGTTTTTCGGTATGTGTTAATGACATTGAACACATTTTCATGAAAATTGGATAATATTTTTTTTCTCACGATAAGAATACCCTACGTAAGTACGTACCGTACTACGGGGTCGAGAAAGTAAAAAGAGACCGCTGTGGGCACCGAAATGGTTACAAATTTCACCCCCTTGTATCTATGGAGTAGCTAAACGTGCGAAGTAAGTCTATTCAAAGTATATCCTAACATGGAACTAATGAGGTAATAAGATACTCTTCGCAGCAAAGATAATGTTGCTCTATGAAATTATTTTCACGTAATTTAAGGCGTAAACTTTTCGCCTCTTAATTAAAGTAAAATATTCATTGCAGAGTTCGTTGTAAAGCTCAGTGATTATGACTCCCGTTTTTAATTAAGTTTAGGGCGTGTAAAATAAGAATATGGCTTTATTAAATTAAATTAAATTGTGTTTTACTAATTTATGTGGGTTACGCAGAGTTGTGATTTTTCACTTTTCGGTAGGTAATGAATTTTTATCACGCTTTTTTCTCTATTTAGAACTCTCAAAGAGAAGGTATTTAATTTGCTATCTGTTAATGTTAAACTGACATAATTAGACTAAATACATTAATTAATAGGTATACTTTATTATATTAATACATTAATTAATGTTCAAGATAACATTTGATCGAACAAAGCTCTAAATAACTAAGCAGAACAGTTAGTTATTTACAGATTTAGTGTCAAATTATAGGCAAAATGAGTGTAGAGATATCATTTTGTTCTGGGGTAACGTTGTTTTTTAATAGGTACTTACCTTCACAAACTGTTCAAAAATTAATAAGACTATTTTTAAAGATCACTCAATCTTATAAGGCACATTTATTAAATTTACTGTTATTTCATTTTGAACTCTGGCCTCGTTGATAGATTACATAGCTTAGTTGTAATTGGTATTTTAAGGGATTTCTTAGTCATTTTCATTTTTGTTGTATTTACCAGCGTCTAACTATTTTTCAGTCATGTGCAGTTTTTACGTGTTACCTATTTACTTTAGTTTTCTTAAATTATTTTTGACTTAATAAACAGCATTGCTTAGTATGGGTTACAATGCTTATTTCCAGGGCAGCTAAATACATATCCTTTCAAATACAGTTAGAGTACAATATTGTAGTTAAAGTAGTGGCATATTAGTGGCTGACACCATACCACGATAAACAGACGTTCCCAGTGGTGACGAATGAGAATAAAAAATATTCCGCTCGTCAACACTGGGGACGGATGGGAAAAAAAACCCATTCGTACCCAGTGGTAACGGAGCCAGTGGTAATGACTGGGATATTCGACCTAAAACACAAATTGGCTAAAGGAAAACTCTCTCTTTTAAGGGGATACCCCCAGGTAACAAGCGCCGCCATCAATTAAAAAATAATTGCTCTCTGAGTATTCTATATCTTCTTAGTTTCTTTTAAAAGTCAGACATACGGACAGACAGACGTACGGACAGCGTTGGCTTAGTAATAGGGTCTCATTACCTGGTACGGAACCCTAAAAAGTCTAAAAACGATATCCACGCGGTCGAAGCCGCGGGCAAAAGTTAGTACTTTTATAGAAGTGTCTGTATTTATGCTATTTACTGTACAATAATTAAATAGTAATTTAAAAGCTAAAATGAAAAATCGAGACTCAAGTGCACTGTACAGTCGCCATCAGATAATATATCGTATCGGACGAGGTGTTCAAATATATCTGAGCATTGTTGAATTTCAATAAATTATGTACCTACATTAAGAGTTGCTAAATATTAATATCTGAACATCTACTTTGTCATAAATATCTGAGCAGCAGATTTTTCAATTATTTCTTCATACACAATGTCTGAAATAACTTTTCCCAAAAAGCTATACATACATTGAAAAATCTGCTGCGAAGATATTTATGACAAATTAGATGTTCAGATATTAATAACAACTCCTAGTGTACATAATTTAATGAAATTTAACACTGCGCACAGAGATATGCTATATATAAGGGGAGGTAGATAGGTTACATGTGTCTAAAAAGTGAAGCAAAAAAAAGATGCCAAATGGCATCTCTTTTCTCAGTAACATTCAGTGCAATAGAAGGGAACTACCTATAACATTGTGTGTGTAAATGGCTTCGATTTTCAAATGTTGTTTGTTAGTGCATAACCCATCTATGGTAACAAATCTCTGACTGCGCAGATTTATTTGAACACCTCGCCCGCTACGATATATCTGATGGATGACGACTGTACCTTTTATTTCGCAAAAAAATAGGAAATCTATGAAAATAACGTTTGTATGGGTCGACGAGGGAGCGTGCAGGGAATTGGTACTCATTCACCTTAAATTTCCGGTCTTTAATTCTAATAATCCAATAATTATTGGGTAATTTAACATATCTATAGCTGTTATAAAAATAATTTAAGTTAACCATTGTTTGTTAAAAAAACCTTCTGAAGCATATTTAAGTTTTTAATACATAATAAGAGAGTACTTGATCTATAGGCCGATAAACTTTGTTAAAACTTGTATTAATTATAGCACTTTTACGGACTTGAAGCAGTTTAGTTTGACTTTGACGTAATTATACACGTCGTAAAAGTTGAAGCCATAAGGTCAAACTGTACGGCAGTATTATAATATTCAAAAGCTATGAAATTGGTGTGGAATTAATGTGTCACTATGGAAGTACACATATAATATAGTAGGTATATTTATGAGTTTGCGAAATAATATTGGAATAATTTCTATTTTACTTTTTTTTTTCGTATTTTTTAGAGCAAGCTAAGGCTATTTGGCCATACCACCTTGTCTTCAGTATACATTTTTTTAGTAGTATTTGTAGATTTTACGTCTTCAGTAATTTTTCAGTCTTCAAGATCACTGTTTCTTCAAATCATATGTATAGTCTATAAACTAACCTAACCTACACACTCTAGCAAAATTATAGCACTTTTGCTAAAGCTTTCGCGGACTTCTTGTGGGAACTCGAAACACAGCATACACTATTTTTTTTTCATTATCCTACGCATATAAATGGTACTTTGCTGATAAATACACTATCTATATTATACATCAAAAACCAGAAAAACATAATTTTTCGAATAATAAAAGAAAAATTACAAAGAGAACGCTACGAATTCCCGCCAAAAAGTCTTTATTAAGTAAATCAATAAAAATCACCTTCACATGAAGTCATCATCAATTCAAAATACTAAAAGGAACTATTGTCACCGAGAATATGTAATCGGGCTTTATACCAAATTCATGGGTCGCGGGTTTGATTTCCGGCGGATTCTAACTTGGTGGAAGGGCATTTTCTACGCCCGCCTGGCAAGCTACTACCATCTTTCTAAGTCATGCCGCCAAGGGATGACGAAAGCTAGTCATCTGAGTTACTTTTAATCATCTGTCAAAAACGACATTTTGTTCTAAAAATGTTAGAAATACCTAGGCGTGACGTCATAGTTTAGCAGCGTCATATAATTATGTACTCATTTTGTGATTATGGTGAATTAAAAATCGAAGACTTGATGGAAAACAAAACGAGTAAGGTTTTCCGAAGTTTTAGTAGGATTGGCAATTTAGTGATCAAGAGTTCATGAGTTTATAATTTATTTCTGATGCTGTCGTCATCCCTATTGTTAGTAATTTGTGGGATATCAAAAAATGCTAGAGAAATTCAAGAAAAATGACCAGCAATATTTAAAAACATATAATACGTTCGAAAATAAGCAGAAACGTTTTACGGCAAAAGAGTGTGCCTATACACCAGTACCATGTAACTTTAAGACCTGTTAACTTGAGATTTTACTTATCATACTGAACCCTAGAAAATTATCAAAAAAATTGGACGCTCCATACAAAAATGCACAAAATTGGTCAATCGATATACAGTTATTTTTTGCGAATTGACTGTGGGTCTTTTGGGAAAAGTTGTCTAGTATGATGATTAGAAGCCCCAGTTAGCCCCAGTTTCCGTTAAACACTTTATTAAAAATTAATTAAAACTGTTTTAAATTTTGGTATGCCCGCTTTCATCTTCGGCATCATCGTCACTTACCATCAGGTGAGATGATGCCAAGGGCTTACCAATTGTGAACAAAAAATAAATCATTAACCCCCAAAATTTGTTAAAGAAAACATTATAAATTAAAGAGAACATTAAACCACGGTATTTATTAGAACAATTTTTACGAACCCAATTTAATCAAAACCATCATAAAAACTAACTCTGCACGTCACAATTACGACTCATTTTCAGCCGAGTTCAAAATAACTTTATTATGCAGAATTTTATGCAGTCGGGTTTTAATGTTTAATTAATTCCTAATTATTTTGTTCGAATTTTGTGTCTTTAGGAGTCATGTAAAGAATATTATGGGCAGGCAGCAAGCACTCGGTCGTAGTTCTGGGTCGATCACGCCATGACCAGAAACACGGCCATTACCTAGATGGGTTTGACCGTTGCCTTAGTAGCATTTATTTCGTTCGTTTCCGTGCTTCGCAAGCCACGTTAAACCGTAGCAAAGTATATATATTAATACTAACATACATACAGTATGGACACTCCCTGCCGCTCTCTAGATTCCGACCTCACCCCCTCGTCACCCAGATTGATTCAGATTGGTTTATTACGTCATTCGTTTTTTGAAATGTCATTTCTGGCCCGTTGCATGAAGTGTCCAGGGTGTGACCGTAGCTTCTATCATTCGATCGCAATCTACAAGGCGCACATACAGGTATTTCGCATTCCTAGCCGGGCGAAATTATTTTTGCTGTTTTTTCTGCTGTTAAGTAGGTAGGACTTATTAAAATGTACAGACGACCTGTCCAGAGCTCTGCGCGGGACGCAGAAAGCTAAATAATGTTCATTCTGATATTGAGAGAGGCTTTTGTAGCGGATGTATTAGGTGTTAAGTATAAGTAATTAAGTAAATATCTCTAAAGACAGACAGTTTTGATCTGGAGAAGATCGCATGACATTGATAGACCTAAAAGGCACAGGACCATTTATTTTAAAAACAATTCGGGTTGCTTTATCCAAACGGAGTGTCATAGGCTGATATGATGATAAAATAAAGGAGTATTCATGATTTGGAATAGGTTTTAATGGTTACATAAAAAAAATATAAAATCTAATTTGATGAGGAAGAATGCCAGGGTTCATCGTCACTTTCTCCGACCTCTTCCGTTTCAGATTCCGAATCTGAATCATCTTCAGATTCTGGAGAAGGTGGCAACAACATAGCTATCACCTCTTTTGAAAAAGGATGCATCCTGCTCTTTGGCTTTGGCCTCAAACTTGTGAGCAGTGGATCTGAGGATAGTAGAAGGCGATTTATTACATCTGCATTGCAATCTGCTCTCGAAAACTTCCTCGCAAAATTATACCTATAATTTCTGAAATGTTTATTCCTAGCTTCAGCAGCCTCTTCCGACAGTAGTCCGATAGGCAATAATGCCTTTTCCATGACTGTAGCACCATGTATTAAAATTTTATGCATAGTCGGACTCATCGGATGCCAGCCATAGAGCGAAACGTAGAGTTTTGCTGTGTCCCAACAGCAATCAGTGGTGGATAGCACTTTAACTTTTCTTTCTGTATTAAGCTATAACAAGGGTAATATTTCTTATTGGAATTTCTGATAATCTCGTATTGTTTTCTTGAAAGATCTGCTTCAACAAACATTGATAGTGCTTTAAAGGGAGATAATTGTGTTTCACTATCTTGCAAACATTTTAAATAAGCTTGTTTATATTTTTTTGCTTGCTTCGGTGCCTTCATGACTTCTGACAGTAAACGGGACGCATTTCTATGGCCAGACATCTCTAGACTAGTTTTAGCTGCATGTACTAACACTCCTTTACTAACAGTTGACCGTAGTTCACTGGTTTTCTTTCGCTTGTTCCTGTCAGAGAGTTCATCAAAAGGTTTTGATGGGCGACCGGCACGCTTTTGTGGTAGCGAAACAATGGGTATCTCGAACGTTCCTTGAAGCCACGTAGCATTAGCAGTAATAAATTTATGAAGTATTCTATTCGCCTACAACCACCTTTTTTTTAAATCACTTTTGAAATGTGAAATTTTATGTTTCAAACCCTTTAATTGTTCTTCATTAAAGTTGTCCGACGATAAAAGGTAATTTTCCAAATAATCGACTTTATCGTCAAAGTTGTGCAACTCTTGTAGTTGCATTTTATTAAACAGGTATTCTCTAGTAACAACTTTGTAGTTAGAGCTCCCTGGTAACCCTAAAACAATAAAAAAGAAAACATTTCATATTTTGCCTGAAAATAACGGTTAATAGTTTTTAGCTAACACCAACACTAACACGTAAGTTTTGTCGAAAGTAGCAAAAAGTAGCACTCAATTCGTGAAATACCTATCAGCTGACAGTTTTTTTCATGCGTTATAACAGAAATCGTTAGTCGGAAGCACTCGGAAGTATAACTTTATTCACTTTGAAATATACAATTCAGATAAAAACTGCCTAAAAAATCGAGACGGTTAAAAATTGATTTTTAACCTAACAAATACAAAAAAATATTTGTGAATCTTAATAAATAAAACTGTTCTTACCTGTTTTATGATCATCCATAGTTGTTTTGGTTAAATAACTCACAATAAAAAAGCACTAAGGTTTCAAACACGGTTCTTTTTTAATGTAGCCAGTAAATGACGCGAGCGCATGCGACAACGATCAAGTTCGGACTGGTTTGTGGCTGGCTGGCGCAGGCGCGCGAGCCCGGAAAGGGTCATATATTGTTCAGTAGCTACCTGCCTCGCAGACAAGTATTATTTTTTTATTTTCTGTTGGAATTAGTTTTTATCAATTTCGCCCGGCTAGGAATGCGAAATACCCGTCTGTGAGGCGGTTCGATTAGAAAGCTAGACATTAACTCCGCCCATAGAAATAAATAATTTACTCATTAATCGAAATCATTGAGTATTTTGCGCTTAAATAGCCGGGCAAAAACGACTGTTTATTTGTTATTTTTTAACTGTAAAGTCGTGTCAGAGACCTGTATAATAGAGGTGTTTTAAGTTGACTTAAAATTTTCTGAAAGTAATGGGATCCGTCAATGGATAAGATAAGATAAGATAAATATCCTTTATTGCACACCAAATTTACAAAAATGAAAAACTTATTAGCCCTACAACCTCCACTAATCTGGACTTGGCCCCCGTGTGTGGAGTATAGTGTAACCTTCCCCAGTTTGGGAAGAGACTGGTGCCCCAGCAGTGGGGATGTTATGGGTCACTAACAAAATGTGTGTAAAAAGGGGCCCCGGTTTCCGCTTTTAGACTACGTAAAAAGTTCTTACAAATAATCATGCTAACACGTTAAAAAGGACCTACAAATGATCATACTAACACGTTAAAAAGGTCCTATACAAATGATCATGCTAACACGTTAAAAAGGTTCTACAAATGATTATGCTACCACGTAAAAAGGTCCTACAAATGATCATGCTACCACGTAAAAAGGTCCTACAAATGATCATGCTGCCACGTAAAAAGGTCCTACAAGTGATCATGCTAACACGTTAAAAAAGTCCTACAAATGATCATGCTAACACTATAAAAACGACTTCAATCACAATTTTGTTTTTGTAAAATTTCTTAACTGGTACTTATCTGATTTTCATAAAATTTATGTGGGACCACCCATGAAAACCTATCCAAGTATCCAATGATTTTTTTTTATCGAAATTGGATTACTCTGTAAATAGTTATGCGTGTAGTTATACATAAAAAAATATTTTATACTGGTTAACTTGAGAACCTCCTCCTTTTTGAAGTCGGTTGATTATACTAGCTGCTAAACACAATTTAAATCATTAGCAACCAAATAGCCCTTAATAAAACAACTTGATTCCACTCATGTAACGATATAGTGCCTTCTAGCCGTAGGTGACATCCCTAACCGCATCACGCCTCCCTAGGGTTGCCACCAGCCGCTATCCAGACTTGCCCCCCGGTCAGACGTCGATCAGTCACCCGGAAATAGGGACTCAATCAATTAGCAGCTAACGCGGAACGATATTGGTTCCGTTATTCATTTACGTTGACTGGGGCTTCTTTATTTAGGCTAGTATCACTGTAGACTAATAAGTTCCAACATCATATCAGCTCATATATGTCCCCACCGAGGGGCTCGAGCCTTAGTCAACCACGTGGGTCCAGTGCGGGTTGTTCGATTTCATACACAACCTGTACAGGTATCCTCAAGAAATTTTTCTTCGCCGCAAGAGCGTCGGATAAACGTATGAAATGGAACTTCGTTAAAAGTTTTATATTCGATGGCTTTGCTGGCACCGACCTAAAAAAAATTGTAAGCCCTTTATTTCTTTCGTACCTACCTTCGATTTTAGTTATTTTTGCTTAATTGCGTGTATATCCTACTAATATTATAAAAGTGAAAGTTTGTATGTATAAATGTTTATTACTCTTTCACGCAAAAATTACTGAACATATCATTAATCCTAATCTGTCTATTTATAAAACTTGGTAAATAGACAGATTAGGACCTGGATTAACATACAAGCTACTTTTTTCCACGCTCCGGAGCCGCGTCGCACATTGCGCACAGATAGTCATAGAAACTATGATCACGTGAGCGAAGCTGCTGGCAAAAGCTAGTGGTTACATAGTTCTGAGTGAATTATTATTATTTGGTTTTTAGTTTTTTGAAGTGAAAACTTCTTTAGCGGCGTTGTGCACTTTTTTTGTAATGGGTAAAAAATGTTAAACTCGCGTCAGGACACGTGACCTGATCGAAAATTCGTAAGACGGATGGAGATTAGACAGCCGGAAGTTATGGATGAAAGTTGATTTTTCTGAGATATAAACTTTTTAATGTAATATAAATTGTCATGTTTGTGTACGATAGCGCAATAAATAAATATTGTATTCTAACACATAAATGATAGTACTTTTATGCTGATAATCAAAGCAATTCGTGCAAAATTATTCCCTAACCATTCCAAAATATCAAAAATGCACAACGATTTAATATTCAAGTTTTCACTTCTGCCGGCACTCCCGGAGTGCAACCCGTTCTTTTTTTTATACAGGTCGCATTTCTTAACCAGAACTCGAAAAATTTTCTGATCAGCTTCGATCGTTATATGGTTTTTTTTTGTCAATTCAGTTTTTGGAATTTTTAAAAAACGGCGGAGCCATGTGTGATGAAAACGTAAAAAATGTCATATTGCAGCCATTTTGAAAATCTCGCGGTTGCGAGGTTTACAGCTCACTGAGTCATTCGTTTTAGTTAGATACCAAACATACTTTATTTTAATGGTCGCATTATTTGTTACCAAACCAATCAGTTCAAAGAGCATTAAGTTTTATATTCGGTAACGAAGCAATAATTATGTGTATAATAAAATAAACGACAAGTCAATATTTAATTGGTGACAATATAAATTACAAGTCAATATTTAATTGGTGGCGATATAAATGAGAAGCAAATCCTTCATCATCATCACATCAGCCGAAAACGTCCACTGCTGCACAAAGGCCTCCCCCAATGATTTCCACGACGATCGGTCCTACGCTGCCCGCATCCAGAGGGATCCCGCGATCTTCACCAGGTCGTTACGGTCGGTCCACCGCGTGGGAGGCCTGCCTACGCTACTTTATCCGGTGCGCGGTCGCCACTAGAGATTTTTACTGCCCCAATGGCCATCAGTTCTACGAGCTATGTGCCCTGCCCACTGACACTTCAGTTTAGCGATTCTGTGAGCTATGTCGGTTACTTTGGTTCTCCTCATTTCTGATCGACCCTTAATTGGTGGCACGACTTAATTAGTGACAAAATAAATGACAAGTCAATACTTAATTGGTGAAAAAACCGACTGTTTACTGAGAATATTTTGATTTTAACCTACGAAAAAACGGAGGACATCCTCGTATTGTATACAGAGTAGTCCGACGTCAATAATTCTTTTTTTAAAGTTGGTGCCACATAAATTTTGTCAAAATCTGTTAAACAGTACGATATGGCTGACTCTCGCGTTATACTTGTGACCGGGTGCTATCCGTGTGAACTGGCCTACTCTTGTCAAAGATATTAATGTCATTCAATTTCTCGTGTCGTATTGTTTACATGTTCTAATGATATAATTTGTTTTATATCAATGATTGTATTTTGACGTTATTAACTAATGTTTGTTTATTTTTAAAAATAACGTCTATAATTATTATGTTATTACTATTTTATGACAATCGGCCTCTGGATTTGTTCGGTAAAAGATTTTGTACATCATCTGCTTCGAGATGATAGAAATCTGGCGTGCAGGCCAGTTCTTCATCGGATGAAGTACTTGACATGCTGATCTAACACTTTTAACTAGAAAAAACTTGTAATAATTTATTTTATTACAGTTGCAAGTGAAAAATCACCAAATGAAATGTAATGCCGCCATTTTCATTTTTTTTTCAGTAAAAAGTTTACTTATCGTTGTATAAAAAATTGAAATGAAATACCACCATTTCCATTGTTTTTTTCAAGTAAAAAGTTTTTTATCATTTTATAAGAAAACAGATGGCAGTTTTGCATAGCATGAGGAGTAAAGTTCACTTTACAATTTAAGCATAGTGTGACGTAAAGTGATTTGAAAATGGAACGTCTAAAGAAATAATGCATTGGTTGCAAATGCCAACTTACACAGCCTCTTTGTACAGTAGTAAATCCTACTTACTGAGCATGTATGATGTAAATTTATTTTTTTATACAGTTGCTCGAAAAATGATCCTTTATATGTCAGTAAAGTGTGCGCAAATTTGATTTTACCGCACATGTGCTTTTACTTTAGCACTGAGAAACAAGACATTTCTAGCAAATAAAAAATATAATAACCAAAGATACAAAAAAAGGAGAATCTTAAAAGAGATCGGTTGTTTCTCCGTGAGGTTAGTACATAACGCTTAGCTTCTCTGTGGGTTAAAGGAGATTAAATATGAATGAAGCGCATAGGTTACACCAATGAATAAATAGGTCATCTTTTCCATGGAGGTTTTAATGCTTACAATAATATTATCCCAAGCCTTATTGTTATCTATTTATGGTAATAAAAAAAAACCATACGCATAAAAAAACAACGTGTGTCTAGCATAATATAAAATGGCGCAATTTTCGTAAAACTGAAGTGAGTTGTTTTAGTTATGAATACGAATAAAATTATGAATATTTAATATACTTATGTATATGAAGTGTCGGTGGCTCAACCGGTATAACGACTCGGTCCTCCCAACCAAAGATGCCGGTTTCAAATCCGGGCGGCCAATGTACCAATGAGTTTTTCGAAACTTACGTACATGTACTCACCGATTGCTTTAACGGTGAAGGAAAACATCGTGAGGAAACCTGCACACACCTGCGAAGAAACTCGAAGGTTGTCTGTGAAGTCGACCAACCCGCACTGGGCCCGCGTGGTCGACTGAGGCCCGATCGCCCTAATTCAGGGTAGGCTCGAGCCCCTCGGTGTGGCGACGTATATGAGCTGATGTGTTATTGTATATGTATATCGAAAACAAAGTGAGATTACTCCCGCAATGTTTAAAATGAGCCTCAAGTCGCGTAAAATTATATTTGATTGCCGAAACTTTGATATGTATGTATGTACCCACATATTTAGTTTTTCTGTCACGGTCGTTTTTTTATTTCACCTGTTTTCTCACAACTGTATTGAAAAATGTCATATAATACATGGGTGTAAAAGGAAATAACAAACTCGTGACGATGGTAATCCCTCGCCTGCGACTCGGGCTTACAAATTTCACACGTTTGTTGTTTACCTTTTTACCACCCTTGTATCATAAATAACTATTACACATATCATAGTTTAATTTGACTGGGTGCTTCCCACACAAATTGTCCAGACACAATTTCCCCTCTCGAATTATTTAGTCAAGTGGGTACCTATCTGTTTTGTGGCTGGGTATGTCCAGTGAAAACATATCGCTTGCCACCCGTCACGCCTCCCACCCGCAGGGTTGCTACCAGCCACCGATCACCCGGAAATTAGGCGCAAATCAATAATTTCCTACCACCTGTCCAACGTCAGGCACAAAGCCGGCTACAGAAAATGCAAAAATTTGGTTTTTCAAGCCAGCCAGGAACTTAAAACTGCATATAGAATCATCATATCAGCCGACGGACGTCCACTGCTGGACATGGGACATAGGATTTCCATGACAACCGGTTCTGCGCTGCCCATCTAATAACAGAATAGCTTTTTCCAAAAAGGAGAATGTTCTCAATTCGACTGTGCCTATGTTTTTTAATGTTTGTTACGCGATGTCTTCGCAGACTGTGAACCGATTTTCATAATTCTTTTTTAGGGTAGGTATATGCTTCCAGGTTGGTCCCACATAAATTTTATCAAAATCGGTTGAGTATTTTTTTTACAAAATTAACAAAGACCAAATAAAAGCGAATATTCCCAGTCTTTACCACTAGCTCCAATACCACTGGGGGCATATGGGATTTTTTTCCCATTCCTCCTTAGCGTTAAGGGAAATTTTTCTAGGTTGTTGCGACTGATGTCGTTTTTTTTAAACGTGATTTAAGCGTTTAAATGTGCGTTTTACAAGGAAGTTCTGTGTAATTGTGGTCCTAGCTTCACTCAGGTGTATAGGCCAGAAAAGGATTTCTGCCTTCGTCTGTTGCTAACTTGAAACTTTGATCGGACCAGTCGCGTCACTACTAACTGATGGTAATCACAGTAAATTGCTACCGTACTGGCGATCGTAAAACTTTATCGGAAGGTTGTTCAACTTCAATTACTGTGCTGACGGTAACGGCTACACTACGAGTATACTACACTGGTCTTCTCTGAAAGGTTGCACTGGCAGGATTTCGTGTGCATAATGATTAATCAGTTTACTTCGTTGCTACAATAACCACTAGTAGAGAATACATCCAAAATACAAATGCGAAAGTCGGTGAAATACAGGTCTACTTTTTGTAATTTATAGGCAGTAATTTAGAAAGAGGCTTTCATTTAAATAGGCTGCGTGATAAGCAAACTGCTAAGCAATGGAATTAAACTTGAAATACAATTCTTCTTTAGTATTTTCTAGACTTAAGTTTAGAGAGTGGGCAAGAGTTGCCCACATACCATGTTCAAACTTCGGTCAAGCGCTGCTGTACGAAGAGCTTTGCTTCTTTTATTTATAAACTAACTTGCTAAGGAATGAAATTACAGTTAAAATACAGTTCTACTTTTAGTATTTTATAGATTGTAGTTTACAGAGTGGGCAAGAGTGCCCACATACTAAATTCAATCTTCAGTCAAGGGTTGTACGAAGTGCTTTGCTTCTTATATTGCTAAGGATTTGAATTGTTTGTCAGCATCTCCGTTTCCCGAGTCATTTTTTTTTCTTTTAACTGACCGGTGGAGCAGTAGTCGTCGCTTATGTTAGGTCGAAAGTCGTAGGTTCGATTCCCATTCCCTACTCACGACATAAATTCGCGTGATAAACAAGGGTGTTTACTGTGTCTGGCTGGGTGTTTAATACTCGTATATCTATGTATTTAAATGTATATAAGTGTGTTTGGAAGCTGCGCAATGGTTTTATGTCCCAAGTACCGCAGTGTCTCAAGACTAAAGTCATTGACCAAATGATTGTGCGTGATTTGTACCTTAATAGTTTGATTTGAGGATCTTGAAGGCGTGAGAGTGACTTAGGCATTATTTATTATTATTATTATTCATACTTGGGATTACGTGTTCTACCCATCAAACACTCCCAAATCAGTAATAGTTATATTAAAAAAATGGATTTTGTGGCTCTGGGTAGGCAGACTGGTCACCTAAGTAAGTTTTAACACAACTCACAAGTTATAAAAAGAAAACTAAATGAGTTTCATTATCCACATTTTGAAGCTGTTTCTGAAGGGCTGCTTGGAATTATGAAAATTATAATAGGTATTCTACTTAAAACTAATTATAAATGGAAAACCGTAAACTGCTAGACGTCTATACATTACTTTTATGCGTAATTAAATTACATAAGGGGAATTATGACTTACTTACCTATGTGTAATGATTATTAGTAATTTAGTAATGTCTCACAAAATTATACTGTTGTGCATAACATTAGTATGGATTCACATATTCGTTATAATCGTTTCAGAGGAAAAGCAGTCGCCTCAAAACAAAATTTGAATAATTAAATGTCTTATGAAATTACTGTATTATCACTGGTTCTTGATAAATGTACATAGTTTGAATTAAATCTGTCCGTTTAAAATGGGTCAAAATTGAGTGCAAAGGAGTCGGTTACAAACATACATACATACAGATGAAGCTAATAAAAGCGTGATAAAAAACACTTCCACTTTACACGTCCCGTACTTGTAAAGTGGGGGTGTTTTTTTGTGTGCCTGGTAGGTACTAACTACCTTAAAAATATTTTTTTTTTCAAATTTAATTACATAATTTTAAAGGGGTCACAGATTTATATAATCATACCAAATTTTAGCTTTATATTCTTTGAGCCAAACGACTATGATATACCGACGCGCAGAGAGACAGACGGACATGCCGTAACTATAAAGGTTTCTAGTTTGACAACGGAACTCTAACAATTAAAAAAGTCTCATCATCATATCAGGTCAGGTTTTTAAGCGGTCGTATAACTGACGTGAAGCACTTTTGACTGTAAGTGGCATTTTTCTCAAACCGTGCCTCCCGTGCTTCGC
Source organism: Coleophora flavipennella (assembly GCA_947284805.1). Lineage (NCBI taxonomy): Eukaryota > Metazoa > Arthropoda > Insecta > Lepidoptera > Coleophoridae > Coleophora > Coleophora flavipennella. Next base: position 5,396,474 of record OX369270.1, on the reverse strand, counting down.
AAGGCACGTTAAGCCGTTGATGCCGATTGCTAAACCTTGTCAGATGCCTTATAGGCGGCTTGAAAAACTTCTGACAGTGGGATTCCCCACTAAAAGTACAACCTCCACCAACCCGGACTTGGCCCCCGTGTGTGGAGTACTCGCATGGCCTAACCTTTACAAGTTTGGGAAGATACCCGTACCCAAGCAGTGGGGACGTTTATGGGTCGTCATATAACCAATTTAAGAAAAAAAAAGCAGCGAGCCTTACAGTAGACGCATATGATGTGTAACATCTATCATAAGTTACCCCCCTTTATTGTTAATATTCAGCCTATACGCACGAAGCGTTACGCTTCCTCATTTATTATGCGGACAGCAATGGAGTGGAACTCCTTGCCTGCGTCTGCGTTTCCCGACTCCTACAATTTGGGGATCTTCAAGGCGAGAGTGCATAGCAATTATTTGAGTTTGCGTGTACCATCCTCGACTACATCGTCACTTACCATCAGGTGAGATACTAGTCAAACGCACTCAAATTTTTAATAAAAAAAAGTAAAAACCTACCGGCCTCCGATCTCCGGCGTCACATTAAGAGGGTAGGCCATGTTACCCTAACCTTCGTGACTGAAAAAAATAAATAAAGCGGCATGGCCATGTTTCCTTAGGTTTCGTCACTGAAAAAACACGCATTTCCTGTTACACACTTTCGTCTCTTTTTACGTAATCACTACCACAGAAATCTCTCCCACAGATTGCAGGAAACCGAAAGATGTTACACATCAAAAAACTCGACTGCTTAAAATGTGTGTCTTTATGACACTCAAGTTACTCCGGTGGATCAAAACAAATCTAACGAAACCTCATATTCAAAAATCTATCAAACCGTTTTGGCTACAGACTCAGCCAAAGAAACAGACATACACACATCCGAAAAATAATACTCGCCTTCATGGGCTGTCGGGTAAAAGTAAATCAAAACGCGAACCTTAATTTGACCTTAATTAATAAAATGATATTAATGTATTTAGACATAAGTAGAGTGTACATAACTGTTCTATTTGTAACGGACACATTTTCAGGGCAACGTTCTTCAGGGACCGGGTCGGCGTCGTATTTCAGCTTTATCTGTATCAATTACACGAATTTATGAGTAAAAAAATAATAATTTTGTTTCGTTTGCGTGACATATAACTTACGCTTAATATTGTGACTCATGAAATTTCCGCTTCCAAACAAATACATACGCAATTCCTTTCCGTAGCGTTCGCAGAAAAATATGATTGTTGAAAATTAGATTTTCATATCTAAAATAAAATTTTAATTAAGTATCTGTTATTTATAGATAACATTAAACTTCGGAGTCGTTTTTATGAAAAGTAGAAGATCGTAACAAGATCGTTTCGTTTGGGTAATAAAATAAAACTAATAATGGTTATGGTCCCTCTCTTTACAACGTTATAAAAGTTGATGTGATTCTCGCGAATAGAACATCTGCTGGAGCATAGCTAAATTTGCGGAGAATAATTATGTTTCTTGTCCCCTAATCGTTAAGAGTGATGGGAGAATATTTTAGGGGAATTTGATGTGCTGGGTGTTTTAAGATGTAATCTTGAAGATGGATTACAAGTGTTTGCCGGCAGTTATCTGATTTGATCGGGTTCACGTTAAAGGGAGGCTTTAAAACTAGTTTCGCACAGGAAGTATATTGGTTTGGTGTAGTGCATAAAACTTAATTTCTGATTTAGAATGTTTTCTTTAAAACTTCTACCTTTTTAAACAATCCTCTTCGTCTTTTAATTTAATAGTACTGCTCTTGTCTGTGGAGTAATCGCTAAGTCTTGATACAGACACGATGGCTGGTTATTTCCATTCTGTTCCAACACCACATAAAAACACGTAAGTAACATCTTTAAACAATCAATTAATATTAAACCCTTTCACTGGCAACGCACACTGTTCGAAGACCTTGGTCTTAAGACACTGCGGTATCTGGGACGTAAAGATATTGCGAAGCTTCCCGAACGCTGCCCAGCCGAGATTGACTTGACAATTAATCTCTTTCTCGAAGTTGGACCTACCTAACTGGACTGTTTGTCCCAGGTACACATATTCGGTAACAACTTCGAGTGTAGAGCCTCCAACCTTCAGAGGAGTAGGTATGACATGGACGTTTGATATAATTTTCGTCTTGTCCATGTTCATTCTAAGACCTACTTGTTGAGAGGCTCTACTGAGTCCATCGAGCATTAGAATGGCTTTATGGATCCCATTAGAACCGGGTGATGATGGAATTACGACTGAACTTCTGAAAGCAGGTGGAATACCGGTACTTAAAGCTCTTCAGAAGTTACTTAAGCGACAAACGCCTAAGGCATGGCACAGAAATGTGGTCGAGCTTTTCTTCAAAATGGGCGACAATACCCAACTAAAGAACTCCCAGCCTCCCGAACAAGCCGGTTTCCGAAAATGATTCAATGCCATAGACAAAAATACGCTGCTGCAGATTATACAGAAGACCGAAGAGTACAATCAGCCACTATGCTTGGCGTTCGTGGACTATGGGAAAGCCTTTGATTCGGTCGAAACTTGGGCTGTGTTACAGTCTCTCCAGCGGTGCCAAATTGACTATCGATATATCGAGGTACTGAAGTGTTTGTATGAAAACGCCACCATGTCGGTTCGCATCCAGGATCAAAACTCGAAACCTATCTGATTATGAAATTTATAATAATAAATGTCAAAATTGATTAAAAACCCGATTTTAAAAAACTTAACCCATCTTTTTTTGGCAAGTCGGGTAAAAATATATCCTTTGTCACTCACGGGTTAAGACAAATGCACCCCAAAATCCCGTTTAGGCTACACAGCGTACCAAAGAAATATTTATATACGGGGTGTAAAAATATTAGCGTAGGACCCGTTAACTGAGGGTTCTACTCATCATACGGAACCACTTTCCCCTAGAAACCCATGGACAATTCCCAAAAAAAATTGGACCCTCCATACTAAAATGCACAAAATTGGTCCATCAGCTGATCGATTTGTATGAAGAGTAAATTTTTTTTGCGATTTCAACAAAGTCGTAAAACAAGAGTTGTTCAGTTTGATGAGTAGAAGTCCTAGTTAACGGGACCTACACCAATTTTGTAACAGCCTGTATACATACAGTCGCAGTCGGGTAAAAACATATCGTACCTTTTGTGGAATAGTGACACAACAAGAAAAACCTCATTGCACATTACAAAGCTTATCAGTATAACTCAACCATGTATCAATGTAGTTCCTTCCTACGTAAATTATGTTTAAATACAACACATCGATAAAACACGTCTGTCTCTAGAGTGTAGATGTACACTGTTGTAGCTTCATGTTCTTACATAAAACAAATGAAAAACGCACTAAAAGTGAAAAAAAAACCTTGTTGCTCCAACATAAAACGTGTTTAATTTGATTTCTGCACTTAACGTCCTCCCTAACATTAAGGCCTTAAAATGGGTCAAATTCAAATTATTGAAAGACTGTGTATAGTAGTCACTATGGAAATATGTTAGGTGTTCAAAATGACGTACGCGCGCAGTATTCTCATAAATTCAATCGCCTTTGAAACAATAGTCGGCTGTTTTTACAGGCCTCAGGTATTTGTTATTCAACGAGACCCTTAATACGATTGAGTTGTCTTGTATGAGGTGATGCCATACAATTTTGTGCAGCTATCTTTAATGACGAGAATGGACTGGTATAATGCGTCTTACTAAAGATGAGACTTTACACACATAACACATAAACACTAAAACATTAAAAAGACTAAGTAGGAAATGTATGAAATAGTGATTCATAACTCTTTGCTTCTTTCGAAATATAGGTGTATAGGTACACGTCGTAAACCATCACCCTAAATTGCCTTTGTAGGGTTCCGTACTCCCAACGGGAGACCAACGGGACCCTATTAATAAGCCTCCGCCAAAGTGTATATAGTACTGACGTACCTCCGCTGTCTGTCCATTTGTCAGCGAAACATTTCACAGAATGTGTATTTTTGTTGCCGCTATAACAACAAATACAAAAAAAATGAAAAAGTTAAAAAATAGGGCGGGGGGGGGGGGGGGGGGCTCCATACGTTCGTTCCGGGTCGTTCCTTTCCCTCTAATGGAAGCGATGGCTGACTCTCGCGTTATACTCCGTGACCGGGTGCTGTCCGTGTGAACTGGCCTACTCTTGTCAAAGGTATCAATGACATTCGATGATTCTTATGTATAACTTTTCGTGACATGCTTATTGTTTTCATGTTCTAATGACATAATCTGGTTTATTTCAAGGATTGATTTTTGACATTATTAAGTAATGATTGTTTATTTCTTGATTATTTTATGACTATCAGAAAGAGTGTAATTTATATCTGTTTTGAATAAATACCTTGAATCTTGAATACCAAATAAACTCTTTTTTATAGGTTTGTAGAAGTATTTTTGATTTAGCTCTATCTTAAAAACGGTAATCAAACCATACAAGCGTGAAACTTGATGTGATGGTATGAAGTACTAATACTGAAGTAAAACAACAAATTATAAAAGTCAGCCAAGTGTGAGTCGTACCGTACTCTCGCTAAGGAACCCGAACTGAATGACAAAAAAAGCATATTTTCGTCCTTCACGTTAATGTCGTTTGTTAGTAATGTGAATAGGTATCATTGTCATTATTAATTAATTCATTTATTGGCTGACTGTAAAAATCCATAAGATTATAAAATTAAAAAAGTCACATTACATAAATAGATATAAAAAACAGAAAAAAATCAGTTTCATTCAATAATAAATAAGGTACAACAAAATAAATTAAATTAAAACCAAATGAATCAAATTAAATATAAAACCAAATCTGATTAAAATTATTATTAAATAAAGTTGCCAAAAAAGTTGTCAAAATTAAAATGTTGGTAACATTTTCAAATATTAGTTATGTTATTTATTATGTCAAGAATAACAGGTGAATTTAAATGAAAACAGTTTAATACACATACACACACACACACACACACACACACAACTGGACACATATAAACAGTCTTAAATATACAAGGAGGGGGATGCGCTCTATACAGTGTAGTTGTATGGAGAGGTATGGTGGTACGGAACCCTAGGAGTGCTAGTATGACTCGCACTTGGCCGGTTTTTTTATGTTTTACGTGGTCTGTCAAGTCTCATCTTTTTCGTGAATACATAACGTGTCATTGTTGCGTTGATCTTTATTAATGATGAGTGAATATGCTAATTAGTGATATAATAACTTAGCACTACTAAGCGAGAGGCCATCTGGAAAGACAAAGAGCTGCACGGTGGGTTCCTCAAGGCCCTTTGTGGATCCTTCGTAGATCAGAAGGCCTCCGAGCACTGGCTGCGCTTCGGAGACCTTTTTGCAGAGACTGAAGGTTTTGTCTGTGCAATACAGGATCAAGACGAACAACTATAGAAGGTTTATAATAAAAGACGGCACCTTGGACGTTTGTCGGTTGTGCCGCCAACCAGGGGAGACCCTGCGTCATATAACCTCCAGTTGTTCCATGCTTGCCAACTCTAAGTATTTGCACAGGCACAACCAAGCAGCCAGGATCTAAAGTATGGCTTCATATCACGGCGGTTGCCGTATTACAAGTACATGCCGAAGCCGGTTGTCGAGAACGACCGCGCCAAGCTCTACTGGTACCGACCCATCATCACGGACAGGACTATTCCTTCGAATAAACCTGATATCGTGTTGATGGATCGGTCGCGGATGTCACTATCCCATACGATTGAAACCTCGTGCAGGCTGATACCGCAAAAAGGACCAAGTACCTGGACCTGGCGCACGAGGTTACTGATATGTGGCGAGTGGAATCCACCGAAATCGACCCAGTAGTCCTATCAGTGTACGGGCTAATTACAGGCGACCTTGAACGTCACCTGAGGCGGCTGGAATTCCGAGGCAGACCAATAATTGCAATTAAAGGACCTGGGCGACCTAGCGTTGCTCAGAGTCTCCTAGGCATGTTAAGTAACTACTTTTTGTGTGAAAATGGAATTTTTAAGCGAAGACACCTGTTTAAAATAGGCTTGGTATGTTATACATTACCTAAGTACAAAAAAACATCCAAATCGCTAGATCCCTTTCTGAGAAACCAACACACAAAACAAAACAAAATTGGTGTAGGTCCGTTAACTGGGGCCGAAATCAGCCGAAAAACGTCCACTGCTGGGCAAAGGCCTCCCCCAACGATTTCCACGACGACCGACCGGTCCTGCACTGCCCGCATCCGCGGCTTCCCGCGAACTTCATCAGGTAATCGGTCTACCGTGTGGGAGTTTTCCGGTGCGTGGTCGCCACTCGAGAACTTTATTGCCCCAACGGCCATCTGTTCCACGATCTGTTTAACGAAGCCCATAGTAAGCGACCATGTCTCAGTTCCGTATGTCATCACTGGCAACATACACAGGTGACATACATTAGTCTTTAGTTACTGCGGTATTTGAGACGTGAAGATATTGCGAAGCTTCCTGAACGCTGCCCAGCCAAGTTGGATTCGTCGATTGATCTCTTTCTTGAAGTCGGACCTACCTAGCTGGATTGTTTGTCCCAGGTATACATATTCGTCAACAACTTCCAGTGTAGAGTCTCCAACCTTTAAATGAGTGGGTTCGACACGGACATTTAACTTTATTTTCGTATTGTCCATGTTCATATTAAGGCCCACTTGTTGAGAGACTTTACTGAAGCCATCGAGCATTTTGATTAGGTCTTCCATAGTCTCAGCCATGACCACGATATCGTTAGCGAATTGGAGGTGGGTTATGTACACGCCGTTGATATTGATGCGAAAATCCACCCAGTCCAGAAGCTTGAAAACGTGTTCCAGGGCGGCGGTCAACTTTTGTTGAGACTTGACTATGGATTCCTTGGGGAAAGTTGTTCAGTATGATGAGTAGAAGACACAGTTAACGGGACCTACACCATTTTTGTTACAGCCTGTATAGAGGCTTGGAATATAAAACACTACCTAAGTACAAACATTCATCCAACTCGTTAGAACCCTTTCTGAGAAACCAATTGTAATAATAATACATATACAAGAATTGCTCACTTAATAATTATATTTTTTAAGCTTACTTCCCATCAGGTGAGTTGCAGTCAAACGCACTCAAATTTTTAATATAAACAAAAATATTTTTACATACCTAACTTCTATTGTTTATTGTTATATAGGAACTGATACCACAAATTAGATTATAGCTGAATATAATAACTAACGTCTCCAACAATATGAAGTTTAATGCGTTAAACGTTATAGATGTAGCCTATCAAAAAATAAAATCGAATTAGGAGAAGCAACGCATTCTGTTCCTGATCATGTACGCAATGATTAAGTTATTAAAGTACCGAGATAAAGATGTTGGGAACTGGTTTTTTAAATGAAAAGCTTGTTTCATCGGTTTAATGGGTGCAGTGCGCGGTTTTAATACTTACTTTTTTATACTTACTTTTTAATGTTAGTTATCAACGGCCGATCGGATAGACTTGATGAAGCTCTAAAATGTAATGTTCATTTTTAAGTCGGATTTAGTGATAGTGGCCGTAGATCGAGTCTTTGATAGGGTCATCTGCAGAGAGCTTTTAACTAAAATCATGCAAGCATGTGGACAAGCAGGTTAGGTAATTTAATTACATCAAGAAATGAAGGTACCCAGGTGTACAGTGTAATGACAATAACGATCTATTATAGATTGGGCGCTTTAGTTTCCATATTTCATCGCAAATCATTTTCTCGAAAAAGACTAGTAAAAAAATACAGGGTGTAAAAAATTGGTGTAGGACACGTTAACTGGGGCTTCTACTCATCATACTGAAAAACTTTCATAAGAAACCCATAGTATTGACTTGCGAATTGTCGCAAAAAAAAATCGACGCTCCATACAAAAATTTGTGAGTAGTTATACAGGTAGTTATACAAAAGTTTGTGAGTTGTAATGTAAGTCAATAATTATTTTTAAAAGTTGAATTAATAAAAAAAACTAGCTTAGCTTAAGGAAAAACGGTGAAGGGAAACAATGTAAGGAAACCTGCACATCTGATTCCAGATGTGTATGAAGGTCGCGTTGCACACGTCCGTAGGTTTTTATTTTATTATTTTTTATTATTCACAATTGGTAAGCCCTTGGCATCATCTCACCTGATGGTAAGTGATGATGATGCCGAAGATGGAAGCGGGCTTACCAAGATTTCCCAACGCAATGGAGAACTGGCTATCTTATCTTCAAGCCGGAACACATCAATGTTGTCCGTAGGTGAAAATCTAAATGCCCTACACGTAACCGCGGGTGATGCTAAGTGCAACACCAGGCAACCGCCGTCGTCTATTCCTTGGATAACACTGTTAATTGTGCCACACGATATGAGAGAGAGAGCTTAGCTTAGCTCTCTTAGTTTCAGATAGGTAGGTTAATTTCAAAATTACAGATTTACGCCCTAAAAATTTAAATACCGTTCAAGTGTGTGTCGCACCATGCATAGTATAGGATCATCCAGTCACCATAGCTTGAAATGAAAACTGTTCATCACAATATACCCTTGCTTCTAAGACTGTGATTTTTTTATTTTTTAAAACCTTTTAAGTAACATAATTAAATAAAGTTAAATTTGATCCACTTCCCGGTTTCCGATGGAGCTGAAATTTTACATGCGTATCTATACCGCGTGACAATGCAATATTAAAAGCTTTTACCTAAAAGTTTTTAGGTTTTTCGAAAATTATTTTTATTCATAAATTGATAAATAACTTTCAAAAATTATTCAACAATAACGTGAGGGTGCACTAGTTAAGTGCCACAAACCCGCAAATATTAGCTTTGTAAGAACTTCAAACACAGAAACTCTTAGAGCTACTGTCTAATCATTTAATTACTATATAAGCTAGCTATAATTATAGCTTTATATTAATTAAATGGTATTTACACTAATTATTCTTTAGGAACTGTCACTCTGTTCAGTTGTCTTAATAAATTATTTTTATACAGATTTCGTATCTCAGTAACTTACTTAACTCACCAACTCAACTTACTAGATATTTATTATAAAAACACATTTTTTGTTTACTCGTAAATATGTGCCTATAAAAGATAAGTGACATCCCTAATAATATAATCTCTAGATGCAGTGAAGAATTAAAATAATCGTTCAAATATTGGGTAAGCTATAATTGACACAAGCTTGTAAGATTCCGGACAGCTTATCAATTTACCGTTTAATCCCTGCGACTACGACTGCAGCTGTAGGTTTGAATATTAATACAGTATCCTAAGAGTGGATTACTTTGTAGATTTGGTTCATCGCTTTCGTAATACTTTTTAGGGTTCCGTACCCAAAGGGTGACAACGGGACCCTATTACCAAATATATAACATGTACATGTACTAACATGTATAGAGTATGGCATTTAGGAAGAGACCCATACCCCAGCTAAAGTAACATACAGTATGGACACTCTCTGCCGCTCTCTAGATTCCGATCTCACCCCCTCGTCACCCATATTGATACAGATCGGTTACAGTTTGGTTCTCGAACGTATGGAATTTCGCCGTGATTTTGTTTGCTACGTTATTTGTTTTTAGAAATGTCATTTCACGACCATTTGTATGCAGTGTCCGGGGTAACTGTTACTAAGCCTTCGCTGTCCGTCCGTCCTTCTGTTTGTCAGCGGGCTGTATTTCATGAACCGTAATAGGTATAGACAGTTAAAATTTTCAAAGAGTGTGTATTTATCTTGCCACTATAACATCAAATATTAAAAAAAAAAAACAAATAAAAATCAAAGCCATAGAAGAAACGTCATTTTTTGAAACGTAAAAAAGTATTTAACAAGGTACATAGTGTTAAATCTTGTACGATGGTACCCTTCGTGTACGAGTCCGGCTCGCACTTGGCCGGTTTTTCAAAACTTGTCATACAGATTTTTTTAAATGATCTATGGTCGCATTGCACCATGTCTGTCTGTAGATCTAAATAAATTCTGCAATACCCTGCCATAGATAGAATAATTCTGTAGATAGGTACTATTTAAATATGCTGACCCTACCTACACTATGAAGGCTACAATTGATGCTAAGTACAAATGCTAGGCGGCCGTATCTACAATACAATACATTTCAATACAATATTTTATTAGTATAAGCGGATTTACACGTCACATTTTATACCGATAATAAAATAAGGCAATAAACAAAGATCTATACTATCCCTTGGGAAGGATGTCACCGCCAACGCCGCTGATGTGACGTCATGACACACGATGAGAATATTTCTTTTCAGTGATTAAATTAAGCAGAAGTGGGTACTCCTACTAAGTAGGTAGGTAGGCCGTATGACCACAGATTACTAAATAGTTACTTCGCCCGGCCTACCTATACAATATGGCCATCCTATCTTGTCCCGAAGCTCGAAGGTGACGTAAGAGACGATTATGGGACTTAAGAGGAAATGCGGTCTAAAGAATAGGTATTTCAATAAAATGTTGCTGTCTCCCTCCCCCAAAGCTCTCCGTATACAGTAAGAACGGGAGAACTGCAGTGCAGACCGATAATCGGCACTAAAACTGACCAAAACAGCATTTCGTAGCTCCCTATTTCCTCCTCCAAAACTTAAAAATATTTAAAAAAAACGTTTCATCTACGCCTCTATGTTTTTATTTTATTGTTAATATGTGTATTATTTTTTTGGTGGGTGTCTGAAAATGACGTTTCCATTGGATAATTTTCTCAGTTTTTGAAGGCTCCTACTTCCAATTATAATTAGATAAAAAAAAACAAAACATAGGAGCATGGCCTTGGTAAATATAGGTTTAATAGATAAAACCTTTATTCTCTATTGTCATTATCCAGGGAGGAAACAGGGGACTACGTTTGTATGGAAAAAATGGTGCCCGCGTTTCCTCTCAAGGCGGTAATATTACAGATTTTCTTTGTTTTTGACGTCAATTACTCCTAAATGATAGAAAACCCAAGGTTGAAAATAAGTTCCCTTATTGTTGATGATGTTCTCTAAAGTCAAAAGCTGTTTGACATACGATTGAGTAGTTTTGACTCGATAGAAAAAAATCACGAAGATAGGTCTACACCGTTACTTTCAACTCTAGTTATGACTAATATATTGAAGTATAAATAAAAAAAAATACAACAGTACTTGTTATGATAATACAAAGTGAGTAATGGTATTATTTTTTATACTTTTATTCAGAAAATTGAAACTAAACGAACAAACATAGAAAAGTGAAAAAGTGTGGTTATGTCCTTTACTCTTTACACGTTAAGAAAAAAACAGAGACAACTGTTCCAATCAATGCTTATGCCTTAACCGATGGATGGGCAGTAGCGTCCTTTCCGCGTGCTCTGCCAACACATCGCCATCATCATCGTGGTCATCATCATCATCACATGCCACAGCATGCTGATTAGTAGTAGTAAGTACTACTTACTTACTTTACTTCGCTAACACGAACCGTGGAAAAAACACATAAAACTTTCGACACACAATCACGAGATAAATTTCCGAGGACGGACAACGTTATTTATTTAAATCGATTGCCATCACATGGTAATTATTTCCATCTCACTCGGGTATCGTGAGCATTTGTCTTCTTTTGTAACTCTACTCGGGAGGTATACGGGTATATGTACACAGGCTGATGAATGGTTTATGTCACGCAATAAATAACAATAAGAAAAGCATCGAGAGGCAACTAATTAAGTTCTTATGCGCTTGGACTGCGCGTGGGCGAGTGGACAATCCTCTTAACTACGCATTTGTGATCCATGCTAATTTAAACTCTAGCTACATGTTTGTATGAGACAAAATTAGTTTTCTATGCATATAATGTTATCGTTTCACAAATTTAATATGCAAATTCGTAATATTTAGCACTGACTCGGATCCAGCAATTGATAATGCTAATGTTATGTCAATTTTAAGTTATGGTTTCGATGGTGGAATATTAAATGATGTGCTAATTAGTGTTTGTTTACGCTTAACAGAAACAAGTATACACAATGTAGGTACTCAAGTGCAGGAGCCTACTCTCGTCTATCGTCGTAGAAAAGATGTATGTAAATAAAAGGCAACATTTTCCGAAACACCGGGTGGATATATAAATCACTAAGTAAGTACCACGCGGTGGACCAACGACCTGGTGAAGATCGCGGGAAGCAGATGAATGCGGGCAGCGCAGGACCGGTCGACGTGGAAATCCTTGGGGTAGGCCTTTGTCCAGCAGTGGACGTTTTTCGGTTGATATGATGATGATATTAAACTATAGATATTAAACAAAATCGCCCTGATTCAGGGTAGGCTCGAGCCCCTCGGTGGGGACGTATATGAGCTGATATAATAATTTAACAAAATAAATAAATTTACTATATATCCTAGCTGTTGGAGAGATGACGCAACCTCGAACATGCTACAGTTACTAAATCGACCCTCTAAAAATAAAAAATAAAAACCAGTAAACTTTTGCAAATAAATAAAACCGAAAACTTTGCCTACATTAAAACAAACTAAAAAGTTTAAAAAACATAAATACAACCCAAATTGCAAATTGCATACTTACAATATTATTAAAAACTAAATGCTTAGATTCTACAAATATTAAGTTTTTATGTATGGATGTTTGTTACTCTTTCACGCAAAAACCACTGAACGTATCTGGCTGAAATTTGGTAGGTAGATAGCTTAGGACCTGGATTAACATATAGGCTACTGTTTCCCACGCTCGCGAGCCGTTGCGGCTCGCGCAATGCGCACCTTCGTAGACAGTCATAGAAACTATGCTCACGCGCCGCTGGCAAAATCTAGTGTTTAGTATATTTTTGGAGCCGGTGCCAAGGAGAAAAAACACATACCTCTACCCGCTGGTCTGTTTTCTTATAGGTATTTGCGTTCATTCCATGTTTTTATTATTTGAATAGGTAACTACAGAAAACAAAACTTTCCAAAATTCCTGACACCTTGTCCAGAAGGTCTATAGTCTAACCTTTCCATAACTTGGTTCTTAGTCCGTTATTCCCGTTGACTGAGTATTTGTTACTAAACCTGTAGCGCGGTGCGCAGTTATTCGTTCTCCATTCATCCGATCTTCTTTTCATTCCATCTATTTCTTCTTTTCCACGAAGAAAGAACCATTTTGGGTAAGTTTTATTTGTGTTTTTCTATGTTTGGTGATATAAATTCAACGTGTGTAATCCTTTTCTATTTTTTATATATTTTTTTCTAGATCTTATTTCCCTTCAATAAAATTTATTACGTGTCCACGCATCTATTTTTAAACCCACGCCCTATCTACCTACCGTACCTACAAGTTGTGTGAAAAACATTATATATTATATTACAGGTATATTCTGTGTAACTGAGGCTTTCAACCTCACACGTGCCGGGGGCGGTTTCCTGGCGATCTTCCAGGTGGCCAATCATAAGTCAGTTTTATCTTGATTTAATGGCTTAATATCTATAAGTAGAGAGGATGTAACTAACGAAGAGTGGTTCTGGATATCAATTGTTTGTAAAATGTATTTTTTTTAATATTATATTTATATCAGTTCATATACGTCCCCACTGAGGGGCTCGAGTCTATCCTGAATTAGGGCGTTCGGGCCTTAGTCAACCACGCGGGCCCAGTGAGGGTTGGTCGACTTAACACACAACCTTCGAGTTTCTTCGCAGGCGTGTTACCTGCACACCGTCAGAGCATCGGATAAACGTACATATGAAATCGAAATTCGAAAACACATTGGTACGTGGCAGGACTCGAACCACGACCTTCCGAACAGGAGGTACAGGCCCTTGCCAATTCGCCACCGACGACGCTCTATGGATGAGTACCTTCACCGAACATCGAGAGTTGATAATATGTGACAGAGAGTATCAACTGTCAAAATATCTCAAATTACACTAACAGTACTTAACTCAAACAAAACACAGCACACATCCAATACTAATAAAATAATTAGCTTTTGCCCGCGGCTTCGCCCCCGTAGATATCGAGAGTAAGTAGGGTTATTTTTAGCCGATGTCCATCCTGAAATTCCATTATATTGGTGAAAGTTTTTTTTAAGGCAAGGCATTGATTGGAACAGTTGTCTCTGTCTTTTTCTTTACGTGTAAAGAGTAAAGCAAATAACCATACTTTTGCACTTTTTCAATGTTTTTTCGTTTCAATTAAAAACTACAATTATTTTTTTTTAAATCCAACTGGCATATTGAAGAGTGTGTTTAGACTAATCGACTAAGAAAATTTAGAGGTACTAAATCGGTCTGGTTAGCCTGTAACGTAGAATGCAAATCTCTGTTTTAAAATAGGTTTCTTTGACAATATTTTTCCTGTTATAATAATTAAGGAATCGTGTTTCTGTAAGTGAAAAAAATGAAGTCATTGAAATGAAGAATCATTTTACAAAATATCACTTTCAAATGTTTTTTAATTGCTGAGAAAAATCGAGATCCCTGCGAACAAAGCTTCCAATGCGTTCGTCGTCTATCGGATGAGTAATTACGAAGATTATCTCCTACACACAAACTTTCGTATCAGCTGAAATACGTCCCCACCGGGGGCTCGAGCCTACCCTAAATTAGGGTGATCGGGCCTTAGTCGACCACGCGGGCCCAGTGCGGGTTGGTCGACTTCACACACAACCTTCGAATTTCTTCGTAGGCGTGTGCAGGTTTCCTCACGATGTTTTCCTTCACCGTAGGAGCGTCGGATAAACGTACATATGAAATCTAAATTCGAAATCACATTGGTACGTGGCAGGATTCAAACCACGACCTCCCGGAAATAAGGCGGCGGCCCTAGCCGTTAAGCTACCGACTCTCTTGCACACACTTTATTCTCACAAACTTTACCTGTTTGTAATATTAGTATACATATACAATATCATACAACCTAAGAGAAAGTTTCTGGAGATTTCAGTTTAGGTTTTAGATATCTTGCTTCTTCTAAACAAAATAGTCAAGTTTATCAAGAAGTACTATAACCACATTTTTATAATTTTTTTTTTAATTCACTATTGGTAAACCCTTGACAACATCTCACCTGGTGGTAAGTGACGATGTTGCCGAAGATGGAAGCGGGCTTACCAAGATTCCCCAACGCAATGGGGAAACTGGCTATCTTATCTTCATGCCGGAACACACCAATGATATCAACATTGATATTTGGCGGCAAGACTTAGATAAGATGGTGGTAGCTAGCCAGGCGGGCTTAGAAAATGCCCTACCACCAACCAAACCGAGCCTTACAATTGACCCCGCCGGGAATCGAACCCGCGACCTCCTGTGTAAAGCCAGTGAACTTTGCCTCTGAGCTACGGAGGCGGTTAAACCACACAACTAGGTAGTTGATACATTTGTCAAACACGACTCGAGCACACTTGAGTGCCAGTTAGTAACTCCTCCTTAAACAAATACTACCATTCTACTCGTTATGTTAGATGTGGTACGGCTAAGGGGCGTTACACACTGTTGAATAAATCACAGGTTATTTGGTTGATATGCAGGTACGTCTATTATTATTATTGGTAAGACGTATGTCATGTCATGTTATATGTCAGGCGGTTAATTTATTAATGTCTCGCAATTGACTAATTACAACGTTGTTGTATAAACTTATTATTATCCTTACTATTATTAAAATACATATGTGAAAAATAAATAAATAATAAAAAATGTTTGGTAAAAACCCATTACAATTTACAATCATCATTATCATATCACCCGAAAGACGTCCACTGCTGGACAAAGGCCAAAGATTTTCACAACGACTGGTCCTGCGCTGCCCACCTCCAGCGGCTTGCCGCGAACTTCACCAGTTATTCGGTCTACTGAGTGCAAGGCCTACCTACGTTACGTCTTCCGGTGTGCGGTCGCCCGTCGGGAACTTTACTACCCCAACGGTCATCTGTTCTAAGACCCACCTGTAAAAATAAAATTTAATAAAAAGAATAAAAAAGTACTTAGTACACGTTAAAATCAGTCTAGTGTTCTTTTAAATTTATTTGTTTCTTTTAAGGTAACTAAGAACAAAGACAATGTAAAAATACAAATTATTTTAAATAGTAAAGTTTTATTTCCTAATAATATAATAAGATATTATATTTGTTCAAATCGAATAATTATTGTTATTTTTGTTTTCATTGATATTCAAAGATCTATGCTTTTCAACATTTAAGTAGTACCTGCAACTAATTTACTCGTAAGTATATCCGTTGACAAGTTGTGAGTAAATTATTTAACGTACAATTGTTGCATTCAAGTGTGAAGCAATCTTTATTGTTCGAGTGCTTAAGGGATGAGATACGCGTTGGGGAATCTTAGTAAGCCCGCTTGCGTCTTCGGCATCATGGTTACTTACCATTAGGTGAGATGAGTCAAGGGCCTACCAGTTGAGGATATCGTTTTTTAATATACAATTGTTGCACTCAAGTGTAAAGCAATCTTTATTGTTTGCGTGCTTAATGGATGAGATACGCGTTGGGGAATCTTAGTAAGCCCGCTTGCGTCTTCGGCATCATGGTTACTTACCATTAGGTGAGATGAGTCAAGGGCCTAGCAGTTGAGGATATCGTTTTTTAATATACAATTGTTGCACTCAAGTGTAAAGCAATTTTATTGTTTGCGTGCTTAATGGATGAGATACGCGTTGGGGAATCTTAGTAGGCCCGCTTGCGTCTTCGGCATCATCGTCACTTACCATCAGGTGAGATAATTCCAAGGGCTTACCAGTTGTGGATAAAAAAAAACGATGTATCTTCTTTAAAATGGTTTGTTTTGATTTTGGCTCAAAATTTCAAATTTTTCTTAGTTATTTAATTTTTTAACAAGTTGAACCTGTTTTGCGATAGTTATTTTCTACCAATTTGAATGATTTTTTCAAATGTGTAGTTCCTTATTTTGGATATTTTGGCGATAACCTGAAAAATATGATTGTGATTAGTAAAAAAAAAACCTTGAAAAATTGTAAATTCGCGCCATAACCAAAACGAACCAATTAAAAATAAAGTACAATTCTTGCACTCGAGTGTAAAGCATTCTTTATTGTTTGAGTGCATAATGGATGAGATACGATTAAAAGTGTCGTTAGCTCTCTATTGTTCTACAAAACAATATTATTGTTATTGTAACTATTAAGTTCTGTGACAGTTGTATGAAATGAAACACCTTCGTTCCCTATTATCTCATAATTTATTAGTTTCGAACTCTGCTGGGCGTCGAAAATAATCTAAACAAATGACCGTTTTCATGTTAATGAATGCTTTATTAGGAAAATTAACCCAGTAAAGATACAGATTTATAAAGTAATAGCTGTTGCCCGTGGCGGTGTCCACGTTGCGTGTTTTTTTTTGTAATTCTTGTACTGACAATAACGAACACAACAAAAAAAATATTCAAATCGGTCGAGCCGTTCTCAAGTAATGCTCCGTCATACATGTAGCAATAATTGATTTTATATACAGGGTGTAACTCATCATACTGAACAACTTTGGTTTTTTCGTACCTTCTAACCGAAAAGTAGCTTTCATACAACAAGAATGGAAATTATTTTTTTCTGAAAAACGGCTCTAACGATTTTGATGAAACTTTGCACGTGGTAGTTAGTTTTTCTACCACATAGTAATGCCTATTGCTCGGGGAAAAATCCTGTTTGTATGGTTCTCCTAAATTAAATTGAAACTTGCGATTTACTCACAAACGGTGTTGGAGCTAAAATTGTCATGTATTACGAATAAGTATACAGGTTGTCACAAAATTAGTGTAGGTCCCGTACTCATCATACTGAACAACTTTTGTTCTACGACTTTGCTGAAAACGTAAAAAAAATCTTTTACTCTTCATATAAATAGATCAGCTGATCGACCGATGTTGTGCATTTTAGTATAGAGGGTCCAATTTTTTTTGCGAATTGACTATTGGTTCCTTGGAGAAAGTTGTTCAGTATGACGAGTAGAACTCCCAGTTAACGGGACCTACACAAATTTTGTTTGGTCATGCCATGCAGCATGAATGGATCAAAATCATTACAACTTTTTTATTAAATTTTTGTATTAAAAAAATTATGCTCCCTGTCTTTAAAAATTGAATTAAAAATTTGTCGAGAAAGTTTAGTGCGGGCTGCCGTAAAAATTATTTTATCCACAATTGTTAGCCCTTGGAAGCGGGACCACAGATTACTAATTAGTTACTATGGCGGGACTGGCTATCTTATCTTCAAGCTGTTAACATTGATGCTTGGCGGCAGGACTTAGATAAGATGTACGTAGCTAGCCAGGCGAGCTTAATGATTAGAGGAATTTATTTATCTACTATTTTAACGCTAATGACTTTAAAAGTAAAGTGGGTAGAATATTTAATTTAGACAAAGAAAATTCTTTAAAGAAGTAAAAATTTTTTTTATCCTATGTCACTCTGGAGATTAAGACGAATCTAAAGATACTTTGCACTCCAATATCCATAAATCCGTTTATTTGGGGTGTAACAATAATGATGTAGGTCCTGTTAACCAGGCCTTCTACTCGTCATATTGAACAACTTTTGTTGTATGACTTTGCTGTAATTTCAAAAAAAAATAATTTTAACTCTTCACACAAATGCTTTGATCATTTTTGTATAGGGGGTCTCATTTATTTTTTTGAGAATTGAGTATGGGTTCTTGTGGGAAAGTTGTTCAGTACGATGAGTTGTGTACACATCTGCCATCTCAGTCAAAACTTTCTTCTTTCCCGGGTCTGCTAGAAGAAATTTCTTTACAAATAAGCTGTATCACCTTAATGTTTAAAATCTTTATTTTATCTATCCTGTGTACAATAAAAATTAAATAAATGACCCAGGTAACGGGTCCTACACCATTTTTTACATCCTCCTGTATAAGCTATAGACTCAGTCAAAGAAACATAGATATATACAAACACCCGAAAAACATTACCCCTATTTTTGAGCAGTTGGGTAAAAATAGCGTGTTGGAGGCAGACGTTTCAGTGTTCCACGGCCTTTTGATGTCTGAGCTAACAAATTATGCATGGGTCTAATGGGACGGCCCATCAGGCGCTGTTTGCTATGCTTTCTATGAAATTTTATTCGGTTAGGGCTGTAGCTAGTCTATCGATAATGTCGTGGTTTGAAAATTATTCATACGTATCGATAGCCCTGCCCGGTGAAGTTGTAAAGGCCACCTCGGCCAACAACAAGCTTGGCCTTTCGAAAAAAAAACGTATCGATAGTAGCGTCCAATCAGAGATAATATGTATAACTGGTAATAATATTAAAAAAAGTAAATAAAAAGTGACACCAGAATTATTCGCTGCCAGCTTCGATGGCTCCGAAATGAGTTTCCGTAAAGTTTGTGTATTGTCATTAAAATATTAACGGGCCGCGACTTTTTTCGATGTCGCTTTATAGATAGTTATTATTTTACTCTTTTAGTTTTGATGGTACTAATAGCATAAATAGATCAAGTGACTAAGTATTAGCTATACAAAAGACATCGCTCGTTGATGTCTTTTCCATATAATAAAGAAATTACTGATTTTCAACGCTAGACCCAGACCCAATTAAGCTAAAATTACTTCTCCGGGCTCAAGCTTTCTTAAGAAAACGACCACACAACGACCGGTAGTTACATTAGGTCCTAAAATATATAATAAAGTACCTCGGGAAATCCGTGAGTTTGACGACATTACGAGTTTTAAAAACAAGTTACGTGAACTGTTACTAGAAAAGACATACTATGACATGTACGAATATTTAAATGATGACATATTGTGAAATTATTTGATTTATTTAAGTTCGACATTATACATTAAATTTATGTTCTTGAGTACAACATTTGACATTAATAATTTAAAATTTAAAGGTATTATGCAATTTTTAATAATTTTTTTCTATTTTTTATGTATTTTTTTTGTGTAAGCTGAAATGTATTGTATGCCTCTTTAGGCAGATTATGTGAAACTTTATGTTACTTTAAGATCTTTGTACCATAATCAACAATAAAAACTCTGATTCTGATTCTGATTCTGGTATTGCGCTGCCTGTATCCAGCAACTGCATTCGCGAACTTTACCAGGTCGTCGGTCCACCGAGTGGAATGCCAGCTTATGCACGTCTTCCGGTGCGCGGTCACTACTCGAGAACTTTACTGCCCCGACGGATATCTGTTCTATACGAGCTATGTGCCCCACCCACTGTTACTTAAGTTTATCAATTCTATGAGCTATGAGCTATGTCGGTTACTTTGGTTCTCCTACAGATATCTTTATTTCTGATTCGATCACGTACTGAGTGAAACTCCGAGCATAGCTCTCTCTGTTGCCCTTTGGGTCACCATGTCTCAGTTCCGTATGTAAGGCAATACCTTAGTCTTGAGATACTGCGGTATTCGGGATATTACGAAGCTTCCCGAACGCTGTCCAGCAGATTAGGATTCGACAATTGATCTCTTTCTCGAAGTTGTACCTGACTAACTTGACTGTTTGTCCCAGGTGTACTTATTCGTTAATAACTTCGGGTGTAGTCTCCAACTTTAGAAGTGGGTGCTACACGAACGTTTGACATACTTTTAGACACTGACATTTAATGTAATTTTTGTTGACATTTGACATAGTTGTTGTATGTACCTGTTACGATAAAATTAATTCTCAATTAAATTTGTCTTTATTCATTGATTTTTTTGTATAGAAATTATTCTATTGTTTTGATGTGTTCTGTTTTGAAGATATGAAAGTCAGTTCTCCATTGCGTTGGGGAATCTTGTTAAGTACACTTAATCTTCGGCATCATCGCCATTTACCATCAGCTGAGATGATGCCAAGGGCATACCAATTATCGATAAAAATGTATTTTTACATTATCGATAGATATAGCATCACTATTCGGTAACAGCAAAGTCTACTTGCCTTCAATTTTGTGTTGACAATACGGCTCGTTCGTAAGTAATTTGGGGGAAAGATCGCGTTACATACAGCACATGTCGTTTTTTCTTATAATATTTCGTTATTCAAACCAAAATAATAAAGAAAATTAGGTTCTATTTTTTATCAAGAGTTAAAAAAATGCTCGTGAAGTGATTGTGATGTGATAACGAATCTTATTATCCACGTAAATTCTTTGCTAATGATTACTGATGGGGACAACATTTTTAACGCCACTGCAAAATTTAGTGTTGTTTGTAAAATACATTTCACAAGTTTCTTGAAAAAGTCCGCCTTGTTTGTGTGTATGTATGTTAATGTATGCTAGTTAATTTGTTAAGGTAGGTCAAAGTTTAATCTTGCAAACGATTTTAGAGTGACTTCCAGAAATCCGATTGAGCTGAAATTTGGTATGAAGCCGTATTCTCGGTGACAATAGATTCTTTTGGTATTTTGAAGTTGATCTGATGATGAACTTTAAAGGTTAAATCAAGGCCCCTGGATCATCTTTTATTTTCAAGAGAATCGTAGAAAAATACTGTGCGCGCCTTTTTTTTAAATTTGGAAATCTGTATTTATTTTCGCATTTGGCACACTGAGCATTTGGTTTTTTGGGTATAAAAACTCTTTTCAAATAAAAGCTTGTATGTGTACCAGTGTACCTAAGTTTTAAGGTTTTTTTCAACTTGTTTTATAACATTTCATGCTATAATACAAACAAACAAAGTCTAGACATTCACAGACCAACTTCACAAAAAGGAACCTGTCGATATATAGAACAGGAACGCATTGGAAACTTTACACAAACAACGGTCCATATTTTACACGTACCGCTTTAAAAGGACTGAAAATAGAATAGGCAAAACGCGTCGCTAGTCGAACAACAATGGCGGGAGCCGGGAACTTTCGTTCGGAAGTGGAATGCATTGAATAGAATTCTTCGAGAGCCGTTATCAGACTGACTGCCGCCGGTGAGAATAGTGGCGCATACATACACACAAACAACCGCCTTGTTTGTGTGTATGTATGTTAATGTATGCTAGTTAATTTGTTAAGGTAGGTCAAAGTTTAATCTTGCAAACGATTTTAGAGTGACTTCCAGAAATCCGATTGAGCTGAAATTTGGTATGAAGCCGTATTCTCGGTGACAATAGATTCTTTTGGTATTTTGAAGTTGATCTGATGATGAACTTTAAAGGTTAAATCAAGGCCCCTGGATCATCTTTTATTTTCAAGAGAATCGTAGAAAAATACTGTGCGCGCCTTTTTTTTAAATTTGGAAATCTGTATTTATTTTCGCATTTGGCACACTGAGCATTTGGTTTTTTGGGTATAAAAACTCTTTTCAAATAAAAGCTTGTATGTGTACCAGTGTACCTAAGTTTTAAGGTTTTTTTCAACTTGTTTTATAACATTTCATGCTATAATACAAACAAACAAAGTCTAGACATTCACAGACCAACTTCACAAAAAGGAACCTGTCGATATATAGAACAGGAACGCATTGGAAACTTTACACAAACAACGGTCCATATTTTACACGTACCGCTTTAAAAGGACTGAAAATAGAATAGGCAAAACGCGTCGCTAGTCGAACAACAATGGCGGGAGCCGGGAACTTTCGTTCGGAAGTGGAATGCATTGAATAGAATTCTTCGAGAGCCGTTATCAGACTGACTGCCGCCGGTGAGAATAGTGGCGCCACGCCACTTCTGAATCTGGAGGTGTATTTAGTGTAGTTTATTATTACTATCCACAATTGTTAAGCTTTGCATCATCTCATCCAATGGTGATGCACAAGATGAAAGTGCGCTTACCAAGATTCCCCAACGCAATGGAAATCTATTCTTAGTTCCGGAACTCATCAATGCTGTTAACATTGATGTTTGGTTTGGGCTTAGTTAATGCTCTACCACCAACCTAACCCAGTCTTACAAAGTTAGACCCCACCGGGAATCGAACCGGCGACCTCTTGATGTGAAGCGAGTGGATTAACCATTACGTCGCAAAGGCGGTTAAAACCATTTTAAGAAACAGCCACGCAACTGCATTCTGCTGCTAAGAGGGTTTTTCGCCCAGTGAGACAGTGCTGGCAATTACATTTTGCCAGTTGCAAGCACTGTCTTACTGGGCAAAAAACCCACATCTATTATTAAATAAGTAATTTATTTTGGTCATCGGGCTATTTCTGCCATTCAAGTTGTTAAAATGAATTAGTATTGTTTCTCTGAAACCTCCATAAATAGAAAAAGATTAATGACCCTAGGCTTGGCTGAAAAACAGCGTTGTGCATGTGTACTCTGCACAACATTATGTTAAGCTTGTGCCTTTTTCTCTGGCCAAGCAGTTACCTTTTTAATTTGATGATGAACTTAGGAAAGGTGGAATCAAGGTCCGATGATCGTCTTTTATTTTCAATAGAATCGTTGAGCTCGCCTTTTTTAATTTGAAAACGTTCGAATATTAACATTTGGCTTTTTGAGCATTAAAACTCTTTTCAAATAAAAGCTTGTAACCTAAAAGTTTAGGTTAAGTTTAGATTTTTCTAAAATTATTTGTTGTCTTTCTCTAATTCTAAGGTGTGTTTTAATTACTCATTTGTAAATTACTTCATCATCATCATCATATCAGCCGAAGGACGTTCACTGCTGTACAAAGGCCTCCTCCAAGGATTTCTAGAAAGACCGGATCTGCGCTACCCGCATACAGCGGTTTCCAGCGGCCTTCACCAGGTCATCGGTCTACTGAGTGGGAGGGGGAGGCCTGCCTATACTACGTTTTTCGGTGCGCGGTTGCCACTCGAGAACTTTATTGCCCCAACTAACTAATTAATTTAAACCCTGGAAAAACTATCCTCAATTTTAGTAACTGTACTTTTGATCATTGCTGAATTAATTAAATCCTTAATAATTGTTCAATTTATTATCCTGTTTTTTTGAATTTACCTAGTTAATTTGATTATTTTATTTTTATTATTTGGTTTCCTTTTTTTTATTTCCTATACTTTATTAGTATAGAATTTAACTGTATTTTTAAGATTTATCTTTAATGTGTACTATAAATTCTTTTTTTTGACGTGTAATAATATTTATTTACTTACCAATAAATGAGTTATGACTTACGAGTTAAATCGGTTATATTTATATTACCCGCATTTTTTGAGTGAAGCACTTTAGAAGCCTTGGTTTGTAATGACTGCACTGCTGGCCACAGCATGATGGCCTCGAGCTTAGCTTAGCGTGGTCAGCATTGCAGCCCATGATGGCCATGTAGGAATGACCGCGCTGTGATGGCCTAGAGCGGCGTTACGCTGCGTTTTCGGCCATCATTGACGTGGCTTGCAACGCAGTCATTCATTAAAGACCACGGCAGTAATTTAACTAATGTACTATATAATTATTTAAGACAAATTAACTAATTTTATAGCGTCGGTGGCGTAATGGCAAGGGCCGCTACCTCCTGTCCGGGAGGTCGTGGTTCGAATCCTGCCACGTACCAATGTGTTTTCGAATTTCGATTTCATATGTACGTTTATCCGACGCTTTTATGGTGAAGGAAAAACATCGTCAAGAAACCTGCACACGCCTGCGAAGAAACTCGAAGGTTGGGTGTGAAGTCGACTAACTCGCACTGGGCCTGCGTGATCGACTAAGGCTTGATCGCCCTAATTCAGTGTAGGCTCTAGCCCCTTTATGGGGACGTATATGAGCTGATATGATGATGAACTAATTTTAGTTTCTCCTAAGCCTCCATTCATTATCTATCTGGAATTGATCCCAACTTATCTGGAGTAATGGCCTAACTTATTCGCCAAATAGGAAAAGATTGGGGAAGCGATAGGTTGTTTAGTATTCAATAACTAACTTCTTTTTTAATGGGTTTATAACTTTTCTTATGTATACCTACTCGTAAATACCTTACATTATATTTGTATTCGTTTGCGAATTTTTTTTTATGAATTCGAATCGTTCTTGAAAACTCTCAACATTTCAACTTGTATCCTTTTGTTTTAATGCCGGCCTTTTCATATGCAATAAACATATGATAGCAATTGGGAACGGTCTCAGCCCAGATCGTTCTCGGATAGACCTCAGGAGACAAGCAATGTACGTCAAGTTGGATGGATCGGTCGGCCGTTATTGTTCCTGGAATTCCTCGAATCGATTGCCTAGCTTAGGCCATCATGTCAAATCCTGATTTATTGATGATCAGCTCAGTTATGGCCTTTGAGTCAGTGATAGTTGTAACAAATATTCATATATTACTAGGTAAATTAATTATGCAAAACATCCACTTCATTTTGCACAGTCAATAAAATAATAATTGAATATCAAGAACACACAAAAAGTTAAATAAGATTTATGGTTTTTATTTATTTTTGTTTCATTTATTTTTTATTTTATTTGTTTAATTTTTTCAGTAGTATCCGCTACTCGCTTTGCTGTTGTGACAAGAAATATTCCCGTAATTGTTTTGATGGTAAAATAAAGTAAAGTTATTAGTAAGCTTTACCAAAAAAAATCAGGAAAATTCAATATAGCCATATTGGAAAATTGAAACTAAACCTCTTTTGTACAATTGTGGATAAAAAAAAAAAAATATCCACCGGTACGTAGTTACATTTCTAGGGATATCATTATAACACGGCTTTTTCTGTGTTACTTCGACATACAGAAAGTAAGACAAACGGAGCGTGTCAGACAAGTATACGAAATAAAATTTGGATTTCCCCTAATAAGGGCAGCTGTTTCCGGTTTTCAGTGTCTTTTGAATGAACTGTGACTTTGGTTTTAGTTTTAATTTTAATTTAAAAATTTACTTAAAATGGGTACATATTACACTATCTCTGATGTTCACAAAATAGTCATTACATTTCATTATGTCAAAGATTGTGAAAAATTAAAAAAAGCAAACAAATATTAGTGTCAAAATAAACTAAAAGATAGGTATAAAACAAATACTGCCATTAGGACATGAAAACAATATGACAAGGAAAGTTATACATTAAAATTCTTGAATTTTTCATTAATGCCTTTGACAAGAGTAGGCCATTTACAATGGACATCAGCCGGTCACGAGTATAGACTCAGCCATAGCTCCCCTCGAAAAATAATAGAAGGCAAGGAACGACTCGGCTTCGAATGCGCCTCTATACGCACGAACATTTAAGCGATCACGTACCAGTCATTTCAATGTTAAGATTTAAAATATATATTAAAGAAGCTTTCGATTCGAAGATTTCGGTTTCATATGTACGTTTATCTGACGCTCTTACGGTGAAGGAAAACATCGTGAGGAAACTCGCACACGCCAGCGAAAAAACTCAAAGGTTGTGTGTGAAGTCGACTAACCCGCACTGGATCCGCGTTATCGACTAAGGCCTGATCGCCCTAATTCAGGGTAGGCTCGAACCCCTTCGGTGGGGACGTATATGAGTTGATATGATCATGATTAAAGAAGCTGTTAACAGTGCCAAAGAAGTTAGCAATATATATATGAAAAATCAGTTAGTGTGACATGTCAGTAAAATGGAAGGAAATTCACCAAATACGTTTTGTCATTAGGAAATGGGACTATGAGAAAGTTGATATACTTTCTTTATTTTGTGGCGTCAAAAGAGTCATAACGTTAAATTTTGTGGCGTCAAAAGAGTCATTACGTTAACGACGTAAAGACGCTATGAGACGAGGTAATTTGCGTCACAAATGTTTACTGCAGGGACGGATTTAGATAGCTTTGTGTCTTAAGCTTGCCATGATCTTGGGCCCCACTTTGCAAGATTTTATTTATTTATTAGTACAAATCCAGTAAAACATACTTTATGATTACAGGTACATCGAACCAATTCGACAATTTAGCCACTCTTATAAATAATTAAGTCTTAGAACTCTAATAATAATATATTTATAGTTACCCTTTTACAGCTTAACAGCTTAAGGTGGTAACATTACAGATTCTTGTTATTTTTGACATCAATACTCCTTAACGATAGAAAAACCAAGGTTGAAAAAAAATACCCTTTGTTTGTGAGCTCTTTATTCTAAAAATTATACACTTGTAATAATATAAAAAAAGCTTATGTACAAAGGCGGACTTAAGAGGGATCTCTTCCAGTCAACCTTTGCAATAGTAAACAGAGGACTTAACTAGGACAAAGAGACACGTAATTGAGTACAAGTCAGTAAAAGAACATTAATACAACTAATATTACATTTAAACTTAAGTAACCAAATTTTAATAAAAAACAAACTAAATTTAATAAATCTAAAATATAAATAAATGATACATAATAGTTATGCAACTGTTCAGTCTATACTATAATATTATATTATAAAGAGTCAAAGTTTGTAAGTTAAGATGAAAGAGGTAGTATTTTTTTATATTTTTATTCACAATCTTACCTGATGGTAAGTGACGATGATGTCGAAGGTGAAAGCGGGCTTACCAAGATTCCCCAACGCAATGGAGAACTGGCTATCTTATCTTCAAGCCGGAACACATTAATGTTGTTAACACTGATGTGTGGCGGCAAGACTTAGATAAGATGGTGGTAGCTAGCCAGGCGGGCTTAGAAAATGCTCTACCACCAACCAAACCGAGTCTTACAAGTTGACCCCACGCGGAATCGAACCATTAATGGTTATTCCATTCGCTTCACATCAGGAGGTCACCTCCTGATGTGAAGCGAATGGACTAACCATTAAGCCACGAAGGCGGTTAAATTTAAATAGTTGAGGTTATTTCTCTGAAACTACTCATCCGATTTCAAAAAAATCTATGATCATTTTTTTCGGTGCTCGGTCGCCACTCGAGAACTTTACTGCCCCAACGGCCATCCGTTCTACGAGCTATGTGCAAAGTTCTCGAGTGGCGACCGCGCACTAGAAAACGTAGCGTAAGCAGTCCTTCCACTCGGTGGACCGATGACCTGGTGAAGGTCGCGGGAAGCCGCTGGATGCGGTTAGCGCAGAACCGGTCGTCGTGGAAATCCCCAGGGGAGGCCTATGTCCAGCAGTGGAACTCTGGGCCCCTGGTTTTCGGTGATTTTGTAAAGTTAAATTCAACTCTGGGCCCCTGGTTTTCAGTAATTTTGTAAAGTTAAATCAAACTCTGGGCCCCTGGTTTCAGTGATTTTGTAAAGTTAAATTCAACTCTGGGCCCCTGGTTTTCAGTGATTTTGTAAAGTTAAATCAAACTCTGGGCCCCTGGTGTTCAGTGATTTTGTAAAGTTAAATTCAACTCTGGGCCCCTGGTTTTCAGTGATTTTGTAAAGTTAAATCAAACTCTGGGCCCATGGTTTTCAGTGATTTTGTAAAGTTAAATTCAACTCTGGGCCCTGGTTTTCGGTGATTTTGTAAAATAAATCCAACTCTGGGCCCCTGGTTTTCGGTGATTTTGTAAAGTTAAATCCAACTCTGGGCTTCTGGTTTTCGGTGATTTTGTAAAGTTAAATTTAACTCTGGGCCCCTGGTTTTCGGTGATTTTGTTAAGTTAAATTCAACTCTGGGCCCCTGGTTTTCGGTGATTTTGTAAAGTTAAATCCAACTCTGGGCCCCTGGTTTTCGTTGATTCTCGCAGTGGGCTTATTCAAAATGTATACCTACTGAAGAAAAGTGTTTACACCAACAGTAACACGGGTTTATGTTTTTTATGAATATTTCATGATGGTGCCTTAGTCGACGTTGTTTGTAAAGGGTAAAAGAAAATAAATTACTTCGTGTTTCGTGTAGAGGCACGGTAATGTAGGTAGGTACCCAGGGAGTAAGAGACGTATTAGCACCATACTCGTATTTGGATATGAATTTATACAGGGTGTAAAAAGACCACTCCCGGAAACTTAAACTGGGGCATCTACTCATCATACTGAACAATTTTCTCCAAGGAACCGATACTGAATTCTTTATACATCATCATCATCATCATATCAGCTAAAGGACGTCCACTGCGGACATAGGCCTCCCCCAAGGATTTCCACGACGACCGGTTCTGCGCTGCCCGAATCCAGCGGCTTCCCGCGACCTTCACCAGGTCATCGGTCTACCTAGTGGGAGGCCTGCCTACACTACGTTTTTCGGTGCGTGGTCGCCACTCGAGAACTATACTCCCCAACGGCCATCTGTTCTACGAGCAATGTGCCCCGCCCACTGCCACTTAAGTTTAACAATTCTGAGAGCTGTGTCGTTAATTTTGGTTCTCCTTCGGGTAACTCCTCGTTTCTGATTCGATCACGAAGAGAAATGCATATCAGCCAATTTTGTATCGGAAGTCCAAAATTTTTTCGAGAATTCAGTATCGGTTCCTTGGAGAAAGTTGTTCAGTATGATTAGTAAAAACCTGAGTTTAAGTTTCCGGGAGTGGTCTTTTTACACCCTGTATAATAACGGTTACATTCTAAAATTATTTTACAAAGTGTCATCTACACATGTATCTATTAAAACTGTAACAGAGCCGTGTCTGTACATGAAATATTTTTGGTTTTACATTTAATAAAACTGTAATGGGGCCGTGTCTGTACATGAAATATTTTTGGTTTTACAATATAACAAAACTGTAATAAGGGCGTGTCTGTACATGAAATATTTTTGGTTTTACATTATATCAAAACTGTAATAAGGCCGTGTCTGTACATGAAATATTTTTGGCTTTACAATATAACAAAACTGTAATAGAAGTATCTGTACATAAAATATTTTTGGTTTTACAATATAATAAAACTGTAATGGGGCCGTGTCTGTAGGTACATGAAATATTTTTGGTTTTACATATAATAAACTTGTGACGGGGCCGTGTCTGTACACGAAATATTTTTGGTTTTACATTTACTAAAACTGTAATGGGGCCATGTCTGTACATGAAATATTTTTGGTTTTACATTATAATAAAAGTGTGACGGGGGGCCGTGTCGTACATGATATATTTTTGGTTTTTGTCTGTACATAAAATATTAAAAAAAAAAAACTGTGGTGGACCCTACTAACGAAATAGTGGCCAAAACAACAACTTTTGGAATTTTTCTTTGTATGTACGCGCATCACGAAAAAAGTTCTAGGCCGATTTTGATGAAATTTTGTATGGTGGTTCTTTATAGCCCGGGTTAACATATAAGATACTTTTTATCCCGGAAAATACCGGAGTTCCCGTGGGAAAATTCAAAACCTCCACGCGGACGAACTCACGGGCACAGCTAGTGAATTAATAAAGGTATTTACATATTAATTATTTACTTGAACTAATGCTTTGGAATTCAAATTAATACCTTGGGACTAAGACCTATTAGGATCATATTTAGATATGAATTTATAAAGTAACGTTTACATTCATCATAATATCAGCCGAAAAACGTCCACTGCTTGACAAGGGCCTCCCCCAAGGAGTTCCACAACGACCGGTTCTGCGCTACCCGCATTCAGCGGCTTCCCGCGATCTTTACCAGGTCGTCATTGGGTTTGATAGCCTGGATCTGCCGGGGATTCTTCGCACCCCCCGCGCCGCTGCCCGTGCCGTTACCACATCTGCTACTGCAGCCACATACCAGGGCCGCCGGGGACTAGGGGCCGTTTTGTGGGTGTGTATTTATAGGGGGGTTTTGCCATAATCGCCACTCTTGGCAGGTGGGTTGGCGATCGCAGTGTGGTTGCTGGTGTGTTGCTATGCATGGAAAGGACGCTGTTGCTCATCCTCCGGTTTTAAGTCCCTTAGTCCACTCTTATGACTTTTACATTAATGAATTCATATAGGTTACGACGTTTACATTAATGAATTCATAAAGGTTACGACGTTTACATTGATGAATTCATAAAGGATACGACGTTTACATTAATGAATTCATAAAGGTTACGACGTTTACATTACTGAATTCATAAAGGTTACGACGTATACATTAATGAATTCATAAAGGTTACGACATTTACATTAATGGTTTCATAAAGGTTACAACGTATACATTAATGAATTAATAATGGTTACGACGTTTACATTAATGAATTCATAAAGATTACAACGTATACATTAATGAATTAATAAAGGTTACGAAGTTTACATTAATGAATTCATAAAGGTTGCGACGTTTACATTAATGAGTTCATAAAGGCTACGACGTTTACGTTAACGAATTCATAAAGGTGAAGACATTTACATTCATGAATTCATAAAGGTAACGACGTTTATATTAATGTATTCATAAAGGTTACGACGATGTTTACATTAATGAATTAATAAAGATTACGACGATTACACTAGTGAATTCATAAAGGTTACGATGACGTTTACATTAATGAATTAATAAAGGTTACGACGTTTACATTAACGAATTCATAAAGGTATTTGCAGAATAATTATCTACTTTACCTAGTGCTTTGTAATGGTGCTTACCTATCTTTGTTATTTTAACTACCGACTCCAAAAAAAGAGGAGGTTATCAAGTCCACCTGTATATTTTTTTTAAGTATGACCACGCATAGAATTTTTTTACAGAGTAGTCCGATTTTAATAAATCATTTTTTATGTGATGAAGTTGGTCCTATAAAAATTAAATCAATATCGGTTTAGTATTTTTTTAAATTGTATTTGCTGCGATGGAAGTCGGTTGTTTTTTTACGTTTTTTGTGTTGTTAATTATTTAGATAGGTAGGTACTCAATTTCTGTTTTTGTGTGTACAGTATACATTTAGTAATATTTATATTTTATATTTTTTCTATAAATTAGACATTGCCTGTACAATTTGTTTGTGATACATTCCATTATAAGTATTGAAGAAAACTGCAAACCAATTATTGCTGGAATTCGATATTTGCCAATAGTTTTTACTAAAGACCATCTGTTGCTCACGGCTTCACCCGCGCAGATCCCATTTTTTGCCGTTCCCGTGGGAATCTCCCAAAAATCCTTTCTTAGGGGTTGCCTATTGCCTACGTCATAATCTGTTGGCTAAATTTCAACCCGATCCGTTCAGTTATTTGAGCTGTGCGTTGATAGATCTGTCAGTCAGTCAAGTCAAGGTTTCCTTCTATACAGGTGTAAAAAATTGGTGTAGGTCCCGTTAACTGGGGCCTATACTCATCAAACTATTTGTTTTACAAAAAAAAATTGAACTCTTCATACAGAAGGATCAGCCGATAGACCAATTTTGTGCACGTTTGGGTATATGAAGCGTTGAATTTTTTTTTGAAATTTGACTATGGGTTTTTTTTGTTGTTCAGTATGATGAGTAGAAGCCCCAGTTAACGGGTCCTACACCAATTTTGTTACACCCTGTATATACAGAAGATTTAATTGTAATTAAGTCGGATCCTCGGCGTTTGATGCGCCATCCTATTTCCATCGCTGTACTAATTTAAATGATAAGAGTTCTCATCCGCTCATTACAAGGAGTATGTAAATTACTGATTCCGTAAAATAATTGGGCTTTTACGCGAAAACTTTGCGATAAGAGTCTGAGTGGAACTCATTAGAATGCCTTTTATGTAGCCGAGTTGAAAAGTAGTTATTGTGAATTGTTAGTTAGGCTCAAGTTGACTTCGTTACAATTAAAGCTCTGTTTTAATTTAACTACGATAGGTTACCATTTATTTTCTGTATCATATTATTACGTAAAGCCTTATGTTGGTACTTAGTTTAAAATGTAGATAGACTGGCGCCACGAGGCTTCGACCAATATAACATCCTATGGACCGGCCCTATCCATATATAAATCATTCTAAAAATGAGTCAAGTAATCATGAAAGCATGCGAATTTTTTTCTAAGTGATTTTACAAAATATTATTAGAATTAGATTACAAAATGTTTACTTACAAATGAAAAGTGATGCCTAAATCTTTATTTGCGTGATTAAAGGAGCATAGGAGTGTGTGAACTCTTGGCCTCCGAAAGACAGACTGATACAAAATCAGTGAATGCACTCATTCTGTAGGCATCAAAACCGTTGTCCGTGTGGGCTGTTCCATAGCTGTTAATTAAGTACACTAGATAGCGCACCAGGTTAGAAACTTTGGACTTTGTACCGTTCTTAAGCCGTGCGAGTATGGGGTAGAATCGCAGTTAGGCTCAGTTGACATCGTTACAATTAAAGCTCTGTTTAAATTTAATTACGATAGGCAACTACCCATTTATTTTCTGTATTATATTATTACGTAAAACCTTATGTACTTATTTAAATTTGTATATAGACGTGCGCCGCGTAGGTAGACTAGAGTGCACACCAGGTTAGACACTTTGGACTTTGTACCGTTCTTAAGCCGTGCGAGTATGGGTCAGAATCGCAGTTAGGCTCAGTTGACATCGTTATAATTAATCACTGTTTGAATATAAGTAAGGTAAGTTCAGAGGCCAGCACATCAAGCTAGACACTATGGACTTTGTACCGTTCTTAAGCCGTGCGAGTATGGGTCAGAATCGCAGTTAGGCTCAGTTGACATCGTTATAATTAATCACTGTTTGAATATAAGTAAGGTAAGTTCAGAGGCCAGCACATCAAGCTAGACACTTTGGACTTTGTACCGTTCTTAAGCCGTGCGAGTAAGGGTCATAATACTCATAATCGCAGTCAGGCTCAGTTGACATCGTTACAATTAATCTCTGTTTTAATACAATTAAGCTAAGTACAGAGGGCAGCACATCAAGCTAGACACTTTGGACTTTGTACCGTTCTTAAGCCGTGCGAGTAAGGGTCATAAAACTCATAATCGCAGTCAGGCTCAGTTGACATCGTTACAATTAATCTCTGTTTTAATACAATTAAGCTAAGTACAGAGGGCAGCACATCAAGCTAGACACTTTGGACTTTGTACTGTTCTTATGTTTTAAAGCATGGATCAGAATTGCACTACGAGTGTCTAGCTTGATGTGCTGGCCTCTGTACCTACCCATTTATTTTCTGTAATCATATTATTACGTAAACCTGATGTATTTCGTTTCAAATGTAGATAGCTGGCGCCACCAGGAAAGACCACACCAGGCTTTTTGGACTTTGTACCGTTCTTAAGCCGAGCGAGTAAGGGTCAGAATCGCACTACGAGTATCTAGCCTGATCTGTTCTTGACTTGACCTTCAAATTGATTTATTTTTACACCTAATCTATTCTATTAATTTATGTCAATATATTATAATAGAATTATGTGATGGAACTCAATGTGATAATTACTCATAGCATAAGTCGGCCTAAGCTCGGCCTATCCTTACTAATATTATAATTGTGAAAATGTGTTTGTTTGTTACCTCTTCCCGCTTTAACACCTCAACCAATCTTGACGAAATTTGGCACGGAGGTAGCCTGTGTCATGGGGAATGACGCAGGATACTATGAAAAAAGACTATTTTTTGGTTGATATCTTTAAAATCGCAACGGAGCAACGAATTGTTGTGAGATGGTTGAGAGGGTGGGAAATGGCATAGACTACTAATTAGCATAGCCCGAGATAGTTCCCGAGAAATCTGGGGAAAACTCATTTACGGCTCGCGCATGTCGGCGTCGAGTGTAGTAACGGGTTGACGTGATTTTTTGCGTAGAAATAGTTGAGGGGATGGTAATGGTAAGTGACATACACTGCTAATCAGAATAGCCCGATGTAGATCAAGAGCATCTACACTCGCGAGGTGCTTGCTTCAAAGACAGTAATAAAAACGATGCCCACACGAAGTCGCGAGCAAAAGCTAGTAAATTATAAAATGGCCAAGCAGTGACATTTGCATTCGCCAAACCATTTGGACAGCCATTTTGTTAGCACGACGCCAGCAGACTGTGTCTAGCTGTGCCTATATTATTCCGAGTTCTGTAGTACATACATGGTGGTATGCTATGTCTCGGGAATGGAATAAATACCTTTATTTGTTGTTAGAAAGCACTATACTAAATTTTAAAAAGACCAATTTGATGATACTAAACACGACGAAATGCACACAAATAATTGATTTTATACCCTCATTATTTAAATACCTACATAATTTGTTTTTAGAAATTACTTCAATTTTAACATTTTCAAATGTTTATTTTACTGTAGAAATATTTATTTTAGTGGATGCAAATCAAAAATAACTTTCACTTGGAAGGGGAAGGGGGGAAGGGGGTTCTAGTAATTTTTTTTTAGGAGTTTTAGGTGTTACAGTTCAAAAGTTAGACGACACACATGCACACACACAAAGCCTACTTTAGTTAAAAAAGTGTTTATTAAAAATTAATAATATAAAAAAAGCTTATGTACAAAGGCGGACTTAAGAGGGATCTCTTCCAGTCAACCTTTGCAATAGTAAACAGAGGACTTAACTAGGACAAAGAGACACGTAATTGAGTACAAGTCAGTAAAAGAACATTAATACAACTAATATTACATTTAAACTTAAGTAACCAAATTTTAATAAAAACAAACTAAATTTAATAAATCTAAAATATAAATAAATGATACATAATAGTTATGCAACTGTTCAGTCTATACTATAATATTATATTATAAAGAGTCAAAGTTTGTAAGTTAAGATGAAAGAGGTAGTATTTTTTTATATTTTTATTCACAATCTTACCTGATGGTAAGTGACGATGATGTCGAAGGTGAAAGCGGGCTTACCAAGATTCCCCAACGCAATGGAGAACTGGCTATCTTATCTTCAAGCCGGAACACATTAATGTTGTTAACACTGATGTGTGGCGGCAAGACTTAGATAAGATGGTGGTAGCTAGCCAGGCGGGCTTAGAAAATGCTCTACCACCAACCAAACCGAGTCTTACAAGTTGACCCCACGCGGAATCGAACCATTAATGGTTATTCCATTCGCTTCACATCAGGAGGTCACCTCCTGATGTGAAGCGAATGGACTAACCATTAAGCCACGAAGGCGGTTAAATTTAAATAGTTGAGGTTATTTCTCTGAAACTACTCATCCGATTTCAAAAAAATCTATGATCATTTTTTTCGGTGCTCGGTCGCCACTCGAGAACTTTACTGCCCCAACGGCCATCCGTTCTACGAGCTATGTGCAAAGTTCTCGAGTGGCGACCGCGCACTAGAAAACGTAGCGTAAGCAGTCCTTCCACTCGGTGGACCGATGACCTGGTGAAGGTCGCGGGAAGCCGCTGGATGCGGTTAGCGCAGAACCGGTCGTCGTGGAAATCCCCAGGGGAGGCCTATGTCCAGCAGTGGAACTCTGGGCCCCTGGTTTTCGGTGATTTTGTAAAGTTAAATTCAACTCTGGGCCCCTGGTTTTCAGTAATTTTGTAAAGTTAAATCAAACTCTGGGCCCCTGGTTTCAGTGATTTTGTAAAGTTAAATTCAACTCTGGGCCCCTGGTTTTCAGTGATTTTGTAAAGTTAAATCAAACTCTGGGCCCCTGGTGTTCAGTGATTTTGTAAAGTTAAATTCAACTCTGGGCCCCTGGTTTTCAGTGATTTTGTAAAGTTAAATCAAACTCTGGGCCCATGGTTTTCAGTGATTTTGTAAAGTTAAATTCAACTCTGGGCCCTGGTTTTCGGTGATTTTGTAAAATAAATCCAACTCTGGGCCCCTGGTTTTCGGTGATTTTGTAAAGTTAAATCCAACTCTGGGCTTCTGGTTTTCGGTGATTTTGTAAAGTTAAATTTAACTCTGGGCCCCTGGTTTTCGGTGATTTTGTTAAGTTAAATTCAACTCTGGGCCCCTGGTTTTCGGTGATTTTGTAAAGTTAAATCCAACTCTGGGCCCCTGGTTTTCGTTGATTCTCGCAGTGGGCTTATTCAAAATGTATACCTACTGAAGAAAAGTGTTTACACCAACAGTAACACGGGTTTATGTTTTTTATGAATATTTCATGATGGTGCCTTAGTCGACGTTGTTTGTAAAGGGTAAAAGAAAATAAATTACTTCGTGTTTCGTGTAGAGGCACGGTAATGTAGGTAGGTACCCAGGGAGTAAGAGACGTATTAGCACCATACTCGTATTTGGATATGAATTTATACAGGGTGTAAAAAGACCACTCCCGGAAACTTAAACTGGGGCATCTACTCATCATACTGAACAATTTTCTCCAAGGAACCGATACTGAATTCTTTATACATCATCATCATCATCATATCAGCTAAAGGACGTCCACTGCGGACATAGGCCTCCCCCAAGGATTTCCACGACGACCGGTTCTGCGCTGCCCGAATCCAGCGGCTTCCCGCGACCTTCACCAGGTCATCGGTCTACCTAGTGGGAGGCCTGCCTACACTACGTTTTTCGGTGCGTGGTCGCCACTCGAGAACTATACTCCCCAACGGCCATCTGTTCTACGAGCAATGTGCCCCGCCCACTGCCACTTAAGTTTAACAATTCTGAGAGCTGTGTCGTTAATTTTGGTTCTCCTTCGGGTAACTCCTCGTTTCTGATTCGATCACGAAGAGAAATGCATATCAGCCAATTTTGTATCGGAAGTCCAAAATTTTTTCGAGAATTCAGTATCGGTTCCTTGGAGAAAGTTGTTCAGTATGATTAGTAAAAACCTGAGTTTAAGTTTCCGGGAGTGGTCTTTTTACACCCTGTATAATAACGGTTACATTCTAAAATTATTTTACAAAGTGTCATCTACACATGTATCTATTAAAACTGTAACAGAGCCGTGTCTGTACATGAAATATTTTTGGTTTTACATTTAATAAAACTGTAATGGGGCCGTGTCTGTACATGAAATATTTTTGGTTTTACAATATAACAAAACTGTAATAAGGGCGTGTCTGTACATGAAATATTTTTGGTTTTACATTATATCAAAACTGTAATAAGGCCGTGTCTGTACATGAAATATTTTTGGCTTTACAATATAACAAAACTGTAATAGAAGTATCTGTACATAAAATATTTTTGGTTTTACAATATAATAAAACTGTAATGGGGCCGTGTCTGTAGGTACATGAAATATTTTTGGTTTTACATATAATAAACTTGTGACGGGGCCGTGTCTGTACACGAAATATTTTTGGTTTTACATTTACTAAAACTGTAATGGGGCCATGTCTGTACATGAAATATTTTTGGTTTTACATTATAATAAAAGTGTAACGGGGGGCCGTGTCGTACATGATATATTTTTGGTTTTTGTCTGTACATAAAATATTAAAAAAAAAAAACTGTGGTGGACCCTACTAACGAAATAGTGGCCAAAACAACAACTTTTGGAATTTTTCTTTGTATGTACGCGCATCACGAAAAAAGTTCTAGGCCGATTTTGATGAAATTTTGTATGGTGGTTCTTTATAGCCCGGGTTAACATATAAGATACTTTTTATCCCGGAAAATACCGGAGTTCCCGTGGGAAAATTCAAAACCTCCACGCGGACGAACTCACGGGCACAGCTAGTGAATTAATAAAGGTATTTACATATTAATTATTTACTTGAACTAATGCTTTGGAATTCAAATTAATACCTTGGGACTAAGACCTATTAGGATCATATTTAGATATGAATTTATAAAGTAACGTTTACATTCATCATAATATCAGCCGAAAAACGTCCACTGCTTGACAAGGGCCTCCCCCAAGGAGTTCCACAACGACCGGTTCTGCGCTACCCGCATTCAGCGGCTTCCCGCGATCTTTACCAGGTCGTCATTGGGTTTGATAGCCTGGATCTGCCGGGGATTCTTCGCACCCCCCGCGCCGCTGCCCGTGCCGTTACCACATCTGCTACTGCAGCCACATACCAGGGCCGCCGGGGACTAGGGGCCGTTTTGTGGGTGTGTATTTATAGGGGGGTTTTGCCATAATCGCCACTCTTGGCAGGTGGGTTGGCGATCGCAGTGTGGTTGCTGGTGTGTTGCTATGCATGGAAAGGACGCTGTTGCTCATCCTCCGGTTTTAAGTCCCTTAGTCCACTCTTATGACTTTTACATTAATGAATTCATATAGGTTACGACGTTTACATTAATGAATTCATAAAGGTTACGACGTTTACATTGATGAATTCATAAAGGATACGACGTTTACATTAATGAATTCATAAAGGTTACGACGTTTACATTACTGAATTCATAAAGGTTACGACGTATACATTAATGAATTCATAAAGGTTACGACATTTACATTAATGGTTTCATAAAGGTTACAACGTATACATTAATGAATTAATAATGGTTACGACGTTTACATTAATGAATTCATAAAGATTACAACGTATACATTAATGAATTAATAAAGGTTACGAAGTTTACATTAATGAATTCATAAAGGTTGCGACGTTTACATTAATGAGTTCATAAAGGCTACGACGTTTACGTTAACGAATTCATAAAGGTGAAGACATTTACATTCATGAATTCATAAAGGTAACGACGTTTATATTAATGTATTCATAAAGGTTACGACGATGTTTACATTAATGAATTAATAAAGATTACGACGATTACACTAGTGAATTCATAAAGGTTACGATGACGTTTACATTAATGAATTAATAAAGGTTACGACGTTTACATTAACGAATTCATAAAGGTATTTGCAGAATAATTATCTACTTTACCTAGTGCTTTGTAATGGTGCTTACCTATCTTTGTTATTTTAACTACCGACTCCAAAAAAAGAGGAGGTTATCAAGTCCACCTGTATATTTTTTTTAAGTATGACCACGCATAGAATTTTTTTACAGAGTAGTCCGATTTTAATAAATCATTTTTTATGTGATGAAGTTGGTCCTATAAAAATTAAATCAATATCGGTTTAGTATTTTTTTAAATTGTATTTGCTGCGATGGAAGTCGGTTGTTTTTTTACGTTTTTTGTGTTGTTAATTATTTAGATAGGTAGGTACTCAATTTCTGTTTTTGTGTGTACAGTATACATTTAGTAATATTTATATTTTATATTTTTTCTATAAATTAGACATTGCCTGTACAATTTGTTTGTGATACATTCCATTATAAGTATTGAAGAAAACTGCAAACCAATTATTGCTGGAATTCGATATTTGCCAATAGTTTTTACTAAAGACCATCTGTTGCTCACGGCTTCACCCGCGCAGATCCCATTTTTTGCCGTTCCCGTGGGAATCTCCCAAAAATCCTTTCTTAGGGGTTGCCTATTGCCTACGTCATAATCTGTTGGCTAAATTTCAACCCTATCCGTTCAGTTATTTGAGCTGTGCGTTGATAGATCTGTCAGTCAGTCAAGTCAAGGTTTCCTTCTATACAGGTGTAAAAAATTGGTGTAGGTCCCGTTAACTGGGGCCTATACTCATCAAACTATTTGTTTTACAAAAAAAAATTGAACTCTTCATACAGAAGGATCAGCCGATAGACCAATTTTGTGCACGTTTGGGTATATGAAGCGTTGAATTTTTTTTTTAAATTTGACTATGGGTTTTTTTTGTTGTTCAGTATGATGAGTAGAAGCCCCAGTTAACGGGTCCTACACCAATTTTGTTACACCCTGTATATACAGAAGATTTAATTGTAATTAAGTCGGATCCTCGGCGTTTGATGCGCCATCCTATTTCCATCGCTGTACTAATTTAAATGATAAGAGTGCTCATCCGCTCATTACAAGGAGTATGTAAATTACTGATTCCGTAAAATAATTGGGCTTTTACGCGAAAACTTTGCGATAAGAGTCTGAGTGGAACTCATTAGAATGCCTTTTATGTAGCCGAGTTGAAAAGTAGTTATTGTGAATTGTTAGTTAGGCTCAAGTTGACTTCGTTACAATTAAAGCTCTGTTTTAATTTAACTACGATAGGTTACCATTTATTTTCTGTATCATATTATTACGTAAAGCCTTATGTTGGTACTTAGTTTAAAATGTAGATAGACTGGCGCCACGAGGCTTCGACCAATATAACATCCTATGGACCGGCCCTATCCATATATAAATCATTCTAAAAATGAGTAAAAGTAATCATGAAAGCATGCGAATTTTTTTCTAAGTGATTTTACAAAATATTATTAGAATTAGATTACAAAATGTTTACTTACGAATGAAAAGTGATGCCTAAATCTTTATTCGCGTGATTAAAGGAGCATAGGAGTGTGTGAACTCTTGGCCTCCGAAAGACAGACTGATACAAAATCAGTGAATGCACTCATTCTGTAGGCATCAAAACCGTTGTCCGTGTGGGCTGTTCCATAGCTGTTAATTAAGTACACTAGATAGCGCACCAGGTTAGAAACTTTGGACTTTGTACCGTTCTTAAGCCGTGCGAGTATGGGGTAGAATCGCAGTTAGGCTCAGTTGACATCGTTACAATTAAAGCTCTGTTTAAATTTAATTACGATAGGCAACTACCCATTTATTTTCTGTATTATATTATTACGTAAAACCTTATGTACTTATTTAAATTTGTATATAGACGTGCGCCGCGTAGGTAGACTAGAGTGCACACCAGGTTAGACACTTTGGACTTTGTACCGTTCTTAAGCCGTGCGAGTATGGGTCAGAATCGCAGTTAGGCTCAGTTGACATCGTTATAATTAATCACTGTTTGAATATAAGTAAGGTAAGTTCAGAGGCCAGCACATCAAGCTAGACACTATGGACTTTGTACCGTTCTTAAGCCGTGCGAGTATGGGTCAGAATCGCAGTTAGGCTCAGTTGACATCGTTATAATTAATCACTGTTTGAATATAAGTAAGGTAAGTTCAGAGGCCAGCACATCAAGCTAGACACTTTGGACTTTGTACCGTTCTTAAGCCGTGCGAGTAAGGGTCATAATACTCATAATCGCAGTCAGGCTCAGTTGACATCGTTACAATTAATCTCTGTTTTAATACAATTAAGCTAAGTACAGAGGGCAGCACATCAAGCTAGACACTTTGGACTTTGTACCGTTCTTAAGCCGTGCGAGTAAGGGTCATAAAACTCATAATCGCAGTCAGGCTCAGTTGACATCGTTACAATTAATCTCTGTTTTAATACAATTAAGCTAAGTACAGAGGGCAGCACATCAAGCTAGACACTTTGGACTTTGTACTGTTCTTATGTTTTAAAGCATGGATCAGAATTGCACTACGAGTGTCTAGCTTGATGTGCTGGCCTCTGTACCTACCCATTTATTTTCTGTAATCATATTATTACGTAAACCTGATGTATTTCGTTTCAAATGTAGATAGCTGGCGCCACCAGGAAAGACCACACCAGGCTTTTTGGACTTTGTAC
Organism: Coleophora flavipennella; assembly: GCA_947284805.1. Taxonomy (NCBI): domain Eukaryota; kingdom Metazoa; phylum Arthropoda; class Insecta; order Lepidoptera; family Coleophoridae; genus Coleophora; species Coleophora flavipennella. The sequence goes on along the minus strand of OX369270.1, from coordinate 5,354,436 downwards.
CGTTCTTAAGCCGAGCGAGTAAGGGTCAGAATCGCACTACGAGTATCTAGCCTGATCTGTTCTTGACTTGACCTTCAAATTGATTTATTTTTACACCTAATCTATTCTATTAATTTATGTCAATATATTATAATAGAATTATGTGATGGAACTCAATGTGATAATTACTCATAGCATAAGTCGGCCTAAGCTCGGCCTATCCTTACTAATATTATAATTGTGAAAATGTGTTTGTTTGTTACCTCTTCCCGCTTTAACACCTCAACCAATCTTGACGAAATTTGGCACGGAGGTAGCCTGTGTCATGGGGAATGACGCAGGATACTATGAAAAAAGACTATTTTTTGGTTGATATCTTTAAAATCGCAACGGAGCAACGAATTGTTGTGAGATGGTTGAGAGGGTGGGAAATGGCATAGACTACTAATTAGCATAGCCCGAGATAGTTCCCGAGAAATCTGGGGAAAACTCATTTACGGCTCGCGCATGTCGGCGTCGAGTGTAGTAACGGGTTGACGTGATTTTTTGCGTAGAAATAGTTGAGGGGATGGTAATGGTAAGTGACATACACTGCTAATCAGAATAGCCCGATGTAGATCAAGAGCATCTACACTCGCGAGGTGCTTGCTTCAAAGACAGTAATAAAAACGATGCCCACACGAAGTCGCGAGCAAAAGCTAGTAAATTATAAAATGGCCAAGCAGTGACATTTGCATTCGCCAAACCATTTGGACAGCCATTTTGTTAGCACGACGCCAGCAGACTGTGTCTAGCTGTGCCTATATTATTCCGAGTTCTGTAGTACATACATGGTGGTATGCTATGTCTCGGGAATGGAATAAATACCTTTATTTGTTGTTAGAAAGCACTATACTAAATTTTAAAAAGACCAATTTGATGATACTAAACACGACGAAATGCACACAAATAATTGATTTTATACCCTCATTATTTAAATACCTACATAATTTGTTTTTAGAAATTACTTCAATTTTAACATTTTCAAATGTTTATTTTACTGTAGAAATATTTATTTTAGTGGATGCAAATCAAAAATAACTTTCACTTGGAAGGGGAAGGGGGGAAGGGGGTTCTAGTAATTTTTTTTTAGGAGTTTTAGGTGTTACAGTTCAAAAGTTAGACGACACACATGCACACACACAAAGCCTACTTTAGTTAAAAAAGTGTTTAAATAAACCTTTAGGTAGCTCATTTAATGAGACCTATTCAACTATCCTACCCGGGCACCAAAAAAAATTTTCTTCCACCTTTTACCTGTAAAGAAGGCAACCCTAAAATATTTAAAATTTTGACTTCATTTCCCATATTGGGTCACACATTTACATATGTGTACTTTTCATTGCTGAAGGTTTAATATTGAATGTGACGTACGGACGGACAGACAGACAGACGGACATGACGAAATTACAAGGGTTTCGTTATTGCCAGTATGGCTCCGGAACCCTGAAAAACGAATTTCAATGAAAATAGGACATGTCAAGTGTACAATGGCTCATATAGTGACGTCTACGATTATGTAACCGTCCACTTCCGTCTAGGGCTGTCACAAAAAAGTAAGAGAAATTCGCTAGACACTGTAATCCGCAAAGAAGATGACAACACGTGAAGTTTTCACGGAAACTAAAAGCTTTTGGGACGTCACAGAACATGAAACTTATCTATCTAAGAATTTTCTTGTGAACACTCGCTATACTCGAGCAGTCTTGGTATTGCCACTCCTCTATTTATTAGATGCCTTTAATAGGGTTGACGAATGCTAGTCATCTGAGTTACTTTTTATCATCTGTCAAAAACGACATTTTGTTCTAAAAATGTTTGAAATACCTAGGCGTGGCGTCATAGTTTTGCAAAGTCATTTATGTACTCCTTTTGTGATTTTGATGAATTAAAAATCGAAGACTTGATGGAAAACAAAACGAGTAAGGTTTTCCGAAGTTTAAGTAGGAGGGCAATTTACTGATCAAGAGTTCATAATTTATTTCTGATGCTGTCGTCATCTCATACGCGTTTGATGTTTAAAACTATAAATTCCGAAAAAAAGTTATTTCTTTAAGGAAATTTTGATAGGGTAGGGGCTCTACGTACATACTTTTAGAAAATTCTTTAATATTCGCTAAACCTCACTAAGCCTTGCTTAATTATTCTCTCTCTTATCGTGTGGCACAATTAACCGTGTTATCCAAAGGATAATTATTAGTAGGTATAGTGTTATCGTTTCTAGAATCCTGTATATAAGGTCTAACAAAATTAGCTGAAAATCGTTTAACTGGTGCTTCTACCCATGAAACTGAACAACTTTCACCATGAAACCCATAGTCAAATCGCAAAAAAAATTTGAACTTCCCATACTAAGCTGACTGATCAGCTGATCGAGTTAGTATGGGAGACAATTTTTTTTGCGATTTAACTATGGATTCCATAAGGAAAGTTGTTCAGTTTCATGGGTAGAAGCACCAGTTAAAATAGTTTCAGCTAATTTTGTTATACCTTATATATTTGTGAACTAGTGGCGACCCTTGTCATCTCTTAGTCCAAGCTGTGGTCCGAGTGTCTTGCTCCAGATCTGAATGTGATCACTCCTAGAACGCTTGCTTTACCGCCGTGGCCGCTAACTTATTGTTTGAGAACAGCCAGGTACTTTGTAAAAGGCTGCCTAATAATTAATGCTAAAAACCGAATTTTTTAACGTTTTATTTCATATTATTATTCTAAACCCTCTCATTTGATAACCATATCACAGGGGTGTGTAATATATAACTGGTCCGCCATATTCGATTTAGAATGAAGTCACTTAGCGAACCATGCATTGTCTTCTAAACTAAATGTGTCAAACTTTTCTTGCAGATTTTGAAGCGGACGACTTACTTACATACCTACATACATTGGAAGTTAAAAAAATCTGGTAAAATCAGAAGGGAACCCGTTATCAAGCCAGAGTATTGTTTACCTCGCTTGTAATTTGGAATACGCCTTTGTTATTAGGTAGATATTATAAAACCGGGTTCAAATCTGGACGGCCAATGTACCAATGAGTTTTTCAAAAACTTACATACATACTTACCGATTGCTTTAACGGTGAAGGAAAACATCGTGAGGAAACCTGCACACGCCTGCGAAGAAACTCGAAGGTTGGGTGTGAAGTCGACCAACCCGCACTGGGCCCGCGTGGTCGACTAAGGCCTAATCGCCCTGATTCAGGGTAGGCTCGAGCCCCTCGGTGGGGACGTATATGAGCTGTTATAATATAAAACCAGAAAAATCGGTAGTACTTATTGTTTTAGCTGCGGTCCTCAATCAGGGTTCGAAGTGATAATTATCATTGATGATTATCTTGATAATTAACATGATAATAATCGATAATTATAACGTTGATATTAACTTGATAGTTGTAAAATTAATTGTTTTGTGACGTATCAAAACGGTCGAGCCTCGAACTCCGAAAAACTATTACAAAAATGAAATTGATGATAAATAACCGAAATTAAGCTTAGACTTAAACAATCAAAACTTATTTTGTTATTTTTTCTATATAATATTTTTTATTTTTATTTTTAGTGAAAATTGAAAAAAAAAAACAAAAATAAGAATCAACGCCGATAATTATCGAATAATTATATGATAAGAATCGGATAATTATCATTAACATTTCTTAAATAAAATAATTATCTTGATAATTTCGAACCCTGCCCTGAACCCTTGTGAACTTGTGAAGACCCTCGTCATCTCTCAGTCCGGGAGTCTTGCTTTACATATGTATTGTGACCACTCTATACCGCAGCCTGGAGTGCTACTTGTAACAGACCGCCTAATTTGGACAATTTAAGCCCATTGTAAGACGTCTGGGATAAATGTATATACAGGGTGTATAAAATTGGTGTAAGACCCGTTGACTGGGGGTTCTACTCACCATACTAAACAATTTTCTCCAAGGAATGCAGTCAATTTTAAATTCTACTCACCATACTAAACAATTTTCTAAAAGGAATGCAGTCAATTTTAAGTTCTACTCACCATACTAAACAATTTTCTCCAAGGAATGCAGTCAATTTAAAAAAAAAAGTTTGGGTCCTTCATACAAAAATGCACAAAACTGCTCGATCAGGTGATCGATTAGTATGTAGTGTAATTTTTTCGAGATTTCATTAAAGGTATAGAACAAAATTTGTTACGAGTAAGTATGATGCGTAGAAACAAAAGCCTCAGCTAACGGGACGTACACCAATTTTGTCAGCCTGTATACAAAAAGATAATTTTTGAATACGATAACATTGTTTGATTTTTCCGAGATGTCATTTTTAGGCACCTGAATGCGGATGGTAGAATTATTATTTATTTTATTTATATAATTATTAATCGAAAAAATGAGTACATAGGTAAACATTAGACCTTACCTTATAAATGGAAAAAAAATATCACAGGAGTATTGTAGGCTTGTGCACAAATCACGCGAGGTTTTTTCGGCTACTTTTTGAACACCTCCCTCCCCCTGGTGATATTTGATGAGGTTCTTGGTTACCCCTCCTCCCCCTCACAACCTCACGTGTATTTTCTTCATCATTACAGCTCATATACGTCCCCACCGAGGGGCTCGAGCCTACCCTGAATCAGGGCGATTAGGCCTTAGTCGACCACGCGGGCCCAGTGCGGGTTGGTCGACTTCACACACAACCTTCGAGTTTCTTCGCAGGCGTGTGCAGGTTTCCTCACGATGTTTTCCTTCACCGTTCATTTTCTTCAACCTAATTTTAAGATTAATAGCATTGTATATAGCGGGCGGGGTCAAGCGCGGTCAAGGCCACGCACGCCAAAATTTCGTAAAATAGACTCGCTATTTTGAAGTATTTAACAAGTGAAGATTTTTTTTTAATGAAACCGAGATAAACTATCTACTCATGTGTTAAATTTTTTTCTTTGTTCGTTCACTGTAGAAAAATACACGTGAAATCTCCTTATACCCCCCCCCTCTCCCAACGTGATCTTTCGTGATTTTTTCGTGACCCTCCCTCCTCCCTATCGAACCTCACGTGATTTGTGCACAAGCCCTATTTACATATTGCCGACTTATTCATAATCATAAAATTACAAAGTCCATAAAATCAAGACAGGTAATCAACTAACCTTTAATACTCCGGTAAAGTAATTAAAAGTATGTAATACAACTTTCCTGATTACTGAGTTGTTTAATAGCCAATTATTTGGCATACTTATTTTAAATTACTTTAGAAGTAGTAAAGAAATCTATATATATAAAAGGAAGTCGTGTTAGTTACAACATTTATAACTCAGGAACGGCTGGACCGATTTTTATGATTTTTGTGTTTTGCATTTGTCTCTGTCCGGAATAGGATAATAGGTATTAAAATACGATATTCATTATCAGTCAAATATTAATTGGTTTTAGAGTAGGGTAGGGTAGTGTAGTGTAGTGTAGGTGTAGTGTAGTTAGGGTAGGGTAGGGTAGGGTAGTGTAGGGTAGGATAGTGTAGTGTAGGGTAGGGTAGTGTAGGGTAGTGTAGTGTAGTGCAGTGTAAGGTGGAACGGAGTTTGTCGGGACAGCTAGTAGGACATAAAATTAGTTTAATAAAGAGCCGTAAAGAAACAAATTGCTTACAAGATAAACTTGAAAACAAATCGTACAATCTAGGGGAGGCAAAGCCTGGAGGCCGAGCTGCCCCGCATGCGATAGATGCATCTGATTTATTAATATTGCACGAGATATCAGATATTTCTATGCATGATTCCTGCCCTAAGGGAGCGGATGCCTCATTCCTGATGGATGTACATAGTAATGTAACTAAGCTGGAATGTAGGTTACATCTCTGATCTAGTAATATCTGTACCGATCTCTATACTAATTCTAAGCAGGTCACTATTAGATGATCTTGTAGCACGACTTAGGTTAGTGGGCGTGGGTTTTAAAAAATAAATTTAGTTTAGTTTATTTAAATATGAAATAAAGACTAGAAAGAAATAAATAAGAATTATAAAAGAATTACACACGTTATTAATTTATATCACAAATCTTAAAAAAACTTAATATAACTTACCCGAAATGGGTCTTAGGAAAGTATCAATTTCGTAAATTTTATTTTATTTAAATAATAGATATAATTATGGATGAATGGATCGGAAGAATTTGATTTTTTTTAAATAATAATGACAGATAGATGCGTGATAAAGAAGAAATAGATGGAATGGTATAAAGATCGGACGAAAGGAGAACGAAATAACTGCGCACCGCGCTACAATCTTAAGCGATCTCATAAAAGACCTTTAATTGTTGCTCAAAACATTGAGACAGAAATCACATATATTTCATAGTTTATACTAATTCTAAGTACCTACAGAATAACCTTATGCGATCTCATTAATATACCTTTTGATCGTTGCCTAAAACATTGTGCCAGAAATTCCTTGTTTTTCATAGTCTATACTTATTCTAAGTACATACAGAATGACCTTATGCGATCTCATTAATATACCTTGTGATCGTTGAATAAAACATTGTGCCAGAAATTCCTTGTCTTTCATAGTCTATACTTATTCTAAGTACCTAAAGAATGACCTTATGCGATCTCATTAATATACCTTTTGATCGTTGCCTAAAACATTGTGCCAGAAATTCCTTGTCTTTCATAGTCTATACTTATTCTAAGTACCTACAGAAAGACCTCATGCGATCTTTTTAATATACCGTTTGATCGTTGCCCATAAGATTGTTCCAAAAATTTCTTATCTTTCATACTATAAAATAATTCTAAGTACACTTCAAACATTGCCTACACCTACTCTTTGCCCATGGCGCTTCTTGTTCCACGTTGTTATAGGCCATTTAAAGTCTGTAATTTTGTCAATAGATAGAACATTCTACCATTGTCATTAGAGGGCAATATATAGATAATAGTATTAGCTTTACTTGGAGTTTGTGAATTCTCTAGCGCTGTGTGGTCGCAGCCTAAACCGGGATCTGCATTAAGTATCTCAGAGATAAGTTGCATTGTTTTGCCTTGAGGGGTTTAAATATACACGTTAATATGAAATTCGATATACACATACAGGGTGTTAGGTAAAATAAAACACTTTTTTGAGGAGGGGGGAGAGGGGGGGGGGGGCTCCCCGTCCTACTCAAAAAATGAACAATTAATGCTCAATAATTTTATTGAAACCGCAAAAAATGATAACTTCTCATATTTTGAAATCGATCAGCTGATTCGCTTACTTTGTTTCGCAACGGAAATATTTGTCTTTGTTTCAGTTTGATTAGATAGAACCATAAGAGCAGATTATTTCAATAACATCGTGATTATATTCATAATATCATCATAACTTCGGAATTTTGCATATTTTTAATTTTTCTTATCTTATCTTATTAATGTAAGGGTCCCATAATTTTCTAGCGACACCTTCCGTAACTCGACGCAGAGAATACTAAAACCAACGAGAGTAAAAACTGTATAGGACATCTAGAACACGCTATTAATATTTATTCGCTACTGAGTAGGTATATATATATATGTCGCCGGGATATTTTCAAAACCGCGATATTACAATCTCACTACACTAAATTCAGTTAGATTATAATATGACGGTAAATTGTCAATCGGCTTACAATTTCACGGCTCATTCTGGTAACTCCGAATAAAACCGATGATTTCTTCTTCTGCGAAGCATCCTGCTACCGAGGGGGAGGGGGGGGGGGGGGACTGCTAAATCAATCAAACCTTAACAAACCTAACATCGCTCGCTCATTTATTTTAATTTAATTCACTTCGCTTAGTGTTATTGTAATGTCACTAGATGAGATTACAATTACACTAGTAAAATTGTAAGCAGTATGTTACGGTTCACATTTTTTGCGACAGTTCACAATCTCGCGAGATAGATCCCGTTAGATTATCATCTAACGGTTTTTACAATTTTACGGTGACACATACAAGCACCAACCATCATCGGTTGGTCCACGGCCGGACCCCAAGCATACCACCTCGCCTGGCGGAGATATCTCCTTTTGTTTTCATCAATTAGGAACACACCGTTTCTACAAATTATTTTAAGTTATTTCGACCCATTAATAATTTTAATCATCAACATATCAGCCGAAAAACGTCCACTGATGGACAAAGGTCTACCCCAAGGATTTCCACGACGATCGGTCCTGCGCTGCCCGCATCCATCGGCTTCCCGCGATCTTCACCAAGTCGTCGCTCCAACGCCTGGAAGGCATGCCTTGCCTACGCTAATTTTAATATAATAATATATATTAAATATGTATATGTTTCTGAGCCCGCTGGCTAGCTATCACCATCTTATCTAAGTCTTGCCGCCAAACATTAGTGTTAACAACGTTGATGTGTTCCGGCTTGAAGATAATATAGCCAGTTCTCCATTGCGTTGGGGAATCTTGGTAAGCCCGCTTCCATCTTCGGCATCATCGTCACTTACCATCAGGTGAGATGATGTCAAGGGCTTACCAATTGTGAATAAAAAAAAATATTAAAAAAAAATGTATTTTTTTAAATATATTTTTGTATTTCTTTTATTTAGAAATTGATGATTTTATGCGTTGTGGCAAAACCACCGTTTATTCTATTTTGTGGACATTAATTGTTAATGTGTTCGTCTGTGCGAACGGCCTTTGTACTAATTTAACGAAAGGATCGCCCAAATTAATTAAAGCAACGATCATTATTTCAGTCCATTGTCTCTGAACAAAGATTTACCGCTTCGTATTTAATGTTTACTTTACACTCCATTGTGTTGTTATAACAACAGAATGTTGCTTTTACTGAAAAACACTCAATCAAAATGTATATTCAGTTTATTTTTTAATTTTAAAGTTTCTGCCTACCCATTTTTTCATGATTAATAATGTCATCATATCAGCTCTTAAACGCCCCCACCGAGGGGCTCGAGCCTACCCTGAATTAGGGCGATCGGGCCTTAGTCGACCACGCGGGCCCAGTGCGGGTTGGTCGACTTCACACACAACCTTCGAGTTTCTTCGCAGGTGTGTGCAGGTTTCCTCACGATGTTTCCCTTCACCGTTAAGGCAATCAATACTCACCGTATATGTACGTAAGTTTCAAAAAACTAATTGGTACATTGGCCGTCCAAATTTGAACCCGGCACCTCTGGTTAGGAGGACCGAATCGTTACCGGTTGAGCCACCGAATATAATTTAAAATTAAGAATGTAATTTTGATTAAATTTTAATTTGATACAATATTGTGTTTTGCTTGATATGCGTTGTGTATTAACTAACGTCTCATAAGCAGTGTAAGCAGTGGATATTATCATCTGAAATACAGTTTTATTTATTTATTATATTTTTATATTACGTCATAGTTCCTCTATGAGAAATAGTTTTGCTCGGTGTTGAGACATATCTAAATCGATTTTTCGTCCCCAAAAATCTGTGTATACTAATTTTTTAGCAAATCGTTGGAGCCGTTTCCGAGATTCAGATTTTAAACACAGGAATTCCTCGTTTAAACTTATTATAGATAGATTAGATATATTTCTATGTTATTCTTCTTCTCCAAAACTACTGTATGTATAGTTCGTTCGCTCATTTAACTGCACATCTTTGATGAATGCCGCGAGCCGGTTACGACGACAGTCAAACACTCCGACAAAGGGGCAGCGCTGAGTTAGTATAATATTATTTATCTTATTACAAGCTGTTGCCCGCGGCTTCGCCCCCGTCGATATTAAGCTAGCGGGCAACCTTGTCCTGACAATACAATTACGATTAAACTTGCTCAAATCGGTTGAGCCGTTCTCAAGTGATGGTCTTTGCGATGATACACGTGTCAATTGATTTTTATTTTTGAAGAGATTACTAACTTTTGCCTGCGACTTCACCCGCGTGGATATCGATTTTATTACTGCATAGCTTGTGCTAGCGACTTCGGGTGATGTTTCCCGTGGAAATAAACACTTTGTTTCTAATACTCTGTGGTAAGTTATCTCGGGAATTAGAAAGTAGGTGTACGTAGCAATGCTAAAATCCTAACCCTATTGTGATAAAAAGCCGTCCACAAATTTATCATGCCCAATATCAATCAACTTCTCAAAGTCCTTGCGATTTTCGACACGCCTAATTGAAAGAAAAGACAATGGGTAAATACGATTCCTTCAGTAAAATCATAACAATCCGTTGCTCCGTTGCAATGTTAAAGAAATCAACCAAAAAACAAACTTTTTTTCAGTTAGTTGAATTAAAAAAATAATTCTTAATAGACTATGCCTACGTCATAATTGCTATCTGTATGCAAAATTTCAGTCCGATCCTTCCAGTGGCTAGAGCTCTGTGTTGATATATCAGTCCGGCAGTCAGTCAGTCACAGTTTCCTTTTATACTCGTATGTATAGAATATAATAAATATTATACATCATTTTGTGTCTATTTATGTTCCATTAGGTTTTGTGAAGCTTTATTTGTTGTACGTTTATACGCATAAAATAAGCAAATCAACGCGAATAATAAATCATCAAGAAATGTTATTGAAGCCGAATGATATTATAAATCTCTTGTTAAATGCTAATACAATGGTAGAAATTAAAAGAGATCCACTAGTAATATTAAAAGAAGTTCATCATCATCATCATATCAGCCGAAGGAAGTCCACTGCTGGACATAGGCCTCCCCAAAGGATCTCCACGACGACCGGTTCTGCGCTGCCCGCATCCAGCGGCTTCCCGCGACCTTCACCAGGTCATCGGTCCACCGAGTGGGAGGCCTGCCTACACTACGCTTTCCGGTGCGTGGTCGCCACTCGAGAACTTTACTGCCCCAACGGCCATCTGTTCTACGAGCAATGTGCCCCGCCCACTGCCACTTAATGTAAAAGAAGTTAGGTATTATGAAAACAAAAAAGTGAAGGTCTAAATTACAGCTTTGTATTATGAGAGAGTTCCATTCCTTTTAAATCGAGCATCTACTTGGTAGACTGGTAGAATCCTTTCAGAGTCATCGATACTTTCAAGTTATCTAACTTATGTATTTATCTTATTGTATTATTAAGACAGGGTTATATTCCTATTAAATCGAGCATTTATTAGGTAGACTGGTAAAATCCTATCATAGTTATCGATACTTTCAAGTTATTCAACCTATGAACTTATCTCTTTGTATTAAGAGAGGGTTCCATTCCTTTTAAATCGAGCATTTACTTGGTAACCGATGACCTGGGAAGCAACTGGATGTGGGCTGCGCCGAACCGTTCGTCGTGAAAATTCTTTGAGGAGGCCTATGTCCAGTAGTGGACGTCCTTCGGCAGATATGATGATGACTTGATAGACTGGTAGAATCCTTCGAAGTCATATCGATACCATCAAGTTATTCAACTTAATATATGTTTTTTTAAATTCACAACTGGTAAGCCCTAGGCATCATATCACCTAATGGTAAGTGACGGTGATGCCGAAGATAGAAGTGGGCTTACTAAGATTCCCCAACGCATAGAAGAACTGGCTATCTTATCTTCAAGCTGGAACACATCAATGTTGTTAACACTGATGTTTGGCGGCAAGACTTAGATAAGATGGTGGTAGCTAGCCAGGCGGGCTTAGAAAATGCCCTACCACCAACCAAACCGAGTCTTACAAGTTGACCCCACCTGGAATCGAAACCGCGACCTCCTGGTGTGAAGCGAATGGACTAACCATTACGCCACGGAAGCGGTTAAATACACTTTTATTATTATTATTATATCAGCTCATATACGTCCCCACCGAGGGGCTCGAGCCTACCCTGAATCAGGGCGATTAGGCCTTAGTCGACCACGCGGGCCCAGTGCGGGTTGGTCGACTTCACACACAACCTTCGAGTTTCTTCGCAGGCCTGTGCAGGTTTCCTCACGATGTTTTCCTTCACCGTTAAAGCAATCGGTAATGATATGTACGTAAGTTTTTGAAAAACTCATTGGTACATTGGCCGTCCAGATTTGAACCCGGTACCTCTGGTTAGATGGAACGAGTCGTTACCGGTTGAGCCACCGATGCTTAAATATACTTATCTCTTTACTATTAGCGATTTAAAATACTATTTATTTTCTTGTACCCACTTCATACAATGGGAAATGGCTCGAAAGCTTAGGATCCCACGCAGCAGGAACCTCGGAATAGATAGATGGTCGTGAATCGTGATAATAAGGCTGAGTCTTTTAAGGCAGTTCCATTGAACTTCCAATAATATGTCACTGGTGTGAACATCATTTCACGGGAGCGTCGGTAGCGTACTTAACGGCTAGGGCCGCCGCCTCCTGTCCGGGAGGTCGTGGTTCGAATCCTGCCACGTACCAATGTAATTTCAAATTTAGATTTCATATGCATGTTTATCAGACGCTCTTACGGTAAAGGAAAACATTGTGAGGAAACCTGCACACGCCTGGGAAGAAACTCGAAGGTTGCTTGTGACGTGGACCAACCCGCACTGGGCCCGCGTGGTCGACTAAGGCCTGATCGCCCTAATTCAGGGTAGGCTCGAGCTCCTCGGTGGGGACGTATATGAGCTGATATGAATGTGATCATGATCATACTGTTACTTTGCTTGACAAGTTAGCTTCTGATAAAGGTAGTATTTTTATCTTTTAATGCCTTTATGGCCGTACATAATCTTTTAGATGTTTTATTAGGGATATTGTGCTTGAAAAAGGATACCCATAAAATGAAGTTGTTTTATGTGGGCACCTGCTGAAGGTCATGGGAAGCTGCTGGATGCGGGCAGTGTAGCACTGGAATTCCTTGGGGGAGGTCTTTGTCCAGCAGTGGACGTATTTATGCTAATAATTATGATGATGATGATGATGATGAAAATATCTTAATGAATATGTTCATAACTCATAAAAGCTAATACACATTTAAGTTTCATTACATTGCAAACCCTGTAGTCATAAAATATATGATATTATGAACATAAATTATCTGTGGTAAGTATAATTAGAAGTTCGCGACGCGATGCTAATTAGGATAAGAAGTTTAATGAGAGACGCTACTTGTTATAGGCACAGCAAAACCTTTAATTTTGTTGATTATAGGTATCTTTTTACCCGACTGCACAAAAAGAAGGTTAATGTTTTTCGAGAGCCTGTAGCCTGACTAAACGGCTTTGTGGATTTTGGAATGCGAGGTGTTGTTAGATTCTTTTTGATCCGGAGAGTGACATAAAATACATTTTTACTCGACTGCCCAACAAAGAGAGGTGATGTTTTGTGTAGTCAGTCACATTTTTACCATGTTAAAATTATGCCAACCCAAAAAGAAAGCGTCTCTCTACTGCAGGTCTCTTCTCAAATTTGGAAAGGTTAGGCAATACTACACACCTTCGACCAAATATAATGGACCGGCCCTATCCATACATAAATCTCGTCAAAAACAAGTCAAACACACACTCACACCGCTATAGCCTACTGAGTCTAGTTTAAATATGTATAAATAATTAAGGAGATAGAGAATGTAGCATGAATGAGATAGCAAATTTCACTCAGTTCGGCCATCAACCGATTTGGAGGATCGACTGAGGCGAAATGAGCGAATTCGCTCATTCTGTAGGCATCAAAACCGCTGTTCGCGTAGGCCGGTCCATAGCTATCATATTGGTCGAAGCTACACACACGGCCTAATTCAGGGTAGGCTCGAGCCCCTCGGTGGGGACGTATATGAGCTGATATGATGATGATGATGACACACACGGGCGTCAAGTCTGGGTTGTTGGAGGTTAGCAAACCCTATTATCAGATGTTTTTTAAAATCTACAATTGGTAAGTCTTTAGCATGATCCCACCTGTCTGATGGTAAGATGCCGAAGATGGAAGCGGGCTTACCAAGATTCCCCAACTAAATGGGGAACTGGCTATCTTATCTTCAAGCCGATAAACATCAATGCTGTTAACTTTAATATTTAGAGGAAAGACAGATAAGATGGCGGTGAAGGTCGCGGAAAGTCGTTCTGTCATGTACCTAATTCGTCATTTTTCAAATGGTCGCAGGAAAATTATAAAATGCCATACGCAGATTTCTGCTACCCAGTGGCTCGAGAGGCTCTTTGACTGTATAATCAATCAAACCTGACCGAACCTAACATCGCTCGCTTCGCTCGTTCATTTACAATCTGCATACGGCATTTTTCAATTTGCCTGGCTCGGAATTTTACAATCTGCGTACAGCATTTTACAATTTGCCTGACCGTTTATATACGGACGAATTATTACAATTTTCCTGACCAATTGTAAAGTGACTAATTTATATAATATGCCTTGCTCATTTTACAATCTGCGTACAGCATTTTACAATTTGCCTGACCGTTTATATACGGACGAATTATACAATTTGTCTGACCATTTGTAAAATGTCTAATAATACATTCGTTTGCTCATTTTACAATCTGGGCACAGCATTTTACAATTTGCCTGACCGTTTATATACGGATGAATTATACAATTTGCCTGACTATTTGTAAAATGACTAATTATACAATATGCCTGCCACATATAGACATAGACTAGTTAGTTACTATAATTGGATAAATAGCTCTAACAGTATTACGAGGATTTTCTCAACTTTAACGTTTGTTCTTGGAATGATCTCGGATTACACTCCCATTGTGAGGTTACATGAAAAGGTAATCCAATAATTTCCAATGTCGGACCTACTTAACTAGTTCACATAACTTTCCTATTTTAAGGCAGTAATATTATAGATGTTCGTTATTTTTGACGTCAATTACTCCTAAATGATAGAAAAACCCGAGTTTGAAAAAAAAGCCTTATTGTTGATGATGTTCCTTAAACTATAGGGTACGTCAACGCAAAAAAAAAAACACCTCTTTACAAGCAAGGGAGGTACCCTAAAAAATATTTTTTTCAAGATTTTATTTTACCACTTTACCGGAGTGAATAATATGTATATCCATACCAAATTACAGCTTTTTAGTGCTAATAGTCTCTGAGTTAGGCCGCAGACAAACGGATGGACAGACAGACATAGCAAAACTATAATTCCTAGTACTAATATATTATATACTTTGCCGAGGGGCCTACCCTGAATTAGGGCGATCGGGCCTTAGTCGATCACGCGGGCCCAGTGCGGGTTGGTCGACTTCACACACAACCTTCGAGTTTCTTTGCAGGCGTGTGCAGGTGTTTTTAAATTATAGTAATAGACAAACCACTGCTACTACATCTGCTAAAGACACGACTGCATAAAAACATTTAGTTAAAAGTATCCTCTGTCACTTTCGGTATCAACACGAATCGAACTACACCTCGCACTCCAGAGTCCAGCAAGCCGTTTAGGCTACAGACTCAGACAAAGAAACATACACCCGAAAAACAATACCCTCTTTATTGGGCAGTTGGGTAATAATCGGATCACGAGTTTTTACAATATTCAATTCAAATTATTGAAAGACTGTGTAAAGCTATCACCATGGAAAAAATATAGAATATACCTACTTAAAGTAATAAATAATTTTCAAAATACTTAAAAACTTTTAAGTAAAAGCTTTTAATATTGGATTGTCACGCGATATACATATGTATGCAAAATTTCAGCTTAATCGGAAACTGAGAAGTGGGTCAAATTTAAGATACATAGATTGCAAGTTCATTAAAAGCTTTTAAAAATCGATTTAATTGAATACAGTTAAAATATTACCACTTTTGATGTAAAAAAATATACCGTAGACCCTGTTTTTGGCTTTCATTGCAAAAATTCTCGAAAACAAATAGTTAATATTGAATGAAACCAACAAACAACGCTTCTTCATTTATTAAGCCTACAGCGCAGGAGTGGAACTCCTTGCCTGCGTCAGTGTTTCCCGATTCCTATAATTTGGGGATCTTCAAGGCAAGAGTGAATAGGCATTATTTGAGTTTGCGTGTACCATCCTCGAATGCATCATCACTTACCATCAGGTGAGTTGCAGTCAAACGCACTCAAATTTTTAATGAAAAAAAAACAAAACAAAAATCGGTGACGACCATTAATTTTAATTGAACATATTTTTTTAATAATTATTTGAAAGTGATGAAAAGTAATAAAAACATGTAAAAATCGAGAAATTGGCGTTAGATTTTAACGTAACAGCCGCGTTGAAGCCCGCATTGATTTGAACTTAAAATGAATAGACTTACGTTCGATATTATTGAAACTCTGATACGAGTGCTCGGATTGAGTGATCTTAGCGCCATAAGTCAGTTTGTTAACATTCGCGGGATGACGCGGCCTGTACGGTATACTTTGTCACATGCAATTCATATGCGAAGTTGTCTCGTGAATAAAATGTCAGGACAATATATTATTGCATCATAAAAACATGTTATGACCGGCATAATATGAACGGTCACGCGGCGTACTTATAATGCTCTAAATCAATCAATCTAAATCATGTCAACACATTTGGTCAGAGCACTCGTGACACAGGATGTGAAGATGCTGCAGGACTGATTTGTGGCTCCCGGTGGTCCAGTGGTCACGTGGTCTAGTGGTCAGTTTTACTCTGCTGGGCCGAGACCGAGAGTCATGGTATTATATTGGTCCCGACCCATTTGTATTCTGCTTTTATTTTATTTACTTAGCGGTCCCCCTACGTGACGACTCTTGGACTCTTGGATCAAAATATCAAAATATTACTACTTATATTAAACTTACATGGTCAATACATATTATTTTTTTTAATTTTTAGAGGTTTTTGTCGAGGATTTTAATTTTTTTTTCACATTTTATTCCATAACTTTGTAGAGGTTACAACTAACAATATCAAAATTTGAGATTTTTTATAGCTGTAACAATATTTCAGAGAAACTGATGTGACGTACCGATGGACAGACAGACAAACGGACATGGCAAAATTATAAAGATTTGACTACGGAACCCTAAAAATTAGGAGTATTTCGTAACTATTATCTCATCTGTGGTATTTCCCTTGCACGTGGTACTTGAAAATCAGTACTTACTCCGTTCTCTGTCTGCCCGTTTGAAAATAAAGAAGAGGCAATTGTTTGCATTGTAGACTCCAAATAGGCTTACGAAAAAAATACAAACCGGTTTTTAAAGTGAAAAAACCGGCCAAGTGCGAGTCGGACTCGAGCTCCGAGGGTTCCGTACAAACATCTCAATTCCGCTCGTCCGTCACGCTTGGCTATGGAGGCTAAATCTTTAGTCCGATTGCGACCAAATTTGGAACTTAGTTTTAAATTATTTTATCAAGGGATTATCGAAAGTTTCTTCGTACCGTTAAACCGAAGAGTAGATAGCTGATTTTGGTATTTGTTTTCATTCTTTGAACGTATGAAACTCGTGCGTAGTAACTTTGAGTTAGTGTTTCGGGATTCTACAAGTGTAGTATAGCTAAGTAGTTTAAAACTAAGTTCTACTTACCTTTCTTTAAAGTACAGTTTGCTAAATCATCAAGTAATCCATCTCGTGTGTGTGATGCTCTACTCTGGAAGTAATTTTAAATTCTATTCAATGGCAACAAGCATTTCTCGTACCTAACTATATAGGTACAGCGACACACAAAAAAGCAAACTTAATCTAATTTATTACGTCATTCCATTACGAATCAAATATACCGTGCTCATTGCCACCCATTATCACATGACCTGTGGTTTCGGGCGTTCAATTTACATCTCTTACATTCCTTATGAAGATTACGCGGCTCTTCTTAAGGTGGTTGGCGAATTGCGGAACAAATGCGGTTCAAACACCTTATGTTCGAGGAACTGTGTAAGCGCAGGTGATAAATTGGTCTGTTGGACTGACCGTCCGTTCCATTAAGTTCTCAGTTGCCTATACCAAGTTTTATATTTTTTTGGCAAATGAGAAAATTAAGCAAACATACAATGTTTTAACCGACTTCAAAAAGAAGGAGGTTCTAATTTCGACTTTATGTATTTTATATGTATTGTTCACCGATTTCTCCGTCAGTTCCATATAATTATAATATAATCGGTTTTTTTTGCAAATTAACAAAAACTAAAAATATAGCAAAAGTTAACTCGGTTGTTTTTGTCGTGTTTATCGTTGTCAATTATATTTGGTCACTTAGGTAGGTAGATATATAATTTGCAACTATTTATCATCCTAATCAACTAAAATCTATAATCGATTTGGTATACTCCGCGCTGTAGGCATGAAAATGTACCTACGCCAAAGTATATTTATAGTGTTAAGCCGCGCGGTCCCCCTGAATGGGGCAAATTCAGTAGTCAGAAAAGCTAAGACTTATGCGATAGAAAGAGAGGCAACTTGTAGGCAATGAGAGGCAATCTAACTGTAGGTAATAAGCGATGTGCGACCTGAATTTGCACTTTATTGTGTCGTAACAAGAGTCGCCATTCATTCAAATGATTTTGCGGAGTTATCCTTCTTTAAGTAGTAAAAAGTCTTTATTCTTTGGTTTTAGTAAATATCCTTATACAAAGGTACATTACGAGAGAGGATGTAGGTACAGTCTAAAGAATCTAAGGAGTCGTCCAACGGTGGCATCTAGAGGGAGTGATTGCGCAAGGCCGAGGGGCGAGCCCTGTTTGTCCTAGTCACTGTTGTTAAGCTATTAAGGACAATCCACGCAATTCATTTCATCCGAGCGGTGGTCAGTGACTAGCGCCTAGTGATGTCGGCTTTAAGGCAAACATCATAGGCGTTGGACCACTGTATGGGTTCTTTCTTACTGTGATGTAGGTATGTTTATTTGTTCATTAAAAGTAAAGATAATACCTAGTATTTTTTTCTCTTTGGTACAAGTAACTATCAATTTTTACTAAGTAAATCAACATTCTCATTTTATTATTTTTATAGTATAAATCTTATAATTATGATCTTGCGAATAGGAGTTAAGAATATTGTTTCTGTAAGATAGCGGAATTGACAACTGGGATGTTTCTCATTTGTCTACACTCATTTTCCCATTCACACTGTGTAACACTGTGGACAAAGATTAGCATGGACGACTACGAAAAGATCGACACTAGACAGGTTGAGACTAGACAATTTGGGAAACTGGACAATTTGCCACATAGGGTACTGTGAACATTTTCGCTTCTGGTCAATAATGCCTGGAAGCTGTCCATCCTTCAAACTTATCTTCCTTGTATTATAGGTTTATAACGACGGATATACCATGTAAGTTCCTACAATCAGTTTTTCGAGTGTATGTATGTGTATTGGTTTGTCACGCTCTATAGCCTAAACGGCTTAATGGATTTTGGAGTGCGAGGTGTCGCCAAACTATTTAGTAATCTGTGGTGTCGTTAGATTCGTCTAACCCGATTGCTCTAGAAGGAGGGTTATGTTTCTCAAGTGTAAGTATGTATGTACTCCAAAATCCATTAAGTCGTTTAGGCTATAGAGCGTGACAAACAAATATACAGGATGTAAAAAAAATGGTGTAGGACCCGTTAACTGGGGCTTCTGCTCATGATACTGAACAACTTTCCCCAAGGAACCAATAGTCAATTTGCAAAAAAAAAATTCGACGCTCCATACAAAAATGCACAAAATAGGTCAATCAGTTGACCGTTTTGTTATAAGAGTTCAATTTGTTTGTCACGCTCTACTATAGCCTGGTTTGATGGATTTTGGAGTGCGAGGTGTCGTTAGATTTGTCTTAATCCCGTGAGTGACATAGGATACATTTTTATCCGACTGGTCAAAATAGAGAGGTTAAGTTTTAATGCAGTCGGGATTTTAATTTTTAATTGATTCGTTTCGTTATTTATGGTATGATTGATTGATTAGTTCTATTTGTTCGCATTTAGAAGTACAGGGTAATGTCAAAGTATATATATTAGTACTTATTTCTAATAAGAAATTTCCTCCAGCAAACCCCAGAATAAGTTAGTTTCAATACAATACAATATATTTATTTGCTGAGAACATACGTTATTTAACAGATATTGTCCTTATTTATAATTACACTCTCAGTACATTCTACCACAAAATGGCATGCAAATATTTGGTTACCCATTACGTCAGTCATAGTCTTATCCAGAATCCATGAAATATTCACTAAGCGAGTAATAACATTTATCAATTAGCCATTCACGTAACCTATTGATGAAAATCTTAGTTGTAAGCTGCCTTAATACAGTAGGGATTTTGTTGTATACTCTAATAGTATTAAGATGGCAATTTTTTTCATAGAGCGTAGTTCTATACGATGGTATTACAATTTTAGTGAGGTCTCTATTTCTCAGTCTATGATTTGATACAGGATGACTGAAATATCCAGAGTATTTCCTTACAAAAATGCCAACTTCCAGAATGTAAAGACTTGTAAGTGTTA
Source organism: Coleophora flavipennella (assembly GCA_947284805.1). NCBI lineage: Eukaryota > Metazoa > Arthropoda > Insecta > Lepidoptera > Coleophoridae > Coleophora > Coleophora flavipennella. The sequence continues at coordinate 5,334,125 of OX369270.1, read as the reverse complement.
ATAGTTTGAGTTCAATGAGGTTTCAATTGAAATGGCAGACAAGTTTTTATTCATTTTATTCTTAATTGGTAAGCACTTGACAACATCTCACCTGATGGCAAGTGACGATGATGCCGAAGATGAAAGCGGGCTTACCAAGGTTCCCCAACACAATGGGGAACTGACTATCTTATCTTCATATGTTGTCTTCCACCAACCAAACTGAGTCTTACAAAGTTAGACTCCGCTGGGAATCGAACCCACGACCTCCTGATGTGAAGCTAATGGACTTAACCTTTACGCCACGGAGGATACAATAGTGTAAAATTCTTACAATTTGTATACATAATTATATTTAACACATATACAGGGCTAATAATCTTCTTAATATATATAAATCTCGTGTCACAATGTTTGTCCTCAATGGACTCCTAAACCACTTAACCGATTATAATAAAATTCGCACACCATGTGCAGTTCGATCCAACTTGAGAGATAGGATAGGGTAGGGTAGGGTAGTGTAGGGTAGGGTAGTGTAGGGTAGGGTAGGGTAGTGTAGTGTAGGGTAGTGTAGAGTAGTGTAGGGTAGGGTAGTGTAGTGTAGTGTATGTAGGGTAGGGTAGGGTAGTGTAGGGTAGGGTAGTGTAGTGTAGTGTAGGGTAGTGTAGGGCAGTGTAATGTAATGTAAGGCGGTACGAAGTTCGCCGGGACAGCTAGTATAATATAAATATAATATAGAATATACAGGGTGTAACAAAATTGGTGTAGGACCCATTAACCGGGGGTTCTACTCATCATACCTACTGATCAACTTTACCCAAGGAACCCAAAATCAATTCTGGAAAAAAAAATTGGGCCCTCCTTACAAAATTGGTCGATCAGCTGATCGATTTGTAAGAAGAGTTTAATTGTTTTTTTGAGATTTCAGCAAAGTCATAGAACAAAAGTTGTTCAGTACGATGAGTAGAAGCCCCAGTTTACGGGACACATCAATTTTGTTACACCCTGTATAATATACTCGTACCATACACTATAATATAGTTATTTATCATGAGTAACAGAAGATATATAAACGAAACGTGACTTTCTACTAGTCCAAGTCATTACTATGACCATGACACTTGCAGTTACGTACTAATGTTGGCCAACCAAGTGGTACGATAAAATTATCACTTTGTTAAGAAACAAATGCAAAGACATAGGTATCTCAAACAGGTATAAATACTGTTATCACGGGAGCGGTCAATAAATAACCCTCTCAATGGGAGAGTTTGGCAGCAGAACGGCCAGAATGGCGCAGGATTGTGAATAGGCAAGTACGAGAGTTCGAGGATTAGCGTAAAGCTGACCTTGATACCAAACGCGACCAGTTAAAGGCCCGACCACCTGCGACCATTATCATCATATCATTATCATATCAGCCGAACGACGTCCACTGCTGGACATAGGCCTCCCCCAAGATCACCACGATGACCGGTTCTGCGCTGCCCGCATCCAGCGGCTTCCCGCGACCTTCACCAGGTCGTTGGTTTACCGAGTGGGAGGCCTGCCTACACTACGCTTTGCAACACTATGCAATGGGGAACTGGCTATCTCATTTTCTTGCCGGAGAACATCATTGTTATTAATAGTGATGTTTGGCGGTAAGACTTGGATAAGATGGTGGTAGCTCGCCAGGTGGGCTTATAAAATATCCTTGAGAGTCTTAAAGTTAGAACCCGCCGGGAATCGAACCCGCGACCTCCTGGTTTGAAGCGAATGGATAATCAACTATTACGCCACATATAGAACAATTTTAATTACAAGTGCTATTTTACAATAAAAAAATTAGGCATTTTTATAAATTTGTTTTACAGGGTGTAACGAAATTGGTGTACGTCCCGTTAACTAGGGCTTCCACTCATCATACTGAACAACTTTTGTTTTACGACTTTGCTGAAATCGCAAAAAATAAAATTTTACTCTTCATACAAATCGATAAGGTGATCGACTAATTTTGTGCATTTTAGTATGGAGGGTCCAATTTTTTTTGAGAATTGACTTTGGGTTTTTTGGGGAAAAATATTCAGTATGATCAGTAGAACCCCCAGTTAACGGGTCCTACACCAATTTTTTACACCCTGTATAATCTAATCCACGCACCGGAAAGCGTAGTTTAGGCAGGCCTCCCACTCGGTGGACCGATGACATGGTGAAGGTCGCGGGAAGCCGCTGGATGCGGGCAGCGCAGAACCGGTCGTCGTGGAGATCCTTGGGGGAGGCCTATGTCCAGCAGTGGACTTCCTTCGGCTGATATGATGATGATAATCTACGGACGAGACGGTAAATCACTTACCCAAGGCAACCAATACATATACTTTGCCCAAGGATACAAATGGTCACAATTTGACGACCACAAATCATTTATCAAATAAAATTCACGTATCACATTAATGTCTAATAAAACTTTCCTTGACAAATTATTATATCAGCTCATATACGTCCCCACTGAGGGGCTCGAGCCTACCCTGAATCAGGGCGATTAGGCCTTAGTCGACCACGCGGGCCCAGTGCGGGTTGGTCGACTTCACACACAACCTTCGAGTTTCTTCGCAGGCGTGTGCAGGTTTCCTCACGATGTTTCCCTTCACCGTTAAAGCAATCGGTAATTATATGTACGTAAGTTTTTGAAACGTCTTGAATTGTCTTGAAATGTCACTTGACAAATAAATAGTTACAATTTGACGACCACAAAACATTTTTCAAATAAAATGCACGTATGACATAATTTTCTTATAAAACTTTCCTTGACAAATAAATAGTCACAATTTGACGACCACAAAAAAATTATCAAATAAAATATACAAATAAATATGACACAATTGGAGTAAAACTATCCTTGAAATTAACCGACAACGTTAAACACGTTAAAAAAAACGATTTGTTCATACCTACAACTATTATTTTGTTACCTTTTAAGGGTTCCATTCCTCAAAAGGAAAAAAAAAACCTCTACAGTTATGATTTGACGGCCACAAAACATGTATCAAATGAAATATACCTATTATGTCAAAGTTGCAGTAAAACTTTACTTCACAATTGTCACCCAGATTCATACACATTGGTTACAGTTTGGTTGTCGAACGTATAGGATTTCGCCGCCATTTTGTATGTTTCGTCATTCCTTTTTTGAAATGTATTTCTGGCTCGTTGTATGAAGTGTCCAGGGTGTGTTCAAACCGAAGAGTAGCTGTCATACAAAAAAAAAGTTTTTTTCAAAAACGGCTGTCACGATTTTGATGAAACTTGCATGAGTTTCGTATGTATATCTTTTACATAGTAAATACCATTGGTATGGAAAAATCGTGTTTGTATAACCATAAAAACACCTCCTACAAATGAAATTGAAACTTGCGATTACTCACAAATTGTTGGAGCTATTAAATTGACATGTTTTGTGTATTACGAATAAGTATATTATTATGTTTGGTCATCAAAATTATTACAAATTTTTTGTTCAATTATTGTATGAAAAAAAAATGAAAAAAATGTCGAGAAAGTTACAATTTATTGTTTTTGTTTTGCTAAAAAAATACTAAACAGATTTTAATATTATTTATACGAGACCTGCATCAAATAAAAAAGAAACAAACCATCGGCAAAGAAATCGCATAAACAAACATACAAAAACAAACAGTCGTATTGAGAACCTCCTTCTTTTTTAGATAAGTACCACGATATGACGACCAAAAACAATCCTTACTTATATTATAAGTGAAAATGTGTTTGTTTGTTATCTTGTTGAAATTTGATATGCAGGTAGCCTGTGTTAACTAGGAAGGACATAGGCTACTTTTTATCCCGTGAAAATAGCATGGTCCGATGGTTCCTGAGGGAACTGAAAAAAATACTCTTTTTTTGGTAAATTTCTTTAAAATCGCAACGGAACAATGGACTGTTGTGATGTTTTGCACATAGATGGTTGAGGAGGACGAAATGAAAAAATTAATTAATTAGCACATTCTGTTCTGACATAGTAAATATCTGGGAAAACACTTTTACAAGCTCTTGCACGTCGGCGTCGCAACAGAGCAACGGATTGAAGTGATTTTTTTACAGAATTGGTTGATGGGGTGGGAAGTGACATAGACTGCTAATCAGAATAGCCCGATAAAGTTCCTGAGGGATCTGGAGAAAACTCATGTTCACGCTGGCGAGCCGCTCAAAGACGGTCATAAAACGATTTCCACGTAGGCGGAACCTTGGGAAAAAGCTAGTTATCAAATAAAATTAAGTGGTTAGTTAGTTAGTTAGTTAGTTAGGGGCGGGCTTGTTTCCGCAACCAGGCGACCACTGCGCCCATTTTGCGTGTTTGGCCGGCATCACTGCCAGCCCAGCTCCTCCAAGAAGCCCAGTAGCCCCCGAAGGTTGCTGACGACTTCCTGAAGCGACCTCGGCTCACCGAGGTGCACGACCCTGTACTGTGCTAGCTCCTTGCAATCCAGTAGGATGTGGGCAGCAGTCTCCTCAGCCTCCATGCAAGCTCTGCATAGTGGGCTGTCGGTGATACCTAGAGCGAATAAGTGTTTATTGAAATGGCCATGTCCAGTAATAGCGGCTGTTACCTTGCGGAGCTGAGCTCTCCCAAGTCTCAGGAGCTTCCTAGATAGGCCAGGGTTAGTTGTCGGCAGGACCAACCTCGCTTGCCTGCAGGTTTCCAAACCGGACCAGTACAAATTGTGTTCGTTTCTTGTGCGTTGCCTCAGGGTGGACCGCTGCCAGCCAGGTGGGAGGGGTATTATAGGTTCCGGTCCCACGGCCATATGCTCTGACCCTCTCCTGGCAAGCTCGTCCGCCGCATCGTTGCCGCGCGAGTTGCTGTGCCCTTTAATCCATTGCAGAGTTACGGCGGCGCCGTGGTTACATACCTCTGTCAATTTTTGTTGGCACTCCAGTATAAGCCCCGATGTAATCGTGTTGCTCTGCAGGGCCTGTAGTACAGCTCTGCTGTCAGACAGGATGCGGATGGGGTAATCACGCACCTCCCTTGCAGCAATCACTTCAGCTGCCTTGATGATGCCCATACACTCAGCCTGAAAGACCGTGTTATGTGCACCAAGAGGATTGGCTATCCTGATGTTCAGATCCTCGGAGAAGACCCCATACCCAGTGCCAGAGCCTGTTTTGGAGCCATCGGTGAATACTCGAAGCTCTTTCAGGTTCTGGCCCTCCCAGGGCTCTTCATACAGTTGCACCATGTATTTTTTATCAAAAACATACCGTTTGGGGATTCTATCGTTAGTAGCTGCGAACAAAGGCTCCTCTGCGATGATATCGTACAGGAGCTCAGTGTGCGGGATCCTGTTAGTGCTCCAAAGGGATAGCAGTTTTAGACGGGCTGCCGCACTTGCTGCTTCCTGTTGGATAAACAGGTGCAGAGGCGGCAGGTCCAGAAGGGTCTCGAGGGCTGCAGTGGGAGTTGTCCGCATGCAGCCCGTCACAGCCATGCATGCCATTCTTTGGAAGCGTTGTAGTTTACTCACGACCGTAGATAGCTTGGTTCGTGGCCACCAGACTACCGCGCCGTAGCTTACCATTGAACGTATCACCGCTGTGTAGAGCCATAGCATTATCTTTGGGGTAAGACCCCATTTCCTACCTACCATTCTACGGCACTGCCACAGGGCAATAGTTGCTTTGTCTATTTTCTTGTTGAGATGGCAACTCCAGTTTAGTTTACTGTCGAGTGTAACACCTAGGTACTTGACCTCCGTTGACAGGTGAAGTTCTGTTTTGAAAAGTTTAGGTAGTAGGTAGTTACCTAAGTTTCGTTTATTAGTGAACAAAACTAGTTCAGTTTTCTTCGGGTTCACGGATAGTTCGTACTCGGTGCACCAGCATTCCACGATTCGCAGTGCAGCCCGGGTTGCGTCGCAGACAACATTGGTTAAGTTACCTGATACAAGAATAGCCAAGTCGTCCGCATATCCGATCGTATAGAAGTGCTTACCGTTTAGGGTGGTAATCAGGTCATTTACCACCAAGTTCCACAGTAGCGGTGATAGGACTCCTCCTTGAGGACATCCCTTTGCCACCATTGCAGCTCTAGTCTCCTCCCTCGCCAGTCTGACGACCCGTTGTCGGAGCATGTTTTCAATCCAGTCTGTCATGGTGACGTTAGCTCCATGTTTCAGAAGTGCCGCCCTCATGCTGCTGAAGTTGGTTTTATCAAATGCGCCCTCGATATCTATGAAGGTGCCTAGGCACATAGACTTGTTCTGTATTGCTGCTTCGATCTTGCTAACAACAGCATGCAAAGCCGATTCCGTGGACTTACCCTGGCTGTACGCATGCTGGTTGCGGTGCAGCGGTACGTCCTTCAGTGCGTTTTCCCTCAGTTCCCTGTCACACAGTCTCTCCAACGCCTTCAGTAGGAAGGAGGTTAGACTTATGGGCCTGAAGGATTTTGGGTCCGTATAGTCGGACTTACCTGGTTTAGGTATGAATACCACTTTCACCTCTCTCCAAGCGTGTGGCACATACTTGTGGGCTAGGCACGCCCTGAGGACCCTGGCCACGGGTGCTACCATTGCATCTCCCCCCCACTGTAGTAGTGCTGGGAAAATGCCATCGCAGCCCGCTGACTTAAAGGGTTGAAAGCTGTTTAGCGCCCATTTTACCTTGTCTGTGGAGACCACCCTGTCTGCAACAAGCCAGTCCTCCTCAGTTGCTTCTGTTGGGTCATCATTCCAGCTTAACGTCGATATAATACGACAATCGGGGAAGTGTGTCCGCAGTAGAACATCTTCCGCCTCATCTGGCGTGCTGGTGAGAGTGTCGTCGGGTTTTTTAAGCGAACCCAAGCCTTGGTTGGGCCCGTTGGAGAGGACTTTTCTTACCCTGTTTGCTTGTTGACACGATTCAACCCCATCGCAGAAGCTTCTCCACGATGCAGTGCTGCGGTATCGTATCCTTTTCTTGTACTTGGACTTGGCAACTTTATAGTTATCCCAGTCCTGTTCATCATTTGTGTTCATAGCTCTATTGAATAGCTTTCTGACCTTTTTCCTGAGCCTCTCCAGTTCTGGTCCCCACCAGTTTACCTTTGGACTGCTGGCTGATGGTGGGCTAGTCAGAGGACAAGTTTCTTGATAGCAGTCTCTGATGCAGCCTGTCAGGACTTCTAGTTGTGCTTCTATCAGGTCTGCGCCGATCATTCTGTCAGGAACCTTAAGCCTATCTAGTGTGTGTTGCAATAGTTTACAATAGGCAGGTCTGTTGGTCTTACGTGGGTTCCTGCGTGGTGGCGCCTCCTGAGTATTCACTTGTAAATCGAACCTTACCCATCTGTGATCCGAGCATGAGGCTTCCTCGGACACATGCCAGTTAGACACAAGGTTCGAGATACCCTCAGTGATTAGTGTTATGTCGATTATGGACCTTCCCCGTCTAGTGACGAAGGTAGGTACTGAGCCGACGTTCAGTAGGTGGAGGCCAGTTGTAAACAGGTATTCCACCAGAGTCTTACCTCTTTCATTGCAGTTCTTCATGCCCCAGAGGGAATGGTGTGCGTTGCTGTCTGCTGCAATGAGCAGCTCCAGACCATTCTCCTCGCAGTGCGTAACCAGTCTTGCCAGTTCTTGTGGTGGTGGGTCGTCACCGTCAGGCATGTACACCGAGGCGACGACCATCTCCGGCAGGCTGGAGTTTGCTCCTCCTTTGAGCAACTTTAAGGCGCTCAAGTCCCTATAACAGAACTCTGTTAAAGGTTGCACAGGAACGTTTTTAGTTACATAAATTGCAGTTCTTGGGCTCTCCGGCCCATTGTAGGTAATTAACTTACCGCCTAAGTTGGAGAGTCCGCATATCCTGTTTCCTCTGACCCACGGCTCTTGGATCAGAGCTATCGCTGTACTGTGAACCTCCAGCCACTTACGCAATTGAGCCGTAGCGGTTTGACTGTGCTGGAGGTTCGCTTGGAGGGCCCTACAGAGTGAGAAAGGGCACGCTGTCTTGCGACAGCAGTGCCTCTTTCTCTTCGGAGGTGATGGTGAGACCACCCAACCCTTCGATGTACTCGTCGCCGCTCTCGTCCAACCTAGGGTTGTCCGAGGAGCCGCAACGAGCAACCGTCGTGGAAGGCCGCACGTCTTCCGTGGAAGTTAGTGGCGCGGCAGTCACATCCATAGGCTCCGCATCTGTAGGGGACGCGCGAGTGGGATCTGGCTTATCCAGGGAGGTTGCTGTGAACCTTCCCCTGGGTCCCTGAAACTTAATGTAGACCGAGCCTACCACTAGGGCGAGCTCGCGTCCATGTTCCATCAGGACCCCGACCAGGTCCTCTGGCAAGCCAACAACGATAAAGGTGCCGGCGTCCTGTGGCACGACCTTGAGCAGCCTCCATCTGTGGACCTGAGCCCACGGGTTTTGGAAGCCCAAGGCCCGTCCGGCTTTCACTGCTTCCCAGACGCCGGGAAGCAGTATACCACCAAGCACCATACGAGGCAACTCGTTCTGGCGCTTGACGGCGAGCGCCTCACCTCGGGGTAACTTGATGCTGGTTACAGCAGCCCGGAGCCACTCCAGTGCTGCTGAGTCGCCACACCAGATCTTCAGGACACCGTCCGTGTAGACGGGTTTGCCCTTGAAGACTGGGCCGGCGGCGGTGCCTAGCTGCGTGAGCGACTGTTCCAGTACCCTATCGGTAAAGGCGCTCAGGATATAGTCCGCGTCCTGCTGACTTAGATTGCCAGATGCTGCCGTAACAGCAACCGCAAGGTCAGCGGATGCGGACTCCGCGTAAGTGGCGCGTAGGGGTTTACTCGCCGACCCCACCCTCGGCTTTTTAGGCTCTCCACGCGGAGACAGAGTCTCGTCTAGTCGAGCCCTCTTCGCCGACTGTGCGGTCGCCGAGCTCGTCCCGGCAGTACTCGTCGTACCCGCTCCGCTCTTCCGCTGCTTCCCGGGGGTCCGGCGCACTGCACTAGGAGTCTCCTCCACAGTGGTGCTCCCGCCCGTGAGCGCAACGGTAGGCGGCGCGGATGACGTGGTGGGGGCAGTGATGGCGCGAAATTAAGTGGTATATCTCGACATCGCCACGTAACAAATATATTTAAATAAATTATACTTCCTTGCTTTGAAACGTGGGATGATCTCGGAATTGAGCGTGAATCATCGCCAATGACGACTAATGATCAGTTAACAGGAATAGTGTTAATGTCATCATGAGTGTCACAATTAATTGGGCATCTATCGAAAATTAATTTTCTATAAAAAACAGTGGGTGCTTCCAATAGTTTTACACTTTTTACAATAGGGATGACGAATGCTAGTCATCTGTCAAAAACGACATTTTGTTCTAAAAATGTTTGAAATACCTAGGCGTGACGTCATAGTTTAGCAGCGTTATATATGTACTCATTTTGTGATTTTGGTGAATTAAAAATCGACTACTTGATGGAAAACAAAACGAGTAAGGTTTTCCGAAGTTTAAGTAGGAGGGCAATTTAGTGATCAAGAGTTCAGAATTTATTTCTGATGCTGTCGTCATCCCTATTCTGTTTGTATACTTCTGCTAACTTTTTCATTTGAGGTAGGTTTGGATCTTGTTTAAGTACTTAACCAAATAACCTGTAGAGATACCCAAGTTTTTTTTTTTAATTAAAAATTTGAGTGCGTTTGGCTGCACCTCACCTGATGGTAAGTGCTGATGCAGCCGAGGATGTAAGTAATATCTATTTTGCTGCAAACTTGTGTTATTACTGCGATTTATATTAATTTGTAGTCTTAGTTAGTTTGGGACAAATCTTGGAAGCTAAATTGAAACCACTTCTCAGCGTCCAATTGGGCAAAAATTTTGCATACCTTAAGTTTCGAGCGTTATGCTAAGTGATACTACTTCTGCTGCGAAGAACAAGAAATAATTAAAATTATTTTCAAATTAAAGCTTGGACCTAAAAGTTTATTTATTTATTTAATAGTTTATTGTACACGGGGTACATAAAATACATATTTTAAACAGTAAGATAACACAAAGGGTACAGCTTATTTCTAAGGAAAAATCTTCCAGCAGACCCGGGAATGAAGAATCAAAAAAATATATATATTTGTTCGTTTCTTTCCTCATAGAATTATAATTTTGTAGATCCTGAGATGCGTGCTTTGACACTATTGCCAGTGCTAATTATTAAAACCAAACGCAGAATTAGTATGACAATGTGTCGTCATTACTAATTATAACGATAAACAACCGATACTTTACAACACGGTAATAGTTAATAAGTTATTGACTTATAATATTGTACTTACGAGTACAATTAATACAAATATACTTTATTCGTCATTAAACAAGGTACATAATAATTATGTTAGTTTGAAGACAACATGCTCTCTTGTTTAGCCATATTAAGTTATACAGCATACAAATTTACAACACAAAACGTACAAAAAAAACAATAATAAAATAATAGATTACCAAACAATCCAACAAATAATTTCACTCCACAATATAGAATACAAAAACATGACGTCATTGTACTTCATCATATCAGCTCATATACGTCCGCACCGAGGGGCTCGAGCCTACCCTGAACTATCGACCCTGGGAGATCGGGCCTTAGTCGACCACGCGGGCCCAGTGCGGGTTGGTCGACTTTACACACAACCTTCGAGTTTCTCCTCAGGCGTGTGCAGGTTTCCTCACGATGTTTTCACCGTAAGAGCGTCGGATAAACGTACAAAAGAAATCGAAATTCGAAATCACATTGGTACGTGGCAGGATTCGAACCACGACCCCCCGGACAGGAGGCGGCGGCCCTAGCCGTTACGCCACCGACGCTTATAAAAATCTACTTGTCATTGTAAATCTATAAGTCATTGTACTTATTATATTATAAAGAAATTCACATCATGTCATGTTTAAAGTTAATTTATAATTACAATAATTTATATTATGATCATTTATGTGTCAAAAAAATTCGTTGACTATATAAAACATATTTTGAAGCAGCCACGTGTAATTTGCTTTTAAATTTATTAAATTGTAATAATGTTATATCATCGGGTAGTTTGTTGAATATTTTTAGTCCCATCCAAAAACAAATTCTTTGTAATCTAGTATTAGGGTTTCTCCTATTTCTTTGCACTACATCTCTAGCCTATTTATAGAATGACTCACGATTTATCTTAACCAATTTACCCATTTCGAATATGTACAAGCAAGGTAACGGTAATACTTAAAGCTTTCTAAATAATGGTTTACATCAAGTGTCAATTGCTACACCAAATATGGCCCGTATGCATTTCTTTTGCAAAATGAAAGCTTTGCTAACATCTGTGCTATTGCCCCACATTATTAGACCATATCGAAGGACAGATTCGACGTAAGCATGGTAGGCTGCTACTGCTGTAGTTCTTAATGGCACTTTTGTTAATTTGTAAAGGGCGAAAGTAAAACTATTCACCTTAGCACATACCCTTTCAATTTGACCTTTCCGGTCTAACTTATCATTTATGATAGTACCGAGAAACGTAGTCTTGTTAGTGCTCTGTAAAGATTGTCCATTGTAATTGATATGTAATAAATTATTGGAATTATTGTAATTAAAGTATTATGATTTAAAAAAAGTAATTTGTAAATTATTTTTTGTGGCCATTGCACTACTTTAAATATTGTACTATTGACTTCCGATTCATGTCTCAGTAATGTCATTTTCTTCTTTTCAGGTAAAATATTAATTAAGAATAATGGTGGTCCACGTAGGTAAGTAAATAACAAAACAATACGAAAAGAATACCAATCTATGATTCTCTGACGATATCGTGGTCATGGCCGAGACTATGGACGACTTAGGCACAATGCTCGATGGCCTCAGTAGAGCCTCTAAACAAGTGGGTCTTAGAATGAACATGGACAAGACGATAATTATGTCAAATGTCCGTGTCACACCTGCTCCTCTGAATGTTGGAGGCTCGAAGTTGTTACCGAATATGTGTACCTGGGACAAACAGTTCAGTTAGGTAGGTCCAACTTCAAGACAGAGATTAATCGTCGAATCCAACTTGGCTGGGCAGCGTTCCGGAAGCTTCGCAATATCTTTGCGTTCCAGATACCGCAGTGTTTTAAGACCATGGTCTTCGACCAGTGTGTGTTGCCAGTGATGACATACGGAACTGAGACATGATCGCTTACTATGGGTCTCATAAGAAGGCTCAAGGTCACCCAAAGGGCAATGGAGAGTGCTCTCGGAGTTTATCTGCGTGATCGAATCAGAAAGGAGTAGATCCGTAGGAGAAACAAAGTAACCGACATAGCTCTCAGAATTGCTTAATTTAAGTGGCAGTGGGCAGGGCTCATAGCTCGTATGGCCGTTGGGGCAGTAAAGTTCTCGAGTGGCGACCGCGCATTGAAAAACGTAGCGTAGGTAGGCCTCCCACTCGGTGGACCGATGACCTGATGAAAGTCGCGGGAAGCCGCTAGATGCAGCCAGCGCAGAACCGGTCGTCATGGAAATTCTTGAGGAAGGCCTATGTCCAGCAGTGGACGTCCGTCGTCTGATATGATGATGATGATGACGGATATTATGGCTGTTTAGTTAAATAAATGACACTTGGGTTTCCCGGTCCATGCATTAAGTAGGTGCATGACTAACTAGATAGTTATTTCAAAAAGCAAAAATGTAACATATCTAAAGGTTGTAATCTGTTATGAACATAATATACTCTTAGGCTCGGACTACAAGCATCTGTAATCTTCACGGTCCGAGAAAAATCCGAGTTCGGAATGCGTTACGCGGTCCGTTTATATCCGGGGAATCCGGAGTTGTGTTTACTAAGTCGGCCTTTGCCTTGGAGGATATTTAGTTGTTACGATACTCATTGTTATGAATGGATAGGTTAGTAAGGGTCCCGAATGAAAACGTTTTCAGTGTCATGTGGACAACTTCATACATAGGTACGTTATTGAAAGGTACCGCCCACTCGTGTCGAAAAATGATCTGGATGGCCGGAGAAAATGAACACTGTAAAATGTTAAAAAAATATATTTTCAAAAGCAGTTTTCATTTTCCCATACAAACCGAGAAAATACCAAGATGAAAATCGGTAGGTAGATATAGCGCACTGTGAGGTTATTCGCACGCTCGTTGTTGTTAAGGGCGGGCTGGTTTCCGCAACCAGGCGACCACTGCGCCCATTTTGCGTGATTGGCCGGCATCATTGCCAGCCCAGCTCCTCCTAGAAGCCCAGTAGCCCCCGTAGGTTGCCGACGACTTCCTGAAGCGACCTCGGCTCACCCAGGTGCGCGACCCTGTACTGTGCTAGCTCCTTGCAATCCAGTAGGATGTGGGCAGCAGTCTCCTCGGCCTCCATGCACGCTCTGCATAGTGAGCTGTCGGTGATACCTAGAGCGAATATGTGTTTATTAAAATGGCCATGTCCAGTAATAGCGGCTGTTACCTTGAGGAGCTGAGCTCTCCTAAGCCTATTCAGGAGCTTCCTAGATAGGCCAGTGTTAGTTGTCAGCAGGGCCAACTTCGCTTGCCTGCAGGTTTCCAAACCAGACCAGTACAAATTGTGTTCGTTTTTTGTGCGTTGCCTCAGGGTGGACCGTAGCCAGCCAGATGGGAGGGGTGTAATAGGTTCCGGTCCTACGGCCATATGTTCACACCCTCTCTTGGCAAGCTCGTCCGCCGCATCGTTGCCGCGCGAGTTGCTGTGCTCTTTAATCCAGTGCAGAGTTACGCCGCCGTGGTTATACACCTCTGTTTCGCACCCCCGTGCGCCCGATACCTACGTTTCCGTCCATCCGATTTCCACTTATTCTCAGTTTTTTTTTATGCCTACTGCCTAACAACTGTCATACTAGCTTAAATAGGGCCCAGGGTCGGGAATCGAACATGTACCTAGTTCTCATCGGTATACATACGAATTAAGGGTCCCTCTTCCGCTTACTAAAATATATGTGGAGAGGACTTTGAGGATTCGCCGCAATCTTTGAAAGTACACCCTATTGTGCAGATTTTTTTTATAAAACTATCGACTTTTGAGTACAAAATATTATCAAAATTAATGTTGTTTAAATTCTGGGAGAAAAGTTCCAAAGTTAATATGTCGAATTTTTTTGTTTTGTTCTAGAAATGTCTTTGAATAAACGGGACTATGCAAATTACATGTTGTAGTCATGGAATTTGGCGGCCTCTTGTGAATTTTAAGTGTGATATTAATCAAAGGGAAGCTCTGAAACAAAACATATCAAGTTTCAGTCAAACTATGAAATATTAAACTTTTAAGTATGTTTTTAAAAGTTCATTCATGCTACTTATCATTATTATCATCATCATCATCATATCAGTCAAAAACCGTCCACTGCTGGACAAAGGCCTCCCCCAAGGATTTCCACGACAACCGGTCCTGCGCTGCCCGCATCCATCGGCTTCCCGTGATCATCACCAGGTCGTCGGTCCACCGTGTGAAAGGCCTGCCTACGCTACGTTTTCTGGTGCGCGGTCGTCACTCGAGAACTTTACTCCCTAAACGGCCTTCTGTTCTACGAGCTATGTCACTTCAGTTTAGCGATTCTGTGAGCTATGTCGGTTACTTTGATTCAATCACGCAGATAAACTACGAGCATAGCACGCTCCATTGCCCTTTGGGTGACCTTGAGTCTTCTAATAAGCTCATAGTATGCAACCATGTCTCAGTTCCGTAGGTCATCACTGGCAACACACACTGGTCAAAGACCTTAGTCTTGAGACACTGCGGTATTTGGGACGTGAAAATATTGCGAAGCTTCCCGAACGCTGCCCAGCCGAGTTGATTCGTCAATTGATCTCTTTCTTGAAGTTGGACCTACCTAGCTGGACTGTTTGCCCCAGGTATACATATATTTGTCAACAAATTCCAGTGTAGAGTCTCCAACATTTAGAGGGGTGGGTGCGACACGGATATTTAACATTATTTTCTTCTTGTCCATGTTCATTTTAAGATGTTCATGTGTTCATCATATCATGGACTAGCTGTGCCGGCGAACTTCGTACCGCCTCACACTACACTACACATCACTATACTACCGCTACACTACCACTACACTACCACTACCACTACCACTACTACTGCCACAACCACTATCACTACCACTACACTACCAATACATTCACCACTACCACTAACACTACCACTTCCACTATCACTACCACCACCACTACCACTACACTACCACTACCACAACTCTACCACTACTAATACCACTACCACAACTCTACCACTACCACTACCACTACCACTACACTACCACTACACTACCACTACACTACCACTACACTACCACTACACTACCACTACCACTACCACTTCCACTTCCACTACCACTACTACTACCACTACCACTCCACTACCACTACCACTACCGCCACCACTACCACTACCGCTACCACTACACTACCACTACACTACACTACTTTTTGTAGATATTGCAGGAATATTTAGGTAATTTTTTACACCTTGGGTTACATTTTTTAAGTTTTAGAAAGGATCCCAAATTTTTTTTAAGTATAATATAGCAACCGTGGGTAGTGTAGCTTCCCATCGGTGGAAGAATTTTTCAAATGGTCCAGAATTTTCGGAGCCTATTCAAGATAAACAAACTAACAAACAATCAAACCTTTCCTCTTTTTAATATTAGTGTAGATGTAGATGTAGAATTGTAGATTTACTAAGCAGCTTTGTCTTCACTGGTCGTGACCCATGTAACTTCTAACTAGGTGTTCCAAAAATAAACCAAAAATACGGATACGAGATATTACTAAAATGAGCAAACGAAAATTACTTCGATGATGAAAAATATTTTTTTATCCCTCTGGTCAACGAACGGGCGGGCGTTTACTTTTTGTGTGTATTTTTAATCATGGATTTTTTGATATATTTTCCTGTTTTCTATACTAGTTGTATATTACTCGTCATGTGCGAGCACATTTTTGTAGCTTATCACATGGCGTAAGAATAATTTTCGAAAAACCTAAAATCTTTTAGGGGCAAGCTTTTAATATTGCATTGTCACGCGATATACATATGCATGCAAAATTTCAGCTCAATCGGAAACCGGGAAGTGGGTCAAATTTAACTTGCAAGATTCCACCCGAACAAACATACATAAATTGCAAGTTAAATAAAAGCTTGTAATAAAAAAGAAAAGCGCATGGCTTATCAGAAGGACATTTTATCACTCCCGGTGTTTAAATACGTGGCACTGCAACAAAAAAAGAATGAAACCAACCCCTCATGGGGGAGATTAAAAACATTCACATCATTATTTTTGATGTGTAACATCTTTGCTCTCGCTTTCCTGCAATTTGTGGGAGTGATTTCGTGAAATGGGACGGAAATTTGTAACAGGAAATGCGAACGTTTTTTAATTCTCGAAAACTAAGGTTGTCATAGCCATGCCGCCTAGTGTGATGGCAAAGGCAAAGATGACATACTACTATTCGAAGGGTCGGCCCGTGAATGTACGACTCGATAATTAATTATTTGTCACATGTAACACATCATATGCGAGTACTGTAGGTCTCGTTTTTTTTTCTGCAATCCGCCAGCCACGAAGTGTCTCTTTGTTAAAACATTTTTGACGTCTATCAATAAGAAAAAAAAGTGTTGCCATCAACATTTTTGACGTCTATCAATAAGAAAAAAGTGTTGCCAGAACTTGTCTATCAGAAAGCAACAAATAAAAGTGTATTTTATTGTAAGGATTTTTCTAGGTAATCAATATTGATAGAAAAAATTGTGAGCCGTCACAGGACGCCTGGCAGATGTGAAACATCGAAATTATTTTGTTCAAGTAATTGCAAAAAAGAACAGATTACGATAGGAACTAAATATATATACTATTATAGTTTTCGTGCGGCTATATAGATTAGTCATGTAGCTATAGATGTTTCACATCAAAAAATCCAATTTAATGTGAAATATTTGAGAGTAAGCATCCATAATACTTAAAATACAGAGTTGCTTCATAATATATCACTCGTGATTTTTTTTCAACACCTGTATAGTCGATGCAGGAAAAATTCGTATGATTCCTTGAGCGGCAGAATTAATCCGGGACCGCTTTTTTGCGCGTCTTGTCCATAAGATTCCGGATGCTTGTGACCCGAGCCTAAGTGCTAAGTGATTAAATGTCCTTAATTCTTCTGTGCAGCTAGTTTTATAAATCAGCAGTTATAAAAACTCTTTGCACGTCACTGTTAGCAATGAAGCTTATATCTGTAAAGGAATAATATTTTAAATTTAATCTACTTGGTAACTAAACTTTTTTCAACAACATCCCAGGAGAAAAGTGGTTTTCACCTCGACGATACGAAGAAAAGAAAGTTGATACTGGCAGCAGCTAGTCGACTAGGTAACACAATTAACACTAATGGGGCAACTTGTTTGTTTGTGTGTTCGTTTGAACTCAACTTTACTGGTAACTGGGGGTTAGGAAGCAAGTTACATCACCAGCACACAGTATCACACGCTTATAGTTTTGGAACTGAGAGTTGTGAACTGCGACACTTTCCGACATGTTTTCGGGCTACAGAGTTAGCCGTCTTCGTAATTTAAAACTTTGGTGTACGGTTAGGGTTGCCAGATGGTATCCAAACGGAGGACATGTCCTCCTTTTCAATATTTTGTCCTCCCTAACTTACTGTTTCTACTTTTGCTACTGTGGTCCTCCTTTTGTAATACGTCTGCGTGCTAAAAGATGTCACGCGCCTTGCGTGGCCAAAGGTCAAACGGGCGTGCATGCATGAAAGAAAGGAACATAGGTTCTAAGTGTGAAGTCAGTTAAATCTTTGATTCTTACTCAATGTTAGGCCTGTCCGCGTCGCTACCTGTCGTGTTTAATGCTCTAAGTACTCAATACAAATTGAAAGCGGGACTTGACGTGATTTTAAATAACATATGAGCAAATATTGATGTTGTACCTCACCTCACCAGGAGGTGTTCTTGCGATGCGCCGGCGGCGGCGATGACACCGCGGCTTCAGTCTACTCGCGACCGTGGCTATCAAAGCATAGTCGAAATGTTGAGGTAAAAACAACATCAATATCTGCTCATACGTTATATAGAATCACGCCAAGTGCAGCTTTCAATTTGCCATTATGAATAATCGTGAATGTTTAAAGTATTATACTCAATACAACTTCAAAAACATGTCATGTGAAGATTTTCATAATTATTTGTGGAAAAATCAACTACTTGCAAAAATTGCAGCTCAGCTAAATATTATTAAAATAAAAAAAATTATAATTAATTTAAAAATTTCTTACTTGTAAATGTCTTCCTTTTTTTACAGAGCGTAGGGACACAGTAGTGTCAGCATTTTCTGTAACAAGGCGAAGCTTGCCCGTTTTGCATAGAGAGCCGGCAGTTGCCTCCCGTCCGTGCTCAAGTTAACCAGCGACCAGTACACTATTTTTATGTAACAAGTACCTACCTAGTATAATTAAAACAGACTTTTAATTGTGGACAATATAAGGTTTATTCTTGTTTCAATGAACACCCTCCTATGACCATAAGGAGTGATAGTAATTGTTCGGAAGATCAGAACATTGATTTAACCTACGTACGGACAAGAGAATCCTCCTTTTTAGACCCAACAGCCCTCCTTTATCAAATTATCATCTGGCAACCCTGGCAACCTGGTTGGTAAAGAAGTCACTCCGTGTTTTCCAGAGTTCTGTTATTATTATTATTAGGATGGTGGCGCAACGGGAGCCGGGTCGTTCCTTTCCCTCTAATATGGTTGATGGGAGCGATGGCTGACTCTCGCGTTATACTCGTGCGTGACCGGGTGCTATCCGTGTGAACTGGCCTACTCTTGTCAAAGGTTTCAATGACATTCATTAATTGTGTGTATAACTTTTCGTGTCATATTGTTTTCATGTTTTAATGACATAATCTGGTTTATTTCTAGGGTTTAAATTTGACATTATTAACTAATTAATGATTGGTTATTTCTTGATTTTTCACAAAGGAAATTATGTTATTATTAATTTATGACTATCAGAAAGAGTGTAATTTGCACCTTTTTTGAATAAATACCTTGAATCTTGAATCTTGAAAAGGGTAGCGTAGGTGGGTAGTGTAGTGTAAGGTGGTACGAAGTTCGCCGGGATAGCTACTGAATAACTTTTTTTCAATGACTTTACTGAAATCGAAAAAAAAAAATTCCTTTTATACAAATCGATCAGCTGCTCGACCAATTTTGTGCTTTTTTATATGGAGAGTCCACACTTTATTGAGAATTGACTATACGTTCTTGGGGGAAAGTTGTTGAGTTTAAGTAAACGGGACCTAAAAGCGTCGGTGGCTCAACCGGTAACGACTCGGTTCTGCTAACCAGAGGTACCGGGTTCAAATCTGGACGGCCAATGTACCAATGAGTTTTTCAAAACTTACGTACATACTTACCGATTGCTTTAACGGTGAAGGAAAACATCGTGAGGAAACCTGCACACGCCTGCGGAGAAACTCGCAGGTTGTGTGTGAAGTCGACCAACCCGCACTGGGCCCGCGTGGTAGACTAAGGCCCAATGGCCCTAATTCAGGGTAGGCTCGAGCCCCTCGGTGGGGACGTATATGAGCTGATATGATGATGATGAAACGGGACCTACACCAATTTTGTTACACCCTGTATATGTATATGTTTGTATTTGGCTGAGTCTGTAGCCTTAACGGCTTGATTTAGTTTGATTCGTCTTAATCCCGTGAATAGCATATGGTATATTTTTAATAAAATTTATTGGGTTATTTGTGCAATGTTCCTAAAATACGAACAACAGATTGATTTTCTGTTTTGTCAGTTTGGTAAAGTGACTTTATACTACCAAGCCACACCCCGGAAATGACATTTCTAAAAACAAATGACGGAGCAAACAAAATCACGGCGAAAAAACTATAACCAATCTCTATCAGAGTGTCCATACTGTATGTTAGTACTAATATGTATACTTTGACCTAGCGGCGATTATTAGGATTTGAATGTACTTGAATTTTTTTTTCATTCTGGAGCCAAAAAGTCCGTCCGTATCAGTATATCACAATTTTCTTCTGCTTATATTAAACTTGCAATTCAAATTTTTAGCATTCCGGCGTCAAAATGGTAAAAACAGAACCCTAATTAAAAATGTCATCCATCCGTCAGTGTATCCGTATGTCACATTAGTGAAAAATATTTGTAATTTGATTAGAGACACCTACCCTTCTTTTTTGAATTGAATATGGGTATATTCTTTCTTTTCCTAAAATAAAACTTCATTTTATATAAAAGTGAGCTCACATCGATCTATCGCCCGATCGCCCTAATTCAGGGAAGGCTCGAGCACCTCGGTGGGGACGTATATGAGCTGATATGAATAAATGAATGAGCTCACATACCTACTAAAACCTGACATGAACTGACATTTCAATGAAAGTTAAATACAAGATATTATTACGAAAAATAACAACATCATAAAAGAAATAGCTCGAAGAACAGATGGCCGTTGGGGCAGTTAAGTTCTCGAGTGGTGATCGCGCACCGGAAAACGCTAGGCCTTCCACGCGGTGGACCGAAGATCTGGTGAAGATCGTGGGAAGCCGATGGATGCGGGCAGCGCAAGACCGGTCGTCGTGGAAATTCTTGGGGGAGGCCTTTGTCCAGCAGTGGACGTTTTTCGGCTGATATGATGATGATGATGATAAAAATACATAGACAAGTGATATAATTTGATCCATGAAATCTTAGAATATAGGTACGTATATTTTATTGCCACGCCTTGTCCCGGTGATTCGTGACTAGTGTACATTTGTTATTTTATGCTATTTAGCTATAAATGGATCTACGTAGCTGGGAATCTTTGCATAAAACCTCATTTTTAAAAGCTTTTATTCAATTTACAATGTATGTCAGTATGTTAGTTTGTTTTGGTGACATCTTGCTAACGATTTTAGAGCGACTTAAAGAAATCAAAATAAGAGTTTGTTTTGGTGACATCTTTTAAACGATTGTAGAGCGACTTACAGAAATACAAATGAGGGTTTGTTTTGGTGACATGTTGCAAACGATTTTAGAGTGACATACAGAAATCCAAATGAGAGTTTGTTTTGGTGACATCTTGCAAACGACTTTAGAGTGACTTACAGAAATCCAAATGAGAGTTTGTTTTGGTGACATCTTGCAAACGATTTTAGAGCGACTTACAGAAATCTAAATGAGAGTTTGTTTTGGTGACATCTTGCAAACGATTGTAGAGCGACTTACAGAAATCCAAATGAGAGTTTGTTTTGGTGACATCTTGCAAACGATTGTAGAGCGACTTACAGAAATCCAAATGAGAGTTTGTTTTGGTGACATCTTTCAAACGATTTTAGAGCGACTTCCAGAAATCCAAATGAGAGTTTGTTTTGGTGACATCTTGCAAACGATTTTAGAGCGACTTACAGAAATCCAAATGAGAGTTTGTTTTGGTGACATCTTGCAAACGATTTTAGAGCGACTTACAGACATCTAAATGAGAGTTTGTTTGGTGACATCTTTCAAACGATTTTAGAGCGACTTCCAGAAATCTAAATGAGCTGAAATTTGGTATTAAGCCGTATTCCCGGTAACAATAAATACTTTTGGTATTTTGCAGTTGATCTGATAATAAACTTTCGAGGTGGAATCACAGGCTCAGAATCGTCGGAAATACTGTGATCGTCTTTTTTAAAATTTGGAAACGTGTTAGTTGACATTTTGAGTTATTTAAAAAAAAATTAAAGCCTAATTGTACTTAAAAGTTTTATTTTTTTCGAAAATTGTTGCTGAATATTCCTCGGCTAGTGATATAAGGTAACACTTTCAAATGCAATTTTATCATGGGCGAATATATCACACGCATAGAATCTTTATGAATCATTGATGTTGTTAAAAGTAGGTACTTATATATATATTTGAAAAACAGATAAAACGCTCGGTGTGTGTACACGAGTGGAGCCAAAAGTGAGAAAAGTCGAGTCGGACTTGCGCACCCATGGTTTCGTACCATCATATAAGTATAACAATGATATATTTTCTTTACAAACAAAAGACATTAACGCGTCCGGCAGAAAAATGTTTTTTTATCATTCAGTTTGGTCTCCTTAGCGCGAGTACGACTCACACTTAGCTGGTTTTTATTATTTTTTAATTTACTTCAGGATAAGTACGATTTATTGCACACCAAGTTTCACGCACATATGTATGTATTTTTTCAATTCAATTCAATATATTTATTCAAAATAGGTGCAAAGTACACTCTTTCTGATAGTCATAAAATAATAATAATAATGTAATTTGTGAAGAATCAAGAAATAAATAATAATTAGTTGATAAGGTTAAAATTAAATCCTTGAAATAAACCAGATTGTGTCATTAGAACATGAAAACAATATGACACGAAAAGTTATACATAAAAATCATTGAATTCATTTAACAAGAGTAGGCCAGTTCACACGGACAGCACCCGGTCACGAGTATAACGCGAGAGTCAGCTATCGCTCCCATCCATCAACCATGTTAGAGGGAAAGGAACGACCCGGCTCCCGATGCGCCACCATCCATTTTATGACCTGATTAAAAAATCGGCCACGTACGTTTTTTGTACGATGTTACGGAACCCTTCGTGTGCGAGTATACGACTCGCACACGAAGGAATCCGTAACATAATACTAAAAAAAACGAGACCTACAGTACTCGCATATGATGTGTAACATGTGACAAAATACTTATGAAATTAATTAATTATCGGGTCGTACATTCACGGGCCGACCCTTCGAATAGTAGTATGTCATCTTTGTCTTTGCCATCACACTAGGCGGCATGGCTATGACAACCTTAGTTTTCGAGAATTAAAAAACGTTCGCATTTCCTGTTACACATTTCCGTCCCATTTCACGAAATCACTCCCACAAATTGCTGTGCACGAGTCCGACCCGCACTTGGTCAGATCGAATAGCGCGCGCTTTCGCGACTTCCTGTTACACATTTCCGTCCCATGTTACACATTTCCGTCCCATTTCACGAAATCACTCCCACAAATTGCAGGAAAGCGAGAGCAAAGATGTTACACATCAAAAACACGTTTCCTAAATTTTAAATTTGATTTTGTTTTCATTACTTGTTGTTATTTTAAATTTCGACTGTCTTCCTATTACGGGTCATAAACTATAGCCCGCTGACAGACAGACGAACGGATAGACAGCGTATTAGATCTTTACCTGATACTCAACCCCAAAAACATGTTTTGTATACTAACCACAATTTAAAACTGTTTTTTATACACTCTTGATGCATAGATTAAACGACTTCCTAAAGCAACCTAAAATCTACAGTCAGATTCGTTTGTTACATGAACAAATGTTTGTGTGTGTACAAACCGACGGACAAACACATGTTATTAGCGCGCAACAAATAGCTTCCGAGTAAGGCAAGCACGAAAACAAGTTTTCTCGACGAGTTATGTAATTATTTAATTTTGTATTATGAAAAGACTTGTTTTTTGCGCATGAGGTTATCGAATTTGAACAATTTTTCGTCCCCAGTCACATTAAGATGTAGAAATGCCTTCTGTTTTTGGCTTTTAAGCAATTGTTCACAATCAAACAAACGCCGTTCAAAATTTTCTTGGTTTCAACTCATACGGCACCAATTTTCATTCTTCTGGATTATTCTTTTGTTTTTGAGGAATTTTGAACCTGCTCGTTGAGTCACTCTCTATGATCGTGCCAATTCTTCTCGACTTTCACACGGGCCTTCAATAAGGCCTCCACTTCTACATCTTCTTAAACCTTCTCACTTCCACCACTATGTCGGCCTTCAACATTAAAATATTCGACTTGAAGCATTGAAACCACTAATCAGTAATCAAATCACACATTTTTTCACCAACTGCGGCCTCTAAGTATGATGCATGATGCATTCGATGAGTCTCAGCCCAAGATTTCTTCACATTGAAACAGAAAACTGCAACCTCCCGCAAACGACGGGAATTAAGCTAGTAAACTGACATTTTAAATAGAGAATAACTTTATGATGCAGGCGCAAATCGTCAATTTTTGTGGTGTTGACAGATGCCCTATTGCATGACGTCTAAGATCTATTTATTTCGACCACTATACTAGCACACATTCTCCATCATCATCATCATCATATCAGCCGTAAAACTTCCACTGCTAGACAAAGACCTCTCCCAAAGATTTCCACGACGACCGGTCCTGCGCTGCCCGCAACCAGCGTCTTCACGCGATCTTCACCAGGTCGTCGATCCACCGCGTGGGAGGCCACTCTCCATAGAAAAAGAGAAAACGTTTTTCCACCTCTGAATATTATCCTATTATAATGATGTTGGTCGCAGGTGTGTGCAGGTTTCCTCACGATGTTTTCCTTCACCGTTCTGGGCCCGCGTGGTCAACTAAGGCCCGATCGCCCTAATTCAGGGTAGGCTCAAGTCCCTCGGTGGGGACGTATAGGAGCTGATATGATGATGATAATGATTTATTGACATAATAAAAACTAGGTTTATAGGTTTTTCTTTTTCAATACAATTAATAAGTTCAATTTTGTTTGTCGTCCAGTCACAGATTACTAATTAGTTACTAGTCCAGTGTTTTCATACAAAACTTTTTGGCCATTATTTATTTATTTTTAATCAATAATTTAAAAACAAAACCTATAAACCTAGATTTTTATTGTGTCACACATTAAAAAATCATTATGACAGGATAATATTCCGAGATGGAAAAAAGTTTTCTCTTTTTGTATGAAGTGTGCGTGTTTTTCTTCCCTCATAAAGGTGGAAGCAAATGTACACCTATGTACAGAGATATGCTGCCTATGTAGTAAGAATCTTTCTTCCTTATTTGTGAGTATGTTTTTTACTTGCTCTTTTTCTTTGAAATGTATGTCACAGACATTGGATTTACCGCGTAAATTACTGGCCAGTTACATAAACAATAGAAGTACATTATAATGAGCACTCCTTTCTCAATGTCGGGAACTCTATCAGTGCAAACGGGTGTTTGTCGGCGGGCAGTCTAGCCCGCTGCTGGTTGAGTTATGATATCGTTTAAAACAAATAGCTTGTAAGAGTATAGGTATAGGTTGTATATTGTTTAAATTAATGTACAGTGTTTGGTAGTTCCTACAAAATATTCAAATGCGGGGTCTTAAAAAACCTATACTAGGTACCTTTTTTCTGTTGTTTTTATACCTAGATGTTTTGCGCCGATTGGAAACGAATATTTTTGTGAATGGCAGCACTGAGTAGTTTTTATAAAGCGACGCATTGGAAACTTTGGTCGCAGGGATCTAGATTTTTCTCAGCAATTACATTGTATATGAAAGTAATATTTTGTAACCGGATTCTTCATTTCAATGGCTTCATTTTGTCAGATGCAGAAACACGATTCGTTCACTTTTATAACAGAAAAAATATATCATAGAAACCTCTTTTAAAACAGAGATATGCATTTTACATGCAAAACAGACCGATTTACTCGTAAAGTTCAAATTTTTTTTAGACGATTAGTCTAAACCTATACACTTGAATATATCTCGTATATGCCAGTTGGGTTTTTAAAGATTAATTGTAGTTTTAAATTAAAGAGAAAAACATTGAAAAAGTGCAGCGTGGTTATTTGTGGTAAAGTGTGGTTATTTTCTTTCTTTACACGTATAGAAAAATCAGAGACAACTGTTCAAAATTCCAATCAATCCCTCGCCATAAGACCGTTTTGCTTTTCACGTTCAGTTTTTGACTAAGCAAGCTTTAGCCATTTGATTAATTGAATGGATAATTAAACCGTTTGACTACGATTACATTGAAATTATGAGGAACGTTCAAAATAAACCGTAAACAATTAAAATGAGGAGGATATTGAAATCTTATACGGTTACCAGGCGAGCATAACGGCACAGCACCTTTTAAAACATTGATCCTATTCAATGTTGCTATCAAGAAATAATTCAATTTCTCGGCCGATGATTACAGCGGCTTAAGCGTCTTAAGGCGAGGATGCACAGTCTGGCACTCGGCTTAAAACCTCAATGATTGATGAGTCCGCCGCCCCTTAAGAAATAATTATGGACTTTGGCCCTCTATTGGATTAAACATTTTCATCTTTGGCACTTTTTTTCGCCTTCCCCATCTAACTAATTAATTCTGTTATTAGAGATTATTGGGAAGGAAAATTCCTCTTTTGTGCTCCACTAATTAATTTGGAGGAATGTTTTTGTAGGTCGCCGGCGTAATATGGTAATTATGTAAATTAAAGCATTTTGAAGTACTTACTTATTTGCCTCACAAAAATAATACTTTCTTAGTAGGTATTAATATGTTTTTAAAGAACTTAAGAGAACTAATAAAAAATACTCTTAAATTAATGTTTCTCAAAGATGCTTAGAAATTTGAGCATTATTTTGACAACCTTCTTCGAGATAAATCGAAATTGATTGCTGTACTGGCCAAATACGTGCGAGCAGCGGCCGGCAAAAGTTGAATGAAAATCCATATCTGTCGTGTTTAGCGGCCAAATAAATTAGTATGTTAACTCGTATCTGTCGTGTAATTTAAAAATTGATCACTCCGAAACTTGGCAACCAAGGAGGTAACATATCAAAGGTTTTATTTAAATTTTGAACTGACTTGCAAATAGAACGCTTTTTATTGAAAAAAAAAAACAAATGAACACTTTGGCGCGTGAAAATTTATTGTTGTTCGTTGTTCGTCATTGATTTTGAAAAGTAATTATTGAAGTTTTAATTTCCGCGTATTATTTGAGAAAAGTACTATACAAGCCTTGGCCACAATTGATAGACTTATGTTCATCCATCAATGCCTCTTTTGCTGGCCGCTGCAGTAATGTACTATACGTATTTCCTATTAGTTTGTAGTTACTTACGTTATTAAGAGTGTGTAAGTAATTAAGAGTTGATTGATTAACCGTTAATAACTAGGTATTGATTTTTTTAGGTTCCGATCCAGGTAACGCAACCCTATTGGTAAGCTTAATGTATCCGTCTATCTGTCTGTCTGACTTTTTAAAGGTTATAATTATCTTTTGAGCCGTGAAAGATGGCCAATTGAGTTATTTAGAGAACGTGTGTTTTTATTAAGAATACAAAAAAAAAAGTAAGGAGGTCCCCATACAAAAAAATATTTTTTTTAACAGTTTTTTGTTCTTGCTCTATCGTAAAAACGGCAATTCATACAAGCGTGAAACTGGGACGATAGACGAGATAGGACTCATCTCTGGAAAAACGCTATTTTCCGAAATTTTCGCACTGGCGTCGGGCGCGAAATATGCCGCTCAAAGTATATCATAGGTAGCGTATTTTTAAATGTTTTTAACGGCTCTGGGAACTATGCCCCGAGCAAAGCTCGGTCGCCCAGGTATCTAGTACTAATCCTAAAGTAAAACAACAAATAATAAAATCGATCATGGGTGAGTCTTACTCTTGTGGTGCTAAAGAGTCCGACCTGAATAAAAAAAATCTGTCATTCAAAAAAAAATGAATAGGTGTCATTGTTATATTTTTGTGGAGTGGTGTGGTGGAACGGAACCCTACTTGCACGAGTCCGACTCCCACTTGACCGTTTTTTTGGTTTAAGGAATGCCAAATAACTTGTCTTTGAGTCTCAGCCCAACGTAGCATGAATAATGTTACAATTAACCTTTAAGGACAGTGACAAAGCTGACAAAATTAATTACATAGGTATAAAACATAAAAGCTCTCGCATAAATTATACGCAAATAAAATGCCAGGGCAATTATCGTCTTTATTAGGTAGGTGTGTCGAATGAAACGGGACGATTGAAAGCTGCTTTGTCCGAATGAGATGAAAAGAGACAGTTGCGATGTTGTCTAAGCTAACATGGGATGGGAAATGAAATGAAGTGAGGTGAGTGTCACCCTTAGCCCGTATTCTTGGCAGTCACGGCAAATATTTACCGTTCATTATATTTTACACGGAAACTCGGATACAGGGGTCTTGTAGGGTTTGCAGTTTTTAAGCTATTGCATAGCTTTTATCGCGGGATTTGAGCGCGGCGACCGAATCAAAAAATTCCGTAACGAAAATAAAACCTAACACCCCACGCTCGACCGAGTTCTAAAAAACTTACAGTGCCATCTATTAGCGATTTGCGGTACTAAAAGGACAGTCAATTTTACTGGTGTAACTTTCTTAGTGTTAATTTATTACATAAACATCCCGCGCCCCAAGGACTATATGGTACTGGTAAATACTGCATAAAAAAAATATTGCATAAGTTGATAAAAAATGCTATGCAATAGCTTTACCGGGGCAGTCCCCGAGTGCCACACGTTTTTTTTATTCACAATTGATAAGCCCTTGGCATCATCTCACTCGATGGCAAAGTATACATATATATTAGTACTGATGGTAAGTGACGATGATGCCGAAGATGGAAATAGGCTTATCAAGATTCCCCAACGCAATGGAGATCTGGCTGTCTAATCTTCAAGCCGGAACACATCAATAATGTTAAGATTGATGTTTGGCGGCAAGACTTAGATAAGATGGTGGTAGTTAGCCAGGCGGGCTATGAAAATGTCCTACCACCAACCAAACCGAGTCTTACAAAGTTGACTCCGCCGAGAATCGAACACGCGACCTCCTGGTGTGAAACGAATAGACTAACCATTACGCCACAGAGACGGTTAAAGTTAGGTTAGTTTTGCACCGTAGGTACCTAATAGATGAATGGTCAGTGCAATACTTATATACAGGTGTAACAAAATTGGTGTAGGTCCCGTTAACTGGAACTTCTACTCATCATACTGAACACTTATTGTTCTACGACTTTGCTGTAATAGATTTTTTTTACAGTTTTTTAAGTTTTGACCCTGCAAATGTTCTTGGTACGGTGTCGCTTACATTACATTATAGTGTCGCGAGTTTAATGTTTTTTTCCATCTCAAAAATGCCCAAAACCTTCATACAAATCGATGAGCTGATCGACCAATTTTGTGCATTTTAGTATGGGGGGGTCCAATTTTTTTTGAGAATTGTCTATGGGTTCCTCAGGGAAGTTGTTCAGTATGATGAATAGAATCTCTAGTAAACGGGTTCCACACCAATTTTGTTACACCATATATGAGTAAGTCTATCAGAAACTTATAGAAAAAAAAACACGTTCACGAGGAAGTATTGTTCCGAACTTTTAATCAATGTGCAAAATCAAAGTTTTAAATATAAACTGTTCAAATTGTTATTTTCAACTTTAAATGCTGTTATGGCACATGTACCTAACATCCTGCCCTCAATTGACCCTCCATACTAAAATGCAAAAAATTCATCGATCAGCTGATCGCTTTGTATGAAGAGTAATTTTTTTTTAACGATTTCAGCAAAGTCATAGAACAAAAGTTGTTCAGTATGATGAGTGTAGAAGCCCCAGTTATCGGGAATCATGTATAATTTATTTTTGAAAGTATGTACTTATTATTCTACAATTCTTATGATTCTATATATGAAAACTTTTACAATATTTAAACTCCGGTAGTATTTTGTCCCTTTTGAAATTTCTTTACTCTTTAAAAAGTAACTTTTAATTCATATAATTCATATAAAGTCTATTCGTACTTTGGAGTTCTTTGATTATATGAGTAACAAGTAACAACAAAGAAACTTTCGTAGCTTTTTTTTCTTATTTTAATTATATACCATGGAGTTTCCAGTAGATTTAATAATTAAATACATTGTACCTGTACCGTCAGGTTGTGGAATTCTCTTCCTCATGAAATTCGTTACTGTGAAAGCCTATACTTTTTTAAAAAGAATTTAAAAGAACACTATATTTCTCTGTCATCTTGAGTTAATTGATTAACCGTGACACATTTATGTATTATTTATATTATGTATTTATATTAGTTAATATAATATTTATCTAGGTATTTATATATACCATCTGGTATCTATAAGTATATTTATGTATTCGTTGTCTATATTTGTTTAAATTTAGTATTTATTTAATATTACTTTAGGTATTACTTTTTTTTGTTTAATTAAGTTGCGTACACGTCTGCCATCTCAGTGAACACTTTCTTCTTTCCCGGGTCTGCTGGGAGGAATTTCTTTAGAAATAAGCTGTACCCTTTGTGTCATCTTACTGTTTAAAATCTATATTTTATGTACCCGTGTACAATAAACTTTTCAATAAATAAATAAATAACGTGATAATCATGAAATTGGAAAATGGACAAAGTTCACTCCGATAATTATCTAGAATTCGTTACATATCATCATCATATAAACTAATTTACGTCCTCACCGAGGGGCTCGAGCCTACCCTGAATTAGGGCGATCGCGCCTTAGTCGACCACTTAATCGACTTTCTTCGCAGGCGTGTTGCAGGTTTCCTCACGATGTTTTCCTTCACCGTAGGAGCGTCGGATAAACCTACATATGAAATCAAAATTCGAAAACACATTGGTACTTGGCAGGATCGAACCACGACCTCCCGGACAGGAGGTAGCGGCCCTTGCCATTACGCCACCGACGCTCTCATAAAATATCATAAAAATATTCATTATTAGAATGAATGCCAATATTTCGCTAAACAAAGCGGCATCCTTGTTTCCTCATTTCACTGATAAATATTTTCTCAATTTCGGCGCCAACGTGAATCCATTACGTTTAATCCACATTTATAGCAGGGTTGTGCGCATTTATCTACAGGGTGGTCGATTTGCAATCATTCAGCTCTGATTGTTTGGCGAGAGTCATTGGAAGGCGGAAGGTTTTCCTTGCAAATTTGTAATGGTCCATTTGAATTCTAATCGATGTATTTCCAAAATTAATGTTGTTTGACTAGTAGGCTATAAGAACGTCTCATCATATCAGCTCATATACGTCCCCACCGAGGGGCCCGAGCCTACTCTGAATTAGGGCGACCGGGCAAACCACGCGGACCCAGTGCGGGTTGGTCGACTTCACACACAACCTTCGAGTTTCTTCGCAGGTGTGTGCATGTTTCCTCACGATTTTTTCCTTTATCGTTAAAGCAATCGGTGATTATGTATACCTACGTAATTTTCGAAAAACTCATAGGTACATTGGCCGTCCGGATTTGAACCCGGCACCTCTGGTTAGGAGGACCGAGTCGTTACCGGTTGGGCCACCAAAGCTTTACTTATTAGTATTATTAAACTATTTATTAGTAAACTGACGTTCTTATAGATAAACATAAAACATCTATTTGACATACTATTGTCATAGTAAAAAGAAAGAATAGTAGGTTATCTTCATACTATGGTACTTCGCGCGGTTTGTATGTGTGCACGTCAGTAGGCACGCGCGCACACTACAATAATAAAACGAGTTCTTTATTAGTTAAAGGAAAGAAGTCGTTTTTATTATTGTAGTGTGCGTGCGTGCCTACTGACGCGCAAACATACAAACCGCGCGATGTATCATTGTATGAAGATAACTTACTATCATTCTTTTTACTATGCTATTGTGCCTACCTACTTTGTATCTTTTATTTTTTTTTAAATTTATCCAGTAGTGTACCTATAGAACTTACAAGTTAGATTAACTAGGCGAAACCTCTAACAATAAGTATCTGTGCATACAACTACATTCCGCACTTACCACAGATAGCTAAACTTGCATTTCTCTGCCGTCGCCCGGGGGACGCGTGCGCAGGCAAGCATTACAATCTGAGCAACAATCAAAATGTTATTGAATTCCTTTTACCCTCGAGCTGGGTTGAGGTTAAGATAGGAGGCTGATTTAAATTAGATTATTAATACCGATTCATTTCCGAATAAGATAAGCTCTTTCAGTTTAATATTCAAATATCAATGTTAATATCATTGGTGTGTTCCGGCATGAATATAAGATAGCCAGTTCCCCATTGCGTTGGGGAATCTTGGTAAGCCCGCTTCCATCTTCGGCAACATCGTCACTTACCACCAGGTGAGATGATATCAATGGTTTACCAATTGTGAATAAAAAAAATGAAAGTAGCAAAACATTACAGCAAATTATGTTTGACTAGCTTTTGCCGGCGGCTTCGCTAGCTTGGGCATAGTTTTTATGACTGTCTTTGAGGGTGAGTGGTGCGCAAGCCGGGAGCGGCTTACGAGCGTAGACAGGACTTTACACCAGGTTTTTATCTTTACTTTATCTCAAGAACTATATTGGGCTATTTTTATAAGCAGTCTATGTCATTTCCCACTTCCTCAACTATTTGTTTATAAAAAATCGCGTAATTCCGTTGCTCCGTTGCTACGCCGACGTGCGGGAGCCTGGTAACGAGTTTTCCCAGATCTCTTGTGAACTGTCTTGGGTTATGCTAATTAGTGCCTAGTCTATGTCATTTCCTACCCCCTCAAAAATCTCTGTGCAAAAAATCACAATTATTCATTGCTCCGATGCGATGTTCAGGAAATCAACCACTCAGACACTGTATTGATCGATGCTAATTATATTGGATAAAAAGTAGCCTATGTCTTTCCCCATAACACAGGCTACCTGTATGCCAAATTTCGTCAAGATTGGTTGTAGAAGCGTGAAGAGGTAACAAACAAATAAACAAACACATTTCCACTTTTATAACATTAGTAAGGATTTTACTTGATTTAAGTGCTCGTACAAGAATAGAGAGTAAAAAGGACAATCATTGAGAGCCCGCTGGAGTTCATAAATCCCATACAAACGTAGTATTTGATTCATTTGTTAACCAAACAACCTGCACGAAACTAACAATAATAATTCTGCTTGAAACCTAAAAAACAGCCAGATATCAAACAAAACAATAGTTGAAGATGGAAACTATTAAACTATTAAAGTGAATATTTAACATAACTATAATTAAAGTAGAAGATAATCTGTGAAAGTATCTGTTGTAATTACATAATCTGACATTGTTGTTGAAACGTCTAAAGGTCTGTCTAAAGGACAATGTATGAGATTTCCCATCTGTCTTGAGCTTATATATATTTAGTTTATATTATGTATCATATTTATTTATATGATAGATTTATTAAATTAAGTTTGTTTTATTAAAACTAGGTTAACTAAGATTAAATGTAATATTGGTTATATTATAATGTTCTTTTACTGGTTTGTACTTAATTACGTGTTTCTTTGTCCTACTTTCTTTGTCCTCTGTATATTATAGCAATGGTTGACAAGAGTAATCCCTCTATGGGATAAGTCCGTCTTTTAATATTTAATATTATATTTTAATATTATTATAAGAGCATATTTTTTATAATAAAGATTGTACAAACGAACAAACAAATGTTAAATGATTTATAATTTTTATCATCTTTCATGTGTTTTATTGTATTTACATTATTATTGGTATCATACATGTTTTTGATTTAAGTACATACATAGATAACATACACCTAAATTCTAGGTATATTTAGTAACTATTATCTAATCTGTGGTATAGTTGTATGATTTCTCCCTAGATAATAATAATTATTTGTGTCGGTCATTTGGGTCATTTGGTTTTTAGTGTAGGCAGGCCTCCCACTCGGTGGACCGATGACCTGGTGAAGGTCGCGGGAAGCCGCTGGATGCGGGCAGCTCAGAACCGGTCGTCGTGGAGATCCTTGGGGGAGGCCTATGTCCAGCAGTGGACTTGCTTCGGCTGATATGATGATGATGATGAATAATAATTATTAAGTCTGATGAAATTACAAAAAAATGGTCATCGTATTTTACATCGATCAGCTGATTAGCTAAGTTGTTAAGGAAAGTATTTTTTTATGATCTGTTCAGTTTTACAAGTAAAAGGTCTTCCCAAAAAATGTGCTTTATTCCTGTATACAGGGTGTAACATAAAGGTGCAGTGATACTTTAAGGTGAGCTTGTACTCATTAAACTGAACAACTTTTGTTCTAAAACTTTTCTGAAATTGCTGATTGGCCAAAGCAAGAGCAAAAGTTGTTCAGTTTTATGAGTACAAGCCCACCTTGAAATATCACTGCAACTTTATGTTACACCCCGTATATACATATAGACCGATTCCAAAAAAGGAGGAGGTTCTCATTTTGTCTATACTTTTTTATGTTTGTTACCTCAGAACTTTCGACGGTGTACCGATTTTGATGGTTTTTTTTATTTGAAAGCTGATAGTTCCCGTGTGGTCCCATATAATTTTTATCAAAATCGGTATAGTACTTTATTAGAAAATTAACAAAAACCAAAACTAATAATGCAAAATTGTACTAAGTTGTTGCGGTGGAGGTCGGTTTTTTAACGTGTTCAGCGTTTTTTTATTCACATGGCCTGTTACAAAAAAGCAAGCAAAATCTCTCAAAGCCAAAGTAAGTGTTATCTTATCTCTGAATAATCAAAACATTATTTAAACGACAAATTGCTGTAAGTCATACATAAATTCTCAGCCCTTTAAACTGGTTTTCTCAAAGAAATTGCATTATATCGTAAGTCGTATCTTTGATGTTGTCGAGTTTCATTTTGTTTATTTATTTTATTTATTTGTAGTGCCTTGCGGTGACGTGAAGGGCTTATAAATATGTCTCGTTAGTTACAGCTCTGCTGTGTGTCTGTTAAGGCGGTAATATTACAGATTCTCGTTATTTTTGACTTCAATTACTCCTAAACGATAGAAAATCCAAGGTTGAAAAAAATACCCCTTACTGATGATGATGTTCCTTAAAGTCAAAAGCTATTGGAAACACGATTAAGCAGTTTTGGCTCGATAGAAAAAAATCCCAAAGATAGGTCTACATCGTTACTTTCATCTCTAGTTATGACTAATGTTATGAAGTATCAATTTAAAAAAATATACAACAATATTTGTTACGATAATACAAGGTGAGTAATGTTATTTTTTTTAAACATTATAGTTTTTGATTGAAACGAGAAACCATTGAAAAAGTGAAAAAGTGTGGTTATTTTCTTTACTTTTTACACGTAAAGAAAAAGACAGAGACAACTATTCCAATCAATACCTAGGCGCTAAGATCACTTAATCCGAGCAGGTTGATACGTGTTTTAATAATATCGAACGTAAGTCTGTTCATTTTAAGTTCAAATTAACGCGGGCTTCAACGCGGCTGTTACGTTGAAACCGTACGCCCAATTCTCGATTTTTATGTGTTTTTATTACTTTTCATCACTTTCAAATAAGTTTAAAAAATGTGTTCAATTAAAATGAGAGGTCTTAAAGTCAACGATTTTTGAGTGTTGGTTTCATTCAATATTAACTATTTGTTTTCGAGAAATTTTGCAAAAACAGGGTCGTCACTATATTTTTTTACATCAAAAGTGGTAATATTTTTATAATTGTAGTCAATTAAATCGATTTTTTATTACTTTAAGTATATTATATATTTTTTCCATGGTGATAGCTTTACACAGTATTTCAATAATTTAAATTTAATATTGTCATTGGACCCATCTTAAGGCCTTAATGTTCATTAACCATTACACCGTCTCTGACCTCTGAGGTAACTTGTGCTGTATTATTTCGAATGTTTATTTTTGTATCAAGTTATGTCATAGCATCGTCGTTGCTTCAATATATTTTTCTGTGATCTGACAAAAGGTCTAATGAGAAAGTAAATATTTCTACCAATAGCAAGTCATCATGTATTATGGGCATTTGATGTTGATGTTTAGATTTAGTTAGATCCACTTATCTTTTAACTGAACCATTTTTTTTTCTACTTATAAAAACTTCGATCAACCCGCACTGGGCCCGCGTATTTGTATATATTATTACTAACGTACAGTAGGGACACACCCTGCCGTTCTTTAGATTCCGACCTCACCCCCTCGTCACCCAGAATGATACAGATTGGTTATAATTTGTTTCTGGAACGAATAGGATTTCGCCGTGATTCTGTTTGCTCCGTCATTTGTTTTTAGAAATGTTTCACGACCGTTGTAGGTAGTGTCCGGGGTGTGACTAAGGCCAGATCGCCCTAATTCAGGGTATGCTCCAGCCCCTCAGTGGGAAAGTGTATGAGCTGATATGATAACAATTTTTGTTTTATCTTTGTCAATTTTATTATGAAAATTAAAATTTGTCAGTTGATCGTAATGAGAAAATGAGTTTTATTTCTAGGTTTTAGGGCTCCTTAATGAAACTACTTAGGATCTCTTATAGTTTTACCATGTCTGTCTGACTGTATAATACGCCTGTTTGTCTGTCTGTGCTAAAGCCGTTTTACTTCAAGACTGTTAGTTCAATGAGGCTAAAATTTGACATAGTTATTCAAAACAACGCCTATTAAGTATGTTTGTTTGTTTGTTTGTAAGTTATGTACGCATACTCGTAAATACGTAATAAAATCAGTAAAAAAAATAATTCAGCGTACGTAGCTACCTCTCCAATTATGAAATAGAGGTGATTTTTTATTTGCATGGCTGATCGTGTGAAGCATCGCTGAATATTGAGGTTTTGTAATTTATTTTTCTACAAAGCTCTACTGATATTTTTTTACAGTTACCAGCATTTCTACACCCCTATCAGCTTAACCAATATTCCTGAACTTTGGTAGAGTAGGTGCCTGCCACAATAGCACATTTTTTTTGAAATTCACATATGGTAAGCCCTTGGCATTATATCACTAAATGGTACCTAAGTGACGATGAAGCCGAAGATGGAAGCGGGCTTACCAAGATTCTCCAACGCAATGGGGATCTGGCTATCTTATCTTCAAGCCGGAACTGTTAACACTGATGTTTGGCGGCAAGACTTAGATAGGATGGTGGTAGCTAGCCAGGCGAGCTATGAAAATGCCCTACCACCAACCAAACCGAGTTTTACAATGTTGACCCCTCCGGGTATCGAACCCGCGACCTCTTGCTGTGAAGCGAATGGACTAACCACTACGCCACGGAGGCGGTTGACAATACGGAATGACAATATTACAAAATTAAAACTATGTCAGCTAAGTTTTTTTAGTTTTGGACTAGCTTCTTTTGTAAAAACGTTCATGGATACTCCTTACAAAAATTCCACAACCAAATGTTAAAATAACTTTGTTAAATAAATTTTGTTTTTTTTTAGGATTCGGTAGTCTCTACGAGGAACCCTTAAAATTATTATCGTTCTATTCATCTGTCTGTCTGTTTGTCACGAACTTCAAAAACTCACTATATTTATTATTTTAACCAAATAACATGAAATTTGGCACAAAAATAGTTTAAACATTATTCTTTAAATGTATAAATACCAATGCGTGTGGGCCAACACACATTTGGAAACTTTAATTCCAATTTTCATTGTTTGGGAAAGATGTGATTAAGAAATTCATTATCTGATGGTTGAGTTAGTATTACAGCATTTCGTCCTGTACCAATGCATGCATTTTGATTAATAAAAAATGTATTTTAAAAACTGTAAGTATCTAAAAAAAATCTACACCCTAAGCAAAAAAATAAATAATTGAAAAATAAAACCGATTTCAAACAGGAAACTAAGGTTCCCCTCGATTTATCTGGGATGCCATCATCAGTTCCAGGTTGCCTTATCATGGTACTACCATTGGGATATCTCCTTTTCAACAAAATGAAATCATCAAAATCGGTTCATAAACGACGAAGTTTTCCGCGAACACACATAAAAAAAATAAAAAGTATATACGGTCGAATTGAGAAACCTCCCCTTTTTTGAATTCGGATAAAATATACATAAGAGTACTTCAAATGCGTCTCAGTTTTGCTAATCATATGTAAATTTTTCCCATAATTAACATTCTAAGATTGCATTGGCCAACAAAAAAGATACCTTGCACAAAAGCACATTTATTAAAGCATTAAGGCTTTAAGATGCCTCAATCCGAGCAGGTTGATACGTGTTAATATAATAAAGAACGTAAGTTTATTAATTTTAAGTTGAAATCAATGCGGGCTTCAACGCGGCTGTTGCGTTAAAACCAAAAGCCCAATTCTCGATTTTTACATGTTTTTATTACTTTTCTATACTTTCAACTGTGTTTAGAAAAAAATGCAATCAATTAAAATGAAAGGTCTTAAAGTCACCGATTTTCGCGTGTTGGTTTTATTCATGTTTTCGAGAAATTTTGATAGCTGTTCACAGTCTTTCAATAATTTGAATTGAATATTGTCATTTGACCTATCTTAATTTAATAATCATATTTTAATAATGTCTTGTGGCGGCAACTGCAGTAACCCGCCACTGATCCTTAGCACAAGCGACGAGAGAAAAGAAATACAACATCTAGAACGCGCTATTAGAATTTCTTCAGCGCTAAGTATATATACAGATACCAATCATCAACGATTGGTCTACGGCCGGACCCAAGGCATACTACCAGTTACTGCAGTTGCCGCCACAGTCTCATTTTCTATCTATCGCAAAA
Organism: Coleophora flavipennella; assembly: GCA_947284805.1. NCBI lineage: Eukaryota > Metazoa > Arthropoda > Insecta > Lepidoptera > Coleophoridae > Coleophora > Coleophora flavipennella. The sequence continues at coordinate 5,295,788 of OX369270.1, read as the reverse complement.
TCCTTTTATTTCCTCCCGTCAATTTACTTTTACGGGACTGAATGTTCCGCGTTCCGCCTTGTGTGTTGTGTGGGCGTTATCTGAGTTGTCACCGAGAGCTACTGGCATGTTGCGTCGTGCGTCGCGTCGTCGATACCGTATCGCGTCCGTCATGTCGCCAGATAACGCTAACGCGAAACGAGCGAGATAACGCCAACGTCGTCTGCGTCGAGCGTTAAACGCAAGGTTTATGAAGTGAAGTGCACTTTGTAAGACTGTTGTGGATGGTGTCTTGATTTCTAGGTTCCTAAACCTACGCCACACCCCGGATACTGCATACAACGGTCGTGAAATGACATTTCTAAAAACAAATGACGGAGCAAACAAAATCACGGCGAAATACATTCGAGAACCAAACTATTTATTTATTTTATTTCCTTAATGAAACCTACAGCATATAATTTTAGTATTTGAATTTTAAATACTATAACCAATCTGTATCAATCTGGGGGACGAGGGGGTGAAGTCGGAATCTAGAGAGCGGCAGGGAGTGTCCATACTGTATGTTAGTACTAATAAATATACTTTGCCTACGGTGTTCGTCTTTCTGTCTGTTTGTCTGTTGGACCTTTAAAGGGCTCTATCTTTTGAACCTGCGCAAGTATTCGGCAGATTTTTTTACAGAACAATGGTGCATTCGATGTATTTGATTGGTATATTCGATGTACCACAATTAAACTTATTTGACAGGAAATTTACACATTCTGTCTTTTTCTTTCTTTATCGAAAAGACAAGGATAGAATGCTTAAATTAAGCTTAATCCTGTAAAATAAGTAAGATCCTGTTACACCGAATCAAAACCAAATGTGTTATTATGGCGGATTTAATCATCATCATCATCATCATATCAGCCATTTGATAGCCATTTTTTAATGCATGGATGGTGGATTTACTGAAAAATAAAACAAAAAAAGTAAATATTTAATACAATAAAAGTGTTTAATATATATTTGTTTTAAGTGAAAAGTTCTTTAGGTGCGTTGGGCATTTTTGAGATTGAAAACAACCATTGAACTCGCGACACTGTAACCGTCACCGACTCCGTACTAGGAACACTCGCAGGATCAAAACTTTGTCAACCTAGTCGTTCGCCAGGAACACTCGGAGTGTCATAATTTAAAAACTGTAAAAAGTTTTCCCTTCTGTCGGCTCCAGGAGTGGTGTTTTTTTATATAAGGTGTAACAAAATGAGATGAAACTATTTTAAATATCTGAACAACTTTCCCCATGGAACACATAGTCAAATCGCAAAAAAAATGGCTCTCCCATACTAACTTGATCAGCTGATCAGCTAACTTAGTATGGGAAATTCAAATTTTTTTTTGAGATTTGACTATGGGTTTCATGGGGAAAGTTGTTCAGTTTCATGGGTAGAAGCACCAGTTAAAATAGGTTCAGCAAATTTTGTTAACCTTATATATTCGCTTGATCTTAGAAATGGTAATACATACGACACTTGGTGTGATTATAGTAAAAACTCTAAAGTACATATAACAATATAGCTGAGGTATAATAAAACCTGCCAAGTGTGAGGCCTACTCAAGATAAAGAGCCCGAGCTGAATGAAAAGAAAACCGACCGCTCCCATCAGGAGCTCTCCGCGCAGGTCCCCTTAGCGTGAAATTTTCGCACGCAAGGGGGGGTGGGCGTCGCTCCGATTAGCTTTTAAGGTAGCTTAGGGGGAGTTTAGTGGGTAGTGTGGTCTTGGGCCTGTGTATATTTATTTATATACAGGATGTAACATAAAGGTGTAGTGATACCTACTTTAAGGTGGGCTTGTACTCATCAAACTGAGCAACTATTTTTTTGCAACTTTACTGAAATCGCGAAATTTTTATTGGATTTTTAATACAAAACCGTTTAATCAGCTGACCGATTTGTACGAAAAATAAAAAAAATAAATGCGATTTTAGCAAAGTTGCAGAACAAAAGTGGTTCAGTCTGATGAGTACAAGCCCACCTTAAAGTATTACCACACCTTTATGTTACACCCTGTAAACCTTATGTATATAATGGGTATGTATGCATATAGGCGCAGGGCTGTGAGTCCCACATAACCAGTACAGCCGGCTGTTATTGGTATGAGTTAAAGCACTCTCCTCCTTACCTCCTTCGCAGTCCGAAGGGAAAAAAAAGAAAAAGAAAAGGAAACATTTTTCGGTCACTCTCGTTGCTTTATTTTTGATTGAAACTGATAGGATATGATTGTTGTACTCGTGTGGAGATGTGGTGGTACGAAACCTAAGGTGTGCGAGTCCAACTCGCACTTAGCCAGTTTTTACCCGACTTTCCAGAAGGAGAGTTATGTTTTTCGTGTGTATGTATGTATATTTCTTTGGTACACTCTGTAGCTTTAAGGCCCTAAGAGCACTCAATCCGAGCAGGTTGAAACGTGTTTAAATAATGTCTTTTCATTTTAAGTTCAAATCTATGCGGGCTTCAACGCGCCTGTTACGTTGAAACCGAACGCCCAATTCTCGATTTTTACATGTTTTTATTACTTTTCATCACTTTAAAATAAGTTAAAAAAAAAAACGAGACCTACAGTACTCGCATATGATGTGTAACATGTGACAAAATACTTATGAAATTAATTAATTACCGGGTCGTACATTCACGGGCCGACCCTTCGAATAGTAGTATGTCATCTTTGCCTTTGCCATCACACTAGGCGGCATGCCTATGACAACCTTAGTTTTCGAGAATTAAAAAACGTTCGCATTTCCTGTTACACATTTCCGTCCCATTTCACGAAATCACTCCCACAAATTGCAGGAAAGCGAGAGCAAAGATGTTACACATCAAAAATGTGTCCAATTTAAACGAAAGTCACCGATTTTTGTGTGTTGGTTTCATTGAACATTAACTATTTGTTTTCGAGAAATTACGCAATTATTGCCAAAAACAGGATCTACGGTATATTTTTTGACATCAAAAGTGGTAATATTTTTAAAATTGAATTCAATTAAATCGATTTTTTATTACTTTAAGTATATTATATATTTTTCCATGGATATAGTTTTACACAGTCTTTTAATTATTTGAATTGAATTTTGTCATTTGACCCATTTTCGGGCCTTAATGGCTTGATGGGTTTTAGAGTGCGAGATGTCGTTAGATTTCTGTATCAAGTACTTTCAGTTACTTTCAGTTTTTATGCAGTCGGGTTTGTAATAAATAATTAATTCGTTTTTCACATTAGATTTTGCGTGGAATGTACAGACTGGCAATAAAGCTTTTAACCCATATCTCAGGCATTCTATTAGATGGGAACAATGCAATTTACAAGAAGGACACTTTCGGGACCTTGGGAGCTTTGCGGGAATAAATAACTAATAAACTACGATAAGGCCCAGCCTCAGAGGCCACTTAAAGAAATTGCTACGAGGCCTCCACGCACCGAGTTCGGTTCCCACAGGCATGGAGTAAGGGTTGAAGGAATTCCTAGAATGTTTTGACAGGGAATCCCTGAGCAAAAAAAAAACATAAGCCGGAAAAAAGCTTCCCGCTCAGTCGATGTTTAGCCGTGAAGCAAAACATACGAACCTACTTATCACCTTATAACTAAATGAAATTATAAAAACCTGACGATATTAAAACGTAAACCCTCTTTTTTGGCCAGTCGGATAAAGATGTATCCTATGTCACTGACGGGAGCAAGATAAATCTAAGGACACCTCGCACTCCAAAATTTATCAAGCCGTTTAGGCTAAAGGGAGAGTCAAGAAACATAGGTACATACATACATACATACACTTGAAAAACATCACCCTCCTTCTGGCGCAGTCGGGTAACTAGACTGAAAGTACAACTTATTACGTGGGTAGGACGAAACAATATTATTAGGATATTATAATGTGTAAAGAAAAAATATTAGGAAACGCATTATTGTGACTCATCAAAGTTTAGCTATTCTCTCGTGAAAATACAAATTTTTGTAACAAAGTAGCAAAATAATTGCATCTGTTGAAATTTAGATACGGAATTCCCCCGAGGAAAATAGCCTAAACCTGAGTTACTTTGGCAAACGTCTTATTACAACTGAATACATATCTGCCTCTCATAAAAGAATTAGTTAACTCTAGTATTTTGTGTGTTAATAATACACTCCGAGGTTCCTAATAATTTCTGATGAGTTCTGGTAGTTACTTTAGAGGTAGTGTTAGTTCAGTTGTTTTATTTTTGGCTAAAAAGCGTCGGTAGCGTAATATACAGGGTATATAGGAGGTCATGACAAAGGGGTTGGAAAGTTATTCGCATACTGAGGATTCGCCATTTTGTTTTTTTTTTCAAAATGGCGTCGCACAATCTAACCTGTGTTTTTGGATAAAGGACCTATACAAGAACATAAAATGTCATATAACATTTTGGCCTAAAGTATCACGTTTCTGAGATAATATAGAAGTAAAAAATAATCAAAATGATTATGGAATATATATATTTAATTATCTCCGTAACGTGACGTTTTAGGACACTATATTACATTTTTTTTTGTTTTTCTGTATGTTCCCTATCCAAATATATAGGTCTCAATGTGCGACGTCATTTAAAAAAAAAGTGCCGGACTCCAGCATGCCAATCTCCATACAAAAATTTTCAAACCCCTTTGGTAACGATAACGGAAATGGATAAACTTAAGTTGAGAGGATAAATGGCAACCCCCTGATGTTAAATATGTCGGTCTGCCTGCGTAAAGTGGTTGCGTTATGTACTTATAGCGCCTGAAAATCGTGACCAAAAAAAACGATAAGGGAATTGGCTGAGAAAGATATAAAATGAAAGTACTAGTTGTACTCATGACAACAAAAACTGACCAAATATTTGGTTGCGTTATAGAAAAACGCCCGTTAGTAGTAGGAATATAGATATCTAGACCAGGATCCCACCCCCCTGCCGGAGACCCAAAGTTGGAAATGGCGGATTCCAACTTCCAACTTAGTGCTCCGGCGGGGGGTGAGGGCCTGGTCCAGAATTCTTCTTACTAACGGGCGTTGTTCCATAACGCAACCGAATATTTGGCCAGTTTTTGCATAATTGTCATGAGTCATCATTACAGCTCATATACGTCCCCACCGAGGGGCTCGAGCCTACCCTGAATCAGGGCGATTAGGCCTTAGTCGACCACGCGGGCCCAGTGCGGGTTGGTCGACTTCACACACAACCTTCGAGTTTCTTCGCAGGCGTGTGCAGGTTTCCTCACGATGTTTTCCTTCACCGTTAAAGCAATCGGTACGTATGTACGTAAGTTTTTGAAAAACTCATTGGTACATTGGCCGTCCAGATTTGAAGCCGGTACCTCTGGTTAGATGGACCGAGCCGTTACCGGTTGAGCCACCGACGCTAATTGTCATGAGTACAACAAGTATTTTCATTTTATATCTTACTCAGCCATTTGGTTTTTTTGATTACGATAACTAGCTTTTCAGGCGCTATAAGTACATAGTGTAACCACTTTGCGCAGGCAGACCGACATATTTAACATAAGAGGGTTGCCATTTATCCTCTCAACTTACATTTATCCATTTCCGTTTTCGTTACCAAATTTGTCGTTACCTCCTAGTATACAATGGCTAGAGCTAACTACCTTCTTTCCGAGAGGTCGTGGTTCGAATCCTGTCACGTACCAATGTGCTTTCAAATGTCGATTTGATATGTAAGTTTATCCGACATTCTTACTATAAAGGAAACACCGAGAGAGAACCTGCACATTCCTGCGAAGAAACTCGAAGGTTGTGTGTGAAGCCGACCAACCCGCACCGGACCCGCGTGGTCGACTAAGACACTATTGACCTGATTCAGAGTACACTCTAGCCTCTCGGTAGGGACGTAGTTATGAGTTGATCTGATGAAGAAAGAAAATTAGATTCCAGATTTTTCATTTACTTCATCATTACAGCTCATATACGTCCCCACCGAGGGGCTCGAGCCTACCCTGAATCAGGGCGATTAGGCCTTAGTCGACCACGCGGGCCCAGTGCGGGTTGGTCGACTTCACACACAACCTTCGAGTTTCTTCGCAGGCGTGTGCAGGTTTCCTCACGATGTTTTCCTTCACCGTTAAAGCAATCGGTACGTATGTACGTAAGTTTTTGAAAAACTCATTGGTACATTGGCCGTCCAGATTTGAAGCCGGTACCTCTGGTTAGATGGACCGAGCCGTTACCGGTTGAGCCACCGACGCTAATTGTCATGAGTACAACAAGTATTTTCATTTTATATCTTACTCAGCCATTTGGTTTTTTTGATTACGATAACTAGCTTTTCAGGCGCTATAAGTACATAGTGTAACCACTTTGCGCAGGCAGACCGACATATTTAACATAAGAGGGTTGCCATTTATCCTCTCAACTTACATTTATCCATTTCCGTTTTCGTTACCAAATTTGTCGTTACCTCCTAGTAAACAATGGCTAGAGCTAACTACCTTCTTTCCGAGAGGTCGTGGTTCGAATCCTGTCACGTACCAATGTGCTTTCAAATGTCGATTTCATATGTAAGTTTATCCGACATTCTTACTATAAAGGAAACACCGAGAGAGAACCTGCACATTCCTGCGAAGAAACTCGAAGGTTGTGTGTGAAGCCGACCAACCCGCACCGGACCCGCGTGGTCGACTAAGACACTATTGACCTGATTCAGAGTACACTCTAGCCTCTCGGTAGGGACGTAGTTATGAGTTGATCTGATGAAGAAAGAAAATTAGATTCCAGATTTTTCATTTACTTACAGTCACAGAAAACCTATTGAAATTTAAGTGAAATGCACTTGCGTGACCGCTGTCTGTCAAGAATTTGCGCATTTTATGCACATTAATAGCCGTCGCAACTATACGCGCTAACTAGTCGTGACCAAGTCATTGAGCTGTGAACTGTGTTTCACCGTGGTTAAAACATTTAAAACCACGGTAAAACACAGTTCACATGTCAATGACTTGGTCACGACTCTTTAACCCACCGACAAAAACCTCTAAAAAGTAAAAAAATAATATGTATTGGCCCTTTAAGTTTAATTTAAGTAGTAATATTTTTTTCCAAGAGTCATCGCGTAGGGGGATCACTAAGTTGTGAAATTATTAGTAATTAGTTGAATAAAGTAAATCAGTTGTATTCTGTTTTTATTTTATTTACTTAGCGGTGCCCCTACGCGACGACTCTTTTATCAAAATATTACTACTTAAATTTAACTCAAAGAGCCAATACATATTATTTTTTTACTTTTTAGAGGTTTTTGTCGGGAGTTTTTAAATGTTAAATAAAATTTTTATTACGTGCTTTTCAACTACACATACCTATTAAATAAAATCGAAACTCTATCCCTACATTCACACAAATAGTTTTCGGGACGAAACCCGACATAGCGACACGAAATCTAGCCTATTTTGAATCGATCAAACCTGTGGAAGTTTCTCACCTCCCTTGTTTAAAGCTGCAACTAAATGTGTTATAACTGTAAACTTCAAATCAATTGGACATTTGGAAGTTTTCACTTTTTTTATTTCTGCCTCATCAGGTTAAGGTTAGTATATTCTATCTAACACCTATTTATTGAGACTATTCCAATGAGCCCAAACACGATACCTCTGCTGTAAGTTGGTGAGTACTTGGGTATCCTGCAGATTCCAGGAGATGCTGCAGGATCAGTTCAAGGTTACCATGGTTTTATAATATTATTACAGTAACAGGGCACTAAATTTTGAATCGATCAGACCTGTGTAAGTTGCCCGCATCCCTTTATCTCCTAGATAAAAGCTGATGATACTCAAACGGCTAAACAGATCAATTATAGCTAAGAACCACTGCAAGGAAACCTGCTTTCACGTTAAAAACCCGATCCGTTCGAGAGCTACGGTGCCACAGACAGACACACACACAGAAATTGGCACACCTCTTTTTGAGTCGGGGGTTAAATACACAGTTCGCAGGTCAATCACTTGGTCACGACTAGTTGATACGTCATTGCGACGGCTTAACAGACCATTAATATGGGCACAAAAGTGAGCAAATTCTTGACAGACAACTGCGCCAGAGTATTTCAAATCTCGTGGCGGTGGGTGTTCTGAGCTAACAGTTATACTGAGTTGTATTTTCTTATGTAGAAGTCTTGCATAAAATACCGAGAGACTCCCCACCTTGGTTGGTCGACTTCACACACAACCTTCGAGTTTCTTCGCAGGCGTGTGCAGGTTTTCTCACGATGTTTTCACTTTTCCTTCACCGTAAGAGCGTCGGATAAACGTACATATGAAATCGAAATTCGAAAACACATTGGTACGTGGCAGGATTCGAAGAGAGAGACTTGACTGATGTTATTAACCAAAACCCCTCCCCTTAACGTATTCCCTCTACAATTAATATTTCAACACACCGCTGAGCTTTCCGGTGACCTTTAATTTCGCAAGAGTTATTTCCGTACCCAACAACGTAGCACTGAAGAGTAAAGAGGTACCACATTGTGAAATTGCTTCAATTTCCCCGTTCAAAACAAGGCTGGCTGTTAGCAGAAGAGCGTTTGGAACACTAACTCTTATTACTATTTATACTTCCATGTATGGAGTTCATAGATGCTCTGCTCTTTAGAAACAAGAGTTTTTCGGTACAGGTACTTATATGAAATGAAATGTAGTATTCAGAAATATAGTTATTTCTAAGAATTGTTCAGTAAAGTACAGTGGCCAGCACATCAAGCTAGAAATTTGGACTTTGTACCGTTCTTATGACGTACACGTGTGGATCCGAATCGCACTACGACTGTCTATCTTGATGTGCTGGACTCTGTACATAGTAGCCACCTGCCACACACACACACACACACACACACACACATATATACACGCACACACAAACACACGCACCCACAAACACGGACACGCACACACACACGGACACACACACACACACACACACTCGCACACACCATGTTCTGTTATCTGTTCTTCGTGTCTATTATTTTTCTTTAATCCTGTTATCTTCCACTTCTTGTATTAATTACTTTTGTTTTGTGTTTATGTTTGTTTGACCACCAGGAGACAGGCCTAGCCTAGTGTGGGATCACAGTTAACCTGTATTGTCTGAGCTAACTTCAAAAATAATCTTTTATGTCTTTTTTTTAGTGTGACTCTGAAGGTTAAGTTATGAACCTACTATTACAATTAATATTTACTTAACAACCTATAACGCGTAGAGCGTCGGTGGCATGTGGGTGGCATGCCAATGTGTTTTCGAATTTCGATATCATAGTATACATCTTACGGTGAAGGAAAACATCGTGAGGAAACCTGCATACGTCTGCGAAGAAACTAGAAGGTTGCGTGTGTGTTCCTAGAGTCTATGTGGCCACTGTTATGTACCTACTATTACAATTATTATTTACTTAACAACCTATAACGCGTAGAGCGCCGGTGGCGTAAGTTACTTTCTATCATGTGTCAAAAACGACATTTTGTTTTAAAAATGTTAGAAATACCTAGGCGTGATGTCATAGTTTAGCAGAGTCATTTATGTACTCATTTTGTGATTTTTGTGAATTAAAAATCGAAGACTTGATGGAAAACAAAACGAGTAAGGTTTTCCGAAGTTTCAGTAGGAGGGCAATTTAGTGAACAAGAGTTCATAATTTATTTCTGATGCTGTCGTCATCCCTATTGGCTTAACAACTGCCATCTAGTGATAGGGCCTTAGTCGACCACGTGGGCCCAGTGCAGGTTGGTCGACTTCACACACTACCTTCGAGTTTCTTCGCAGGTGTGTGCAGGTTTCCTGACGATGTCTCCCTTGACCGTTAAAGCAATCGGTGAGTATAAGTACGTAAGTTTCGAAAAATTCATTGGTACATTGGCCATCCGGATTCGAACCAGGCACCTCTGGTTAGGAGGACCGAGTCGTTACCGGTTGAGACACAGCCGCTTCACTAGAGCTTCGCTAGCACGATCATTACCTAGATGAATTTGAATGCGCTGAGCAACGCCCGCTTTCATTACTTTTTACAATTTACATTTTCAAAAACCAACTGAACATTCATGGGAGTGTTTTCTTATATCGATGACAACATGACTTAAAAGGGTTTACCATCGACACCCTCGCTATAAAGCACTTAAGCGTCGTCGACGCGGAAGACGATGGCAAAATATTTGCTTTCTATTACCGGGCATGCTGCAAAATTCCACCTCACTAACCCCACAGATCGATTAGACCGTCAATCGTTCACAATATAGGAGCTTGTGTTGAATATTCAATTGCAAATACATACATAAGTAAGTAACTAAGTAAATTACTTTATTGCACGCCAAAAAACAATACAGGACTTATAATTTGTAACATACATAGAGTGCAAAGGCTTTATTTTAGGCGGATTTCTACCAGGCAACCTTAAGTTAGGGATTGAATGACAGGTAAACTAGTACATGATGGCGGCAAATTTATTACTAATAGAAGTGCTATAACTTAAAGTAAAAAAAAACAAGTTTATAAACTTATTTAAATACTAAACAATAATACATAATTATATGCAATGTAATATTCTAACATACATAATAATATAAATATATAAGGTCTAACAAAATTAATTAATGAAACCGAACAACTTTCCCCATGAAACCCATAGGCAAATCTCAAAAAAAATTTTGAACTTCCCATACTAAGTTGACTGATCAGCTAATCGAGTTAGTATGGGAGAGCCAAATATTTTTTTGCGATTTGACTATGGGTTCCATGGGGAAAGTTGTTCAGTTTCATGGGTAGAAGCACCAGTTAAAATAGTTTCAGCTAATTTTGTTACACCTTATATAAACACGCAAAATATCAGTGAACAGTTTCAGTGATGACAAAGCTTATAGTAATGATCTTTGAGTCGCTTTTAAAGCGACATTTATAAGTGTGTAAGCTAAGTTAACAATAACAACTTATTGATACAGAGACAGCTGTATGTTTGATATTACGTACTAACATTGCATACGAGTACATGGACCAACTTCGGGCTGTACAGGCATTAATAATCTTGTTTTAAAAAATGTAGTCTATACTAATATTATAAAGAGGAAAGATTTGATTGTTTGTTTGTTTGTTTTAAATAGGCTCCGAAACTACTGGACCGATTTGAAAAATTCTTTCGCCGTTGGGAAGCTACACTAAACGCGGTTGCGTTTGCCCCGCCTGCTGCCACTTAAGTTTAGCAATTCTGAGAGCTATGTCGGTTGCTTTGGTTCTCCAACGGATCTCCTCGTTTCTGATTCGATCACTCAGGGAAATTTCGAGCATAGCTCGCTCCATTGTCGGATGCCATAAAGAGAAACGCAAACTGTTAGACCAATAAAACTTTTATCTGGAGCTTACCTTACTATACTTTCACGGAATATCGGTAGCTAAAGAAAAATTTTAACCGCCTTCGTGGCGTACTGGTTAGTCCATTCGCTTCGCACCAGGAGGTCGCGGGTTCGATTCCCGGTGGGGTCAACTTGTAAGACTCGGTTTGGTTGGTGGTAGGGCATTTTCTAAGCCCGCCTGGCTAGCTACTACCATCTTATATATAAGTATTGCCGCCACACATTAGTGTTTACAACATTGATGGTTCCGGCATAAAGATAAGATAGTCAGTTCTCCATTGCGTTGGGGAATCTTGGTAAGCCCGCTTCCATCTTCGGCTTCGTCGTCACATACCATCAGATGAGATGATACCAAGGGCTAACCATTTGTGAATAAAAAAAAGGGCTGCGCAGACGTGGTACTATCCCCGGGTACTTTTTATCCATCGATAATAGATCTTATATAAATTGTATCGAATAACGCACACAAAGGACTAAAAGTACCCCGCAATTTATATGAGATCTAATATCGACGGACAAAGAGTACCCGGGGGAACACCCTGGACACTTCATACAACGGGCCAGAAATGACATTTCAAAAAGTACCCGGGGGCACACCCTGGACACTTCATACAACGGGCCAGAAATAACATTTCCAAAAGTACCCGGGGGCACACCCTGGACACTTCATACAACGGGCCAGAAATGACATTTCAAAAAGTACCCGGGGGCACACCCTGGGCACTTCATACAACGGGCCAGAAATGACATTTCAAAAAGTACCCGGGGGCACACCCTGGACACTTCATACAACGGGCCAGAAATGACATTTCCAAAAGTACCCGAGGGCACACCCTGGACACTTCATACAACGGGCCAGAAATGACATTTCAAAAAGTACCCGGGGGCACACCCTGGACACTTCATACAACGGGCCAGAAATGACATTTCAAAAAGTACCCGGGGGCAGACCCTGGGCACTTCATACAACGGGCCAGAAATGACATTTCAAAAAGCACCCAGGGGCACACCCTGGACACTTCATACAACGGGCCAGAAATGACATTTTAAAAAGTACCCGGGGGCACACCCTGGACACTTCATACAACGAGCCAGAAATGACAAAATAAGGCATTTACTTAAGGGTCCCCAGGGGGCTCGAGTTTCCTTACAAACGTAGTTCCGCTTTAATACAAAAACTACATGCTGGATTGAATCTAAACTTTGCAAATATATTGAGCCCAAACTTTACACATATCGATGTTTGTTATTAGTTTTCATCGTTATAAACTAAAACATAACTAAACGAAGGCTTCAATTAGTTTTGTACTTAATGTTTGAAACTGCTCTTATTTTTTTCAGTTTTATATAAGTTCATCAATCAGCCAGAAACCGTCCACTGCTGGACAAAGGCCATATATAAGTTCATAGAAAAGTAATTAGATAGATAGATAACATGTTTATTTATCACTGCAATCACACACATATTATTATACTCGTACATAATATAAAACAAAACTTAACAAATTAAAAAGAGCAAAAAAATAATACAAAAACATATGTGAGTCTTAAACAAATTACAAACATCGATATGTGTGTCTACTCAATATATTTGCAAAGTTTGGATTCAATCTGGCATGTACTCGTAGTTTTTAGGGTACCGTACCCAAAGGGTAAAAACGGAACCCTATTAACTTTAACTTCGCTGTCCGTCCGTCTGTCCACCTGTCACCGGCTGTATTTCATAAACCGTGATAGCAAGACAGTTAAAATTTTCACAGATGATGTATTTATGTTGCCGCTATAAAAACAGATACTAAAAATTAGAAAAAGTAAAATTCTCCATACAAAAAACGTGTTTTTTTGAATGTGAATAAACTAACGCCACCTAGTATGATAGCACGGAACTGTAGAAACTAGCGCCATCTGGTATGATGGTACGGAACCCTTTGTGTGCGGTCGTGACTCGCACAAGCAGAACTACGTTTGTATGGAAACTCGACCCTCGTGGGGACCCTTAACTTAAGGCCTTCAGCGTCATCCACCTCAACTGTTTCCTCCCGTAGTTACTTGCCAAATGGGAATAAGAATAAACTGGGTCGCTTTCAAGTTGTGGGTTCATAAACTTGTTCTCGTGGTCCACGTCGCAGAGGCAATTATACTTTTGTTTCTAACAACAAATTTAATTGTACAACTATTTGTACTTTCGGAGTCTTTAATTTTAGTCACTAAAGCCCGTAGGGCCTTCGTTTTAATTTTTTTTAAACAGAAGGAAAAGATTATTCATACAAAGGAATTTACAATATCAGGTATAAATATTAGTATCAGGGCGTAGTACCCAGAGCCGTTAAAAACATTTAAAAATACACTACCTCTGACACACGTTTTTCCGACTTATCCAAATCGATTTTTCGCCCCCACAAATTCCCGTATAGGTACTAATTTTCAAGCAAATCGTTGGAGCCGTTTCCGAGATTCAGATTTTATATATTTATAATACAAGAATTGCTCGTTTATCGATTAGACGTAATTTAACTATTATGACTGCAGAACTCATGTAGTAACTGTTATGATTTTTCTACGTTTTCATCTCGTAGAATAGACTGTAAATGAAAATGTCTAAGCACACACTCAAATAAAAAAAAAAGTTCCCGAAGTAATGACAGCGTCTTAAAACAAAAAACCGGCCAAATGCGAGTCGGACTAGCTCTCCAAGGATTCCGTATCAACACACCACATAGTATAATTAATGATAATGATACCTATTCCGATTTTAAACAAGATATCAATGGTATCAACGCGAGCCACAAAAATATGCTTTTTTGTCATTTAGTTCGGACTCCTTACTCGTGGTAACTTGGGCAATTTTTTGTATGGAGATCCCCCTTATTTTTTATAGTATTTGTTGTTATAGCGGCAATAGAAATACACATTCTGTGAAAATTTCAACTGTCTACCTATTACGGTTCAAGAAATACAGTCCGCTGACGGACGGACAGACGGACAGATAGCGGAGATCTAGTAATAGGGTCCCGCTGGTCACCCATTAGGTGTACGGAATCCTGAGTTGCAGATTCATTGATCACTTTGGCGATATCATTGAAATTTGCCATTTAATAAAATAGTCGGGCGGATATTGGCGAGATCATGAAAATCTGAGGTGAGCGAGCGAAGCGAGCGATAATAGGATCGTTCGGTTTAATGATGATACTGTCCATGGGTGGTGGAAAGCAGATTAGGTTAGGTTCGTTTCGTATGAAATGGCCGGTAATTTCATGATCTGGTCAATCCATTTCGTAAAATGGCCAATTTTACAATGACCATTTCCTAAAATAGTTTTAATGTAGTTTTAACCACCTCCGTGGCGTAATGGTTAGTCCATTCGCTTCACACCAGGAGTTCGTGGGTTCGATTCCCGGTGGGGTCAACTTATAAGTCTCGGTTTGGTTGGTGGTAGGGCTTGCCGCCAAATATCAGTGTTTACAACATTGATGATTCCGGCTTGAAGATAAGATAGCCAGTTCTCCATTGCATTGGGGAATCTTCGCAAAACCGCTTCCATCTTCGGCATCATCGTCACTTACCATCAGGTGAGACGATGCCAAGGGCTTACCAATCTAATATATAAAAATGAATCGCAAAATGTGTTGGTAAGCGCATAACTCGAGAACGGCTGGACCGATTTCGCTAATTCTTTTTTTGTCGAGTTCGTTATTGTCAGGAGAAGGTTTTTATGTAGGGTAGTGTAGGGTAGGGTAGGGTAGTGTAGTGTAGTGTAGGGTAGGGTAGTGTAGGGTAGGGTAGGGTAGTGTAGGGTAGGGTAGGGTAGTGTAGGGTAGGGTAGTGTAGTGTAGGGTAGGGTAGTGTAGTGTAGGGTAGAGTAGTGTAGGGTAGGGTAGTGTAGGGTAGAGTAGTGTAGTGTAGGGTAGGGTAGTGTAGTGTAGGGTAGGGTAGGGTAGGGTAGGGCAGTGTAATGTAATGTAAGGCGGTACCTAGTTCGCCGGGACAGCTAGTTATGAATAAAAAAACATAGTCAATTCTATGACTAATTTGTCAGTTTCATTTATTCTCATTCATATTACTGTAGCAGATCATTTTTAATCTTGCTGATATTCGTGTATTATATAAGGACCTCCCCCAGGTTCGGAACCAATGTATTAGGACCTAAATAAATATATCAATTGCCTAGAATAGAATTACCTCGTTCTGTATGTTATTTATCAATAAAATATTGCTATCTCTTTACCAAGTCCTTAACAAAAACGTAATAATCAGAAGTAGGAAGAAAGCGATTCCAATATAAACCATTGTAACATGATATTGGATTTTGTTTCGACACTATGTTACTACATATTTTCCGGCTAAGCTAAATCAGTAATAAATATTGTTCGCATTTACCATGAAAATGTGATTACTTGAAGAGATCTGTGATGAGCAAATCGTTCCATATTTGATTTGTTAATAAAACTAAGTAAAGTTAGGCAATTTAGGGTGTTATTGAACGATATACCAAAGTTATCTATTCATTCAAACTATTAAGGCCACGATACCCAATTTTTGAAGTGAAAACTTCTTTAGGCGCGTTGGACATTTCTGAGATAGGAGAAAACCATTAAGCTAGCGACACCGTCACCGACACCATTACCGTCTACGTCACCGATAACTTACCAGGAACACTCGTAGGGTCAAAACCTATAAAACTGTAATTTTAAGGAAAAACCATTGAACTCGCTACACCATCACCGACACCGTCACCGACACCTTACCAGGAATACTCGTAGGGTCAAAACTTATAAAACTGTAAAAAGTTTTCACTTCTGTTGGCACTCCCGGAGTGGTGAGGTTTTGGTAGTGAAAACATCTTTAGGCGTGTTAGGCATTTTTGAATTAGGAAAAAAACCATTGAACTCGCGACACCGTCACCGGCACCGTCACCCACACCAAAGT
Organism: Coleophora flavipennella; assembly: GCA_947284805.1. Taxonomy (NCBI): domain Eukaryota; kingdom Metazoa; phylum Arthropoda; class Insecta; order Lepidoptera; family Coleophoridae; genus Coleophora; species Coleophora flavipennella. Next base: position 5,279,505 of record OX369270.1, on the reverse strand, counting down.
ATATATATTAGTGCTAACATACAGTATGGACACTCCCTGCCGCTCTCTAGATTGCGACCTCACCCCCTCGTCTCCCAGATTGAATCAGATTGGTTTCAGTTTGGTTCTCGAACCTAAAGGATTCCGCCGTGATTTTGTTTGCTCAGTCATTTGTTTTTCAGAAATTTCCTTTCACGACCGTTGTATGGAGTGTCCAGGGTGTGCCGACACATTACCAGGAACACTCGCAGGGTCAAAACTTATAAAACTGTTTTGAAAAAACCATTGAACTAGCGACACCGTCACCGTCACCTTACCAGAAACACTCGCAGGGTCAAAACTTATAAAACTGTAAAAAAAATTCGAGCGAGACCTACAGTACTCGCATATGATGTGTAACATGTGAAAAAATACTTTAGATTTGATGACGATATTGTACCTGGGTGGCGGATCTGACAGTAACGAAAAAAACCGACCAAGTGCGAGTCGGACTCTCGTAAAGTAGAATTCCGCGCTTTCGCGACTTCCTGTTACACATTTCCGTCCCATGTTACACATTTCTGTCCCATTTCACGAAATCACTCCCACAAATTGCAGGAAAGCGAGAGCAAAGATGTTACACATCAAAAAATTTTTCCAAGTTTTCACTTCTGTTGACTCTACCGGAGTGGTTAGGTTATTTTTTCTTTTTATTTGTACCTGACCCAATAATAATTTGAATTATATTACCTTCCTATATGTTATGCGTTATTGCAAAATGACATTGAACGCATTTGATAACGTTGTTAATTCATGAATCGTCTTTTTCCCTCTGTTTAACCGACAGCACAAGAAGAAGAGTAATGTTTTTCAGGTGTACTATATGTATGTATTTAGCCTAAACGGTTTGATAAATTTTGGAGTGCGAGGGGTCGTTAGATTCGTCTTGGTCCTCTTAGTGTCATATAATATGATACATTTTTGTAGTCTTTTTTTTTAATTTAATTAATTGCAGGCCTCCCATAAGGTGGACCAACGACCTGGTGAAGGTCGTTGGAAGCCGCTGGATGCAGGCAGCGCAAGACCGGTCGTCCTGGAAATCCTTGAAGGAGGCCTTTGTCAAGACATCCAGTCTTTCGGCTGATATGATGATGATTAAATTAATTATTAACTAAAAGTATGTCACAATTTCCTTCATGAATAAATATTTAAAACATTCTATAGGATTTGTTGATAATATTAACTATAAACTGTAAATTAATTGTATTTCTACTGCAGTGCCTTACCCAAGTCACACCCCGGACACTGCATACAAAGGCCGTGAAAGGAAATTTCTAAAAAACAAATGACGGAGCAAACAAAATGACGGCGAAATCCTATACGTTCGAGAACCAAACTATAACTTATCTGTATCAATTTGGGTAACGAGGGGGTGAGGTCGGAATCTAGAGAGCGGCAGGGACTGTCCTTATTGTATTTTAGTACTAATATATTAAATACTTTTCCCAAGTGTTGGATTTGTATTCTTAGCATGGCGACTCGCTTTAATTTTTGCAGCGGTTTTTTCCCCGAACTATGTGACATGTTTATGACGTGATTCTGTATGAGTTCCATACATTAAGGCGCAATTTCCCGGAAGGTACAAATGCTGGGAAGGCATTCGGCTCATTACGCGTCGCGATCACGTCTCTAACAAGCCGACTGTTGTCGCACATGGCGCCTTCGATATTAAACCTTTTTTGTCGGTAGATTCACTGCTATTTTTTATAGCTCATGCAATTTGAACACTGGCCGATAAAAGACAAAAATTTGTACGTTTGACCTGTACTATAAAGATAACAGACAAAGGTTTCAGACCGATCGTATTATCGTGTTTGTGTCACACACAATCGTATGCAGTTGATTTAAAAAGTTTTCTGGGACGCATATACTTGTTATTAAGTCTTTATTTTATCAAAGTTATCGCAGTATTCATACCTTCAGAAAGGATTTTTTATCTGTGACTTATACACCGTGAATTATACATATATTTTACTAATAAAATAGCCTTGAATACTGTAAAGCAAAATATCACTTTCATCTTACCTGACTGTCCAAAAAGGAGGGTAAAATTTATTGTTGTATGTACTTGTATATGTAAGTGTGAATGCATTTATTTTGTCTTAATCCCTTTTTTACCTCAGTGTCCAAAAAAGAGTTAATTAGTTAGGTGATTGCTTTGTTGAAGGAAGTTGATTTAAATTTAGAACACTAATTTGGGATTATTCCAGAAATTTCAACTCCATCATACTTTATTAAGTACCTTAAAAGATTAATTTCATGACGTGACCAATTCAGACAAAATACGGAGCCCTTAAACAAAATATCAGCTAACCTCAGAGGAACGCTGCTACGAACACGTCAAAGTTCAAATGTTCCTCTTGAATTCTGATTAGTCTCTTCATATGATCCGCCCAATTTATCATTGTTTGAATGACAACCATAACGAAGTTGTCCTTTGCTTGTAAATTGGCTTTTATGGGTGACCCATTTTCTGGCCTCATCATTGGGGATTTTGAAGTTTGTTTTTCCTCATTTGTTCATAGTCTGTGTTTATTTGTCGACAGGATGAGGAAGTGAAGAAGCAGTTGCCGGTAGTACCGAAGTGTTGTGCAAGTGGCCAGAATTTGACTGTGACAAATGAAAATGGAAAAGTGAAGTCAACGTGTACACTGTCGTCGCTGACCTTCCAGCCTGTGTTCTACAAAACTAACGAAACACATTTTTGGAGCTTTGACAGTAACGTCTTTGAGACCATCGTTGGCAACCCCTGCAAATACGACAGGTCCTTGTGAACATGTAATTGAATTTAAATTAAATTTAGAAAATTTTTTTTTTATGACAAATAAATATTATAAATATTTATACGTTCGCGAATAGAAAGTCACACCTGGTTGACAAAAAATATTTATGTGAAAAGTTTGGAGATGCTTTAGAATTTGTCGTCACATATGATCCCAAAGCTAGTATAAATCACAAAACTGCTCTCCAGGTAACTTCCCTCAGGACTGAACAAAATTTCATACCTCCAAGACTGCAATAGCATCCGTGTCACTCCCACTGAATGCTGTTTTTTTATGTGTGCATAATCCCACAAATAGGTCACTAGTCGCCTCTGTAATAGTAAAAAATGTGACACTAAACGAGAACTTCTTATAATTGACTATGGAAGTCTGGCTGCGTTAGCATTTGTGTCAGATATAGTAGGTACAAAGATATGAACGCTATAGCATCCGTGTCACAATAAGGCAGAAAAATCGGATGCCATAGCGTTTCCGTCCATAAACGTGTTAATTATAATCCTCATCAATTAGTAGTACATAAGTGTTTCTTGCTTCTACTCGTATATTGTATCTTGTAACTTTCATCATCATAATATAAGCCGAAAGACGTCAACTGCTGAACAAAGGCCTCTCCCAAGGGTTTCCAAAACGAATGGTTCTGCGCTGCCTGCATCCAGCGGATTCCCGCGACCTTCACCAGGTCGTCGGTCTGCCAAGTGGGAGGCTTACCTACTTGTAACTTTATAAAACATTTATTTTTCAGGTATAAGCTAAATCCTGCGATAAGAGATGTTGATGAATTTTATCTACTAGCGAACGGTTCTCTATTTATTCCCTTCAGTAATCCATACATGCTTGGAACAAAAGATTTTTGTATGGAAACATTTTACAATGAATCAAATCCAGCTGGGTTGACTTTGCCTCTCATATGTTTCCAATCTGAAGGTGAAACTCAGACATCATCAACCACACTCATACTATATGCTACTGGTGAGATTCTTTTCCCTTTATTTATAAATTTTACATTGATTATTTCATGGAAATCATTTATGCACGTTTCTATTTCTCTTTCAGGTCTTTTAATATCGGTGCCATTTCTTTTAGCAACGGCCACTGTTTACCTTTTCATCATAGAGTTAAGGGATACTCACGGGAAGGCATTGGCTTGCCACGCTATTTGTTTGGCTATTGCCTTCTCTTGCCTGGCTGCCACTCAGTTGGCGGGTCACGCCTTCCCAAGTACCGCTTGTACTACTATAGGTAAAATACTTTGCCAATATTATGTGGTTTTGTCTTTACATTATTGATTTCTAGTTCATTACAATTAATTTTCTTATTTTTCTTACAGCCTACATTATCCAATTCTCCTTTGTTTCCTGTTTCTTCTGGTTAAACGTTATGTGTTTTGATACATTTCTCAACATTCGGTGAGTTGACTTTTTCAATATTAAAAATGTTCCTAACCAGTCCCTGTACAAAAAACATCAAAAACTAAAAAAAACATATTCAAAAACTGAACATTATTTTAATTTTTGATTTTCCTTCAAGGAGGTATATCGATTCTTCAGTAAGTAGAAGAAGCATGAGGCGAAGGTTCGCGTGGTATTGCGCGTACGCGTTCCTGCTACCTCTCATACTACTCATCGTCACTATAACTATGCAGCTCCATCCAGCTGTCCCTAGCACCTACCTCAAACCCAGTTTCGGGGTTAAAGCATGCTGGTTTCAAAGTAAGTAAAGCTATCGTTAAGTTATGTTAGCAATTATATTTTTGTCATTCAATCATCATCATCATCATATCAGTCGAAAAACGTCCACTGCTGGACAAAGGCCTCCCCCAAGGATTTCCACGACGACCGATCCTGTGCTGCCCGCATCCATAGGCTTCTCGCGATCTTCATCAGGTCGTCGGTACACCGCGTGGGAGGTCTGCCTACGCTACGTTTTGCGGTGCGTGGTCGCTACTCGATATTTCATTCAATATTCATTTAATATTTTATCGTAATTGAAAACTCAGTGTTTGCCTTCGTACTGTGTTTTTAAGTCCTGTTAATGTTAATGTAATCTTTCTACAACAGGGCTTATGTTTCGTTGGGAAAATTGTACGTATTTTTTCTGTAGAATATTTTTAATGACTTCGTTTTTTTTGTAACACTTTTCTACACTTCGATTCTTCTACACACTGGGTCTCGGCTGTAGATCTTTCTTTTGCATTTTTAATGGATGTATCTGCTATTCAAAATTATAGGCTCAGTTTTTAAATTATGTTTTAATATTCTGTAAACTTATTTTAAATTTCAGCGGACCAAGCAGCACTGCCTTACTTCTACGGCCCAGTCGCTGTCATCCTGCTCAGTAATCTTGTCATTTTTTTCTTCACCTCACAAGCCTTTGCTCTACACTACAACAAACTAAAAGACGTCTCGCGTGAGTCATTATATTGTATTTATTTCTTTGTTTGTCTTGAAAGTATAGAAAGGTGTTGTATGAATGATTTATTTATTGTATTGCTGTACACAAACAAAATATAAAAAGACAAGAGAAATTAAACAAAAAAAAAATTTTTTTACCGTTAAATCTAATCTAATCTAATTTTTTACCTAACATCAAAAGAATATTTCTTTTTTTTATAAAAGGGAAACACTAAAGGCAAAACGCTGTTATTCTGCTATTGCCCGGACCGAGTTGAGAGAGATGTTGCAAAAAATATATATTTATGTATGTGTGCATGAGTGTAAGTGATGTGTATGTGCGAGCGTGTGAGCATGTGCGTGGACTAATGTGACATAATTTTGTAATAGTAGGTATGGATGTGATACGAGTACCAACTTAAGAAGATAAAGAGATAGATAGAAGAATAATCCAAAAGAAGAAGAAAGAAGTTGTTCTTATCAAATTTATATTACCATCGATGTTTGTAATTAGTTTTCATCGTAGTAAATTTAAACGAAGTCTTAAATTAATTTTGTACTGAAAGTTTGAAACTGCTCTTATTTTTCGTACATCGAAAACGAATTACAAACATCAATATGTGTCTACTCAATATATTTGTTAAGTTTGGATTCATTCCACCATTAAGTTTTTGTATTTAAGCGGAACTACGTTTGTATAGAAACTCGAGCCTCCTGGGTACCCTTCAGTTAGTAATGTAATTTATAACATTATCTTTAGAACATTACAAAGTTCAGATTACATTTAATATACTTAACACTTGTTTAGTAACCGATAAGCCCTTTGGATCTTAGATAAGACTCATCTTATTTAAGCAAAAATTTTACAGTTTGTCTGTTTTCAGCTCTAGACCTGACGCATTCAGAGTTTAGTACGTCAGAAGATTGGGTGCGCCTGGGCACGGTGCTAGGCCAGCCCATACCTCGGCACGAGAGGTCCTCATCGTCGCCTACGAATCGACCTATCAACTTCAACGAGCGACTCAATAAATATAAGAAGATGTACGTTGAATTTATCCTTACTTATCTTTTTCCTCAGTAAATTTACACTAATGTGCATTTTGGTATGTATCCACATGCATCTAGCGAATTCCTGTAACTTTTTTTTTATTTACAATTGGTAAGCCCTTTGCATCATCTCACCTAATGCAAAGTATATATATTAGTACTATTATACAGTATGGACACTCCCTGTCGCTCTCTAGATTGTGACCTCACCCCCTCGTCACCCATATTGATACAGATTACAGTTTGGTTGTCGAACGTAAAGGATTTCGCCGCCATTTTGTTTGTTCCGTCATTCCTTTTTTGAAATGTCATTTCTGACCCGTTGTATGAAGGGTCCAGAATGTGCCTGATGGTAAGTGACGATGATGCCGATGATGGAAGCGGGCTTACCAACATTCCCAAACGCAATGGGGATCTGGCTGTCTTATCTTAAAGCCGAAACACATCAACGCTGTTAACAGTGATGTTTGGTGGCAAGACTTAGATAATATGGTGGTAGCTAGCCAGGCGGGCTATGAAAATGCCCTACCACCAACCAAACCAAGTCTTACAAAGTTGACCCTGCCGGGGATCGAAGCCGCGACCTCCTGGTGTGAAACGAAGGGACTAACCATTACGCCAACTCTAAGGTATCGGAAACCTAGTCGCTGAACATTGTGTCTTTTGGTTCGATTTCTTAACAATTGCAGCAATTTCCTGCTGTCCAGCCATTCATACGTATTTCATCATCATCATCATATCAGCCGAAGCGTAAGCGTACGGATAGCGTTTCCGTCCATAAAAGTGTTAATTATAATCCTCATCAATTAGTAGTACCTAAGTGTTTTTTGCTTCTACTCGTATATTGTATCTTGTAACTTTCATCATCATAATATATATAATATATAAGCCGAAAGACGTTCACTGCTGGATATAGGCCTCCTCCAAGGAATTCCACGACGACCGGTTCTGCGCTGCCCGCATCCAGCGGCTTCCCGCGGCCTTCACCAGTTCATCGGTCCACCGAGTGAGGGGCCTGCCTACGCTACGCTTTCCAGTGCGCGTTGCCATTTGAGAACTTTACTGCCCCAACGGCGGCACGTGGGGACGCTATATCATAAACCTGGAAGTCTAGCGTATCTGGTAGATGTGCGAGAGGGCATGCCCCAACGGCCATCCGTTCTACGAGCTATGTGCCCCGCCCACTGCCACTTAAGTTAAGCAATTCTGAGATTCATACGTATTTAATTCAGCTATTCAACGGTTTACCTACCTCAAAGTCAATTACAAAATATCAACAGTAGTTAGTTTGTAACTCTTGACGTGGCTGGCTAGTTAATTTGTTATCTTATCCTATCAAGTAAAATATTGTAACTCTACAAATATTGACTTTTTCACCGATAATTAAAATTAGATAAGGTGCGCTTGCTTTTTGGAATCTAGGTCTGGCCACGTTGTCTAATTACCGATAGTGTGTACTTACCATGGGCGCCGCGAGGCTTCGACCAATATAACAGCTATGGACCCGCCAACGCGAACAGCGATTTTGACAGAATGAGCGAATTCCCATAATCAGTTGAAGTGAGTAAAATTTGTTAACTCACTCGTGCTACATTCCGAGTACGTCTATCTATCTCTGTCATTTTCTATATTTAAACGAGACTCGGTAAACTATAGCGGTGTGAGTATTTGTTTGCATGTAGTTGTGTTTGGCTCATTTTTTATGAGCTTAATGTATGGACAGGGCCGGTCTATTATATTTGGTCGAAGCCGCGAAGGAGGGGTAAAAGATTGCACTTGAACCACCCTACGTTAAAAACCCGTAAACGTCCCCACTGTTGGGACACGGGTCTCTTCCTAAACTCGGGAAGGTTAGGCCATACCCCACACAGGGGTCAAGTCCGGGTTTGTGGAGGTTGGCGGACTAGTGGCGAACCCTACTGTCACAATTTTTTAAGCAGCCTTTATGACATCTGACATGACTTAAGAACTGACATGTAGTGATAACAACAGGCACTAACGGATTTCCGTGCCTTGGGAAGCACGGAACGGTCGAGAAAAATGCCACAAACAGTCAAACTCATCCAGGTAGTGACCGTGTTTCGTATTAGTCAACCTGCGTGATCGACCCAACCATACGCAAGTCGCATTGAGCTAAAACCGCTTGCACCACTCTAGCTAGGAAGAAAGTGTGCAGACCAAAAAAATTCTTTGGCTTGCAAAAAAAATACACAATAAGCATATTAAAAAACCTACGCTAAATGTTAATATTATCGAAAAATGCGGACAGCGCAGGACAGGTCGTCGTGGAAATCCTTGGGGGAGGCCTTTGTTCAGCTGTGGACGTTTTTCGGCTGATATTAATGGCAGAACTCGCGACAAATCAACCCTTTTTTAAGTTTTTTTTTAAATTTGATCTTTCTTTTCTTATTTAACTCTCATCGGGAACTTTCAAAAAAATTGATAAATTAAATGAATAAATTATTAAATTTAGTCCTTTTTCCATTACATTTTAACATCTAGCGTGGGCTTTCCAAAATGTTTATTTTCACGCTGAGATGACTGGGTAGATTTGGATATATTTAAGAACGCAGTGATAGCTTGTACATCATATCAGCCGAAAACGTCCCACTGCTGGAAAAACACATAATTTTTTTGCGCCCATTTATTTTACTTACATGTAAATTTCCTTCCCCAGTTTCCGAACGTGCTGCATGCTTTCCGTTATAATGGGCCTATCCTGGGTGCTAGAGGTGGTTTCCTGGGCAGCAGGTGCGGGCTCCCAGGTGGTCTCCGTGTGGTCGGTGTTTGACCTGATCAATGCGTTGCAGGGCGTCGTCATCTTCGCAATATACGTCTTGCAGCAGCCTGTCAGGTCATATGTGAAGGTAAAAACTAAGGTCTTTCGGAGAAAGTAGACTAGCTTCCATTTCTAAATTAAAACTATTGCCCTCAGTTCGTCAGAAGTTGCTGTAACTTTTAACGATTATTGCTTCATAAAAGAATCCACTTATAAGATGATATGAGTAAGAAAGAAGTGATGATGATGATAGAAATGACTGCTAATAGGGAAGAACGGGAGAGAAGATAATGTTGCACCCCAAATAATAATTGAGAACTGGGCAGACCAATGATGAAAAAAGAGTTCGAGGGCAACTACAAAACACAAGACGTAATATTCTGTTGGTTCTGATGACACAAAGATGGATATAATGAAGACCTTTTTCTTTAATAAAAACAATATAATTGGAAAAAAACTTCCGTCTGTCTGAGTGCTGCGAAATTACGTACTGTTGGTTCCCACCCAACTTGGAAAAAGTTGTTAATTCCGAATGCTTCCCCATTTCCATTTGTCGTAGATTCGTAAACGTTTCAAACTTTTGTACGAGTTATTTTCGTTGCTTGCTAAAAACTGGTCTATGTAATTCTTTTTTCTTTGTCCCTACAGAATTCCAAGCTCTTCTGTTTGTGCAGAAAGAACAAAGATGGATCAGAAGTGGCGGTGGTGAGTGAAAGGGACAGCATAGACTGTGGGAACAATGTGAACGGCAGGAGAGATTATGTTTAATGTTGGGTGAATTTGCATTCGCATTTTCGAGATAGCGGATATTCGAGACTGATATTATTATAATTGTAACAGTATTATATACGAGAATGTGTGTAATGTATGGAAATCTGAAGTGGTTTGAAATCGTATGCAAAGCAGACTTGTTATATGGATATCAGTTCGGTATACAACTATCTTATCTACTAGTGTTATTACTGGACAATGATAACGATAAGGTGTAAGTCATCATGTCTTAATGTATTATGAAAACCAATCCTACATTTTATTTGAATGTGTCATTGTGTTTGTCATGTAGACCTTTTTAGGGTTACGTACCCAAAGGGTAAAAACGGGACCCTGTTACTAAGACTCCGCTGTCCGTCTGTCTGTCCGTCCGTCACCAGGCTGTATTTCATGAACCGTGATAGCTATACAGTTGAAATTTTGATAAATGATATATTTCTGTTGCCGCTATAACAACAAATACAAAAAATTAGAAAAAGAGAAAGTCTTCATAAAAAATACGTATTTTTTTAACGATAAGAAATTAGCGCCATCTAGTAGGATGGTACGGAACCCTTTGTGCGCGGTTCTGACTCGCAAAAACGGTTTTTATGTTTTCTTATTGCTTACAACTCATTAACATTGTCTAGGGATTAAGTAAGATGTTTAATACAAAACATGTTTTTTTGAAACGATATAAAAATACTTTGAACGTGTGTACGGGTACAAACTTTCAAGATGAGCAAGTGCTCTATTTACCCACTGATAATTATAAATGAATTTCGTTCTAAGTGTTTCACACACGTATACAGAAAATAAAAATTGTGTTCCACTAATATCTTGTAATAAGTATGTGGCAGCAACTTTACTGCAGTAACCCGCCACTGAACATTAACACAAGCGACGAGAGGACAAAAGAAATACGACCCCTAGAACGCGCTATTAACATTTCTTCAGCATTGAGTATAAATACAAGTACCAACCATCAACGGTTGGTCCAAGGCCGGACCCCAGGCTTACCACCTCGCCTGGCGGAGGTATCTCCCTTTGCTCTCGAAGAGTAGGAACACACCGTTCCTATAGTGGTGACCCCGACGTGATACCCTTCCCACATGTACAGAGGCCAAGCACATCAAGCTTAGACACTTTGGACTTTGTACCGTTCTTATGCCGTACACATAAGGATCCGAATCGCACTACGAGTGTCTAGCTTGATGTGCTGGCCTATGTACTACACTTCTAAGAAACAGCAGAACAAAGTTTTCATTATCTATACACTAGCTGTCCCGGCGAACTTCGTTCCACCCTACACTACACTACACTGCCCTACACTACACTGCCCTACCCTACACTACACTACCCATCTAAACACTAGCCTACCTTACACTACACTACCCTAACCTACCCTACATACACTACTCTACACTACCCTACCGTACACTACCCTACACTACCCTACCCTACACTACCCTACACTACACTACCCATCTCTACACTACCCTATCCTACACTAAACTACCCTACCCTACAAACTGAAAACGAAATTCATTTATAAGAACTAAAAGGATAAATAGTCACAACACTTTTTATATTTGACGTAATTTTTCATCGGGAACTTTCCTTTGTATGAAATCTTATAGTAAGCAAATTTAAAATTGTACTGTCCCATTGCATATGAGTTCAAACCACACAAAAAAAAGTATAGTTTACTAAAATGTGTACGAACCGGATACTAGATTTTGTTTTTATTTTAATTTTTGTGATAGCGTTGTGGTATAGGTACCTATAAAAAAATGTATGTTATTTTCGTATTGGGATGAACAAAATCACCCACATCTGTTAGGTTTCTAAATAATATATATGTCGCAGGATAATCGCAAAATCAGTCGTCTATAAATACTAGGAATATTGCATACTATGGAGTAGAAAACTCCTAATAAAACCAAGTCGGATGGAGCCCCGCTTCGTTAAATAGGTTAGGTTTTGTTAGCATGTCTTTTTCTACCGTAAAAAGGAGCCCCGCATAGCGGGGCTCCGTTCGATTTGGTTTTATTCGGAGTTTTCTACTCCACAGTGTGCAATTTTCCTAGGATTTTCGCGAAACGACGGATTTTGCTATTATCCTGCGACATATACACCGTTCGCACCCTTCATTGTGTTTCGTGCGTAGAAAATGGATTTTAAATGTAAGACTCAACTGTAGCTATATTAAAAGTTAAAACCGACTTATAGTTAAGAAAATTCTTGTCTACCGAAAATGCCATCTTTTTCTGCCAAGAGAGCCCTTACGGAAACTCGTTAATGAAATTTTTCGGAATATTTAGGTATTTTAACAACTGCGTCTGGGATAAACTTGCACATTGCTCGTAGAACAGATGGCCGTTGGGGTAGTAAAGTTCTCGAGTGGCGACCACGCACCGGAAAACGTAGTATAGGCAGGCCTCCCACTCGGTGGACCGATGACCTGGTGAAGGTAGCGCAGAACCGGTCGTCGTGGAAATCCTTGGGGAGGCCTATGTCCAGCAGTGGACGTCCTTCGGCTGATATGATGATGATAACGTCTGGGATAAACTACAATCGCAAATTTATAATTTGGTATTTAACTAATTTTGAAAACATTTTAGCAGATTCAGATAATGGTTTGGCTAGAATGCCATTAATAGCCCCGATATTGCGAATAACCTGCACTTACAGATAAGCATACTTTTTAAAACATTCCAATGAAAAACTTAAAATCAATTTAGTGACAAACTATAAATTCCTTCCGTTTGCTCTTGAGACAGTGAGGCCGTGGTGCTCTGAGGCCAAGTCTATTGTAGACGAATTATGGCGTCGTATGAGGGAAAAGGGCCTGGACCCGAGATCGGGCTCCTTTTTGACCCAACGCATCTCGCTAGCTATTCAGCGGGGGAACGCAGCAAGCCTCATGGGCACGTTTGGGCTGGGGGCACTGCAGGGAGGGCTTTTTGACTAAACACGTTAAATAACTCCTGGAATAAACAAAAAAAATATACATATGTAAAAGATTAAAACTTTTTTGATGACCATTTATTTATTTTTCAAAAAATTTATGAACACCTCCTCACTGCTTCGTATCATACTTCGTGAATGAAGATTCTTTAGAATTGATGTGTTGATTTTCAAGAAAGGACAGTTGTACTGGTATGTACATCATTCCCAATATTTTGTAGCAGATTCGTGTTTATCCCGGTAAAAAGATCTCATGAAGCTCTTATATTTTAGGTTTGACACATCATAACTGTTGTCAGGATAAATCGATTCGAGCGAAAAGATCGCCCCAATTGCACCGCTATAGTATCTACATAACATTTTGTTTTTGTATTTTTTTTTTTATAAATTTTATGTTGTGTGCAATGAAGATAATTTTTATCTTTATCTTATCTAAACTGTGATATGTTGGTCGTAGTAATTTATAAACAACACGAAAATTCAAATACTAACCCGTGTTTCGCCTTTCGCTGTTGGCTTTTTAACCGACTTCAAAAAAGAAGGAGGATTACAATTCGATTGCATGTTTTTTTTCTTGGAAGTATTGATTGCAAGTATATTACGCGATTTATTCGCCAATGGTGAATCGATGTTGATGATTCTTCTATTATTTTATATGTTTCTTCAGGGTGGTCTTGTATTGTATCAAAATCGGTTTAGTACCTTTTAGAAAATCAACAAAAACAAAAAAATATTGCTAAATTATTCTTAGTTGTTGCAATTGAAGTCGCTGTTGTTATATTTTGGGCGTTGTTAATTATTTAAAATACATCATAGTTATGCTAACATAATAATAAATGTGTGAAGGTCGCGGGAAGCCGCTGGATGCGGGCAGCGCAGGACCGGTCGTCGTGAAAATCTTTGGGGTAGGCCTTAATCCAGCAGTGGACGTCTTTCAGATGATATGATGATGATGATAATAAAATGGAGGTCTCAATAAGACTTCTATGGCGATAGTTCAAAAAGTGTTTTTTTTTAGACCTTGGCATCATCACACTTCATCACAAATCAATTGAGAACTGGCTATTTTATCTTCAAGCCGGATTATCTTTATTTAATCTTATTTTATCTTTTTAGATCAATGTTTTTAACACTGATGTTTGGCGGCAAGACTTAGATAAAATGGTATTAGCTAGCCAGGCGGGCTATGAAAGTGGCCTACCACCAACCAAACCGAGTCTTACAAAGATGACCCCGCCGGGAATCGAATCCGCGACCTCCTGGTGTAAAGCGAATAGACTAACCATTACGCTACGGAGGCGGTGATACGACTGTAGACAAGATTTGCGTGTGTGTCGTTTTGCATATTCAAAATGTGTCATTATGCGTGTGACCCGTTTGGTCGCATAGTCATTATAAGTTTTTACGTAAGACGAGTTTCAGGAGCGCTAATTAAATAAATTTGTTTTATTTGTATCTAACAATCATTACTGCATTAACGATCATTATTGGAATATATAAGTGTATGGTAGTAATACATACTGATTATAAACATGATATGGAACCTGGAGTTACCTACCGTTCGCTTTTAAAGTCAACTTCTTTAATGTAAGAAAGTATTATATAGGTATAGTGCAATATTTCATAAATTTTTAATAAAAAAATATTTTTGTAATGAATAATGACACACGTGACCAAGAATTAAAAAAAAAATTGATAAAGGGTAAGCCACCCTTATCTTGGTCGCCTTTCTTGAAAATTATAAATTTAAATATATTTTAGCTGATATCGTAAATTATTATGATTTGCTTAGAAAGCGTATGATTATCGAAAAAAGTCATAAAATCTAGCGGTTTTATTTTTAGAGGGGGTGACAAATGAGAAGAGTGGCTAAATTAGGGTGGATTACTCTAATTATTATGTTATGTTGTACATACAATTTTATTTAACGTTAAATCGATACAATAATTGTATTGTTATTCAACACCATTCCATAATGTAAATACCTTTTTGTTTGCTTTAAAAGCTATATTTTTTGGTATTAGCAAAGTATATAAGGTCTAACAAAATTAGCTGAAACTATTTTAACTGGTGCTTCTACCCATGAAACTGAACAACTTTCCCCATGGAACCCATAGTCAGATCTCAAAAAAAATTGAAGTTCCCATACTAAGTTGGCTGATCAGCTGATCAAGTTAGAATGGGACAGCCAAATTTTTTTTTGCTATTTGACTATGGGCTCCATGGGGAAAGTTGTTCAGTTTCATGGGTTAAAACACCAGTTAAAACAGTTTCAAATAATTATTTTACACCTTATATATGTTAGTACTAACATGATATGTTTAATTAAACAATGTTAGTTTTTTAATTAATCCCTAATAATTATTTTATGAATAGCAAAGAAAGTTGTTAGTGCCATAATGTTAGTATAGGAAATAATTTCAACAAACTGTGGTGGATTTTATTTTTCTTGCGAAGTCTAGTCATTTAACTGCGTTTATTATATAGGTATTATATGTGTATAAATAAGTTATTAATTTATTATTTCCTACTCTTAAGTAAATGTTAGGTTATAGCACCTAATTTTGAAGTTATTGTCTCTTCTAGGTCAAACAAAAAGAAAAACCATTCTATTTATTAACAAAATTATTTTCGCTCGCAAAATTAAAAACACGGCAAGGATAGTATACAATTTTATTGGAAAAGACTCGCTGTATATGAATATGGAACAGGCATACGTAATGTTGTTATTAAAACACCATTAGAGGTGATAAAATGCACATTTGTAGAATAATGTAGGAAATGAAATATCAAAACGATGCTGACAACAATATCAAAATTTAAAACTCCTCGACAATAACTAGTTTAAAATTTTAACTGTAAACATTTTTATCTTTTCTTTTAAAAGGCCGTTAATTTTAAACACGGTTTAGTATAAGTTAAGTTTCTTTATGTAAGTTATTTAAAAATCGTATACTTAGCACTAAAACAAGTGAAGTGTATTCTATTCTAGCATAAAGAAAAAAAATGTTTGCAGCGATCCAAATAGTTTTTTTTCTTCATTATTCTAGAGATAGTTGATGTAACTATGTAAAATATTATTATTGTTAAATGTTATTGATGCATTTTTAAGTGAAATGACAATTTAAAATAAATGTATATTTGTCTATTTTGCAAAACAAACGTTAAATAAACAAGCTTTATAATAAATTCAGCTTTTTTCAATTTGCACCATCTGTATGTTTTTATTGAATGAGTTTGTCGATGTTTTGTATTTTTTTATGTTGTTAAATTTAAATGTACAGAGAGTTTTTAATATCGTTCAAGCCGGTACTTCATTTATGTCAATGTTCATCATCATCATCATATCGGCTCATATGTGTCTCCACCGAGTAGCTCGAGCCTACCCTGAATTAAGGCGATTGGGCCTTAGAAGACCATGCAAACCCAGTGCGGGTTGGTCGACTTTGCGCACAACCTTCGAGTTTCTTCGCAGGCGTGTGTAGGTTTGCTCACGATGTTTTCTTTCACCGTAAGAGCGTCGGATAAACGAACATATGAAGTCGAAATTCGAAAACATTAAAGGCAGGATTCGTACCCAGACCTCCCGGATAGGAGGTAGTGGTCCTAGCCGTTGCGCCACCGACGCTCTAAATTACAATTTGACAAATTTAGTAAATTATTATTAATAGAGCGAACGAAACATATTTCTTCTTATTTGTTACTGCCCGTAAAAAGAGTAGGTACCTAATGAGACCAAATCAAACCTAAAGATAAGGGAGGCAATAAAACAGTCACAATTGAAAACGGGGGCTCCACTGGGACGAATAAAAGCGCCTGGGCTATAATTCTAAGCTATTGTTCACAATAGAAACCAGCTAATCCAAGCTTAAATCAACCTTCAGTGCAGAATTCTAAGAGGAAAACACCTACCTACCTATTGTCGTGCTAAATACAAACAGTATGGCTCTACATACAAAATTGGGATGGAAATTTCTTTTTTAATGTATCCTACCTCGGTCCACCGTGTGGGAGGACTGCCTACGCTACGTCTTCCGTGCGCGGTTGCCACTCGAGAACAGTCGCTATCGAAGACCTGTTGGAGGTCGCGGGAAGCCGCTGGATGCGGGCAGCGCAGGACCGGTTGTCCTTAAAATCCTTATGGGAGGCCTTGTCCAGCAGTGGACATGTTTCTGCTGATATGATGATGATCTAACCTCCCTAATATTATTTTTTAAGACCAAAAGGCTAAATATGTGATAACTGGAAAATTCATCGGGAATCTATTGTACCTACCTACTATAAAGACATAAAATGATGTCAAAGTAAAAATGGCTAAGTGCGAGTTGGACTAGCGCTCCGAGAGTTCAGTATCACCATATCTTTCCATACAACTATGGCAATGATACCTATTCAAATTACAAACAAAAGACATCAACGCGAGCTACAGAAAAATGCTTTTTAGGGTTCCGTAGTCTACAAGAAACCGTTTTAGTTCCGCCATGTCTGTCTGTCCGTCTTTCCGCGGCTGAGAGTACTAAAAAGCTGTTATTTGGTACGGAACCCTCGGAGTGGTAGTTTACTTTACCGGTTTTTTTTTCTTTAGTTATATCGTAAAAACGGTAATACATAAATAACTATAAGCATGTAGCTTGGTGTGATTATAGTACTTATACTGAAATAATACAACAAATAATATAAATGGGCCAAACTATATGACAAAAAGCAAATTTTTGTCCGTCGCGTTGATGTCTATTGTGTAAAATGTGAATAGGTATCAAAACTCAAAAAACTCAAAAACTCAAAACAATTTATTTCAAATAGGTGTTTACACACACTTTTAAATAGTCAAAACAAAGAAAAATTACTGTATATTACAAATAATGTCATGATTCAGATTACAGTCTCAGGTAATGGTATTTGATATAGAATCAACATATATATCTTTGTCATTTACATAATCTATTATTTTATAATATCCTCTAGAGCACAAAACTTTTTTGACATGAGTCTTGAATTTATTCTCTGACAAACTAGTTACATTTTCTGGAATTTTATTGTAGAATCTTATACACTGCCCCACAAATGACTTCTTAACCTTACTCAGTCTCGAAAAGGCTATATCTATTTTATTTACATTTCTTAAATTCAAATTATGCCTGTCACTGTTTTTAGGAAATAAACGCAAATTCTTACGAACGTACATGATGTTTTCATATATAAATTGACTAGCAACAGTTAAAATATCAATATCATTATACTATGTAGTTGTGTGGAGAGGTGTGGTGGTACGGAACCCTCGGAGTGCTAGTCCGACTCGCACTTGGCCGTGTTTTTTAATAATACGGGACCCTAAAAAAGACGTTAGCCGCACTAAAATGCTGCTGTCTAGTAGTAGGTAAGTATAACGTTATTATTCTCTTGTTAATTTATCTAGGTGGGGGGTGAAAGCTTATCAGACTGTTAGTGCTCGGTGTATATCGCAAAGTATTTTGTGTGATTGATGGCCACCCCCGTCTGAGGTGCACTTTACCCCTGACGTTACCCTAGAAATATGGGGCGGGGGAGGGGATGTGAGCGAAGCACGGAACTAAAGCGAAAAGGGTGCATTAGGCAAGCAATATTGGGATATATGTAGTGTAGGTAACAGGTGCTTGCATATTGCACGGATTTATCGCTTTAGTAGCTTATTTGCGCAGGTATTGAATGGCGTAATAATTTGTGGGGGTTGACATATTGTAAGGGCAAGGCAGGGGTCGGGTAACCTTGGCATTAGAAAACTTATTACTTTATATTCAATCCGGCTCGAAGGACCAAATTGAAAATAACGGAGCCTTGTGTTTTACCAATTTTATTCCAACCGTCAAAATCTACCACAGATAACACTCACGGATCATAGCAAAGCGACTGTATACAATACTAAGTAGATGTCTTCGTTAATAGTGAACCGATTTTTAGATTCTTTTTAGGGTTCCGTACCCAAAGGGTAAAAACGGGACCCAATTACTAAGACTTCGCTGTCCGTCCGTCCGTCTGTCTGTCTGTCTCTCTGTCTATCCGTCTGTCATCCATCAGGCGTATTTCATGAACCGTGATAGCTAGACTGTTGAAATTTTCACAGATGATGTATTTCTGTTGCCGCTATAACAACAAATACTAAAAATAAGAAAAAGCTACCTATATTATTGTAAGGTGGCTGTTATTATCTACAGCCTGTAAAAAAACTGAGCCCTAATACTTAGAGGTGGGCCTCTACTCATCAAACTGAACAACTATTGTTATACGACTTTGCTTAAAAACTCATAAAAATCTATATTTCTATACAAATTGATCAGCTGGTTGGCCAGTTTTGTATGGAGAGGTCTATTTTTTTGGAGAATTGACTATGTTTTCCTTGGAGAAAATTGTTCAGTTTGATGAGTAGATGCCTACCTTACAGTGTTAGTGCTCAGTTTTTACACGCAGTATAGGCATCAATTTCCTAAAGGTTGTGGGTATATGTTTTTCTCCTTTACGAGCTCACTTCATTCTTATAGTTAATGATTTTATGATAGTCAGAGTGTAATTGGTGCAGGTCCCGTTAACTGGGGCAACTACTATAACATACTGAATAACTTTAGTTATGTGACTTTGCTGAAATAGCAAAAAAATAACTACCTATACATATCGATCAGCCGATCGATCAATTTTGTCTATTTTTGTATAGAGGGTCCATTTTAGGGTTCCGTACAAAAAAAAAACACTCGTGCATCTGTCTGTCTATCCATCCGTCTGTCACAGCCAATCTACTGGACCAAAATATCAGGTGAAATTTGGTAGGATGGAGTAATCCTATGACCCAAACACAGCTATATCCTGGGCTGCATCGGCACTTACCATCAAGTGAGGTGCAGCCAAACACACACAAATTTTTATTAAAATAATAATAATAACTCGCGTCTTGCTGTGAGGATTTAAAATGTGATATTTTGTATTTGACTTTGGCATTGTACGGAACCTTTCCACGCGAGTTCAAATCGCACTTGGCCGGTTTTGTTTTTTGAGAATGTACTGGGTTCCTTGGGAAAAGTTGTACAGTATGATCAGTAGAACCTTCAGTTAACGGATCCTAGACCAATTTTTTACACCCTGTGTAACCTCCATTCCAAAGCTAATAGACAGCGATACGTGTCTGTCCGACTGCACTACATTAACTGCGTATAAGAAACTGTCACAGCTCCCTTACCACGCATCTCAGCTTTCGCAGGAGATATATTGCGAAATAGAGGGAACGCTTCCCCCAAGCGTTATGAATATCACGGATCAGATAAATAAAGTTGGATGGGAAATGTGCGCTGGGCAGGCGCGCCTCAAGTATGATTAGACAATCATATTTACCGAAGCACGCGTTCATACTTTTTATTTGCGTGTGGTTGTGTTTAACGTACAGACACTCGAAATGGTTTGAGAAGCAATTGCAGCCCTGTGTTCTAAATGTGTTTTGTTTATTAGTGCGCGCAATTCGTGTATATGTGTTATTATTGCTTGTGTAGTGGAGTTGATTGGTGGGAGAGAGGCGGCGACGCTGGTTTTCAAACATAGTGTGACTATTGCCAATCCAACCTTATTTATCTTATCCGTGATGAATATGATACAATTTTCTTATTACTTTCAGCTAAACTTGTGCTTGGGGTAAACAGAGAAAACAGCGATCAAAACTATACTTTGTTTCGTTCGCTCAAGAAGAAACATTAATCTTAATAAGTTCCTGTATTATCTCTATCAGTGTTAGGTGGAACTGGATGGACCAATGTCCAATATTCATGTTAGGTGGAACCTTACTGGATGGACCAATATTCATGTTAGGTAACGTGGAACCTTACTGGATGGACCAATATTTATGTTGCGTGGAACCTTACTGGATTGACCAATATTCATGTTAGGTGGAACCTTACTAGATGGATCAATATTCATGTTAGGTGGAACCTTACTTGATGAACCAATATTCATGTTAGGTGGAACCTTACTTGATGAACCAATATTCATGTTAGGTGGAACCTTACTTGATGAACCAATATTCATGTTAGGTGGAACCTTACTTGATGAACCAATATTCATGTTAGGTGGAACCTTACTTGATGAACCAATATTCATGTTAGGTGGAACCTTACTTGATGAACCAATATTCATGTTAGGTGGAACCTTACTTGATGAACCAATATTCATGTTAGGTGGAACCTTACTTGATGAACCAATATTCATGTTAGGTGGAACCTTACTTGATGAACCAATATTCATGTTAGGTGGAATCTTACTGTATGGACCAATATTCATGCTAATTAGATTGTACCTAGTTACATGAAAAGCACCTACTTTAATACTCAACATCAGAATAACGTTTTTTTAGGGTTCCTTACCACAAGGGTAAAAACGGGACCCTAGTACACCACTATCCGTCCGTCTGTCTGTCCGTCTGTCACCAGGCTGTATTTCATGAACCGTGATAGCTGGACAGTTGAAATTATCACAGATGATGTATTTCTGTTGCCGCTATAACAACAAATACTTAAAATTTGAAAAACTGAAAAAATAAGGGGGGTCTCCATACAAAAGACGTGTTTTTTTTTAAACATGAAGAAACTAGCGCCATATAGTATGATGTCGGTGGCTCAACCGTTGGTGGCTCAACCGGTAACGACTCGGTCCATCTAACCAGAGGTACCGGGTTCAAATCTGGATGGCCAATGTACCAATGAGTTTTTCAAAAAACTTACGTACATACTTACCGATTGCTTTAACGGTGAAGGAAAACATCGTGAGGAAACCTGCACACGCCTGCGAAGAAACTCGAAGGTAGTGTGTGAAGTCGACCAACCCGCACTGGGCCCGCGTGGTCGACTAAGGCCTAATCGCCCTGATTCAGGGTAGGCTCGAGCCCCTCGGTGGGGACGTATATGAGCTGTAATGATGATAGTATGATGGTACGGAACCCTATGCATGCTGTTCTGACTTGCATTTCCCCGGTTTTTTTTTATTTATAGCTTAAAAATCAAACATCACTATCGAATAAAAAGAGTCATGAAAATTGATTAATAATCTGCGCAGATATCGTGTTACAAACTTACAAAAAAATCATATAGTCGAATTGAGAACCTCCTCCTTTTTCAAAGTCGGTTGAAAACAGAAACACAGTACAAAGGGAACAATATCGGGTTTTTGTTTTACACAGAAGTAGAAGACTGTTAAATATTATGAAGGTAGGTGATACCAAAAGCATACGAAGGTAACTTAAATCGGTTGCTAATAGAAACACAGTACAAAGATACATAATAAAGTTATAGTATAAATAGGTAACGCAGATGTACCTTGTATAGAGTGTAACAAAACTGATGCAAGGATCACGTCTGGGGCTTCTACTCATGTATCATACTGAACGTTCCTCCAAAAGACGCACAGTAAATTCGCAAAAAAAAATGACGTACTCTGTATACTCGTAGAGTGTAACAGATGTTCCTTTTTTGCGAATGGACTTTGGGTTTCCTGGGGAAAGTTGTTTAGTTTATGTAGATGTACCCTGTATGTATAGAGTGTAAAGAAACTGATGCAAGGATCACGTCTGGGGCTTCTACTCATGTATCATACTGAAAAAATTTCTCCAATAGACGCACAGTTAATACGCAAAAAAATAATAGAACTCTTCATACAAAATCAATCAGCTTTGTATGAAGACTCATTTTTTTCCGAGAAAAAATCAGGTATGGGTTGCTTGAGACAAGTTATTCAGTATGTTAACGGGTCCCACACCAAATTGTTCCATCATATACCTACAGAGTTCCTGAAAAGGCACATACTAATGGGCTAAGTGGAGGGGAAAGGGGAAATGACAGAGGGGTCGTTCTCCAGCCACCTGGTGTAACCAGACAATAATACTGCAACTCAATCAGCACGATGCTATCCACACCGCCGCTGATAGGCAGATATGGAAGTACCTGACCCGGCCCCAATTTACTCCAACTTGACTAGACCTGATGATGGTTACGATCCCCTATCTATTAGGGTTGCGCCTTAGAAGAAGATATACCTACATAAAAACATCGTGAGGGAACGAAGAAATCACAGCGAAGAAAATCGAAGGTTGTGTGTGTGAAGTCGACCCACCCGCATTGGGCCCGTAACTAAGTCGACTAAGGCCCGATCGCCCTAATTAAGGGTAAGCTCGAGCCCCTCGGTGGGGATGTACACGAGCTGATATGATGATACCTACAAGGCACAATCATGCTATGATTGAAATGATATAAAAACTGACTAGTTGAATTTAATTTTTTTCAATCGACTTCCAGAAAGTAAGAGGAGGTTCTAAATTCGACTGATATGTTTTTTATGTTAGTTACGTGATAACTTCGCAGGTTGTAAACCGATTTTCACGATTCTTTTTTTATTTTATATGCATCTGGTATGCTTTCAGGTTGGTCCCATTGGTAAAGTTTATCTAAATCGGTTTATAACAAAAACATTATTTCGTGCCTACTGTACACTTATATAACTAGCTGTTTCCCGCGGCTTCATTCGCGTGGACAACGTTTCTATGACTTTTCGAGGATGCGCAGTGCGCGAGCCGTAAGCGGTTCGCGAGCGTAGAAAAAAGTAGCCTATGTGTTAATACAGGTCCTAATCTGTCTACCAACGAAATTTCAGCCAGATCCGTTCAGTAGTTTTTGCGTGAAAGAGTAACATACATACATCCATACATTCTTACAAACTTTTGCGTTTTTTGATATTAGTAGGAGTACTCGTAGGATATACTTGTAGCCTGTGGGCTGTGATTTCGCAAAGGACTATCGGCGCCCTGCGCGTCCAATATAATAATGCGTTCAGGGCGCTGTTCGGGCTGCCGCGCTGGTGCAGTGCGTTGGGGATTTATGCGGACGCGCAGATAGAGGGCTTCCAAGCCGTGATCCGCAAACGGAGCGCTGCGGCGCTCGGCAGGCTGCGTTGCAGCACCAACGGCATCCTGACCGTCTTGGAAACCAGGCTTGATGGGGGTATTGGGAGAGGCTGGATGGCGGTATTGTGAGGAGCTGGATGGGGGTATATTGTGAGGGGCTGGCTCTGGATGTACTCAGCGGTTAATTAATTTAGCATAATTTTTGTGTTACTAACCAAATTTTAATATGGACTCTGTCTGTAATAAAATATTTAAAAAAAATATATCTTTTTTTTAGAAAATTAACAGTAATCTAAAAATGTAGCTAAATTGTACTTGGTTGTTGCTATTAAAGTTATTTTTTCAACGTGTTTAGCGTTCCCATTAACGATTAATTAAACTATAATTATTATAGTTTAGTTTCGTCACAACAGTGGTAGGGACTAAACGTGCCTTATCTAGTATGCGCCGACTTACCGCGTCGATCCGTCCGTCCCATTTTGCTCCAAGCATGATAGACGTGAATGCAAGCGTGTTTTGAAATGGGTAGATATAAGGCAATAAAGTATGACGTAAGAAATCATTTTTAAATTTTTATTAGGTAACTACACACATACAAAAACCCACACGCACAACACACACACGCGCATATTCTGTGTTTTTAAGGGCTTACCATGGTCGACCTGGAAATCGAGACTCCGGACTCAGGTCGGCCGAAGTAAAGAAAACTTGTTCAGGTGGGGATTCATTGGAGAGACCTGGAGTGTAGGTGTAGTGCGGTCCCTCAAAGGATGGACCACCTCATTACGTGTCCTTCTTGCCCAGTCACCTGCACGCAGGAGGACTTGATACAGGCCACTGACAAGGCAATTTGCGTGGTTCGGTTTTGGGATGGGACTATCTGAGTTTGCCGTCGACTTGAAAAGAAGAATAAGAAGGGCTTACCAATTTGTATAAAAAAGTAAGTCGAAGGAAGCGATCACTGTCAGGTTCTGTTTACTCAGAGTAACTCTCCACGGAACTGAGTACCATAATATTTCCTGTACCCCTAGTCAGCTATCTCGACGACAATCCATCAATCTTCCTCATTTTTGCTCCCACATCGCTTGTTGCTATGCTCAGTTTTTAGGGTTCTGAAGTCAAAAGGGAACCCTTGTAGTTTCGCCATGTCTGTCTGTGCGTCTTTCCGCCAGTCCGCTAGAAAGCTGTAATTAGGCATTGTTATTCATATCAATCACGCCGACAAAGTTGTACGTACAATGCAATCTTGAAATATTTTTTTTGTGACACTCGTACCTCTCCTGCATGTAAATAGGGGTTGAATTTTTTTTGCTAACGTACCCTGTCTTGTTGGGTATCGTTGAATAGGTCTTTTAAAACAACTGTAGATTTGCTAAAACCTTTTTTTGTGTCAGGGATCGGTTTTAAAGTGCCAATTTTTGTTCGAGTTAAGAGTCGCTATTTCAAAACATCTGAAAAAAAAATTATAGTTCAAAATATAATCAATTTAAAAGGAAAACTATCACGGCTAAGAAGGCTTTTTTAGTTTAGATGTAATAGTCGACTAACCTATGATGTGCAGTTGGATTTGTCAAAAGTTCATAGATTTTCCATACAAAATGTTTTATATTACCAACTGTAAATATAACTTGGTTTTTTAAAATGTATTACAATTAATTCAATTTGTGGTTCTAATCGAAATACATATAAAACCAATGTCTAACTCTATAATCATTAAAAATCTAATTTAAAACCTAACTTAATTAATGATATTAATCTTACAATAAATATATTATTAAAGATCGAAAACCCGGACGAACCAGCCGCAAAGGAGCGTTGCCGCGCTGGATTGCAATAGACAACCTTTGCAGCAGGAAGGACCCGAGTGGGCGTCACAACCCCCTCTCTCGAAGCCGACGGCCAATCACCTTTATGAAGGCCAATAAACAATTATATTTTTTAAGACTTCGGGGCCCTATTTTGTTCGAGTTCGACTCGCACTTGGCCGGTGTTAAGAAGAGAGACCGGAAAGAAGGAGCATTTATATTATATCGCACAAGATTGCTTCTATCCAGTGCAGTTAAATGTAAAATAAATGTACGACAAGAAATAACTAGCAAAGAAAATACGTTTTACACTTAATTTCAGTTATATCATTGATTAATTTCGTGGCGTAATAGTTAATCCATTCGCTTCACACCAGGAAGTCGCGGGCTAGATTCCCGGCGGGGTCAACTTTGTAAATCTCGGTTTGGTTGGTGGTAGGGCATTTTTATAGCCCGATTTTCTAGCTATCACCATTTTATCTAAGTCTTGCCGTCAAATATCAGTGTTAACAGCATTGATATTGTGTTCCGGATTGAAGTTAAGATAGCCAGATCCCCATTGCGTTGAGGAATCTTGGTAAGCCCGCTTCCATCTTGGGCATTATCGTCACTTACTATCAGGTGAGATGATGCCAATGGCTTGCTGAATGTGGAGTGATAGAAGACGTGTACCATGCTTTGATGGAATGTGTCCGGAATGAATCCCAGAGACAACAAATAATTGACATAAATTTTTGGAATGTTGGTGGATGCAACAATGTTTTAGCTTTTCCTGTTTCTGATTTAGCCAAGAGTTTATACAGGATGATTATATTTTATTTTAGAGTAAGATAATTTAATTTCGTTGCCCTACGGAGCGACATTGTTATTTTTTAATAAAGCTCCATAAATAAAGAAAAAAAAATGCCAATGGCTTACGAAGTGTGAATAGTTAAAAAAACCCAACGACTTGTACATTTTTACTACATTTATTTTAGCTTGCTGTGTTACTTCATCATATCAGCTCATATATACGTCCCCACCGAGGGGGTCAAGCCTACCTTGAATTATGGCGATCGGGCCTTAGTCGACTACGCGGGCCCAGTGCGGGTTGGTCAACTTCACACACAACCTTTGAGTTTCTTCGCAGATGTGTGCAGGTTTCCTCACGATGTTTTTCCTTCACCGTAAGAGCGTCGTCGGATAAACGTACATATGAAATCGAAATTCGAAAACACATTGGTACGTGGCAGGACTCGAACCATGACCTCCCGGATAGGAGGTAGCGGCCCTTGCCGTTGCGCCACCGACGCTCTTAGTAGTAACGCCGTGTTACTTAGTTTAGGACAAATCTTGTAAGCTAATTTAGATAACCACTTCCCGGTTTCCGAATGAGCTGAAATTTTGCATACACGTAAAGTCTGGAGAACAATGCATGGTTTCCTAATATGGCGGATTCCCAAAGACGGCGGACCAGTTATTGTTAATGCACCCCCATTATATGGGTATCAAATGAAAGCGTTTGCTGAGAAAAATACGAAATAATTAAAATTCTTTTCAAAATGAAGCTTGTACCTAACAGGTTTTCAGGGTTTTCGTTAATTATATAACTAGATTTTTGCCCGCAGTTTCATATTTGGATGAAAGAAGATAGTGGGGTGCCAAGTTTGTGGTAAAAAGATGAAAAAATTTAGTAGACAGATAGACAAGGTCTTTTCTTTTTCTTGATTGTTCCGAGAATAAACGCCTCCGTGGCGTAATGGTTAAGTCCATTAGCTTCACATCAGGAGGTTATAGACTCAATTCCCGGCGGAGTCCAACTTGTAAAACATGGTGTGGTTGGTGGAAAGGCATTTTCTAAGCCCGCAACTAGCTTCCACCATCTTATCTAAAGTCTTGCCGCCAAATATAAGTGTTAATAAAATTGATGTATCCGGCTTGTAGGTGAGTAGCCAGTTCCCCATTGCGTTGGGGAATCTTGTTAATAATATTATTAATCTTATCTTAGCTTAAACCCGCTTTCACCATCGGCATCATCATCATTTATCAGCTGGTGAAATGATACCAAATGCTTACCAATTGTCTTTCTCACTTTCATGCCTAAATGGCTGCACGGATTTAGATGAAATTTTATATGTAGATGTATCAAACATTGGATTAACACATATTTAACTTTATTAAACATTTTAACTCCACACACTCTTGATTACAGTCATAAAAACGATATCCGCGCGGGTGAAGCCGCGGGCAAAAGTTAGTGTTACACTGGTCTACAGTGGTTTTGTTGCCCTAGATATAAGATCGATTTTGAGTATATTGATGCTTACAATTCATGAAACAATCAATAATTTTGTAAGATTTTCTATCGTTATTTTGGGCAGAACTCTAATCATGACTGCATTTTTTTTATTACTAACAAGCCCACAATTGATCAAAATTTAAGATATGAAATAATCATAAAAACAAGAGCACATTCAATACTTTCATGAATAAAATCGTAATCTGGGCACTTAAAAACATCAAAATTAGCTAAGATATCCAGGGCAACAATTTTTTTTGTAGAGCCTTGTTATTTAAATGCTTAAAAGTTAATTTAAATTTAGATTACAGTCCCTGGCTGATCACACGTTATCATCTTTCTCATAATGTATCCGCATTTGCTTGGAAATTGCATTTTTTTACCGTTCGCGCCTGAGTGTATAATTCCGTGAATAGCGTCACGAAATTAGTCATTTGTTGGCGTCTGACGTGGAGTTGCCAGTGAGAGAACCCCGAAAAATGTGGGGAATTTTGAGTTTGCAGGAAAGTTTCAAAATTATTTTATTTGAAAATCCATAAATTATGCCATGAAAATAAGGTTACGATGCATGACAAAATCCTATTAATGTAATGTGTAGGTATCATAATAATAAATTAACAGTTTTCCAATAAATACATATTTTTATTAAGGCGAGGTATTGATTGGAACAGTTGTCTCTGTCTTTTTCTTTACGTGTAAAGAGTAAAGAAAATAACCACACTTTTTCAATGGTTTTTCGTTTCAATCAAAAACTACAATGAAAGTAAAAAATAATAAAATTGCTCACTTTGTATTATCATAACAAATATTGTTGTATATTTTTTAAAATTTAAACTTCAAAATATTAGTCATTACTAGAGTTGAGAGTAACGGTGTAGAACTGTCTTTGGGATTTTTTCTATCGAGTAAAAACTGCTCAATCGTGTTTCTTATAGCTTTTGACTTTAAGGAACGTCATAAACAATAATGGTATTTTTCAACCTTGGGTTTTCTATCGTTTAGTAGTAAAGTGACGTCAAAAATAACGAAAATCTGTAATATTACCGCCTTAAGTTTCATAGTTCCGTACCTTAAAGGTGCCAACAGCATCATGACCCTATTACTAAGCCCCCGATGTTTGTCCATTCGTCCGTCCGTCCGTCAGTCCATCTGTCTGTCAGTTGAAATTCTCACAGTGTGTATATTTCTAATGCCGTTATAACAAAATTAATTAAAAAAATAATTAAAGGTAATATTTAATTGTAACGTGCAGACACTAGCGAGTTATAGTAGAATCTAGTTGTCTCTTTTTATAGTTGATTTATGTAGATGTACAACTCGCACTTGGCCGTTTATTTTATTAAAGTCTTCCTGTTCTATTCTCCCACCTATTACTGATGACGTAACAATCAAAAGCAAAAAATCATAGTATTTTTTTTTGTAACTGCGCGATAATAAAATAGATGGTTTGCCACCCCGTATAAGCCATTAGTTGCTGAGATTAAAATCGCCAATCTAACTCGAATACCCTCCAGAGATCAAAGTTAATATACTATGGGTGATTGAGTAATTTTTCTGTGTTACAGCACATTTTTATGGATGTTAAAAAAGTGCGGAAATGTTATCTGGAGCACAGTAGTGCCCCCCGCCAAGATGAGCCAAAGGCACGAGACACTACCTCCTTTTTCTGGAATTATTAGTTACCAAAAAAGAATACACGAAGTATCACATTTACCTACTGAGCATTTCTTTGAAACTTTCTTGAACACTGTAATGTTCTAAAAACAAGTCGGTAATGAACGTTCACGCAACATTTCTGGAGACGTTTGCTATGTACCACGGAACAATACAATTCACAAACCATAAGTACTTCTTTTTGTCAATGATAGGTAAATTGCTTGTTTTTTTTTAAATCCATAATTTAGTAAGCACTGGCATCAGCTCATCTGATGGTAAATGACGATGATGCCGAAGATGTAAGCAGGCGTTACAAAGATTACCTAACGCAGTGGAAAACTGTCTATTTTATTTACAATCCGAAACACATGAACTTGTAAGACTCGGTTTGGTAGGTGTTAGGGCATTTTCATAGCCCGCCTGCCTAGCTACCACCATCTTATCTAAGTCTTACCGTTAAACATCAGTGTTAAAATCATTGATGTGTTCCGGCTTGAAGATAAGATAGCCAGATCCCCATTGTGTTAGGGAATCTTGGTAAGCCGGCTTCCATCTTCGGTATCATCGTCACTTACCATCAGGTGAGATGATGTCAAGGGCATATCAATTGTGGATTAAAAAAAAATCTGTTTTCATTAATGTTTGGCGGCAAGACTTAGATAAGACGGTGATAGCCAGCTAGGAGAGCTTAGAAAATGTCTTACCACCAACAAAACCGAGTCTTACTAAGTTACACTTCGCCGGGAATGTAGAAGGAGTGGAATTCCCTGTCGGCGTCTGTATTCCCCGATTCGTATAATTTAGGAATCTTTAAGACGAGAGTGAGTAGGCACTATTTGAGCTTGCGTGTTACATCCTCGGCTGCATCGGCACTTACCATCAGATGAAGTGCAACCAAACGCACTCAAATTTTTAATTAAAAAAA
Organism: Coleophora flavipennella; assembly: GCA_947284805.1. Taxonomy (NCBI): domain Eukaryota; kingdom Metazoa; phylum Arthropoda; class Insecta; order Lepidoptera; family Coleophoridae; genus Coleophora; species Coleophora flavipennella. The sequence goes on along the minus strand of OX369270.1, from coordinate 5,249,201 downwards.
AACCGCTACCTCCTGATATGAAACTAACCATAACGCCACAAAGTCAGTTAGATCGCACTAAAACGAGTTTATTTTATGTGATCTGCAAAATTTTAAATGTAATTAACCATCTCTAGTAGTCGAGGATAGACGAGTCAACTAGCAAATAATACAGTAAAATGTATATCAGACTTGCTGAAATATTCCCAAATATAATTTCGGTTTGTATGCGAGGTACTTTACCCTCATTTTTCCTGGAATAATTAAGTCCTAGTTTTATTTTTTGTTTTTTAGACTCTATTAGTGTAAGACAATCGATCCCCATCAAAATCTCAACTTTGTTTTTTTGCCATCACAATACCTTCTTCACTCCTCTGTCTGACAAAGCTGTGAAGAAAAAAAGCTGAGCTGAAAGGTACAGTATTTCCTATGATATGATTGAAAACAATAGACGATCCTAGGGCCTTGATTCTAATTTCGTAATTCATCAGTAGATCAACATCAAAATACCAGAAGGATCTATTGTCACCGAGAATACGACTTCATATCAAATTTCAGCTCAATCGGAGCCCTGGAAGTCGCTCTAAAATCGATCGTAGGAACGTTGTAGGGTACATAAAAGCTTGTTAAGACGCTAAGATCACTCATTTCGAGCAGGTTGATACGTGTTTAAAAAAAAAATTGAGCGAGACCTACAGTACTCGCATATGATGTGTAACATGTGACAAAATACTTTATAAAAGGACGGCAAAGATACGGCAGACTAGGCTGTATGGTCATAGATACCTTTGCCTTTTCCGCGCTTTTAAAGCCTGAAAAAAGGACGGCAAAGATACGGCAGACTAGGCTGTATGGTCATAGATACTTAACTTATTATTTTTATATATTTGTATAATTTTTATTTTGTTTTTATAAGTATATAGCTCGTAGACGACTGTTGAGCACCTAGACAAACCATTCAGGTTTAATGGTGCTAAATGATATTTTTTTTTGTATTTTGTTTTGAAATTAGTAAATAAAAAAAATAATAATAAAAAAAAAGATACCTTTGCCTTTTCCGCGCTTTTAAAGCCTGAAAAAACGCGAGTTCCTGTTACAATGGGACACATTTCCGTCCCATTTCACGAAATCACTCCCACAAATTGCTGGAAAGCGAGAGCAAAGATGTTACACATCAAAAATATCGAACGTAAATCTATTCATTTTAATTTCAAATTAATGCAAGCTTCAACGCGTCTGTTATGTCGAAACCGAACGCCCAAATCTCGATTTTTACATATTTTTATTACTTGTTATCACTTTCAAATAAGTTTTAAAAAATGTTTTTTTTTTAAATGAAAGGTCTTAAAGTCAACAAATGTTTGTGTGTCGGTTTCAATCAACATTAACTATTTGTTTTCGAGAAATTTTGCAATTAATGCCAAAAACGGGGTCTACAATATATATATTTTACATCAAAAGTGGTAATGTTTTAAAAATTGTATTTAATTAAATCTATTTTTTATTACTTTAAGTATATTACATATTTTTTCCATGGTGATAGCTTTACAGTCTTTCAATAATTTGCATTGAATATTGTCATTTGACCCATCTTAAGGCCTTAAAAGGATAAGGATGCTGTCGTGTTGCATCTAGAGATTAAAGTGAGGATAGGATAAATTGCAGATTACTTCACAGATAACTGCTTTTAAAGAAAAGAAAAAAAAGGCATTTTGCAATTAAAACTTCACAAAAAAATTATCCAATATTATATTTTTTACCTGTTTATTTAATTCAATAACAAAATCCCGTGCTGGTCACGTGTCCTTGTCAAAAAGCGATGTGAATAGCATATCCGTCTCGGCATCCCCGCTGTCGTCGGTGTTGCCATGATTATGTACCGGATGTGTCCGGCCCGGGCGCGCGCCAATTTCCGGCCGCGAGCGCATGGAACGCTTCAGCAAATATTCTATTAAATCCTATTTCTTACTTATGTACTTTTTCGGGAATTTAGTATTTTCCGATGTAATTATTAGACTACAGAAAAAAGAATTACATTATATGAAACCTAGATAACAGTGGTTACGTTTATTACATTATGATGTTATATTGCCACCGCTAGTGCCGTCTATCCTTTGGCAAAGTATATATATTATTATTATATATATACTTATTAGTATACATTTATTGCCGTGACGTTTGGCTTACTGAGTATCGGGGCATTTGTTGCGGTGACCTAATTTTAATATTACGAGTATTAATATGGCACCCTCTATGAAGTGCACTGAGTGCCAAGCTGTAATCAAAGACAGTGAGTACCTAACCTGTTTTAACTGCTCTGAAAATTATGATTTGAGTTGCGCGAAGATCCTTCTCAAAAAATTTGAGGCGATGTCCCCATCAAAGAAATTGAAATGGACCTGCTTCGATTGCCGAGAACCTAAGGTACCTAAGGATCCTAAATTACAGAAAGTGCCTAAAGTATCTACTAAAGTAGGTGTCAATGACAGACCGAAGCGTAATGTATCACCAGCCATATCAAAAGACTCCAGTCAGCAAGAACAATCATCCACAGCTAAGTCATCAGAACTCACAATTAAACCTAAGAACGACTCACCCTTGAATGTCACTCTGGACCAAACTGTTGCAACTAAGTCACTATCCACTGAAGACATTTCCAGGATGATTGCGAAGGAAGTACGTGCCGCTCTTCGAGCAGAGCTTCCCTTGATTCTGAATGAGACGCTTGAGATAAAACTGTCACCTATCAAAGAACAGCTGGATAATCTCCAAACATCAGTTAATTTCATGAGTGAGGAGTACGACCTTCTTAAGCAAAAGATCGACTCCATTACCTCTGAAAATAAAGACCTACAGAAAAATTCCAGTGAACTTCAGAGCACTGTGAGCTCCATGGCCGAGCGCCTTAATCAGTTGGAACAATGCCTGAGAGAAACAAACATCGAGATACAAGGGGTGCCGGAGCACAAGTCCGAAAATGTTTTCAATATTGTCATGCAAATGGCAAAAGTGGTTAACTACAACATAACAGATAATGACATTTTGAACTGCACGCGAGTTGCAAGTATGAACAAAGACAATAAAAAGCCACGTGCAATAGTAGTCAAATTAAGGAGCAAACGCTGCCGTGATGAAATTTACTCTGCGGTTACGAGGTTCAATAAGGCTAATTCGGACAATAAGCTCAACTCGTCCCTTTTGGGTATCGCCGGCGTAAAATCACCTGTCTACGTGTCTGAACATCTCTCCCCTGCAAATAAATCGCTACATGCCGCCACTCGTATCAAAGCCAAAGAGAAAAATTACAAATTTGTATGGGTGAGAAACGGACGCATTTTCATGCGCAAGGACGAGACCTCACCATTCGTGTACGTAAAAAATGAGCACATCCTCAACAAACTCGATTGATGGGCGTTTTCAAACGTCCGCTTTTCAGTGTAATATTCCAGGTATTATAAATCCTTAACTCTGGATTCCAATAAATCATTATCAATATACTATCAAAACTTGCGTGGTATGAACTCTAAATTGCTGGATATTTACAAATCGATACTTCGTAATAATTATGATATTATATGTCTATGTGAGACGTGGCTTGAGAGTAGTGTATTATGCTCAGAATTTATTGATGAACGTTATACGGTTTACCGGAGAGACCGTTCCTCGGAATTCATGAAAACATACAATAAGTCCCATGGTGGTGGTATACTTGTAGCTGTAAAAAGGTCAATTATATCAGAATGCAGACCGGAGTGGCAGTCTTCATGTGAGGACTTATGGGTACGTATTAAATGCAAACAATTTTGGATTAATTTTTGTCTTGTCTACCTACCATCTTACCTTCATGCTGAGCACTTTAACAAGTTTTTGGACAATGTACTTCGGGTAACTTCACTATCCAATGACGATAATAACCTAATTGTTGGTGACTTTAATTTGTCTGACATCGACTGGGGAGACGGTACTTCGGGTTTACCCGTTAGTCACTCATGTGAAAAATCTGCTTCTTTTATGGAATTTTTGGCCGCTACTAATTTACTTCAGCATAATTTAATAACTAATTATAGAAATCGTATTTTAGACTTAGTCTTATCTAACGGACCTCTTACATGTACGGTTAGTGAATGTGAGGAAATCAGCCGAATTGATCAGCATCACCCCCCTCTTAACATAACTATGAATTGTGAAAAAATTAAAACACTCAGAGAGCTACCTGTTCCCAAATTTTTATTCAGGAAAACAAATTATGATAAATGTCTAAATAATCTGAATGAATTTGACTGGGACGCCCACAGCGACTTAGACTGTAATGACTTTGTGCAACTCTTTTATAATAAACTATGGGAAATAATAGAAAAACATACACCAAAAGCTAAAGTCAAAAAATGTTCATATCCCAAATGGTTTTCTTGTTCACTTATTAAATTGATGAAGGAAAAGGATAAATATCACAATATGTACAAAAAATTTGGTAATCCCCGCGACTTTGACACATTTAAGTTACTCCGTAGAAGAACAAAAACCCTTGTTGATGTTTGTTTTAAGTCACATATAACTCAAATTGAAGACAACATTTCTAATGATATTAAAGTTTTCTGGAATTATATAAAATCAAGGAAATCAACAACTAACTATCCAAATCAGATGGTTTATGAAACAGAGCATGCCAACAATGGCACTGACATCGCTAATTTATTTGCGACATTCTTTTCTTCTGTGTATAACAATTCATCTGGCGCGTACATCCCAGATTTTTCTTTCATTAATCAAACACTATCTAATTTCCACCTTTCGGAGGTAGAAATTGAGACAGCTCTCAATAATTTAGACGTCAGAAAAGGCCCGGGTTATGATGGTATTCCACCAGTTTTTATTAAATCTTGTTCAGCTGGACTAGTGAAACCCCTATATATTATTTATAATAAATCACTTTCAACTGGATGCTTTCCGGATTTGTGGAAGATTGCTAAAATTATACCTCTGCACAAAGGGGGTAGTAAAAATGATATTGTGAATTACCGACCTATTAGCATTTTAAGTTGTTTCTCTAAGATCTTCGAAAGTTTAGTTTACAAATATATTTACTCTCATATTATCAATATTATTAGCCCTAAACAGCATGGCTTCATTAAACGTCGATCATCCACTACTAATCTGATAGCTTATTCACATCACCTAAGTATGTGTTTCAACGAAAAGGGACAAACTGATGCAATTTACATAGATTTCGCTAAGGCATTCGATAAGGTGGATCATAGCATACTCTGTATCAAAATTGAGCATCTTGGTATTCATGGCTCACTATTGAGATGGATTCAGTCTTATCTTAATAATCGTACCCAATTAGTTACGTTTAGTGGCTATGAATCGGTCCCGTTTACTGCACTTTCTGGAGTACCACAAGGTTCAAATCTTGGCCCTCTATTATTTATTATATTCATTAACGATCTGCTAGAATCTCTAAGTTGTGAATGCTTAGCTTATGCTGATGACATAAAGATATTCACTAAAATTTCTTCTATACAGGACTGTTTATCACTGCAATCAGATGCTAACTTACTAGGTGCATGGTGTTTTAAAAATAACATGAATTTAAACGTTAAAAAATGTCAATGTATAACTTTTACGAGGAAAACAATTAATCATATTACATATCCATATACTATAAATGACATTCAACTAGAACGTGTTCAAACAATAAGAGATCTTGGAGTTTGGTACGACTCCACACTTTCTTTTCGTGCACATTATAACACAGTTGTTTTAAAAGCTAAAAAATCATTAGGTTTTATTACCCGAGTTTCAAGACCATTTAAAAGACCACAGTCTGTACTAACCCTTTATGTTGCACTTGTAAGAAGCGTAATTGAGTATTGTAGTGTTATATGGTCACCTTTTCATGATATACATACAAATAGATTAGAGGCCATTCAGAAACGATTTCTCCGCCATATGACGTACAAGTTCGGTCTACGTAAATCGTTACTTGATTATAAGGAAAGATTGTCCTATTTTAAACTGAATTCTCTTAAAATGAGAAGAGAAATAGCTGATATGATCGTGCTATATAAAATATTGAACAGTGTACTGGATACAGAATCTCTTTGCCACGTTTCACTTAAAACTAATATAAGATCGCATCGAAGACAAACATTATTTAGTTTGCCTTTAACTTGTAACAATGTATCATTTCATAGTCCTTTAATACGAATGTGCAGATGCTACAATGAGTACTGCAACGATCTAGATATATTTTCTCAAAGTCTTCATCAATATGTTAACAGTATACAAAACATTTTATCTTCTAATAATTAGACAGCTTTGTATTGCTTCGTAAATACTTACAATAAGTTTTTTTTTATATTAGTCACATACTCTAGTTATAAGTTGTGTGCAGTCGTCATCGAAATGCAAATTTATATATTTATTCCTAAGAATTTTGTTATGTAAGTGAATCAGTTTGTATTTTGTTTCTGCATCAAATAAAATAAAATAAAAATAAATAAAATATTAGTACTAACATACAGTATGGACACTCCCTGCCGCTCTCTAGATTGCAACCTCACCCCCTCGTCACCCAGATTGATACAAATACTTTTCTCGAACGTATGGGATTTCGCCGTGATTTTGTTTGATTTTTTTGTTTTTAGAAATGTCATTTCACGACCGTTGTATGCAGTGTCCGGGGTGTGCCCTTGTTGTGCCACACAATGAAGAAGAACATTATAAAAAGGTTAATCGGTTAAATATTGTATTTAATTAATAATATCTAATAGTATTTTAAATAATTAACAACGTATTTAACATTATAATAAAAATATACTTAATTTAAAAATGATTGGTAACAACCTTGTATTCAGCGTCTCCTAATTATGTAACAACATAATTAGGAGACGCTAAATACAAGGTGGCGCAAAAAGTATCATAAGCTTTTCTTTTGCTGTTAATCCAAAAATAACCAAAAGCATGAATTTCTTTTACGACATACGTTTGTTTGATGCAATAAATTTCAACCACAGTGTAAATTTTAAATAATTAGGTAAATATGAATTAAGTTATTAATTAATATAAATTTAATATCTACGTTTTTTTATTTTTAGATAGCGCTAGTTTCTTCAGTTCCGTACTATCATACTAGATGGCGCTAGTTCAAATTAGGGGACTACAATTTTGATTGAGGTCGGTGCCAGCAAAGCGATCGAATCTTAAACATTTAATAGGTAGTTAAGTAGCTGTGTGCTGGTACCGAGCTCAAAAAAATTGTAGTCCCCTAATGTGATTCGTACCTACCTTTGATTTCATTATCGTTGGTTAATTTCGTGTATTTATGTGTATAAAAATATTATTTCACACTTTTGTGTATTTCCTTTTTGAAGTCGGTTTTTAGTTTTTTAAACTTTTTGTTGTATTTGTTGTTATAGCGGCAACAGAAATACATCACCTGCGAAAATTTCAACTGACAAGCTATCACGGTTCTTAAAATACAGTCTGGAGTCTGGTGACAGACGGACAGACGGACGGACAGCGAAGTCTTAGTAATAGGGTCCAATTTTACCCTTATTTTACGACATTTAACAGATACTCACTTGTCCATTAAGTTTTGTCTTGGCCTTTCCTCCTTTTACCAACCATAACTTTCTTGACAGACCTTAAATCTTGGGATCAAGCAGCAATCAAATGTTCCACTACATGGTGTAAGACTGCTAGGGCACGGGTTAGGCCATCCTACTTAATATTATAAACGCGAAAGTTTGTAAGAATTTATGGATGTATGTTTGTTACTCTTTCACGCAAATACTACTGAACGGATCTGGCTGAAATTTGGTAGGTAGACAGATTAGGACCTGGATTAACACATTAGGCTACTTTTTCCACGCTTGCGCACTGCGCACCCTCGAAAAATCTTAGAAACGTTGTCCATGCGGGTGAAGCTGCGGGAAACAGCTAGTACTCCATATAAGGGGGCCAAGGTCGCGTTGGTGGAAGTTGCAGGGCTAGTGGCAAACCCCACTGTCAGTCGTTTTTCAAGACACCTACAAAGCTCTAACATGGCTTACGACAGCCATCTAGTGATAGCAACTGGCACCAACACCTTAACGTGCCTTGCGAAGCACGGGAACGTTCGAGAAAAATGCCACTAACAGTCAAACCCATCCACGTAATGACCGTGCTTTAGATCAGTTAACTTGCGTGATCGATCCAAAAGCGCAAGTAGCACTGAGCTACGACCACTTCGGTGCTATGACTGCTTGTGTTCGAAATTTTTCACTGCTAGGTGTAATTTCCACAATGCTTCACAATACATGTGATGAAATAAATAAATTATATTTAGTATTAAGGAAATAACTACACGAATTAATTAAAAATTAAAGCCTAACTACAAAAAACTTAACCCTTCTTTTTTACCAGTCGGGTAAAAACGTATCCAATGTCAATCACAGGATCAAGACGAATCTAACGATACCTTGCACTCCAAAATCTATAAAACCGTTTAGGCAAGAGAGCACGCCAAAGAAATTAACATACATACATACACTCGAAAATCATAACCCTGCTTTTGGCGCAGTCGGGGAAAAACACAACTGTCACCTGCCCGCAACCAGGATTGTCCGGCGTGCCAACCTCGTAATGGGATCAGGCGACATCCACGCAGGCCGCCAAACGACAAATCTAGCCACGCCGCCTCCCGAGTCTGCGCCGGTGTGCGATGCCAAGTTGGTTAATTGCAGAGGTTAGCTGGTATCTAATAGCTCGTGGTGGGCTTAGGGCAAAGTATATATTATATTAGTACTAACATACAGTGTGAACACTCCCTGCCGCTCTATAGATGCCGACCTCACCCCCTCGTCACCCAGATTGACACAGATTGTTTACAGTTTGATTGTCGGACGTTTCACCGCCATTTTGTTTGTTGCGTCATTCCTTTTTTAAAATGTCATTTCTGGCCCGTTGTATGAAGTGTCCAGGGTGTGCTTAGGGTATAAATTGATGCATGTTTTATGTAAGGCTGTTAGTATCACTGTTTTTAAAAAAAATGTAAGTTACAAAAGTTTAGGGTAAGCTCCACATTTTATTATCAGTGAATCACAAGTGATCAATGATTTTTTCCGGTTCAGGTTAGTAATCGTTATTAGGGAATTACAACTGATAAACATATTATTTATGAAACAGAAAATAAATATCAGATCTAGAAAATAAATAAAATGATAATTTTGAACAAAAAAAACCGAAACTAAGGTTCCCCTCGATTTCTCTGGGATGCCATCATCAGATCCTGGTTTCCTTATCATGGTACCACCCTTTGGATATCTCCTTTGCAACAAAAGAAGAATCATTAAAATCGGTTCATAAACGACGAAGTTATTCGCGAACACACATAAACAAATATATATACGGTCGAATTGAGAAACCTCATCCTTTTTTGAAGTCGGTTAAAAATAAAACTGGTTCTTAAAGAACTCAGTAACTTATTAGGCTTACTGAGTTTCATAAAGTAAAAAAACGGCAAAGTGCGTGTCTGACCACACATAATGTAGGGTACCGGAGTCGTTTTTGAAAACTTTATGTCATAACACATTAGTAATATCTTGTACCTGTATTTTTTCGGAATTTTAAATCTCTAAATTTTATTTTATTAGGAGAACACAAACGGTAATGTATATCGATATTTAAGGGATTAAATGTAAATAGAAAGGTAAGTCTATACATTCAACAACAATTATTTAAAAATATAAGCCTACTGATCAATCTGTAGATCAATCAATCAACGATATCGCACTAATAAAATGTATGTATTGGTTGTTTAAATTTGTTTAAATTTAGTATTTATTTAATATTACGTATATGTCACGTGCTATGTAGGTACACGTCTTTTCTGCCATCTCAGTCAAAACTTTCTTCTTTCCCAGGTCTGCTGGAAGAAATTTCTTTAGAAATAATCCCTTTGTGTTATCTTACTTTGTAAAACGTTTAATTTATGTTTCCTGTGTACAATTCTTACTAATATTATAAATGTGAAAATGTGTTTGTTTGTTTGTTACCTTTTCACGCTTCAACGCCTTGACCAATCTTTATGAAATTTTGCATGCAGGTAGCCTGTGTCACGGGGAAGGACATAGGCTACTTTTTATCCCGGGAAAATAGCATAATCTGATGCAGTTCATGAGGGATCTAAAAAAATACTCGATTGTTGTGATTTTTGCACAGAGATGGTTAAGTAGGTGGGAAACAACATAATTTACTAATCACCCTTAAAGACTGTCATAAAAACGATGTCCACGCTATAAAATAAAATAAAATAAAAAACTATTCCCCCTATATATTCGCCTACCCAATGACGTCATTTTCGTTGTGTCATAATTTTACATCTTTGTGCAAAATTTCATTCATCATCATATCAGCCACAAATCGTCCACTGCTGGACAAAGGCCTCCCCCAAGGATTTCCACGACGACCGGTCCTGCGCTGCCCGCATCCATCGGCTTCCCGCGACCTTCACCAGGTCATCGGTCCACCGCGTGGGAGGTCTGCCTACGCTACGTTTTCCGGTGCGCGGTCGCCACTCGAGAACTTTACTGCCCCATCGGCCATCTGTTCTACGAGATATGATATGATATGCTATAATTTCATTACCGTCGGTCTAATAGTGGCAAAGAAAATTGACTATGACATATGGACAGAAAGACGGACGTACCGACCCGACGACGGACATTATTTATTATTTTTTCATAATTGTAAGTCCTTGGCATCATCTCACTTGATAGTAAGTGACGATGATGACGAAGATGGAAGCGGGCTTACCAAGATTCCCCAACGCATTGGAGAACTGGCATAACACAATTATAAAGGTTCCTTTTTTTTCAGCTCCGGATCCCTAATAAGTTTGCTTACACTTGAAGCAAGGTATTTACATTAGTACTAACATACAGTATGGACACTCCATGCCGCTCTCTAGATTCCGACCTCACCCCTCGTCACCCAGATTGATACAGATTGGTTATAGTTTGGTTCTGTAACGTATGGGATTTCGCCGTGATTTTTTTGCTCCGTCATTTGTTTTTAGAAATGTCATTTCACGACCATTGTATGCAGTGTTCGGGGTGTGCTTGAAGTATATTTCACAAACAGCTCAAATCCAATTCAAAAACCAAAATATCCGACTTGTTTGTTTTTGTTTTTTAGTACCTACCTATCTACCTACCTATGCGAAAATGATAGAACCTTAATTTTATTAAAGTCTACATGCAGTTTAGGACTTCATTTGTTCCAAATTAATGCAGTCATTTCAGCATGATTAATTGCCAGACAGCAAAACATCAACTATCTACGGAAGAGCACACATTAAAAATTAAAACCCGACTAATTTTAATGTACGCTGTCACTGGATGAAGATGAATCTAAGATGACACCACACGCTCCAGAATACATCAAGCCTTTTAAACTACAAGCTCAGCTGAAGAAATAACCATTCATACATACATAATCACATATACGGCTTGTAAAATAAAAATAGTTTTATTGCTTTATTAAGGCATCTACTCATCAACTTACCCCAAGAAACAGTGAATTCTAAAAAACTGACCTTCATATAAAATTGGTCAATCAGCTGATCGATTTGTACGAAAAAAAAAACGCATCAAAATCGGTCCATCCGTTCGAGAGCTACGATGCCACAGACAGACAGTGACAGACACACGCACACACATAAAAGCCAGCTTTTTTACGGTTTAAGCAAAGTCGTAGAACTAAAGTTGATCAGTTTGATGAGTAGATGCGCACCTTTAAGTAATAATGCTCAGTTTTTTTACACGCTGTATATAATTAGGTACTTGACAGCATCAAAATTAAATTCACTTAATAGCTCTCCTACTCAAATTTCAGAAAAACTTACTCGTTTGGTTTTTCACATCATTTTCATTTTTTTATTATTTGAAAACACATAATAAGTACGTCAACGGCAATGAAAAGTATGACGCCATAGTTCAATATCTCAAAAAATTTTTTTTAATATAATCACATAATCACAATCCGGACACTGCATACAACGGTCGTGAAATAACATTTCTTAAAACAAAAGACGGAGCAAACAAAATCACAACGAAATCCTATACGTTCGAGAACCAAACTATAACCAATCTGTATCAATCTGGATGACGAGGGAGTGAGTCGCAATCTAGAGAGCGGCAGGGAGTGTCCATACTGTATGTTAGTACTAATATTATAATATACTTTGACATAATCTCGTTTTTGACAGTTTATAAAAAGTAAGTCACATGGCTAGTAGGCAAGTACCGTATTATAAACCTCAAAAACGTTTACGCTTCATCTCAAACCAAGGTCTAATAAATTGGAAAGCATCATCATCACATCAGCTCATATACGTTCCCACCGAGGGGCTCGAGTCTACCCTACTGAAGTTTGCTGAATTAGGGCGATCGGGCCTTAGTCGACCTGTGGTTCGAATCCTGCCACGTACCAATGTGATTTCTAATTTAGATTTCATAATATGTATGTTTATCCGGCGCTCTTACGGTAAAGGAAAACATCGTGAGGAAACCTGCACACGCCTGCGAAGAAATTCGAAGATTGTGTGTGAAGTCGACCAACCCGCACTGGGCCCGCGTGGTCGACTTAATTGTAAATACGAGTAGAAAAAGAACAGACTCAGCTTGCAAGGCTTTTCTACTTGTAAGAGAGATTTTGAATCTTGTTCGTGAAAACTTTTTATCTACCAATTAGTAACGCTCACCTAACTAAAGAATTCCGCGTGGAGTTAAGTCATAGATGATTAAGCTGAGATGGGTACTTTTGAATAAAGTGGTCACAGCTCAGTGTAAATTCCGTGGGTGGATCGATCAAGCAGGTTAACTGACCCGTAGCACGGTCATTACTTGGATTTTTCATCTACCAATTAGTAATGCTCACCTATCTAAAGAATTCCGCATGGAGTTAAGTTATGATTAAGCTGAGATAGGTACTTCTCAATAAAGTGGTCACAGTTCAGTGTGAATTACGTGGGTGGATCGATCAGGCAGGTAAATTGACCCATAGCACGGTAATTACTTGGATTTTTCATCTACCAATTAGTAATGCTCACCTAACTAAAGAATTGCGCATGGAGTTAAGTCATGAATGATTAAGCTGAGTTAGGTACTTTTGAATAAAGTAATCATAGCTCAGTGTGAATTCCGTGGGCTGATCAATCAAGCAGGTAAACTGACCCATAGCACGGTCATTACTTGGATTTTTCATCTACCAATTAGTAACGCTCACCTAACTAAAGAACTCCGCATGGAGTTAAGTCATAGATGATTAAGCTGAGATAAGTACTTTTGAATAAAGTGGTCATAGCTCAGTGTAAATTCCGTGGGTGGATCGATCAAGCAGATTAACTGACCCATATCACAGTCATTACTAGGATGGCTACGTTAGTGGCATTTTCAAAACCGTTCGTAAGACACGTCAAGGCGTTGGGGCTGGTTGTTGTCAATAGATGGTAATCGTCAAGCCGTGTCAAATGCCTAATCATCATATCAGCTCATATACGTCCCCACCGAGGGGCTCGAGCCTACCCTTTACTATGCTACCCTGAATTAGGGCGATTGGGCCTTAGTCGATTACGCGGACCCAGTGCGGGTTGGTATGCCTAATAGACGTCTTGAAAAACTTCTGACAGTGGGGTTCGTCACTAGCCCCACAACATCCACCAACCAGGACTTAGCCCCCCGTGTGTGAAGAGACCCGTGCCCCAACTGTGGGGACGTTTGGGTTGTTAAGGCCTATTCTTAGCACCATGAAGTGACATTTCTGATAGCTGCCTATTCTCATCATCATCATTGGCCACAGCGTATTTTCATATGATTGTTGCAGCAGCGGCGGGTATCATGTTATTATTTTATTTTTATTATTTCATTTTAGTAGGGAAGTTTACAGCTTATGTAAACACTACATAATAACATTAAAAAATTAACTATGAGCTAATAAAAAACTTCAACAATTGGATTTCTATATAAACACAGAAAAATGTTGGTCTTGGAGCACTATATCTACACTTCTGTATATATATCGCGGCCATCTGGTTATATCTGCCATTTAACTGAAAGGATAGCCTGTTGATGGCGACATTCAATTGAATGACTAGGCCGAACGTTGATTAAACAAGCGTCACTCAACGTTCAACTAGTTGGCTGATTGTAAGCTAGCCCTTTGAAAATGGTGGACGTAAAATCTCATACAACAAAAAGGTAATTGACAAAAAATAGTAAAAAAAAAAGTAAATGAGCGAGCGAATTGAGCGATATTAGGTTTGGTCAGGTTTGATTGATTAGCAGTCAAGAGCCTAGGATAGCAGAATGCTTCGCAGAAAAAGATATCTTCGGTTTTTTTATTCGGTGTATATTCGGAATATCCCATTCAACATCTTGGCTAAATGACGTTCAGGAAAGTCGTTGAACGTTACATTCAACGACTTTACCAGTTGTCCATAAGTCACTCAATTGAATGTCGCCATTCAATCAACAGGCTAGACTTTTAATCTAATGGCATATTTAGCTAGATCGCTGCGACATATAGCGCCAGATGATGGATGGGCCAGTACCTTATTGACCGAGGGCTGCGGGCGGTAACTTTCCAGTTAGTCGCAAAGGACTATCCTACCGTCGAAAGCCACCCTTGGCGTCCACGCACACGTAATTTAACGCTGACTTATTACCGGTGACTGCGACTGCTCGTGTTTTTTTCTGTACCATTGCAGGCACAGGCGAAGTTTCCTCTCCGCAAGCGCTGTATCGCCTGGGACCTATATTATTAGGCGAAGATGCCTAATCTCAGATTTAAGTATTATCAAGAATGCTATGGTCGGTCGGTGAGAAGAGGTGAAGTCCAACACGAAACTGCATGGACATTTGGACAAGTGTGTGTCAATTTGACATCAAGAGGTGAAGGTGTATAATAATGGAGACAGGTACTCCTTGCGCCTTGTGATTTCTATTTCATTTTTAGGGTTCCGTACCGAAAGAGTAAAAACGGGACCCTATTACTAAGACTCCGCTGTCCCTGATTTCCGTCTGTCACCAAGCTGTATATCATGAACCGTGATAGCTAGACAGTTGAAATTTTCACAGATGATGTATTTCTGTTGCCGTTGTATCAACAAAAAATAAGAACGAACGAAAGTCTCCATACAAAAAACGTGTTTTTTTGACGTGAAGAAACTAGCGCCATCTAGTATGATGGTACGGAACACTTTGTGCGCGGTTCTGACTCGCACTTAACCGGTTTTTTACATAGCTTTTTAGGGTTCCAAATACCCAATTGGTGACAACCCTATTACTCCGTCTCCGCTGTCTGTCCGTCTGTCAGCGGGCTGTATTTTATGAACCGTAATAGGTAGACAGATGAAATTTTCACAGAGTATGTATTTCTATTGTAATAGACAACTAAAAAAATAGATAAAGTGAAAAAATAAGGGGGGTCTCCACACAAAAAACGTGTTTTTATCGGTCTTTAGAAGTATTTTTGATTTAGGTCTATCGTAAAAACAGTAGTATATACACGAGTGATACTTGTTGTGATTATGGTACTAATATTGAAATAAAACAACGAAGAATAAAAATCGGCAACGCGTGAACCGTACTCGCTCTAAGGAGTCGGAACTGACTAACAAAAAAATATTTTTTTGTCGCTCGCGTTGATGTCTTTTGTTTGTAATGTGAATAGTGAATAGTACTATGTAGTTGTGAGGAGAGGTGTGGTGGTTCGGAACCCTCAGAGTGCTAGTCTGGCTCGCACTTGGCCGTTCTTTTGGGCACAGTAAAGTAGATAAGCCCTTAGCATCATCTCACCTTATGTTAAGTGACGATGATACCGAAGATAGAAGCGGGCTTACCAAGATTCCCCAACGCAATGGAGAAATGGTTATATATCTTCAAACTGGAACACATTAATGCAGTTAAGACTGATGACTGGCGGCTAGACTATCTATAAGATGGTGGTAGCTAGCCAGGCGTGCTTAGAAAATGCCCTACCACCAATAAAATCGAGTCGAGTTGATCCCGCCGGGAATCGAACCCGCGACCTCCTGATGTGAAGCGAATGGACTAACCATTACGTCACGCAGGTGGTCTAGCATGAAAATGTAAAAACCAATCAGAGATACCTATTTCCATTTTATATATTGTAATTTAAAGTAATTTTATAAAAAAACTAGCTGTTTCCCGCGGCTTCGCCCGCTCAGATCCCGGTGAACAATTTTCTGAAACCTATTCTCAGACCTACCGAGTATACATAGAAAATTTTATGGAAATCCGTCCAGCCGTTTCGGAGGAGTATGGGAACTAACACTGTGACACGAGAATTTTGTATATATAGTTAATAATAACTAAATTAATATTTAGGAGTACATCATGTTAGACGAAAGACATCGACTGCTGCCCCAAGGATATCCACAACGACCGGACCTGTGCTGCCCACATTAATGGGATTAACGAGGAACATAAAGGAACTACTTTCCTACTATTCATTTAAAAGGAATTATATGAGATGAACCTATAAGTAAGCAATTCTACTGGCATTCTCTGGCTTTAAATACATCTTTCAATAATTTCTTATGTTACTTGATAAATGAGTCGCCTAGGTTCATAGTGCATCTTGTCCAAATTTGAAAAAAAGTAATAATGTCAAAAGTTCATGGATATAAGACGCCATATTCTACACTAACTTGTTTGTTCCTAATCCCATCTTGTCCAAAAGAAAAACATCTTTAAAATTGCCTTTACTTCAAAACTCATACTAAAAAAAAGGCAAGACGAAGCCCCGCCGAACAACGCACTGAAGTCGGTAAAACTACGCCTCGCCGTGTACATACACAGTTACACGCACACACATATAACGAAACTACGCCTAACTTGTCAGTCAAGCTATTCCGGCGCGCGGAGTAACAACGCTATAATAATTAACACATTCATTAACCTATTTCTATTTTTACTTTTCATATTTAAAAAATTAAATAGGCGTTATTTTTTTTTTGTTTTATCCATGGTCTATTCTTCGTGATAGTACTTAGACAATAATATATTAGGGTAATAAGTTTTTACTGCACGGCAACACTCACTAAGTGCACACAAGTTTACGAAACCGACCTCACGTCATTGTTAACAGCACTCCGTCTTGACTTTTTATTTGGTCTGAGCTTTCAAAAGCCCTTTTGTCCATATAGTAGTATCAAAACGCGTGTCGTCCATTTTGTTTTTATAATGATATGTCAGTCACTGTCACTTGTTCAAATTAGCTCGTTTTTTCGCCAAACGGATGGTGTTGATATAAGAATTATTTGAAGCAATTTTTTCATTATTATGTTGCGTGTTGTCCACCTTATTATTTCCAAATCCCTTGTTATCCATGGCATATTTCCAAAGCCCTTCTTGTCCAAACTTTTATTTTAAATTTAGTCTAATTATGACCAATATATTGTGGTTAACATAGATCCTTAAGGCACAACTAGATTGAACCCATTAAGGCGAGGCTTTGATTAGAACAGTTGTCTTTGTCTGTTTCTTTACGTGTAAGGAGTAAAGAAAATAACCACACTTTTGCACTTTTTCAATATTTTCTCGTTTCAATTAATTGCTCTGCTATATGAGCAATTAAAACTACAATTAAATCTTGACGGCCAATATACCAATGAGTTTTTCAAAACTTACGTACATATACTTACCGATTGATTTAACGGTGAAGGAAAACATCGTGAGGAAACCTGCACAAGCCTACGGAGAAACTCGCAAGTTGTGTGTGAAGTCGACCAACCCGTACTGGGCCCGCGTGGTCGACTAAAGCCTGATCACCCTGATTCGGGACGTATATGAGCTGATATGATGAATTATCCAATAAAATGTTCTACATGTTCTCTAAAAAACCGGCAAAGGGCGAGTCGGACTAGCCTCCGAGTGTTCCGTACCTCTATACCTCGTCACACTACTACATAATGACAATGATACCTATTCAAATTATTAACAAAAGACATCAACGCAAGCGACAAAAATATGCTTTTTTTGTCATTCAGTTCTTCCTTAATACGAGTACGACTCACACTTTGCCGCATTTTGTTATATCTTGTTTTACTTTCGTATTAGTACTATGATCACACATAGTTTCACGGTTTTATGTATTACTGTTTTTACGATAGAGCTAAATCAAAAATACTTCTAAAGACCTTAAAAAATCACGTTTTTGTATGGGACCCTGTCTTATTTTTTTACTTTTTCTAACTTTTAGTATTTGTTGTTATAGCGGCAATAAAAATAAACTTTCTGTGAAAATTTCAACTTCCTACCTATTACAGTTCATGAAATACAGCCCTCTGACAGACGGACAGACAGACAGCAGAGGCTTAGTAATAGGGTCCCGTTGGTCACCCGTTGGATGTACGGAACCCTAATAACACCTTTCATCATCATCATATGCGGGCAGCGCATGACAGGTCGTCGTGGAAATCCTTGGGGGAGGCCTTTGTCCAGCAGTGGACGTTTTTCGGCTGATATGATGAAAAACACCTTAACTAATGACGAATAAAAAGGTATACAAACTATAGCCAGCTTTACCCTTCTCCATTCTCCTGACACGTTGCATGTAGTCCATTTAAAAGTTATCGTAGGCGGCTACAGTCGCCACTGTCGGCGGATCAAGTCCATTCATGTGAGATAACACCATTAGGGTCCCTATCCACCGGCTGTGCTAGGCTGAAATGAGAATTTAAAATCTTGCCGGCTCTTCTCCTCCAAAGATTTTCATCGCAAGCTTGCGATGTCTCACGATGTCTAGCGCTATAAAGGATGTAACGAAGTTGGTGTAGGTCCCGTTAACTGGAGCTTCTACTCATCATACTGAACAACTTTTGTTCTATGACTCTACTGGAATCGCAAAAAAAAAAACTCTTCATACAAATTGATTAGCTGAACGACCAATTTTGTACATTTTAGGAGAAAACATTTTTTTTTTGAGAATTAACTATGGGTTTCTTGGAGAAAACTGTCCATTGCGATGAGTAGAACCTCCCAAAGGGTAAAAACGGGACCCTATTACTAAGACTCCGCTGTCCGTCTGTCGCCAGGCTGTATTTTGTGCACCGTGATAGCTAGAGACAGTTGACATTTTTACAGATGATGTATTTCTGTTGCCGCTATAACAACAAATACTAGAAATTAGATAAAAAGAAAGTCCCTATACAAAAAAACGTGTTTTATTTTGAAACGTGAAGAAGCTAGCGCCATCTAGTACGGAACACTATGTGCGCGGTTCTGATTCGAACTTTACCGGTTTTTTACACCCAATATATCTATATCGCGTTAGACATCACGAAATTGTGGGATCTCTCTCTCTCTCTCTCTCTCTCTTATCGTGTGGCACAATTAACCGTGCTATCCAAGGGATAGACGACGGCGGATGCCTGGTGTTGAACTTAGCATCACCCGCGGTCACGTGTAGGGCATTTAGATTTACACCTACGGACGTGTGCAACGCGACCTTCATACACATCTGGAATCAGATGTGCAGGTTTCCTCACGATATTTTCCGTCACCTTTAAAGCAATCGGTAAGTATATGTACGTAAGTTTCGAAAAACTCATTGGTACATTGGCCGTCCGGTTTTGAATCCGAGACCTCTGGTTAAGAGGACCGAGTCGTTACCGGTTGAGCCACCGACGCTGTGGGATATATAGCTTTCTTGCTATATATAGCGATGAACAACGCAAGCTTGCGATGCTTATCGAATCGCAAGAATTGTATTTAGGTTAATAAACATTATGCTCACAGTAATAAGGTTTCCCGCGACCTTCACCAGGTCATCGGTCCACCGAGTGGGAGGCCTGCCTACGCTACGTTTTCCGGTGCGCGGTCGCCACTCGAGAACTTAACTACCCCAACGGCCATCTGTTCTACGAGCTATTTGCGCAGAACTTGTCGTCGTGGAAATTCTTGCGGGAGGTCTATGTCCAGCAGTGGACGTCCTTCGGCTGATATGATGGTGATGAATAAGGTTTAATTTTATGCCAATAAATATTTCAATGCTCGCCTCGCATATTTTCACACATGGAGACCATTTCCATTGAAGATGCGCTAGGAGGGAAGGGAATGGTAATGACGACTGCTAATAATTTCAGTTACTTTTTGATATCTGTCAAAAACTACTGTTTGTTCTAAAAATGTAAGAGATACATAAAAATTACATCATCGTTTTTAGTGTAATTTTTGTACTTATTTTGTGCTTTTGACGAGTTAAAATTCTAAAAAAACCTAAAAACTTTTAGTAAAAAGCTTGAATTTGAAAAGAATTCAAAGCAAACTGTTTCATTTGATACCCATATCATAATATATAAGTGCAAAAAAGTAACTGGTCACATATCTTTGGGACTTCACTTATGAATAACGTCACTTAGCTTACCATGCATTGTGCTTAATAGTTGACGTGTATGTAAGATTTCAGATCAATCTGAAACCGGAAAGTGGTTCTAATTTAGCTTCCATGACTTGTCCCAAACGAACAAACAAACTTATTTACACGGCAAGCTTATATAAAGCTTGTCTTTCTTTATTTCTTCTTCTTTGTGAATACAAAGCGAGTAAGTTTTTTTAAATTTTCAGTATGAGCAAATTTAGTGAACAATAAGTTAATAATTTATTTTTGATGTAGTCGCCATCATCATATCAGCTCAGATACGTCCCCACCGAGGGGCTCGAGCCTACCCTGAATCGACCACGCGGTGCCATTGCGGGTTGGTCGTCTTCACACACAACCTTCGAGTTTCTTCGCAGGCGAGTGTAGGTTTACGATGTTTTCGTTCACCGTCAGAGCGTCAGATAATTGTAGGTACATACAATATGAAATCGAAATTCGAAAACACGTGGCAGAATTCGAACCACGACCTCCCAGACAGGAGGTAGCGGCCCTAGTCATTACGCCACCGACGCTGCAGTTTCGTAATACAAATTTCAATTATCGCTCATCTTAACTAATTCAAACATAGTCGGTGGGTAAGTGGCTTTACCTTATAACTTCAGTTTACCATACAGGGCACAGTATGTGGTGGGGAGAAGGGGGGGAATCGAGCTTTCATTCAAAACATTCTGGATAAGTTTTCCAAGGAACCAAACTATTGCTTAGTAGGAACATGAATTATTTTCCTGTACCCATCTCATCGTTCGTTCTCAGTAGATTAATTGAGTAGATCCATACTAGATATATTGTGTCATTTGTTTCTCATTAGATCCAATTTTAAAGGTGTGGATCTGTGGAGAAATTTATTTCTAGATCCATTGAGTAAACCAATGATTATTCTATTGAGTTATTGTTTTTTCGTTAGATCCGATTTTAAAGGTGTGGATCTATGGAGAAATTTATTTCTAGATCCATTGAGTAAACCAATGATTGTTCTATTGAGTCATTCTTTTCTCATTAGATCCAATTTTAAAGGTGTGGATCTATGGAGAAATTTATTTCTAGATCCATTGAGTAAACCAATGATTATTCTATTGAGTCATTCTTTTCTCATTAGATCTAATTTTAAAGGTGTGGATCTATGGAGAAATTTATTTCTAGATCCATTGAGTAAACCAATGATTATTCTATTGAGTCATACTTTTCTCATTAGATCAAATTTTAAAGGTGTGGATCTATGGAGAAATTTATTTCTAGATCCATTGAGTAAACCAATGATTATTCTATTGAGTCATTCTTTTTTCATTAGATCCAATTTTAAAGGTGTGGATCTTTGGAGAAATTTATTTCTATATCCATTGAGTAAACCAATGATTATTCTATTGAGTCATTCTTTTCTCATTAGATCCAATTTTAAAGGTGTGGATCTATGCAGAAATTTATTTCTATATCCATTGAGTAAACCAATGATTATTCTATCGAGTCATTCGTTTCTCGTTAGATCCGATTTTGATGATGTGGGTCTGTGGAGAGGAACGCATTTCTCAATTGAACCGCCTCCGTGGCGTAATGGTTAGTCCATTCGCTTCATACCAGGAGGTCGCGGGTTCGGTTCCGGCGGGGTCAACTTATAAGACTCGGTTTGGTTGGTGGTAGGGCATTTTCTAAGCCCGCCTGGCTAGCTACCACCATCTTATCTAAGTCTTGCTGCCAAACATCAGTTTTAACAACATTGATGTGTTCCGGCTTGAAGATAAGATAGTCAGTTCTCCATTGCATTGGGGAATCTTGGTAAGCCCGCTTCCATCTTCGGCATCATCGTCACTTACCATCAGGTGAGATGATGCCAAGGGCTTACCAATTGTGAATAAAAAAAATCTATTATAGAAAATAAATAAACCGGGCAAGTGAAACTCTCACTCGCGCTCCGAGGTTTTCATATATCTAAGTAATTTACTTTAGCCAACATAAAGCTGAGTAAGCACAAACCGTTTAGAGATATTTGGAATGCACACACACGCAGACAAGGAAAAAGACTTAGATCATGCCATTTTACAGATAACTCCAAGCTTCTTACAACCTATGCTGCCCGGTACAGTGATGAAATAATTGAAAACGCTAAACACGTTAAAAAATACCGACTTCCATAGCAACAACTAAGTACATTTTTGCATTATTATTTTTGGTTTTTGTTCATTTTCCAATAAAAAACTACACCGATTTTGATAAAATTTGTATGGGACCACACGGAAAGTACTAGCTTTCAAATAAAAAAGAAATCATAAAAATCGGTTAACCCAGTCAAAAGTTATGAGGTAACAAACATAAAAAAAACATACACACGAATTGAGAACCTCCTCCTTTTTGGAAGTCGCTTGAATAAAACTGAAAGAAACTGATGAAATAGGGTCCCTAATATATTAAATCAAATGTTACTGACTATTGTAGTTTTTTAGAAGTAAATGAACTCGTAACGTGTCATTAGTGATAACCATTATTTAGACAAACTGACTAAATTAAAAGTAAGTGACATGTCTCGATGTTGTTATTACCATTTTATTTTGACTAAATAAAACTCAAGTTAAATAAAACTGATACTTTGGTATAACTTGTTTTAACTGGGGCGTCATGGTATAAGATGTTTTGAAATGTTGTTATTGATCACTTACTATTGACGTTGACTGTATCTATAAATTCGATAAATTTTCATTTGAAGAAGTTTTCACTTAAAAAAGAGGTATTAAACTTACATGGATGTTATTCAATCTTTTTTGTTGTTGTTCTTTTTGATAGACGATGGATGAGTAATAAAATATCATACATGTCATATTGACACCACAATTTATTTTGTAATCATAGATTTATTTGACTTTCTCAACCGATGACCTGGTGAAGGTCGCGGGAAGCCGTTGGATGCGGGCAGCGCAGAACCGGTCGTCGTGGAGATCCTTAGGGGAGGCCTATGTCCAGCAGTGGACGTCCTTCGGCTGATATGATGATGATGATGAGGTTTATTTGACTTTCTATAAAAAGTCTGATTGATGATAGTGTTTTTTCTAAATATACCATGGTTTTTACAAAATAGAGCGTCACATTAAAACATTATCATTATCTTGTAACTGCAGTTATAGTCTTTTTATTATTATTTATTATACACAATTAGTGAAGCGTCGGTGGCTCAACCGGTAACGACTCGGTCCATCTAACCAGAGGTACCGGGTTCAAATCTGGACGGCCAATGTACCAATGAGTTTTTAAAAACTTACGTACATATACTTACCGATTGCTTTAACGGTGAAGGAAAACATCGTGAGGAAACCTGCACAGGCCTGCGAAGAAACTCGAAGGTTGTGTGTGAAGTCGACCAACCCGCACTGGGCCCGCGTGGTCGACTAAGGCCTAATCGCCCTGATTCAGGGTAGACTCGAGCCCCTCGGTGGGGACGTATATGAGCTGATATAATAATACACAATTAGTACGCCCCCAATCTTGTTAAGCAACTTCAAAAAAGGAGGAGGTTCTCAATTAGTGGGAATCAAATTTTTTGTGGTTAGCATTAATCTGCATAGTTTGTGGTTTATTGTATACAATAGAAATACCAGTGTATTTACACAAGGTATAAGGCAAAATGCTGTCATTAGATACCGATGCCTTTTGTGTAGCGGACACTCCTTTGAAAGTTATTGGTAGTGCGTTACAGAAAACAGACTCCGTTGTAGTTGGAGTTTCTTTGTGGACGTTTAGGGTAAAAGCCGGATAGTGTCCACATGTTTTGAAATCACTCTATATCTCTCAGTTCAAAAAGCAAAATACTTTATTTGTAAAACTGGCCGGTACTTTAATTTTTTACCTACAATTTATGAAGAGTAAAAAACATGATCTTGAATATTTCTGGAGTATTAGCGATTTTCGCGAACCTCTACATTTTAGGCCATCTATCCCACATAGGGGATAGTTACCTAATCCTTGTGAAATAAGTTTAGGCTAGATGTACCGCCGAGAAACGGGACATCTATCCCGCAAAAACTTTGATCGCATTTTGTCTTTCCATGCAATCGCATGGAGACATGAGACATGGTCAACTTAGTGGTAGTTGGAGAGTCTTTTGATAGATTAATACAATAGTATGCGATTGATCCGCAAACCTAGAGTAATTACTATCGGGGCAACTATACCCTTAGGGCAACTATCCTGGTTTACCCTATACAAGTGGCTCCTACTATGTATGTCACCGTTACGACTAGCGAATCTGCTTACTTTATCTGTGGCTAGGCATCATGTCGATGTGAAGCTGGTTTCACAGAAGCTGGAGTTATGAAGCTATGAAACTATCAGGGAACCCTCCTACTTTGGGGGGCTAGTCTCATCCCCAAGCTAAAAAATGAAAACATACAGAATAATGATAATGTAAACAAATAAAAATAAACAAAAATTTAGTAAACAAAATCAAACGAAATACTAAAATACAAAACAACTGCTGTAATATGTGTAAGAGCTCTGATACGGTGAAGGAAAACATCGTGAGGAAACCTGCACACGCCAACGAAGAAACTCGAAGGTTGTGTGTGAAGTCGACCAATCCGCACTGGGCCCGCGTGGTCGACTAAGGCATGATCGCCCTAATTCAGCGTAAGCTCAAGCCCCTTGGTGGGGACGTATATGAGCTGATATGTTGTTGGTAAGCCCTTGGTATTATCTCACCTGATCGTAAGTGACGATGATGACTGATATGATGATGTGTGTGTGTGTGTCTGTGTGTATCTGTAAGAGTATGTGACTGGGTGTAGATATGTGTTTGTATATGATCTATGTATATTAAATTATCTAAATTATAGTAATGATAGGGTCCACAAATGCACACCCTGGACACTTCATACAACGGGCCAGTAATGACATTTCAAAAAAGGAATGACGAAACAAACAAAATGGCGGCGAAATCCTATACATTCGACCACCAAACTGTAACCAATTTGTATCAATGTGGGTGACGAGGGGGTGAGGTCGCAATCTAGAGAGCGGCAGGGAGTGTCCATACTGTATGTTAGTACTAATATTATATACTTTGACAAAAGTATGGGAACGCCTCAGATCACAGAACATACCAGAATATGCGTAGAGTGAGAATAGTATGACGCGTGTTGAAGCCAAAAACTCTCCTTGCCTTGGATCTAATATTGATATTCTAGGTCGTTAGGAGTTAGGTTAGTTAGAAAGAACCACTGCTTGCTTACTCATAAAAATGAATCACCTGCATGCAGGATTTAGAAGGGCGAAAACGTCAGAACTACACCAATTAAGAGTAGTTTCATACAAGCACAAGTTGCCACACTTTTATCGCCGTACGTGTATTCTGGTTTAATCTGTACTAGCTGTTTCCCGCGGCTTCACCCGCGTGGACGTTTCTATGACTTTTCGAGGGTGCACAGTGCTCGAGCCGCAAGCATATGTGTTAATCCAGGTCCTAATCTATCTACTTACCAAATTTAAGCCAGATCCGTTCAGTAGTTTTTGCGTGAAGAAGTAACAAACGTACGCACTCACAAACTTTTACCTTTATAATATTAGTGTGATTCTGAGGGGAACCCATATCGAAGGCTGTTGTTCTAGTTTTGGGGACTTGCCATAGATTTTGTCGCGACCTACTGGGGCATTTTCGTCATATATTAGAATTACTGTAATAATATACAGTTTCTTAACCGTTTGGCAACCGCTTCCGTGACGTATTAGTTAAGTCCATTAGCTTCACATTAGGAGGTCGCTGGTTCGATTCCCGGCGGTGTCTAACTTTGTTGGACTCGGTTTGGTTGTTGGAAGAGCATTTTCCAAGCCTGGCAAACTACCACCATCTTATCTAAGTCTTGCCGCCAAACATCAATCTGTGGCTGTGTTCCGGCTTGAAGATAAGATGTTCTCCAATGCGTTGGGGTTTCTTGTTAAGCCTGTTTCCATCTTCGGCATCATCGTCACTTACCATCATACCAATTGTAAGTTAAGATAACGGAAGCCGTTATAGAGTTGGGTTGTTAGGTATTTGAACGGTTTTTGTATGCTACTTTAAGCAGTGCTCTTTGGGCACGCCCAGCTCATAAGGTTGGTTACTCCCGCGCTTCCCCTAAAAACTACACAATATGACAATACATACTGCCACAAACAATCAAAAACTATTTTCACGGTGAATGTGCAACGAGGCACTACCTTAGGAGTAGGGAGTCCGGGTGCGTGACCCGCACGGGAGCAGTTCTCAATGCCGTGAAACAATGTTCTAGCACCTCATGTGTATTGCCGCTTCGGAAGCCCTAGGCCCGTATATGCCCGTATTACGGGTCACCGTAAAATCCGACGAAGTGTGACGCTGTTCGCTTACTCCTATTTTGAGCTTTTGGGTTCACCCAGTTTTTTATGACACATAGGTACAAGCTTTTGTCCGCGGCTTCACCCACGTGGACATCGTTATTATGACTGTCTCTGAGGGTGAGTGGTGCGCAAGCTGCAGTTTTCTCCAGATCCCTCAGGAACTATATTGGGCTATTCTAATTAACAGTCTACGAGTATGTTACTTTACTCCCCTCAACCAATTTCTATATAAAAAAATCACTTCAATCCGTTGCTCCGTTGTGACGCCGACGTAAGCGAGCGTGGAAATGAGTTTTCCCCAGATCCCTAGGGAACTATGTCAGTTGAACTATGATAGTTGTTCAGTCTCATGGGTAGAAGCACCAGTTGAAATAGTTTCAGCTAATTTTGTTAGACCTTTTTTTGTTTTTTTTATATATTATAACATAGTTTCGGTACCGTACATACTTATTCAAATTAACCCCTAATAGCCCACTTATCTACTTTATTCAACAAACTTTCTGAATGAATAATAGATTTTCCGCTTGAAGTATATCGCGGCTAATTCCCGGCAAATTGAGAACTTTGCAAAACTTATATCATCTCAAATGGAACTTGGTTAACTTATTATAACTTAATTTAACGTGGCACAGTCAAGTGAGGGGAATATTGTTGTGACTAATAATCTAGAAATGGTTCTGCAGAGAAAATGAGGTCACCACATAGTTTGAAGTATATGCCGATGTGAACTTTTTCTTGTAATATAAATTAATCACGCTCCAATTTTCTTATCAGCCCATATACGTCCCCACCGGTATAGTAATAGGATGGACTTCCATTTCATTTATACACACACAAGTGGTTATAGAATGATTAGAAGCGTTTGAAATGTGGTGCTGGAGGAGAATGGTGAGAATTGATTGGACAGAAAAGAAAAATAACGTAGAAGTACTAGAAATAATTCAAGAAAAAAGAAGCCGATTGAAGACTATAGAAAATAGAAGAGGAAATGTGCTGGAACACCTAGTACGACACGACAGTTTACTGAGAACAATCATAGAAGGAAATATAGAGGGAAGGAGAAGTAGAGGAAGGCCAAGGTGAAACTACCTAGAACAAATTAAGGAGAAGGTTGTTGTCGTGTCGTAATGGAAGGTGAAAATGATGGCCGACGACAGAAAAAATCCACCGACAAGAGCATTAGCTCTTAAATTTTAAGAAGAAGAAGTGACTATAGGATTCCAAAAATTACTCAAGTGTTTTTCTGTTATTAAATTAAATTATTTCAGAAATAATTTCTGGGGTACACAAAGCTAGATTTCAAGCTAAGATCTCAAGCCAGTGCTAGTAACTTAACATCTTAAACCAGTTTAGTATTAGGATGGACACCCTATTTTATTTACACACACACACACACACACAACCACACACGCAAACACACACACACACTCATACTCGAGCCGTTCCGTATAATACTGCATCGTGACTAAGCAGACAAAACGGACAATTTTGAAAGTAACTTTAGTAAATTATTTTTATAATGCGACGTACAAGTATAAAAGTTCATGGTACAATACACCTACAATCAAATGTAAAATATTGATTAAATAATTTGTTTTACTTTTAAATATTGCTTTTTTTATAAATCAGTGACTTAGTATTAATAAGTTATTTTGTGTCAAAGATTTGGGGGGATGAGCATTGTTACCCATCCTATAACACAGGGATTTTTCATCTTTTAGGAGATAAATTTCTTTATCCATTATTAATTTTGTCAAAGTTATGTACTTGAGTACTTTTTTTATTATTATTATTTACTGCCTTGCTGACATATTCAGAAGAACAGGTCTAGTGTATCCCCGGAATTACGCTTCTTAAAGTTACTTACTTTATGCTTAAAAATTCAATAGCTTCACTCTTGTTGATGTAGCACCCACTATTTTCTTGCCAATGTCAGATCATCTGTCTGTAGGAAGACACCTCAACCTTCTGCCAGCTTATAAGGTAACTAACTGTTCAAATAGCTAAGGAGTATAAAGTCACACCCTGAACCCTTCATACAACGGGCCAGAAATGAAATTTCAAAAAACGAATGATAGAACAATGAGGCGAAATCCTATACGTTCGACAACCAAACGGTAACCAATTTTTATCAATCTGGGTGACGAGGGGGTGAGGTCGCAATCTAGAGAGCGGCATGGAGTGTCCATACTGTATGTTAGTACTAATATACAGGGTGACTGGTTATACGACGGACAGCTCAATAGCCAACTTTGTATGAGAAGTTCAAATTTTGTTTTGCGTATTAACCATTGGTGCCTTAGGAAAAGCTGTTCAGTTTCGTCTTCTGATTCACCTCCTAAAATACGTACGTCGTCTAACCAGTCACTCTTTATATACTTTGATTCAGTATTGAAGACCTCATAAGCTCTTAAAGATAATATTATACTAACACGCAGCTCCTATCCAGTTTCCTCAGGATATTATACCCCAGAAGTCCCATTGAGATAGTTACACATCATGTTCTAAATGTGTGGTTGACATAGCCTTATCTCCACTAGTTTATCTCGAGTAACAACGCCCTGTATCTTGCTTGTCTGCAGCTCGGGAACTGCTCGCCCCCTATCTGTGAACTTTCGCGCTGAGTGGCTGGCTAGCATGCAGGAATTGTGTACAGGATGTTTAAGCATGTGCAAAAAACAGGAAAACATAGAGTATTTTAAAACCATGAGTTTAAAATAACTTTATCGGAAAGTTTGGGTAGACATACCTTAGTCAAATTGCAAAACCTTATTAAAAATTAAAAACCCAACCGTTTAAAATATATTCCATGATACGTAGGGTAGGTACCTACTTTTAGGTTATGTTAAGAGGTTTGTGTCAGCAACGATGTTAACTAGTGCACGGATAAATCTATAAAGGTTATGATGTACTACTACAATCAACGTTTTTGTAACTTTTTTTTATCAAATAAATAATAAAAAATGTCACTCAGGTTATCAAGGAGATCTAGAGCAAAGTATATATATTTGTCTAGAGACACTTTGCACTCCAAAATCCTCTAAAAAATAATAATTCTATTTGAATTTACATAAAAATATCTGTAATAATATTTGGTAATTACTTAAACTTTAAAATTTAATTTCAAATGTATTTATATGGAAAATAGTTACTTAGTTAAGACTAGAGCTGGGAGTTAGTTGAGACTAAGCCTCTTCTGTACTTTTTTTAAATAAAAAATTTAAATGCGTTTGACTGCAACTCACCTGATGGTAAGTGATGATGCAATCAAGGATGGCACACACTAACTTAAATAACTACTACTATCATGTTTTGGTAATTTTTCTATTGTAATTAAGTTTATTGGAGTATTATTTTGAATAAAAACACGTATTAATTTGTTATTAACAACCCATAAACGTCCCCAGTGTTGGGGCATGGCTCTTTTCCAAACTGGGGAAGGTTATGTTGGTTGGTGGATATAAGTATGTATGGCTAATTACGAACCCTACTGTCAGGCATCGGACACGGCTTAACGACTGCCATCAAGTGATAGCAACCGGCAACAACGGCGTAACGTACCTTGCAAAGCACGGAAACGGTCGAGAAAAATGGCACTATTAGTCTAAACCATCCAGGTTATGACCGTGCTTCAGGTAAGTTAACCTGCGTGAACCACGCAAGTTGCACTGAGCTACGACCTCCAGTGGAAGTTTTAGAATCCGGTATTTGACTACTAGTCATTTGAGTTACTTTTTATCAACTGTCAAAAACGATATTTTGTTATAAAATTGTTCGTTTTACAAACTTGTGACGTCATTGTCTTTGACGAACTAATTTAGTGATTTTGATAAATATGAAATTAAAATTATATTAAGTAAAATATATTTTTACCGAAAAATTGATTTTTACAAATAATTAATTTAAAACGTTTACTAATTACACCTAAAATAAAATTCCTAAAATACTTAAAATAAAATTGAATTAAAATATGAAACGAATAAGTTTTTATGCTTTTGTAGGAGAAATGCTATTTAGTGAATATTTTTTTTAATTTATTTTAGATACTGTCAAACAGCCTACTTGATCTTTTAGGACATGTTTTCTCACGGTAGCTACCTACTTGTTAAAATGTTTTCTCACGGTAGCTACCTACTTGTTAAAATGTTTTCTCACGGTAGCTACCTACTTGTTAAAATGTTTTCTCACGGTAGCTATCTACTTGTTAAAATGTTTTCTCACGGTAGCTACCTACTTGTTAAAATGTTTTCTCACGGTAGCTACCTACTTGTTAAAATGTTTTCTCACGGTAGCTACCTACTTGTTAAAATGTTTTCTCACGGTAGCTACCTACTTGTTAAAATGTTTTCTCACGGTAGCTACCTACTTGTTAAAATGTTTTCTCACGGTAGCTACCTACTTGTTAAAATGTTTTCTCACGGTAGCTACCTACTTGTTAAATTTGTGCACCCTGTAGAGGTTGTATAGTGGCCAACAAGAACATATCTTCGCTCATTCCGCTAAATGTGCTGCTTGTCGTCATTTCCATTTCTTGAAGCTAGAGCGTCGAGTTGAATGGAGACTTCTTTATCTGATATTGTAACTAGTGAGTAGTGTTAATACATAAGTACGAGTATACTTATAAGTGGTGTTACTCCTTATCTCCTTGTAATTTTGAAAACAAAAAACGACTTCAAGCAGGAAACTAAGGTTCCATCGATTTCTTTGGGATGCCATCATTAGATTCTGGTTTCATTACCCTTGGGATATCTCCTTTCCAACAAAAAAAGAAACATCAAAATCGGTTCATACAGACGACGTTCAGAAGACGTTATCCGCGACACAAAAAAAACGTATACGGTCGAATTGAGAAACCTCCTCCTTTTTTGAAGTCGGTTAAAAATAATAATTTTTATTTTATTATAACAGCTCATATACGTCCCCACCGAGGGGCTCGAGCCTACCCTGAATCAGGGCGATTAGGCATTAGTCGACCACGCGGACCCAGTGCGGGTTGGTCGACTTCACACACAACCTTCGAGTTTCTTCGCAGGCGTGTGTAGGTTTCCTCACGATGTTTTTCCTTCACTGCTAAAGCAATCGGTAAGTATATGTACGTAAGTTTTTGAAAAACTCATTGGTACATTGGCCGTCCAGATTTGAACCCGGTACCTCTTGTTAGATGGACCGAGTCGTTACCGGTTGAGCCACCGACGCTTTTTTGAAGTGAAAACTTCTTTAGCGGCGTTGTGCACGTTTTTTGTAATGGGTAAAAAATGTTAAACTCGCGTCAGGACACGTGACCTGATCGAAAATTCGTAAGACGGATGGAGTAGTGAAAACTTCTTTAGCGGCGTTGTGCACTTGTTTTGTAATGGGTAAAAAATGTTAAACTCGCGTCAGGACACGTGACCTGATCGAAAATTCGTAAGACGGATGGAGTAGTGAAAACTTCTTTAGCGGCGTTGTGCACTTGTTTTGTAATGGGTAAAAAATGTTAAACTCGCGTCAGGACACGTGACCTGATCGAAAATTCGTAAGACGGATGGAGTTGATTTTTTGTTGATTTTTCTGAGATATAAACTTTTTAATGTAATATAAATGCACAACGTTAATATTCAAGTTTTCACTTTCCTGCCGGCACTCCCGGAGTGCAACCCGTCGTTTTTTTATCCTGTTTTTTTAAACAAAGACCAATAGACATTGCTGTTGTTTTCTCGCCAACAACGTAATTGGACACAACATATTACATTGTTTACTCGAGATTAAGTAGACATTGCAGTAATACGTATCGTCACGCCATTAATTCCCTATAGAGTCTAAATTAAAAAAAATGTTAACAAATCAAGTTGTTTTAAGTTGATTTATTTAAGTTTTTTGCTTGCGTCAGTGTTTCCCGATTCCTATAATTTGGAGATCTTTAAGGCAAGAGTGAATAGGTATTATTTGAGTATGCGTGTACCCTCCTCGACTGCATAATAATTACTTCCCATTAAACACAGCTAAAATATCTAACGAATTTTTGTACAACTTAAATTATAGAAATGGAATTCATAAGTTTCTATTTGTCCAGTAACAGCATAGTTGCAGCAGCGCAAATGGACTGAAGTTGGATTGGTAGCGTCAACTGTAAGTTTCGCAACTAGCGAGCTACATAGCGAGGCGAGAGCCCGCGGAAACCTTGTCGGGCTCTTGATAGGCACTGAACTTTACTACTAATTTCAGCTGGAGTGGCAGAGTGGATTCTGCAACTTGGTTTGAGGAAAATGTGAAGTGGGCGGGTTAACACTATTGTAACAGACACCTATTTGTATTATAATATTGAATGATAGATGATAGTTCTTCCGGTAGTTCGGTGCACGTATCAGCCTCCCTCCGTGGCGTAATGGTTAGTCCATTCGCTTCATACCAGACGGTCGCGGGTTCGATTTCCAGCGGGGTCAACTTTGTAAGAATCGGTTTGGTTGGTGGTAGGGCATTTTCATAGCCCGCCTGGCTAGCTACCACTATCTTATATAAGTCTTGCCGCCAAACATCAGTGTTAACAGCATTTATGTGTTCCAGCTTGTACTTAGATAAGATAGCCCGATCCTCATTGCGTTGGAATCTTGGTAAACCCGCTTCCATCTTCAGCATCATCGTCACTTACCATCAGGTGAGATGATGCCAAGAGCTAACGAATTGTGGTTTAAACAAAGTTCGTTGAAAGGTTACATCAAAGTATGAAAGATGTTATTCGGGAAATTAGACATTCGAGGAAAATTGACATTTAAGGAATTGGACATTCGAGGCCGGAACCGTTAGCTTTACGAAAAATACCTGTTCAATAAATAAAACAAAATCACATTAAGAATTTACTTTTAGAATAAAAATGTCCCTTAAGTTCGCAAATCAATTTCGGTCTAACTCCTTTTTGTCTTCATACGAATAGAAACACTAACATTTATAACAAGTACAAAGGATTATCTACGAAAATTGCATTTTTCCCAAAATATATTATTGTGTCCTCACAATAAAGCATGGGATAAAGAAAAAGAGGCGAAATCCCCTATCAATTTGTGTCTGGAAACAAAACCGCTCAATCCGATTCCCTACGGGTATCATTGGTAAGCTGACTCATCATGCTAGTATCTGCGAGTATCACGGAGTCTATCACCGACTCAACAGCCTGCACTAATGTGAAACAATGAATCTTTGCTAACTTCATACCATGGATATGTCGCATCGACTCTAAGATAATTATGGGATAATATTTTGGGGAAACGAGAGATACCTACATAAGATCTAGTTTAACACTTATCGAAATGACAGCTGCGTGCCTTATTTCAAAAGACTTAAACTATTTAAGTACTTTTCCGATACGGAATCCTTGGTGGGCGAGTCCGACTTGCACTCATCAGTTTTCTTCCATCAGCTCCGGATACTTAACGCGAATACGATTTGCACTTTATCAGTTTACTTTCATCAGCTCGGGATACTTAACGCGAATACGATTTGCACTTTATCATTTTACTTTCATCAGCTCGGGATATTTAGCGCGAGCCCTACTGCACTTAATTAGTTTTCTTTTATTAGCTCGGGCTACTAAGCGCGAGTCCGATTTGCACTTCATCATATCAGCCAAAAATCGTCCACTGCTGGACAAAGGCCTCCCCCAAGGATTTCCACGACGACCGGTCCTGCGCTGCCCGCATCCTTTGGCTTCCCGCGATCTTCACCAGGTCGTCGGTCCACCGCGTGGGAGGCCTGCCTACGCTACGTTTTCCGGTGCGCGGTCGCCACTCGAGAAATTTACTGCCCCATCGGTCACCTGTTCTACGAGCTATGTGCCCTGCCCACTGCCACTTCAGTTTAGCGATTCTGTGAGCTATGTCGGTTACTTTAGTTCTCCTGCGGATCTCCTCGTTTCTGATTCGATCACGCAGAGAAACTTCGAGCATAGCACGCTCCATTGCCTTTTGGGTGACCTTGAGCCTTCTTATGAGGCCCATAGTAAGCGAGCACGTCTTATTTCCGTAAGTCATCACTGGCAACACACACTGGTCATAGACCTTAGTCTTGAGACACTGCGGTATTTGGGACGTGAAGATATTGGGAAGCTTCCCGAACGCTGCCCAGCCGAGTTGGATTCGTCAATTGATCTCTTTCTTGAAATTAGACCTGCCTAGCTGGACTGTTTGTCCACAGGAATATATTTGTCAACAACTTCCAGTGTAGAGTCTCCAACCTTTAGACGGGTGGGTGCGACACGGACATTTAACATTACTTTCGTCTTGTCCATGTTCATTTTAAGGCCCACTTGTTGAGAGACTTTACTGAGGCCATCGAGCATTGTGCTTAGGTCTTCCATAGTCTCAGCCATGACCACTATATCGTCAGCGAATCGGAGGTGGGATATGTACTTGCCGTTGATATTGATGCCGAATCCACCACAGTCCAGAAGCTTAAAAACATCTTCCTGGGCGGCGGTGAACAGTTTCGGAGATATAACGTCTCCCTGTCTCACCCCTCTCTGCAACTGGATAGGTTTAGAGTTCTGATCCTGGAGGCGAACCGACATGGTGGCATTTTCATACAGACACTTCAACACCTCGATGTATTGATGGTCAATTTGGCACCTCTGGAGAGACTGTAGCACAGCCCAGGTTTCGACTGAATCAAAAGCCTTCTCATAGTCTACAAACGCCAAGCATAGTGCCTGGATTGTACTCTTCGGTCTTCTGTGTAATCTATGTGGTCTATGGTACTAAAGATTTTTCGGAAACCGGCTTGTTCGGGAGGCTGGAAGTCGTCAAACCTGAGTGCGAGAGCCTCGATGCGTAATAACTCTCGAAAACAGCTTTTAGACATGGCTCAGAAGTGAGATGGGTCTGTAGTTCTTCAGCGGGGTGTTGTCACCCTTTTTGAAGAAAAGCACGACCACACTTCTGTGCCATGCCTTAGGCGTTTGTCCCTCGAGTAAAACGGAATTCAATAACTTCTGAGGAGCTTTTAGTACCGGTGATCCACCTGCTTTCAGAAGTTCAGCCGTAATTCCATCTTTGCATTGCAATCCAGATATGCGCTTAATCAGTTTTATTTCATCAGCTCTGGATACTTAACGCGAGTCTGATTTGACTTAATCAGTTTTCTTTCATCAGCTCGGGATACTTAGCGCGAATACGATTTGCACTTTATCAGTTTTATTTCATCAGCTCGGGATACTTAGCGCGAGTCCGATTAACACTTAATCAGTTTTCTTTCATCAGCTCGAGATACTTAGCGCGAGTCCGACTTGTACTTTATTAGTTTTCTTTTATCAGCTCGGGATACTTAGTGCGAGTCCGATTAACACTCAATCAGTTTACTTTTATCAGCTCGGGATACTAAGCGCGAGTCAGACTTGTACTTTATTAGTTTTCTTTTATCAGCTCAGGATACTTAGTGCGAGTCCGATTAACAATTAATCAGTTTACTTTCATCAGCTCGGTATACTTAGCGCGAGTCAGACTTGTACTTTATTAGTTTTCTTTTATCAGTTCAGCATACTTAGCGCGAGTCCGACTTGTACTTTATTAGTTTTCTTTTATCAGCTCGGGATACTTAGCGCGAGTCCTATTTGCACTTAATCAGTTTACTTTCATCAGCTCGGGATACTTAGCGCGAGTCCGATTAACACTTCATCAGTTTTCTTTCTACAGCTCGGGATACTTAGCGCGAGTCCCACTTGCACTTAATTAGTTTTCTTTTATCAGCTAGGGATACATAGCGTGAGTCCGATTTGCACTTAATCAGTTTTTTTTCATCATCTCGGGATACTTACCGCGAGTCAGATTTGAATTTAATCAGTTTTCTTTCATCAGCTCGGGATACTTAGCGCGAGTCCTAATGCACTTAATTAGATTTCCTTTATTAGCTCGGGATACTAAGCGTGAGTCCGACTTGAATTAATTCATTAGTTTTCTTTGATCAGCTCGGCATACTTAGCGCGAGTCCTATTTGCACTTAATCAGTTTTCTTTCTTCAGCTCGGGATACGTAGCGCGAGTCTGACTTGCACTTAATTAGTTTTCTTTTATCAGCTAGGGATACTTAGCGTGAGTCCGATTTGCACTTAATCAGTTTTCTTTTATCAGTTCGGCATACTTAGCGCGAGTCCGACTTGTACTTTATTAGTTTTCTTTTATCAGCTCGGGATACTTAGCGCGAGTCAGACTTGCACTTTATCAGTTTTCTTTCATCAGCTCGGGATACTTAGCGCGAGTC
Source organism: Coleophora flavipennella (assembly GCA_947284805.1). Lineage (NCBI taxonomy): Eukaryota > Metazoa > Arthropoda > Insecta > Lepidoptera > Coleophoridae > Coleophora > Coleophora flavipennella. Next base: position 5,212,215 of record OX369270.1, on the reverse strand, counting down.
TGATTAACACTTTATCAGTTTTCTTTCTACAGCTCGGGATACTTAGCGCGAGTCAGACTTGTACTTTATTAGTTTTCTTTTATCAGTTCGGCATACTTAGCGCGAGTCCGACTTGTATTTTATTAGTTTTCTTTTATCAGCTCGGGATACTTAGCGCGAGTCCTATTTGCACTTAATCAGTTTACTTTCATCAGCTCGGGATACTTAGCGCGAGTCCGATTAACACTTTATCTGTTTTCTTTCTACAGCTCGGGATACTTAGCGCGAGTCCCACTTGCACTTAATTAGTTTTCTTTTATCAGCTAGGGATACATAGCGTGAGTCCGATTTGCACTTAATCAGTTTTTTTCATCATCTCGGGATACTTAGCGCGAGTCAGATTTGAATTTAATCAGTTTTCTTTCATCAGCTCGGGATACTTAGCGCGAGTCCTAATGCACTTAATTAGATTTCCTTTATTAGCTCGGGATACTAAGCGCGAGTCCGACTTGCATTAATTCATTAGTTTTCTTTGATCAGCTCGGCATACTTAGCGTGAGTCCTATTTGCACTTAATCAGTTTTATTTCTTCAGCTCGGGATACTTAGCACGAGTCCCACTTGCACTTAATTAATTATTTTTCTTTCATCAGCTCGGGATACTTAGTGCGAGTCCGATTTGCATTTAATCAGTTTTCTTTCATCAGCTCGGGATACTTAGCGCGAGTCCTAATGCACTTAATTAGATTTGCGCGAGTCCGACTTGCATTAATTAATTAGTTTTCTTTCATTTGCTCGGGATACTTAGCGCGAGTCCGACTTGCATTAATTAATTAGTTTTCTTTCATTAGCTCGGGATACTTAGCGCGAGTCTCACTTGCACTTAATTAGTTTTCTTTCATCACCTCGGGATACTTAGCGCAAGTCCCACTTGCACTTAATTAGTTTTCTTTCATCAGCTCGGGTAACTTAGCGCAAGTCCGACTTATACTTCATCATATCAGCTTATATACGTCCATACCGAGGGGCTCGACCTTACCCTGAAATAGGGCGATCGGACCTTATTCGACCACGCACAACCTTTAAGAGGATTGTAAAGCTGCAACTTTTCATACAAACGGCGATAGTGCTTTTCACCTCTTAAATGTTAACTGATTTGGAACAATTTTTGATAGGTTGTCAGTCAGAACACAAGCTAGGCATATATGATTTTGTTTTTTCGATAAAGTTGATAAGTTTAATTTTATTGTCGTTCACGTGTTTACATAAAAAACTAATTTCGGCCATTTATTATATTTTAAAATTAGTAATTTATAAAACGAAACGTATAACCCTAGCTTTTGTTCTGACTGACAACCTACCAAAAATTGGTCCAAGTCGGTTAATATTTAAGAGGTGAAAATGTTATCGCCGTTTGTATGAAAAGTCGAATTTTCGCCCTGGGGTTCAACAGTCCTCTTAAGTTTTTTTCCCAGGCATGAGCAGGTTTCCTCACGATGTTTTGGTTCTCCGTAAGTAAAGGCGTCGGATTAACGTACATATAAAATCGAAATTCGAAAACATATTGGTACGTGGCAGGATTCGAACCTCGACCTCTCGGACAGAAGGTAGCGGCCCTAGCCGTTGAGCCGTCGACACTCTTAGCGGCGTTTGTTTATTTGTGTTTTAGTTTAAATCACACCAAGTTTGACACATGTATGTATGACCGTGTTTACAATACAAAAAAAAAACAAAAAACGTTAAAAAATAAACGTGTTTCTTATGTGTTTAATGGGGTTAGGGACCCCATTTAATTTTAACTTTTTTAACATAAATTCGCGTAGTGTGACGTAGCGTAGCGTAGGCAGACCTCCCACACGCCGTCGCCCCGATTAGCTTTTAAGGCAGCCTAACTGCCAAGTCTACAGGGGGTTGTTAGTGGGTAGTGTGGTCTTGGGCCTGTGCATATTTATTTATATATACATTGTGTAGGTATATAATGGGTATGTATGCATATAGGCGCAGGGCTGTGAGTCCCACATAACCAGTACAGCCGGCTGTATTGGTATGCGTAAATGCATTTTCCCCTTCCCTCCTCCGCAGTCCGAGAAAAAAAAAAGCTGAACCGACGACCTGTTTAAGGTTGCGGAAATCCGCTGGATGCGGGCAGCGCAGGACCGGTTGTCGTGGAAATCTTTAGGGAAGGCCTTTGTCCAGCAGTGGACGTGTTTCGGCTGATATGATGAATAATATAAATTCGCCTCACACATATTCTGCGATTTTCTTTTACCGGATACCTATTAAAAACACTATTTATTAAAGGTTGGATGGAAAGATAGATGGACAGATTGTCGAATATACAGCTCTAAATATACCGTAAAAAAAGATGACAAAAAAAGCATCACAAAAGGAAAATTTTCTCAGAAAAGTTAATTTAATTTTTGGAATATCTATTGAAAGAAGACCCAATAATTTGTACAGACACAGACAGTCAATTTTAACGTTATTTGTTCGGAGTGGGGGGGGGGGGGCGACGAGCCAAAAACGCGGCATTATCCGCGGCGAGGCTACGGTGAAATTGAAACCAATAAAATGCCGGTACAGGCTTTACCTAAATTTGCTAAGGCCACACCCTGGACACTTCATACAACGGGCCAGAAATGACATTTCAAAAAAGGAATGACGGAAAAAACAAATTGGCGAAGAAATCCTATACGTTCGATAACCAAACTTTAACCAATCTGTATCAATCTGGGTGACGAGGGGGTGAGGTAGGAATCTAGATAGCGGCAGGGGAGTGTGAGTTTGCTAAGGCATAGGCGCAGCTCGTCAATAGGGGATCGGACTGATAGTCATTTGAGTTACTTTTTATGATCTGTATTAAACTAAATTTTGTTCTAAAAATGTGTGAAATACTCTCAAGTGACGTCATAGATTTTTAGCGTCTTTGACGAACTTATTTTGTGAATTTGATCAATTTTAAATTGAAGAAGTGATGGAAAAACAAAACAAGTAAGGTTTTTGGAAAGTTCAAGAGGAGAGCAATTTAGGAAATCATATTTCAAAATTTATTTTTTATGCAGTTTGATCCCCTATTGTAGATACCTCATCATTACAGCTCATATACGTCCCCACCGAGGGGCTCGAGCCTACCCTGAATCAGGGCGATTAGGCCTTAGTCGACCACGCGGGCCCAGTGCGGGTTGGTCGACTTCACACACAACCTTCGAGTTTCTTCGCAGGCGTGTGCAGGTTTCCTCACGATGTTTTCCTTCACCGTTAAAGCAATCGGTAAGTATGTACGTAAGTTTTTGAAAAACTCATTGGTACATTGGCCGTCCAGATTTGAACCCGGTACCTCTGGTTAGATGGACCGAGTCGTTACCGGTTGAGCCACCGACGCTTTTTTACCTACCTAATCTATCCAATGCTAATACTTTATGGAAGTAAAGTTTGTATGTTTGTATGTACGAGTAGGAGGTAGTCTTTGAAACTACTCATTAAATTTAAAAAAAAATTCACCAATAGTAAGAATGGAATATCAAGGACATAGGCTAAACCCCCCTGCTAATTGTCGATATCTACGGGGGCCAAGCCGCGGGCAACAGCTAGTTCTTAAAAAATAGATAGTTTTGCATAGATGCCTTGCTTCCAGTCTTGCACAGTACACACATACCGACGCCCTCAGAAAACTTTTAGCATTTCTATAGACAAAACTCTAAGTTACTTGACGCAGAGGTTAACCAATTTAATTAAAAATTAAAAGCCCCACTTTTTTTTTAAATCCACAATTGATAAGCCCTTTGCATTATCTCACCTGTTGGTAAGTGACGATGATGCCGAAGATGGAAGCGGGCTTACCAAGATTCCTTAACGCAATAGGGACTGCACGAAAATATTACCCTTCTTTTTGGGCAGTCAGGTAAAAATATTTCGCCCCTTTTAAGGAGGAGATAACTCCAAATTCTTACAGGATTTCCTTTCAACTATGGCGTTACTGATAAAGTCAGGCAACTTGCAATAAATGAAGTCGATCTTGAGAGTTAAATCCAAAGCCACATAATTAAAGAATCAACAGTTCAAAGCACACGCTAAATCTTAAATTCATTGTGATCTGATCACTCGAGTAACGGTTACTAAAGAATATTCGTATTGTAACTCGGCCTAAGCTTAACTTCTCCGACCAATAGGGATGACGAATGCTAGTCAATAATAAGCAAACAATAAGCGGGGCCGTCTCGTTATTTTTTTTTCTACCCACAATTGGTAAGCCTTTGATATCATCTGCTCTGGGATATCTACATCTACGTGAGTGGAGCGTCACTATGCCTTTCCATTAGGCGAAAGTGCGACAGAGTGCATTATATGCGGCGTCCTGCTCCCACAATCCATTGCCCCGCAGCGACTGTTTAACTTTACTTTAGCTAATGACTTCTATATTACTGGTGTAAGGCCCCGGTTAACGACTAATGGTCCCAGCGAATTGATGCGAAAATCGAAAGTTTCGCACACTCGCGACTCAGTCGTCTGCGGGAAATTGTAGAGTGTGGTGGAAAGATATTCCATATAAAAATGCCTAACTGTGTTGTTAGAAGCTGTAAAAATCATGAAAGAAAGGTTAAAAAGAAACATGGGATGTCGTATCATCGAGTAACCTTACATTGTATTTTTTCTTGTAAACATATTAAATAAACACAATTTTTTACCAAACGATAGTTCTACCAAGGTCCTTTTAGCGCTGCACTGACGTCAACTCTCGCCCATGCTAGTTCGTACGAGTTATGTCAGATGGCGCTACTTTTTGCTTGTATGAAGAAAATCGGAGTAAAATATGGAGACGGGCGGATCCTTCTGTCCAAATCTGTGACTTCAGCTCGTCTCCGCGAACAGAGCATAGTTTAAAGTACCTAATAATAAAATTAAATCAAGGCACTGAGTGTACAAACAAGTAAAACGTTTTCCGTGTTCGTACGAGTGACAGGCTACAGGCTACACGTATCATATAAATGACGAGGGTTGTCATAAGTCTTCCTTCTCTACGCATGGTGTAACCCTTAGAAATGGTGTGTTCTTGTATAGAACTAAGCATATTCAGAAAACATTTGTAAAAGAAAATGTTTTGTCTGGATTTGAATTGTTATAATAACTGTAAGTAAATTTTGATTACTCTGAACTTGTTTTTTTGGAACGTGAAGGAACTAGCAACATGTAGTAGGATCTAGAAGTATCTCATTTGAATATCAGCCAGTTACTTTCGTTTCCACATAACTATTATAGAAAACTAAATTTAACAACTTCTAGCAACTTTAGACCTATGGTCTCCGTAAAATTTTTGGTTTGTATAGTGAAGATTTTTTCTATTGTTTAAAACGCCATTTTTGTTTTCTCTAAAATTGAGATCACGGTTCCTAAGAGCGTTTTTTTTCCTATCTCTTATAGTTTAAAATTTCCCCATACTGACCCTTTTTCTCAAGAAATTTTCTCAAGAAACTGAATAACTTAGATAACTTTAAGAAAACCGTCGAAATAAAACCACTAAAAAGTGAGGTCATAAGTGTTTTTAGTTGGAGTGCACTCAAATAGGCTTCTATACAACTTGCATTATTTCATCATGCTCTCTTTGAATTTTTTTGTTAAGACATGATTACTTTATTGTCGTAACACTTCATCTAGATTTCATCGCCATTATCATATCAGCCGAAGGACGTCCACTGCTGGACAAAGGCCTCCCCCAAGGATTTCCACGACGATCGGTTCTGCTCTGCCCGCATCCAGCGGCTTTCTCCAGGTTATCAGTCCACCGAGTAGGAGGCCTGTCTATGCTTAGTTTTCCGGTGCGCGGTCGCCACTCTAGAACTTTACTGCTCCAAAGGCCATCTGTTCTCATCTTGATTAATTCAAAACGAATAGCAATTCGATGTATAAGCACCTTTTTCTCAGTCTTACTTGTTTTATGAGAATTTTTAAGTGCAGTTGGGAGTAGACCACGCAGGCCGCTCAAGCGCGCGACATCGTGTCACGGCTGACATCCGTCTCAAATCCACGTGACTGTTATCGGTACACGCAGACGCACCGAGTTCTCTTCAAAAATGTTTTTATTTCTTCTTAGTAGAGTGTCAAGGAGAATTCTTAAACGTAATTTCTTCTTTGACTGTCTGTAAAATAAAGCATAGCTCAATATTACAATTTGTCTTTCATTTATATGCTACATTAAGTTTTGTAGGTTTAGATGCGAATACACCATGGGGTCCGCTTAACTGCGTGATATCGCATCACGGCCGATATCAGCCTCAAATCCGCATGACGGTTATCGGTATATATATAGGTGTATACGCATATGCGAAGACGCACTGAGTAAAGTTGTCTTACAGCGTTTTTCATTACAATAATAGTAGCTTATGAAACTGTTGCTTAAATACCGAGTTATGAACAGTTTCATACAATACTTCATCTAATATCATACATTGGGATTGACTACTACCTACTAAATAAAAGATCAAAGTTTAAAGAGTAAAAAAAAATCCCACGAAATTCAGTAGGTATCTACAACAAAACGTATCATAGCGATCATAGTAACTATTTATAAATATGTGCCAAAACCCAGCACATCACCGCGCATGCGCTAAAGCGGGCGATGTCACAGATAGGTAAAAACAATGACGAAGATAAAAAGCTCGCTGGGTAAAAATTACAATAAAAACTTTTTGTAATGATATAAAAATGGCGCGCCCCGCATATGCGTTCTATAATAAAAAAAAAAATTGAATCTCCTTAGTGATATTAACTTTTTGGATTTGTCCTGTATCGTAATGGTAAAAAAAAAATGACATTATTTTGTTAGAGGAAGAGTGTTAAATACTAAGGCTTTTTTTATTTCGGTATGGTGTTCAATAAAGTATCTCATTGTAAACTCGTTTTAGAGTTTATAATTCGCATTTTACGATATGAGAGTAGATGATATGATAAAAACTTTTTACAAGAGTTTCCAGGAAAACTGAGCTTCTTTCTACGATTTGTCTAATATCGCACCGCGAAACGAAAGTGAAACTTAATAATTGTCAAATATTTTAAATTTTACTTTCGACGACCAACGAAGATCCTGTAATTTTTTCTAAGTATAAACAAAAAACACGTTTGTGAAAAACGTCTGTCTGTCAACGCTTTCCCTAGCGTAGCGGCTAAAGTAGTTTTCCGATTCAGAGCAAATTTTGAAATTAAGAGTTTTATCATAATTTATCAATGGATTCTGAGCAGGGTTGGGTTGCCATACAACGAAAAGAGAAAAATTCAATAATCTCGAATATGCCTCTAACGATTTGGATAATTTTTTTTGCAAATATGTAAGTAGTTACTATTATTGCAGTAAGGATGTCCAATTTTATTAGATATAATTCCTTGAAACACGGCTTCTACTCGTGATTCTAAACAACTTTATGATTCTAAACATCACTAAAATAGTTTTGGACTTCCCATACAAAATTGGCCGCTCAATCGATTTGTATGTTATTTTACGAATGTACCAGGTTTTTAGGAGAAAGTTATTGAAAACTCCAAGTAGGTAAAAGCCATTGCCTGAAAAGATGACAACTAATAAAAAAAAAACTTCATAATACGTCTATTTAATATTGTTAATTGTTGGTGGCGCAACGGCAAGGGCCGCTCCCTCCTGCCCGGGAGGTCGTGGTTCGAGTCCTGCCACGTACCAATGTGTTTTTGAAATACGATCTCATATGTACGTTTATCCGATGCTCTTACTGTGAAGGAAAATATCGTGAGGAAACCTGCACACAGGCCTGCGAAGAAACTCGAAGGTTGTGTGTGAAGTCGACCAACCCGCACTGGGCCCGCGTGGTCGACTAAGGCCTAATCGCCCTGATTCAGGGTAGGCTCGAGCCCCTCGGTGGGGACGTATATGAGCTGATATAATAATAATTCTACTTCTTTAGTGTAATCTAGCTTCTCAATACTCTTCAATTACCAACTTAATTATATTCAGTGGAAAATGAATACAAATAAAAGCACTCTATTTGAATATTTATTTGACAGGAGAAGCCTTTTCAATTTAATTCGAGCTTAATAAGAAAAATAAGAGGAGATTAAAGTTAACAAGATGGGATAAGAGGGTAGAACAATCTTCTAGTGCGCGCACCACTCAGCGAGCCAGAGTTGTCATGGGGACCAACCGACCAACGTATTAATACAGAGGATAGATTGCGAATAGGGATGCTAGTCATCTGATTTACTTTTTATCATCTGTCAAAAACGACATTTTGTTCTAAAAATGTTTGAAATACCTAGGCGTGACGTCATAGTTTTGCCGCGTCATTTATATACTTATTGTGTGATTTTGGTGAGTTGAAAATTGAAGAGTTGATGGAAAACAAAATGAGTAAGGTTTTCCGAAGTTTAAGTAGGAGAGCAATTTAGTGATCAAGAGTTCATAATTTATTTCTGATGCTGTCGTCATCCCTATTATAGAAAATATTTGCAACAAGGACCCCTAGATTATATGCTTTTATTTATTTACAATATGTAAGCCCTTGGCATCATCTCACTTGATGGTAAGTGACGATGATGCCTGATGATCCTGTATATCTAGGTGAAACTCCATCACCTTTATGTTACATCTTGTATATCTAGGTGAAACTCCATCACCTCTATGTTACACCCTGTATATATAGGTGAAACTCCATCACCTCTATGTTACACCCTGTATATCTAGGTGAAACTCCATCATGTTTATGTTACACCCTGTATATCTAAGTAAAACTCCATCATCTCCATGTTACACCCTGTATATCTTGGTGAAACTCCATCACCTCTATGTTAGACCCTAAATAACTAGGTGAAAATCCATCACCTTTATTTACACCCTGTATATCTAGGTGAAACTCCATCATCTCTATGTAATACCATGTATATCTAGGTGAAACTCCATCACCTTTATGTTAAACCCTGTATATCTAAGTGAAACTCCATCATCTCTATGTTACACCCTGTATATCTAGGTGAAACTCCATTACTTCTATGTTACACCCTAAATACCTAGGTGAAACATCATCACCTTTATGTAACAACCTGTATATCTAGGTAAAACTCTATCATCTCTATATAAAACCTCGTATATCTAGGTGAAACTCCATCATCTCTATGTTACACCCTGTATATCTAGGTGAAACTCCATTAACTTTATGTTACGTCCTGTATATCTAAGTGAAACTCCATCAGCTTTATGTTACATCCTGTATATCTAGGTGAAACTCTATCATCTCTATATAAAACCCTGTATATCTAGGTAAAACTCCATCACATCTATGTTACGCCCTGTATATCTTAGTGAAACTCCATCACCTTTATGTTACGCCCTGTATATCTTAGTGAAACTCCATCACATCTTTGTTACACCCTGTATATCTAGGTAAAACTCCATCACCTTCATGTTACACCCTGTATATCTAGGTGAAAATCCATCACCTTTATGTTAAGCTCTGTATATCTAAGTGAAACTCCATCAGCTTTATGTTACACCCTGTATATCTAGGTGAAACTCTATCATCTCTATATAAAACCCTGTATATCTAGGTGAAACTCCATCACCTCTATGTTACGCCCTGTATATCTAGGTAAAACTCCATCACCTTTACGTTACAACCTGTATATCTAAGTGAAACTCCATCACCTTTATGTTACAGCCTGTATATCTAGGTGAAGCTCCATCGCCTTTATGTTACACCTTGTATCATCATCATATCAGCTCATGTACGTCCCCACCGAGGGGCTCGAGCCTATCCTGAATTAGGGCGATCGGGCCTTAGTTGACCACGCGGGCCCAGTGCGGGTTGGTCGACTTCACATACAACCTGCGAGTTTTTTCACAGGCGCGTGCTGGTTTCCTTACGATGTTTTCCTTCACCGTAAGAGCGTCGTATAAACGTACATATGAAATCTAAATTCGATATCACATTGGTACGGGGCAGGATTCGAACCACGACCTCCCGGACAGGAGGCGGCGGCCCTAGCCGTTACGCCACCGACGGTATGTCTAGGTGAAACCCCATCACCTTTATGTTACACCTGTATATTTAGGTGCAACTCCATCACCTTTATGAAAATTATGATAATGACGAGCGATGTTTGCACTTACCGCTTCACAATCATAGATCACGCAATAAATCACCGGTTTACGCCAATTTCCATAACTCATGCTATATCAAGTTACGGCGGTCGGTGCGAGTAAAGAAAAATCCAATTTCCTGCGCCTGCATTACGGGAGGGAACTAAAAGGTGGTTATTTTACGCCTTGTCCACAATGAGCTTTGGTTAACCATAAACTGAAATATCTGGGATAGAATAACTCACAGTTCATCCACAGTTTTATCGACTTCAAAAAAGGAGGTTATCAATTCTACCCGTATGTATTTAATGTTGTTGAAATTGCACAATATTCGTACATATATATGTTAGTCTATGTGGGGTTCTAAACAGTTGTGCCAAATTTTTTAAGTGTATGTTTGTATGTATGCATGTTTGTCCACGTGTTTCTCAGAAACTAGAATTCTAAATGGAATAATTCATATTTTGCACCTTTCAACTTAGGGAACAGTGCAAGATTCATCAAAATCTGTTCAGCAGTTTTCAAGATATGGACTGTTAAGTGTGTACTAATCACTGGAAAACCACGTTGTCGGTTTAACGCCGCAATTTTGTGAATGAAGCGGTTGTTCTTTAAGTTTTTGCAGTTGTAAATTATTACTTTAAGCAATACTTACTCGTATAATAGCTTCCATGACTGACAACAGTTCGTTTGCTGGATTAGCTACACTTTTGACGGGTCGCGTCATACACTCCGTCAAAGGAGCCACCCTTAGTTCAATCGCACCGCCCCCCGCGCCGCCGACGTCGTCGGTGCCGCGATTGAACTCAAGGCGGCCCCTTGGACAGAGTGTTAGACACGAGTCGGCAGGGGCAAGCGGCATTCATCTAAGCTGCAGTAATTTCAGCGCACGAACTTTACATCACAGACTTAGTACCTAGCAGGAAAACACTTACCTACTTGTAAAATATTTTGTGTTTTCTTTTTTAACCCGGCTGCCCAAGAAATGGGTAGTGTTTTTCGAGTATAATGTGTGTATGTATGTCTGTTTCTTTGGCTGTGCCTGAATCCTAACGTCTTGATAGATTTTGTCACACTAGGTGTCGTTTTGATCCTCTGAGTGATATATGGGATATATTTTACCCAACTGCCCAAAAAGGGGGGGGGGGGGATGTGTTTTTATACTCTCGGGTATTTAATTTTTTATTAAATTGGTCAGTTTATTATTTACTTATATCTTTTACTTCATATTTTTGAATTCACTGGAAATCGCAGTAATTAGTGCCAATTATACTAGAATCTATAACAGAACACAAAAGATTCATAAAATCAACATAATTCAACCACAGTTATGCTCCTCAAATCACTTATTTCTTTTGTTCATTACATCGTCTCGTATTTTGCGACTTCGCGAATAAAATAATCTGAACACAATTTCTATCATCCTCAAACAAAGGGAACACAAAAGAAATAAGAATGCGAAAAATACTTTACAATGCTTTGAAATTCAACTTTCTACCTCAAAATGTTCGTCACGTCTGTCAAAATTAAAATAATCAAGTTACACCAACACGAATGTCTCCATTCGAGTGTGCTGGCTTCAAAGTAGAACGACATCTATTATTCTTTTGCAAGATCAGAAAATAATAGAATAATTTTAATTTTAACATTTCTTTTGGGAAATAATGAGACTTCGCTTTTGAAAACAGCTGAGTCGTAAAACTGTAGAATGCAGAAGGATGAGATTTTTGAAGACATCGATTGACATTTACGATGAATTCCGAGATTTTTATGAGCACCAACGATTCAGCAAAGCTGAGCTCGTAATTGATGTGATCGGTCTTATAAAAGCTGGAGAAAATTAATTAAAACAAAGAGAGTCATCATTATCATCATCATATCAGCCGAATTCTGACAAAGGCCTCTCCACGACGACCAGTCCTGAGCTGCCCGCATCCAGCGGCTTCCAGCGACCTTTACCAGGTCCAACGCTACGTCTTCCGGTGCACGATCGCCACTCGAGAACTTTGCTGCCCCAACGGCCATCTGTTCTATGAGCTATATGCCCTGCCAACTGCCAAAGAGAGTACGGAGAAAAAAATAACATAATTCTCAAATAAAACTTTTTTTCCGTAGAAAAAACTACCACCATCTTATCTAAGTCTTTCCGCAAAACATCAGTGATAACAGCATTAATGTGTTCAATGTGTAATAGCCAGATCCCCATTGCGTTGAGGAATCTTGGTAAGCCCGCTTCCGTCTTCGGCATCATCGTCACATACCATCAGGTGAGATGATGCCTTACCAATAGTGAATAAAAAAAAAGTAGGTATCACATTTTTGTTTTTATAAAAGTGAACATTTTCCATTTTCCCCAACATGGACGCGACTCGAGAAAGGTGTTTCGGATATGAGCGATTATTCGGGCCCACGATAACAATGGGTAATAAATTATGATTGATGAATACCCCAAGATACCTCTTTGGGGGAACAATAAAAATATTTACTCGTTCTCCTTGAAATATTGCAACCTCCTAATTTATATCTGACCTTTTATTGTTAGCTTTATTTTCTGTAGACTAACAATAATAAGCGTGCTATAATTACTTTCTTGTTTGCAATTAACCTAGGAGGTGCCGGAAACTTTTTGATGTTGTAATATTGCCATCCAAAGTTGGTACCCTCTTTTATCTTCCCTTAACACATTCGCACGAAATACGTATAAATACGTCGCTCAACATACTTGATTTACTTTGAGAACGTAGATAAACGTCAGTTAGTAAAACGAAATTCTATTGGTGACGTCATTGCGCCACAACATATCAAAATCTTAAATCTTTAGCGATTGCAACCTCCTAATTTATATCTGACCATTTATTGTGAGCTTTATTTTCTGTAGACTAATAATAATAAGCGTGCTATAATTACTTTCTTGTTTGCATTTAACCTAGGAGGTGCTGGAAACTTTTTGATGTTGTAATATTGCTATCCAAAGTTGGTGCCCTCTTTTATCTTCCCTTAACACATTAGCATGAAATACGTATGGAAGTACATGTATAAAAACGTATAAATACGTCGCTCAACATACTTGATTTACTTTGAGAACGTAAATAAACGTCAGTTAGTACAACGAAATTCTATTGGTGACGTCATTGCGCCACAACATATCAAAATCTTAAATCTTTAGCGATTGCAACCTCCTAATTTATATCTGACCTTTTATTGTGAGCTTTATTTTCTGTAGACTAATAGTAATAAGCGTGCTATAATTACTTTCTTGTTTGCAATTAACCTAGGAGGTGCCGGAAACTTTTTAATGTTGTAATATTGCCATCCAAAGTTTGTGCCCTCTTTTATCTTACCTTAACACATTAGCATGAAATACGTATGGAAAGACATGTATAAAAACGTATAAATACGTCGCTCAACATACTTGATTTACTTTGAGAACGTAGATAAACGTCAGTTAGTAAAACGAAATTCTATTGGTGACGTCATTGCGCCACAACATATTAAAATCTTAAATCTTTAGCGATTGCAACCTCCTAAATTATATCTGACTTATTATTGTGAGCTTTATTTTCTGTAGACTAATAATAATCAATCAATCAATCAATCAAAACATTTATTTCGGACAACGTAATCCAGCGTGCTATAATTACTTTCTTTGCAATTAACGGTGGCAGAAAGTTTTTGATGTTGTAAAATTGCCATCCAAAGTTGGTGCCCTCTTTTATCTTACCTTAACACATTCGCATGAACTACGTATGTAGACGGCCAAAATATTTGAAAGACATGTTTAACAACGTATGAATACGTCGCTTGGTGATACGAAATCCTATTGGTGGTCAAAATCTAAAATCTTTAGCGTCACGCAACATTGAAATTTCATAGCGCTAAGTTGAAACTATACACACATACACAATCCCGTTCTATCTCACACACAACGTCTTTATACGGATTTTCGTGTATGAGTTGCGATGAACGTTGACGTGCATTAACTTCAATGTCATTAGTCATTACTCGTCGCATGAAATAAATAGGATAGAGTAGAACACACACACATACACAATCCCGTTCTCTCTCACACACAACCTCTGTATACGGCTTTTCGTGTATGAGTTGCGATGAACGTTGACGTCCATTAACGTCAATGTCATTACTTGTCGCATGAAATAAATAAGATAAAGTAGAACATAAACACAAATACAATCCTGTTCTCTCTCACACACAACGTCTATATACGGCTTTTCGTGTATGAGTTGCGATGAACGTTGACGTGCATTAACGTCAATGTCATTACTCGTCGATTGAAATAAATAAGATAAAGTAGAACGTTTGATACGTTTGCATATTTGTATGAGAAAAAAATTTGCGTTACGAGATGTGGTTTAGTAAAAGTAACATGCTCGCGCGAATAAGTTAAGGCCTTAAGATAGGTCAAATGACAATATTCAATTCAAATTATTGAAAGACTGTGTGAAGCTATCACTATGTAAAAAATGTATAATATACTTAAGGTAATAAAAAATCGATTTAATTGAATACAATTTTAACAATATTACCACTTTTGATGTAAAAAAACAAACTGTAGACCCTGTTTTTGACATCAATTGCAAAATTTCTCGAAAACAATTAGTAAATGTTAAATGGAACCAACACACAAAAATCGGTGACCTTTCATTTTAATTGACCACTTTTTTTTTAAAGTGATGAAAAGTAATAAAATCATATATAAATCGAGAATTGGGCGTTTGGTTTAAACGTAACAGCCGCGTTGAAGCCCGCATTGATTTGAACATAAAATGATACTTACGTTCGATATTATTTTAACACGTATCAACCTGCTCGGATTGAGGCATCTTAAAGCCTTAATATGCTCGTACGCTACTGTCAAACTAAAAGCCAAACTTTTGCAATATATAACTAAACTATAAGTCTCTATGTACCGGTTATTAGTCAAAGTCATCAGCTAAAGGTAAACATCGACGGTCGAAACAATCCTTAGACCATTTGCCGGCAAACAACATTAGTTATCTGTCACACGGAACCCTTCCGACACAGACAAACATGTTATGGACGATGCTTTATCTAGAAATATTACTTTCTGAGCACACAAGGATGGCTCTGGGGTAGATGTATGCATTTTATAATTGGTGCAAGCAAGTTGTAGCTATACTGTCTATGGTCTATGTGTCATGTGGAACATGAGGTACGTATTCATTCTTGGTAGGATTATGCTTGAAACTCATTACAAACTAGGTGTCCCGGCGAACTTCGTACCACCTTACACTACCCTACGCTACCCTACACTACACTACACTACCCTACCCTACCCTACCCTACCCTACCCTATTCTACTCTACCCTACCCTACTCTACCCTACCCTAACCTACACTACACTACACTACCCTACACTACCCTACCCTACCCAACATAAGAATCTTCTCCTGACAATAACGAACTCAACAAAAAAATAATCAGCGAAATCGGTCCAGCCGTGACAAAGGCACAGATGATCATAATGCCCAAGGGAAATAGAGATTCATTTTTATATATATGTAAAGATGTAAACGACTTCACTTTCTTTACTTTGCGTTTTAATTCTTTTCTATATTTCACTGGTTAAACTTTGTTTACTAGCTGATTATGAATCGATTAGAAACTAAAGGAATACGTAGTAATATTTAGTATTCATTGCTAAACGTTTTTTTTTAAATCACAATTGGTAGAAATACCTTTTATATATTTAGAATGTACATTCCCCTCTAGTATATCTACCAGATACGCTAAACTACCAGGTTTCTGATATAGCGTCCTCACTCACCGACAGCTAGGTCATATAGTGAAGGCCGCTATTCCTGCCAACACCATAAGGTGAAGACAAGGACCAGATACGGTAGGTCTTGCCACCAAGACGCTTGTCCCGGTACTCTGCTGCAAAGCGAGTGCCTCGTGGAAGAGAACCACTACCTACTGTCCAGGTACGTCCCGGAGCTGTAGGCACGCTCACCTCCCGCGGCTTTCGTTGCTGGCGGTTGGATCCCCGCTCGGGTCGCCAGAGAAGCTGGCTCCCACATATCCGGTGTGGTACCGGACCTGTAGGCATGCTCACTTCCCGGCGCTTACCTGTCCAGACTTACACCTACGCGGCTGGATCGGCCGAAGCAGTATTAGCTTAGCTCTACTTGCTATCCAGGCAAGTGCCGGAGATGCTGGCTGCCAGTAATTAAACCAGCAGTTCCACTTAATGGACAACTCACGTGCCCCGCATTGTTTTCGCCCAGAGCCCACATGGCCGGCTACGACAACACTAGTTGCGCGCGGGGAAGGACGCCTGGACGCAACGTGCTTGCCAGGCAACACACATTGCCCAACCCCTGCAACTAACCACATACCACTTCGAGTCAATACCACTATTGATAAGCCCTTGGCATTATCTCACCTGATGGTAAGTGACGATGATGCCGAAGATGGAGGCGGGCTTACCAAGATTCCCCAACGCAATGGAGGACTGGCTAACTTATTTACTTATTTACACACACACACACACACACGCGCACACAAACACATACACACATATCATACTTTGATAGTTTTTTCTCTACTTGTAATATTAGGTACTGTTATTTTGTTATTGTTATCCTCTCATTTTTTTAAAAAAAAATTGTTTATTTTATTTATTCCCAATATTATGTATGTGTGTTTGGTGACAAGGAATCAATAAATGTCTTATGTCTTATGTCTTATCGCTCCCGGAAACTTAAACGGGGGGACATTGTAGCCGTCCTAGTTGGCTACGGCACGTTACTTAACGGCTACGAAAACTTAAATGGGAAAAAGGTGAGTCGGACTCGCGCAATGAAGGGTTCCGTAGCCTTTTCAAAAAATAAATGTTTATTCTAAAAAACAAAATTATATTTGCAGTTGGTAATAGAACATATTGTATAAAAAATCTTTAAGGTTTTTTCAAACCGAACTGCACATCTGAAGTTGTTCGACTATTTGTTCTAATCTAAGACAGCCTACTTAGCCGTGATAGTTTTTGTTTTAAATTCATTATATAGGCTACTTTCATTATTTTTTTCAAAATCTAAATACTGCGGTTTAGTTGTTAGGAGGTGGGAACACTCGACTTCAACTAAGTTTAGCACTATCAAGCCTATTTTTTCTCTCACAATTATTTTATAAGCTCTAACCCTCTAACCAATGATACCACATACGACTGAAAAAAACATCCCCACTTTACTTATAGGGGAGGTACCATTAAAAATTTGCATTTTTTTTACAGTTCTCTCCGCGTTATTATTATATATTTATTCGCCAAATTTCAGCTCTTAACTACTAATAGTCTAGGAGCTAGGCCGCGGACAGATGAACAGACAGACATGATAAAACTATGAGGGTTCCTTGTTGTACTACAGAACCCTAAAAATATCGCTCTCGAAAACTTAAACGGGGGGTTATTGTAGCCGTCTTTATTGGCTACGTCTTGATATTTTACGGCTACGAAAGCTCAAACTATATAGGATATAAAAATAGGATATAATAAATAAACGAGAGTCGTGGGTTCGATCCCCACCCAGGGCAAGCATTTGTGTGATGAGCAGATTTGCTTGCTCTGTGTCTGGGAGTACTAATATATATACTGTGGTCTGGGTGTTAAATTATATCTATATATGTATGTATTTAAACGTATATAAGTATGTATATCAGTCTCTGGTTACCCATAACACAGGGAATCCTACTTTGGGGCCAGATGACCATGTGTGATTTGTCCAAGAATATTTACATTTATTTTGTCCCAGAATAAATAAAAGATAAAAATATAGGAGTAATTTCATGACACTTTTTGAAAGAAAAACAAGGTGTAAGAAATACCGCTTCTAGAAACTTGAAGAGTAGGGTCAGTCTAATCATTAAAACTGAACAACTTTCTCCAAGGAGCCCATAGTAAATAAAAAATTTGGACCCTTTATATAAAAATTTACAAATTTGGTCGGTCAGCTGATCGATTTATGTGAAGAGTGACATGTTGCGATTTTAGCAAAGTTGTTCAGTATGATGAGTAGAAGTCCCAGTTAACGGGACCTACACCAATTTTGTTACACCATGTAACATATGCCAATACATTACAAGTTCTTAAAATAATTTAAACTAAATTATAAAAAAAAAATATATACATGCAATCGACTGCATCAGATGTGTTGTCTGTGTGTGTGTTTTAATGTATGAGTTGCAATTTTTTTTGAATAATAATGTTAAAAGGGTAGGCTCCAGCCCTTCGGTGGGGACGTATATGAGCTGATATAAGAGACCTTTATTTTTTCACTTTTTCTAATTTTTAGTATTTGTTGTTATAGCGGTAAAAGAAATACATCATCTGTAAAAATTTCAACTGTATACCTATCACGGTTCATGAAATACAGCCTGGAATAGACGGACAGACAGACAGACAAACAGACGGACGGATAGCGGAGTCTTAGTAATAGGGTCCCATTTTTACCCTTTGGGTACGGAACCCTAAAAAGGAAAGAAATTTTAAAGTACGTAAAATCTTAAAAGTTGTTACAAAAAGTGTTTCAGAATAATGTGTTCTGTGAAACTTTTAAAGGGCAAATGTGTTAAAAAAGTATAGTTGTAAGGCTTTGCTTTGGTACAAATATTCAGTATTATTATTTTTCAATATATGAAATTTAAGCTACATTACGCACTTGGCACGAGGCAAAGTGGCAGGAGCACCTCCAGCGAAAGCACAGTCGGCTGGAGTTCAGTGCGACGGGGAGACAAAGCGTCGAACTATCCGGGCATTGTCGAGGAGGACTGCTTTCTGCATTGCTGCAATTATTGGTCTGCCTCGGAGATCCAGTCGCCTTCGGTAACGTTCAAAGTCGGCTGTAATTAGTCCGTTAACGGATAGGACTACGGGGATGATTTCCGTGGATTTCACTCGCTACATATCAGTAACCTCGTGCGCCAGGTCCAGGTACTGGGTCCTTTTTTCGGCATCAGCCTGCACGAGGTTTACATCAAATGGGATAGTGATATCAACCAAAAACACTCTTGACTGCGCCCGATCCATCAACACGATATCAGGCTTATTCGAAGGAATAGTCCTGTCCGTGATGACGGGTCGGTCCCAGTAGAACTTGGCGCGGTCGTTTTCGAGAACCGGCTCCGGCGTGTACCTATGATACGGCAACCACCGATATATGAGGCCATACTTTAGAGTGATCTCTTGGTGTAGTATCCTGGCTGCTTGTTTGTGCCTGTGCAAATACTCAGTGTTGGCAAGCATAGAACAACCAGAGGTTATATGACGAAGGGTCTTGACCACCTGATCCTGTATTATATTATTATTACTATATTAATATTATGTGCGGAGTGACGAGGCTTGACAAGATCCGTAAAGAGTACGTGCGCGACGTCGCAGACAAGCTACAAGAAAACCGGCTGCGATGGTTTGGACACGTGAAAAGAAGACCACCTGACTTAATCGGCAATGTTACACTCAACCAAAACCTATGGCAAAGTAGAATAGCTGGAAAGCAGACCCCGTCATCAGACGGGAAAATTGCTAAGAAAAGAGAGAGAGATTATGTGTCTTCAATTTATAAGACATTATCACGTCAAAAAGTCCTAGTAACATAAAATTAAGATTTCATATTTAATGGACTTTCATTAGCATAATCGCAAGGTATAACCGGAAAAACGTTTATTCCGAGCCATCATCAGCACCATCCTGTCTGCAAGGAACTTGGTCAAACTTTCTGCGGCGTTCAGCATTTTTCTCAAGAAAAACCTAATTGAAATTACTTTGCAGCGTCCACAAAATTGCAGCGAAGACTCCGCTAAAGTTCCAGTTGTCGAGTGTCGTTAAATCGGAGTTTTGTTATTTAAATAAAAGAAAACTAGATAATTAATGTGAATATTCAATCATATCCTTTAACACATCATTCTTACAAATCCGAAAGTGTGTCTGTCTGTCTGTTACTCTTTCACGATCTCTCTTCTCCTCATCAGCTTATATACGTCTCTACCGAGGGGCTCGAGCCTCCCTGAATTAGGGCGATCGGGCCTTAGTGGGCCACGCGGGCCCAGTACGGATTGGTCGACTTCACACACAACCTGCGAGTTTCTCCGCTTCTCCGTTTCCTCACGATGTTTTCCTTCACCGTAAGAGCGTCGGATACACGTACATGTGAAATCTAAATTTGAAATCACATTGGTACGTGGCAGGATTCGAACCACGGCCTCCCGGACAGGAGGCCGCGGCCCTAGCCGTTACGCCACCGACGCTCTAATAATAATAATACTCTTTCACGATAAGTTTACTTAACTGATTACGCTGAAATTAGGCACAGAGCTAAAGTGAAGAGCAAAAAAGAACAAGTATATTTTTCATACCAGCAAAGAATTTACCAAAGGTTTACTAATTTCGGATTTAAAAACCGGCCAAGTGCGAGTCAGAACCGCACACATAGGGTTCCGTACCATTATACTAGATGGCGTTAGTATAAAGGGTTCCGTAACATCATACTAGATGGCGCTTGTTTCTTCACGTTTTAAAAAACACTTTTTTTGTATGGAGAGACCTCACTTTTTTTTGAGGTTTTTTAAATTTTTTAGTATTTGTTGTTATAGTGGCAAAAGAAATACATCATGTGTATAAATTTCAACTGTCTAGCTATCAAATACAGCCTGGTGACAGACAGACAAACAGACAGACGGACGGACAGCGAAGTCTTATTAATAGGGTCCCGTTTTTACCCTATCGGTACGGAACCCTAAAAAGGCATAGTTCTAGAATGATCCGGAAAATAATATATTTCGAGGTAAAATTCGATTATATATAGTTAATGTATAGTATAGTATAGTATAGAATAGAACAGTGCAGTGCAGTGCAGTACAGTACAGTACAGTACAGTACAGTATAGTATAGTATAGTATAGTATAGTATAGTATAGTATAGTATAGTATAGTATAGTATAGTATAGTATAGTATAGTATAGTATAGTATAGTATAGTATAGTATAGTATAGTATAGTATAGTATAGTATAGTATAGTATAGTATAGTATAGTATAGTATAGTATAGTATAGTATAGTATAGGTTTGCTAATAAGGGAAGATAATATTTAATCAAACAGCCCCTCACCATCGATTTCCACGCGGGTGAAGCCGCGGACATCAATTATAGTAGTATGATAATAATTAACTCTTTTCAAATTATTTCTTCTGTGGCAGCAACCCGTCGGGTAGCAGCTACAGTTTTTATATACTTAACAGGTTAGTATGTCTTCATGATTTTTGAAAATAAAAAATTTGAGTGCGTTGACAAAATACTACCTGATGTAAAGTGATTATGCTGTCGAGATGCGAAATTGCGAATGATACTAAATACATATACACCCACCATGAAAAAAAAGGTACTTAAATCTCGACTTTGCAAAGATAATTATATGTCCTTAAAATCGTTATTCATACCTATTTTCAGTTCAGTTTGAATTTTCACCTTAATTAATAAGGAAAATTAAACACACAGGGCATATAGGTCTCCCTTGAGTTGAGGGGTTTAAAAGTACACAGTACGTCAAAAAGTTTAGATTATGCGTCATTCGTACGAAGGAAACCGTAGAAACTGAACAACTACGCAAATTTCAAACATGACTTGTCCACAATTTTCGTCATCATGATCATGAAAGACGTCCACTACTGGACAAGGGCTCCCTCTAAGGATTACCACAACGACCGATCCTGAGCTGCCCGCATCCAGCGGCTTCCTGCGACCTTCACCAGGTCGTCGGTCCATACTAGATACTTTACTGCCCCAACGGCCTCGTGTTCTACGAGCCATGTGCCCTGCTCACTGCCACCTATGTACTTTAGTTTCCCTACGGAAGGCATACGGACCGAGTCCTCATAAAAAGGGCAAAGCGTTCTATGCTCAGAATTTCACTGCGTGATCGAATCAGAAACGAGGAGAACCCTAAGAGAGTCAAAGTAAACCATTTTATATGATGAATTTTGTCAGGAAGTAAGAGAGCGGGTACCATGTTCACACCCTGGACACTTCATACAACTGGCCAGAAATGACATTTCAAAAAAGGAATGACGTAACAAACAAAATGGCGGCGAAATCATATACGTTCGACAATTAAACTGTATCAATCTGGGTGACGAGGGGGTGAGGTCGCAATCTGGAGAGCGGCAGGGAGTGTTCATACTGTATGTTAGTACTAATATAATATATTATACTTTGCCATGGTTTTACCGTATATCGCGACGCCCCTGGACGGCTCGACTAAGTTCGGTAATTACAAGTTGCGGGCTCGTTTCGTCTCGCGCAGTCACGTGTTTAATAAGTGTGCCAATTTGTCGCTCTTTTGATGTTGCGTAGAAACGTGGGTGTAAAGTGCGGAAGGTATCCTCAAATTTTAACTTTTTCGATTTTAATTGAACCTTTCAATCGTTAGAAACCCATAACGTCTCCACTGCTGGGGGCTCGGGACTCTTCCGAAACTAGGGAAGGCGAGGCCATACTCTCCACACACGGGTGGTGCCGCATTGTTGGAGGTTTTTTTATATATTCACAATTGATAAGCTCTTGGCGTCATCTCACAGGTTGTAGGTGGCGGACCTCATTGTCAGAATCAAGTCTTGACACCGCTTATCGACTGCTATCAAGTAAAAGCAACTGGAACCAATGGCTTAAAGCAGGGGTCTCCAAACTTTTTAGCGTAAGGGCCATATTGACTCCTCCGCTAGGTCTCAAGGGCCAGTGAATGAAAGGAATCGTCCTATGGCTGAGTTGCAAAACGATGATTGGTTGTGGAAGTTACCGTTTTTTACAGATTTAACAAAACATATGAATGACCTCAATTTAAAATAACAATGAGAAAACCAGCTTTTGCCTGATTTATACACTCATATTAAGTCCTTTCGACAAAAAATGTGCTTTTTTAATCTCAGTTGCAAAAAAATGTTTCACGCATTTTAGTATTCGCCAAACATTTAGCCAGCAAACTAATACTCCATTTCCAGTAAATTTCGCTGCTGAAGCTTTGGGAGTTTTGAAAATAAACTTTGAGTCCCGTTTTTGAGACATTGTTGCGATTGCAAACGAAATAAATAAAAAAACAAAATCCTTTTAACACCGATATAGAAACTCTAGCTCCAGAACTACAATTGGAATAGATGTAATGCAGTGTAACGACATTTTAAAAGAAAAATATTCAAAATAATCATTTCTGGAATTCTATAAGAATCTTCCACTTAAACAATTTGAAAACTTGCAAAAATTTGCTCGCGGGTTTTTTCTGTTTTGTAGCTATTTATTTGTGTGAGAAAACATTCTCCAAAATGAAGTATACAAAAAATGTTTGCAGATCCAAATTATCGGATGAACATTTGAAGTCGCTGCTGAAATTGCGACTAGGAAACTAGATCCCAAACTACAAAAAATTGTTAACGGAAAGTAGCAATTTTGAAAATCCCCCCAAGTTATTACAGAACTACCTACCTATGTTAGTTTTTTGAGTACTTTCCATAATGAATTAGTCATTAAATAAAAACTTTGGATACTGCATAATATTTTGTATGATTTATTCACTTTATGCAACGTGTAATTCTATCTTCGCAAAACCTCTTAGGTCGTGGCTCAGACTATGAAACTGAAAAACTTATGTTCTATGAATTTTCAAAAATATGATAGAAAAATAATTCGTCTCTTCATACAAATTGACTAGGTCGGACGATCGAATTCTATGGAAAATTGAATATTTCTTTCACGAATAATTTCTAAAAGTTGTAGAACAAAAGTTGTTTAGTTACATGGTCTGAGTCACCGCTTAAGAGTGTTTGTGCAGTTAGAACTACACGTTGTATATTATCCATGGCGGGACGTTTAAAAGGCTCATCCAGTCCGCTGCCGCGGGTGATTTTGGCGATTGGAGGACCTTGCGGGCCGTAGTTTGGAGACCCCTGGCTTAAGGCAAGGCATTGATTGCAAAGTTGTCTCTGTCTTTTTCTTTACGTGTAAAGAGTAAGTAAAGAAAATAACCACACTTTTGCACTTTTTCAATGTTTTTTCGTTGATAAGTTTCGAAAAAGTTAACTTAATTAAATTTGAATAAACATAGACTACGTTGTTTGAAAAGAAGAAAATTATGATATAAATTTCAAATTTAAAAGAAATATTTTTTCCTACAAATGTTACAGGTTTTGCTTCACTTTGCTTCAATTTATGTTATGTTTGGGATTTTTTATGATCGAGTCAAGTGAGAGGCACGTGGCCGGAGGCCGAACTCCGGGTAGGGCGAAGCCCGGAGTGGTCCTAGCTAGGCAGGAGTGTCAGGGACATCAAAACTAAACCAAAACCAACGGCAGTGTGTCCCGACACAGCCCCACCAGATTTTTAGGTTTTAATATTAAAAAAAACTGAATGATTAATAAAAAGGTGGCAAAGAATGTGACTGCTCAACTGATGTGAAGTATGAATTTATTTTACAATTTATCGTAACAGAAATAGGGAGAAACAAACATTAAACTAGATAAGAACATACAATAGGTACAGCTTGTTTCTATGAGAAACTACTTCCAGCAGACCTTGGAAAGAGCAAATTACAAAAGAATGCCAGAAGATTTGTACATAACAAAGACGACATTTTCAAAAAACAGAAATTTTCAATTAGATACTGGCTCCTATACACACACAGAAATTTTTAAGGAGATACTGGCTCCTATACACAAACACACATAAATTTTCAGGTAGATACTGGCTCCAATACACAAACACACAGATATTTTCAAGTAGATACTGGCTCCTATACACAAACACACAGAAATTTCAAGTAGATACTGGCTCCTATACACAAACACACAGAAATTTTCAGGTAGATACTGGCTCCTATACATAAACACACAGATATTTTCAAGTACTGGCTCCTATACACAATACACAGAAATCGGAATAATATTGTATACAACCTGGAGTACTCACCAAAGGCGTTAGCGATTATATGCCGGTCCTTTAAAAACCATTCATAAATTCTGGAAAAGCCAAAAGGACGCGAAATTGTTTTCAATAAATGAATTAAAGTATCCGAAAGCTACACAAGGCTTGTGAACATTTGTTAACAAACTCCTTTCAGAGAGGCCTTGGTTCGAATCCTGCCACGCTCGTACCAATGTGTTATCGAATTAAGATTTGTACGTTTATCCGACGCGTTCTTATGGTAAAGGAAAACATCGTGAGGAAACCTGCACACGCCTGCGAAGAAACTCGAAGGTTGTGACCTGAATTAGGGCAACCGATAGGGCGATTCTTGTAAACCACTAAACGGATTTTGTTACGATTTTGACTAACATAAAGAGCGATAAATGAGGAAGGTTTGTATATGCCCACAAGCTGATTGCGCCTCGCGCACCGCGCACTAGCTGATTATTGATATAAAACTAAAAATTCAATTCAATTCAATATTTTTATTCAAAATAAATGCAAATTACACTCTTTCTGATAGTCATAAAATAATAATAACTATGCCTTTGTGAAGAATCAGGAAATAAACAATAATTAATTAGTTAATAACGTAAAATTCAATCCTTGATATAAACCAGATTATGTCAATAGAACATGAAAACAATATGACACCAAAAGTTATAGGTTGAATGCCACACGAACAGCACCCGGTCACGAGTATAACGCGAGAGTCAGCCATCGCTCCCATCAACCATATTAGAGGGAAAGTAACGACCCGGCTCCCGATGCGCCATCAAATGACCAACATACCTAATCATTTGAAATTCTTTTCAAGAACAAAACAAAACAAAAGTTGTCGGAAGTTGTTCAAGTATCAAGATACGGGCGCCCGTAATTGGCGCCACGGTCACCGTGAAACAATACAATCGGGCAACGGGCAAAGTTGACAACTTTTCGTCAAGTCACATAAGCTAAAATAGCACTTAACCTTAATGGGCAACGCCATTAATTTCCCGCGAGATGCCTTAATGCCTTTGTCGCCTGAATTTTGTGGATGAAAAAATAATTGTGAACGAATAAAGCTCCCGTGGCTGGGCGGTTATACTGTGTACAAAATTCAGCATGATTATGAGTTTTTTTTTCAAAGCTTTGGTCTCTCTCTTTCTACCTAGCCTTATCCCATTTTATTTGGGGGTCGGCTCTTCTAGTCATCTTTCGACAGGCACGTCGGTCCTGGGTCGCTGAGTCGTCTGCTTGTGTCTTCTTAAGGTCGTTGTTGATCTGACTGCCATGTAGTAAGTAGTAATGACAAATTGAAAGCGGAACTTGACGTGATAGGTATTGATGTTGTTTTTGACACCGCGGCTTCAGTCTACTCGCAACCACGGCTATCGAAGTATAGTCGAAACGTTGAGGTAAAAAGAACATCAATATCTGCTCAATATCTAAATATATAACTCAAAGGTGACTGACTGACATAGTGAGCTGGCTGGTTTTTTCTGTTATTTTTATTATAACTGTTTTCTCACAAATGTTTTGAACAACGTCGTTTAATACAGTATTTAAAAGGCAATTACAAATAACCTCTTGTTGCCGAATATAAATAATAAAAAGCGTCGGTGGCTCAGCCGGTAACGACACGGTTCTTCTAACCAGAGGTACCGGGTTCAAATCTGGACGGCCAATGTACCAATGAGTTTTTCAAAAACTTACGTACATATCATTACCGATTGCTTTAACGGTGAAGGAAAACATCGTGAGGAAACCTGCACACGCCTGCGATGAAACTCGAAGGTTGTGTGTGAAGTCGACCAACCCGCACTGGGCCCGCGTGGTCGACTAAGGCCTGATCGCCCTAATTCAGGGTAGGCTCGAGCCCCTCGGTGGGGACGTATATGAGCTGTTATGATGATTATGATGCCGAATATATGTACCTGGGACAAACAGTCCAGTTAGGTAGGTCCAACTTCGAGAAAGAGATCAATTGACGAATCCAATTCGGCTGGGCAGCTTTCGGGAAGCTTAGCAATATCTTCACGTCCCAGATACCGCAGTGTCTTAAGACCAAGGTCTTCGACCAGTGTGTGTTGCCAGTGATGACATACGGAACTGAGACATGTCGCTTACTATGGGCGTCATAAGAAGGCTCAAGGTCACCGAAAGGGCAATGGAGCGTGCTATGCTCGGAGTTTCTCTGCGTGATCGAATCAGAAACGAGGAGATCCGTAGTAGAACCAAAGTAACCGACATAGCTCTCAGAATTGCTAAACTTAAGTGGCAGTGGGTCACATAGCTCGTAGAACAGATGACCGTTGCGGGCAGTAAAGTTCTCGAGTGGCGATCGCGTACCGGAAAACGCAGCATATGCAGGCCTCCCATTCTGTGGCTCGACCGGCAGCGCAGAACCGGTCGTCGTGGGAATCCTTGGGGGAGGCATATGTCCAGCAGTGGATGTCCTGCGGCTGATATGATGATGACACACAACCTCTGACGATGATTACTAATTGTCATCTCTTTAGCAATTACTTGTTTTCCACCCTTCTCATATAACAATATCAACCCAACTTTAGTTAATAGTAACTAGCTGTTTCCCGCGGCCTTCCCCCTGGATATCGAGAAATAGCAATTTTTTTAGCCTATTTCCATAAAGAAATTCCATTGTAATGTAAACATTGGTGAAAGATTTTTTAAAATCGGGTGAGTAGATTCGAAGATTACCTTCTACATACAAACATACAAAATTTAGCTCTATTAAATTTCATAATAGATAGATGAACACTTGAAAGTAAACTATTTAACGATCTAAAATAGGGATGACGAATGCTAGTCATCTGTGAATCTTTTTATCATCTGTCAAAAATGCCATTGTGTTCTAAAAATGTTAAAATACCTAGGCGTGACGTCATAGTTTAGCAGCGTCATATATGTACTCCTTTTTTGATTTTGGTGAAATAAAAATCGAAGACTTGATGGAAAACAAAACGAGTAAGGTTTTCCGAAGTTTAAGTAGGAGGGCAATTTAGTGATCAAGAGTTCATAATTTATTTCTGATAATGTCGTCATCCCTATTATCTTGGCAAGTACGAGGAACAGACGATTCTCAGTCTAGGTTTTGTTTAAAAGGAAGACGAAACGTTTTCTGAAAGATAGGTATCCGATTTATTCGTGTCCATTCAATCGGAAAATTATTCATCAATTCAGACACGGAGCTGATGCTATTGGTCGGGACATTTTCGAGAGAACCGGTAATTGGCACTCTTGATATAGAAATAACAAACACTCAATCGGGGAAATTGAATATTTTATACAATTTGTACAGTTCAAATGTCCTTGTCAGTATTTGAAGTTGTTTGTTCTGTTAAGGGTCCCCAGGAGCACACCCTGGACACTTCGTACAACGGGCCAGAAATGACATTTCAAAAAAGGAATAACGGAACAAACAAAATTGCGGCGAAATCCTAAACGTTTGAGAACCAAACTGTAACCAATCTGTATCAATCTGGGTGACGAGGGGGTGAGGTCGCAATCTAAAGAGCGGCAGGGCGTGGCCATACTGTATGGTAGTACTAATATATATATTTTGTCAGGAGGTGAGAGTTACCACTCAAAAACAACATGCCGGATTGAATTCAAACTTTGCGAATATATTGAGTAAATAGATGTCGATGTATGTGATTAGTTTTCGATGTACTAATTTAAAACGAAAAAAAATAAAAGAAGTTTATAACTTTCAGTACAAAAGTTATTTAAGACTTTGTTTAGTTACGTTTCAATTTACTACGATGAAAACTAATTACAAACGTCGATATATATCTAATCAATTTAATCGCAAAGTTTGGATTTATTCCGGCATGTAGTTTTTGTATTAAAGCGAAACTACGTTCGTATGAAAACTTGAGCCTCCTGATTCCTGACTGAACTCCTGCCTGACGACCCTTAAAGAGATTATATTTGCGTTGTACGATATTTGGAGTGAAATAAATTCGAAATTTTTTAAGTGCCGGGAGGCCTACAAAGTTGTTTTGCGCATTGAGCTCCAACTAAACACACCTATATTCTCCCGATAATCCTGGTGCCGCAGTTAGGCATCCCCAAAAGGTGCGGGCTCCATGGAGGGTGGAAAGTCGGGAAAAAGATTTTTTTTACATTTTGGACTATGGCAGATATAGGCTCCAAAACACCCATAACATCAACGCCGGTGTCGGAGGGGAAAATCAAAGGCAACGGCAACCCTTCCGGGGCTGACCAGGGCATAGGAGGCCCGACGGAGAAATCGATGGCCATCCCGTGACCGGAGCAAACCCCGGTACAGGGCCTCTGGACCAGGCAACTGTTGCCAGACCGCTTAAGGTGAAGAAGGCAGGCAAGAAGAAGAAAAAGGGGAAACCCAAAACACCTCTTTTGTCTGCCTCTCAGCCCCCCAAACTACAGCAGCAGGCCCAGACTGCCACGGACTCCAGGGCATTGGGCGTGGAGAAATCTACGACCACCCAGAATAATCCGACGGAGGTCAACAGGGCCTCGGCTAGTAGCCAACTTCAGCCGCCACCCAGCACGCAGGCGTCCCAGACCTCCCAGGTTCCCCCAAACTTAGGCGTGGAGAAATCTGTGACCGGCAGAGGGAGTATCGAGGACCCGCGCTTAGCCTCAGTGCTGGCCAGTATCGATGCAGGCTGGACACTGGTAAGTAAAAAAACAAACCAAAACCAAAACCTGCAAACCCAAAGGCCAAGCGGCCAAGTAAAAAAAAGCGAAAGTCTTTGCGCAAGAAAATGGAGGCCGCTGTTGCTACACAAAGTGGGTCAACCACTGACACCATGGCTGCGGGTCTGCGGGGATGGGGCTCGGGGAGCCACGCTTCCCCTGAGGCTCGCCCTCACGGAACCGCGACCACAACTGGTGACACAGTGGGTGGGGCAAAGACCCCAAAAACAACGCAGGCAAGGGGGCTCAGACTACGGGCGCTAAACATGTCTGTTTCGACGACACCATATCTCCTCGAGGCGGGCACAAGCGCTTGTGGTTGAGGTCCCCGAGCAGGACACATCGCGCCAGCTACGCAGGGGCAGCATCTGCGGATCTTGCTTGAGCTGTCACCACGGTGACAAGCGGACACTTAACGCAGCAGGATGCGCAGCTTGTCCAAACCACCCTGTATAGGCGCCTCCTACATGATGCATCTACTAGCGTGGGCGGGGGCGGACCGGACTCCGACGGAAGGCTCGTGTACACGGGCGGGTTCCTCAAACTCTGGTGCGCCAAAGGCCGTACAGGATTTCACCTTACCCCAGGTGAAAAACTTATGGTAATACAACAGTCAGAGGTACCCCGCCAAGTGCTCGGGGGCATCTTGCTACCTGGGAACTGGCCCGAGATTACGGATGCTGGGCGTGCGCACAACCATCAAAACTCCTGGGCCCTGGTCCACCGGTGGCGCATCCACCAGAAAATGGCACATTCATTGTGGTCAGCCGTCCAGATGATACAGTGGGGGCCTGTTTGATCGTGGACGTCGCCTGTCACTTGTGCTGGGCAAGGTCTACGTTAAATTTCAAGGGCCTAAGGGAAAGTTCAACGTAACTGACCCGCTAACTCCGGCACCCACCGGCCAGCTGGAACCCATGGTTGAGGTTGCGGACACCGAGTATACACTGGTAACCATCGGGCCGTCCCTAACGCGTGGTCGTCCCGGCTCTCCGGAGATCTCAGATCTTTCGGATGGCGGTAACGAGTGCACCGAGGAGATGGGCAACCTCGCAATCAGATCGGACGAGGAGAGGGGCCTGCTATCGCAAGATGGCGTCCCATTCTCTCATTCCTAGCGTCCTACAGGCCAACCTCCACCACAGTGCAACCGCAACGGCTCAGTTCCGCAAGAGGCAAAGTCAAAAAAACTGCGGTGGCCCTAATACAGCAGCCGTGGGTTAGAGCCAAAAAGATATGCGGGGTCTCCAATGCCGGAGGTAAGTTATTTTCCTACGGCGGACCTGAGGGCTCCAGATCAGCTATATACATCACTAAAAACGTGGCTGCACAACCGTTAACCGAGTTCTGTTCTAGAGTCCTGAGCGCCATCAAGCTGCTCAAGGGCGAATCAAACGAAAGCCTACCTGAGATAGTTGTCGCACCGGCCTATATGCCTGACGGCGACATCCCCCTACCTCAAGATCTGGAGAGGCTGATCGTATACTGCGAGGGTAATGGACTGGAGCTGCTCGTGGCTGCTGACATCAACGCGCACCATACTCTCTGGGGCATGACAAGCTGCAACGAGAGAGGTAAGGCCTTAGTGGACTATCTGTTCACAACCAATCTCAACATTTTAAATAGAGGTTCGGTACCTACCTTCGTCACGAGAAGGAGCAGGAGCATAATAGACATTACTTTAGCAACCAGCGGAGTAATGCAACTGCTATCCAACTAGCACGTAGTGACTGAGGAAGCTTCAATCTCAGACCACAGGTGGATCCGGTTCCATCTCCAGGTGAATACAGTGGTAAAGCACCCACCCGTAAGACCGACAGGGCTGCCTGACACTCCAAGGTGGAGCAGAAACTGCAAGAGTTGGGGGTACCACCTAGCTTTGCCTTCAAGCAAAACTGCAATTAAGTGACCTTACAGACTGCCTGAGCAGCGTCTACCAAGAAACTTGTCACTTAATCAATCCACCAACGAATGGCAGCCAAAACGTAAGCTGGTGGGGACCTGAATTGGAAAGGCTCAGGAAAAAAGTTAGAAGGCTATTTAATAGAGCAATGAACACGTGTGACAAACAGGGCTGGGAAAATTATAAAACTGCTTAGTCCAAATACAAGAAGAGGATACGATACAGCACTGCATCGCGGCGTACCTTCTGCGATGGAGTTGAATCGTGTGCCCAAGTGAACAGGGTAAGAAAGGTCCTCTCCAGCGGCCCAAATCAAGATCTGAGATCGCAAAAGAAACCCGACAACACCCTCTCCAACTCGCCTGAGGAGGCATCGAACTTCTGGCTAACATTGTCTCGGAAGAACTGCTGTTTGCAGCCGTTAACGATAGAATCCCGAAACAGTTCGTCTTTGGCAAGAAATACAAAATACAGCTCTACGAAGACCCCTGGGTAGGCCAGCACCTATTAGACCTACGGATTTATACCGATTGGTTCAAAACTGGAGCTGGGACCAGCTGCGGGGTCTTCACAGAAGACCTAAATATAAAAATATCCAAATTAATTGGTGCGTACAACACAGTCTTTCAGGCGGAGTGTATGGGCATCATTCTGGCTGCTAATGCAATCACTGCTAGAGGGGTACAGGGCTAGTCCATTCGTATCGTTTCAGACAATTGAGCGGTTCTACCGGTCCTCCAAAGTAATGTTATCACTTCGGGACTAATACACGAGTATCAACAAAGACTAAAAGCGGTATGTTACCACAGCAATGTAACTCTGCAGTGGATCAATGGGCACAGTAACTCGCGTGGAAAGACGCAGCCGGCAAACTGGCCAGGAGAGGGTCAGAACTTGTAGCTGTAGGACCGGAACCCATTTTATCCCTCCCCTCAGGCTGGTTCAGATCCACCTTGCAGCTGCGTACAATTTCAGAACATAACTGATATTGGACAGGGCTGGAAGTATGTCGCCAGGTCAGACAGGCGCTACCCTCGCCTAACGCTGGCCTGACTGGGAAGCTCCTGAAACTCGGGAGACTCCAGCTCCGTAAGGTAACAGTGACCATTACCGGTCACGGTTACTTAAACAAACATCTTTTTACTCTGGGGATTACAAACAGCCCGCTTTGCCGCGCGTACATGGCGGCCGAAGAGACAGCCGCTCACATCCTCCTGGACTGCACAGAAGTGGCAGCGTACAGGGCCGAGCATTTCGGAGACCTGAGGACGTTCCCGGAAGTCGTCGGCAATCTGTGGGGGCTACTGGGCTTCCTGAAGGAGCTGGGCTGGCAGTGATGCCGGCCAATCACGCAAAATGGGCGCATCAGACGCCTGGTTGCGGAAATCAGCCCGTCCTTACAATTACAAAAATTACTAAGATAAAACTAATAACAAACATCGATATGTGTCTATCAATTTAATCGCAAAGTTTGGATTTATTCCGGTTTGTAGTTTTTATATTAAAGCGGAAGTACGTTTGTATGGAAACTCGAGCCTCCTGGGGAACCTTAAAGAGATTATATTTGCGTTGTTGTTACGATATTTGGAGTAAAATAAACTCGAAGTTTTTAAGTGCTGGGAGGCCTACAAAGTTGTTGAACGCTCTGTATTTTCTTTTGTAACTTTCTGTCAACTTTAAGTCAAATTAACCTAATTGATAATATTCTTGCAAAACTCTTCTGGCTACCTAGAAGTACCAAAAATGTTTTACTTACCTAAAGGATTATAAAGATTTTATGTAGGACCTGGCGTAATGGCAAAGGCTGCTACCTCCTGTCCGGGAGGTTGTGGTTCGAATCCTGCCACGTACCAATGTGTTTTCGAATTTCTATTTCATATGTACGTTTATCCGACGCTCTTACGGTGAAGGAAAGCATCGTGAGGAAACCTGCACACGCCTGCGAAGAAACTCGAAGGTTGTCCGCGTCCCGATCGCCCTAATTCAGGTTAGGCTCGAGCCTCTCGGTGGGGACGAATATGAGCTGATATGATGATGTAGGGCTAGCTGTTTCCCACAGCTTCACCCGCGTGGACGACGTATCTATGACTTTTCGAAGGTGCGCAGTGCACGAGCCGCATGGAAAAAAGTAGCCTATGTGTTAATTCAGGTCCTAAACTGTCTATCTACCAAATTTCAGCCAGATATATTTAGTAGTTTTTGCGTAAAAGAATAACAAACATACATCCATACATTCTTCAAACTTTTGAGTTTATAATATTAGTAGGATTTTACATTAATTATAGTGTTCATGTTCACAATCAGAAATACTACTTATCATGAATCCTTTTGTTGCAACTTATTTTATTTGACAAAAGTTACATTTTAAATTTGCTTTTACCAACAAAATATTGTTTTGTTATTGTATTGTATATAAGAAGTAGGTTTATTACCTAGTATCAAAATGCAAGATCCTCTATTCACACATGGCCTCAAAAGTGACGAGAACTATCAATATGGTTTTCTAATAGGGATGACGACAGCATCACAAATAAAGTATGAACTCTTGATCACTAAATTAAATGAGTAAATAAATGAGTACATAAATGACGCTGCAAAACAATGACGTCACGCCTAGGTATTTCAAACATTTTTAGAACAAAATGTCGTTTTTGACAGATGATAAAAAAGTAAATCAGATGACTAGCATTCGTCACTCCTATTGTGAACGCAAGTAGAATCACATTGTTAAAACGTTTTGATTAGGTGTTTCGGAATGGGATGAAAAGTTTAAATTCGAAAAATTAAATTCTTATCTATATCTATACTTTTTTTTTCTATCTATACTTGTAATGTTATAAAGAGGAAAGATTTGCTTGTTGCTTTGCATTGAATAGGCTCCAAAACTAATGGACCTATTTGAAAATTTCTTTCACCATTGGGAAGCTACACTATCCGCTGTTGCTATAGGCTATATTAAATTTTTAAAAAATTAGAGATCCTTACTAAAACTCAAATAATGTAACCGAAGGTTTAAAAAAATTACCTAAAAATTTCTGCAATATCTATAAAAAGTAGTGTAGTGTAGTGCAGTGTAGTGTAGTAAAAGGGGTTACGAAGTTCGCCGGGACAGTTAGTGTCATTATAAATACATGGGGTTATTCGTTAAGAGTTTATTGTCAGAAAAGATGCAAAGTTGCACTGGCTGCAAATACTTCTTTTTGTATACAATCTCCTTGGTCTAATTATGAAGTTTTGGCGTCACCGCGCCATTACCGCGCAGTTAGCTCGAGTTCGTTAGCGGAACTCGGTTACCGCGAGCTCAGCTGATTGTCGAGAGTGAAACGATGGCACCTTTGAATCGGACAGATTTTTATACGACTACCCACAAAAGTAAGTGTGTGGTTTTATGAAACCACGGTAAAAGTGAAACTTTACTGAGGACGAAACGATCATGGCTGCTCTCGCTACGGTACAGAGGACGAAACGATAATACCGTCAGACGAAAGTGACCGTCACGCGACATGCAACACACATACGAAAAAATTTGAGACGATGTAATAAAAGTTTCACTTTAAAAGGATTCTATTGTTTTCAAGTCTTATGTATATTTTTGTTTAATCTACGATATCTTCTAAACGACTTGATAGATTTCAGAGTGCGAGATATCGTTAGATTCGTCTTTATCCTGTAAGTGACATAGGATCAATTTAGCCAGACTTCCCAAAACGGGGGGGGGGGGTAATTTATGCAGTCGTGTTTTTATTGAATCTTTAGTTTTAAGTTTTGCTCGATGATTTATTACCTTGTATACATTGGTGTGACAATATGAGTAAGAAAATGAAGCGATGCTTTTCTGTGGATATACAAAAAAGTTATTTCAATGTTCTGTGGTCTTTAACCTGCCGACACTCGAGCTTCATTTTGTGACATGAGTAGTCGCACAGGGTTTAAAAGACCCATAAGTTAGATGCGTTTTTTTCTATAAATAAAGAAAATTATAGATTTATATAAATTTAATAGAAAGAGGGTAATAAAAAATGTTGAGATCACAAAAATTTATGTATTTGGGTAACAATTTCGATCTATATCACAATAGAGAAGAGATATGTGCTTAATGCGTCATGGAAATTACCCCCCGCGAGCGGCTAGCGACTCGCGCACCGCGCTCACTCTAAAATGTAATACGAGTCCGTCCTGCCGTTCTATCCAACCGATTTTTTTAAACTCAGATTATGCAATGAAAATTATCTAAATTTCGACCTTCTCAAGTTGTACCCAAGACTCAAACGCGATTTTCAGAGCGTTCTTTCTCAAAATTTCCGGTTCTAATTGAAGGACCTACGCAGTACATTTTGGTCTAAGAATACTCGGTAGAATGAGTTCTTTCATTCGAGCAATTGCCCATCTAAATTGGTTGAGTTGGAGTGAAGCTAGAAGCATCCTGGAACACCGCGCAACAACGAATTTATACTATGACTACGTTAGTACTAATGTATGACCTTTGCTATGACGAAGGCGAGCCGCTTGCGCAGGTTGCGGGTCGCCCGCCGCGTACCCTCGATACTCGATACCCATAAAAAAATGCTGCGAAGTTGCACGGGTCCTTCTAGTTTACCTTGAAATTGAACACTAACTTCAAAGAAAATTGAACACTAAGTTCAAAGAAAACTGAACACTAACTTCAAAGGAAATTGAACACTAACTTCAAAGAAAATCGTAGCTCCTATGCTTAACTACTTGTTTACCTCACTCTTCATTTTGAAGCCATCAAACCTTTGGAGCTGTAAATTAACTTAATGTCTGTTAAATTTTTAATTTGTTCCAATATTTACCCGTTTGCGCCAGAATGAGGGTTATGTTTGTCGAGTGTATGTCTGTATGTATATTTCTTTGGCACGCTCTGTAGCCTGAACGGCTTTGATGGATTTCGAGGTGCCGTTACATTCGCATTGATCCCGTTAGTGACATATAATACATTTTACTCGACTGGCGAAAAAGAGGTTAAGTTTATACGCAGTCAGGTTTTTAAATTTTTAATAATTTCGTTTACTTTTTCGAGTCTTTTTTAGTCTCCGAGTTTCTCGTCTCAATCCCGTCTAGGAGTATAGTACAACTCCACAATCTAATCCTGCGTGAAGTCTCTGTGGTGTATTGTGATATCAGCTAATAGACGTCCCCACCGTGGGGATCGAACCTACTCTAAATCAGGTCGATCATGCCTTAGTCTACCACGCGGGCCCAGTGCGTGTAGGTCGATTTCACACACAGCCTTCAAGTTTCTTCGCAGGCGTGTGCAGGTTTCCTCACGATGTTTTCCTTCACCGTAAGAGCGTCGGATAAACTACATTCTAAAAAAAAATCTAAAATACATTGGTACGTGGCAGCATTCGAACCATGACCTCCCGGACAGGAGGTAGCGGCCCTAGCACTTAGACTAGCTCTTAGACTATTTAGACTTACTCTTAGTACAATTTTGCATTATTATTTTTGGTTTTTGTTATTTTTCTGATTTATTAGTACTTTAGTACTACACCGATTTTGATAAAATTTATATGGGACCACAAGGAAAACACTTGTTTTCAAATAAAAAAAGAATCATAAAAATCGGTTCACCCAGTCAAAGTACTGAGGTAAAAAAAAACATACAGTCGAATTGAGAACCTCCTCCTTTTTGAAAGTCGATTGAAAAGTGA
Source organism: Coleophora flavipennella (assembly GCA_947284805.1). Lineage (NCBI taxonomy): Eukaryota > Metazoa > Arthropoda > Insecta > Lepidoptera > Coleophoridae > Coleophora > Coleophora flavipennella. Next base: position 5,174,904 of record OX369270.1, on the reverse strand, counting down.
AAAATAAGGGGGGTCTCTCCATACAATAAACGCGTTTTATTTTTAAACAAAAATAAACTAGCGCTAATTTTCATGAATATGTTTTTATTCGATATCCTATAATGCCAAGTATGTCATAAATAAATTTTATCGAAATCAGTGTTGTACTTTTTAAGAAAATGAATAAAAACAAAAAAAAAATGTACTAAGTTGTTGCGATGGAAGTCAGTTTTTAGGATTCCATAGCCAAAGGGAAAACGGGACCCTATTACTAAGACTTCGCTGGCCGTCCGTCTGTCCGTCTGTCACCGTCTGTATTTCATGAACCGTGGTACCTAGCTAGACAGTGGTTTTTTTTTTAAATTTACAATTGGTTAGCCCTTGGCATCATCTCACCTAATGGTAAGTGACGTTGTTGCCGAAGATGGAAGCGGGCTTACCAAGATTCCCCAACGCAATGAGGAACTGGCTATCTTATCTTCAAGCCGGAACATATCAATGTTGTTAACACTGATGTTTGGCGGCAAGAATTAGATAAGATGGTTGTAGCTAGCCAGGCGGGCTTAGAAAATGCCCTACCACCAACCAAACAAAGTCTTACAAGTGACCCCACCGGGAATCGAACCCGCGACCTCCTGGTGTGAAGCGAATGGACTAACCATTACGCCACGGAGGCGGTAAATTTTTTACATATTATGATGTACTTCTGTTACCGCTCTATAACAACAAACACTAAAAATTAGAAAAAGTGAAAGTCTCCGTACAAAAAAAGTGTTTTTTTTAAACGTGAAGAAACTACTAGATTGCGCATCTAGTATGGTAGTACGTAACTGAAGAAACTAGCGCCATCTAGTATGACGGTACGGAACCCTATGTGTGCGGTTCCGACTCGCACTTGGCCGGTTTTTTAACGTGTTTAGCGTTTCCAATTATTTTGTGTTAACAACCAAACATGGACGAGTTATTGATACTTTTGATTGTAGGTTCTTGGTGGATCATTATATCCCACAAAGTGGTATATATTTACACTAATTCCATATAAGACAAATAAAACTGTATTTTAAGATGTCATTTTTTTTGACATAATATTATGTCTCTGCCTGAAGATGGTGTTCGAAACCGGTCGCTGACAACTTATAAATACAGTTTTATTTGTTTCATGTGGAATTAGTGTATATATACAAGATGTAAAAAATGGTGTAGGTTCCGTTGACTGGGGCTGCTACTCATCATACTGAACAACTTTGTTCTACGACTTTGCTGAAAACGCAAATATTTTTTAAAATCTTTATACAAATCGATCAGCTGATCGACCAGTTTTTTGCATTTTAGCTCCACACTAAGTATTTTTTTTTAGAATTGACTATAGGTTCCTTAGGGAAAGTTGTTCAGTATGATGCGTAGAATCCCTCAGTTAAAGGCTCCTACACCAATTTTGTTACACCCTGTATACCAATATCTATGGACGAGTAGACAGACATGAATTATTTTTTTAGATCGCCTCCGTGGCGTAATGGTAAGTCCATTCGCTTCACACGATTTAAACGCAGGTGCGATTCCCAGTGGGGTCAACTTGTAAGACTCGGTTTGGTTGGTGGTAGGGCATTTTGGAAGCCCGCCTGGCTAGCTACCACCATCTTATCTAAGTCTGGCCGCCAAACATCAGTGTTAACAACATTGATGTGTTCCGGCTTGAACATAAGATAGCCAGTTCTCCATTGCCTTAGGGAATCTTGGTAAGCCCGCTTCCATCTTCGGCATCATCGTCACTTACCGTTAGGTGGGATGATGCCAAGGGCTTACCAATTGTGAATTTAAAAAAATCCGATATCTGAAAAAATATTTTTCTTCTTACATCAGAATAGTTCCTTTCAAAGTTTCTAGCTTCTAGTGGTTTGGTCTGTTAGTCAGTGAGCCAATCACTAATCCTTTTCTAATGGTTTGGTCTCTGAGTCAGTGAGCCAATCACTAATCCTTTTCTATTGGTTTGGTCTGTGAGTCAGTGAGCCAATCACTAATCCTTTTCTAATGGTTTGGTCTCTGAGTCAGTGAGCCAATCACTAATCCTTTTCTAATGGTTTGGTCTGTGAGTCAGTGAGCCAATCACTAATCCTTTTCTAATGGTTTGGTCTGTGAGTCAGTAAGCCAATCGCTTATCCCTTTCTAATGATTTGGTCTGTGAGTCAGTAAGCCAATCACTGATCACTTACTAATGGTTTAGTCTATGAGTCAGTGAGCCAATCACTGATCCTTTTCTAATGGTTTGGTCTGTGAGTCAGTGAGCCAATCGCTGATCCTTTTCTAATGGTTTGGTCTGTGAGTCAGTGAGCCAATCACTTATCCCTTTCTCTTGGTTTGGTCTGTGAGTCAGTGAGCCAATCACTGATCCCTTTCTAATGGTTTGGTCTGTGAGTCAGTGAGCCAGTCAGTATGTGAGTCAGTCAGCCAATCACTGATCCCTTTCTAATGGTTTGGTCTGTGAGTCAGTGAGCCAATCACTGATCTCTTTCTATTGGTTTGGTCTGTGAGTCAGTGAGCCAATCACTGATCCGTTTCTAATGGTTTGGTTCAATTTATAAAATGCTTTCCCAGGCTGAGCGATGTCTTTGGAGAGGACCACCTTCCTGCGACAATTTTTTTATCCACAAATTGGTAAGCTCTTGACATATTTCAAGGATAAATTATCCGAAAAGGCGACAAAGGCCAATAAATTTTTGAGTTACACATCCCTTATCATCTACACAATTCAACCTTAAAGGTCCCTTTAGTTTCCATACAAACGTAGTTCCGCTTTAATATAAAAACTACTATTACGATGCAATTCAAACTTTGGAAATATATTGAATAGATACATATCGATGTTTGTAATTAGTTTTCGATGTACTAATATTAAACGAAAAAAATAAGAGCAGTTTCTAACTTTCAGTACAAAACAAATTTAGGCCTCAGTTTAGTTATGTTTCAACTTCCTACAAACATCGATATATGTCTACTCAATATATTTGCAAAGTTTGGATTCAATCCGACAAGTAGTTTTTATATTAAAGCGGAACTACGTTTGTATGGAATTTCGAGTCTCCTGGGGACTCTTAAGTACACATTTCCATTGTAAATGTCTAGCTTGTTGTGAACCCCTAAAACGCACTCAGATTCGCTCCAACCTGGACTGAAGAGTAAACCAACGCATTATCGTTGGTTTAGCCAATTATAGCTAACTAGCTGTTTCCCGCGGCTTCGCCCGCTCAGATCCCGGTGAACAATTTTCTGAAACCTATTCTCAGACCTACCGAGTATACATAGAAAATTTTATGGAAATCCGTCCAGCCGTTTCGGAGGAGTATGGGAACTAACACTGTGACACGAGAATTTTGTATATATAGTTAATAATAACTAAATTAATATTTAGGAGTACATCATGTTAGACGAAAGACATCGACTGCTGCCCCAAGGATATCCACAACGACCGGACCTGTGCTGCCCACATTAATGGGATTAACGAGGAACATAAAGGAACTACTTTCCTACTATTCATTTAAAAGGAATTATATGAGATGAACCTATAAGTAAGCAATTCTACTGGCATTCTCTGGCTTTAAATACATCTGTCAATAATTTCTTATGTTACTTGATAAATGAGTCGCCTAGGTTCATCTTGTCCAACTTTGAAAAAAAGTAATAATGTCAAAAGTTCATGGATATAAGACGCCATATTCTACACTAACTCGTTTGTTCCTAATCCCATCTTGTCCAAAAGAAAAACATCTTTAAAATTGCCTTTACTTCGAAACTCATACCAAATAAAAAGACAAGACGAAGCCCCGCCGAGCAACGCACTGAAGCCGGTAAAACTACGCCTCGCCGTGTACATACACAGTTACACGCACACACATATAACGAAACTACGCCTTACTTGTCAGTCAAGCTATTCCGGCGCGCGGAGTTACAACGCTATAATAATTAACACATTCATTAACCTATTTCTATTTTTACTTTTCATATTTAAAAAATTAAATAGGAAAGAAAGAAAGAAAGAAATACGTTTATTGGTTTCAGTAACACCACACCAAAATATATAATACGTAACAAAAGTTGAGGTAAATATAAAATAATAATAATTACATATATTCATGAGGTGCCACTGCAACCACAGGGCCCCAACTCAGCATATGCTAGGCTCGGAGGCGAAGCGCTGGTATTCTGTTGGTACCCGCGGCTGTCAGTCAGGCGCGGACGCGACAGTTTAAATATAAGGTTTAATAAATATTACTTTGTATATTATAACTACAAAACAATATATATGTATACTTAAATCTAATTTACTAACTACTTATACATAGGTTATCTAATCTAAACATTTTATTTATCATTATGGTTGTATCCATGGAATTGGTAGTCATTTTTGCAGCAGCTTTTGGTTAAATAGGCGTTATTTTTTTTTGTTTTTCCATGGTCCATTCTTCGTGATAGTACTTAGACAAGAATATATTAGGGTAATAAGTTTTTACTGCACGGCAACACTCACTAAGTGCACACAAGTTTACGAAACCGACCTCACGTCATTGTTAACAGCACTCCGTCTTGACTTTTTATTTGGTCTGAGCTTCCAAAAGCCCTTTTGTCCATATAGTAGTATCAAAACGCGTGTCGTCCATTTTGTTTTTATAATGATACTAGCTGATTCCCGCGGCTTCACCCGCGTGGACCACATTTCTATGACTTTTCGAGGGTGCGCAGTGCGCGAGCCGCAAGCGGCTCGCGAGCGTGGTAAAAAGTAGCCTATGTCTTAACCCAGGTCCTAATCTGTCTACCTACCAAATTTCAGCCAAATCCGTTCAGTAGTTTTTGCGGGAAAGCGTAACAGACAGACAGAGTTACTTTCACATTTATAATATTAGTAGGGATTACTATTCCCGCTAAAGTGATCTGCAGTGATTCGAGTACGTGTGTCGAGTGCAAATGTAAAAACACGGCTTACCGGACGAGTGCCTACGACGTCGAATGACAGGAACCATGAAATAAAAAAAAAGGCAACGCATATTTGAAGTAAAACTTCTTTACGCACACTTGACTTGGGGAGAAAGCTGGTGGATGCGTGACGAGAGCGTTACGGAAGTGGGAGCAGGCGAGGCGAACGACGGTTATATAAATTAGTGAAGATAGAAAGACAGATACAAACAATGTCGGTTGCCAAGGCAACAATATCGGTTGTCAAGACAATCAAAACAAACATATAAGATAAAAAAAGATTTGATCGTTTTCAGAGGACAATAAAATTGTTTTCATTAACTGTCTATACCTACATATGACAAAAAAGATTTGATTATTTTCTGAACACCAAGTATTTACTTTCATACATATTAGATGGAGCTAAACACAGATCTACTACAAATATATTTTAATAAAGTAAAGAAATTGTTAGAGAAAGATGGATAGTTACGATATGGTACGAGTGCGAAAAACATTCTTATATTATTTCAGGCTTTAAAAGCGCGGAAAAGGCAAAGGTATCTATGACCATACAGCCTAGTCTGCCGTATCTTTGCCGTCCTTTTATAAAGTATTTTGTCACATGTTACACATCATATGCGAGTACTGTAGGTCTCGCTCGAACTTTTTTTTGTCCTTAACAGCGTGACGCCTTTTTTTTCTGGCTAATTGTCAAAATCTGACAGTTTCTTAGCCAAACAATGTTTCTTTCGATGTTGCCAAACATATTTAAATTTTACCGAATAAGAATAATATAATTATGTTTGTAGGTTTCTAAGTGACCCATGATTTTGAACACGTATGTTGAAAAATAAAGCTATATAAATGTTTTTCGAAAGCATTACTTAAATTTCATCAGAACTACTTCAAAGGCGCTTTAAGGTTGCACTGGATTCATTGAAATTTACCCTGACTTAAAGGAAATAATATTAAGGCAGCAACACAAACGCTTAAAGCGAGAGGCAATGTAGTGGCCACGTGATATAGAAATCTATTTGTAGTAGATCTGTGGAGCTAAAGAAGTTTTACTTCAGTCGTGTGGCCTAAAGCACACTCGTACTTTTTTTTCATGACAGGAACAAACAATTTAAAAGTGCAGGTGGTGTTATATGTGCTGTACTCACATTTAAACTTAATTCTAATTATATTTCAATTTTTAATTTGCTAATCCCAATGGGAAATACATTCCCACTTGTTGGATTTTTGTAGTGGATTTTAGTAAGCGATGACAACCTTTTAATATAACAATGTTTTCTTTAATTCAAATTCATTCCTTCTTTTTTCATTATATTTTTAATCTTTTCTTTCCGATTTTTTTTTATATCATCAACGTTTAGGACCTGAACCGAAATTGTAACGTATTCGTAGCAATCGGGTTTCGATTACATTATTCTTAATTTTTACCCCATATTGATACATAAGCAAAAAATAAAGACTATTTACTGTAAAAGAAATTTCACTTCGCAAAATGATTTAAATAAATGGCGACTTAATCAATCAATCAATCAAAATAATTTATTTTAAATAGGTGTTTACACACACTTTTAAATAGTCAAAAAACTTATTGAATATTACTAATAATGTCATGATTCAGATTACAGTTTCAGGTAATGGTATTTGTTATCAAATCAACATAATATATACTTTTGTCATTTACATAATCTATTATTTTATAATGTCCTCTAGAGCACAAGCATTTTTGACATGAGTCTTGAATTTATTCTCTGATAAAATAGTTACATTTTCTGGAATTTTACTGTGAAATCTTATACACTGCCCCACAAATGACTTTTTAACCTTACTCAGTCTCGAAAAGGCTATATTACATTTCTAAAATTCAAATTATGCCTGTCACTATTTTCAGGAAATAAATGCAAATTCTTACGAACGTACATGATGTTTTCATATATAAATTGACTAGCAATAGTTAAAATATTCTTTAAACTTATTCTTTAACGACTCACGTGATCGCATCTGATAGATTGCGCGGATAGCTCTTTTCTGCAAGATGAACATAGTTTCTATATCAGCCGCATGCCCCCACAGTAAGATACCATAAGACATTATACTATGGAAGTAACTAAAATACACTAGTCTCGCAGTACTTACATCTGTTAACTGTCTTATTTTCTTAACGGCATAAGCAGCTGAACTAAGCCTTCCCGCTAATGTTTCAATGTGTGGTCCCCATTGAAGTGAAACATTCAAAGTTATACCAAGGAACACCGTAGTATTCACAAATTCTAAGTTATTTCTGTCTAATATCACACTATTATTGATCTTTTTTATATTCGGCAAACAGAATTTTATACATTTTGTTTTCTTAGCATTTAATAATAAGTTGTTCATAGTGAACCAGTTCAGTATCTTTGAGAGAGTGTTGTTTACTTCGTCAATTTCGTTTTATTTCCTATTCACTTTAAAAATAAGAGAAGTATCATCCGCAAACAACACAATATTTGAAAGATGTTGCACCATAAAAGGCAAATCACGTAACCAAGGAAAAGAAAAGGCCCCAATATGGAAACCTGGGGCACACCCATTTTCACTCTAGATCCAGATGAGTTCGTGCCACTTACTTGTACTTTTTGTGTTCTGTTGTCTAAATACGAATTTAAAAGACTGAGAGCCCCATCCTATACACCGTAGTACTTTAATTTCACAAGTAACATTTGGTGGTCAACACAATCAAATGCCTTAGATAAATCACAAAACAGTTCAATTGCATTTTGCGATTCCTCAAAGGCATCATAAATGTTGCGAATAAGTGCAACTCCTGCATCGGTTGTTGATCGACCTTCCGTGAAACCAAATTGTTGGTTATGCAGTAGTTTGTTTTCTGTAAAATATTGTAGAATTTGGTTAAGCATAATCTTTTCAAACACAACTAACTAAGAACTGGCAGCACAGAAACTGGTCTGTAGTTGCCCGGATCAGTTTTTGAACCAGATTTATATAAAGGTATCACTTAACTAAGCTTCATGAGATCTGGAAAGATGCCACTATCAATGCTAATACTAAAAAGACAAGCTTAATATGGCGCTAAAGTATCAATTACATTACTGATCAAGCTACGACACAATAAAGTATCACTCAGGTTCGCACAGCGCCAATAACCTTACAGTTGTATTCACCTACATGTTGCCTCTCTTTCTATTGCGTAACTCATATCTCTTCTGACTACTGATTTGCCTCCGGCAGGAGGCTTTCACGCTTACAGCGCGGAGTGCGAAGTGCGACCAGGCTGACATTACTAACTAACAGAATCGTAGCAATTAGATTTTTAGATAGTTAAAATTAAGCATGCACCATCCTCAACGGCATAGTAACTTTCCATCAGATGAGATGCAGTCAAACGTACTCAAAATTTAATTTAAAAAATGACTCTTTAGAGGCATATCATCATCATCGTATCTTCCGAAAGACGTCCACTGCTGGACAAAGGGCTCCCTCAAGGATTTCCACAACGACCGGTATTGCGCTGCCCTCATCCACCGAGTGGGAGGCCTTCCTACGCTTTGTCTTCCGGTGTACGATCGCCATTTGAGAACTATACTGCCTCAACGGTTATCTGTTCTACGAGCTATGTGCCCTGGCCACTGCCACTTTTAGAGGCATTATGGCTTAAAAAATTTCGAATGTAAGATTTGTCGACTACTTACATCTACGAAGTCGTATCAACAGTGGAGACGCCATTCGAATTTTACAAGCTTTATATTAGCTTTGCCCCAGGAGGCTCGAGTTTCCATACGAACGTAGTTCCGCTTAAATACAAAATCTACATGCCGGCATTAATCCAAACTTTGTAAATACATATAAGGTGTAACCAAATTAGCTGAAACTATTTTAACTGGTGCTTCCACCCATGAAACTAAACAACTTTCCCAACAGAACCCATAGTCAAATCGCAAAAAAATATATCTCCCATACTAACTCGATCAGCTGATCAGCCAACTTAGTATGGGAAGTTCAATTTTTTTTTGAGATTTGATTATGGGTTCCATTGGGAAAAGTTGTTCAGTTTCATGGGTAAAAGCACAATTTAAAATAGTTTCAGCTAATTTTGTTAGACCTTTTATAATGAGTAGACACAATCCATGTTTTAATTAGTTTTCATCGTAGTAAATTTAAACATACTCGTAACTAAACGAAGACTTAAATTAGTTTTGTAATGAAAGTTTGAAACTGCTCTTATTTTTTCGGTTTTATATCAGTACCTCGAAAACTAATTACAAACATCTATATGTGTCTACTAAATATATTTGCAAAGTTTGGATTCAATCCAGCATGTAGTTTTTGTATTAAAGCGAAACTACGTTTGTATGGAAACTCGAACCTCCTGGACACCCTTAAGTTAGTTTGTCTGTAAGTTGAGGACAAATCTGAGAAGCTAAATGGGAACCACTTCAGGGTATCAGAGTAAGCTTAAATTTTGCATACACGTTAAGTTTGGAGAATAATGAATGGTTGTTAAGTGAAGTCATTCTAAATCCAATAAGACAGACTCCCAAAGATGGTAGACCAATTTTTTTAGGCATTTCCATGATATAGGTATTAAATGAAGTTTGCTGAGAAAAATATTAAAAAGTTTAAATTTTTAAAGCTAGTACCTAAGAGTTTTTAAGGTTTTTGATAATTATTATTTTCTAAAAACCGTAGTTTTTTCATATTTTCAAAAATAGCAGTGTGGGTTCCTGGCTCCATTTAAAAAAAATTGTTAGGTCTATGGGTCTATGGTCTCCATAAAAAGGAAAAAATCGTTCCAACGTGTTCGAACGTGGAAATGAATTTTCTCCGAATCCCTCGGGAACTAATGTCGATCTGTGACAATTAATAGTAAATGTTACTTCCCACCCCCTTAACTATCTTTGTGCAAAAAATCACGTAAGTATATCCCCGTCGCTTCATTATTGTGGGAAAAAATTAACCAAAAAGAGATATTTATTTCAGTTCCTCCAGGAACTATCAAGGACTATATTATTTTCAAGGGATAAAAAGTAGCCAATGCTATTTCTCAGCTTGTCAGCTATCACGTTGATCCGTTGCGACGCGAGAGAAGGATAATTAAATACACCTTCACATTATAAGAGCGTCGTCGGTGGCGTAACGGCTAGGTCCGCCGCCTCATGTCCGGGAGGTCGTGGTTTGAATCCTGCCATGGACCAATGTGATTTCGAATTTAGATTTCATATGTACGTTTATCCGACGCTCTTACGGTGAAGGAAAAACATCGTGAGGAAACCTGCACACGCCTGCGGAGAAACTCGCAGGTTGTGTGTGAAGTCGACCAACCCGCACTGGGCCCTCGTGGTCGACTAAGGCCCGATCGCCCTAATTCAGGATAGGCTCTAGCCCCTAAATGGGGACGATATCATCATCACATTTATAATACTAATAAATAGTTAATTCAAAAATTAATTTAATAACGCACATATCAAAAGGCGGAAAATGAGCTGCAAATTAAAAATAATTGGGAAGTTCTCAAAAACCTTTTTGTTTCACTGGAAGTAAGGGCCGAAATTAATCTCTGTTCCAAATGATAAATTAAATGTAAAATTTCAAGGAAGGTTCTATTTTTATGCAAATAATGATAAATTGGAAGCATTATATTAAAACTCTGTTTGTAGGTAATACATATAACTAGGTATATGTAATCTTGTACTAACTTATTTTTGAAGTTGGAATTTCAACCGACTTTCAAAGAGGAGGAGGTTCTCAATTCGACTGTATGTTTTTTTTTGTATGTTTTTTTACGCGATATCTTCGCAGATTGTGAACCGATTTTCGTGATTCTTTTGAGTTGGTCCCATATAAATTTTATCAAAATTGGTATATTTATTAGAAATATAATAAAAACCAAAAATAATAATGCAAAATTGTACTAAGTTGTAGCGATGGAAGTCCGTTTTTAACGTGTTTAGCGTTTTCAATTATATTACTTTAAGTTTTCGAAATATGTCTTTCCTAGCGTACTAGGATTATAATTATTAATTATGATTTTTATTTATTATAATTTTCATTTTTTTTATTATAATTATTAATCATTATTTATTCAGACAACTAGTACAGTCCATTTTTGTTAGTAATTTGCATATAGACTAATGTTAGTTAGATACGAAAAGAAAAAGAACACACAAAAAACAAAAACTACGATTAAAATCATTTTCACACTTCACACATTTATAACCACATTAGGCATGAGGTCCGTGCCTTACCAGTACAAATTATGAAATTTATGGCCTATTTTGGAAACATACGTTTTAAAGTTGATTTTGAGGTGAATCGAACTATTGTTGGAAGCTATTATGACATTTATGTCATATTTTGGAAACATACGTTTTAAAGTTGAATTTGAGGTGAATCGAACTATTGTTAAAAGCTATTATGACATTTATGACATATTTTGGAAACATACGTTTTAAAGTTGAATTTGAGGTAAGTCGAAATATTGTTAGAAGCTACTGTTAGGTGGGCCATGAGTATTTTTGCAACTTAAAGAACTTACTTACTTTTAACATCCTCCGTGGCTTAATTGTTAGTCCATTCGCTTCACACCAGGAGGTCACGGGTTCGATTCCCGGTGGGGTCAACTTGCAAGACTCGGTTTGGGTGGTGGTAGGGCATTTTCTAAGCCCGCTTGGCTAGCTACCACCATCTTATCTAAGTCTTGCCGCCAAACATCAGTGTTAACAACATTGATGTGTTCCGGCTTGAAGATAAGATAGCCATTGCGTTGGGGAATCTTGGTAAGCCCGCTTCCATCTTCGGCATCATCGTCACTTACGATCAGGTGAGATGATGCCAAGGGCTTACCAATCCGGTATTTGACTACTAGTCATTTAAGTAACTTTTTATCAACTGTCAAAAACGACATTTGTTCTGAAATTGTTCGTGTTACAAAGTTGTGACGTCATTATCTTTGACGAACTAATTCAGTGATTCTGATACTTAAATAATAAATTGAAATTGGATTAAAACATTAAATGAATAAGTTTTTATGCTTTTGTAGGAGAAGTGCTATGTAGTGAACAATTTTTTTTTATTTTTTTAGATAGTGTCAAATAAATACCCTATCATATTTTTTTTTAAATCTTAGAAGTGTGGCTACATTTTTTTTCTTGCCAAATTTCATTATTCTAGATCAATGGGATTTTGATTTACTTATGAGTATCTAAATATGTGACTAAAATAACCGTCATTTGGCCGTATCTCTTAATTGCTGTGACTTGGAACCAATTTTTTCAGCTTTAAAGGACCATAGATCCAAGTATTTAATATCAATTTCAACTTGATACATTTACGTGTTACTGAGAAAAGGGGTCTTGACTGACAGACAGCCACACAGAGAGCGAAGTCCAAAAAATACATTTTGCCAATACACTAGGTTCATCTAGGTATCCGAACCTGAAACTCTGTTAAAATATGCTGAGCTTTCATCCGCTGCTGGACCACTGCGGTTATTTGAGTGTTTCTCAAATAGTCTTTCCTAAAGCACTCGAGTGACAGCGTCGGCAACAAAAGAGGAAATCAAATGTGTAGGTGTAGAAAACAAGTATCAAGGGTGTAACGGGCGAAAGAAAGTTTTTTTTGTCCACTCCAACAGTCAATAGTTTTAAAAACAGACTTGATAAACATTTTAAAACACAAGTGCAGTGATATACACGCATCAGCTCTTAGAGCTGCTAGTGTGTTAATCAAATAATAATAATAATAACGCTTTCTCTCCCCGTCGCACTGAACTCCAGCCGACTGTGCTTCCGCTGGAGGTGCTCCTGCCACTTCGCCTCGTGCGAAGTTAACAGAGTAGCTAATATTTTATATATCGAAATAATAATAAAAAAATTCGAGCGAGACCTACAGTACTCGCATATGATGTGTAACATGAGACAAAATACTTTAGGTTAGTTAGATTTGATGACGATATTGTACCTGGGTGGCGGATCTGACAGTAACGAAAAAAACCGACCAAGTGCGAGTCGGACTCTCGTAAAGTAGAATTCCGCGCTTTCGCGACTTCCTGTTACACATTTCCGTCCCATGTTACACATTTCCGTCCCATTTCACGAAATCACTCCCACAAATTGCAGGAAAGCGAGAGCAAAGATGTTACACATCAATAATTGTTGTAGGTTTTGGCATCATCTCACCGGATGGTAAGTAACAATTCAATTCAGTTCAATTCAATATATTTATTCAAAATAGGTGCAAATTACACTCTTTCTATAGCCATAAAATAACAATAACAATGCCATTTGTGAAGAATCAAGAAATAAAAAATAATTAGATAATAACGTTAAGATTAAATCCTTGATATAAACCAGATTATGTCATTAGAACATGAAAACAATACGACACGAAAAGTAATACATAAAAATCATTGAATCCATATAAATCAACAAGAGTAGGCAAGTTCACATGGACAGCACCCGGTCACGAGTATAACGCGAGAGTCAGTCATCGCTCCCTTCAACCATATTAGAGGAAAAGGCACGACCCGGCTCCCGATGCGCCACCATCCGCACGAACATTTAAGTGAGCATGCACCACTCATGTCAATGCTCAGATAAAAATATTTATTAAAAAAGTACTAGACTTGTCATGTCTCATCGCTTCCACATGAATTCTTAGGTTGGTCAATGATGGAGAAGATAGAAGCTGACTTACCAAGAATCCCCATCGCAATGGGGAGCTGGCTAACTTATCTTTAAGCGGGAACACATCCATGCTGTTAACATTGATGTTCGGCGGCAAGGCTTAGATAAGATGGTAGTAGCAAATCACGCAGGCTTGGGAAATGCCCTTCCGTCAAGCTTCCGTGAAGCTAACGGAATGAAACATTGCACCAAAGAGGTGGTTGAAATTTTCGCGTATTCACAAAATCGTTTGCAATACAAAAATAAATTTTTACTTTTCTTAATAATTGATGGGCTGATTCTAATGAAACTTTGTACACATAAGTACATAAGCAAGTCACGAAATTTTAGTATGTGGATAGAATTTTCGAAATACTTTGTTTTTTTAAAAAGATTAGCGAATTTAAAGATTACTGTCTGAAATCACTATTATTCAAATACAACACATTTTATTTTTTAAATGTAATCTATGCACAAGCTACATATTCGTGACTTGCTTATGTGTATAAAGTTTCATTAGAATCGGACCATCCATTTTCAAGAAACAGTAATTTAATTTTTTTATAGGAAACGATTTTGTGAATACTTTCTTATGGAACTACGTTCCAATAATTTTAGGTTCATCTAGGTACCATACGTAATGTCTAACTTTTTTTTTTAAATCCACAATTGATAAGCCCTTGGGCTCATCTTACCTGATGGTAAGTGACGATGATGCCGTAGACGGAAGCGGGCTTACCAAGATTCCCCAACGCAATCTCAATCTGGCTATCTCATCTTCAAGCCGTAACTCATTAGTGCTGTTAACACCGATATTTAGCGGCAAGACTGAGATAAGATGGTGGTAGCTAGCCAGGCGGGCTTAGAAAATGACCTACCACCAACCAAACCGAGTCTTACAAGTTGACCCCACCGGGAATCGAAACTGCGACCTCCTGGTGTGAAGCGAATGGACTAACCATTACGCCACGGAAGTATGGATTAGAATCAAGTATTGTAACCATCGTATTTCGTATTTCGAAGAATTTTTGCGTCCGGGATATTCGTTTCTGCCACTTACCGGACATCCGGTTCTGAAGTTATTACTTTGTGCTATTACTATGGCTGTTGTTATTTGTTATAGGAAAATAGAAAATGACGAATAGGTAAGAGTTTATCATTTGCTTTGACGGCATATAAAATATTTTTTTCTACTTACGAGTACATGTGAACTCATAAAACACCAAAAAAATAAAAAAAAGATATTTTTCACTTTCATGCTTTTTTTACAGTGTCTTATGGCACACCGTGGACACTTCATACAACGGACAAGAAACGACGAAAACAAATGACGGAATAAACATACGTTCGATTACCAAACTACCACTAATCTGTATCAATCTGGGTGACGAAGGGATGAGGTCGCAATCTTGAGAGCGGCAGGGAGTGTCCATACTGTATGTTAGTATTAATACTCGTATATAAACTTTGCTCATGGTGTATTTCAATATATTTTACTTAGATACTACGACTGTTGTCCTTTCTCGGTATGTTAGATAGACTTCACGACCGTGTGGACTTATTAAACAGTAGATACAGTCGAGAATAGATCACGTATGGACTTCGTAGTGTTCTTATGCCTTGCGCATATCGGTCAGATTCGCACTACGAATTTCTAGCTTGATTAGATCTCAATCGCCTCCGTGGCGTAGTGGTTAAGTCCATTAGCTTCACTTCAATTCTCGGCGGAGTCTAACTTTATCAGACTCGGTTTGGTTGGTGAAAGGAAATTTTCTAAGCCCGCCTGGCTAGCTATTATACCACAGTGTTATCTTAGTTTTGCCACCAATATCAATTGATGTGTTCTGGCTCAAGCTTCAAAGATAAGATTGCCAGTTCCCCCCATTGCGTTGGGGAACTTTGGTAAGCCCACTTCCATCTTCGGCATCATCGTCATTATCATCAGGTGAGATGATGCCAAAGTCTTATCAATAGTGGATATAAAAAACATCTTGACTGTAAATTCTAAATATATAAGGTGTAACAAAATTTGTGTAGGTCCCGTTAACTGGGACTTCTACTCATTGTACCGAAAAACTTTTGTTTTGCGACTTTGCTGAAAACGCAAAAAAAATTGCTCTTCATACAAATCGATCAGCTCATCGACCAATTTTGTGCATTTTAGTATGGAGAGTTCAATTTTTTTTTGAGTATTTACTATGGGTTCCTTAGGGAAAGTTGTTTAGTATGATGACATGTCCTCTCATTTATCTGCCAGATACGCTAAACTACCAGGTTTATATAGCGTTCCCACTCACCGACAGCTGAGTATGTTGAGTAGAACCCCAGGTTAACGGGTCCTACACCAATTTTTTTACACCTGTATATACTAGTACTAACGTAAAGTATGGACACTCTCTGCCGCTCTCTAGATTCCGACCTCACCCTCTCGTCACCCAGATTGATACAGATTGGTTATAGTTTGGTTTTCGAAAGTATTGGATTTCGCCGAGAATTATTTCGCGAGAGAGTAGCGCAACAAATGTGCTCACGCAGAGCAACGGAAGGGTACTTACGGGGCAGCGGGGCGGCGGGTCACCGCCTGGCAAACTCCGCGAGTTTGCCAGGCTGGCTACAGACAAGTACCGTGGCGGCATCGTGCGACATCAAAGGCGTTGCGCTACTGTAAACCATATCGTAATACTGTGATTGTGACTTTCACCTCATAAGACACTTCGCCCGTTACTTTTCCATAACAACCACGGAGGGGCTCTAAAACATTCCAAGGATTTCACGAGTGACTTTCGATCTTGATATTTTCATCATGCGATTCATGCGTAATAAAAAAATACGCGAGACCACCATACTTGAACAAAATATAACTGCCTGAGGAAATGTAATAAAAAATATAGAGGGTGATTCCTGCATCGCTGGTATAGTGGAGGGGTGTGACGTGCTTGGGTCTACGGGGTGTTTGGAAAAATGAATTTATTGCTCTGTGAATTTATGAAACAAGTGGTAGGTGACTTATTTTACTCTTTTAGGTGACTTATTTTACTCTTTTATTTTTGAAGTGAAAACTTCTTTAGCGGCGCTGAGCACTTTTTGTTGGATGGGTAAAAACTTCCAAACTCGCGTCAGGGTCACGTGATGCTGATCGAAAAAGCGTAAGATCGAGGGGAAGGGAGAGGAACAAGTATCTCCCACTCTTTCTACCGTGCCTGAGTGTGCTGCGGCGCTTTTCTCAATTTTCCATCTGCCGGTTAGTAGCAAAACTACTCGCCTAGCGACTTAACATCGACATATTGATGTCACTACGTAGTTCAGCTATTTCACACTAGATGTCAATAAGTGTAGAAAGTAATGGGACGTACTCAGAACTATGAGCTTTAAAAAGTTTGTGTAATAAATGATTAAAATGAGGGTTAACATTTTTACTGTTTTGTATGTGTACTGACGTACTTAAAATTTCTAGCACAAATTAATAGACAAATTATTATTACGAACATAATTTTATTTACAAAATTCAATTACCTGCGAAAATAACAGTTTTAGTTAGTTGTTGTCGGTTCGTTGCCCTATCGTTTTGAATGGTTGCGAAATGCTTAAAACGAATATCTATATATTTTTCTGATAAAGATTTAATCAGCAGTATAATATGATTTACAGTCGGTGATTGGTCAAAGCTGTAATTTAAAAAATAAAATGAAATACATACTTATTCTCCTAAAATAATTGAAACTCGGTTATACAAACAATACCGAAACCAACCGACAAATCCAGTTTTAAACTAGGTAAAGTGCCCATCTTTAATTTTTTATGGCCTTTTTTTGTCACTATGAAGTCTGCATCATTAAAATGGCAAGAACAAATCTTTGTATATTTTGTCGGAGTCCAATCCGGTCTATTCACTTTTGTGATCCATTGTTGTTTTAAATTATCATCGGATGGAAATCTAAAACAAACAAAAAGAAATAAAATTAACTAGGTGGTAAATTATCTTAATATGAATAAAATGATTATTTAACATTCGAAGTTCTTTCAATTCATGAACAGTCACGGAGAATAGTACGAGTATGTATACAACTCAGATCTTTGTTACTTGAAAATATTTGCTATGAAAATGTTATTTCATTACTGACCATAGCCGTGTGTTATTCGGTAAAATTATTTGAATCTAATAACGGCCCTGGATATTTGGTACGTTGAAAATAGTTGTTCTTGTTGACGATAGATGGCGGCCTGTTTACAATATAATTATAAAAATCACTAAAGTACTGTTTTGGCGACTAAAAAGTATTCAGGTTTAATTGTATACTTTAATTTTCAGTATCCACGTATGATTATAACTATATACCAATGCGGAACTTTTCGTACTCGTATTTTTTATTCACAAAAGTTACGCCACCTAGTGTCGAGAAGTATAATTTATACTTGAAAGCCGAGAATTTTCTAGAACTATTTTAATAATTACGTATAAAATTACTTACAAATAAAATGTGATACCATTCATAGCATCAGAACGTCTGTCTGAATAACTTCGACACGATAAAACACAACACTTCATCCTTTTCTTCTTAAAAATGCGAAAACACACCAATAATGCGAGTCTCGATACATGGGCACCTGACGAAAATCACAGTGCACAGTTGCTTAGGCCAGCTCCTCTTTGTTTGTGCTCCGTGGTTGTGTAGTAACTAGGGTTGCCAGAAGAATTCAAGAAGAATATAGGAGATTTCCATTTAGGGGGTCAAAAGAAAACAGTGTCCAGTTAAAATATATAGTAGACTTAATTTTTTCATGTAATTATATTTTTGGGAACTTTGGGCCATTTTAATGAGTTTATTATTAATCGCTTTTTCCGCCGGGTAGGCCCAGTTAACTTTGATTCCCTATCTGTATCTTCTTCACTTCCACTTTCAGCATTTAAATCACTCATTTTGTAAGTATATTTCACACAAAAGAGGCGAACCGAACAATAAAGGTACAAAGAACTGGTGCTAGGACATCATACAGACAGAATGATATTTGACATTGACACTTGACAGTGACATGACATGACTCTTAAAATTTGCGTTCAGAAACACAAACCATGTGATTTTACTTATGATATGATCTGCTCAGTTTTGTTTAGGATTTCGGGGTTCGTTTCTGAACGCGTGTTTTTTAACTCGATTTAAGTATGTATGACAGACACGTCGCTGCATGGCTAAAATATAGTAGATTTGTCTACTATATATTTTTTCAACAGTATATAGTATCTTGGCCCAAAATATAGTAAGATACTATATTATATAGTAGATCTGGCAACCCTAGTAGTAACCACATTGTTGTGTACTCGTATATGTGAATTGTTTAAATTATGGAAATTGAACAAAGTGCATCGATTAATGAAAAAAGTGATAAGTTTTCACTTCTGCCGGCACTCCCGGAGTGCTACCGGTGTTTTTTTATAAATGTGCTAGAACGGGAAATTCCTTCTATTTTCTCCACTATCTGTCACTAATTCGTATTTTTGATCCCTGATGCAAAAAAAAGTGTTATAAATTTAAAGTGTGTATATGTGTGTTTTGTCTGTAGCATCGTAGCTTCCAAACTGATAAACCGATTTTGGTTTAGTTTTTTTTTGTTTGAAAGGTGACTTGATCGAAGTGTTAGTAGCCAGATAAATATCATCAGCTCCTTTCTACTTCCAGAGGTTCGCTCAATTCAAAATTTCATATCCTGTTACTTTAATGATATTTCAAAAAAATGGTAACCTCTTGAACTGATGCTTTAGCATTTTCCTGTAATCTGCAGGATAACCAACTCCTCACCAACTTGCAGCAGAGGTTGTTGTTAAAAAAAACGATCTCCGGGGTTTTTAAAAATTTTAAATTGCCTACGTGTTATTATGGTTAGTCCAATCGCTTTACACCTAGAGGTTGCGAGTTTGATTCCCGGCGAGGTCAAACATTGTGAAACTTGGTTGGTAGTAAAAAAACGGTTAAGTGTGTGTCAGATCACACGTGCTCCGAAGTCATTATTTCATGACTTGATAAATGTTTATCACAGAATACCCGAAACTCAGAAGTTTTAAGAGTTTTTACCCCAAACAAAACTTCATCATTCTATCCATAGGTAACACTACCTATCTGCTTAATAATCTTATAAAAAACCAGTAAAGTGCGAGTGAGAACCGCGCATAAAGGGTTCCGTACCATCATACTAGATGGTGCTAGTTTCTTCAAGGTTTTAAAAAAAAAAGTTTTTGTATGGAGACTTTCACTTTTACTAATTTTTAGTATTTGTTGTTATAGCGGCAACATAAACACATAATCTGTGAACATTTCAACTGTCTTGCTATCACGTTTCATGAAATACAGCCTGGTGACAGACGGACGGACGGACAGCGAAGTGTTAGTAATAAGGTCCCGTTTTTACCCTTTGGGTACGGAAACATAGAAATTTAAACAAATAAACGTAGGTACCTTAATGTACATAAGAGAGTTTAATTTTTAACACTTTTTGATAAGCGTAGCAAGCACACTGTAGCTCTAAAGCATTGTATATTTAGTACTGTTGCACGTAGCGTAGGCAGGCCTCCCACGCGGTGTACCGAAGACCTGGTGAAGATCACGGGAAGCCGATGGATGCGGGCAGCGCAGGACCGGTCGTCGTGGAAATCCTTAGGGGAAGCCTTTGTCCAGCAGTGGACGATTTCCGGCTGATATGATGATGATGATGATGCACGTAGCAGCACCGCCCCTTAAATTATTCTATCACTGTTTCCCTACCCAAAGGTTTCCTGGAAGAAATTGCTACCTAGCAATAAGGCCGCCTATTGTATAGGCTTTCTTCTGTATTGTCAATTTCTTTTTTTTATGTTGTGATGCAATAAAGAATATTGTATTGAATTGTATTGTAGCAGCGTTTTCTAGTTTCGTTGCGTAAACTAGACAAAACAAAACATAATCAATCCTTAATAATCACGGCACATAGACACGGCAAGCTAAAAAACTTGTAAAAATAATAAAACAGCATATGCGCACGCTTGGTGCGGTGATGTTAATTAGTTTTTGCCAGCGGCTTTTTTTACGGGGACATTTTTTATGATCGTTTTTGAGGGTGTGCGGTGCGCGATCAGAAAGCAGCTAGCCTGTTGAGCGATAAATGAGTTTTTCTCTGAATCCCTGTGGGAACTATATTGTTATTGGTAAGCCCTTGACATCATCTCACCTGATGGTAAGCGTCGATGATGCTGAAGATGGAAGCCGGCTTACCAAGATTCCCCAACTCTGTGGGTACTGGGAATGGGAAGTGATGCTGTATTACATAATTGAATAAAGCCTTTTTTAAATCCACAATTGATAAGCCCTTGGCATCATCTCACCTTTGTCCAATTCGATCCTTTTAACTTTATCTCGGTAAAAAAAAACAAGTCGAGCTGTTTCTCAGTAGCAAAGTAAAATGCACGTATGTGGTAAAACTAATTTTGCGCACACTAAACTGACAAAATACTTTCAACATTTTTTAAAATATTTTTTTTTTGTCGCAGTTGGTAAGCTCTTGACATCATCTCACCTGATAGTAAGTGACGTGATTCAAGCCAACACAACAAGCTGTTCACATTGATGCTTGGCGGCAAGACTAACATAAGATGGTAGATAGCCTGGCGGGCTAAGAAAATGCCTTTCCACCAACCAAACCGAGTCATACAAAGTAAGACTCCGCCAGGAAACGAACCCGCGACCTCCTGCCGTTAGAACAACTACATAAAAAAATGCTTTCCCTTATTAGTAAGGATAAGGATTAGTAAATTACGAGTAACGAAAGCGTTTACTAAACATTAGTCTCAAACTTTGTAAACAAAGTGCTCTCAGCGCAACTTATGTCACCGAACACCCTGTAGTTACGTAGTTAGGATGTTTGCTTTCCGTTTCCACTAGATAAATGTATCCGAGGCTGCGGTCGGCTTCGCTTTCATTTGTACGCACTTACGTCGAGATAGTCGTTTCAGTAGATTTAGTGCCCCCCGTATATACAAAATAAACAACACCCTGTAGTGTGTGCTCTGATTTCAGTTGCTAAGGTAAGTGCTTTAAGACTGTAGGGTGTTTAAAGTTTCCTTTTCATTCAGTGCCCACTTGCCGAAATCTACAATTTAGATTTTAGTCCGTATGCTTATTAAGGTAGGTATTTAAACTCCAACGGTAGAAGATTTATGTATGTATGTATGTATGTTTGTATACATGTATATAAGGTCTAACAAAATTAGCTGAAACTATTTTAACTGGTGCTTCTAAACTGAACAATTTTGCCCATAAAACCAATAGTCAAATCTCAAAAAAAAATTTGAACTTCCCGTACTAAGTTGGCTGATCAGCTGATCGAGTTAGTATGGGAGAGTCAAATTTTTTTTAGCGATTTGACTATGGGTTCCATGGGGAAAGTTGTTCAGTTTCATGGGTAGAAGTACCAATTAAAATAGTTTCAGCTAATTTTGTTACACCTTATATACGTATTTTACCTCTGAAATCTTTTGACGATTCATTCATGCGTTTGTTATTCTTATTTCTATTTAATTACCCCACACGTCGCCAAAAGGGGGGTTATGTTTTTCGAATGAATTACACACACACACATACACACACACAGAAACATATCATACACGGACAAAAAATCTAAATGTGTGCTAGGACACATAGTAGAAGTGAAACTTCAACGGACAAGTGGAAAAACGAATGGCAACGGACAAAGACAGTGAAAAAACGAATCGCAACGGACAAGTGGCAAAACGAATAGCAAAAACAATAACTTAATGTTTTACGGGCAGGTTATCAAATTGGACAAGTAAATTAACAATCTGGAGCGTCGGTGGCGTAATGGCAAGAGCCGCTACCTCCTGTCCGCGATGTCGTGGTTCGATCCTACCACGTACCATTTTTTTTTCGAATTTCGACTTCATATGAACGTTTATCCGACGTTCTTAGGGTGAAGGAAGACATCGCGAGGAAACCTGCATACGCCTGCGAAGAAACTCGAAGGTTGTGTGTGAAGTCGACCAACCCGCACTGGGCCCGCGTGGTCGACTAAGGCCCGATCGCCCTAATTCAGGGTAGGCTCGAGCCCCTCGTTGGGGACGTATATGAGCTGATGTGATGATTAACAATCTACCAGTAAAACAAAAATAATTGTCATAAAAAATATGTCAAAAAAAATATTTCAAAAAATCATAAAAAAAAAATCAAAAATATATCCCTCCGCTACAACCGCCACTCACCAAGCGATTATCGTGCGACCGTAACGTTTATTCGTGACCGAAAAAATCTTAATGCTCCCCCGTGTATATAGATTTTTCATTTCAATAATAAAGTAATGCATTTTTACTCACGTTTATTTTGTGTAACACACTGGTTGATACTGACTACTAAGCCACTTGTACAGCAGGCTTTTTTGTAGCTAGCTAGTTTTGTAGCCAGTTAGTCTAAAAGGTAGATTATAATGTTACAACTAGACTTAAGACTTTTTTCTCTGTATTGTAAACTTTTCGTGTATGTATAAATATTTATTGTTATTATATTTATGTACCAGCTGTGTCCGCCACTTCGTCGGCGTAAAGTTTTTAAATTTTCCCACGGTAACCGCGGGTGAAGATATGTGTAACACCAGGCAACCACCGTCTCGTCTACCCCGTGATTAGCTTGGTATAACACACTATAAGAGAAAGGCTTGCGCTAAAGATGCCCCTTAGTTATAAAGTTTGGTCGCTTACTATGGGCACTCCCTGCCGCTCTATAGATAGCCACCTCACCCCCTCGTCACCCAGATTGATACAGACTGGTTACAGTTTGATTGTCGAACGTAATAATTTCGCCGCCATTTTGTTTGTTCCGTCATTCCTTTTTTCAAGCGACTTCCAAAAAGGAGGAGGTTCTCAATTCGTCTGTATGTTTTTTTTTATGTGTGTTACCTCATACATAACTTTTGACTGGGTGAACCGATTTTTAAGATTACCTGGTCCCATATAAACTTTATCAAAATCGGTGTAGTACTTTATTAGAAAATTAACAAAAACGAAAAATAATAATGCAAAATAGACTAAGTTGTTGCGATGGAAGTCGGTTTTTAACGTGTTTATGAAATGTCTATTCTGGCCCGTTTTATGAAGTGTCCGGGGTGTGATTTGGGCTTCATAAGAAGGCTCAAGGTCACCCAAAGGGCAATGGAGCGTGCTATGCTCGGAGTTTCTCTGCGTGATCGAATCAGAAACGAGGAGATCCGTAGGAGAACCAAAGTAACCGACATAGCTCTCAGAATTGCTAAACTTAAGTGGCAGTGGGCAGGGCACATAGCTCGTAGAACAGATGGCCGTTTGGGTAGTAGAGTTCTCGAGTGGCGACCGCAAACCGAAAAGCGTAGCGTAGGCATGCCGATGACCTGGTGAAAGTCGCGGGAAGCCGCTGGATGCGGGCAGCGCAGAGCCGGTCGTCGTGGAAATCCTTGGGGGAGGCCTATGTCCAGCAGTGGAGGTCCTACGTCTGATATAATGATGAGGAATAAAGTTTTATGTTCATTCTGTTCCATGGTCTAAAACTTTTAAATTTATGGAAACGTTCAGGATTCCATGTTAAAAAGACATTCTTCCCAAACAGTAGTAATGTAGTTGGCTACGGATGGGTGGAGGATAGTACTACTACTAATCAGCATGCATTGGCATGTGATCATCTCATCAACCAAAAGATGCCCACTGGTGGACAATGGCCTCCCCCGAGGTGTAGGGTTTTGCCGTAATCCTCACGCTTGGCAGGCGGGTTGGCGATCGCAGTGTGCGATGTGGAGGAACAGTATGCGGAAAGACGCTGCTGCTCTTCCTCAGATTTAGTCCTTTAGTCTTCTCTTACGACACCCACGGCAGCAGATGGGCTGGCCCTATCCACACCCTGGACACTTCACACAACGGACCAGAAATTACATTTCAAAAAAGGAATGACGGAAAAACAAAATGGCGGCGAAATCCTATACGTTGGACAACCAAACTGTAACCAATCTGGGTGGCAGGGAGTGTCCATAATATACGTTAGTATAAATGTATATAGGTAATTTGCCTATTCTACGCCGATGGCCATACGGCTGTTTCAGTGGGGAATATGCATGATTTTTTTTGCTTTAATAAATACTCATTCATTAAACAAAAAATATTTTTAAATGACTATAAAAATAACCAAGATATAAGCCATTCAAGATTTTTCTTTATCTCTATCTAGCAAAACAGAATGCAGCATTGAATTTATATGGACCATGTGTTTTATGCTATGACCACGAAAAATTTTTTTTCTCATCTGTGGCTATGACTTATATATTACTGGCGTAGTTTTATGTCGTCATATATACATATCGGATCTCTCTGTCTAATTAGTAGTTGAAAATACTTATATCTTCCGTATTTTTTGGCCGATTTAAACTTTCATTTCACTTTTTGACATTTTTTTTAAGGAATTTGCATATTTTGTTAACAATTGCGAAAAAAAATACATGCATATACACTATTACTATTCAAACTTTTTTGTTTTTATGAAACTTGGCAACAAAAAAATGCGTTTTAATTTTAGCTCCGCCTTTTCGCTTTACCGCCCTCGTAGCGTAATGGTTTGTCCTTTCGCTTGACACCAGGAGGTCGTGATATCGATTCCCGACTGAGTCTAACTTTGCAAGATTCAGTTTGTTGACTGTAGGGAATTTTCTAAGCCGGCCTGGGTCTACCACCATCTCATTTAAGTTTTGAAGTCAAACGTCAATGTTAATAACGGCACTGATTTATTCCGGCTTAAAGATAAGATTGCCAGTTCTCCATTGCGTTGAGGAATCTTGGTAAAACCACTCCCTTTTTGGCATTATCGTCACTTACCTTACGAGCGTGGCGCATTGGCAAGGGCCGCTACTTCCTGTCCGGGATCGTGGTCGTGGTTCGAATTCTGCCACGTACCATTGTGTTTTCCAATTTCGATTTCATATGTATGTACGTCTATCCGTCGCTCTTACGGTGAAGGAAAATATTGTAAGGAAACCTGTACACGCCGGCGAAAAAAACACGAAGGTTGTGTGTGAAATCGACCAACCCGCACTGGGCCCGCCGTAATTCAGGGTAGGCTCGAGCCCCTCGGTGGGACGTATATGAGCTAATATGATGACCTTCGTGTGAGATGATGCCAAGCTCTTATGAATTGTAGGTAAAAAAGAGCTCGGCACCACTTAGTTTTTGTGGATCATAACCCTATATATTAGGATTACGTTCTATGACAACGTTAACTCTTTACGGCTTCAGCCTTCATATACAGGGTGTGGTTTTGGTCGACAACGCCCTTTCCAGTGGGGCTTCTACTCATGAAACTGAACAACTGTTTTTTCAACAACATTGCTGAAATCACAAAACAAATCGATCAGATGGTTGACCAATTTTGTATGGAGAGGCCAATATTTTTTTTTGGAGAATTGACTATGTTTTCCTTAGGGAAAACTGTTCAGTTTCATGAGGAGAAGCCCTCCTGAAAAGGGCGTTGTCGATTCAACACCCTGTATAAGTAAATAACCCGACAGCGTTATCTGTTTCAAATTAATACTTTATGTTTAAAACTAAACTTCAATGTTGCATGCTGTGTTTACCTGTAAAAAGTGGTTGCACTTAGACAATAATCTAAGAATTATGCTGTAAATGAATGTGTTGGTGTAAATTACTGTTGGTAGACCTAATAAATAAATAAATAAATAAATAAATAAATTTCTTCGCTTCAGTCCGACGGCCGACGGACAAGATATAAAGATTTTTATTACAGCATTAGGTGGGTATACGCAGGTGATTGTTTTATGTGTACATAAAGTTTATAGGCCTGTAGCTTTAGATTTATTCGATTAATTTTATGTCCACTGAGTCTTAATGTTAGAGTTAGTAAGTAAGTAAATATCCTTTTCAATACAAATGTTCGAAAAGTTGTACCTTACATTATGCCAGTTCACTGTGCGCAAAATTAAATTTACTGCATACGTGCTGTTTACTTTGTGACTTTTTAAATTCTAGTAAATAATAAAATGTTATATCCAAAGATACATAACCGTCTTTCAGACTTTTGAAAAAAGAATTGTTAAAGAGATAAGTTACATTACGCTAGTTGGCTATATTCTCTTTCGGAATTCGGCAAGATCAAAAAAAAAGTTTAAAAGAATCTCAGGTAATTCAATGTGAAGCCAATCAAAACTACTCCAAACCTGTACATCCACTGTAAACGCACATATACATCAAAACCACTACAAAATATTCGATAGTACATGCTAAGACGTCGTCGAAGACACGCAAACACACACACACACCACACCGATACCGCACACATGCTTCAAAAAGTGGCTTCAACTTGACAGCTCGCAGCATTTATCTGCCATTTTTTTTTTCACCTGAAAACCTTTCATACAAATCGATCAGCTCGATCTGCCAACCTGTATGAAAAGTCCAAAACATTTTTGTGAATTAAGCTTAGGTTTCTTGAAAGAATTGTTCAGTTTCACAACAGGGATGACGAATGTAAGTCATCCGAGTTACTTTTTCAAAAATAACGAAAATCTGTACCGCTATATGCTATATGCCTTATATGCTCGCCTTAAGCATGTGAAAATAGACTTCGCTTCAGTGGAAGCATTATAGCGGAGAGGATGGCGAATGCTAGTCATTTCATTTACTTTTTATCATCTGTCAAAAACGTCATTTTGTTCTAAAAATGTTAGAAATACCTAGGCGTGACGTCATAGTTTAGCAGCGTCATATAATGTTTTATGTAACATTTTGTCATCATCATCATTACAGCTCATATGCGTCCCCACCGAGGGGCTCGAGCCTACCCTGAATCAGGGCGATTAGGCCTTAGTCGACCACGCGGGCCCAGTGCGGGTTGGTCGACTTCACACACAACCTTCGAGTTTCTTCCAGGCGTGTGCAGGTTTCCTCACGATGTTTTCCTTCAAGCGTCGGTGGCTCAACCGGTAACGACTCGGTCCATCTAACCAGAGGTACCGGGTTCAAATCTGGACGGCCAATGTACCAATGAGTTTTTCAAAAACTTACGTACATACTTACCGATTGCTTTAACATTTTGTAATTTTGGTAAATTAAAAATCAATATAACACAGAATACACAAGCTAATGTTTATTTCTCGCGCACCGTGCACACTCGATAACTGTCTTAAAAACGATATCCACGCAGATGAAGCCGCGGGCAAAAGCCAATATCTAATAATAATTATAAGGTAAACGTATCACACACGGCTACGATGGAAGACTTGATGGAAAAAAAACGAGTAAGGTTTTCCGAAATTGAAATAGGAGGGCAATTTAGTGATCAAGTTAATAGTTTATTTCTGATGCTATCGTCATCCCTATTAGATCCTACCCGTAACGGTTTTCAAAAGACATCCTACATTAATTATCTAATTTTTATCCTTGATTAGTAATCCCTTGACATCATCTCACATAATGGTAAGTGACGATAACAAACATGAAAGCGGGCTTACCAAGATTCCCTAACGCAATGAGGAACTGGCTATCTTATCTTCAAGTCGGAACACATCAATGCTGTTAAAATTGATGCTTGGCGGCAAGACTTAGATAAGATGGTGATTGCTAGCCAGGCGGGCTTAGAAAATGCCCTTCCACCAACCAAACCAAGTCATACAAAGTCGCCAGGAATCGAACACGCGACCTCCTGATGTGAAACTAACATATACTTAAGCATTGCGCCACAGATGCGGTTAAAATGTCGGCGGGTATAGTACGTTCGGAGAATGAGCTGCAGTACACCCTAACGGAGTTGTGGAAATGTGTTGAAGGATAAAAAAAAATCTAAATAGGATTTTTTTTTAGAACTAGCTTTTCCAAGCGGCTTTGCTCGCGTGAACGTAGTTTTTATAACTGCCTCCGAGAGTGCGCAATGCGCAAGCCGCAAGCGGCTCGCAAGCGTGGAAAAAAGTAGCCTATATGTTAATCCAGGTCCTAATCTGTCTACCTTTCAAATTTCATCTAGATAGTTTTTGCATGAATCCAATCATACAAACTTTTGCGTTTGTAATATTTGTAGGATTTATCATTAATTTTAATCACTTTCACTGCTGGACGAAGTATCTTCAGAATTGTCGCCTAAATTAATAATTAAAGACTGAACAAGATTCGCTCGAACCCGGTACGTGAACTCAGGGCGGCCTCTTTGAGGGAACCGTTTGGCATTTATCAAAGATGGAGCTAATTCAGCGAACGAACTTTAGCTACGTCTGTGACCACCCTCGTCCATGGTGAATGCGTTCTTTCATCCCCATAAAAAGTGGTCCCATTCTGTATTGACCATTACTTCATTGCATAGCATTGTAAAAAGCGACAATTAACCGGAAACGACAAACAAGTTGAATTGTGATTTTTTACAAGCGAATTTACAGTTAGCCACAGAGGGGGTTTAAATTGAGACCGATTGCTGTTTGGTCGAATTTTATTTAATCGATTATTCATGTTTCCTTTTTTAAGGTTATTATTTTACAAACTTTTTTACATTGATTGATTTATAATAAACAAGGTTTTTTCCTGCGACTTCGTCCGCATGGAATAGTTATTTAATTTTAAATTTAAAGACATTTATTTTGAAAATAATACACATACAAACTGCTGTAGTTTACTGCAAATAGCTTATTTATTTGTGAACTACGTCTATTAGTTTCACGCTTGTATGCATTATCGTTTTTACAATATATATATTTTTTTACTGGTAATGAATTTGCCATAGTTACACATATTCTGTGAAAATTTCAGTTATTATTATTACGGATACCTATTGCGGTTCAAAAGATACAGCCTTCGTATAAAAGTCGAACGGACAGACGGACAGCGTTAGGTTTAGTAATAGAGACCTGTTATCTAGTATGAAATCAAAAAATAAATTCTGGTGAGATGATGGCAATTGTAGATAAAAAATGCTTAAATTCGACGAAAATTTATCGAAGTAACAAGTTTTGTTTGTCTAAATAATCGTCATGTTGGTGCAACTAAACACCAAGATAGAGTCTTTCGCTATGAAATACTGGACATTTATTACTTGTTTACGAGCCAACTCTTTTCCGAACAAAACAAAGGAGAGGATTAATATTAATGTTACGAAATAAAAGCTCTTACTAGTAAATTACAAAGAGTGTAAATACTGTCAGACAGCTCTAGGGATGACGACAGCATCAGAAATAAATTATGAACTCTTGATCACTAAATTGCCCTTCTATATACTTCGGAAAACCTTACTCGTTTTGTTTTCCATCAAGTCTTCGATTTTTAATTCACCAAAATCACATAATGAGTACATATATGACGCTGCTAAACTATGACGTCACGCCGATGTATTTCTATCATTTTTAGAACAAAATGTCATTTTTCACAGATGATAAAAAGTAACTCAGATGACTAGCATTCGTCATCCCTATTAGGGGCGTAAAATAGATGTAAAATTATAAAGAGTGTAAATACTGTCAGATAGCTCTTCCAAGTAGGGGCGTAAAATAGATATGAAATTATAAAGAGTGTATATGTTACGGGTAATGCTAGAAGAGAGAGTAAACCTAGGTTTACCCGGGTTTACTTAGGATAACCCAAGCTCTTCGGGTAATGTCCGAATATTAATTTGTATTCAGCTTTTACCCGTACACAACTAGGTCTACCTAACACTGGTTGGGTAATGTTAGATGTTGCTCTGAATAATCATTCTACCAAATTTTAATTCGGAGTTTACCCATACTCACCTACGTCTATCCAATGCTGGCTGGGTAATGTTAGTTGTAGGGTAGGGTAGGCTAGATTAGGGTAGGGTATGGTAGGGTAGGGTAGGGTAGGGCAGGGCAGGGCAGGGCAGAAGAAGAAACAACGGTTTTTTATTCGGAGTATATTCGGAATATCCCATTCAACAATTTGGTTAAATGACTTTCAGCAAAGTCGTTGAACGTTAAATTCAACGACTTGGCCAGTTGTCCTTTAGTCATTCAATTGAATCTCGTCATTCAATCAACGGGCTAGCCTTTCAATAAAATAGCAGATTTAACTAGATGGCTGCGACCTAGATGAGTGTGGGCAAACTCCGAATTTAAATTTGGTTGAATTATTATTTAGAGCAACACCTAACATTACCCAACCAGACCTAGTTGTGTACGGGTAAACGCCGAATACAAATTTATATTCGGACATTACCCAAAAAACTTGGGTAATTCTAAGTAAACCCGGGTTAACCTAGGTTTACGCTCTCTTCTAGCATCACCCGTAACATATATTATACTGTCGGACTCCCGCGAGTCCAAAGGTTGGAGGTTGTAGCTGAAACCTATACATTAAAAGTAAAAAAAAAACTGGGAATTTAAGTTTTTATTTATTTTGTTGTATTTAGGTTTTTATTTTATAGCTAATTAAAACTAAGATGCAAGTTTATGAGGGTTCCACGTGCGACCGGTGTTTGGTCTAAACCAAAATGAAATGAATGCTGAAGGCATTCCAAACACAAGCCGTTACTATTTATATGTTTTTAGGGTTATGTACCAAACGGGACCCTATAACTAAGACTTCGCTGTCCGTCCGACTGTCCGTCTGTCACCAGCTCTGATTCATGAACCCTGATAGCTAGACAGCTGAAATTTTCACAGATGATGTATTTCTGTTGCCGCTATAACAACAAATACTGAAAAGTGAGAGTCTTCATACAAAAATGTGCGCGGTTCTGACTCGCACATTACCGGTTTTTTTATGATACGCGTGGCCACTACGCGTACTTAAAGAGATGTAATGGACGATTGTATTGTGATCCTGATCCTTAGCGTACTTATTTATGTTTTATAGGGCTTTTTATTACTAAATCACCGTTTTTTTTCTACGGCAAATCATTATTATCAGCTCATATACGTCCCCACCGAGAGGCTCGAGACGTGGTTATTACAAAGGCCTGCAGATGCACCTGATAAATTGATGTTTTTGGAAGGAGTTGAGTTTTCTTCGTCTTTTTATCAGCTCAAATTTTTTTTTTACTTGTTTTATAAGTTTGCCATAGTAACACAAATTCTGTAAAAATTTCAGCTATTATTATTCATCATCATCATATCAGCTCATATACGTCCCCACCGAGGGGCTCGAGCCTACCCTGAATTAAAGCGATCGGGCCTTAGTCGACCACGCGGGCCCAGTGCGGGTTGGTCGACTTCACACACAACCTGCGAGTTTTTTCGCAGGCGTGTGCAGGTTTCCTCACATTGTTTTCCTTTACCGTGTTTTTTTTTACGGTAGATAATAGTTACTAAGAGTTTTATAGTCAAACTACTTAAAGTTTCGCCAACGCCATGTACGTCTGTCCGTCCGTATGTCAGAGTTATAAAGCTGAAATTTAGTATTACTTATACAAATAGGCCTTACAAATGTCCTTGGGGAAGGCCTTTGTCGAGAGGTGGACGTCTTTCGGCTGATATGATGATGATGATAATAATACAAATAGGTATGTGACGCTTAAAAACACGCAGGAAAAAATCTGTATAATTATTGTTTAAGGTACCTCCCAGACACACCCTGGACACTTTTTACAAGGGGCGCGAAATTACATTTCTAAAAACAAATGACGGAGCAAACAAAATCACGCCGAACCAAACATAAACCAATCTGTATTAACCTGGGAGACGAAGAAAAGGGAGGTCGGAATCTAGAGAGCGGCAGGGAGTGTCCATACCGTATTTTAGTACTAATATGTATAATTTGCTACAGATATAGTGGGGGAGGTTTTTTTTCACTTAAGTACCTTATTGTATGTAGAATCGTTAAAAAGGTCCTTTGAAACTGTTGCCGGTTTGCCTCTAAATTTTTTTTCATAAATTAAATAGGAAATAGTAGGTAGGGCATGTAATTTAATTTAAAAGGAAAATTATCCATTCTAAGTAGGCTTTTTTAGATTAGAAGTAACAGTTGACCAACTTAAGAGTATTGTGAAGCTGCGACTTTTCATACAAACGACGTTAACGATTTTCACCTTTTAAATGTTTATCGATTTGGACCAATTTTTGATAGGTTGTCAGTCAGAACAACAGCTAGGCTTATACGTTTTGTTTTTCAAATTACAAATTGTAAATAAACAAAAAATGGCCGCAATTAGTTTTGTACGAAAACACGCGAACGACAATAATATTAAAGTTATTAACTTTATCAAAAAAACAAAAACTTAAGAGCCTAGCTTTTGTTCTGACTGACAACCTATCAAAAATTGATCCGAATCGGTTAACATTTAAGAGCTGAATATCATTAACGTCGTTTGTATGAAAAGTCGCAGCTTCACAATCCTCTTAAAATGTGCAGTTTGTTAAGTAAGAATGTTAATAGATTCTCCATACAACATGTTTTATACCAACTGCAAAAATAGCCGACACATATGTATTATATTACATTTACACGACAGTTTATTTACAAAGAAATGATAAAAACAGAATCCTATTTAGCGGGGGCGCTACCAAACCGTCGAAATGACTATTGACTTAGACTAGTGAGACACGTAAAACCGATTAAGTGCGAACGCAGCCGACCGCTGCCGAACCGATGACAGTCGAATCTCAACGACGAATGACGATTTTTTGGACAATATATAATGGTCTCTGGGTACTAGCTATTTTGAGACAGTCTTCAATAAAAAAAAATATTATATTTTGATTTGCAATACTAGAGTCGCAGTAAAAGTGTTGCCATAGCTGTAACAGTCTTTGAGTAAAACGGCTGTGACATAACGACGAAGAGACGAATATGGCAAAACTATAAGGGTACCTAGTTTGACTAAGGAACCCTAACAAATTTTTAATTTTTGTGCCTGTTTAATACTTTGGTAGCTCATTTATGAAAATTTATGGACACAAGTATTAGGCATAATAATGTTTGTTTTTATTTCAAGCTCCGAGGGCGTGAGTGAGCCGTGCCTTTACGGATTTAGGCGTATTTGCATCAGCCGGTGAAAGGGCGCAAAGTGGAAATTGACAGCCTTTGTTTTGCCAAGGGATCAACCAAGGGCCAAACTTCTATGAAATACGAAGAGGCTTTTGTCAACTACAGTCTGACAGATCAATTTGTGTTTTGTAATTTGGATATGCCAGTTTCAATATGAAACTGTGTAGGTATTGTGTTGGCCCGTTCGTATTCAAGTTCAAACAAACTTAAACTTATAAATAATAATGTTACATTTAATGTAGATACGTAAGTTTACCTATAATAGGTATGTTTATCACAACATTCCCAACAAAACATATCTATATATTTCACCGGGATATTGTGAAAACCGTGATATTACAATCTCACTATTTAGTTAGATTATGTTGTAACGGTACATTGTGATTCGGATCACAATATCACGGCCTATTCTTGTACCTCCGAATAAAACCAATGATTTCTTCTAGTGCGTAGCATTCTGCTACCCAGGGGGCGGGGGTCTGTCTGGGGGTCGGTGACTGTTAAATCAATCAGACCTGACCGAACCTAACATCGTTCGCTTCGCAAGCTCATTTATTTAGTGTTTTTCACTTCGCTTAGTGTTATTGTAATGCCACTAGTGAGTTTACAATGTCACTAGTGAAATTGTAAACAATATGTTACAATTCATAATCTAACGGAATTCACAATCTTACGGTGACATATATATGTATATATATTCTTTACTGTACACAAACATTTAAATGACAAGAACTGTAAAAGGGCCAAGTTAAAAAAAAAATAAAGGGATCTAAATGGTACCAAGTTCTATTGGTTTCTTTAATGATGGATACGTAACTTTTTTTAAATAAAAAAAATGATTATTTTCTCCATATAGTTTATGCATTAACATGACTATGGCTGTAGTCTCCTTTTAAGCTAAAATACCTGCGTCAGGAGGCTTTTTTAATTGAAATATTTATCATAAACTGCAATAATAAAGAACCTGCAACGGTTTTTATTTGCTTATAAGTTAATCCGTTTTCAAATAAAAATATGTTGTTTACATGGCTAGGAGTAACTATTTAGTAATCTGTTCCTAGGAGACTCCGAGCATCGCTCGGTCGCCAAGGTACTAATTTATCAAATAAAAAAAAATACATTCGATTTACAAAATTATGAATAAAATAATATTTGGTAATATTATTGTCCATCGTCTGTGTATTTAAACTGAGTAGATAGTTTTCGAAATATCAAAGCGCTAAAGCGAAAAAAAAATATAATCACTCCAAATAATTTCGTATTTCTCTATATTTTGTGCGACACCAACATATATTTTTTACCCTCTAGCAACGAATATAAGCCAATGGAACTTCAAGAATGTAAATATTTGTATTATAAAGGAAGTAATAAAAAGAAAAACATATTTCTTTCTCAAAAATGGCGTGATGATGTTTTTCATATTTTTGTCATCGACAACACTTATATCAACACCTAAAATATTGCTATAATATTATGTGATAGATCTGGGAAAACTCTAAATATGGTATCTGTCTTACAAAAATAGTTTTATAATATTAAGGTTACTGGCCATGCAAAAAAAGTATAAGAAAACAGCCAAGTACGAGACACACTTGTGCAAAATAGGATCTCATAGTCTTTTCAAAAAATAAATACACAATTTTTAAATTATATTTGCATTTGGTAATAGATCAGCTTTTTCCAAATCCAACTGCACATCCTAAGGTAGTCGACTATTACTCCTAAACTTAGAAAGCCTACTTAGGCGTGATAGTTTTTCTTTTAAATTGATTGTATTACTTACCCTAATATTAAAATTTTTTTTAGATGTCCTGAAATAGCGGTTTAGCTGGTAGGGGGGGGGGGGGGGGGGTAGGTACACTTGACTTTAACAAAAATTAACACTTTAAAGCTTCATATATCGCAAACTGATCTCTGAATAAAAATATGGTTTTAGTAAACCCGCAATAGTTTTAAAAAAGACCTATTGTGAAAAATTGTGTTAACTTAACAAAATCTGAATTTATGTTAAATAAATGCGGTGTGCTTCAAGGAAGTGTACTTGGTCCATTGTTGTTTTTGCTATACGTTAATGACCTTCCTGAGGTAACACCACAAAAAAGTATTTTATTTGCAGACGATATTTCTATCATAATACCGAATAATATTAAATCTAATAATTATGAAACTGACATAAATAATACAATTAAGGATATAATTGATTGGATGGACCAAAATAACTTGATTGTAAATTTAAATAAAACAAATTATATACAATTCGGCACAAACAGACATAACAAATTAAAATTTAACATACATAGCAATGAATCACATATACAAGAGGTTACTAATACAAAATTTCTGGGTGTTGCGTTGGACGATAGCTGTAGCTGGGAAAAACATACAGAGACTCTGAAAGAAAAACTTAATCGCTATACAATACAATACAATATTCTTTATTGCATCACAACATAAAAAAGAAATTGACAATATAGAAGAAAGCCTATACAATAGGCGGCCTTATTGCTAGGTAGCAATTTCTTCCAGGCAACCTTTGGGTAGGGAAACAGCGATAGAATAAGTTAAGGGGCGGTGCAATAGTTAAAAACAGAAAAAATTGCAAATAAACAGTTATTATAAAATACTTAATAGTTATTATAAATATCAATAAAATACTTAAATAATATAACAATAATATATAAAATAATAAATGTATACATAAGCAAACAAAAACCTAAGTAAATTAAATGTTTTATCTATCTATGTGTATGTCTTAAGCAGGTTAAGGAATATTTCAACGGTTAAGACTACGCTTTCGGCTTACCATGGTTACGTAGCCTCTATTCTGAAGTACGGCTTGTTAATATGGGGAAATTCTGTTCACTTTAATAATGTTTTCATTGCACAGAAGAAATGCATACGAGCTATATGTGGCAAAACATCCCGTGAGCCATGCAGGCCATTATTTAAGTCATTAGGACTGTTACCCTTGCCCTGCATGAATATTTTAGAGGTCGCTACTTTCGTAAAAAATAAAAAGACGAGAGATGTACACAACAGAACTGTAAGAGACCCAAATAAATTGGTTTTAAACAGTATACTCAAACTGACTCATTTTAATAGACAGTGTATAGTAATGTGTGTTAAAATTTATAATGCTCTACCTACTGACATGAAATCAATACCTAATAGTATATCATTTAAACGCAAACTTGTGACATATCTTAAAGAAAAATTATTTTATTCGGTAAATGAATTCCAATATAGACATTTTGACAATTAATATTGACTATGACAAATGCAATTGTATCTGTGACTTTATTTTGTAGTAAAGTTGGTAGTTTAAGTATTGCCCGTGAATTTTATAAGTAATAATTATAATAAGATTAACATTTGCATGCCAATCTGGTGAAATATGAGGACTACCTAAATAATGCAACAACTTTAAAACTATGTTTTATGCAAATAAACTTTCATTTCATTTCATTTCATTTATTCAACGATACCTCACGAGATGCGGTACGTCAACGAAAAAAAAAACACACCCTCTTTACATGTTAGGGCGGTACCCTAAAATTTTTTTAAAAAGAATTTATTGTACCATTTTATCGGCGTGATTAATTTGTATAGGTACCTACGCTAAATTACAGCTTTATAGTTCTAATAGTTTCTGAGCTAAGCCGCAGATAGACGGACAGACAGACGGACATGGCGAAACTATAATGGTTCCTTGTTGACTTCGGAACCCTAAAAATATTTATTTCTCATAAATGGCGCTGAGGATGTTTTCCTTATTCGTTCATCGACAACACTTATTAACACCCAAAATGCTATAATATTATGTGGTATATCTGGAAAAACTCTAAAAACGGTAACTACATATGGCTTAAAAAAAGTTTTAAAATATTTTTTCTCAAAAACAGGGCTAAATTTATTTATCAAATTTACGCAATCGAGAAATCTTAGGTTCATAGATACTTACTTTATTTTCATAAAAGACAGAAAACGTTACTTACTACATACATTAAAACAAGGCTTATTTTTGTATAAGTTTATTAATCGTTTTTAATGTGCCTATTTTAAGTAGGCTTAATTTTATTTAAACATGATCGTTTTTAACATGCCTGAGAAGAATGTCTAGGAAAATCCGTATAAAAGGTACCTTCCTTACAAATTGAATCATCATCATCATACCAGCCGAAAAAACGAAAAAACTGCCGGACAAAGGCCTTGAATAATGTGTCAATAATGTTCTAATAGATGGTATTTATTAAGTATCTAGTAGCAATTGTAATATCTGAAAGAATAAACCGTTTACGTTTTAGGGTTCCGTTCTTACCCAAAGGGTGCAAACAGAACCCTTTTACTAAGCACACGATGTCTTTCCGTCTATTGCTTCGCGTGTGCAAACGCCATGTTTGGGCACCGCTGAATATCAGCGCTGTGACGCCACTTACAGCACATACTCAGTCTGAGTCCAGTTTTCTGGCACCACAGCACTCCAAGTTGCTGGTGTACACTATAATATGAATAAGACATTTCCTTTTGCGGAGTTGGTCTTTAGGACTAAAAGAATGATTTAAGAAGCGGAGCCATAAAATACTTACGTGGAGAGCAATTGATGGTGAACCTTAGTGCGCCAGTCCAACTCTCACTTGGCCGATTTCATGTTGTTCTGTGATGTTCACAAAATAAGATTAAAGCCTTTAATATCATGCGAACGCCTGAATTGTGTTGACCAAATTGCAACTTACGAGGCCTGACATGGCCATAATTTATAATTTAATAGTTCATTAAGGTAGTAAGGTCATGCTTGACCTAAGAAATATTTAATCTACGGCCATGCCGTACGGGTATGTTGGCTACTTGAGTCTAAGTTCTTGATAGGACCACCGATAGGCATAGATTCGCAAACCCAAACTTTGTAGGCGTGACTCATTAGTTGGTCTGAATAGTTACCAATTTCTGTTGAAGGCTTTATTAAGATACTCGGAATGTTTGGAAGTTTAATAAATGTAAGATACGTACGTAACTTTATACAGCTAGTATTTAATGATTAACTTAACAGACACATTTCAGTGAAAGTCTCCGATACCTACCTCCTTGATGGTAGTTTATAAAAAAAGTTATTACGTTTGAAAAAAAGTCTAATTACATGTCGGACCAGGAGCAAAGTAACCGTGGACTTTTTAACGAGTAAATGGTTTATTTAAAAAAAAACGTTATTTTTGCAGTTGGTATAGAACGTTTTATAAATAAAATCTACTTTTTACAAATCCTACTGCACACCTTAAGGCTTATAACGCGGCCAACGATCAACTTTGTAACCACTTTTTACTTCAATTAAGGATTTTTTACCGAAAAAAAATATTTTTTTTTAATTTACAGGATATGAGGAGTGATTTTGATTTCCTCGAATTTAATACATAGAACTGAAGAAAAAAATATCCTTATGCACCCTTTTTTTATTTGTAACCATAGAACTGATGCAATTTTTATCGAAATATTATGATAATTTATGAACTCTTAACAAAACAATATGAAATGATTTTGTTTTCTTACATTTTGGAAATTCTTCTTATTATATTTGTAATGAATTAAAAACCAAAATTTTCCCACGATTCATCCGCAGCGATTGATGTAATAGCCACGTTGCAGTACGAGCTGACAAGAACTTTATAAATTTCCAAGCTATTTCGTTCGATGTTTGAAACGTTGTGAATCGAGTTGCTAATTTTAGAGACGGAGAAGCAATTATTAAAAGTCGGTTAACTATTACTCCTAAACTAAGAAAGCCTACTTGGCCGTGATAATTTTCCTTTAATTTTTTTAGATTTCCTGATATGGCGGTTTAGTTGACCGGGGAGACACTTAACCGCTCCAATACAGCAGTTAACCGTCTTTTGGTTAACTATTGTGTCTAGGCTCGATATCGCGACTACGGGACGCGAAAACTTAAATCTAACAATAAATTAGCACAATTGTTTTAGGATTTTATTTTACCACCTTGTTGGCGTGATTACCATGTAAAGTATACCCATGACAAATTACAGCTTTCTAGTACAGAGTCTCTTAACTAAGCTAAGACGAAAGGATATTGCAAATTCTTGTTGACTACGAATCCCTAAAAATATAGAGCGTTAAATCCACCAAAAAATCATACAAGAAAAAAATGACGTTAACCCTTACACCGCCGTCCAATTTGGGTGCCATAAAGGGAAAACTCAGCAATATAGGCTGAAGGTGCCTCCTAAATTATTCAAATTTATACAAGCGTTCGCAGGTAAGTTTACATAAGTCCACTGGAGGGCACGCAGCGGACACTCCTCTCGACCTCTTGAGCTATCTCAATGCAGAACTTGAGTTTCATCTCAAGTTGAATTCTGACCAGTGTAGTTGTCGAGGTAACGAGCAATCGAGTGAGATGTTGAAACCTTGAGGATATTGAAAGTTTTAAAGTGGGAAGTTAGTTATTTATTTTTAAGGCGGTAATATTACAGATTTTGGTTTTTTTGACGTCAATTACTCCTAAACGATAAAAAACCAAACTTTGAAAAAAAAATCCTTGTTGTTGATGATGTTCCTTAAAGTCAAAAGCTATTAGAAACACGATTGAGCAGTTTTGTCTTGATAGAAAAAAAATCCTAAAGATAGGTCTACCTACACCGTTAATTTCAACTATAGGTATGACTAATATTTTGAAGCATAAATTTAAAAAAAATATACAACAATATTCGTTATGATAATACAAAGTGAGTAATTTATTATTTTTTATACTTTCATTGTAGTTTTTGATTGAAACGAAAAACCATTGAAAAAGTGTGGTTATTTTCTTTACTCTTTACACGTTAATTACACGTCAAGAAAAAGAAAGAGACAACTGTTCCAATCAATACTTCGCCTTTATTAAAGTAAGCGTCGGTGGCTCAACCGGCAACGACTCGGTCCTCCTAACCAGAGGTGCCGGGTTCAAATCCGGACGGCCAATGTACCAATGAGTTTTTCGAAACTTACGTACATATACTCACCGATTGCTTTAACGGTGAAGGAAAACATTGTGAGGAAACCTGCACACGCCTTCGAAGAAACTCGAAGGTTGTGTGTGAAGTCGACCAACCCGCACTGGGCCTGCGTGGTCGACTAAGGCCCGATCGCCCTAATTCAGGGTAGGCTCGAGCCCCTCGGTGGGGACGTATATGAGCTGATATGATGAAAGTAAAATAAATCACGTTGGGGGGTTTTGCCATAATCTCCAAGCTTGGCAGGCGGGTTGGCGATCGCAGTGCAGTTGCAGGTCTAATACAGTGCACGAAAAGGACACTGCTGTCCGGTTTAATCCCTTAGTCGTATCTAACGACACCCATTGGAAAAGCCCGGAGTTTCCCTACGCGTTCGAATCAGAAACGAGGAGATCCGTAGGAGAACCACGGTAACTGACATACTCGTAACTCTCAGAGTTGCTAAATTTAAGTAGCAGTGGGCGGGGCACATAGCTTGTAAAACAGATGGGGCAGTAATCGAGATATTAAAATTATTAAATGTTAAATGTTACGTTTTTCATACTCGGGCAATGATTAAACGTAAAAGGTCTCAGAATTGCTAAACTAAAGTGGCAGTGGGCGGGGCACATAGCTCGTAGAACAGATGGCCGTTGAGGTAGTAAAGTTCTCGAGTGGCGACCGCGCAACGGAAAACGTAGCGTAGTCAGGCCTCCCACTCGGTGAACCGATGACCTGGTGAAGGTCGCGGTAAGCCGCTGGATGCGGGTAGCGCAGAACCGGTCGTCGCAGAAATCCTTAGGGGAGGCCTATCTATGTCCAGCAGTGGACGTCCTTCGGCTGATATGATGATAATGATGTTCTAGTGACATAGTTTGTTCTTTATAAATTATTATTGTATTTTGATGTTTTAAACTAATGGTTGTTTATTTTTTAAATAATGTTGAATGTTTATTTTTCACGAATGACACGAATATGTGATTACTATTTTATGACTATCAGACAGAGTGTAATTTGCACCTATTTTAAATAAATAAACCAGCCAAGTGCGAGTTGGACTAGCTCACCGAAGGTTCCGTACCACCACATCTCTGGATAAGAAACCTTAAAAATATTAAATTGAAAACTATACACATCATAAAAATATTAAAAACTCTGTTTATGCTTAAGGCAATGAAGTCCTTTCATACGATACGCCACATGACTCCGTTAACTAAATTCAACTAAATTTGGACCGCTGTTCCTTGCATAAATGATTACATACTTTACATAAAGACTATCTTTTTATGATTTAATTACAAATGTATAGTTTTCATATTTTTCCTTATACTTTTAGTATAAGACTGTGTTATTTGCCAACTTTAATAGTTCTAGGTCAACGGAAAATACCTTATAAATTTTGATTATCTTGAGAGTGTCGAAATATCAGTTTTTTGCGGCATAAACGGCCGTATCTTTTTTTTATCTTAACAGTTAACGAAAGAAATGAACCTTCTAAGTTACTTAGAAGTTTGATTTTTATACAGCTTCAAGAAACTGTAGACCGGAGTATGTTATTATAAATTCAACTCGATAACTTCACTCGTTACCCAGATAAAGGGTCTTGACAAGACAGACGGATGGATGGATGGACAGACAGACGAAGACGGACAACAAAGTGATCCTATAAGAGTTAAGTTATTTTTAGGTACTGAACCTTAAAAAATAGTCTCGCCTTGAAGATCATCATCATATCAGCCGAAAATCGTCCACTGCTGGACAAAAGCCTCCCCCAAGGATTTCCACGCCGACGGGTCCTGCGCTGCCCGCATCCATCGGCTTCCCGCGATCTTCACCAGGTCGTCGGTTCACCGCGTGGGAAGCCTGTCTACGCTACGTTTTCCGGTGCGCGGTCGCGCGGAGATCCGCAGGAGAACCAAAGTAACCGACATAGCTCACAGAATTGCTAAACTGAAGTGGCAGGGCACATAGCTCGTAGAACAGATGGCCGATGGGGCAGAAAAGTTCTCGAGTGGCGACCTCGCACCTTGAGGATCGCCAAATTGTAAAAAATGGGAAACATTGACGCAGGCAAAGATTTTCGAAACAAAAACGAACAATTTGAAGTAATTATATCCAAGTAACCCGTTAACCACGACATTTTCAATCCTATTTATTTTAATCCTTGCAATTGCTTCAAAACACTCGACCTCGCCTTATCTGCGCTGATTACCCCTCCCCTTAACTAGAACTAGAGGAGACCGGGCTATCAGCGCCCATCCCATCTCCCGAGTGTCATTAGTTAATGTTGCGGCCAGTTCCTACAGAGATTTAATCTGGTGGCCTAAGATCAGTCGATTCGCCCGCGCCTCCCCTGATCTTATCGAAGTCATTACCGTTCGGGCGACGATAAAGCCTTTTAGACTTCACGATACGATGCCTCTTAATCAGAAGTTTAGTGAGACAAAATAATCTTACCTAGTTGATTTCATACTTTAAGTAACTGAAGGTGTTTGCGTTGTATCTTCGGATAAACTATGATTTCTGTACTATGTGCTATGGCTCTTTTTCAAAATGGGCATAATGCTAGCTTATTAGTTTATTATCCGAATTTTATTTATTGCTTATTGTACACAGCATCAGATAAATACACAGGATATAGATTAAAAAAACACAAGATTTACAAATGGTATGCTTAACTCTGAAAGAGTTAACTATCAACGAATCAGTCACGTCCGGATACCTTCTTTTAAAATATACCACCGACATTCAGATTGGAGTATGTACTCGTAATATGTAATAGATTATATTATTATCATCATCGTATGAGCCGAAAGATGTCCACTGCTGGACAAAGGGCTCCCTCAAGGATTTCCACGACGGCCTGTCCTGCGCTGCCTGCATCCAGTGGCTTTCCATAACCTACACCAGGTCATTGGTCCACCGTGTGGGAGGCCTGCCTAGATTATATTATAAAATAGTTTAAATTGAAATGGCCTCAGTAGCTCTAAGTATCTATCTTATATAATATAGAATGTTGTCGATTTAATTTGAATCATCAATAGAACTCCAAAAATGATGCTTGTCCCTAATTATCGGATCATCTGAAAAAGCCCTGTTTTGTGCCCTTTGACGTCCTATCGCGGAGGAAGATTGCCGCGGCTCTATTACTTTCAGCTTTTATTACACCCGGTAATGTGCCTCAAGTTTCCCCATTGGTATCAAACAGTGATACTTCGACTAGACGACTTTGTGTTGTGTGTTTGCTTTGCAAAGTTGTGTGTGTGATATATCCTCGAATCTATACTCTCGCGATAGATTTTTATTTTTTATTTTTTGGGCACGTAAAAGAATAAAACAAATATTAAATCAGTATGTGTTCGAAGAGCTCTAAAACTAGTAATAGTTTTAATCAATTTATTAAAACTGTTTTGGTCTGCGGAGCGGCCTTAATATC
Source organism: Coleophora flavipennella (assembly GCA_947284805.1). Taxonomy (NCBI): domain Eukaryota; kingdom Metazoa; phylum Arthropoda; class Insecta; order Lepidoptera; family Coleophoridae; genus Coleophora; species Coleophora flavipennella. The sequence goes on along the minus strand of OX369270.1, from coordinate 5,130,912 downwards.
ATCTTCATCATATCAGCCAAAAAACGTCCACTGCTGGACAAAGGCCTACCCCGAGGATTTCAACGACGACCGGTCCTGCGCTGCCCGCATCCAGCGGCTTCCCGCGATCTTCACCAGGTCGTTGGTCAATCGCGTGGGAGGCCTGCCTACGCTACATTTTCCGGCGCGTGATTGCCACTCGAGAACTTTACTACTCCAACGACCATATGTTCTTCGAGCTATGTGCCCTTCCTACAGCCACTCCATTTCTCCAACGACCATATGTTCTTCGAGCTATGTGCCCTGCCCACTGCCACTCCAGTTTAGCAATTCTGTGGGCTATGTCGGTTATTTTAATTACCACCCCATCTCTTCCCGAGGGTGTCGTAAGAGACGACTATAGGATCTAAAACCGGAGAATGGGCAGCAGCGTCCTTTCCGCGCACGTACTGCATGCCACAACACTGCACATTGTGATCGCCAACCTTGCCAAGTGTGGTGATTATGGCAAAACCCTTAAATTTAGGAGAGGTCTTCGTCTATCTGACGTCTTTTTTTCTAATTTAATGATGGTCAACATCATCATCATCACATCCCAAATCAGGCTGATCAGTATATAAAACTTTGACCCTGCCTTAATTAGTTGCAAATAGAACATTCAGCATACCTACCTAAACATTAGAATTCACGGATAGACAAGGGCATAAAACTCTGTCCATTGTGTCCACACACATTAAAATTCAAAAGCATGACCGACATATCCGACAAACCTTTTTAGGGTACATAATATGACATCCATCATAGCCATTCAGTGCCCTGAAAGCGTGCACATGTCCCAAGCTTCCCCGCACTCGGTGGGTAACGAAACAATTAACGCGTGTTCCACAAAATTCACACAAAACCGAGCGTGAATTTATTTTAAAGCGGCGCGTTTTTACCGACTTCAAAAAGGAGGAGGTACTAAGTTGGACTGTATATTTATTTTAAATGTATGTTCACCTATTTTTCCTTCAATTGTGGACCGATTTTCAAAATTCTTTTTTCATTCGAAAGAGTATACTTCTGAGGGGGTCCCATTGTCACTAAGTCAGGATCTGATGATGGGATCCCAGGGAAATCGAGAGAAACCCTCAAATTACTCATTATGTAGGCACTTAGTACGAGATTCATATGTTTTCTAAAGCTGTTAAAATACTTGCGTCTATTAGTCATCATCGCATGTTGGTAAGCTGATGAAGGAAGGTACAACTCCTTAACGGTTAGGAGTTGGAGGAAAATTCTTTCAATATTATACATAGATATATACGTAGGTATGCATAGACCGATAGGTTATATTCTTTCCGGTTATTCAGATGAGCTGATGATAATGGAAGCCACAGGACTTTGTATCTGTCAATGAAACACATGTTTTGTGATTTGATAATTCCTATTGGTGAGTAGGTGTTTAACGTTGTTAGATAGATAACATTATCACTAATAATAAAGAAAATAAAAATAAAAGTTTTAAAAAACAAAAAACCGACTTCAAAATAAAAAGTCACTCAAAAGTTTGCGTTGATGTCTTTTGCTTGTGATGTGAATAGTGTATTGTTATTGTCATTATACTATGTAGTCATGTCGAGAGGTATATATGATGGAACGGAACTCTCGGAGTGCTAGATCAAAAAGAATAGATATTTAGAAAATATACTATTTACTTACTTAAATACTAGTATATTACTTACTTAGGTAATACTGTACATTTTTGTACTATCGCTTTGCGTTTATTCATATGTCTGTGCAGTCTAAAGTCAAAGTATATATATTAGTTCTAACATACAGTATGGACACTCCCTGCCGCTCTCTAGATTCCGACCTCAGATTGATACAGATTGGTTACAGTTTGGTTGTCGAACGTATAGGATTTCGCCGCCATTTCGTTTGTTCCGTCATTCCTTTTTTGAAATGTCATTTCTGGCCCGTTGTATGACGTGTCCAGGGTGTGCTATAGCAGTGAGCACATTGTTAATTCATTATACACTCTTATCACATAATATACAATACATATTTAACAATACATCATACTTATACATAACAGTCTATAGGAAACAACGTTATCCTGGACAATTGAAAAAGTACAGTGACATAGACATACCTACAAACAAAGCCTAAGGAAGCAAGGATCCCTTACTAACAATTTGGAAACATTTGAAAATACGAGGGCGGTCCCCTGGGGTTGAACCCCCGCGGATGGAAATAGTTTCCGCTCACCCGAGAAGTGGAATTACACCCGGGTTGGGGTCAGACGAATGAATTTTGATTTCGCTTTTTATCCGACGGATTATCTGTTGGTGATTTGTATTTTGGACTTATTAAACATGCTCGTACTTTTTACAACTTTTTATTTAACTTGCAATGTATGTTATGTTTGTTCGGGTGGAATCTTGCAAGTTAAATTTGACCCACTTCCTGGTTTCCGATTGAGCTGAAATTTAGCATGCATATGTATATCGCGCGACAATGCAATATTAAAAGCTTGTACCTAAATAATTTAAGGTTTTTCGAAAATTATTGATTCTATCTATACTAATCTTATATAATTAGAAAATTCGTGTTAGGTGTAAATTTATAACTCAAGAACGTCTGGAACAATTTTTATGATTTTTGTGTTTCTGCATTTGTCTTTGTCGGGAAAAGGATAATACTCGTAAGTATTAAAATATGATATTCATCAATAAAAAAAGTTCATCATCATTATCATCATACAGCCGGAAATCGTCCACTGCTGGACAAAGGCCTCCCCCAAGGATTTCCACGACGACCGGTCCTGCGCTGCCCGCGTCCATCGGCTTCCCGCAATCTTCACCAGGTCGTCGGTGCACTGCGTGGGAGGCCTGCCTACGTTACGTTTTCCGGTGCACGGTCGCCACTCAAGAACTTTACTGCCCCATCGGCCATCTGTTCTACGAGCTATGTGCCCTGCCCACTGCCACTTTAGTTTAGCGATTCTGTGAGCTATGTCGGTTACTTTAGTTCTCCTGCGGATCTCCTCGTTTCTGATTCGATCACGCAGAGAAACTCCGAGCATAGCATGCTCCATTGCCCTTTGGGTGACCTTGAGCCTTCTTATGAGGCCCATAGTAAGCGACCATGTCTCAGTTCCGTATGTCATCACTGGCAACACACAATGGTCAAAGACCATAGTCTTGAGACACTGCGGTATTTGGGACGTGAAGATATTGCGAAGCTTCCCGAACGCTGCCCAGCTGTGTTGGATTCTTCGATTGATATCTTTCTTGAACTCGGACCTACCTAGCTGGACTGTTTGTCCTAGGTATAGATATTCGTCAACAACTTCCAGTGTAGAGTCTCCAACCTTTAGAGCGGTGGGTGCCATACTGACATTTAACATTATTTTCGTCTTGTCCATGTTCATATTAAGACCCACTTGTTGAGAAATTTTACTGAGGCCATCGAGCATTGTGCTTAGGTCTTCCATAGTCTCAGCCATAACCACGATATCGTCAGCGAATCGGAGGTGGGATATGTACCCGCCGTTGATATTGATGCCGAGTCCACCCTAGTCCAGAAGCTTAAAAACATCTTTCAGGGCGGCGGTGAACAGTTTAACACCCCTCGCTGCAACTGGATAGGTTTCAAGTTCTGGTCCTGGAGGCAAACCGGAATAGTGGCGTTTTCATACAGACACTTCCACACCTCGATGTATCGATGGTCAATTTGGCACCGCTGGAGAGACTGTAGCACAGCCCAGGTTTCGACTGAATCAAAGGCCTTCTCATAGTCCACAAACGCCAAATATAGTGGCTGATTGTACTCTTCGGTCTTCTGTATAATCTGCCGCATCGTATGTATGTGGTCTTTGGTACTAAAGTCTTTTCGGAAACCGGCTTGTTCGGGAGGCTGGAAGTCGTCAAACTTGCGTGCGAGACGATTCGTTATGACTCTCGAAAACAGCTTGTAGACATGGCTCAGAAGTGAGATGGGTCGATATGGTCCTGCCATCCTCAGTCCTCAGCTTGGTCAGTTGGCTTTGTCTTTTGAGCCTTTGTCAGGGACTTAGAGATCTGCCTGTTTAGTTGCCGATACTTAGTAGCATCTTCAGAGGACTGCAAAACCAATCTGCGTCTTTCTTCCATGAGGTTGCTGTTGAAGTCTGAGATTTTTTTGGTTCTGTTTGAACGGCGAGTTTTAAAAATCTTAGACCCGGCCGTTTGGACAATTTTTACGAACCTTTCATAATAATTGTCCACATTCTCGCAGTCTCCTAGGCATTCGAAACGATTTTGCAACTCAAGCTGAAAGCTCTTGGGGTGTTGGAGCTAGATGGGCGCTGGTCGGAGCGTAGACTTCATCAGTTGACATCTTTCTAGCTTGGTCTTTAGATCCAATGTGCCTCTGACCATCCGGTGATCGCTTCCTGTTATGACTGAATTGATCACGGAGAGATCATTGAATATTTGCCTCCTTGTCGACAAGATGAAGTCTATCTCGTTCTTCGTTACGCCATTAGGATGCAACCATGTCCACTTCAGCTGTTTTGACTTTTTGAAGAAGGAGTTCATCATAAACAGGCTCTCCTTCTCCATAAAGTCGGCCAGCATCTGGCCACGTGCATTTCTTACTCCATATCCAAATTGCCCCACTCTTAGCTCACCATCGCTTCGTTTGCCCAGTTTTGCGTTAAAGTCCCCCATAACAACGGTATAATGAGTCCTGGTGCTATGTTAGGCTGTAGAGATGTCCTCATACGTAGTCTCTTCCTCGTCGTCGGAGTGTTCCGTAGTCGGCGCGTATACCTGTATGACCTTCATCGAATACCGTTTGGTGATTCTGAGTATAAGGTATGCTACCCTTGTCGAAACGCGCACGATTTGGACCACATTGTTAATCAGGGACTTGTGGACGAGAAACCCGACACCACACTGGGACTGTTGGTCGCCCTCCCGGAAATAGAGCAGGTTTCCGGATTTAAGGATCATGGTGTCCTCTCCCTCTCTTCGGACTTCACATGAACCTACGATATCCCACCGTAACCTGCTCAATACTTCTTCGAGTTCTGTAAGTTTCTCGTCATTCCGCAGTGTACGCGTGTTGTAAGTTGCCAGGGCCAAAGGTCGTTGGGTTTGGTAGCCTGGCATCTGCCGGGGATTCTTCGCACCCCCCACCCCGCCATTACCATGACTGCTACCGGAGCCAGGAATAGCGGGGCCGTTTTCTGGGTGTGAACTTCATAGGGGGGTCCTATCCTTAGCCGGGAACCATACGGCCAAAAAAAGTTATTGGTTTTAAGGTAGGGTAGTGTAGTGTAGGTGTAGTGTAGTTAGGGTAGGGTAGTGTAGTGTAGTGTAGTGTAAATTGGAACAAAGTTTGCCGTAATCGCCACGCTTGGCAGGCGAGTTGGCGATCGCAGTGTGATTGCAGGTGTGTTGCAATGCACGGAAAGGACGCTGCTGCCCATCCTCCGGTTTGAAGTCCCTTAGTCGAATTTTATGACCCCCATTGGAAGAGATGGGATGGTCCTATTCTTAGCCGGGAACCATACGGCCAAAAAAAAGTTATTGGTTTTAAGGTAGGCTAGTGTAGTGTAGGTGTAGTGTAGTTAGGGTAGGGTAGTGTAGTGTATAGTGTAGTGTAAGGTGGAACAAAGTTCGCCGGGACAGCTAGTCTATATACGAGTGTATAAAAATGGACCCCTATTTCTTCTGGTCATCGCATCACGCGTAAACGGCTGGACCGGCTTCGATTATTATGTTTTTGATCAGTTTGTTATTGTCAGGAGAAAGTTCTTAAGTAGGGTAGGGTAGGGTATGGTAGTGGTGGGTAGTGTAGTGTAAAGTGGAACGAAGTTCGCCGGGACAGCTAGTCTATATACGAGTGTATAAAAATGGACCCCTATTTCTTCTGGTCATCGCATCACGCGTAAACGGCTGGACCGGTTTCGATTATTATGTTTTTGATCAGTTTGTTATTGTCAGGAGAAAGTTCTTAAGTAGGGTAGGGTAGGGTATGGTAGTGGTGGGTAGTGTAGGGTAGGGTAGTGTAGTGTAGTGTAAGGTGGAACGAAGTTCGCCGGGACAGCTAGTCTATATACGAGTGTATAAAAATGGACCCCTATTTCTTCTGGTCATCGCATCACGCGTAAACCGCTGGACCGGTTTCGCTTATTATTTTTTTGTTGAGTTTGTTATTGTCAGGAGAAAGTTCTTAAGTAGGGTAGGGTAGGGTATGGTAGTGATGGGTAGTGTAGGGTAGGGTAGGGTAGGGTAGTGTAGTGTAGTGAGAGATGAAACGAAATTCGCCGGGACAGCTAGTATTATTATAAAGAGGAAAGCTTTGTATTTTTGAAATGAAGAATAAAATCAAAATCTACTAAACCGTTTTTAAAAATCTTTCACCATTAGAATGTTACTATTAGTAACATGGGCTATATTTATTACAAGAAAAAATAAGGGATCCATGCTAAAACTTCAGTACCTAAGTTACTTAGCGTGCAGCCGGCTCCATCGAATTATAAGACGTTATCACGTCAAAAATACGTACCTATGACCTTTATAAAGATAAAATTATAAATATATCTAAAAATGTTTAAAATAAAAGTAAACCCGTGTAAAGCTGGGGCGGGCCGCTAGTTGTATATAAACCTAGGTTGCTTCTATTTTTATTTTTAAATAACCATCATTTATAGTATCCACTTTGCTTAAAGATTTTTGGTTTTTGAAAATTAACTATAGGTTTCTTGGGGCCGAAAAAATATTTTCAGTTACAAGAAATCAACGCCGATTATCTTTTTACCGATAAAAATTCTACAAGTGTGTATTTACTTGACTGTGCAAAAAAAAATCATATTATTAGCAGAAATCATAACATATGCTTAAAGCATATCTAGCATGTACAGTTCCCACTTGATAACTTATCAAAAATTATAAACTACTAGAAGGTTCGCGGTGCGCGAGCCGTAAACGGCTCGTGGGTTAATTTGTTGCATGCAGAGTGAAATTGGTCGTACCATTTTAGAATTTTTGCCGGACTAAAGCATGGCGATTGATTTCATATACAGATTATTTATTTGTCATAAAATATATTTACAGTTTCGACAACACTCACCATTCACATTTTAAGTTGGCGTTAATCTTTAATACGATATGAAGTTTTTTTACGGCATTCTTTTTTTGGAATTGGGCTCAGAAGATTCTATTGTACTTGGTTGGTACCAATTTTGGTCCCTGCCGCATGTAGCTTTTGCGCCGGATCTTGGAAGGCTGCGAAAAACAAATAATATCAAATATTGTGGCAGTGAGGTCGCGGGAAGCCCCTGGATGCGGGCAGCGCAGAACCTGTCGTCGTGGAAATCCTTTGGGGAGGCCTATGTCCAGCAGTGGACGTTCTTCGGCTGACCCATACTCCATTCAGACCGACACAAATTATTTTTCCTTCATGATTTTCCAGATATTTTATAAAATAACCGATAAATATGTACATTTTACATTTACGCTCTTCCCTGCTATGACCGACTGAGTGACGTTATAATATGTAACATTGTCAAAATGATTTCGTAACGTTTCGTCATAATTTGTTTTTCAACAGGATGATGTCATTTGTTTTCAGACAGGCCTCTAGGGATAGACTATTTCAATCACAGTTATGCAGTTGCAGTAGCCTAGCTATAAAATGCTCTATTTATATTGATAAAAAAATTTCAGGGTTCTAATCTCAGTGTTATTTTTTTTGGACTTTTTTTATAAACCTTAGGCGCTTTACAATTCTACTAGTAATGAATAAAAATAATAACAATTGTCGTAAAAAATATATAAGACACAAAGAACCCGAAACTAACTTCATTTGTACAGTTATCTACCTTCCCACTTCTGAACGTAATAATAATAAAAAAAAACTTTTAGGTGCAAGCTTTTATTGAGAAATAAAGTGTTTCTAATTTGGCTTCCATGATTTGTCCCACAGAAGTGTGGTCGTGCTTTTCTTCAAAAAGGGCGACAATACCCTGCTGAAGAACTACAGACCCATCTCACTTCTGAGCCATGTCTACAAACTGTTTTCGAGGGTCATTACGAATCGTCTCGCACGCAGGTTTGACGACTTCCAGCCTCCCGAACAAGCCGGTTTCCGAAAAGGATTTAGTGCCATAGACCACATACATACGCTGCGGCAGATTATACAGAAGACAGAAGAGTACAATCAGCCACTATGCTTGGCGTTCGTGGACTATGAGAAAGCCTTCGATTCGGTCGAAACCTGGGCTGTGTTACAGTCTCTCCAGAGGTGCCAAATTGACTATCGATATATCGAAGTGCTGAAGTGTCTGTATGAAAACGCCACCATGTCGGTTCGCCTCCAGGATCAAAACTCGGAACCTATCCAGCTGCAGCGAGGGGTGAGACAGGGAGACGTTATATCTCCGAAACTGTTCACCGCTGCCCTGGAAGATGTTTTTAAGCTTTTGGACTGGGGTAGACTCGGCATCAATATCAACGGCGAGTACATCACCCACCTTCGATTCGCTGACGATATCGTGGTCATGGCTGAGACTATGGACGACTTAGGCACAATGCTCGCTGGCCTCAGTAGAGCCTCTCAACAAGTGGGTCTTAGAATGAACATGGACAAGACGAAAGTTATGTCAAACGTCCGTGTCATACCTACTCCTCTGAAGGTTGGAGGCTCTACACTCGAAGTTGTTACCGAATATGTATACCTGGGACAAACAGTCCAGTTAGGTAGGTCCAACTTCGAGAAAGAGATCAATCGTCGAATCCAACTCGGCTGGGCAGCGTTCGGGAAGCTTCGCAATATCTTTACGTCCCAGATACCGCAGTGTCTTAAGACCAAGGTCTTCGACCAATGTGTGTTGCCAGTGATGACGTACGGAACTGAGACATGGTCGCTTACTATGGGCCTCATAAGAAGGCTCAAGGTCACCCAAAGGGCAATGGAGCGTGCTATGCTCGGAGTTTCTCTGCGTGATCGAATCAGAAACGAGGAGATCCGTAAGAGAACCAAAGTAACCGACATAGCTCTCAGAATTGCTAAACTTAAGTGGCAGTGGGCGGGGCACATTGCTCGTAGAACAGATGGCCGTTGGGGCAGTAAAGTTCTCGAGTGGCGACCACGCACCGGAAAGCGTTGTGTAGGCAGGCCTCCCACTCGGTGGACCGATGACCTGGTGAAGGTCGCGGGAAGCCGCTGGATGCGGGCAGCGCAGAACCGGTCGTCGTGGAGATCCTTGGGGGAGGCCTATGTCCAGCAGTGGACTTCCTTCGGCTGATATGATGATGATTTGTCCCATACAAACTAACTAACACGGCAAGCTAAAATAATTTGGTTGGTGATAGGGCATTTTCTAAGCCCGCCTGGCTAGCTACCACCATCTTAGTCTTGCCGCCAAACATCACTGTTAACAACATTAATGTGTTCCGGCTTAAAGATAAGATAGCCTGTTCTCCATTGTGTCGGGGAATCTTGGTAAGCCCGCTTCGATCTTCGGCATCAACGTCACTTAAAAAAAGGTGAGATAATGCCAAGGGCTTTCCAATTGCTAATAAAAAAAATAAACACATTTTGCTAGAAAATAATTTCATACGTATACTGATGAATACTCATTTGAGTTACTTTTTATGATCTGTCAAAAACGAAATTTTGTTCTAAAAATGTTTGAAATACCCACAAGTGACGTCATAGATTTTAAGCGTCATTGACGAACTTATTTTGTGAATTTGATCAATTAAAAATTTAAAACGTGATGTAAAAACAAAACAAGTAAGGTTTTTTGAAACTTCAAGAGGAGAGCAATTTAGGAAATCATATTTCAGATTTTATTTTTGATGCAGTCCGATCCTGCATATTCATCGTAATAATAAGAATAATGGTTTACCAAAATAATATTGAATAGTAATTTTTTGTATCCACCATCCGGTATTTGACTGCTAGTCTTTTGAGTTACTTTTTACCAACTGTCAAAAACGACATTTTGTTCTAAAACTGTTGGTGTCACAAACTTGTGACGCCTGTCTTTGACGAACTAATTTAGTGGTTTTGATATATATAAAATTAAAATAAGACGCGTAATTAGTGGTAACGACTAATAAGAAGACGTTTGTATGGAAACTCCTGGGGACCTTTAAATGAATGAGTTTAATTATGCTTTGTAGGAGAAATGATATTTAGTAAATAATATTTTTTAAATTTGTTTTAAACAATTCAAATCAAATACCCTATTGGTAAGCCCTTGACATCATTTCACCTGATAGTAAGTGACGATTATCAATAGTGAATAAAAAAGAAAGCTTATAAGAACTACGTTCCCTGTTCCGAGCTCACTACACCGCAATAACTTACCCGGGGAGCCTGTTAGTAAATCTGGGTGCTGCACAAAAGGTAAGTATTGTTTGCATGCTTTTATCCAGGGTCGGAACTTTCGGTCGTACAGTACGGGTTTAGGCGGCTTCAGAGTCACGCGAATACCAGCGCCTGCGAAGAGCTACGTGGGATCGTTTTTAAGTATACCACGGCATTTCTTACCTAAGTCTTTCCTACCTTATAGTTACGTTATCAGCTTTAGTATGTTTTGGCATGGAAGTATTAGCACACCCTGGACACTTCATACAACGGGCCAGAAATGATATTTCAAAAAACGAATGATGGAAAAAACAAAACGGCGGCGAAATCCTATACATTCGACAACCAAACTGTAATCAATTTGAATCAATCTGGCAGACGAGGAGTGAAGTCGGAATCTAGAGAGCGACAGGGAGTGTCCATACTGTATATTAGTACTAATATATATACTTTGATACGGGTTTAGGCGGCTTTAGAGTCACGCGAATACCAGCGCCCGCGAAGAGCTACGTGGGGACGTTTTTAAGTAGATCACGGCATTTCTTTCTTACCTAAGTCTATTCTACCAAATATTTACCTTATCAGCATTAGTATGTTTTGGCATGGAAGTATTAGTATGTTAGTTCCACATCCACATTGCATGACAAATAAAAGATGAGCACGCTTCTCACCAATTATGAAATAAAAAAAAATAATTATAAAAACAATTTACGTTAAACAGCATTACAGTTTGCTTACAGTTATTAGTTATACTTTATTTGTATGTAAGTTATTTTTCAAGCATATTTCAAGGTAAGGTGGGGGTAAGAGATAGTGCCCAGATCAAAAAGTATAGCGATGAATGCTGGAACAAGTTGAGAGACATCGATTTTCCTGCGGAATTTAGGTCATGCAGTGACACTACCCGTAACATATTAGAGCATAAGGTTTTAATTGATAATCTCTATAGTAAAATTATAACTGCGTTAAGGAGGGCTGCAGAGATTAGTTACGATGTTCAACATGCTAAAAAACGTTAACAAATTGTGGGATGGAATAAGTTTGTAAAAGAGACTCACGGGGACGCGAGACTCGGTTTCCAGATGTGGGTTCTATATGGGAAACCATCTGAAGGAATGATATTTAAAAGGATGCATCCAGAAGGGTTTTAAGTCAAAACTCAAGTGGACAATGAAACTCAAATAAAAATAAACATTTTAGCTAAACATCACAAAAATAACGATTTTAAAAGTTTTTGGAAAGAAACTAAAAGAATGGAGACTGGATCTTGTGTACCCGCGAGCGTCGAGGGCCTGTGCGAGCCAAGTCAGATAGCAGAAATGTTCAAAAAACATTTTAGAATCAAATCTGTGACCCTAAACGTGCTGAGAAGTCGTCAGGTGTAGACTGTAAAAAAAATCACGTGTAAGGAGGTCACAAATACAATAAGATCAATGACGCGTGGTAAATCACCCGGCCACCATGACCTTAGCATTTAGCACTTGCAGTACGCAGGCGCCCATCTTCCTCGGGTGCTAACTTTTTTAGTTAACTTATGTATAGGTCATGGATACCTACCGCGGGCGATCATGCGGACGGTTGTCGTGACAATCGTTAAGAATTAAACAGGTGATGTATCCGACATGAACAATAATAGGCCGATCTCTTTGGTAACGATGGTGGCGAAGGTACTGAACAGTTCGCTTAACCTTCGGCTGGTCGCGCATCTATTGTAACGTGGTTGGTCGCGTGGGGTCTTTAAAAACCTTAAGTTTCAACTGCTCATAAAATACCCAATAATTATAATTTGTTTATTTGTTTTATCATACTGTTATTAACTACATTGTATTTAATTAAAACGACTATAAGTAAATCAGAAATATTTTTTATTTACTCCTCTAAACTTAAAATTAAAAAGTAGGAACTTAAACTTCTGTATTTGACAGGACATAAAATAAGAAATTTAAAAAAAAAACTAAATGAAACGATAATCTTCCTATTTATAGTTTTTTGATATCTTCAGAGATCAATTAACAACATTAACTAAAAATCAGAAATATAGAACAAAAAAACATATAACCTTTTACTTATCTAAATCGGACTAATTTTCCGTTTGAACACAGCCGGTACATACTGATTTAGAATGTACTGGACATACAGGGTTATTGGTAATTAGACCGGATCCTCTTAAGAGGGTATAGGGGCGGTTATTTGGAATAATTTTGACCCCATATTGCATTATCCGAAACTCAACCGTTTTTGAGATATTTGCTTTTTAAGAGTTTTTTTGGAAAAATCAGATTTTCTCCTTCAAAAATTTATAAAAAAATAACTATTCATCCAGATTTCATTTTGTTTACATTTTTAGATAGAGTACATTTTAATTCTTAATATTCAATCATAAAATCATAATATTCTGTATTAATACAGAAAGTACAGGCCACTTCGTAAAAAACAAATCAGATTTTTTGTTAAACTGTCTACTTAAATGTGTTTTTTCTCGAAGAAAACCCCTATTAATTGAGTCTGCATGTTATTTGAAAAACATCTACACATTTCTAGCTATCCAACGAGGTAAAAAACATTGCATTTAGTTACAAAATTTCAAAGAAAATGTGAAAACAATAGGCCTAGGTAGTGAATTCCGAGAATGTGGTTTTTGATCCGAGGTCAATAAGTGATACTACTTCAATGCTCCGTATGCTCTGTCTCGCTCTCGCTCACGTTGCTAGCAGATTTGTGTTGTTGTTAAGTCCAGTTTGCTCGTGCGATTCGTACTGTGTAGACGCTTTCCACTATCTTTGGACTTCGGTATCTTTACATTGTGACTTGGCTTGTAAACGTTTTGTGACTGATTGCATTCCCGACGACTTGGCGTGTATTAAAGGACTTGATTGACGATCAAATTATGGCTGCAGATCCCCGCGTCCAACCTCGTCCTCGAGAGTTTTCAAATGAGGAATATGCGGACATAATGTTTTGCTATGGATATGCCAACGGTATCTCTACTCGTGCTCGTACGGAGTATCAGTCTCGATTTCCTAACCGCCGTTTACCCGATGAGAGTGTGTTTGACGGAGTGTATCGGCGACTACGAGAAACCGGTAGCGTTCAGAGAAGACAAATCGATGCTGGCAGACCTCGTGTTTATCGTGTGGAGGAAGAAGAAGACATTCTTCGTTACTTTGAAGAGGATCCAACCACCTCGACCAACATGGTAGCACGACGTCTTGGTATAACCCAATGGAAAGTTTGGCATACAGTGCATGGGGCAGGACTCTACCCATACCATTATACTCCTGTACAAGTGATAGAAGAAGGAGATCCGGCAAGGAGGATTGATTTTTGCCGATTTATGCTCAACGCGGATACAGAGGACCCTAGTTACTTAAAAAAAATTCTGTGGACAGATGAGGCGAGATTTGACCAGGATGGCATTATAAACTATCATAATATCCACTATTGGGCACCAAAAGCTGACCGTAACCCAAATAAGAAAAGGCCACAAGGATCGCAAAGACATTTTTCACTTAATGTGTGGATGGGAATTATTGACGACAATTTAATTGGTCCCTATTTCCTGCCCCACCACTTAAATGGCGAAGCCTATGAAAACTTCCTAAGAAATGAAGTTTTTGACCTTCTTAGTGAGGTACCACCAGCAACACGACAAAATATGATGTACCAACATGATGGCTGCCCCGCACACTTCAGAATGAGTGTTCGTGAATGGCTTAACGAACATTTTCCGAACAGATGGATTGGCAGAGGAGGACCTATTCCGTGGCCAGCGAGGAGTCCAGACCTCACCCCTGTCGATTACTACACATGGGGTCACATGAAAACCCTCGTTTATGACGTTTCTCCTTCACCTGTGCCATCGATTGACGAATTAAGACGTCGCATAATAAGTGCAGTCGAAGAAATGAAAACAAACTTGACAACTAGAGTAGTCAAAAGTGAGTTACGCAAACGGATGCGTCTTTGCATAAGGAATAGGGGCACGCACTTTGAGAATGAATTGTAAGTCACTAGAAAAAAAATTGAAAGAAATACCTTGATTCTAAAAACTTCCTTAAATTATTATTTCAACCTCACACCTTTAGTTTCTACTACCCAGTTTTGGTTTTGTCACATTTTCTCTGAAACCATGCCACGAAATGCAATGTTTTTTACCTCGTTGGATAGCTAGAAATGTGTAGATGTTTTTCAAATAACATGCAGACTCAATTAATAGGTGTTTTCTTCGAGAAAAATCACATTTAAGTAGACAGTTTAACAAAAAATCTGATTTGTTTTTTACGAAGTGGCCTGTACTTTCTGTATTAATACAGAATATTATGATTTTATGATTGAATATTAAGAATTAAAATGTACTCTATCTAAAAATGTAAACAAAATGAAATCTGGATGAATAGTTATTTTTTTATAAATTTTTGAAGGAGAAAATCTGATTTTTCCAAAAAAACTCATAAAAAGCAAATATCTCAAAAACGGTTGAGTTTCGGATAACACAATATGGGGTCAAAATTATACCAAATAACTTCCCTTATACCCTCTTAAGAGGATCCGGTCTAATTACCAATAACCCTGTATATATTACCCATACAAAAGTGACAGATAGATTTGAATTTCCTATCTGTTCTTCTGGGACAATGCTTCATCGCTTCTTCATTGGTACGAAATTATTTTCTTCTCGAGGAATATCCACAGGATTACTTATGAATCGCAATATAAGCTGTTTCAATTCGCGTGGCAAAGTTGAAATGGTGGCCCGTGATTCCAACTGAGCAAAAAACCCCAAAAACAATGAAAAAAATACCAATAAATCATGTATTACAAAAAAAAATAAAAAAAATAAACCAATTAAATTTTACTTACGCGGTTAGTCGCGTGGGGTCTTTCAAAGCCCTCGTGCAGAAAATCCGTCCGTATCTCACAGCGCCTGCGCGCACACTGAAGTTAGCTGCGATCTACGTCTATTATAATCCAACTTAGGAGGGTACCTAAAGTTTCGGGTTGCTAGGACAATTTAAATAATAAAAAAATTGCATATTTCAAACACCTAGGTTTTCAAAGACCCCACGCGACCAACCGAGGGTTAACTGACAGCTTGATAAGCACGCGGATTTGCATGAAACACAGTTCGGCTTTAGAACTGGACTGTCTACAGAAACAGCGATTCTCCGACTAAAGCACACTGTCCAGTATTACTTACATGTGAACTGGATACTACCAGGAAGACTCCCGTGTACGCCTGCTTCCTTGACTTGTCGAAGGCATTTGACCTTGTTTTATACGACATCCTATGGAATAGCTGGAGTAAGCACTAGTACTCCTCCAGAGATTATAGAACTTCTTAGGTTTTGGTACGACAATCAAACCACCAATGTCAGATGGGCTGGCTCGTACTTGGGCGTGTATGGCTCGGAGTGCGGGGTGAGACAGGGTGGCCTGAGCTCACCCAGGCTCTTCAACTTTTACATAAACGCACTGATTGAGGGGCTCAGCAGTACTGGTATTGGTTGTTCTATCGACGGTAAAATTGTCAATAAAATCAGTTATGCCGATGATATGGTGCTGTTGAGTCCATCAATCAGAGCCCTCAGGCAGCTCCTGAAGTTGTGTGAATATTTTGCCCTGGCTCATGGCCTCAGGTACAATAGAAAGAAAAGTGAACTATTCATATTTAAAGCAGGCAATAAGTGGCCAAAAGCTGTATCACCAGTCTATCTTGGAGGAAGTGCACTGAGTAGAGTCACACATTTTAAGTAACTGGGGCACTGGGTCACTGAGGATCTATCATATGATATGGATATGGAGAGTGAGCGTAGGGCACTGGCCATGAGGTGCAATATGCACGCTGCTCTACAAAAGTAAAACTAACCATTAATAAGGCGTTCTGCCAATCTTTTTACGCCTGCAGTCTGTGGGTCAGATATACCCTCAAGGCCTTTAATGCCCTACGCATCCAATATAAGAATGGGTTTAGGATGCTGATGGGTTTGCATCGATTCTGCAGCGCTCAGAAATGTTTGCAGAGGCACGCACTGACTCTTATCAGAGTATTGTGCGTAAGAGAGTCGGTCGCCTCGCTGATGCGTCGCGTGCGGGACAGCCCCAGCGGCCCCATAAACACCATACTGGAGTGGGTGGACTGCCCGATTGTGCGGCACTGGAACCATGTTCACATTGAGTCCAGGGTCGCCTGGTATGGTAAATTTTAATTTCATTGTGTTTTTAATTATATGTTATTGTTTACTAACATAGTATAAGTTGTACTAACAAATTATAGGAAAGATAATAATAATAATTATTATTGGGTCCCGACATGGAAGTAAGATAGCCAGTTCCACATGCATATTGAGTTTTTAACTTTCGAGCGACTGAGGCGTGAAAAAGATTATTGTGATGGTAAAAAATCGAAGTTGAGGTTTTGATGGGGACGTATGAATAATGTGTGTGTGTGTGTGTGTCCAGTCTCTAGTTCCTAAACTATCAGTAGTTTGAATGTGAGTTGGGGTATTAATGTTATATCTCCAACAGTTTTTTTAAAATTCTATCTTCGTTTTAGGGTTGCTTGGGTGTTAACCTAAGTTGGATCCTGGTTCTTTGACTTGGATGCTAAAAGATAAACAAACAAATCGGGGCAAGATACAGGCTGATAAGGCCAAAGCGTAGTGTGGCCAATTGCTTAATTTTTCAAGCGACTTCCAAAAAGGAGGAGGTTCTGAATTCGTCTGTATGTTTTTTTTTATGTTTGTTACCTCAGAACTTTTGACTGGGTGAACCGATTTTTATGATTCTTTTTTTATTTGAAAGCTAGTGCTTCCCGTGTGGTCCCATATAATTTTTATTAAAATCGGTGTAGTTCTTTAGTAGAAAATTAACAAAAACCAAAAATAATAATGCAAAAATGTACTAATTTGTTGCGATGGAAGTCGGTTTTTTAACGTGTTTAGCGTTTTTAATTATACTGGGCGTGATAACAAATTTATAATCAGACTTACCAAAAATACAAAGATGATTTTTTTATTCATAAGAATCAATGAATTCTGCGGCTTTCGATATGCATAGAAACATTGTAGCATAACGATTTTTTTAATGCCGTTCAACTTTTACGTTTCCAGCTTTTATTATCGACTAGTTTACACTGAAAGGTATAAGGGGGCTCGTCTACTGCCATCTATTCTTTAGCTTTAATTCTAGAACTCTAAGACATGTCTCAGTCAAAGTTGTAACAACTCCACTGTAATTAAAATATAGGATAAGCTTTTTCTACCTTATACCAGAACAATATTTTTTTTACACAAGGGCTTCTCATTTTCACGACAGTTTTTGTTGTCGACTAAAGATATCACATCCTCTTAACATATCATTAGTAAACCTCCTTTAGTGCTTAAGGCTGCTAATAACGTTGACAGACAGAAAGACGGACAGTGAAGTCTTAGTAATTTAATAGGGTCCCGTTTTTACCTTTTTTATTTATTCACAATTGGTAAGCCCTTGATGGAGAACTGACTATCTTATCTTCCAGCCGGAACACATCAATGTTGTGAACACTAATGTTTGGCGGCAAGACTTAGATAAGATGGTGGTAGCTAGCCAGGAACGGGCACGGAACCCTAAAAAACGCAAGATACACTATCGACTGAGGGCTAACTTTAGCCATAAATACAATTTCTCAGTTAAAATAAATCTCAAAGTTACCTCTAAAATTCCACTTTTATCATTTGTGTACACACATTATTACTAGTATAAACATTAGATCTAAAAATAAATACCTTTAAAGGTGACAGGGCTATTCCTACTCTTTTTGTTTTAAGTTTTTTATTTTCGACACAATCAATAAAAACTCAATTTTTGCGGCGCCCGCTGTGACTCTAAGCAGGATGTCCAGTTAAAGATTGCGCGAGAGCGAGAAGGACAAATATTTTGCTTTATACGTCCTCTTAACTCTCTTACAAAAATTGGAGTGTACTATCTTTGTTTATATGAGCAGTCTGATTTTTACAAGCTTTGATTTGACCAGGCTCTATTTCATGAACCGTGATAGTTAGACAGTTGAAATTTTCAAAGATGATTTATTTCTGTAGCCGCTATAACAACCAATACAAAAAAATAGAAAAAAAAATACAAAAACCAGTTTTTTTAAAACGTGAAGAAGCTAGCAACATCTGGTATAATGGTACTGAACCCTAGCACTTGGCCGGTTTTTTTAAGATTTCTAGACCAAGGATGATTCAATATGATGATTCAATTCTATTGATTTCAAAGAAGTTAATTTTGCTTAATGCCCCCTCTTAAACGGGTCTATTCATTGTCCTCGCACCAATGTCAAACAACGTCCACTTTCACGTAATCACCTCTGAAACCAGCCTCAACGTTCATTGTTTTGCTGGACAAAGCACGAACGAACACATTAGCGAGTATTACATAAGGGGATCTGAGGATATCCAGTTGTTTACTTTCGGGAAATATTTGACTTCACTTTGTAAACTTTTGGTTCGCTCCTCTAGATGGGAAAGGATTCGCTAAGTTTCAGGTTTCAACGTGCAATAGACGATTGTTTATTGAAAATGGAGATTATTGTTGTACTGGTTGAAATGTGATAGGAAGAAGTCCTTCTAAAAGTGGTTTATTTCACCTGATCACTACAAAATAAAATAGTAGCTTTCGCCAGCGGCTTCGCTCGCGTAAACATTGTTTCTATGACTGCCTTCGAGGGTGCGCAGTGCGATGTTAATCCAGGTCCTAATCTGTCTACCTACCAAATTTCATCCAGATCCGTTTATCTGTTGTGGCTTGAAAGAGTAACAAACATCCATACATACAAAATTTCGCGTTTATAATATTAGTAAGGATTTTCATGGTGATGATGAATTTTGAAGACTGTAAAAATAGCATTGTCCGATGCAGTTCCTGAGGGAACTGAAAATGTACTCTTTTTTTGGTTAGTTTTTTTAACATTTTTTTCTTTTCCATAATGACAGCGACTATGGATAGTTACTTGTATATTGGGTACTAGCGGATGTCCAGCGGCGTTGCCTGTGCAGATCCCGTTTATTTTTCTCTGTGCAAAAAATCACAACAATCCATTGTTGCGTTGCGATGTTAAAGAAATAACCAAAAAAATAATATTTTTCAGTTCCCTGAGGAACTGCATCGGGCTGTTCAATTTTCACGATATAAAAAGTAGCCTATGTCCTTCCCAGTAACACAGGCTACCTGCAAGCTAAATTTCATCAAGATTGGTCAAGGTGTTGAAGCGTGAAAAGGTAACAAACAAACAAACAAACACATTTTCACATTAATAATATTACTAGCTTTGCCCGCGGCTTCGTCCGCGTGGATATAGTTTTTATTACTGTCTTTAAGGGTGAGTGGTGCGCGAGCCACAAGCGGCTCGCGAGCGCGGCCATGATTTTTCATCAGATCCCTCAGGAACAATATCGGGCTATTCCGATAAGAATTCTATGTCACTTCCCACCCCCTCAACCAATTCTATACAAAAAAAACACTTCAGTCCGTAGCTCCGTTGCGACGCTGACGTGCGCGAGCGCGGAAACTAGTTTTCCCCAGATCCCTCGGGAACCATGTCAAGATATGCTAATTAGTAAATATATGTTATTTCCTACCCCTCAGCCATCTCTATGCAAAAAAAAATACAGCAATCCATTGTTCTGTTGCAATGTTAAAGAAACTAACCAAAAAAAGAGTACATTTTCAGTTCCCTCAGGAACTGCATCGGACAATGCTATTTTTACAGAATAAAAAGTAGCCTATGTCCTTCCTCGTTACACAGGCTACCTGCATGTCAAATTTCATCAAGATTGGTTAAGGTGTTGAAGCGTGAAAAGGTAACAAACAAAAAAATAAACACATTTTCACATTTATAATATTATAATAGTATAGTATAGTATTTTTTTTTATTCATCTTTGGTAAACCCTTGACAACATCTCACCTGGTGGTAAGTGACGATGTTGCCGAAGATGGAAGCGGGCTTACCAAGATTCCCCAACGGAATGGGGATCTGGCTATCTTATCTTCATGGCGGAACACACCAACACACAATATAGTATAGTATAATATATAGTATAGTTTAATAGTATATAGTAAGGAAGTAAGGATAAGGATATCATGGGTATTTACGTAATGATCTTATTGGTCGTTATTCTCGTCCATTACATCTCCGCGTATGGATATTCTGGCAGCACGCTATTTAAAAAAAACTTCATTTTAATTTGAAACTTTTCGTTTGGGATTCTGTCAAGATTTTTCTAGATTCATTATTTGTTTAGTTTTTGAAATGAGAACAACTCTTGAGAAGTTTCTCAGAGCCTCTTCATCATCAGATGGAATATCCTCACGATTAGATGTAATCGATTCAAAAATGCTTGATTATTTTTGAAGCGATTACATCTAATCGTGCACAGCATCATACAGTGACACAAAATCAATACAAAAGTGAAGTATTTTTTTAAATCTACCAGATGTAGGTTCTCCGATCTGGACCCTTGCATAGGCCTCTACAATACCTACTAAAGTAATAAGTTAATAATAGAGCGTCGATGGCGTAACGGCTAGGGCTGCTACCTCCTGTCCAGGAGGTCGTGGTTCGAATCCTGCCACATACCAATGTGTTTTCGAATTTCGATCTCAAAATTTACGTTAGTTTCACGCTCTCACGGTGAAGGAAAACATCGTAAGGAAACCTGCATAGCGAAGAAACTCGAAGGTTGTGTATCGACCAACCCGCATTGGGCTCGCGTGATCGACTAAGGCCCGAACGCTATAATTCGGGGTAGGCTTAAGTCCCTTGGTGGGGACGTATATGAGCTGATGTGATGAGTTAATAGTAATAATAATAAAAAAAAAAATACAGTGCAGTACTGTATTAAGGTATTTTGTCGTTTATATCACCTATAACTTATTTAAGTTTCTCGTTGTGATGAATGGATAGCCAGTAACTAAATATTGGGCTAGACTAGCAGCTATCGCTTGCAGGATGCTATTGTCCGAGGCGCTCAACAGCATCCTGCAAGCAACAGCTGCTAGTCTGGATAACCCAATATTTAGTTACTGGCGAGTTAACGGTAGAAACCTATCCTTGAAGTTCATCTTTATATACATATATAAATCTTCTGTCCGTGTGTTAGTCATTGAACTCCTCCTAAACGGCTGGACCGATTTTGATGAAATTTTTTGTGTGTATTCCAGGGGGTTTGAGGATGGTTTAGATTCACAAGTCAGCCCGGCAGATGGCGCTGGTAGTGTAGTGTAAGGCGGAACGAAGTTCGCCGGGTCAGCTAGTAATATATAAAACAACCTTGTTTGCAACAATATTAGCACGTTAAATAGAAAGGGTCGTAGCTTGGTGCGCCATGCGTGATCTCGTCGATTATATAAGTTAACTGACCAAAGGCAAGGTCATTAGGCACGTGGGTTGGTTTGACTGTTAGTGTGTATTATTGACTGTTTTCATGCCTGTTATTGGTGTCGGTTGCTATCACTAGATGGCAGTTATTAGGCCGTGTCTGAGGCTTTATAGGCGGTTTGAAAACTTTGGACTAGTGACAATTACATACCCCACCAAATTGGACTTGGCCCCTGTGTATGGGGCTCGGTTTTACCATCGCGAGTTTGGTAAGAGTCGTGCCCCAGCATTTTCTTTTTGTTCACGATTGGTAAGCCCTTGGCATCATTTCACCTGATGTTAAGTGATGATGATGCCGAAAATGGAAGCGGGCCAATGAGGATCTGGTTATTTTATCCTTAAGCCGGAACACATCAATGCTGTAAACACTGATGTTTTTCGGCAAGACTTAGATAAGATGGTGGTAGCTAGCCAGGCGGGCTATGAAAATGCCTTACCACCAACCAAACCGAGTCTTGAAAAACTTGGCCCCGCCGGGAATCGAACCCGCGACCCCTGGTGTGAAGCGAATGATCTAACTATTACGCCACGGAAGCGGTTAATGCATAGATTAGATAGCGTGTAAGTATAGTAGCAAACCGCCTACACAAAACAATAATTGAAAACTCTAAAAACTTTAAAAAACCGACCTCTCTCGCAACAACATATAATACATATATACTTAATAACTTATTATTTTGAATTTTTGTTTTAAAAAAAAGTATTACATATAAAATTTATATAGGACTGACTAACCTGGCACCATACCGTATTGAATTAAAAAAAATATTAAGAAAATCGTTTCACAATCTTGCGAAGATATTATAGTAAAAAAATACACAAAAACCGGTAAAGTGCGAGTCAGAACCGCGCACAAAGGGTTCCGTAACATCATACTAGATGGCGCTAGTTTCTTCACGTTTCAAAAAAAAACACGTTTTTTGTATGGAGACTTTTACTTTTTTCTAATTTTTAGTATTTGTTGTTATAGCGGCAACAGAAATACATCATCTGTAAAAAAATTAACTGTCTAGCTATCGCGGTTCATAAAATACAGCCTGGTGACAGACGGACAGCGGGGTCTTAGTAATAGGGTCCCGTTTTTACTCTTTGGGTACGGAACCTTAAAAACATACAGTCAAATCGAGAATCTCTTCCTTTTTAGATAAGGTTGAAAATACCGCACATTCATTCGGAACCAAATGTTCAAAGGTATTTGCTATATCCATCCTCTCGGGTGGCAGATAATCCCATTTATAGCGCTGACAAATTCAATTGCACTTCAAGGCCGTGATTTCAAATACAAAATCCTGTCACCTCGTCCGGCCGGGCTAAATCTTGGACCATCGCTAATGGAGGGCGAAGGGAAGTAATTAATCTATTCCACTGTTGGGTGCGCTAATGGAGTTTTGTTGTGCTTTACGCAGGACGGTTGGCCTTGGGCTATGCAAAGGACAGGGCTGTATCTTATTATAGGGCGTCACGTTAAAGGGGGCGAAATATGGAACGTGACCCTATTCCGTACGACTGTTCGTCCGCCCTGAACTGCTGGTTTAAGGCAGGAAAGGCACTTGCCTGGATAGCAAGTAGAGCTAAGCTCATACTGCTCCGGCCGATTCAGTCGCGTAGGAGTAAGTCTGGACAGATGCGATAAGCGTACAGATCCGGTACCACACCAGATTTGTGAAAGCCAGCTT
This sequence comes from Coleophora flavipennella, assembly GCA_947284805.1. Lineage (NCBI taxonomy): Eukaryota > Metazoa > Arthropoda > Insecta > Lepidoptera > Coleophoridae > Coleophora > Coleophora flavipennella. Next base: position 5,107,490 of record OX369270.1, on the reverse strand, counting down.
CTCTGGCGTCCCGACAGGGGATCGAACCGCCAGCAGCGAAAGCCGCGGGAGGTGAGCGTGCCTACAGCTCCGGGACCTACCTGGACAGTAGGTAGTGGTTCTCTTCCACGAGGAACTCGCCTTGCAGAGTACCGGGACAAGCGTTTTGGTGGCAAGATCTACCGTAACTGGTCTTTGTCTTCACCTTATGGTGTTGGTAGGAATAGCGGCCCTCACTGTATGCCCAAGGGTAGGAAAGTGCGGCCGCTATATCATAAACGTGGTAGTTTTAGCGTATCTGACAGATATACGAGAGGGAATGTTCGTACGCCCTACATTTAAGCGGCTGTGCATTTTGAACCTTGATAGGCAACTTGTTCAAATTTTCACAGAATATGTGCTATTTTGGTGAATATTATAACATTAAATAAGAATATTAAACCGTCATTTAGGGGCTCCATACAAGAATCGAATTTTTTAAAAGGTTTTTTGGCTTTATCTTAAAAACGAAGATATTTACAAGCGTCAAACTTGGTGTGATTAAAGTGAGCGTGACTCGAACTTAGCCGGTTTTTTTAACATGGGTCCCATTTAGCATTGGAAACTATAGCTGTGCTATAGCCAAGCTCACTATGCTCCTCTGTTACCTACTCTATTGTTACCTACTCTTTCTGTAGATGTATTAAAGAAGGACTTCCAAGAAGAAAATCTTCTCAAGCCCACCCTTTTACAGCATATTTTCATACCATAAAAGGATTAATTAACGGTTTCCTTTAATGAGCGTCGGTGGCGTAATGGCAAGGGCCGCTTCCTCCTGTCCGAGAGGTCGTGGTTTGATTCTGCCACGTACCAATGTGTTTTCGAATTTCGATTTCATATGTACGTCAAAAAGCGTCGGTGGCTCAACCGGTAACGACTCGGTCCTTCTAACCAGAGGTACCGGATTTAAATCTGGACGGCCAATGTACTTAAGTACATATACTTACCGATTGCTTAAACGGTGAAGGAAAACATCGTGAGGAAACCTGCACGCACCTGCGAAGAAACTCGCAGGTTGTGTGTGAAGTCGACCAACCCGCACTGGGCCCGCGTGGTCGACTAAGGCCTGATCGCCCTTATTCAGGTAGGCTCGAGCCCCTCGGTAAGGACATATATGAGCTGATATGATGATGTACGTTTATCCGACGCTCTTATACGGTAAAGGAAAAATATCGTGAGGAAACCTGCATACGCCTGCGAAGAAACTCGAAGGTTAAGTGTAAAGTCGACCAACCTGCACTGGGCCCGCGTGGTCGACTAAGGCCCGATCGCCCTAATGCAGGGTAGGCTAGAGCCCCTTTGGTGGGGACGTATATGAGCTGATGTGATGAAAAGGATTAATTAAGAAATCAAGGTACCCTAATCCGGCACTGGCTAAATAAAGAATAGTCCTTAGTGCCTTGGGCTAAGGGTTCGAAGCAAATAAGCAGCCGAGCTGGACGATCGTTAGCCACATATGGCGGCTAATATCTTAATAATTACTTACATGTACTTTGGTTAATTAAATCCTGCTTATTTTCGTGTCTGACGTAGAAAATAATGAGTTTTTTATTTTATTTCGCTAAATCGCTAAAGCAAAAAAAAAAAATAAATCGTGTAGCTAAGATTGAAAATCTTTTAGAAGAAATCGAATTATTGAAAAGAAATAATGCGGAAATTGTTAAGCATAAAAAAATCGACAAATCGTGTAGCATAATTTTTTTTTTTTTTTTATTTACAATTGGTAAGCCCTTGGCATCATCTCACCTGATGGTAAGTGACGATGTTGCCGAAGATGGAAGCGGGCTTACCAAGATTCCCCAACGCAATGGGGAACTGGCTATCTTATCTTCCTGCCGGAACACACCAATGATATCAACATTGATATTTGGCGGCAAGACTTAGATAAGATGGTGGTAGCTAGCCAGGCGGGCTTAGAAAATGCCCTACCACCAACCAAACCGAGTCTTACAATTGACCCCGCCGGGAATCGAACCCGCGACCTCCTGTGTAAAGTCAGTGAACTTTGCCTCTGAGCTACGGAGGTGGTTAAAATTATATAGTATTTAACAATTATCTGAAATTCATGTAGTAATAATTTACTAATTATACTCAAACTTATTAAAGTTTATTAAATCCTGCTTATTTTCGTTTCAGAAGTAGTGTTTTATTTTAGAAAGAGGCCAATTTTACTTAAAATTCGTTATAAAAACAAACTTGTTTATTAAAGGTCACTTGTTTAATTTTTTAATTAGGTACTTATTGATATATTATAAAACTAGCTGTTGCCCACGGCTTCGCTCGCGAAGATCCCGTTTTTTGCTGTTCCCGTTCGAATTTCCTAAAATCCTTACTTAGCGGATGCCTACATCATACTTTGTATCTGTATGCCAGCGTGCTATGCTCGGAGTTTCTCGGCGTGATCGAATCAGAAACGAAGAGATCCGTAGGAGAACCAAAGTAACCGATATAGTTCTTAGAATTGCTAAACTTAAGTGACAGTGGGCGGGGCACATAGCTTGTAGAACAGGTGGTCGCTGGGGCAGTAAAGTTCTCGAGTGGCGACCGTGCACCGGAAAACGTAGCATAGGTAGGCCTCCCAGTCGGTGGACCGATGACCTGGTGAAAGTCGCGGGAAGCCGCTGGAAGCGGGTAGCGCAGAACCGGTCGTCATGGAAATCCTTGGGGGAGGCCTGTGTCTAGCAGTGGACGTCCGTCGGCTGATATGATGATGATGAACTTAATTTTTGACGTTTGTATGAAATCTGACACTAAGAAGTTTAAAAACCTGTATTTTGTAAAAAATATCTATGGAATGAATCAAAGAAACGATATATATTGATGTATCAGTCCCTCCACAGTATTATGGTATAGTTTGACAAAGATCCCAACAGTTTTCGTATAATTTTTTTAAAACTCCAATGACGCAACTAACTTCATTACCTATAGATAATCGCCCCGTTTATGCGTTGGCCGGTATGATTATTACCTATAGGTAACCGTCCCGCTTGAGATGATGATCTGTATGCTAAATTTAAACCCGGTCCGACCAGTCGTCCGAGCTGTGCGTTGATAGATCAGTCAGTCAGTCGCGGTTTCGTTTTATAAAAAGGGAGGAAAGTTTATTTTAATGGCTAATGGTTAATTATTAAACTCCACTTCTAAGGATTCTTCAGAGTTAGTGTGGTGTCTGACAGGTCCCCCAACACATATGATAAAGTCTCTAAGACTTCTTCTGTTATGTGGTCTCGTTCTTTATATTTATTTTCAACATTTATTACATGGTCTGTAACTATTTTACAGTCATCGGCTATAATTCTTGCAAATGATCTTGAAGATTAGGTATCTAAAAATTTAAAATAGGCCTGTTCATAGACACGTAGGTATTATATCCGTTATTTAATCAAGACTTGTTAGATATGTCACCGGGATAATGTGAAAACTGCGATATTACAATCTCACTACTAGTTAGATTGTGATATAACGGCAAATTGTTAATCAGATCACAATATCACGGCCTATTCTTGTACCTCTGAATAAAACCGAAGATTTCTTCTGCTGCGAAGCATTCTGCTACCCTGCTATCAATCAAACCTGACCGAACCTAACATCGCTCGCTTCGCAAGCTCATTTACTTAGTGTTTTTCACTTCGCTTAGTGTTATTGTAAAGTCACTAGCGAGTTTACAATATCACTAGCGAGTTTAAAATCTCACTAGTGAAATTCGACAGTTCACAATCTCGCGAAATAAATCCCGTTAGATTATAATCTAACGGAATTTTGAATCATACGGTGACATATGACTGCATATACTTTAGCCAGCTGAGATTAAGATTACAAAGTGCTACAATCTCACCGCACGTAAATATTGTTGTTTTTGTTGAAATACAACATTTGTCTTATCTTGTTTTTCTTTGAACTTATTAATTTTAAGAAATAAAACAGCTTTCACACGTTAATTTTTATTGTTTTGCTTATATATTTCATCGAATGTTTTATGAAAATTTAACACACTAAATTCATACTTCACGAGAATAGCGACAGTTGTTTGTCAGACTTTGACTGCATATAAGATGACGACAGCTTCAAAAATAAATTATGAACTCTTGATCACTAAATTGCCCTCTTGCTGAAGCTTCAAAAAACCTTACACGTTTTGTTTTCCATCAAGTCTTCGATTTTTAAATTACCAAAATCACAAACTGAGTCACATGACGCTGCAAAACTATGACGTCACGTTTAAGTATTTCGATCATTTTTAGAACAAAATTTCGTTTATGACAGATGATAAAAAGTAAATCAGATAACTACTGTCGTCATCCCTATTGTTGCGATGTGAAGTCTTTTATGAATGTTCCAGGACACGCTTTCGTTGGCCAGACTTTATCAAAAAAACGGAAAATCGTGAAGCAAATATCAAAGAATCGTATATCAGAAATCGTAAGGTATTTCGCGAGGAGTGGCGTGACGTCATAGCTTTTCGGCGTCATTGATGTACAAATTTTGTAACTTAGCTCAATTTAAACTAAAGACTTGATGGAAAACAAAGCCGGTAAGGTTTATTGAAATTTCAGTCGAAGGGCAATTTAAGGAATATAATTTCATAATTTCTCATCTGATGGTAAGTGACGATGAAGCTGAAGATGTAAGCGGGCTTACCAAGATTCCCCAACGCAATGGGGAATTGGCTATCTTATCTTTAAGCCGGAAAACATGAATGTTGTTAACATTGATGTTTGGCGACAAGACTTAAATAAGATGGTGGTAGCTAGCCGGCGGGCTTAGAAAATGCCTTTCCACCAACCAAACCGAGTCTTAGAACGTTAGACTCCGCCGGGAACCGAATCCGCGACCTCCTGATGTGAAACTAAAGGACTTAACCATTACGCCACGGAGGCGTTCAAAATTATATTCGCACACGTCCACTGAAAAGCTTATAAAGAGCTCAAGCCAACATCGGTCATTTTGATCATCGCTCATCGTTAATGATACGGTAACAGCCGACATATTGTTTCGCTGACAGACAATCCAATCTGCTGACAATGTCCGCTAATGGACATTGTGTAAATATGGTAATGCCTTTTGTCAGACGCACTGATCGACTGATGCTGTGACTGTTGTTTGATTGAGTTACATTAATCTAGCAGCTATTAAGTGTTACAGTTCTTCTTTTATCATCATTATTCATCATCATATCAGCCGAAGGACGTCCATTTCTGGACATAGGCTCGCCCGCATCCAGCGGCTTCCCGCGACCTTCACCAGGTCTTTGGTCCACCGAGTGGGAGGACTGCCTACGCTACGTTTTCCGGTGCGCGGTTGCCACTCGAAAGCTTTACTGCCCCAACGGTCATCTGCTGTGTGCCCCGCCCACTGGCACTTAAGTTTAGCAATTCTGAGAGCTATGTCGTTTACTTTGGTTCTCCTACGGATCTCCTCGATTCTGATTCGATCACGCAGAGAAACTCCGAGCATAGCATAGCACGCTCCATTGCCTTCTGATTATCATCATTATAGCAGCCAAAAAACGTTCACTACACTGCAATGACATAGGGCATAAGACATAAGACATTTATTGATTCTATGACACCAAACACACATACAAGTACAGTGTAATCTCACTAATACGGCACTATCAAAAACCGGAGGTTGCCGTATTATTGGAATGTTCGGATTACTGGATTATACTGAAAAAGTCATAGGTAATGAATAAACTAAAGCATTTCATAGAGGGAATAAACGTATGTAATGTATGTACACATAATATTGGAACGAATAAAAGAACAAGAGGAGAAAAAAAAATACAGATGAAAAAAACAACAACATGTATGTGAGTGTGTTTGTGGGTGTGAATGCGTGCGTTGAATAAAAATTTTGAATTTAAATTTAACCGGTCTTGCGCTGCCCACACCCAGCGGCTTTCACGATCTTCACCAGGTTGTCGGTCCACCGAGTCGAAAGCCTACCTATGCTACGTATTTGAATGAGCGCTCGCCACTTGAGAAGTTTACTACCCCTACGGCCACCTATTCTATGATTTGCCACATCCACTGCAATTTACTAATTATTAAAATGAACTCGTACCTAAGTACCTAATTATCAAAATGTTTGACATTTTGAGGCTATAGCCAAAGTATCTAAATATATATAACTCAAAGGTGACTGACTGACATAGTGATCTATCAACGCACAGCCCAAACTACTGGACGGATCGGGCTGAAATTTGGCATGCAGGTAGATGTTATGACGTAGGCATCCGCTAAGAAAGGATTTTGGGAAATTCCCACGGGAACCGCAAAAATCAGGATCTGCACGGGCGAAGCTGCGGGCATCCACTAGTATTTATATAAAGTACTAACATAGAGTATGGACACTTCCTGCCGCTCTCTAGAATGCGATCTCACCCCCTCGTCCCTCAGATTTATAGAGATTGGTTATAGTTTGGTTCTCGAACGTACAGGATTTTGCCGTGATTTTGTTTGCTCCGTCTTTTGTTTTTAGAAATGTCATTTCACGACCGTTGTATGCAGTGCCCGGGGTGTGCTATTGATTTGGTTTTGAATCGGTCGATTTTTCGGTGTTGCCCCAAAAACCTTCAAGAGATCGTGTGAGGTTCTCCAAGAATGGATTGAGAATGTTTCTTAAGGAAGGCAAAGCATCGGTAAATGCTTTACATACAAAATATTGTCACTTCCCATCAGGCTGATCATCAAACTTTTTGTCTACAGTGGTAAGCCCTTGACATCATCTCAACTGTTGGTAAGTGACGATGATGCCAAAGATGGCAGCAGGTTTATCAAGATTCCCCAACGTAATAAGGAACTGGATATTTTATTTTAGTGCCGTTGACACAATTGTTTGGCGGCAAGATTTAGATAAGATGGTAGTAGCAGCCAGACGAGCTTAGAAAATGCGCTACCAGTCCTAGCATCAACCAAACCAAGTCCTAAAGTTAGACCTCGCCGGAAATCGAACACGCGACCTCCTTGTGTGGCAAGTGGAATAAACACAACCTTTTTTATGTTTATATAATTACCTACCTTTAGTACCTCAAAAGGGATGGCCGACTCTTTTTTTTTTATTCACAATTGGTAAACCCTTGACAACATCTCACCTGGTGGTAAGTGACGATGTTGCCGAAGATGGAAGCGGGCTTACCAAGATTTCCCAACGCAATGGGGAACTGGCTATCTTATCTTCATACCGGAACACACCAATGATATCAACATTGATATTTGGCGGCAAGACTTAGATAAGATGGTGGTAGCTAGCCAGGCGGGCTTAGAAAATGCCCTACCACCAACCAAACCGAGTCTTACAATTGACCCCGCCGGGAATCGAACCCGCGACCTCCTGTGTAAAGCCAGTGAACTTTGCCTCTGAGCTACGGAGGCGGTTAAACTCTCGCGTTATACTCGTGACCGGGTGCTGTCCGTGTGAACTGGCCTACTCTTGTTAAAGGCATTCAATGATTTTTACCTATAACTTTTCGTATCATATTGTTTTCATATTCTAATGACATAATCTGGTTTATATGAAGGATTCAATTTTGACGTTAATAACTAATTATTGTTTATTTCCTGATTCTTCACAAATGACATTGTTATTATTATTTTATGACTATCAGAAAGAGTGTAATTTGCACCTATTTTGAATAAATATATTGAATTGAATTGAATTGAGGGGAAAAAGAACCCACTTCGTTGTCCGTCTGTCTGTCTGACTCTTTTTCTCAGAAACACGTGGGGGGAACAATTTGAAATTAATATCAACAAATTTAAGGTAAATACTGTCCCTTAAAGTTTAAAAAAATCAAGCGTTAACGTCATTAAAAGATACAGCCATTTTACGGACATTTATGTAACATATTTTGATTGTCGCAAGTAAATCAAAACCTACAGGGTAATTCCCATTGACCTAGGATCATGAAATTTGCCAAGAAGCAGCATAAACTAAACTAACTAACATAAACATTTGACAGCATAAAATAAAGTGCAAAAACTAAAATTTTGTAGTTATCATCATCATCATATCAGCCACAAATCGTCCACTGCTGGACAAAGGCCGTCCACTATCTATGTGTGTGTTTACAGTGACAAATAAACGTATTATCTGGACAAAGGCCTCCCCCAAGGATTTCCACGACGACCGGTCTTGCGCTGCCCGCATCCATCGGCTTCCCGCGATCTTCACCAGGTCATCGGTCCACCGCATTGGAGGCCTGCCTACGCTACGTTTTCCGGTGCGCGGTCGCCACTCGAGGTCTTTACTGCCCCATCGGCCATCTGTTCTACGAGCTATGTGCCCTGCCCACTGCCACTTCAGATTAGCAATTCTGTGAGCTATGTCGGTTACTTTAGTTCTCCTGCGGATCTCCGGATTTGTAGTTATATCACAAAAAAATTGCGATTACAAACTGACTGGCATTGTTTTTGCTCTATTGTAAAAACGGTAAAAGGAACATGCAAGCGTAAAACTTGGTGTGTTTATAATGATGTAAAACAACAAAATAACAAGAACCGGCCAAGTGTGAGTCGTACGTGCTAAGGAGTCCGAAATGAATAAAAAAAGAACATTTTCGATCGCTCGCGTTGATATCTTTTGTTTGTTACGAATAGGTATTATCGTTATACTCGTTAAGAGAGATGTGGTGGTACAGAACTCTCAGAACGCCATTCTGACTAGCACTTGACTTATTTTTTTTAAAAAAAAACACGACTACCATGTTGTCTTGAGGCGAAACCCTTTCCGAAAAAAATGCAAATCCCGAAATCGAATGTTGGAAAAAGTCATTTTTCAGCGGTTGAAACTACAATACATTTATCTTTTTTTTAATATATTTATAACAATATGTTTGCTACGATGTTTAGGAGGCCATAACTTAAATTTGGCTTAAATTTTGTTATTTTTTCTGTTTAAGCCAACAAAAACCAGTTTTTCTTCACTACAGTAGACATAGCCCCTTATTTTTTTCACTCTTATTCCTGAATAAAATCCTGACATATTGTCTGACTCACTTTTTAGCAAAAATGCCTAGATCTACTCGTAAGTTAAAGAAATAAAACATTGAAAAAGTGCATATAAGTATGGTTATTTTCTTTACTCTTTACACGTAAAGAAAAAAACAGAGACAACTGTTATGATCAATACCTCGCATTAAATTTAATAGCTTTAAAACTCTAAGCAACCTTTAGCAAAAAGGCCAAAACAGCATCGTGGCACACCCTGGACACTTCATACAAATGACATTTAAAAAAACAAATGTCGGAACAAACAAAATGGCGGCGAAATCCTATATACGTTTGACAACTAAACTGTAACCAATCTGAATCAATCTGGGTGACGAGGGGGTGAGGTCGTAATTTAGAGAGCGGCAGGGAGTGTCCATACTGTATGTTAGTACTAAAATATATACTTTGATCGTGGGGCAACGTAACACCCCTGATGGTTGCATTGGCATAGACTCGCTTAAGATATGCAGTCTTGCTTGCTCCAGGGCATCTCATTAAGGCAATATTGGCATTATAATATTCATATTATTGATTTGTGATTACATCACTGACAGCCTGCACAGGATCTCTCCGTTATGTAGGGTTCAAAGCTGTTCTATGTCCAGAGGGAAGGGTTTTTGCCAAGCATATGCATTGGATACTAAGGGAATCGTTTGATATCATCATTCGAGATTTTAAATAAAAAAATAACTAAACTGGAAGACCTTAAATATTGGCAGCAGTGTGAAAATGGTATGTTCTTTTTAGGGTTACAAAGTCAAAAAGGAACCCTTATAGTTTCGACATGTTGTAGTACGACTTAGGTGGTGATAGGGCGTTTAAATTAAGATGCGTGCTTCCAGATGAAATAATTTAATTTGTGAAATAAAGACGCGAGAAGGGTTTTTACGAAATCAGCAGATTTAATAAATAATTATTTTAAGGAAATTTGAATTATGGATATATTGAGATGAAATGCTGAAGATAGAATTTTTGGTTTTTGAATGAAAAGTCACATGTGTCAACCAACGCATGCGTGGAAAAGAAATAAATGGAATGAAAAGAAGGTCGGATGAAAGAAGTTATATAACAGAGATACCGCGTTACAATGTGTGTCTGGTATATCCACGGCTTAGCTCAGACACTATTAATACTAGGAAGCTGTAATTTGGCATAGTTATACATAATAATCACGCCAACAAAGCTGTACATTAGAATCTTGAAAAAAAATGTTTTTATGGTACCTACCTTACATGTAGCAGGTGAGTTTTTTGCTCACGTACCCTATCGTTTATTAGGTTTTTTAACCCATGGAGTGCCTGGTGGATAAAATCACATGGCGTGCCTGGTGGGTCTGTCGGACCCGTAAACAAAATCGTTTTTTTTTTGGTATTTATAGTCAAATGGCAAATAATCGTATTTTTATTTATTTTGAATCTGGAAAAAAAAACTTTACTGTTTTTGCAAATCTATATTAACTTTAAGTAAAAACAATTTCAGCTCAATCGAAAACTGGGAAGTGGGTCAAATTTAACTTGCAAGATTTCATTACAGACACCGGGACAGGTTAAACTAAATAGCTTGTACCTTCCAGCTCCAGTATCAGATCAGCTCCATGTCATCATAATATTGCATTGTCACCGATATATATCATCATCATCAAATAACCGACATAGCTCTCAGAATAGCTAAATTTAAGTGGTACATAGCTCGTAGAACAGATGGCCGTTGGGGTAGTAAAGTTCTCGAGTGGCAACCGCGCACCAGAAAGCGTTGCGTAGGTAGGCTTCCTAATCAGTGGACCGATGATCTGGTGAAGGTCGCGGGAAGCCACTGGATGGGGGCAGCGCAGAACCGGTCGTCATGTAAGTCTTTGGGGGAGGCCTTTGTCCAGCACTGGATGTTTTTCGGCTAATATGATGATGATAAATGGTACGTATAGTCTTTATTATTAAAGTGAAACTTTTATTACATCGTCTCAAACTTTTTCGAAAAGGAACCCTTATAGGATCACTCGTGCGTCTGTATGTCTGTCCCAGCCAATTTGCTCCGAATCTACTGGACTGAATCAGGTGAAATTTGGTAGGATGGTGTAATCCTATGACCCAAACACAGATGTGCAAAGAAAATAAATATTTTTAAAGTGAAACTTTTATTACATCGTCTCAAGCTTTTTCGTCTGTGTGTTGCGTGACGGCAAAGATATTATTACATCGCCTCAAACTTTTTCGTCAGAGCAGCCATGATCGTTTCGTCCTCTGTACCGTAGCTCCAAGACGAGAGCAGCCATGATCGTTTCGTGCTCTGTAAATGTCTATAATGTGTAAAAAAGTTTCACTTTTACCATGGTTACATAAAACCACACACTTTTTTTGTTAATAATTTAATTTAGCTCAATGTTGAATAATTGGTTTATGTAACTTACTTTATTTCTAATAAACATATAAAAAATATAAAATATACTCTGGACTGGAGTGGTTAACGTTTGAAAAGAGACCTTTCGGATGTAGGTAAGTAAGTGAATAATCCATTGGCTGGTCCAGGCGCGCGTTAATCAAGCGGTAACCCTGTTTAATAGTGAACAACTCCATTAATATGCCACTGGGCCGATCTGGCGATAAATAAGTAATGGATCCCACGCTACGCGCATTGAAGCGCGTTTGTATGGTAATGTGACAATGTTTATTTGGGTCGTACTTTCATCGTACTAGGTTTTACCACACCCTGGACACTTCATACAATTTAACGGGCCAGAAATGACTTTTCAAAAATCTAATGCCGGAACAAACAAAATGGCGGCGAAATCCTATACGTTCGACAACCAAAATGTAACCAAGCTGTATCAATCTGGGTGACGATGGGGTGAGGTCGCAATCTAGAGAACGGCAAGGAGTGTTCATACTGTATGTTAGTACTTATATATATACTATTGTTATACCCTCGGCCTTCTGGATTCCAAAAAAAACCCCGTATTCATTTAAAAGTTAAGTTTATTGGTATATAAAAACAAAAAAAAATGCTTTTTAAATATACATTTCACTCATTTCATATAGAATTTAACTCGAAATAAAAATGTAAGTATTTATTAAAGTAATACACGTTTATTTAATATTATTACCTTGAGTTAAATCAGTCTTTATAATATTTTTCTTATATAACAAGTCATTTACATTAATTTGTAATACGGTATGCAATCTGAAAAAATACTTTTTACTAATATAACAAATCGTAAAGAAAAAGAACTGAAAGGCTTACCAACTTTAGTTACAAAAAATAATTATTTTTCACAATTAAATACCGGATGCGTCTGAGCGACGAGCCATCTTCCTCGTGGCGCCTAAGAGAAAGACTTGTTTGACGTATCTGTCAAACTCAAACTGACGTTTAGTGCAGTGTTGCCAGTTTACAAAGGTTACACTACTAACATAAAACGATTAGTTCCAAAACTTTGTCACACATGGCTCTTAAACGAACTTTTTTATTTTTTATGTCTAGCATCAAAAGAAGTTGTTTTGGAGAATCCCTTAGTACTTGAAATAACTTGAGTATTCCTCGAGTCATTCCTTGGGATGTCTCCGCTAATATGGCTTCGCCAACAGCTCACACTGCCCCGGAACTCCGCCGCGGGCCATTTCATGACTTAAAATTTGGTTTTTAGTGATCTGTACCCAAAGGGTAAATACGGGACCCTATTACTGAGACTTCGCTGTCTGTCTGTCCGTCTGTCACCAGGCTGTATTTCATGAACCGTGATAGCTAGACAGTTGAAATTTTCACGGATGATGTATTTCTGTTGCCGCTATTACAATACCTAAATACAAAAATAACAGAATAAAATTAATATTTAAGGGGGCTCCCATACTGCAAACCTGATATTTTTGCTTGATATTAATAAAGGCAAATGTAGACGCTTGAAATATTCACAGAATATTTAGTTATATATTCACTCTAAAACTTTAAAATAAAATAATTAAACTAAAATAAAAAAAAATATTTATATATATTTATAATAAAATAAATATTTAGCTTCCATACAACAAACGTGATTTTTTGCTTTTTTTTGTTCGATATTGATAACGACAACAGTTAGACGCAAGTTAAAATCAATGCGGGCTTCAACGCGGCTGTTACGTTAAAAACAAACGCCCATTTCTCGATTTTTACATGTTATTTTATCTTTTCCTTACTTTTAAATTAGTTAAAAAAATTAGTTCAATGAAAATGAAAGGTGTTGGAGTCACCGATTTTTGTGTGTTGGTTTCATTCAACGTAAACAATTTTTTTTCGAGACATTTTGCAATTAATGCAAAAAACAGAATTCTACAGAATATTTTTTTACAATTAAAGTGGTAATATTTTTTATATTATATTCAATTAAATCGTTTTTTTTATTACTTTACTATATTTGCGCAGTGTTTCAATAATTTGAATTGAATATTGTGATTTGACCCATCTTAGGGCCTTAAGACTGATATTTACTTACTTTCATACTGTAGGTACTTACATATCAAAACAAAGGAATTTACAAGTAAATATGAGGTAAATCCAAATAAACTGTTTTCTACTCCAAAGTAATATTCGACTCATTTACCCCCACAGCGAAATTAGCAAATACACTGCCGATTAAAATTGTTGACACAGCTAATAAAGGCATATGAGCATGACAACCGCTGGGCTGGGCGATCCAGGCGTTGTTTGATAATTAAAAACCCCAAAGTGCATGTACTGGGTGTGTCCATAGTAGTGTTGTAAAGGGGCCTTTATGACTGACTAAATGACCGGTTTTTTTTTACAATTGATATTCCCTTGTCATCATCTCACCTGATGTTAAGTGATGATGATGCCGAAGATGGAAGCGGATGTACCAAGATTCCTCAACGCAATGGAGAACTGGCTATCTTATCTTCAAGCCGGAAACATCAATGCTAGCACTGATGTTTGGCGGCAAGACTTAGATAAGATGGTGGTAGCTAGCCAGGCGGGCTTAGAAAATGGCCGACCACCAACCAAACAGAGTCTTATAAGTTGACCCCGCCGGGAATCGAACCCGCGACCTCCTGGTGTGAAGCAAATGGACTAACCATTACGCCACGGAGGCGGTTAAATTGGTTAGATTGGGTCCAATCGATTGAGTATCTAAGATTTGAGTAGCAGAAGTGTATTGAAAAAGAAACATGCTATAACACTAGGCAAGGCTTTCTGTAGGTAAATTTACAAATTAATAGTTATAGAGGGCTACAGCTTCGCATTAGACGGCATGGCCATGTTTCCTTAGCCTTCGTGACTGAAAAAACGTAATGAGACTAAAAGTTTGTACCTACAACATTTGGTAACGCGTAACACTCGATTTCACTCCTCTATATTTTTCATTATTATAACAGCTCATATACGTCCCCACCGAGGGGCTCGAGCCTACCCTGAATCAGGGCGATTAGGCCTTAGTCGACCACGCGGGCCCAGTGCGGGTTGGTCGACTTCACACACAACCTTCGAGTTTCTTCGCAGGCGTGTGCAGGTTTCCTCACGATGTTTTCCTTCACCGTTAAAGCAATCGGTAATTATATGTACGTAAGTTTTTGAAAAACTCATTGGTACATTGGCCGTCCAGATTTGAACCCGGTACCTCTGGTTAGATGTACCGAGTCGTTACCGGTTGAGCCACCGACGCTTTTATATCTATCTTTTTATATTTTTCATATCTGACTATTATTATTAACTGCGGCTTCTACTCACCATACTGAACAACTTTTGTTGTACCTATGCATAAATAGCAAGAGCAAAAAAAAACTCTTCATATAAATTGATCAGCTGATCGACCAATTTTGTGCATTTTTGTACGGCGGGTCCAATTATTTTTATATACAGGTCTAAACAAAGTTGGTGTAGGTCCCGTTAACTGGGGCTTCTACTCGCCATACTGAACACTTTTTATTCTATGACTTTATAGCAATACCAAAAAAAAATAACTCTTCAAATAAGTTGATCAGCTGATCTACCATCATCATCATCATATCAGCCGAAAATCGTCCACTGCTGGACAAAGACCTCCCCCAAGGATTTCCACGACGACTTGTCCTACGCTGCTCGCATCCAGCGGCTTCCCGCGATCTTCACCAGGTCGTCGGTCCACCGCCTGGAAGGCCTACCTACGCAACGTTTTTCGGTGCGCGGTCGCCACTCGAGAACATTGAGATCAACCAATTTTGTGCATGGCGGGTACAATTATTTTTTTGAGTATTGACAATTGGTTCCTTAGGGAAAGTTGCTTGGTGTGATGAGTATAGACCTCGCAGCTAACTGGACCTACACCAATTTTATTACACCGTGTATATATATGAATCAATTCTAAATAAGTAAACTCCAAAAAGGTTACATACAACATTCGACAGAATACCATAAATGAAACCCCCCCTTTTTCTACATGTAGTAGTGTGTGTTTCACATCTGCCAGGCGTCCCGTGGCGGCTCCTTTTTTACACAGTCTTATCCTGACTAATATTATAAACGTTAAAGTTTGTATGTAAGGATGTACGGATGTTCGTTACTCAATCACGCTTCAATCACTCTGGACGGATCGGGATGTAACTGGGCACACATATAGGTTAGGTCCTGGAGTAGGACGTCTAATAGGGAATTGGACTGCATCAAAAATAAAATCTGAAATATGATTTCCTAAATTGATCTCCTCTTGAAGTTTCAAAAAACCTTACTAGTTTTGTTTTTCATCACGTCTTCAATTATTAATTGATCACATTCACAAAATAAGTTCGTCAATGACGCTAAAAATCTACGACGTCACTTGTGGGTATTTCAAACATTTTTAGAACAAAATTTCATTTTTGACACATCATAAAAAGTTACTCAAATGACTAGCAGTCCGATCCCCTATTCCCACGGGAAAATCGAAAACAACGCAGGCGTAGCCGCGTGCGGATGGCTAGTAATAATAATAATATGACCGACTAGTGGTTTTACAACACTAAATTCGGGTTTACTGAAAGATTCTTCAGTAATGAGATTCCACTGCGAATAAAATGGTTAAAGTGATTACTTTTACAATTTATTAGTGACTAGCTTTTGCCCGCGGCTTTGCCCGCATGGACGTCGTTTTTATGACTGTCTTTGAGGTTAAGTTATCTAAGTCTTGCCGCCAAACATCAGTGTTAACAATATTGATGTGTTCCGGCTTGAAGATAAGATAGCCAGTTTCCCAATTGCGTTGGGGAATCTTGGTAAGCCCGCTTCCATCTTCGGCATCATCGTCACTTACCATCGGTTGAGATGATACCAAGGGCTTACCAATTTCGAATCTATAATATAATAAAACTGTAACGGAGCCGCGTCTGTACATGAAATATTTTTGGAAAATAATAACTGTGGTGGACATTACTAACGATACAGAGGCCAAAACAACAACTTTTGGAGTTTTTGTCTGTCTGTCTGTCTGTCTGTCTGTCTATACGCTAACTATGGTACGTAGCGATGTGTTTCATAGACGAACAGAGAGGTATTTTTTTACAGATTCCAATCGTGTAAAAAAATAAAAACACATAAATCGAGTTTAACATCTTTTAACAGGAGGCACAGATATGGGAACTGTTCTGACGGCGACTATTTGCGTGTGGCAGTTGCTCTCCGCCTGCAATATCAATATCTGTGAACCTCATCAATGTATTTGCGGGTCCTCGGTGGAGGCAATTGGCCATCACTCACTGAGTTGCAGTCGTGTTTGTGAAGATTATCACGTCACCAATTCCTTAATAACCTCACTCGGAGGGTACTGGTCTCGGCTAGATAGAATATTCCATCTTTGATGCAGCCGCCGACCGGGCTTTAGGCGATCTGATGGCAAAAGGCCGGAGGGTTTAAACAGGTGCTATGGCAGAGAGAAACGTGTCTGCTTTGGGAAGCCACTTTTTCTGCCTCACTCCTCACTCGTACGGTACTGCTGCTCAATTTGCGGTGAGAAAGAAGCATAATAAGTACTCGGTCTTGGAGGCAAATTACTGCTTTGTGCCGCTGGTCTGTGAGACAACCGGCTGCTGAACCCTCAGAGGCTTTGCCTTCACAAAGAAGATTGGCCTTCGCCTTCGAGAGAGGAGATGTGACGTGAGGTCCTACCTGCTGCTAAGGTTGTCTATTGCCATCCAGCGCGGCAACGAGAAGTGCGTCTTGGGCTCCTTTGGAGCTGATACGACTCGAGGATTTGACCCATATTAATATTGTTAGGAAATTTTATTACTAGATTGATACCTATAATGATTTGAATTAGTTTTTTGATAACATTTCATCATATCAGTTTATATACGTCCCCACCAAGGGGGTCGACCTGCCCTGAGTTAGGGCCTTAGACGATCACGCGGGCCCATTGCGGGTTGATTGACTTCACACATAAGCTTCGAATTTCTTCGCAGGCGTGTGCAGGTTTCCTCACGATGTTTTTCTCACCGTAAGAGCGTCGGATAAACGTCATACCAGTATGAAATCGATATTCGTATAGATATTGGTAAGTGGCAGGATTCGAACCACGGCCTTCCGGACAGGAGGTAGTGGCCCTAACCGTTTTGCCATCGACGCTCTATATTTTATTTAAGATTTAGAAATCCTTACTTTTATATTATAAATGTAAAAATGTGTTTGTTTGTTTGTTACCTATTCACACTTCAACACCTCTACCAATCTTGATGAAATTTGGCATGCATCACTGGGGATAAAATAGTCAACCTTTTATCTGTGGAAATTATCATAGCCCGATGCAGTTCCTGAGGAAACTAAAACAATACTCTTTGTTCGTTTTATTTAAAATCGTAACGAAAAAAAGGATTGGTGTGATTTTTAGCACAGAAATGAGGTGGAAAATGATATAATTTACTAATAAGTATATCCTGACATAGTTCCTAAAGGAATCTGGGGACAACTGTTTTCTACGCTCGCGCACGTCGGTGGCGTCGCAACGGAGCAACGGATTAAAGTGATTTTTTGTATAGAATTTGTTGAGGGGTGGGAAGTGACAAAGGTTGCTAATCCGAATAGCCCGATACAGTTCCTGAGGTACCTGGAGAAAATTCATGTCCACGCTTGCGAGCTGATTGCGACTCGCGCACCACTCACCCTCAAAAAGAGTCATAAAAGCTATGTCCACGTGGGCGAAGCCGCGGGCAAAAGCTAGTAAAACATAAAATAAAAAAATGGTGTGCGAGAGTAGACATGAATTTTCTCTTGATCCCTAGGGAACTTAATCGGTCTATTCCGATTAGCAAATTGTGCACTTCCCACGCCCTCAACAATTTGTATGCAACAAATCACGGCAATCCGTTGCTCCGTTGCGACGCCGACGTGCGCATAGGTGGAAATGTGTGTTACCCAGATCCCTCGGGAACTATGTCGGGCTATGCCAGTTAATTTCATTCCCAACACCCTCAACCATATCTCTCTGCAAAAAAAACATTACAATCCGTTGCTCCGTTGCGACGCCGACGAGCGCAAAGGTGGAAATGAGTGTTACTCAGATCCCTCGGGAGCTATGTCGGGCTATGCCAGTTAATTTCATTTCCCAACACCCTCAACCATCTCTCTCTGCAAAAAATCATAACAATCCGTTGCTCCGTTGCGACGCCGACGTGCGCAAAGGTGGAAATGAGTTTTACCCAGATCCCTCGGGAACTACGTCGGGCTATGCCAGTTAATTTCATTTCCCAACACCCTCAACCATCTCTCTCTGCAAAAATCACAACAATCCGTTACTCCGTTGCGACGCCGACGTGTCAAAGGTGGAAACGAGTGTTACCCAGATCTCTCGGGAACTTTGTCGGGCTATGCCAGTTTATTTCATTTCCCAACACCCCCAACAAACTCTCTCTATCATATAAAAAATCATAATAAACCGTTGCTCCGTTGCAATGTTAAAGTAATTAACCAAAAAAAGTCTTCTTTTCACTTCCCTCAGGAACTGTATCAGACTATGCTATTTCACGGGATAAAAGTTGCCTATGTCCTACTACATAACACATGATACGTGCATGCTAAATTTCGTCAAGATTGGTTGAGGTGTTGAAGCGTGAAGATATAACATATAACAATACAAACACATTTTCACATTTATAATATTACTAAAAAAACTTAAGTGTCAGAGGGCAGGTCACATAGCTCGTGGAACAGATATCCGTTGGGGCTGTAAAATCCTTGAGACATGACCGCGTCGGCGACCTGGTGAAGATCGCGGCAAGCCACTGGATACCAGCAACGCAGGACTTTGCTTTGGAAATCCTTGGGGGAGGCACTTGTCAAGCACTGGACGTCTTTTGGCTATGGTGATGATTTATGATGATAATTATATTTGCCTACCATACCCAAATAAAACCAATTTGCAGCGCAGAATAGTTTTAAATTTGTATGAATAATAACCTTACCAATTTATATAAAGATTCAAAACGTGACAGCGTAAACACAGTACTTCTTTTTTAGGCAGGCGAGTAAAAATGTAGCTAATGTCTCTCACGAGATCTAGACGAATCTAACGACACCGCATAATCCACAGAATAGAACAAAATTTTTTTCTTATCTGTGGCATAATCCAAAGTCCATCAACCCGTTTAGGCTACTACAGGCTCAGTCAAATACACAAACATACATAAGTCCATACACCGGAAAAACCTCAAAACCTCCTTTTTGTGTAGTCAGGTAAAAAGAAAAGTCCTGACTCACTCGCTGACTTACCCATCAACGCCAAACCAAAACCTTGAACCCAGAAAGCTGAAATTTTACTTAGAGTTTGTGGACAGGAATAAGGCCGGATTTTTTGAAACTCCCACTGTATAAGGCGGGCAAGACAACGTCTGCTGGGTTCTGCTAGTGATAACAAACTGAGCGATTCGTTGTACAGTCAACCGCACGTAATGATCACACTACTGGCAAAGTATACATGTATATTAGTACTAACATACAGTATGGACACTCCCTGCCGCTCTCTGGATTCCGAACTCACCCCCTCGTCGTCTCCTAGATTGATTTAGATTGGTTACAGTTTGGTCGTCGAACGTATAGGATTTCGCCGCCATTTTGTTTGTTCCGTCATTCCTTTTTTGAAATGTCATTTCTGGCCCGTTATATGAAGTGTCCAGGGTGTGCTACTGGTTTATAACTTATTGCGACCTCGCTTTTTTTAAAGTTTTCAATAAGGCGCCGTTCCGCTTAAACTGATAGGTAGTCTTTGTCAATCTCAATCGTATTTCCTACCTTCGATCTTTGCTGATGAATATACAAACCAACATAGATTTTAAACTTTAATCAGCGCGATACTAAGCAAATCATATCAGCTCATATACGTCCCCACCACCGAGGGGCTCGAGCCTACCCTGAATTAGGGCGTGCGGGCCTTAGTCGACCACTCGGGACCAGTGCGGGTTGGTATCAAAGTATATAGTAACTCAATTTACCAAAATTGTTCGAAAAATATACGGGGTGAAACATAAGCACACCTCGGACACTCCATACAAACGAGCGAGAAATGATATACATAATTATAACTGACGTATCTATAGGCAAGAATGCAGGTAGGGTTGAATCGCACCGGCGGTATTGGTCACGAAATGTTTGTTAGTTATTTACTGCATGCACACTCAACAGCAACAATCAACAGTTATCTTACATGATTAAGTAACTTACATGGATAACATTGTTCATTTGTTCTTCAAACACAGGAGTTTTTGTCCGTGAAACAATCTCATTTAGCAACCTACAATAATAGTCAATCTCAATCTATAATTCCGAGATCACATTTTATAATATCACACCACTAGATATTTCTATACAACTCATACTTTCACACCATCTAATCAAATTATTTTAAATAAATAAAACGAACAAAATATCTCACAAGCCACAATAACAAACTGACATTGTTCTGAGATTTGGTCGTATAATATTGGTGGTCAGCCAATCATGATACGAGGCATGCTGAGAGGCCGCGGCCGCCTATTGGCGTCGAGCGGTGAGCGGCGCGCAAAGTAAATATAAGTGACATTAATCGCGCATGCGTAGTTCGTCCTTTACGTTCGGTAAATAGTTGCTTTTTATTCCGGTGTACGAAATCACAGCGGCGCGCAAAGTGAATATAAGTGACGTTTATCCACAGAGTACTTTGTATTAACTCGTTTATCGCGCTTGCGTAGCTCGTCCTTTACGTTTGGTACTCAATCTACATCCAATCTGAGTGACGGGGGGGTGAGGTCGAATTTAGAGAGCGGCAGGGAGTGTCCATACTGTACGTTAGTACTAATATATATACTGTGACATAAGGGTGCAGTGATACTTTAAGGTGGGCTTGTACTCATCAAACTGAACAACTTTTGTTCTATAATTATGCTGAGTACGCAATTTTCGTACAAATCGGACAGCTGATTGGCAAGTTGTTCAGTTTGATGAGTACAAGCCCAACTTTAAGTATCACTGCACCTTTCATTTCCTGTACTAGTTTACCTATCTTTTAAACCCTAACTTAAGGTTGCCTGGTAGAAATCGCTTAAGGCGATAAGACAGCCTTTGCACTCTATTGTATATAACAAATTATAAGTCCTGTATTTTTGTTTGGCGTGCAATAAAGTATATTTACTTAATTACTTACATTCTGTATATCGATGGGTGCCTGGAACAAAGCCGCAATAGCCAAAACGGCAGTCTTTCGATTAAGCCATTTTCGTAATCTATGGACCTGAATACACCTTGTGAATTTTTTTTACATTTCTATTATGAAAACTCCCCGATTTAGCAAAATCACTATGGATTATATCTCGTTATTCTTGGCTCAAAGTCACAATTTTGTGTACTGGAATATTAGGACTATGGCGAATGATTAAAAGTATTTTTAACCTTATTACCGTACATGCTATTACAACTTTATTCCACGAAATAAAATAAATACGCTGATCAACAATAAGCGTTGCTGTAAAAATGTTTTAAAGTTTTAAAAGTAACAGTTATAGTGTTTCTTTTCATGACAATATGTTATAAAATAATTGGTATTGATTTTGTATTTAATTTTTGTATATAAAATTTTAAAACTGAGTTGTTGTTTAATAAGAGAATATTTACAGGAATAACAAAGTTATCAATGCAGTTTGATGAAATAATTTAAAAATTTAATGAAATTAGTAATAAAACTTTACTTGTTTCAGACTTTTACTTTTGTATTAACCCAACTAAGTATTGTATATCAACGAGTGTTAAAATCATAATTACTCCATCTTATTTTACTACTATCTTAAACCTAAGTACAGACTACAGCCAAACCACTGTAGGTAATTTACCAAAATAGTGACGCAAATTACCGCACTGTATTTCACTTTACTAGTTTGAAATTAAATTCAAAGGTAATATTCATTGCGATGATATTCTGTAAACATTACCTGTAACATTGTGTATTACTGTTAATTACTTCAAAAATAAAATAAAGTAGTATTCAATGCTGCATCTTCCAAATTAATGCTAGAACGACTTTGGTTATTGCGGTTTTATTCCAGGAAAAGTTTTGATAATGTCGCACACGCAATGGATATTATTTCTCTCCCGCCTTCACGTGTTGCTGTCATTATCGCACTCATTCCGTAGCCGTAATAGCTAATAGCTATCCTTTTCACGTGGAACGATTATGCAGCACGTGCTCTTGTTGACAAATCATTTTACTGATCAGTGCGTCTTCGGAAGCCGGTAAACAAATAAGTGCTTGCGTGAATAATTGATTAGTGCTATCCATAATGAAGAAACGCGTTTTAAACAATCCCCATGTAAGAAGAAAACTGTCTAACTACTTCGGTGAAGGTAAGTTTTCTCATATTTTTAACTACATACCTACCTAACTGACAGTAATCTATTTAAACAAAATGCCGATCATTTTGTTAATTAGGTACAAGTACATAATTTAGGTAGTTATTACAGGTGCATAGGTAGGTAGGTTCAATGATATTTAACTGAGTAAGTAAGTAGGCATGATTGGTTGAGTTCTCGATATTTTTTGCCTAAAATAAGTAAGTATGTACTTGTCATATTTATTACATAGGTACACAAATAAAGTACTTTAGGGCACAGTTCAATTACCTACTTACCCAAAACCAGAATTAACAAAACTCGCGCGCTGAGCATTTTAGTGCGGAGGCGACGAAGCCATTTGAGATTTTTCGTAGGACTCTCTTCTATATACCTAAAACTGGTATGTATGTGTTCCTTGTACTCTATAAAATACGAAACTGACGGTTTTAAGAGGAGGAAGTGGGGACACGCATAGCAGTGACGTCACAAAGATGGCGGCCGACCATACCAAGTTTTTCTTCATTTCTCGAGTTCTACTGCATCAATTTCGTTGTTTAATATGTCATTTGAAAGGATATATAATTGTCTATGATTGGTCTTTTGAAACCTACTAATTTAGTCTTGTCGTTTTTAAAATATTAACAAAAATATATATTTTTTCATACACTTTTTCTTATTTACCGGTATAACTAAATAAAGAGAAACCTAAGTGTACCTATGTTTATTGCAAAAAATAAAGTCCGTTTTATTACCTTCTCAAAAATATAAACATCATTGTAGTGCAATAATAAACAAACAAGTTATGACCATTTCTGTAAAGAAAGTACCTACCATCCATCGATATATTTCGATGTTACCATCTGATTTTTACCGCCGTTTTCACTATTGATTTTAAAATGATAAGTATTTAAGAGAAATAGCTGTGCTTTTTACAAATAAAATTATAATTATAATATGTGTTTGCTTTTACATTATAATATCACACGTTTTTTATTTTTTATATTATAATATCACACATCAAAACAAAGTATTATTGTAATCATAATAACAGTGCAAATAAAAACTATTCACAATCACAAGGTGTAGTGAAAATCACTTATTTTTACGTAAATCACATTGTACAAATAGTAATGAAATAATGAATAAGATAATGTAGACACAACTGAATTATCGAGTTTAGTGAACAGAGCATAGGCAAGCAACATACTACTCATCAACATCCTCAAAGTTATGCTGATTAAAACATAATTCTTTTCATATATGGCATACTTCTATCATACATTTTTGCTTTGAGCGTGCACAGCCGCATTTCGCTGTCCGGCAGTCTGTCTTACACTGGCACGATATGAGCTCGATATCTTTCAGAGATATTGGAGGTTTCAGGCTTGTGATGGGAATTAGGGAATTGTTATATAACCTCCAGCCACAGTTTTCTGGTGAGGGTAAGGTTTGGATCGGGGTATTTGCATTTTTCCAAATAAAAGCCTGGTAATTAGCTCTGTGTAGATGGTGCTTCAGGACTTCTCTAGTAGGTGGTAATTTGTCTAGATTTTTAATATTTAAAAAAAACTGCAGCTCTTACATCATCAATGCTGTTTAAGGCTTGAAGTGAAGTTTTTTTGTTACAGTAAATGTTAATTATGAACTTTTCTCCATTTATCATTACGTCGTCTCTTAGTTCCTCTTCAGAGCCAAATTCGTCAAGAAGTGTATACCTTTCGGTGAACACCTTCCAACTGGACTTTTACGTAAAACCAGACAGTGAGCTTGTACTATCGCAGCCCGTTAGAACATGAAAGGCAGGTAAATTTTTCTTTTCTGGTCCCATCGATTGGGCTATGTCATGAACAGGCACATAGATCGATTTTTGTGATGTACCAAATTGTACCCATACTTTTGGCGGTAGTTTCTCATAGAAATAGGTCAACAATAACATGACGTCAGTGTCCCTGCTGTTTACAATCAGTTTCTCGTAACCCATCTGGGCAGCATCTATCCCATGTATCACAAACCTTGTGTCTGCCTCTTCATGATTACACAATAAATGACGAATGTCTCGGTTCACATTTGTTTTAACATCAAGAGGATCTTCAAACCCACCTGCAGTCAATAACTCCAAATCGCCTTCAAGACTCGCCGCTTGCAGAACTACATTTTCGGATATAAATTTGGCGAGATTAGCCTTATTGCCGGAGCGGTGGATAAAACGATCCCATTTTCTCGGTAAAGGAGTACCAGAATCTGCAATTTTCAATTCCACAGGAGTCACTGATTGCTTCCTTTTTTCTCTCGTTCCAGTTTCTATGGAGTGTTCATTATAACGATCGAAAAGTATATGCACACTCTGACATTCCTCTTTTTTGAATAGAGGCATAACGGTCTTCAAAAACACACTTGCTAAATCGCCAAAAGTGGTTGCATTTTTAGGTTTTCCAATTGTTTGGATTAAAGCTTGACCATCTAGTAACACTGCAGTTTTTGATTTGTGCTCAGAAACCAGCGATACCCGTGTTTCGGTTTTATCTATTAAAATATTAGCCAAAACAGATTTAGCGCTCGGTCTCAGCTGCCCGTTTGGGTCGAATAGAGAAGGGGGGGGGGATCTTTGAGTTCATTTTGCAAAATTTGCTTCAGATCGAGCTGCCGGCCACTTTTCACGGCAGAAAACATTTGTCTAATCAGAGAGTTTGCATTTATTGTCACTTCCGTTTTAGAGGATTTCATCGCCACATTCAATTTGTACAGATCTCGAAATGTTTTCGACTTAACTTTTTTTAAGGGGCTGTTAAAATCGACGGTTTTGTCGATTAAGCGTTGAACCAAAAATTCCTCAGCAAGTTGTGAGCCACGAACATTGGCACCTAGTAAATCTGTGGCGATTTCATCTGAGGCAGTCTCACCAGTAAAAATGTTCATTAATTTGTCATTTTCCTTCTCAAATAATTTAGTTTTTTTAAATGTTTCGAAAATTCTTTGTGTATCCGATTCGTC